>CM062567.1:9639328-11052328 GCA_031468815.1 Morus bassanus | reverse complement strand
GGGACTGTTAAAGGGTGAGCGGGTCTTACTGATCACTCCTTGGCTCTCCAGTCGCCGAATGAGCTCATGGATGGGAATCAGGGAGTCTCGGTTGGTGCGGTATTGCCGCCGGTGCACTGTTGTGGTGGCAATTGGCACCTGTTGTTCTTTGACCTTCAGCAACCCCACAACAGAAGGGTCCTTCGAAAGACCGGGCAAAGTAGACAGCTGTTTAATTCCCTCTGTCTCCAAGGCAGCTATACCAAAAGCCCACCTGTACCCTTTTGGGTCCTTGAAATACCCTCTCCTGAGGTAGTCTATGCCAAGGATGCACGGAGCCTCTGGGCCAGTCACAATGGGGTGCTTTTGCCACTCATTCCCAGTTAGGCTCACTTCAGCCTCCAATACAGTTAGCTCTTGGGATCCCCCTGTCACTCCAGCAATACAAATGGGTTCTGCCCCTACATAGTTTGATGGCATTAGGGTGCACTGTGCAGTGGTGTCCACTAGAGCCTTATACTCCTGTGGGTCAGATGTGCCAGGCCATCGGATCCACACAGTCCAGTAAACCCAGTTGTCCCTTTCCTCCACCTGGCTGGAGGCAGGGCCCCTCTAATTCCAATTGCAGAATTCCCAACCCACTTCTTGTGAATGGGAATCAGAAGTCTCTCTATTAAGATCACAGATAGAATCAGCGCTTCTACTCCTCTGTCTGGGGAACTGCCTACTGGAAACTGGAGCAGCAACTCTCCTGGAGGTCCCCCCTTGAGTGATTGTTTTTCCTTGCAACTCACGTACCCGTGCCTCCAGGGTCGAGGTAGATTTCCCATCCCACTTCCTCATGTCCTCTCCATGGTCACGCAGGTAAAACCATAGGGTGCCCCGTGGTGTGTATCCTCTGTCTTGAGCAGAGGGACGCTTACTCCTAATGGCTGAAATACTGGTCCGTACAGGTAGCGAGTAGGACATATCCTCTTCAAGCTGCTGAACCTTCCGGGACAGTTTCTCCACAGCTGAGACGAGGGAGGAAGAGACATGTGCTTCATAATCCCGGAGTTTATCACGTACCCCACCGTTGGTGCCTCTTCATCTTTCCAGGACATTACTGCCAGGGAGTTTACATGGGATGATGGTGTGCTCCGTACAACCTTCCGCCACATGGGTTGTGTGTACTGGGCTTCATCTGGATCTTTGGATGACTGTTCACTATCTAGGTCACCATAAATCACCTCAAGCACAGCTAATTCTCTCAGGTACTGGATACCTTTCTCCATGGTGGTCCATTTTCCTGGGCGATATATAACATCTTCCTTGAAGGGATACCTTTCTTTCACTCCAGACAGGAGTCGCCTCCAGAGGCTGAGGCCTTGTGTCCCTTTTCCAATTGCTTTGTCAATGCCCCCATCCCTAGAAAGGGATCCCAGTTGTTTGGCTTCCTTACCCTCTAGTTCCAGGCTACTGGTCCCATTATCCCAGCATCGGAGCAGCCAGGTGACAACATGCTCACCTACATGATGGCCAAAATCTTTTTGCATATCTCGCAGCTCACTTAAGGATAGGGATCGGGTAGTTTCCGTCTCTTGTATGAGTTCTTTCTCTTCCTCTTCCTCTCCTCATGATGGCCCTACTTTTCCATTATCTCTTTCTAAACGAGTTGACTTTCTCTTCCAAGATTTCTTCTTTTGTATAGGGGCAACTGCTACTGGCACGGGTTGATTCTCTGATTCAGCTGCAGTGTCTGTCATGGGTGTTTGAGCGGTCACAGTGCCTGTCGTCGGGCTTGGAGTAGCTGCAGGGCCTGTTGTGGGGGTTTGAGTGGTCAAAGTGCCTGTCATCGGGCTTGGAGCAGCCGCAGTGCCTGTTGTGGGGGTTTGAGGGGCCACAGTGCTTCTCATTTTCCCTTTCTTTGTCTTTTTAGATCCAGAGGCCTTCTCTTCCCCTTGGGGGTACTGAATAGTGTTAAACAGGCCTCGGTAGGCATGGGCTAGGCCCCAACACATTGCAGTGATTTGTATCTCTCTGGAACTGCTAGGGTGACAACATACTTCCTCCAAATATTCTACTAATTTTTCAGGATTCTGCACTTGTTCAGGGGTGAAGTCCCAAAACACTGGGGGTGCCCACCGTCTCAGGCATTTGCCCATACTATCCCACATACCCTGCCACCCATAATTATCAAGCCTTGGGGCAGATCTCTGGATGATATTCTTGAATTGCTTATTAACCTTAGACAAAACCAAAACAATCTGCCATAGGAATATCAACAGATGTATCTTAACTACCCAAGGATGTTCAAGATATTGAAAAGTTGTTGTAATGAAGGAGGAGACATTACAGAAGATGGTAGCTAAGGTGCCATTCTGTATTTCCTCCATAAAAAACCTCTCACAGGAGGAGGAATAATTGCTAATTGTCTCCATGAGGTGGTACCCGCAGTACAGTAACGGCTTCCATGCAAGACCCAAATAACCGATAAAACTCAAGGCCAGTGTTTTATTAACAAATCTCCTAGGCAAAACATCTCTAACCACTGCAGAGCACAGCAAACTACAAAACCCAATGCCAATCTTTAACATGTACTTCAAAATCAGCGTGGTGTAGGTCTGACTAACTAATATCGAGAACAGATGAATCAATGCTGTGACCAGCAACTGTTATTATCTCAAACCCTTCGAGCCCCATGTTGGGCGCCAAAAAGGACTGTTGTGGTTTAGCCCCGGTCAGCAACTAAGCACCACACAGCCGCTCGCTCACTCCCCCCAGTTAATATACTGGGCATGACGTCACATGATATGGAATACCCTTTGGCCAATTTGGATCAGCTCTCCTGGCTGTACCCCCTCCCCTCCCGGCTTCTTGTGCACCTGGCAGAGCATGGGAAGCTGGAAAAGTCCTTGACTAGTGTAAGCACTACCTAGCAACAACTAAAACATTAGTGTGTTATCAACATTATTTTCATACGAAGTCTAAAACACAGCACTATACTAGCTACAGCTAAAACCATGACAGTCTGTTACACCTCACCCAGCTGCATGGTGTAAACCATTCTACTGAAATGCAAGTGGTCATAGGGAATCAACCATTAAAAGGTGAGCATGGCAATTAATGTCTTTCCCTTAGCAGGGATTTTGCTTTCTCATCTTTATTCCTTGGTCATTGTCAGACATAAGGTGTGATGTCAGTACAACTAAACTTTAACTTTCTCTCTCCATGCTAGCTATACGTTTATTATAGGACCACATTTCTGTAGACAATGTTGCAAACAAACAGTTCATGCTTAGTGTATATAAAGGATATAAATATGACTACATAATATATTTTTTGGCTGTATTGCATCATGTTGTGGAACACTGTGTGTCATTCTGCAGTTTAAGGAGCATGTTAAGAGTTTCCAGAGAAGGGCTCAAGAAGCTCAATTTGCTAAAGCAGAAAAAGATTTTTTAATTGATCACTGGCTGTAAGTATATACATGTCAATAGAAATGTGAGAATACATACAGCTGTACATTGACATTTGTTCAGTTCATGTGCAAAATGAAGCAAATCTTCAAACAGTAAAGATATTAAAGAGTGAAAGTTGTGTGCCTTTTTAGTATTAAGTCTGGGTGATGATCAATATTCTCTACTCAACAGTTCAAGGAAGTTATTTTGTAGTAGGTCAGCACAATACATCCTTCACAGATTTCCTGAATCTTTGAAGTTTAGTCAGGTACCTGCTTATGTAATATAAATAGAGTATGATGCAATGCTTCACAAAATAATTTTTGGTCAATATTTCTCATCAAAAATTTTGATGAAACCTGAATCAAGTGGTCAATGAATTTACAGCTGGTCTGAGTAACAGGAGGAGAACAAAATAGCCAGTGTACACTTCTTAATCCGTTTATGTATTATATGGCAATGACCAGATGCAATTTTCTGCCTTTGCTTTGCTCTGTAAATCATGTCATATCAACATACTGTATTACAAAAATGCCTCTTTTAATTATGTGCTTTTTCCTATTGATTTGATTTGACATAAGTATGTTTATATACCTATACATATAACATAAAACATATTTACAGCAGTGTAAGCATTTTAATTTTTCCAGAATCAAGAAGGTGAAAAGGAGGCTTCGGTGCAATGTAAACAATGGGCTTAAGCTTCAGATTCCTAAACGCAGTAAGCACAGAAATGTGTACACAATGCAAGTCATTAGTTCAAGCCCACCAAACATTTCCTGAGACAATTACCTTCACTGCTATAAAATTTACTTTGCACAATCCTCTGGAGCGTTACTAATTGCTTTTCTTAACCTCCAGAGATTAAAGGATTTTGAAATGAACATATAGACAAGTAGTGACTCTAATTTCAAATCTAAGCTTTATTAAGGCAAGCTCTGTTTTATGAAATAGGGTCATTAAGAGAATGTTTAATGTTGGAAATATCCAATCCTAATCTCCTCATCTTCCTCCAATCTTGAGAAATTGCACTCTGCCTGTATTTTTTTTTTAAATGTGGTGCAACCTTAACTCATTTCCATCTGGCATCAGCTCTGTGTCTCATCCTCAAGAATACACATAACCATGTTGGCACTTGTTTCTCAAATCCTTTTCCACTAGGGGGTATGATAGACTGTGACTGTATTTCACAGTAAACCTTCTGTATGATATTGTAATACTGAAGTATGCACACGTGAGGGAGAAGAACAGGCATGCAAAGCTTGGTACATAATTTATGGAGATTTAAATCCTGTCATTCATAAATATAATTATAACCTACAGCTTGAAAGTGATATGGACCTTGCCATATTGATCATGCTCCAGCTCTGTTTATTCAGATCATTCATTTGTTGACAGGCAAAATATAATAAGAATGTTGTTAGTCAGTAAAACAACTAATGAAAGGAAATACTTCTATTTTACCCAAAGAATATTGTTTGTTTCTGTGCATGTTGTGCACCCTCCCACCTTCAGATGGGAAATATAAACCCAAGGGGAGGGGATATTATTAAACCAGCAATCAACCTTCAAGTCATTTTGGTATAAACACTGTAATTATTTCATCTCTAGTAAACAGAATATAAGACAACAGCACATAAGGGTGACAATTTGCAATATGCTTTGAATGTCTTTGTTAAAAAAAACTATTATGGCTGAAGGCAACATTATTGAAATTAAAAAAAAAAAGTTGTGACAGCCAACAGAGGGGGTAATTAGTAAATTTCAAGTAATAAATTTAGCAGGTCATTGCAACAGACATTACATTTTGCGTGGGGAGAAGTCACTGTTTATTAGCCTTGAAGCTAGACTTGCTTACCTTTATTCAAAAAAATATCGTAACAAAGTATTAGAAAAAAGAATGATAAGTGCAATTATAATAATATAGTCCGGACACCTTCTAAAACTCACAATCTTCTCTTATTTAGGTGGGTCAGAAGAATAAAATACATATTTACATAGGTGTAATTGTAGTAATGTACAGCTTGGGGGGAAAAAATAGGCAAAAAAATCCGATATAAAATATTGTCTTTCTAGATTAAAAGTGCTACTACCTAACATTTTTAATCTCAGTTGCAGCAGATGCATGTCTTAGATGCAGGCTACGTGTCAGCCTGGGCATTGTGGTTTGCATTTCTGATTGCTTTCGCCTACACAGCTGGCTGAGTGCTGGCGTGATGTAACCTGCCAGCCAGGAGGGATGCCTCTGCTAACTGGCAGCACCCTCCCTGATCTGTGGGAATGGTTTGTTTGCAATTCATCAGGTCATAAACAATCGTGTGCACTTCAGTAAGCCTCTGTATTCAGAGTGAGGTAAAGACAATTGCCGTTAATATTAGCTAGGCTTCAGAGCGCTTGTCAGTCACACAAAAAGCAGTCTCTGTCTAAATTAAAGTTCCTGGTTAGGAAGTATCAGGGGTGCATTTTATACATCTTAGAACCTTTTCTCAGGCTGGTTGCCCTCTTGTTAAAAAGTCTTTTTAAAAATATTTTGCAGTCAAATAATTACTGGTTTTGTTTAAATGTTCTTGCTCAACACATAATGAACAGCGAGGAATTCCCCAAAGGGCATCTATTGTTATTGAAATGTTTATTTATTGAGTGCTTTTGCCAGAAGCCCCCCATGAGGAAAATCCCATTTTATGATCTCCTGAAGCAGTTGGTTCCCAAAACATCGAGCAGAAATCCAATTTTCACCAAGTAATCTCAAGGCCTTTTGTATGCTTTTAAATAAACAGCAGAATACCAATGTGCAAAAAGTTATGACAAGAGCTGCTTTACTTTCTGTATTTTGTAAATATTCCTAGTGAAGCCGTGCTTATGTGGTGCTCAGGTGATTCCGTACGTTCAAGCATTCAGTTACTAGAGTAGAGAAAAACAATATCCTACAGAGCCACATATGAGTGGGTATTTTAAATGATTTTGAGATTTCTTCTTTCCTGCAAAAGAATGGTGTTAACCCAATATCATCGCACTTGCACAAGGAATTTTTTTCCCACTCTGTTTTTTCCTCTTCATTCCCCTACGTTTTCTCATCAGCAGCAAGGAGAAATGACAGTGCTTGTGGCAATGCATACAAGGACATGGCTCGGATTCTGTTGTGTTCCTGGATTATCCAGGTGGAGTCACTAGAGAATAGTGCAATGGTCCCTGCCAGACTTCACTCCTCTGAAATCCCTGCCTCTCACTGCCTGGGCTGGATCACTGAAATGATCCAGTTTTAACCTATATGAGTTTAATGATGCCATAAAGTGCATAACTCCAGTGAGTGGGGCATGAGGACAACTGAGGGGGGAGTAAGCTCTGGACCAGAGACAGAAGCAAAAAACTCAGGCAAGGAAAGGAGGGGAGGAAACTTTTTGTGTCTTTGCTGATAAAGCCAGAGTGTAACTACACTGTTCTTGAAAGTTTCTGTTGGTTCCAGGTTGTCAGCTATAATGGACTATAAAGTGTAGATTTGGGGGGAATATCTAAAGTTATATTTTTCACCCTGTCTTTGTCATGGGACAGCTATATACTGGGTTGGTGCCTGCTTTTATTTAAAACAGACTGCTAAATACACTGTAAATGTCTGAGCAGCCAGAGAGGACTCAACATTTTCTCTTACGCTGGCAATGCAGAAAGAAGGACAGTTATATTCAGTGTATGGTATCATGAAACCCCCAGGTGCCTTTTATTATTGATTATCTCAGTGTTAGTGACAGAATCGGGGAATGGCATGAATTTTTCTAAAGCAGTTAAATAAGATATATTTTGCAATTGTTGAGTACTATAACCTAAAATATTATTGAAATTATGCTGATAAATGCTTTATAATTATCTAACATCATTAAAATGCATTTCTTGTATATTAATGTCTTGGAGTCTCCTTTAGCAATAAAATGTCTGTTTTCTTTTTCTCCCCCCCCCCAAGAGTATTTAGAGAAAAATGATTGAGTAATGATAGTTCCTCTTAACCTCAGAATAAAATGTGCACAGTGCATGCTTTGCTGTTAAAAGGATGCTTCTTAGTCTTACTCTGTTTCCCTTTGCGACCTCGAAGCAAAGTCTTATGATTAATAATAGTTTTTTCTTCCTGAAATGGGAAAAGTTTAAAGGTATTTCTGTCTAGGATTTATGTGATACAATTAAGCACACTTCATTAAGTGCTCTCTGTTGTATGAATGCAAAATATTAACGTGTTAGTAAAAGAATAATTGAATACTTCATTTCAAGCCCTGCAACAAAAATATTTTTCAAGTTATTTCTTTTATGCAGCAATTTTGCAGACTTCACTCTTTCATAAGCCACAGCTATAGGAGGTCAAAGTATGTTACATGTATAGTTCCAGCCAACGTACTTGACCATTTAAGCAGGGTAGTTATTCACAGTATAAATGTAATTCTTCTCACTGGTTGTATGAATAAATAAAACTTAGGAACTCACGTACTACATAGTATGTAAGTTAACTTTTGTAATAGTGCCAATTTTCATCTTTGTTGAGCCCTTGCACTCTTCTCTTCTGTAAATTTTTACATATAGTTTTCTAAGTATCTTGTTACCTGAAAATTTTCTTCAAAAATACATTTACTATATTTGTGTATGACTATTTTTCTTATGGTTTTCACATATATGTACTTTAGTATAGTTTTAAGGATATCAGAACTGAAATTTATTTATTCCTTTAATCAGATGTACATGTAAGTTGGATATTATTGGGATGGGTGGAGAATGAATGCAACATTACATATACAGATTTATTTTTCTCTAAAAATACCAGTGAAAAATCTTTGTGAAACTCTGAATACTTTACTCTGCCATTCTTCATCTGGCTAATCAGTACCTTCCTCTGTAAATGCCCCATAGATTTTAATGCCAATCATGTCAATCATTTCCCTTCACAAGTTATTCAAAGAGGTGATTACCTCTGTTGTTAAAAGATAAATACTTTGTGGTATCTTTCTGGTCAAAATCAGCCATTGGATCAGATATGTCCAAAATCTTTTCCCCACACATGTTCTTGCAGAATATGATCAAGATAAATATTCTGAGTTTCTTTATTTTCCCTCTGACTCACAGTTGTGACAGCAGGACTAAGCTTGCATTGATGTTAGGCATATAAAATATGAAACTACATGTAATCTTCTTTGGATGCTGATATCCAGTGATGGTTATGCTGTACTTGAGAGAATAACAATTTCAGTGCCTCCATTTTGCTGTTTTCTTAATAGGAATAGTATTTACAGGAGTGTTCTGAAGTTTAGTTAATGTCGCTGAAATTCTTTCAGACAGGCACAAGATACACACAAGAAACCACAAGAGGTATAAAAATGTATGCAAATGTAGCTAATGAAGCAAAAGGAAGAAGGCTAAATGGTGTCTTAATAGTTTCTCCTTAAAAACCTATTTTGATAAGCAATATTATGCCATGTCTCTTGATTATGAATCTTACATCTTTTAATAATCTCTTCCAGCGTGCTGGGACCAGCTGTGACCTTCAGAGTGCACTCAAACCTCCAAAACATTTCAACTGCAGATGTTGCCAAAGCAGCAGGTAAGAGTCCTTGTCCTCCATTCCCAAACTGTGACCTCCCAAACATTCATTTAGTGAGCAGTAGCACTACGAACAGCACGGAAGCATCCCATTCTCCCAGAAATATTGATGTTTAAAGAGGGAGTCAGTTGAGAGGTGAGTGGCACATAAGGGAAATTGAAGTGTAACATCTCTGAGTCAGTTAGAACTGCCTCAGACTTCCTTGTTTGTTGAGGAAATGCATTAAATAGAGAGTTATAGTCAAGCCTAGCATGGTGAAAAACTCTTCAGTGTTGTCACGAATTCATAAAAACAGATTGGTTATTTGTAAATAACGATGTAATACCTTCGCTTTTCTGATACTTTTTTTTCAGGGAACGAAACTGTTATTACATGTTAGCCTTAATTTCTGGATCAAAAGATAGTAGAAATATACCATTGGTGTGCTGTTTAGGCAATTTCAACGACAAGTTAATCTTGGGCATAAACATTGTATTTCTGGAGCTAAGCTGCTTCTGAATATGTACCACTGTTCCAAGGACTCCTGTTGGCTTCTTGTCAACTTGGCTACTAACTGTATTATGGAGTTATTGACTGCAAGAAATCATTTCTGCAAAGTAACTGAACTGATAACTGATTTGCTTCCAAATTACCCAATTGATAGGTTTTAAAGATTATAAGTGAACAAGTTGCAATTTCACTTGAAAATAGAAACAAAAGTTAATTTAGATAACACTGGGAGCCCAAAACCATCCATTCAGTTCTCCTTTTGCTTCACCATGGATGAATTTAGCTATAGAAGGGACTGGGGTAGTTCCCATGCCAGAACATTTCTTTGCAGGACCCACTGGAGAATTTATCTCAAAGTGTCTGTAACAGAGATTATGAAAAACAGTCAAATGAACATTTAGCAGTCACCAACACCATATAGTATCCTCTCTGAGTTTCAAATAGCTTGAAAACAAAAAAGGTTAAGCACTATCTGTGGTGTGAAACCTTTCATTTTATGCTTTCTTGTTAACTGGTGATTAGAGAGTAGCGAATAGGTTACCATTTTTCTTAAAAGGGTTTAACATACCAAAAAGCCATAGATGTGTACTGTCAAAATTAGGAAATCACAATAAAGTAATTATTGAATTATGGGACACTTCAATGTGTATGATTGACCTTGGAAAAATTAATATGGTTTTATAGCAATGCCCTACCCTGTAAACCTGTTGAGTCTCTCTGAAGGGATCAACAAACATGATGCAGCTGGTAGAGCCTACCTCGGTTGCCAAAGACTTTTGACAAGGTCTTTTGCTACAAGTTTCTAAGGAAACTAATTGTTTCTTAGAATGGAACACAAAAATGGAGGATTAGTAACTGGCTAAGAGGCAAGAAACAGAGATTAGGAATAAATTATTAGTTTTCTCAAAGGCTAAGGTTAGCAGAAAAGTGCAAGGATCTCTGCTGGGACTGTGGCATTCAACATACTTACAAATGAGCTGGAAAAGAGGGTGAGCAGTGTGATGAGAAAGCCTGTTAACAGTACTAAATTATTCACGGTATTAAAGGTGAAAGTTGGTCTTAGAAATATATAAAAACCTTACCAGACTGACTGACTGTACTCAAAATGACAGATGAACTTCATTGTAAGTTAGTGTAAAAAAAATGCTTATGGAGAAAAAAAATAACTTTGCATATGAAGCTATAGGTCTAAATAGACCATTACTGGTCTGGAGTAAGAACTTACTCTAGTAATAGGTAATTTAATGAAAATAACAATTTAGTCTCCATTATCAGTTGAACAAGGAAAGTGGTTTTAAGAATTATTTGGGAAGGAATAGAAAACAGAACAATATAATTTGTTCTTGCATAAATCTATCCCTTGCCTGTATTTAAATACGACATACAGTTCTGCTTCTCATACCTCAGAGAGGTTGGAAACTTCAGTTGAAATGGAAAGATTCAAAGAAAGGCAGAAAGCATGACTGTAAGTATGGAATATCTTCCATATATACAAATGGTGAAATAAGGCAGGAATCTTTATTTTGGAAAAAAAGATGAGTGTGGTATGAGAAAGGTTTGTCAAGTCCAGAGTGGCACAGCGAATGTGAATGGGACGGTGCAGTGGCTCTAACAATGCAAGAACAGATGAAACTGGTAGAAGGCAGGTTCAAAATAAATCAGGATGCAGTTTGTAGCTATGCCTGTTGTGGATGGCAAAGCTTACATGTGTTCAAAAATGTACAGGTTCATGGAATAGACATCTGCTGAAATTTAGCAAGTCCACAGAAACCTTGTCAAGTTCAGGAGGTTCCTGATGTGCATTGGCCTGTTCCTAGCAAGTTACTCTGAAATGTGTAAATACTGTGACTAGTTTATTTCAGCAAAACCAAGAAGTAACAATATTTTTTTTTTCACTGGTATCAAAGTGGTTGTTTTCAACTTCCTTAACTTAAATATTGCTGACAAAGCAGGGAGGTCTGGAGACAAAAAAATGTCACCCCAGAGGAAGTTCTACAGACTCCCCAGCTTAAATTAATCTTTTATATTGTAATTTAATCTACTCTATATATTCATATCCCAGGCATTTCCTAACTTCTGTTTCTTTAGTACATTAAAATGTTCAGGTTTTGATGGCTGCAAAAAGATGTTTGTAGTAGTCTTACATCAGCTACTCTCGGTACATCACCATGGCCATAGTATTGTTATAACTAAACCTTGTGTTTGCCTTTTAAAAAAAAACCACTTATGATTCTATCCAGCTGTCAAATATTTTAAATTAAAAAAGTATCACATTTTTCTTTTCTAATCAATAAATAAGGTTGCAGTAGCTTGTCAATGTGCTCACTAATGAGTTCATTTATTTTAAGCAAACTTCTTACTTGCAGATCTCTGAAGTAAAAAATAAATTCAGTTAAAAGATCAACAGCAGTATATACTTACCTAAGAAGTTTTTTAGGCTTTAGATGTAATTTTTGAAATTTTAAAAGGCAACGGTGTCTTGAAGAAAAGCATTCCAAAAACTTAATTTACCAAAGGAAACCAAAGCAGAATGAATCAGTGCATACTTCCAGGGTAGACACAGGTAAATGCATTACTCCATGGTGTACTGCTATTAGGTAACTTAACATCCATCCAGGAACTCTGAAAGAAGATCTTGTTTACAGAAAATGAGTAAACGAAACTGACAGAAGAATTTCACTGTCCATCACATCCTTAGAAATGAAAAGAAGTTAGAAACGGAGGTAGTCAGATGCCATAGTAATTATGGGAGTGTAAATTATCCAGATTTGCAAAAGGGATCTATTTCTGCAGCTGTTATGTACATGTACGTCTCACAAACATCCTCAGGAACAGTTTCTGTGCAGCCATTTGATCTTATTATTCATGTTGTATATGTTTTTGTAACCAAAATGGATAAACTTTCCTTGCATTATTTAGGTTTAATATAGTGAACTATATTTAAAGTTTTCAGTCCTCCCCTGGGGAGTTTGACAAACGTGCAGGTTAGAGAAGGCATGGGAGTCTTTAGCAACTATGCAAACAGATGAAAGGCATAGAATATCTACTAAAAAATAGAAATGTAGAAGTATGATAATAAAAACTGTTTCCTATGTTTTATTGAAGTTTGAGATCCATTCTTCTTGGTGTGCATGAGACCCAGCTTGAGGAGAGATAAAGCTCTCTAGAATCCTTCAGCCACGTTCTCGCTGATAAAACTTGTTTTCTAGTAACCCACAGTTCTAATTCTGTGTATGTTCTGATGGTCTGATTACTTTTTTTTGCAGTTTCTAGGGCTACATAATTAAATGGGAAAGCTGACAACAAAGCAATTTAAAATTGTGCATAGCTTGCTTTCTCACATTAACAATACCTTTATTTGCTCTTTGACTACAGAACTGACGGACAGCCAATATTTCGCCAGCATTGCATACTTTGACGTTCATAATATAGAACATATCTTGCATCAAGCAGCTGTCCTCTGGCTTATTTCTGTTTAATAAGTCAGGCTCAATGGTGCAGTGTAATTTCTTCTCAACATTTTGAAGAAATAAACTTTCTCTAGACATAGATGACCTGCTCTAGAAGTAATTACACTTGGCACATGACATCATTTAGACAAATGAATGTGGATTTCATTTCTCTTCAGTTTAAAGGTTAGAAGAAATCTAGCAGAGAACAATTATCAGTAAGATAACTCTATTTATATAAAATTGCAATATAATCAGTATAGTAATGAGCAATGAGTCTGATTTCAGACAGCTTTATAGGTACTCCAGAATCCCACTGTTTACACAAAAATGTGTAAAGACACAGTGATAATTAGAAAAGAGGAATCTTATGAACATAGAATTTTAGCATCAGATGGCTGTAATGATCACATATATACTGTGCACATGAAAAAGACATAGCAGAGAAGAATCTTGTGCACAGACACTCAGCATTGCTGAAATGAAATAAGAGCTTATATGTAGCTGCAGCATTTCACTGGTTAGAATCATGCTTACCTTTTTTAGTATTGTATTAAAATGCAACCATTTAGGTGGTGTAAAAAATGAGGACAGAAGAGCAAAGGGATGTACGCATAATGTAGGCATATTAGTGATAGGGGACAGGTAGCACAGCAAAAGGCAATGCATAACCAGGTATTACAGAATTAATAGGTCTTGTGTGCAGGTTCTTGTGTCTAAGATATACTGTGATATACACTATTATGGCAAGCAAGAAATCTTGATTTCATTTTTTTAAAATATGAATTTTGAATATATATTAGAATATCAAGGATAATTTTCTTTTTTCTTTCTTTTTAATTCCCCTGAATTTTAACAAAGCTATTGATCTGGGTTTGTTTTGGTTTTGGGTTTTGGTTTTTCTTTGTTTTTTGGTTTTTTTTTTGTTTGTTTGGTTGGTTGGTTGGTTGGTTGGTTGGTTTGTTGTTGTTGTTTTGTTTTGTTTTGTTTTGTTTTGTTTTTACTTTTCTGTTGCTCTGCTGGTGAAACCTACATTTTCACAATGTGCATGGTTTGATAGGGACTATTAATCATGACTTAGGGAGTAGGGTGTAGAATCATATAACCTCCTTGTCGAAAAAATTATTTCTCTACCAGCTTTCTAATTCTGAACAAAATGCATTGCAAAATTAATTCTGCTGGCAAAAAAACACAAATGCAAAAATACTATATTATCATTAAAATTTAACTGTATAACAAGCTAATTCGAATAAAGATACTGCCTCAAAAGTATTGGAATAGATAAAAAAATACATACAGAATTCCTTAGCACTTTTAAACAACCGTAAATGATTAAATTTGTAAACTTACAGATTTTGAGATTTGACACCTACAAATTTTGGTCATGTTCCGGCTGTGATGAAATATCCATGGCAACAAATATTGCACCAGAACTTTTTGACATTGATACTGAATATTTTTGCTAAAATTGGCAGCTCTAAACAGACAAAATATGATCCTTAGCTTTTAGCATTAAACAGTCCTTTTGAGATGAAAAGGGTACTTCAAAACCCTTAACTTACCCTGCCTAGTGATTTAATCTGATGGTGTCTTATTGGTTTGGAGTGGTCCAAGATGTCATGGTTTTAATCTTAATTAGGATGATTAAACAGCCGGTCATATTAGTGATCCTGGATTCAGCTGGTGAAGAAGGTATTTTTGCCTTATTCTGCCTCCAATATGTTTCTTTTGCTAGGCAGGTCTGAGCTGTATTTATAGGTGTCAAAACTTTCTCTTCTGAATATATAGGCTTAAGTATTTAAACCAGTGGTCTAATTTCAAAGGGTCTTAGTTCCCATCACACCCCACAAACCTTCAATGACCTTGGATAGTTAGCAGGCTTGAAATACAGAATTATCTGAAGAATGACCAAGAAATTTAAATTTCAAAGCCACGTCAGACACTGAAGCACCCCACCTGCATTAGGAAAAAATGATTCCAGGTTTTTCTTCAACTTTGAAAATACTAGCGAGGAACCTGCCTTACACAGTCACTGCAGAAATCTGTTTATTGCTACTATTTCTTAAGGACATTTGGCAGAATAGCACTTTTGTCAGACATCCAATCTGGGCCCTGTTAAAAAGGGCTGAGACTCTGACATGAACATATTTTGATTTCCTTATAAATGCAGTTCTACAAATATCCATTATGAATGTAATTTAAAAGACCTAACAATGAAAGTACAAATGATTGGTTAAAGTTATAACACTTAGATGCAATTTTTAGCTCTTTGCAGCAATTGTTTATATTAGCCTTCAGTATAATTGAAATATACATTGCAACTTTTAGCAAATCAGATATGTCTAAAATATTACAGATTACATACATGACTCTTCTCTTATATTCATGCTAGTAATGAAATGTAGTCTTTTTATTGGTCAAAGGGGGTTATCTTTCCAGTTTACTGCATAATAGAAAAACATATAATAAAAATCACATTTATGAAATACCACTATAAAGCTTGCACACCTCTTAATTTCCTGGTCTGAAATTTGGCAAAATGAGGAACAGAAGGAAGATAATTTACTCAACATTATAGAATCAATTGATGAGGATCTGGTACACAAATTGACTGTTCATTTCTAGGAACGCTGCAGAAGCTCACTCTGCTCTCTAGCCAATAAGTATTGACCATAGCAATAGAAACAGAAACATGACAAATCTATTGACAGAAACATGGTAACTCTATATTGTTATGCAGTATTAGCAAGAAAAGTTTTCTAGGAGGGTCTCAGGAGAACAAAAGAGAGAGAACTGTCTTCAGATTTATCTTCACATAGTATAACTCTGTATCTTCATATAATAAAGCTCCATGTAATGTCTATATGTGAAGAATGTATAAATGTAAAGAAGGGAGACTAGGAGAAGGAACAATAGAACAATTAGGAATAAATCATCAACTGCAGGAATAAGATTATGCAAAGTTTTATTTATCTGTCCCTGTATTTAGTTAAAAACATATTTAGAAAATTGATATTACTGACTCATGTCATATGAGCATTATGGTCTCATGGAGGAATTTGGACAAAACATGGGAAATGTCATCTAATGTAGTGAGTTCAGAATACTGCGATTTTCTCTCTCTGGTTATTTCAGCTTGCGATCAAACACTGCCTGGCCATTGTTGCTTTTTAGACAATTGTTGGTTAATTGTTAGAAATTCTTTGCATAATATATTTTGCTGAAGTAAGTATAATCTAGAATTTTTTTATTCCTTGAACTGCTTCTGCTGCTGACATAATGAAACTTGGCAAAGTCTGTTGTGTTATTTTGTGAATGGCAACATCCATCTTCTTTTTCATGCTGACCATCAGTGCAGGAGAGATGAGTTCTATATCATCAGAAGCAGGCAACTTCAATTTCTGGACAAAAAGTCTTCCTCTTCTCTAAGAAGTCTTTGCTCTTCCTAAATGGCTATAACCAGCCTTGATTGTCTTGTTGATTTTTGGCATAAGCCTTTGCATGTCTTGTGAGAAGTGTCAGAAAGATGAACTCTGTTGCTTCAGTCACAAGCACGTCCATGCTGGCATACTGTCTTGGTTTCCTTTTTCTACCCCACAACCACAAGCAGTAATGGTTGTTTTGAAAGTATTCATTGGCCAGTCATTGTCAGATTCATAATTCATCTGTGATGAAATGAACAGAAAAAGATGAAAGTCTATGGCTGAATTCCTTCCCTCTATCTAGATTTTTGTAGACCATGCAATCTGATGTCTTTTTCTCTGAGATGATAACAAAGAGTGTGTCTGTGAATAATTTGAAGATCATCTTTGAAGTGAACTGACAGCTTCTGTGTCAGAAACTTTGAACAACGTAGCCAGAAGGCTGTGAGGTCCATCTGATTTCACTTGCTGTTGCCCTGGTTTAAGGAGGATTACAGTTCTTTGGTCTATAATGTGAAATGTAAAAGTTTGACAGCTCTTTTTCTATTGCTAGTTCTCTTAAGTCTTTTGGTGCAAATACTGATTTCTTCTACTCAAGCGTTCTTAGTTCACATTGTCCTTTTTCACTTCTCGATCCCACTGTAGTAGATCAATTCCCTTTCACTTACTGTGTCATCAAGTCTATCTGAGGTATTTTCCTCAAATCCTTCCATTACTCAATAAAGGATGTAATTATCTTTTTGAAGTATTATTCAGAATCTGAACTGTCTCCTGCACTACCAAATGTCTGATACAATGATTAATGAATTTTTGAGATGGCATTTCCTTCCTACCTTGCTCTTCTGTTGAAAAATGGAATGAGTTTTAGCATTGGGAGCTACCATGTGGTAAATGTGCCTCAGTCCCAAAGAATAGGAAGCATCTTTGGTTATGACTCTTCTCCAAAGACTTCCTTCTAATTATGATATTGTTGTGATTAGTAAGGATGGGGGTTTTTTTCAACATACACCTCTCTCCTCTAAGAATAACTGTGAGGTATCTAATTTTAGAAAGAAATCTTTTTGCTCTAAAACCACTTTCTGTTGTAAGAGAATACTTCAGAACTTCCTTCTGTTCACCTTATAAAGTGGTGTAATCTATTCCAGCATAAACACCTAAATCAAGCTTCTTAATTATTGGGAACTCTAAATCTAGATAATCATTTTATAGAATTGGGGAGAAAAACAAGAGCCAAGTAACGTTATGTAGCTAATGTTGTTTAATTAAGGCAATGATGGTTCATGTTATTACATTCTAATGCCTCTTATTAAAGATGCAGTCATAGAAAACCATCAGGTTGGTATTAAACTAAAATAAATATGAGCACACCATTGGTGTAGTATATATGTTAATATTTTAAAATACAAGAGTTGATACCTGAACCAGACAGTTCTTTCAAAGCATCAATGGAAAGATCAGAATTAATGCTTAGAAAAATATTTAGCTGCAAAAATTGATTTGCAGCTACTCATGTGTTTCTGTTAGTTGATTTTTCTGAAATCTATAGGCAGGCCTATGAAGACACATAAAAATAAGACCTCTATTAAAGTAATTTATGTCATGGTTTAAAGGTTAATAGTGATTTTAAAGTTGACTTTTTTAAAGAGCCCTCTGGTAATATAACTAGATGCATTGTAATAGTGAGGGTAGAATTCATCTAACCCAGTTGCGCCCGCCTAAAGGTTAGGCATTTATTCAAAACTAGTTGTCTAGATTGCCTCTACATTCAAAGAAAAAAGATAGATGGTATGAACCGGCACTCATCATAGGCGGTTAAAGGCAGGTGAGAGAAATACCCACAGAAATGTATAGATATCGTTGATGATAGCACTGCTGTACTTAAATACTGCAAATAAATCCAGGGAGATTGGTTGAAGTCAGGATTGTAGAATTTAGTGCAGTGGAAAACTTTCAGGATCTTCCTGTAGTCCCTGCTTGGTAACATATCAAAAAATTTTTTTTCTGTTGCTAGATCTCTTAAAATCTTCTGGTACAAATTCTGATTTCTTCTGCTTAGGCCTCCTTCATTCACATTGTCCTTTGGTAACATATTCAAAGCTCTTTAAGAATTCAAAATTAATTTAAAACTTAGTAAATTCACAAAGATTTCAAGTTCGATATATGTTACCGTGTTTAATATTATTAAGCAACCAAATTCCTGCAGTCAGCTTGTTCACACCTACAGCTATATAAGTTGACACTGTCACGTAGTTGAAGTGCAAAGTGGTTTTCTTTAAAGTCCAAGAAATCTCCGAATACATTTTTGACTATGGAAGTGAAAATTCTTTTTCTGTATTAAACTTGTAACTTGTTTCCTTTCATAGATGTTTCAAACTGACCTGTACACTTTAAAAGGACTGTTTTCAGCTGATGTAAATCAACAAATAGCTGCACTGAGGTCCATAGCACTGAGAATGTGTGATTGGAACAAAATGGTATTTTTTTGTATAGCAGCAGTACTGTGGGGTCCCACTGTGGACATGGTATCAAGAAGTCCCTATACTAAAATATTTGAAAATTTAATTTCATTCTTATTTAAAGCAAAGCAAGCAGAAGTCCCCAAACCCCAGACAACCTGTTTAATGTTGTATTTCATCACATTATTTAGCAAAATTGCTGCTATTTAGCATTGTTATTATAAGCAACAGATTTTCCAGGAAATGGAAATATATATGAAACATGACATATACAACCGTAATACTTACACTTCCAGACACCTTTAAATGCTATAGTCCTTTAATAAAGTTTTATATATTTTTGTGCAGTACACTTAAGAGACTATCTCTGTTCACAGCAGATCCTAAGCATATTAAACCAAATTATTTAGCAATGCTACAGCAAAAAGAAATCTGGTAAGGCAGGTACCTAAAAGACAGCATTTATGTAAATAATGGGTAAGCTGATCTAATAATTTTTGATGAATATGTACCTTTTTAGGTAAGCATAAATAAGGGAATTAAAGAAACCACAATTTAGGTAGATAGTATTGTAACCTAACCTTTACCAGGAAAAGAACAGCGAGTACATTTTTTCCACCCATTAGACAGATTGATTATAACTTTTCAAAATGTGGAACAACAAGGTAAACCTAACAATTTTAAACTATGCATGCAAATAAACACTAGGCACTGTGTAGAACAGTGGATAATGTTCTACTTTAGTTGGTACAAACAGGAAAATGTTATTTATCTGATGTAACTAAATATCCTATTTTTAATATATTAAATTGGATGATTAGCAATCTTGTGATTGTAAGTGATAGCTTTCATATCAGCCAAATAATAAAAAATTTGTGAGGGAGAGCAGTGGTACTTCAGGGGTCTATGAAAAATAGCTGTTATTTAAAGCACAAGAAAAAACACAAAATAAATTATACACAAAATCATCTTAGAATCAGGCTGTCATCCCTTTTTGATGGAGAAAAGTAGTAACATGAAAAGGCACTTCTCCAGAAGCACAGTGTTTTGGTAACAGTGTGGAGGGGTGTCTGAGCTGAACCTGGTAGCAATCAGTTCTCTTGGTAGAACACAATTTATGGGATGACATCTTGGGAAGAAGGCACAAACATGACCTGGGATGAAAGGGCAGGTGCAGAGTTTTTGGCTGACAAAGGTTTACTTAGTAGGTCTGGAGGATTCATGTATCATCCATCTTGAAAAGAGCCACTTGCATGACCTTCTACTGCTGATAGCTTGTGGAGGAACGTATCTGAGAGGGGAGTTAATGAGCTCTTGACAGTGGGACAAGAAATTATTTGATAGCTTTGGGAGAGTTTCTGAAGATGAGAGAAGTTTGTTGGCAGTACTCACAAGGGCACACTTGTCAGCAGTATTCGGTCCTGTATTTTAGCATTGCCTTCATTTTGAGCAGTCTTTCTCCTATGGATTCAAGGCTGCTTCAGCAGCTGCTGCCTGATACCCTGCACAATTGTTAGGGAATGTTGTGACTACAAGGCAAGTGATTTGATGATAATGAATTTTGTTTTCTGGACTATTTATGGTTGAATAAAGGGTTTTTTTCCTGAGCTTCCCTGAACTCTAGGTATCATTTCTGACATGTAAGATAAGACAGAATCAGATTTATAGACCTTTGATCTTGTTTTTATTTGGAGATTATGTTTTCTGTGTGAAAGAAAAATTATATGCAGGATTTAAAGATTAATGACCATTGCAATAATCTGCAAACATTTAATCTTTCTAGTATTATCCAGTCTTCAGGAAAACATGTTAAATCCCTTTGTTCTCTTTGGAAAATACTTTCTATGAATGTGAACATTCTGGATTAAGAGAGATTGTATGGCTTTATGTTGGCTGAACTCAAAAGACGTGCTAGATTTAATCTAGCCATAGATTTTCAAGAACTACCTGTAAATACACCATGCCTCTATTTTCTAAATTGTAAATCTGAAATATTAATAGGAAAAAGGCTTTTTATGAAAATTAAAAAAAAAAACCAAACCTATAACATAATGATTCTTTAAGATAATTCAGAGGATAGACAGTATGGGCTTCTATAGCATAATTATGATCATTTGTTCCTGTGCTGCTTCTGCTGCTTTTTTGTATTTTTTTCCTGGTCACATCAGTGCAACAAAACCAGGATGACAGCAATCGCAAAATCATTTTGATTGAAAGATCTGTCTAGTGGGTTATTTATCCTGTCCCCCAGAATTGTGATGGGATTGGCTGGCAGGAGATCATACAGCTAATATTTGATAGTCTATTAAAAAAAAGAAAGACAGATGAGAAAATAATGTGTATGCCAAAATCCAGAGGGTGCCTCTTGGTGAAGTTTTATAGACATTTTAGATCAGTAACTAGAAAAGGTAGGTAGCTACACCCCATTACTCCTTCCTAAACAGCCAGGTAATTACTTTTGGCATTTTGACAAGTGTTTGCTGGAGTGAAGGTCAAAGCTGTCAGCAGAGAAGATCTATGCTAATCTGCTCAGCTGGAGAAGACTCAGGTAGCTAATGTTTTGTAATTAGAAGTTGTGGAAACCAGTCTTCACTGTAGTTTTGTGCTGAGCATAAGTGAACTAATAATACAGAGTAATTTCATTTATCATAGTTTACAAAATTGGCTAAATGGATACTTAGGAGTAAGAAGACAATGTGAAATTGGAGAAATATGGGAAAACTGATATTGCTGTACGAATGAAATATATATTTATGTGCACATTTATGTATGTGTGGTATATATATACGTACATATACATTATATGTGTATATTATATATGTGGATATATGGCTATACATATACACAGGATGAATAATGCTAGTACTTTTAATTTACATTGAAAAAATATTAATCATTAAAAAACAAAGAAAAATAAAAAATGTATTTATTTTACTTGATAATGCTGCAAATTTTGCTGGAAATTTCATTTGCAAAAAGTCATGGCATGCGAAAACCTGCAAGTTATCAATATCCTTTCATCCAGCAATATTCTATGAATGGATTCCTATAATGGATTTTAAACTAATAAAGTAATTTAGCAAAATATAAGAAAATAAGCAGCCCCCCCAAATAAATACATTAAAACAATTAAGAAAACAATGAAGATTTTTATAAAATGTATCATTTGTTTTATAACGTTGATTGCCTCTTCGTGGCATTGTATTCCTCTTTTTATACAGCTAAACTAAAAATCACTTTTCTCCCTTATCATGCTATTCTTTGTGCTACAGCAAGTGTGTGCAGGTATATATATATAAAAGACAGAGATAAACAGGGAATTTTTCAGAGGAACTCAAGGTGTTCAGCTATGCTACCAAATCCCGGCTTGGACCTCAAGTCTGCAGTGATTTCACACATATTTAACTGTTCATTCCATCTCATTTTGCTGCTTGAACTGAAATACCTAATATAGGTATACGGTGACCAAGAAATTCTTACCGTGCACAGAGAAGAAATGCAAACCTTCAAAAACTAATGATTTTGGGCAGGCTGGTAAGTACCATGGAAATGCAGGTCAGGATTTGATGGCCTAATCTTAGACCTAAACCTAATAAGATAAAGTTGTAGTGTGTCAGTGTTTGCAGTTGGAGCTGGACTGGAACCTCACAGTAGTAGCAGTTAAAAAGGACCATATTTTTGCTGAGTCATTTTTAACCTTGATCAGCTCTGCCAGACAAACTGTTGAACTGTCACCAAGAAAGAGCCACAGGGATGCAGCACTGCTGAAAATATTCCTCTCATTCTTTTTGATTTTACGTGTAGTCCAGGGCATGTAGAGAAACAGAAAAAAAGAAAAAAGTGATAAAGCTTTAAATCTAGGTCTAAAGAAGTAGTAGGTCCATCTGAAACATAGACTTTAATGGAGAAAAAGATGTTTTCTAGTTCTGGATTTCATAACTGGGCTTTTATAGGAGGCTGTTAAGTCATTTTCAATTGTTATATCATTGCAGGGAACCCAGAATATGACTGATTTTGGAAAGACCAGAAAGTGCTTGCTTTTTTTTTTCCCCCCATCCTTCCTTCTCTGAATGCATTTTGTGTATTATATTATTCTTTCTGACATTTCTTTTCTTGGCATTTTTCCTCTTCAGGGGAATCACCACATATTCATTCTCTTCTTTCATTGCCATTTAACAACTTGAGGGTATATTCTCTACCCATGTGCAGCAATATAGCTGTGAAACTCACATTAACATTAATGGGGAATGTGCAGCTAAAATCAACCACACTGGGTGTAGTTACTACCCTTGGCTGTAAAATGGATTGCATGTCCAAACAGCAATTATTTCCACTTAAGAACTGAGAATTCAGCTGGATTATTACATTTTTAATGTTAAATAAAAGTATTTTAACATTAATTTTTTAACGTATTTCAAATTGAGAAATGCACCTGCTGTAGAACCTGTTATTTTATGTTACAACTTAATGTTTGCAAAGTTAGGTGACTTTTTAAGCAAGTAAGCTATCTTTCACTTGGCAGCTCCCAGTACTCTGCTTTCTATAAGCCTCAGGAAAATATGTTAACAATTATTATTTAATGGTAAGTTAATATTTTGTTAACTTAACTGTAGAGTCTGATGCCCCTCTCAGGTTTTCTGATTTAAACATGCAAGAATTTGAATGTTTGCAATGGTTTTCTCAGTCCTCCTGCAATTCTGCTTTTCCGTTCCGGTCCCTTTTCCTCTCATATTCTATCCATAGCTGTTTTTCCTACTGGCAGCAGAGCTTTCATAGGATAACTAAATATCTGAAATCAGCAGAGTGGACAAAAAAGAGCTGAAAGCTGGGAGATGTGGAAAGCCGAGAATATCAGAGGTACAGGTAGCTGTTTCCAGAAGTGACAGTATGGATGAGGAAGCTGATCTTCTTCTGTTGTTATTAAACTGCTGATGAGGCAGAGTTTGCATATTTATCGCAATTTTTTTTCTACATATTGCTTCAGTTTCTCTTACTCTTTGCCAGAGTGAATAAGTGCATCCATCTTTCACATTATATTGGTTTCTTGGTATGTTGCTTGTAGGTGAAGAGTATCAGAGAGTTTAAGAACTCTGATTTGGTGTATTCTTTATACTGTTATACTGATATCTGTTATATACTGATATCTGTTACACTGCAAGCAATCTTAAATGTTAGAATTGGCATATATTTACATGTAGAGGCATATGTATCAAAATGAATTATAACTTGCCCTTAAGAGTTATAAACAAACTTAGTGGAGTATTGCCATACAGTTAAATAAATCTTTGCTTTAGACAGAAGGTAGCAAGTATCTAAGACTCCTCATTCCAAAAGATGTTTACATCTCAGATTTCTTCACTAAGAAAAAGAAAAAAGCGTAAATGGAAGCTATCAAGACAGAATGGTTAGTAACACAGCAGACAGTCCACAGCATGTTTTCACTATAGCATGTATACTTTCAAGTTCAAATTCTGGTACCCCTAGGAATAAGTTCAGTTTGGTTCTTAGCGTATATCTAGTAATGGCTATCAGCTTTTCACAGAATGTACTGTTACTGCTGGTGAGCATCCTTCAGCCCCCTAGTTCCTCTTCTGTATAAACAAGCAATTCACACGTTCATTAAACCACTTTAGTGTTTGGTATCACAAGAGGTAAAACTGAGTTTGGGGTAGATCCTTGTAGACATGTGAATGCTGTTGTTGGTGAAGCCCTATCCGCATCCGGGCAATTATGTGGGAGAGGTTCTCTGTGTTGATAATTACACATATTAAAGTTAGATAGTTCATTTATACCTTTTACATTTAAAGATACTCTCCATTCTTAAGACACCTTTATCTCATTAAAGAGGTAATACCTGGAAGGCAATGTACTTATTTAAAAAAAAAAAAGTTAAACCAGTTATAATCCATTTCCATAGTCTTTTCCTTTTGAATGCAGTTGGAGATACAATACATAGCTAAGGGAATCAGATATGGCCATTCATATGGAAACGAACTCCAGCAAAACATCACATTTTACAGATTTTAAATGTAGTATGTCTTTCTCTGTACAGTTCTTAAATTCTTTTTTCATGTCTGAACTTCAGTCATAAGAAAATACAAGGAATGCCATCAGATTTTCATTCTTCACTATTTTATTCAGAAAGTTATTTTATCTGATAGAAATGCAAAAAGGTCACATTGAAATGGTATGATCTTCAATGTTTTTATATTTGTAACAACTTCGTGCATTCTGCACTTTTAATGCTTTTTCTATTCATGGATCTTAAAGAGTTCTTGAACATGTTCCAAAATGAGCAGCCGGGTTCTGCCCTTGTGCTAATGGAGATGGAAATCATAGGTCTCCACCAGTGCACCATTGAGCCTGAACTATTGTAGTGACTCAGCATCACTTTTTAGAGGCTGGTATTTATCATGGTAAATCAAAATGTCTATGATTTCTGGTGAAATAGTTATTTTTAATTCTGAAAGTTGTCCAAATTGCCTAAAATATTGGCATACAGAGTCTCTAACTGTAAATGCGGTTGCACACAGAGGTAGATCATACATGCTTAAAATATCTTCCAAGTTTTATTTCTAAGGATGTTTAAACTTTCAGAATGCCATATACCTATGGGCTTGACAGTTGTCTTTTCTCTGGGGAGATTTTTGGGAAGATTATATAAACAAAAATTCACTTTAATATTTTAGATTTCTGATGAATCCTGAGTGAGGATTGCCAAATTTAGTTATGACATTTATTTTGATTGTTAGTTTAATTCCTATGACAGGGCTTTTGTGTGTGGAAATGAAAGAGTTTCTCCACACTTGACATGTCATAAACCAATCAATCTTTTTATAAGTATGCTTGGCTAGTTCATCTTTTATGCTAACCCTGGAATATTTCTTTTGAAAACATTGCAAGTGAAAACATGACATTCTAATTTCCTTTTTTATTAATGTTATTATTTTAGTTTATGAACAGTCTTTGCTGCTTTCCAATGTCTGCTCCATTTTTAATTTTTTAGGGCATAATTTCCCACATTTTAATAGAAGACATTTCTTTTTATCTGTAATTAAATCCGTAACTTGTTATTCTCAGAAGGTTATTATGGATTGTGGCTTGACTGTTACAAAAAATTAATGACTTAAAGAGGCTTCTAATATCAATTTAGTATAAGGATTTAATTTATTATTCATTAATTTTGTATTCCTTGTAATAGCAGTAATCATTATGAACTCATTGGGTAGGTATGAGAATGTCATGCACAATATATTTCCATAGGAATTCAGTGCGTTAGTCATCTTTAGCAAAACATAAAATGCCGTTCATGCATTAATGCTGTCACTTGCTTCTCTTTATAATTCTATGCCTGTTACTTTACGTAAATATCTTCATATGTATAAGCTATACTGGAATTTAAAAGTTTCAATACATGTATAAACTCCCTTGTCTGTCCTTATGGCAACAGAAATTTTGCTGTTTTAAATCAAGATAGCTTAACTCAACTTATGATGGTATACAGGCTAATTTCAAATTTTATTTTAAAGAAAAGCTTTTCAAATAGTGTTGGTTTACATTGGCAAAATGCATCAATTTTTTAATTCATACAGACCTGCTTTTTAAAAAAAGCATTCAGGTTAGCAATGCAGAATTCTCATTTTTATTTCAACACTAATTAATGTGTTCATCAGAACATATGTAATTTCCCATTTTGAAATAGGAACTAATATTTTATATTAATTAATATTTTATACTGTAAAGTGTACAGAATAGAATTGCAATGGTTTTTTTTCCCATAAATTTCTCAGATACATCATTCTTTACTGTCCCATATTTCTGAGACTGCATCCCTTGGCGGGTAAACAGTTCTGCTCATGTTAAAAATTAGTTGACTGAATGCCTTAGAAAAAAACAAGTTGTGTTTAGCATCGTGTCAACTAATTACAGTAGCTGCCTTGCAGCTCAATGTGGAATTGGAGTTGTCCTTCTGTGCACAGACCCTATCAGTCATGGTCAGTATTATGTCAGCTAACTCAATTCTTCGTAATCAAATTTAAACGTGACAGTGGATTTTGTCTCCTCTAAGTCAGGTGTCTGTCTTTTAGATACTTTAAGTGTAAGCTAGTCAACCTCAGCTCCCTTTACAATCAGTTGAATGTAATAAGTGCTTCCAGATAGCAATTCATTTCATCCCATGAGAGGTCTCTGTCTCATCTGTATCTCCTATATCTCATCTATCTCATACATGTCTATCACACTTATGATTGGTGTCTAAGATAGGTTGAGTATATATCATTCCCTTGAGGATCCTGTTATTCTCCATTAACTACAATGGGAGTCTTGCTTAAATTTAGGGCCAACCAAGATCTCCCAATGAAAGCAAATCCCTTAGATCTCTCTCAAGCACCTTTAGAGCACATTTCAGAATTAATAAGGGCATAGAAACCTGTTGCTGAGAGACAGGCAGCATTCTTTGGAGCAAGTTACTTCTGCCTTCCATTGTGCAAAGAAGACAGAATGCAGCTCACTAAACAGTGCAGTCTGGGAGCAGTTTGAGCACTGAGCAATACACTGTGTGGCTGCCAAATGCTGCTTCAGAAAAATGCTGATTTCTCATGGCCCTGTATCACCTCTGCCGGTCCCATTCTGATGTCTTAGGTGCTTGGGTCACCTCAGAGGGCATGCGCTGCTCTATTTAGTCAACCGAATAAGTGGGGGAAAAGGGGAAATGGTAACATTTTGTTGGCCTTGGCTTTTTAAAGTTATATCTTCTTCACCTGTACTTCTGTCTATGCACATGACATAAGGTCGAGGATGACTGTAAGGCAGTGAAAATGTTCTTCAATAGCTGTGTAGCCCTGTTTATGACGTCAAATTTCTTAACATATGAAAGGGCTTGATCTCAGCTTGCCTGAATCTTAGGAGATGTCCAGCCCTACGTAGTTGAGCTGTGACTTTTTCCTTTCAACTAGGATGTTATTGAATTGTTAATGAAGTTCATAATTACAAATTCCCTGGAAGACATTCACCTTCTAAGTACCGCAACTGTGACATCTGTTTTGTATTTTAAACTTAGTCTTTATTTGTGGAAGCCCATACTCTTTATTAAGGAAATGTGGATTCTTTCAGTCCTTTAAAAATTAAAGAAAACAGTCTGAGGGTAGAAATAACAGACATAAGTACATACCTGGAGATGACTGTTGGTGGTTAGGTAGGCCATAGTTTTCCCCTGCATACGTTTGCTTTTGTGTTACATCATTACAGTGTTCCTTAGTTTTAATGGCTTTTAAATTCTGAGCACCCTCGACATTCAATAGGAGATGCAAGTAATTTTGTAATGGTTTATTCCACTTCAGTGCACATCTAGCTTCTGCTACAAGCAAACTCTATTCACTAAAAAATAATTAAGTAGTACACTTAATAATATTCTTCCTTTCAAATTCTATGAAAAACCCAAACAAAAACTGACCTATCCTTACAGAAATGACTCTTGCAGTTTCAGTGCTTCTGTAGCAGTCATTGGCTTTGACTCTACTCCAAGGAGGCTACCATTTTTTGGCAAGAAGTGACAGTAGGTGATGAAAGTAAAGTCACCAGTTTGCACATCAATGCATGAGAACAGCAGGCCTTTTTGAAAGATGTTTTCTGGTAGGTTGCCATTGATATTGAAATTAATTTCTTTTAAAGGCTAGCTTGGTTCTAATATAAACTGTCACTTCTTTTTACTTTATTACCCCCACCCTGTCTTCCTCTCCACCTCTGCAGAAGCTCTTTGCATTATTGTGGCCTGGAGCATCTCTGAGTATTCTTCCAGAAGCCACTGGTTTTATAAATTGTCTAATATGGATAAATAATGCTGTTTCCTATACAAACTGCACATGTATAACTAAATCTCTGTCCAACTTGCTGACAAGAACAGCAAAACACAACAGTGAAACTGGAAATCCAAAACACATGCATTCCTAAAATCCTCCTCTCAACCTGCTCCTGATTGCTGGTAAAGGCTCTTGTGGTTTTCAAACAGAAACAATCCTTATTTTGTCCTTTCCTGACAATATTTACAACAATAAGGCAAGGACATCCTTTCAGGGAGTAACTAGACTGTAATTTCAGTCTCTGCTTGTCATCACACCATGGCCTTCCCATCATGTTTGTTTGTCCTTTTAGGAGAAACTTTGGTTTGCCTGTCCCCTTTCCTGGATTTTGAAGAAAATTTGGGTACAAAGCATGCTGCCAAAGAAAAGTGTTCCTCATTATGAACCTGCTGGAGAAGTGTGTCTAGGCCAGCCTGTGTTAGGGAGACCTTCTAGAGGTCTCATGTAGGCACATGATGGCTAAAAATCCCTTGGAGGTGTAATTGCTTCAACATTTCCTGCACACAGCCTAGTCCATTTTACATTGTATTATTAGATATATCATCAATTGTATTTTGGCACAAAATGAGGGGAACCATTTGCTTAGGCGATGGGGAAAGTACCAGCACATCTAATAACAGATTTCTAGTCTTGCTATAGCAAGACACAGACAGGATGTGTAGCATTGGAGCTGCTTGAAACAGTCATAATTATTCCCTTGTAATTAATTAATTAATTTCTTCCTTGGGAAGTGTATATCCCTTACCTGTTCATCTCTGTTAGAGAATCACCAACATGTCTTAGCCAAGCCTTGCCTTTTGTTGAAACCATTACCTCATTGCACTTTGGACTGCAAAATTTAAAATCATTAAATTTGGGGAGTGAGGGAAAGTGATGTTCTCATTGGAAGAGAATATTTCAGCATACATAATTCTATAAGCTGTTAAACTTACACCGTTAGCCTCTTCAAGCATGCAACCAATAATTTCTCCTTTTTATTTCTGCCACTTCCTAATCAAATAATATACTAGGTTATTCAAATATCTTTGTCATTATTTTAAGAATAATTTCAATTTTAATTGTTACGAATAAAAACTTCAAGAAATCCCATTTTGGATATATCTTAGTTAGCAGCTTTAAATGTCATTGCCTTTAAAAAACAGGAAAAAAGCCATATGCTCCTAAATCACAGATGTGGGTTTTGTCACTTTTACTCAATGTGATTTTCAATTTTTCAGTATTTTCTCGTGATTTTTCTCAGCTTTAATAGGGAGAATATTACATGCATTGTTGGTTGAATTGTGACTGAATCATTTCCCTATTACAGACAAACAGAGTCTGAAAGTCACCAGCTGAAAAATCTATACATTCTCTGAAAATTGCACAGTGTGACTTTTATGGCACTGATTGTTAAGAGGAACAAACTATACAGCTTTATTAACAAGTGAAAGATGTTTTTCTCTAATGAAGTTGGGGGTTTTTGGACATTCTCTTTTACATACAGTAAGCTAATTCTTGTTTGTAGATAAACTGAACTATATTTTTAAGTCATAGGATATGGAATTTCACACTGGTTTGAAAAAAAAGATCACCTCTGGAAAATTATCTATGTATGCTTCTTTTTCACAGCATATATATGTATTCTGTTAGTCTGTATGAGAGTGGATTTTTCTCTCAATACACTAAAGCAAAGTATTTTTTCATGAAGTATAATTACTGATATATTCCACCATTTTTCCAATACCAGATGATACAACCTAAGAGAAGATCAAATACCAACTTTCTCTCAAACAGCTTGCATGGGACAAGTTACTTTATTGTCTCAGAATTTTCCATGTAATCACATCTTCTCTAGTTTATAATGTACGTCAATGATCTCTGGAGCACTGTTTGGCTATCATTAGATGAAAGAAGTGTTTAGATGTAAGAAATTATTTTGTTGTGTGATATAATCTGAATAACTAGTTGTACTCAAAGCAACTGTCAACCAAAATGCTGATGATTTGAGAATGTTCTCCTGTCTTTAGAATTCTGTCTCTTCCTTCCGCGGGCTCGATCCTGTAGTATCGTATGGGAGGAGGGGAGGGAGCACTTAATGCAGTACTTGGCTCAGAAGGATACATACTCAGATGTGGATGTATACATATAAGTGCCTACATTTCACCTACGTGTGTAAGCATTCATTATAGCGATGGTGGGATTCATTTGCCTGATGGAGACCTCTGGGCCACTGGAGGTGCTGTAGCTAAGATACTTGCCTGGGACTTCACTTCTGGGGCGTCCACATCTTTCTGGAGGCCAGGTGGGTTAACCAACAGCAGTTACAAGGGCACTAGATAATTTAGGCATCTAAGTCGTGCTCCAGGTTTCTCATCAATCTGCAGTCAGTAGGGCCAAAAGAGCTATTCAGCTGGACAAGAGTAGGTGGCCAGTTCAGGGAGACCTGAACAGCTCTCCTAACTGTATTAGCTTTGGCCTTTATTAACTACATTGGGAGCTTAGGCAATGAATTGATATGTAGACATGTCTCTGCAGGCACTTAGGTTTAGATGTCTTAATTTGAGAGCTGAATTCCACCCATAGCTTCTGCTGAATTTGATGGCCTAGCACTCTTAATACTTGTCAGTTCTAAGCACCAAAAGAGTTGGCAATGTTTATTAAGTGTAGGTCTTGCTTGACTTTTCTGCAGAGACTGTGTGAGACGCCCTTCAGATTGCAAGTTAGTCTTAAACAAAACTTGGGGAAATAAAGTAATTATTTTTGTTAAAATATGAAATTGTCTATAGCTTTCTATAGCTTTCTATTAATAATTAAAACATCAGTAGCTGCTTGGTGTTACTAGTGATAAATTTTCATAAAGGGATATGCTTTTTTTTTAGGAAGTAAAAAAGAAGTAAAAAGTTTCCTATAGGTGATTTTTTCCTGTGATTGTCCAGTAACAATTTTTTGTACTTTTATTAAGCATCTGTACCTGGCTTCCAGCAAATATAAAATAAATGGTAGGCAGTCAATTTGAATTCACTAAAATAACAGTTTTCTCCTTGCTGCAGCATTTGAAAATTTTACATCACTTATCACTGTCAGTATTATAACATCATCCCTTTGACAGCAATTAGAGCTATAACAATAAATTTCTGTTTTCAATTTCTTTTAGAACATTCACAGTTCAGATTGCTATTAGTATAGACTGAAGGTTGTGATGTAGATTCAAGCTGGTTAAAAACATTTCTTCACTTTTGGGATAAAAATTAAACTGCATTTAATTCTGCCAATATTAAATCTGGCAAAGAAACATTCTAAATTGCTGATTTTAGATACTAGAAAATGCAGAAATCTATTCTAAATTTTTTATATATTAAGTGAAGTAACAGAACCAGTATAAGGATTTAATAACAACCACTGATACATATCAATTATTTTAGATTAAATGAGACCTGTGCTTTTTGTAATGTCAATAACAAGATGTCATTTCATTGTCCTGATATTTCTCTTATTTCACTGTTTCAAATTTATTTTGAAATGCCCCTCAATCACATTTCTTATTTCAGACTCTTACTTGAGTTATGTAGTTCATCTTTCTATACTAGAATATACAGAAGATTGAGGCACTGCAATGGTAATAAGCATATGCAATTTGATAGATTATCTCACCCTTAGGAGACACACCATTGCTCTGCAGAAAGTATCTCCAAGTTACATGTTGTTCCTCCCATTGCTCTTCTGGTTTGTGTGGAATCAGAAGCAGATTATATGGATCAAATTAACTACATGTTTATTTACATGTGGGACATCATTAAAGTTGAGGCTGAGGTGGCCTCTTGTTTTTCTGCCATGCTCAGTGGTAGCCTAATCCAATTTTCCATTGAAGTCATTGAAAAGACTTGACTTCACATGGAACTTCTTGCAACTGACCAATGTATCTAGTCATACAAGTTCTTTTGTCTTTTGCTCTACAACTACTTGCTACTTTCCTGACATGTTGAGTCCCTCTGGCTTGTACTACAAACCACAATGCAAATCTGCATAATCAGTCTTCCTGATTAATTTCTATAGGTGAAAGCTCAGTCTCCTCTCAGAAATGCACTTGGTCAGGATGAAGATATGAATTCACTGTTTTCCTCTGCCCTGAGGAGTTTGAACCCATCTCCTTAATCACGATGCTAGTAAAGTATTGGGAGGAGATTCTTAACCTTCTCTCTAGATGCTGTTACACTTTGCATGGAATAATTAAACGTTCACTCACCTAGAGTGCACAAGAGCAGAAAGGAACATGGCACTGCAGCCTCGTATGTGGGCCCTCCCCAGGAGTTTGGTGACTTGTCTCCAAGTCCTTCCTTCATTGCCTGTTTAATGTAAATTAGTGAACTATTCATTGGAGAAAGAATTGAAACTGGGTCTTCCCTTTTGCTGGTTAAGAACAGTAGCTACTACAACATCCACTTTGTGAATCTAGTCCTTTATGACAGACCTCAATAATTTTTCCACTTCCAGGGGATTAATTTGATCTATTTGACAACACTGTAATTTCTTCTTCTGTTTCATAATGTGTGCTAGCCTGAATGCATCTTCAGAGGTTCTGGTTAGAACCATATCATCCATGCTTCACAGGGGTGCTCTTCGCTTGTTTGTTTTCCAGTTGCAAGGAAGGTCAAAAAGTAATGAATAAATGTCAAGAAAGATCACCTATGAGAAGTGGATGTTCTGCATAATAAACATTAGCACATGTTTAACAAAAAATTTCCTCCAGTAGAAGTCATTCCCATATTAATTTAATCCTGCTGTCTAAGATAATACAATCTCTTTGAAACAGTCTCGATTCTTAGTGCATAGGGACCTTTTCTGGATCAGAGGCCAAATTTCCATTACCTGATGAGCTAATCTGACGTGACAGCCTCATATGCAGATGGGGAATCTCTTGTCAATAGTTTTCTTTAGAGACAAAGAGAGACAAATGTCTATATTCATTCTCTTACTTCATGCATGAGTAACATTACCTTTTTGTCTCCCTTTCACTCTATCTTTATTCAGGTAGTCATTGAGAATTTAAATATAAGCTTTTGTGTTTCTGAGTTAGCTTATACATGCAAAGCTGTTTACAGAAGACTGGCATCCTTGTCTGTTTGTTTAAGTACAGTATGTATTTTGACATGTAAATTTACGTGAGGCATATTTATTCAGTCACAATGATATGCTAATTGGATTCCTGTATGAACTGTATAAAAACAGCATGTGAAAAAAAAAAATTATGAAGGGAACTTATTACCAGCTGAGACACTTTCTAATCAGTATTATATGTCATCAGAATGCACAAAGATAAGAGTGATATATTTTCAGGACTTTTGTAACCAATACAGAAAATATGGACTAAAGAAAATGTGAACTAAAAAAAAAAGTCTTTCTCCAAAGGAGCAGTCTAAAAGTTAGAAAACAGCAACTGAAATCCATAAATTAGAATGCCAAAAATCTCTGAAATGCCTCTGCAGGTTTTGGATATTGTTCACTGACATGATTTGTGTTCTGATAAGGTTATAGGTTGGTCTTGTCTCCAGAAGAGCAGTGACATTTAAACTTCAGCTCTGTCTGCCCTGGGGATTTGCTCAAGTATTTTGAATATAGTTTGCTTTTTTTTTAAATATATATTTTTATAAGCAAATCTCTAACTTGTTCAGGTGCAAGTGGTTCACTCAAGCAAAAGCAAACCATTCCAGTGTAAACCAGCTACGATATATGCATATGTATAAACCTACAACACTCTCCCATTCCTGTTCTGGTCATTTACCACTGATGCCTGAATTTCCCTGGTAATGAAAGTTTTAAAGCTGATAGTCTTTATCCATTTTTTTTAAAATGTACTCTAGGGTCTGTTCTTTGGCGATTACATCGGACTACTTCTCATTCTAATTTCTCTTCTGTGGATGGCTATACTTTTCTAGCCTACCACAATGCATGAATAAGTTTAGCACACTTAGTTTCCTTGACTGGCTCACTACTCATTTCAGGGCTTTACTGAAAATAATCTTAGTTTCTAATGTTTTACTTAGATTTTGACTGCACAAGAAACAGACAATTAAAAACATAGGTAAGGCCATAGTCTTTCCAAATTAAGGGATTTACCTCTGAAGGGAAAAGTAAGCCTTTTCTCTGAATATAGGCAGAGCATGGAGTGGGGAAGCAGTGTAAATGCTGCAAAACATCTAAATGATGAGCTGGAAGCCACCTATAGCTAGCCAATGGGGAAAAATGGACAAATAGAGTATCTCAGTTTCTTGGCTCAGTACAGTTTAGCTAACTGGATTGAGCTGAAAATTAGGTTTACTGAGGATCCTGGGAACAGAGCTCTTTCTGAGGGTAAGCAGAAGGGCAGAAGGAAGAAAACATAATGATTCTTCTCCAACAAGTGGGTTTCTCTGAGTCTACACATATTGTACCTCGGGGAGATTGGAAACCACAGTTTTCCCAGCCTTGAAGCTGACTCTGAAGAGCAGGCTACTGGACATTTACAGGTGAAAAAAAAGGGAAAGGAAAAGGTCTTTCCTATCCCTGCTGTGGAAACCTGTCCCACATGTGTCTGAGAGCTGATCAGCACCAGCTCCAGAAGCGAGGAGCCTGATGGCAGCCAGGCGCTGACCTGGAGGTCGGAGCTCTGAGGGTAGAATAGGAAAGGCTTCAGAAATTTGATTATTGTATGTACCATTTTTGCACCTTTCAGTGATGATGGAGCATAACAATATATAAACACTCTGGGAGGAAGGGATCTTTTTCCTGCACTGTTGGGTGCCCTAACTACTAAACCGGGAGGGAACATGAGATTTGAATGTACTTGTGGTTCCTTGCACATCCAGTCTTACATTCATATTGCAAGTAATTTCTGTATGTATGTGTTGGATCAGACTTCAATATATATTTCAGTTCAGGTGAACATATATGCAGCCTTTGTAGTAATGAACCAGTTATAATCAGAGGAACATTAGAAAGAGTTTTTCCTTATATAGTACTAAGAGAGAAGAAGGAAGACAGTTGGTACATCTGTGCTTTTGTGGTTCAGGGAACCACACTTAGTGCTTTCTGGCAATAACACTAATATCTTGTGCTGATACAAGAATAAATATTTATGTGTATGTTGTAATTGTTCATCATAAAATTTTAATTTTCTTGTTGTTGCCTTAACTTATTCTTTACCCATACATGTGTGAGGAAAATAAAAGCCTGTTTGAAGTATAAAATAAGGAAGTAATCAGTTTAATTGGTTAAGATGAGGTATTTTAACAGTTACCTAGTTAAGCTGATGTGAATTTTGCTGGAGACACTATTATTTTGTTTACAGTAGCTCACTTCTTTGCTTTTTTTTGGCTGAGGCCAGACGAACTGAGAGGACAATAAGTGTATGGTGGTCTCCTCACAATCTTCCACATATTAAACTCAATCAGTTTGACACACACCTTTAATTTAACAAGTGCCATTTGTGTGACCTTAGTGAAGTCCCTTTGTTCTTCCTTTAAGTGGTAAAAATAACAGAAGGCCTAACACAGAAAGAAAGTTTTCTCAGCTTTTATAAAGTTTGCAAAGAGCTGTGCAATCCTCAGAGAACAGTTCTGAAGCAGAAACTGTGTAACATGTGGCGTGATGAAAGACATCTCCAGTTGCACAGCTGCTTAATATCCACCAGTAATTGGCTTTTATTTCATATTCCTCACTGTCTCTGAGCAACTTTACTAAATAGTTACATTTCTTTGCTCACAGTAGTCTGTATGGTGCTCCTGTATCCTGTGTATCAGCCTTCTTAGTAGGCACGAAAGTATGCACTTCTTCTGGATGCCACAGAATGTGGGGAAGGTTTACTGCACAATTTATTATTTTGTGGTGAAGATACTGGATCTCCTTTAGCACAGGCAAAGGCGGAACATGTGTGCACTTTTTCGCTTGAAATGTGACGATGCTTAAGGTATGGAAAATTGCACATCATGTGTGCTTGTATAATGTATGGAAAATATATTTTACCATTTGGACCTTACTGAGATTTCCACAGTGTGGTAATAGCACAAAATTGCTCAGGCTTCTACGTATTCAACATCCCTGCTTTGGCTTCTGCATATTTGGTGCCTGCCTGCAATCTTATTAAAATCACTGTGTGTATCATGCTATAGTTTTCTGAACTTTAAAGAGTATTTTAAAAGTTTCCATTGGTGGACTGTGTCTAGATAAATGGCATTGGTATGTAACATAATCTTTTAATGATGTTTGATGTTCTGGTAATTCTGTAAATCAATTATTATGTTATCCATAAATGTTTCTCTGTAGAGTCTTAAGTGTTCTTTTCCCAAAGATAATGATTCCCAATAGCTACACCTCCATGCTAGGTCATAGAGTGCACACAGAATGCTTTGAATTGCAGGCTGCTCCAAAAATGCATCACCAGTTCCCTTCCCTGTGCCTATAGGAGGTCTACAGTTGGCTTGTGTTCAAACTCCTTGCAATTCATATTTGCCCAAATGAGAACCTAGCCTTAGCAGGAAGGCTTTGGGTCACTTAGTCTGGGCTGTCTGCAAGAACAATGAGAAGAGATGGAATCCCAAGGCTCATACTCAATTTAAGTACAAGCCAGAGTACCTAACTATTGACATGAGAAATATATTGCAAATTTGGAAGGAAAGCTGTATCAGGTTACAAAATGTGCAAAGGACAGTGTAAGTCCCTTGATGAATTTTGTGGAGTTTTAGTTTCAAGTTTTTATATATTAAAGCTAATGATCAAATCAGATTAGCATATCATGCAAAGCCATGTCAGTGAGTTTTGACTGAAATTCCAGTTCATTCCAGGAATAGGAATATGGAATATGGAATAAAAACAAAAATATAATTATATGAAGAAGTAATAAAATATGCAATACAGTAGGGGAAACATGATAGACTTACAATGGATACAGTGGCAGGCTGAGTGAGATTAGAAAGGCTGTGTCCTGTCTGGTTGACTTGCCCCATCTATGTTTTTTGACCCCATTAAGGCCTGTTTGATGGAACCAGGCAGTCAGGGAACCTGTGAGAAGTAGCAGCTTGGTCCTGAGCACTGATGAAAGACTTGATTGAAAATGTCTCTGTCAATGAACTGCTCTGTAACAGAAACCATGTTCTACTTAGATTCAGTGTCCCAGAAAAAGCACAAAAATCCACTATTCCTGAGCTTAATTTCAAAAACAAAAAATGCATTAAGTGGGAAGAAATATAGTTAAAAACATACTAAAATGGCAGTGAAAACTGTTACATATGCTCATGTTCTATGGAGATTGTTTGAAGACATCATATTAGTAACTGAAGTCAAATTCATGCCAGGTAGTAAAAAAAAACTTGAGAAAGACCAAAATCAAGCCAAGATGGTAAAACAGAATGAGAATGGAAGATATGTCAAGAAATCTAAGGTATGTTCAAGAGAGAAAAATAGAAAGGATGGTAATGGCAAGTTAAGCATAAAAATGTAGTAAAGTAGGCAAAAAAGATTGGACGTGCAACTTGCAACATTTTTAAAAACTAATAATACATCATTTTCACATTAATTGGGGGTAGGAGGCCTTTCACAGAGTCCATAGGATCAAAGGTGTTGAAGAACACCTCTGAGAAAAAGACACCATAAGTGAAAAAAATAAGTTAATTTTAGAAAGTTATGCTTGCTATTCAAGTATTTAGCAAGGTTTCTATGAAAGAATTCTTCTTTATGAGAAACTCATCAGACAATGTCTGAAATTGAATCTGTGGAGCAAACAGACAAAATGAAGGGTAATAAATCACCATGGCCAGATGATACTTGCAGAAAATCATTCAAATTACTCTCCAGAATGAAATAGCTGAGGCATTAGGTGTGATGGGAAAGCCTCGTTCTAACAGACTGGAAGATGGTAAATGTAGTACTGGTTTGTAGAAAAGGACACAGAGAAGACTGACAGAAACAACAAGTCACTAAAACAGATATTTATATTGGATAAATTAGTATAAATTATTCTAAGTACTAAATTAGTGGACACATGGGTGTATATGGCATATTAGGGATGGCTCAACTTTTGAAAAGGAAAGTTCTGCCTCTCAACTTCAGGCCCTTGAATTCAGTAATGAGCGTGTGTAGGAGGGAGATACCATTGATACAGTTCCCATGGAATTCCAAAAGACTTTCAACAGTATCTCTCAACAAAGCGGCTAAGTTGCTCTGGGATAATAGGGAGGTCTTCACATGAATAAATAGTCAGTAAAAAGAGAGCAGCAGAGGGCAAGAATAAATATTCCATTTTCACAATGCAGAGATGTCACTAGCTGAATTCCACAGAGGTTTGCGCTCTTCAACAGATTCATAAATGATCTGTAAAAAGATGACAACAAGCAGAAAAATGTAGCTTCCCAAACGATGCAGTATCAAACTGACAAAGTCCTTGCCAAAGTTTGTTGTGAATACTAAAGTTTATGTGGATTAAAAAAACCTGATGCACAAATTAAAGTAAGAAAAATCTGTTGATTGCTAAAACACATAACACCACCTCTGGCTCAGAAATGCCCTGACTTATTTTACAACACTGTTCTGAAAAATACTTCCACGAGTCTCCCTTTCTGTATAGGCTTCCCTAAGTATTTAGGATTGGTCATTGTTGGAGACAGTTTCTTAGGCAAATTATTTGTGCCATCAGCTGTGTCATCAGGTGGCAGACTTACTGTACTCTGTCTTTTTTTAGCTTTTTACCACTGTATTATTGTGTTTGGGGCTCTGTATTTAAGGGATGTTTGCATTTGCAGCTTGGTATCATAACAATTTAGACTAAATAGTAAGTCCTTAAGTGCTCCAAACAGAATAATTTATCTTGAACACTAGTGGTCCAGATTTATATCTACTTGAATTTATCTGAAATCAATGAAGTAACAATGGTAATAAAGTATGCTTTAGGACATTTTTTTTCCTCCACTGGTTTCAAAGACTAAGATGTTACAGAGATGTGAATGTCAGAGCTACATCAAACAGAATAGCCACAAGGCAGTTACATATTTCCAAATCATCTGACAAGCACTTGTGGCAGAGAAAGAGTATGTGCAGAGAACACATTGGAGAATAAACACCAGCGAGAATTGGGGAGGAAGGAATTTTGGAGCTTTTCAGTTTGTGCTGGCAGATGGGGCAGAACATTTGTCTTAGGAGACTTAATACAAAAATAGACATTAAAATTATGCTGCTTTTCCTACTTAAGACAAGTCATATGCTACCTTTTTTCCAGGGAAAGAGTGATATGTTGAAGAAAATGTAGAATAAATTAGTATTTGGGTATACATTTTTTATATGTGTGTTTCCTGGGTGTAAAAATTCCATCTACCCTTCTTTAAAAGCATGATAAGGCTTCCTGAGTGCACCAGCCCCAGTCTCCTTCAGTCAAAACTTCTTTTGGGCCATCTGAAGCGTTTCGTTTAATTGGACCATCAACGAAGGTATTCAGAGAGAAGTGGGATGACAACTGAAAGTAATTGGGTACTAGTCAAAGGGAGTAATAGAAAGCCCAAGGGTGTAGCTAGGATTCTGTGACTCCAAAACTTTGAGTATTAATTGCTGCAATTTTATTTAACAATAATATTTAGATTTATAAATGATTTATAAATTTTTTGAGCTATACATTATAGTTTTGTTAAGGATAACACTTGATCTAGTCTGTTTTAAAAGTGTCAGAATTCTTGTTTGATGCATATAGCTACTACAAATGAGAGAGTAGGGGTGAAAAGCATTTTTTCTAAGATCTTACCTAATTTAAAAAGTATAGAAAGACCACTAAATGTCCTTTTACACTGGAAACAAAAGGTTTGTCCAAAAATCATTGGTGGAATACTCACTTCTTCTGGACTATGCTTTGCTGTCTGAAGGGTGGACAAAGAGATCACATCTCTCCTTGACACTAAAAATTACAACTTACAAAAAAAATCCTGTTCTTTGGCACTGACGTAAGGGTGCAGAAAACAGTTGCCACAGGCAATGGAAAGGTTACTCTAAAGCTGCTGAAGAAAAGCCACAAGAGGCTTCAAAGTAATATGAAGTTACATGCTATTTAACTTACTGAAAGAAGTCACAAACACACAGAAAATCTTCCATAAAATCAGGAGTGCCAGAGCTCATGTCTTGGGACTTCCCCTAATGAAAACTGACTACCTCTTTAGACTCTAGAGATATGTGATTTCTGTTTGCATGAACCAGTGTACTAGCCATAATTATTAATAATATTTAGTATTCAGGCTTGAAGTGGAGTATACATGGATGTAAGAGAGAGTTTAATTAAGTATGATAAATATTAATTTTGGGGAGAGAAGATAACAGCATTCTTGTTAAGTAAATACTTTAAATCTAAGTTAATTTTCTGGTTGTAGATGTAGAACATTTGGGTTTTATTAACTTTCAGCTAGCTGATTTTATTTTTGCTTATCTTGGGTGAAATACAAAAAAAATACCCATTTTAGGTGTTTGAGGCACACATCTGTAACAAACATTGATCCGGGAAAGACACCAGGAACAAGGCATCATGCCTTTACAGTCACATCCATACAAGAAAAAACAGCTCCTCGGTGCTAACTAATGCAGAGGGCCATGGCCAGGCTCCCTTATTCTGAGAAGGGGCAAGCCAGGTCTTTCAGGTTTCCTTCCTGAGGCTTAACACAACTAGAATTGTCCTGTCTAACCTTGCCATCATGTTTAATCCCTCTGTTGGTTCATTTTGTATGTTGGTTCCTGTTTGGACATGGATTAGTAGGCTCTTCTGAAGGTGTTCAGGACCCCAGAATTCAGGCCACCTAGTTCATATGGCTAAATTAGGAGGACAGTCTCCTTATGTAGATCTCAGACTAAGGGAAGATTCCCCAGAGGACAATTCAGAGCATCTAAGTTAAGACGTGGCTCTGAATCACCCTATGTAGGAGGATTTTTCTTTCCCTTCTCTTGCAGAGGTCTTAGGAAATTTAGCCTCTTCATATAGGCACAGCAAGTTAGATGTCTAAAATTAATAAGTTGTCTAGTGGTGAAATGCAGGTTGGTGACACATGAGATAGTGGTTACTTTCTTTTTCTGAACATGTTTTTTGCTAGTAGACACTCAAAACTCTTAGCATCTATTGGCTAATTTTATACAAGAAAATTTGAGGTCTTCATATTTTTTCCAACAGATGTGTCCACATCCCTCCAACAATTAATACGATGCTGGTGCTCCAGCAAAGTTAGAGCAGTTAACCTGAGTGTGCTGTTTCTAGCCCATACAGCCGGGTTACAGGAGCACCTCAGCAGGGCAACACAGAACTTTGTGCTGCCCCTGCCTGGACTTCACCTCTTCTGTGGTATTTCATTCCTAAGTCTTTGTAAAAGCAATCAGTGAATGGACTTGTAAAACTTTTTTTTTTTTCCCCTTTTTAACATAAAGCTACTCTGACTGCATTAATGCAATATTTCCTGAGTGCTAAAACTGGAAAGCTGCACATTCCCAGTGGTATTGTGTTGTGGCTGGGAACCTGACGTTCCTTCCTTTCATTTAGTTTTAAATTAGAGGCAATGTGAGCCAGTTTATGTAAAAATGTTTTAATTAACAGGACCCAGATGCAGCATCAGAAATTCTAGTGGAATTTAAAAAAATATACCTAGGATTTAGTCCTCTAAACAGTAGGTGGTTTAGAGCTATCTAAATTCCTCTAGTGTAATGCAGGCTAGTCCTGTAGTTACTGCCTTGCTGTTTTTTTTTTTTACAGTAAGTTATGCTGGGCCATGATAAAAGGATGCCAGTGTTTCAATTTGAAACCATGGCAACTAGAAGTGGTGATTTGCATGTTTGCATGACAATGTGATCGTGTTATCTCTGGAGATAATTCACATAATATAGATAGTGGAACTGCTCTACCTAAATCTATAAAGTGGGATGGAGGAAGGGGAGGGGGATCACCTCTGTTGCTGCAGGAATCATGTGTAAGGAATGAAGTTATTTTTTCCCCTTGGGTGAATTGGAGGGTCAAGAAACCTAAAAATGTGCATAAGTTCACCTTTGGATTCAATATATACAAATACTGAACTCAACAACAGCTTCCAGGGACATCATCAGTAAGTAAAAATGTCCTCAAACTCTTCCTTTTCTCTGGATTCTTCTGTCCTCACACATGAAGAAGGTACCACTAGAACATGTTTCCTACTATTGATATAACTTCCTGCTAAAATTATTGCCAGGGAATACTTGGAGACAAAATCAACTAATTGAATGTAAAACTGAAGTTTTTAGTTTCAGTTTTAAGAGCAGGTTTGAAACCAGCCCTGGCTGTGGCACTGCTACCTTTGCCTCCATAGTATATCGGAAGCCATACTAGGCAACTGCTTTGACTAATTTATGCTCAAGTCTGGCATATATTTGGCACATCTGACTGCAGAGTAATGTTCAATAGATTAAATCAACCTTCCCAAATAGGAACGAGAAACTCTCACGGCAGCAGTGAATCTCTCTGCCATGAATTCTAAAGACGAATAGCAAAAACAGGGTATGATTTTTTTTTCCTCCCTCATTAATGGTGGAACAAACAGAAAAAGGTCCCTTGAAAGTTAAAGCTTAGCTACTGCAGTGTCCTCATGTATTATGAGTGAGAAACAAAGGAAACTGAGAAACTTCAAAGCTTCCTGTGGCATTCAGAGCTTTCCATCTTCAAAGCACCTCTCTCTTCTGTAGTTCTGCTCTGGGTTTAATTAATACATTTTAAATATTGTTACTGTAAACAGCATCATCTTTGTTTTCTACCCAGTTCTTTTTCAGAGTAATTTAAATTATTTTATGACGCTATCTGTCATCTTTATTTAGTGCCTCTTAACCTCTTTTCTTTTACAAATGAGTAGTCACCTCCAGTTGAGATTAAAACAACATTGGAAAGGGGTGTATGTGCATGTGAAGCAGTCCAGAAAAAGAAATTGCTTTGCCTGTCTTTTATCTCCATTCTCTAAAGTAAAAATAGACATAACCCTCTCAGTTCATGTATTAGCAATATTTTAATATTTTAAGATGGAAAAAAGAGATTTGGAAGTTATAATATATCTTTTTTTTCCTTTACAAAGCTAATTCTAGACAACTGCATGAGAAAAAATGTGTGAAAATTACACATCTGCATACTTGGAGCCTTACTTTTTTATTCATGCTGTCATTAAATTTTTTCATATGTATTTTGAGGATTTGGAGATGGGGGAGAAAAAGAAGAGAGGTAGACTATAGAAAGCATAACATTTTGCATCTTATTAAGCTATTTTTGTCAGTGGAGACTTAAGAATTTTTACCTACTAAAATCACATATTTTTTCCCTTGCAATATCTTTTTAGTTCTTTCTTTAAAATATTCATTGATGAGAAAATGTAGAATGTAACATTGGCGAAATATCATTTTGCCCATTAGTCAAAATATCACCTTGTAGTTAACACTACTTAGTTGTATGAGCCTAAATGAATTGTTATTGTTTTATAGAAATATCACAATACTCAGCATTCTAATATTTTTTTTCTGTGCTATGTTCACTAACAATAGAAAGAGGAGGGAAAAATAGCTGGTGAGGTAACTTGAGGAAAAACATGAAAATATTTTTCAACTCTGGTAAGTGATGTGAATGCAGTTGTGCTCTTGTGACCAGGAGTCTCAGTTTCCAGTCTTATTCCTGCCCCCAGTCACACAATTGAGATCATGCCACACTTGAGACAGAGGAGAGGCATTTTTAATGCCTGTGTAGCATGATTTCAATCTCTCAGCTTTCCAAAACATAGTCCTTCCTGCCCTCCAGAGTGTAAAAGAACTTGAGTCAGAGGGCACTGAAGCTAATGAAAGCTTTCCTTTTGACATTCCTGGCCCTCAGTTCAGGCTTAAAGCACACAATGATTGCTGCTACCTTTAATTCCTTTTTAAGTCCTCTTTTCAAATCATGACTCATCTTTTCCCTCTCCTATCTGAATATCCACCATTATGGCTTAATCTTGCCCCAACACCTGTAAATGGGAGCTTCCCCAGTGCCTGGAAAGGAGCAGGACCAAATTTTAAACATAGTTTAAGGGTCAGTAGTAGTCCCATTGCTGATACAGGCTCACTGTTGTTTTCCTATGGCAATAATTTATACAGTATTCATATTTGTAAAGTTGGGGCTTTTTTGTGTAGTGCAAAAAAGCAAACACTTTTGCATCTTGACTGTCTGTGTTTGTACTTGCTTGTAGACAGTGAATTTTAACTTTATGTCAACATTACTGCAAAGAATGGCAGAAACACATACTGAAAATGCAATGTATAAATATACAAAAATCAATCATTGTTTACCAGACTTGTGTCAGGCAAGCTCTTATTAGTCCTGCCTGCTTCTGCAATGCTTTAAGGAAGATATAAATGGATACTACAAACTCAACACATGTTTCTATTACTAATGGAAAATAAAGTAACACACATATTCTAAGCTGGGCTTGGTTTGTGAATGCCATTTATTCACAATTTGATTAGTCTGTCTTTCTAGTTACACAGCATCTGTTTTGTATTCATTCCTTGCGTCTTACTGCAAGTTTTGTGCAGGCCTTATTCAGCCCTTCCATTTTAATTCTTCTTCTAAGTTAAGTTTCTTTTTCTTTCTTTTCTTTTTTTTGTTTTAATATATTCTGTGTTTGTGATGGATGCTCTATTTTCCTTTTCTCTTATCTTAAAATCTTCTTTCCTGTAAATCTTTTTCACCTCATTTCTATTTTTGGCTGACTTTCTGGTTCCCCAACTCCCTATTTTTGCTGATATTTTCTGATCCTTCCTTTTTTGTAATCCATTTTTCCTTATCTTTCTTTCTACTTCCCTGTCTCTTTATGACCCCTATCCCCACTCTTTCCTCTCTTTGGATCTTGTTCTTGTTGTTTTTGCTGGCTGACTGTCATTCAAAGTACTGCAGTAACATAACAAGAAGATCCCCTGAGACTCCATGAAAAATCCTGTGAAAGCAGCTGTTCTTGTGATGTTTTCAGCAGGGAAAGTGCACAGAAAAGACCAGCTGGACCTGGGCCCCAAATTATGATGATGGTGAACTGTCCCCTGTAGTTTTTTCTCCAAGGTCTAAGGATGGGAAGGGATGTTGTTCCGGTCCTGACTTGCCCATCTCCCTAACTACTATTTAGTGCACTATGTTCAGGACTTTGGCTTGCTATCAGAGATATTCTCCCAGTAAATTTTTGCAAAGATCTGGTCTGGGGTTATTTGTGGAGGGAGGTTTATTTGGTATCTTTTTAGACAAAAAGGGATTTAAAACATATTTAAATAATAAATATAGCTTCTTTCAAATTTTAAATGTCATTTTGTAGTTTTGCTTCATATCAATTCATTAATTTATCTAAGGCCTTCAAGGGATTTCTAAATTAAAAAATGGGTAATAGAAAAGAAGCCACTGTAGCAACATTTTTTACATGCAATTCCACAGCAAAATGTATGCTTTCTGTCTGTTTGTGCACTTCTATGTTAGGTTATAAATAAAAAAATCTCTAATAAAGAGAGAATCCTAACTTTAAAGGAACAAATTTAAAGGTGCCCGGAAGGATATAATCTTTCTAAGGTATCATAGGCATTATAAAATGCAATGGCTAATATTTATTATAACTGGAAACTTTTATTTTTTATTAAATTATGCTTATCCTTATGCCATATGTAATTGGGGTACTGTATCTGGTAGGAAATAATAATAATCCTATTGTTATCATGTTTACACATAAATAATTATCAGTAAAAGAAACACCTGCCATTACATATATTTTTGGTGGAATTGGTACTGGGCTTTTTTTTTTTAACATGCTACTAAATATATATAATCTTTACATTTTTGTATGAATGTACGTTATACAGTTGGTGAAGAACTTACTTGTCAAGTGAACCATAACCTAATTTTAAAAGTCTACTAAATCCTTATCTAATGTTTTGGTAGAAAGATACAAGAGGAAGCATTTCATTTGTTTATTTGAAAACAGCTAATCATCGTTAGAAGGTTTCAGCTCTCATAGGCTAGTGTGTAAGAATCATCTGCTTGTGTGTGTTTGACTGGAAGCCGATGTTTCTGCGCTACTAAGTCAAATAAGTAAGTGTTTCCATGTGAATACATTTATTTGTCAGCTTGTTATCAGAGAGTGTGCAGTGTTTCAGTTTGGTCTGCAAGCTCTTATTCACACAATAATCCTTTTGATACTAGCACTGTTAATTAAGAATTTTTCTGTACAAATGGCTGGTAGATCAGAATCAGAATGAACAGATGAATGTAAGGATAACGGCTGTCTTCTGAAACTTTTGCATTTGTCAGTGATTTCCACTTCACCCTATAATAGTATACAAGTTTGGTAAGAACTGCAAAATGTGGTGCTCTAAATAGCAAAATGTATTCAAAATATTTTTCAGTGGCATCTCAGGGTCTCAGATTTTTCTTATGTTCATTACCGTCCATGTAAAATCACCTATAAAATATTGCATAAATTCTTGTGATTTCATTCTCAGGTACAAGGTATAGCCCAAAAAGACGTTATTTTCATGATTTACGGTAGTTGTCTAAGGAAGTAGGGCTATACAGAACACGTACATTCAAGTTGTTAATTTTTGAGTCTAGGAACTACTCTTTGTCTGTCTCAGTTAAAGACATGTTAGGAAAATGTGGAAATAAAAATAAAACATTGGAACTGTAATTCAAGCTACTAATGTAAATGCTATGATCTCTTGTGACCTTTCCATTCTTTCCTACCTTTGTTAGTTGCATAGATCTTCCTTGCATTCTTCTTTGGCCTTTGCCTCCCTTACTCTGTGAATTTTAGTACGTTTCAGTATTAGAGAAATCCTAATTAGTTGTCTCAAATCAATCATTTGACATTCCTAGGTATTAGAATCAGTGGAATTTGCATGATAGATTTCTTTATGTGTTTGGGAACTGAGCAGGTAAGACTCTATTTTTCTTTGTTTTTCACAATAAGGTACTTTTTCCACATATATTTTTCAAGTAGAAAAAAAATAGATCATCACTAAAAGCTATTTTCTTAGTAGCTACAAGAACAAATAAGTCATATCGTCTATATCTCCTTGGTTCAGAAGTAATTTGATGTACCTGTATTGAATGCAGTGATACCGATTCTATAATTTTATCTAAATAGGCACTAACTTCAGATGAAACTCTGAAAGCTAAATAATGCATACGCATCAGAAAGCACACTGTGCCCTTTCTATCTTCCCCAGCCCTCTGGTTTCTATCTAAATCAATATCTGTGTACTGCTGTGATGGCTCACAGCACGACGTGCATTTGGCATACTGAAACTGTTACATGCTTTAAAGCAACATAGGATCTTTTGGAAAGGCACTTTTTCCCTCAGAATGCTACTGCCAATGAAGCCCCATACAAATGGTCAATAGTGACCAATTGCCTCCCATTACAGAAGTCACTGAAATGGAAACGTAACCCATACAACAGAAAATAAACTGAAAGGAAATTTTGATTCTGGATCCATAGGAGGTTTTCTGTTTCACTAATCCAGAAAGCTTAACTTTGGTAATACATGCTTCTCTCTCTATTTGCATTTCTTTCTGGTCTTTATATCTGTTATTATATGATTTTTTTTTTTCACAACATACTGCATCCCTTCTAGAAACAGATTTGGATTTGGTCTGCTGAATTATTTTAATCCTTGGCTTTTGTTTTTGTTCTTTGGTTGGTTGGGTTTTTTTTCCTTTTTTGATAATGTATTGGAGAAATATCCATATCCACAGCAGCAATTTATTTTTGAGCCATCATTAAAGCTATAGTTACAGATCCGTTCCTTTACCCAACAGCACTCCTGGAAATATAAGTGAGAAAATTTGAATGATTCTATTCAGTACTAGGAATGAAAACAGGGAAATAAAATGTAATGACTGGTGACATGTCTTACAAGATGCTGAAACAGAAATATTAGCCAGTGTCTGAAATTCAGGGATTCATGAAGGCTTCCTAATTGATATGTGGTTATGTTTATTTCATCCAGGGCTGAAAATGTGTGGGAGACAGAACAAGCCTAAAAATGGTCCCTCTGGCAAAATATGATAGTTATGTCATATCACTGGGAGATGAAATGCTTCCTGGGTAGCAGCTTTGTAAAAGATGAAATAAGCTTGTTTCCTTCTTTTTAAGTCTTCCTGGGGTGGATTAACAGGTAGCTATTAAATGTTGGAGTATTTCTCAATGACTCAAGTGTTACGGTATTTCTCTACTTTTACAGGACATGTTTTTTGTATGAAACTTCAGGTTTCAGGTACAAATCTGTGAATTAGACCAATTTGTTTTCTGTGATCCAGGTTTTGAACAACCTGTCCTGGCTATTAAAAAAATATCCTGTTCTGACTATGTCTTGAAAAGGACAAGTTTCATCTTTCAACCTTGGCCACAGCTGATGTGCAGCTCCAGTGCTCTGGGAACATACAATTTTCTCCTGCTCAAATTACCCTGGGGAGGGCTGTGATCCCCACTTCTACCTGGTCTGGAATATAGTGGGAGGTCATAACATTTTTGTCAGTATGCGTTTCTTCCCAAATTCTGGGAAGCCCTAGGAAACATCAAACTTCAGCCAATTTGTGCTTATTCTAGAGTAGCAGAACTGTAGGTTAGTCTTTATTATAGTCTTGAAAAGAAAATTGAGGTCTGTGAGTCCAAAGGTAGAAATGTTGCCTTAAACTTTCTTCTTGTCATTTGTGCTCACAAAGTGAAGGTATTTTTTTGTTGTATACAAAGGTCAGTCAATACACTAAATGTACCATACATCTCTTTTGTTTCTACTTTCAAAATCTCAGGACCATTGTTAGAAAATACATGTGCAGCTCTTGAGCAATGACTCTAGCAATCATGACTGTACACTGTGTTGTTATTTGAGAAGGTATCTTTAAAAGGAATGAGAAAAAGGAAGGAAAATGGTGAAAGGGAATTGTTTGTCCTTTTGGCTTTCTTTCTAGTTTCTACATCTGTTTTTAGTATGCTATTTAAACATTATGCATTTCCATTCTTTCATTCCAATGACATTACTAGTCTTTCATTGATAGTTTTGGGGGGACTAGAATGAAAAAATATTGTTTGCTTGTATAATTAACATTTAACAAAGAATTCCCAGTTTATATGTCATACATTTCGCTCTTCTAAGTCCAAAAGGTGTTACGTGATGTTATATATGTGCAGATTCAATAGTTACAATTATATTTAACTGATGTATTTTAACTGAATATATTATAAATTAGAATAAAATATCTAAAGATACCTTCTAAAATTAGGTGAAAGCTTTTCAATGCAAATGTAAACCTTCAATGCTAACACCTAAACAAATACATTTCCATCTTAATTATTGATTTATCTATTGTCCCTGTTGCAAAGCCTTGGTTTATTTTGCCTTTGTTATCTTACCTGATTGTTTCAGCCCAGTAAATTAATATGTTCTCAGTGAATCCACACAACCAAATTGCCAGGCTTGTCACATGTGCCGAAAGACACCTGTAGTGACCCTCAGGTTGGCCTTGGTGAGTCCTCTCCTGCTCAGAATTGGTTTGCTCCTAAATCTTCATGTTTGCAAGGATGTCTGAGCTGGATACCCATCTCCCCTCAATCATCCCATAACTGCAGGTCAGTGCTGTATCACTCTGTATACAGTTTTATATACCTAGGATTGGAAATATCACACTCTAAAATGTTTCCGCCTTTCAGTCTCTTGATAAATGACATGGTCTTCATGTATCATGTGCATATTGGCTTACTTATGACTTGATAACCATACCATTTAGAGAAGTGAAAGGCACTATTGTAATACAGGTCTAGAAACACAGATTAAGGGATGTTCTTGCATCCCCTCTTTTCATTTACTTTTAATCCACAAGTGAAAATGTTTTTCTTCTCTCATTTCTGAGAGAAATAAAGCTTTTCTATCCAGTGGCTGAATGTTGCAAATTCTACTCATGTAATCCTTGCAGGAATAAACCCGGGCTTTATTCTCCTGTATTACCTTACATTGGTGTAGAAGATTATTTTAGAAATCTAAGGAACAATTTTCTGCTTTGTGTTTTAAATTGTACTATTCAGACTCATCCTGGACTTTGATTTTACTCTCTGTAGAGGTCTCAATGATCCATAGAGAAAGAACGGTTCCTTTTCCCACTAGGATTATGAGAACTTTTTAGAGATGCAAGTAGTACACACATGTACACAATAACATGGGTCAGATTAAAAATCCAAACTCTTCCCAATTCAAAAAATATTTTGCAAGGTATACAATCTTCAGGTCTTCTTTACAATTTGATGTCCAGTAGTTTTTTGAAGGACTTACATAACTTATCAAATTAATTACTCTGACACATATTGGACATAAGCTTGTAATTCAGAAAATGCATATTTTACTCCATGTAAATCAGAATTCAGGAGAAGCAAAGGCAGCATGGCAATGGGATTCATCTTGGGCCAGCAGTGTCAAGTATTTTACTTACCTGGTTTGTCATGATTATATTGTGCTATATTTTGTAACCTTAAGAGACTGCAACTCCTAGAGCTACCATAGCATCTGGACTTTGAGTCAAGAGCAATTCAACTGTGAGCAGAAGTCTGTTGAAACTGTCTTGGTTAGCAGGACAGGTAGGATACAACTGACTCATGCTGATGTGGCTCCAGCTCTGTGATACTTGCATTTCAAATGCTTGTTGGCAAAATGACAGTTGATTTTTTTTTCCATATCATTTCCATCCAATTTCAGTGATTTTGTTGGCTGTGGCTTGCAGAATGCCACATTCATATCTTCATTCATCCCTCTGTAGACAGTCCTTATTTTTAGTGCAGCAGTCGCCATGGTGCCTGGGAGGGAGAAAATATTTCTGTATAATAATAACTTGGAGAAGTTCTCTGTTAACATAGTAAAGATTGTAATCTGTGATATCACATCTTAAAAGCAGCAACACTAAGCAGAAAATAATAAAAAATCAACAATCCAGATTTCCAGTATACTCAGAATGCATTTCTACTACCAGTTGTGTATAAACCTACTTTATTATGATGGGATCGCAAACTCTGGAGCAAGATGAAGAAGCATCAGAGTTCCAGCAATAGAAAATAATAGTGTTATTTGATTTATACGTGTCCTAGATATTATTGTAGCCACACCATTCTCAGACTCTTTAGGAGGATGGGGTGTCCCTTCCTAAGTTGGATCGATAAGGTGAATTATTTTCTGGGTTTGAATCCTTTCTACGACACCTGTAAAAACCTGGCTAACTCATATCAAGAACTAGGAGCAGCATATCTCCAGCCAGGGGGAAAAGCCAGGTGTGTTCAAGGATAATCAACAGTGGCACAAAACCTTACCCAGTTATCATTTTAATGATTTTCATGTTTTCATTCTCACCCTCTTCCTTGTTTCTTGTCTTTTTAGTATCAAGCAGTCTTCAAGGAAGAGATCATCCATCCTTCTGTGTGTTTGTTGAGCACAAGTATATTCTGAACGTGGTAGTAACTTTATTTCTACATTATAATTTTAAATGGCTGGATTTCTATGAGTCTTGTGTGATATGCAAGACAGAATTCATATTTGAAAACAAACAAACAAACAAACAAAACCCAAAAAAACCCAAAAAAAACCCCAAAACCAAAAGCAAAAAGTAACAAAAAATATGTCTGAAAAAAGGATCTGTTTGAAAGATTCCAGTTTTAATCTCAGTGATCTTCTGGCCTAAATTGTTTCCTTGAGTTTATTTCCCTGAGCATATCAATGCTTCCCAGCTGGTCAATTAAGCCTTGGGAAATGTCCTGTATCTCACTTATTATAACCGTAAACCAATAGTCTGTAATACGTGCTTTATGTTCTAACCCTCATAGTTGCCTTCTGTTGCCAAGTAGTCTTATTCAATAGTGGTGAGTTTCCTTATACCATGATACTGGACTGCTGTTCGTGAAATAATTTTGAAGTGGTGTTTGTTCTCAGGAACCAGCGGATTTGTTGCTCATCTGTCTACAACTTCAGGGATACAAGGCAGATCATAATTTTGTCATTCATTGCAAAGCTACCTTTTTCCTAATAGCCTCCACACTTCCAACAATTTCCAGCAATCTGATAGCTTGTTTGCAGAGATAATCAGTCAGATTTTTCAGTGCTTTACAATCTTCAGTAACAATTGTGTTTTGTTATCCTTTGATCGTTATCTCCATTACTTTAATTTTTCTCTTTCTCTTTAAGCCCAAGATCCAAGGTCTTCAAATTTATACATTGCAACAATTGAAATAGAAATTATTTCTGGCCACTTTTTAATAGCATCTAAGTTCTTGCAAAACAAATTTTACAAATCGTATCTTTTAACATTATGGACAATGGAAGTGAACAGACCTGCAGTAAATTCCTGATTAGAAGAAAACTCTGAAGAGAATTCAAATATTTAGCTATCAGAGGTGTATATGCCAGTGCTATTGGATGTCTTTAGCATACTATGAATCAACCCAAGAATATGAAAAGCCCAAGTAAATAAATACACAAAAGAACAGAGAAAAGCATGTCATTTAGACGCAGTTCATTTCTGACATGACCCATCTGTCTTCCAAAGTGCATAAAATCTCATCTCTTCTAATAACCATTTTATCAAGTCTGACAGAGTTTCTCTTGCTGTCTTAATGCTGTACCGATCTGGGCTAAGCACACTCTGGCAGCAGTTGCGATTCAAATTTGTATTTTGTCTTTTGCTGGAAAATAGATGATTGATTGCCAGTGCAGTTCAGAAACACATGGGCCATTCATTCCTGGCTAGTTTTCTTCATGCACTTTCTACAATTGTCACTGTTTCCCTCAGTTCTTATTATAGAGCAAATCATTCCCTTGCCCCTCATCCTGCTGTGCATTCAAGGTTCCCAGCTGTCCTCATTTTCTCTATTCTTTTAGGAAAATCTCTTCAAGAATCTGCTCTTCAATGCCTTTTCCTAATTTTCTGTGGTTTTAGGATCTCTTGTAGTGCAAACCCACATGGGATATGGTCATTTGCATTATTCAACCCTATTATCTTGTTACGTTAAGCCATGACACTTTCAATTGAAGTTGTCTAGTGTATTAAGTTGTGGTTATTCTTTGCAGCATTTACTTTGATCCTCTTCTCTAAACGCAACATTTGAAAACCCTCTCTGCCTGATGTTTTCTTCATTTTCTAAGTGTCATGTACATGTGACTGCTGACCACAACATACATTAGTTTAGCAAATATTTGTGCTCTCCAAATGTTTGTTGTGCTGCATGCTTTGTCTTCTAAATGACAAAAGTACAGGCATAGAGATAATTTTATGACAAATTAATTGATGACAGGAGATTTTATATCTGTTTCTAATTCTACGTAATTGACATAATTAAGGAAGAGAGAGGCACACGTAGTATCTACAGAATGGGAAAGATCATACTTCTTTTTCTCATAAAGGTTCAATGAAAAATTGATTAAAGATTCTAGAGCACTTTGGGGCTCCCAAAAGTACTGTGGCCTTTATCACACCTGAAGACAACTGAGCCTACTTACTCAAATGTCCTTAGGACCTGGTTTTATTTGTCATCACTGTTTAATTTAATTTGTCACAGGAAACAATTAGCTAAGTGTATGCAATGTGCTTCAGACTTCCAAGTGGATGAAATAGTGGTAGTGTCAGTGTCTGTGGTTTAGTGGTAAAATTAGTGGCAACATTTTTAGGTGTTCTTTCTGTCTAAATATTCATTAGGTGCATATCAGAAAAGCAATCTTATAGTTTTATCTAATGATTAAACTTCATTTACAGGAGAAAAAGGCAGAAAATTTATTTATTTTGTCTTTTTCCATACTGAGAAATCTTTGAGGAAAAAATAAAATTCAAATAAAATGTCACTGTTTCTAGGTACTGCCATGCCATCAAAAACTTTATCGAAGGATTTCATTTAAACTACTTTTCCTAAATATTTCTCATTAAGAGGTCCTTTAACTGAGGTGAGTTTTACCCTTGGAGAAATAAGGCTTAACTTATGGGGAGGTCTAGATACAAAATCAATTTGCCTCTGCTTTCCCATACTGAATTGTAAGAGTTAAAAATAAATAATATTTTAATTCTTTTTAAAAAAGGATACTACAGTCTTGGACCAGTTAGATGTAACATCCTCTTCATAAGCCTCTCTTCAGACTAAAGTATTCCCAAATCCTATCAGCAATCTGGGGTCTTATATATTGGACTCTCCTGATGTTTGTAAAGTATCTGGCAAACCTCTCCATGGGTATACAATATCCTATTTTCTTTAGGACTTTTGATCTAAGCATTTTCCATCCATATCCCCAATCTTCCTTTGGACTGATTCACTCAGAAAACTTCCTACTCATTGACATCTTTACCTGTCTCTTTTACCAGGAGGATTTTCCTTTCAGCTGAATAGATTATACTTCTCTTTGTTTTGTAGCAAGCACAACATTTCTTTAAAAAAAAAAAAGTCACTGTTTTGGTATTTATTAACATTAATTTGATTGCTTTCCTTGTTACCTGTTTCTAATTTCCCTGGTTCCTTTTGCCCCCCCCCCCCAAAATTCAGAAGGGTGTACTAAGGTCTGCATTTTCTTTCACTGTAAAAATTTATGGGCTATTTTAATACAGATTAGTGAAAGTGCAATACCAAAGCACTGTAGGTGGTAAAACCCGGTTATCATTTGTATGATTAGTTTCACCTTGTAGCCGTGTCTCTGAAAAATGCAATTAACAGTTTCATATTCAGCATAGCTGGCTTTTATTCCTGCTGCATGGTGTGCAACATTTGCATCATAAAAAAAACCCTAATTGGTAAACACAGCCTTGCCAGATTCTCTGCAATTCACCCAATTCTCGTAATGTTAATTGGCTCAGCTTCAACACACATTGGATGGGTTTTCAAAGGCAGCCGCAGATTAGAGAGCTTGCAAGCACTTGTGTTTCACAGTACTGACTCCAAGGAGACTGAGGGAGGAAAAAAAAATATTTTAAATTAATGCTGAATGCAGGCGAGCTCTCTTGTCCAATGGTTGCCATGGAAACTGTTTTGTCTGCTAATCTGATAGCAGAGTGTATGTTTATTGGTACACATCTCTAATGACCTTCAGAGACTAAACTCAGCTGGAAAGTGGTATTCTACCACTGTGGTCAGAGACAGCAGCTAAGTGATTACATCCTAAACTCTATTATTGTAGCTTATACTGTTGTGGGTTCTTTTTTCCCTTTGTTATTGTTGTTCCCTGCTATGCATTGCCCCAAAAATGACAATTTGCAGTGCTTGGATGCATATCTTCGGTAACAGATACAGTGTGTCAGATACAGTATGTAAAGTTTTCATGGTGAGGTCTTTAAACTGTAAATTCTTGTATTGCTGAGCTGAGGGAATTTGTCACTTTTCTGTCACTCATAATGGGTTAATTCAATATAGCTGTGATTCTAAAAAAACAAGGAAAAATAAAGAGAAATTGAATATGACGTGTTGTGCTGGAAAAATAGGGGGAAACCTGATATTCCTCTTCTTGATGAGCATACTCATTTAGACAAAACTTTTAAACTTGAACAGTGTTGTTTCTCATACCATTCAAAAAGGTAATACTCAAAATTCATGTGTTATGCCTTTAAGTCAGAAAAATTAATTATAGCTGCTTTGCTGACAGTTTTTAATTTTGTAGTAATAGTATACAGACTTATTATTGGAACAATTTCTAGAAGCATACAAAACCAAATTGTATCCTAATTAACCAAGCAATCTTTCTTTAAATCTGGGGGTGTATGAGTGTTGACTCTGCCTTAATTACCAGCACTGCATGCATGGATGCCGTACGATAGCCAATTAATACAGGAACTGTCAGACTCATACAGAGAAGGATTGTGGGTTTGTTTTCATATCCTACAGACCAAATGGCACCTCAACCTTGTGCAGTATGTTCATATCGACCTCTACCAGATATAATTTAGGCCTTTACGAATTAAGCATTAATTAGTAAAAATTCTTGGCTCTGAGGTATGGTAAATGGGAAGGTGCTGCATGGGCATCGTAGAGGTGGTGCATCTCCTGCCTTCTGGGCGTGAGGGCTGCATGGTGCAGAACGTACAGGAGCGTGTAAGATGCAGGAGAGGGGCTGGCTGCTGCCTCAGGCCATTGCCAGTCCCTGAGGTTTGCTGCTTTTTGCCTAGAGGAGAAGTGGGGAAGCTGCTGCCACCCTTGTCTTTCTGCCCTGCAAGTGGTCTGTGGGCAGAAGCTGCCCAGATTGGCTCCTTGCCCACTCCCAGGCTTCCCATGGTGGGAGATAGAGGGTCCGGAGGTAGAACAGAGAAGCACCTGAGGAGTAAAGGCAAAATAAAGAGTGAGAGTTAAGGGACCAAAGAGAAGATGAAAACGGGCAAGGAAAAGAAGCTGAGCTAGGAAACAAAAAATTACTCTGCAATAATTCAGAAGTGATTTAGCTACCTATATCCACCTCCACCATTTGAGTGAATGTGAATGGTGAAGGCCACGAAAAAGAATGAAGGAAAGATCTTGAAACAGAGGAAAAAGTACAGGGAGGCTAAAATGGAACTATTATTAAGGGAACTATCTGCATTATTTTCCCTACCAAGATGTTCAAAGTTTGATTTCCATACTTTAAAATCTTTGGTTTGAAAGTTTTGATCCTTGCCATTCATGAGAAAATAAAATAATTACCATACTGGCAGCTATGTCCCTCCTATTGTGAGTCCCTCTGTTCTTTTATTATTATTGTCAGAGCTTAGGACACATAGGAAACACCACAGATCTGCAAACCTTCCTAGCAGTCAGGTCTTCAAATAATCTGCAAATCTTACCAAATGACACCAGCCTAAGCTTGTGGTCCTGCAGGCACTTGTCTCCTGCTGCACCTCTCCCATGGGGCTGCAACACCAGCTTCCTGGGTAAAAGGGATGAAACCTGTCTCCATACTAAGATATCAAGTGTTTCCTTAGCTGAGCTCCAGACATGTTTATGTCAGATCTTCAAACTGGGTTAGTGCATAGAATTTATTTTTAAACCTTTCCAGGAATGAGTTTTCAATCCCTCCTTGTCATTCCCTTCCTATTCTCCCTTGCCAAAATTTGGTCATTTGATATGGTACAAATCACCTTGTCCTCAGAATGCTTCATTTCTAGTCTTGACCCCCTCCCAATTCCAAGTTTCGTTCTTTAAAATGAAATAAATTGGAGATTTATATAAACGCTTCTTATATTTTCATCTATATTAGCTGTTGTTTTCTTTTGAAAATACCAATCCCTGCATTTTATGAATTTGATTTAAACTGTTGACTGCAGCTGCTTCAACCTAGCAGAGTGGTGTGCTAACTTAGCAGTGGATGCAATTCAAAGCTGTTTATTTGTGCAAGGGCTTCAGGAAGAGACCGTGCTATGTGTTATTGGAACAAAACAGGCATTTTCATGCAGGACTTTGATTCATCTCTCAATGAGATAGAAAAATGCATAAAGGCTAGCCTGATTTTTTTTATCCTTTTGAAGTTCTGCTGACCTTCTTTACAAGAGTTGACTTATGTTCACAAAAACGAAAATCTTCAAATCACTGTCGGGTACTCCTCTTTCACAAATTAAGGTATTTATCTTCATATATATTTCAAAAAATAATGACAATGCTTTCTGTTCTCCTGTGTGAAAAGTATCTGAGACCCTTGGTTTATCCAGAAATTGATTTTCTTTTTTTTTTTTTAATGGGAAGAAAAGCAGTAGCAATTTCATTCTTTCCTTCCTATCATTATTCCTTGAATGCAGTCCTTCAGTCTGGTTCTGAAAGGTGCCTGAGAACCCTGATTTTTTTCCCCTAAACTACCAGGTTATTAATGATCAGCTTTGTATCTAAGTAAGGAGTGCAGATAGGGCTACTTACTTAGTAGGCTGTTCAAAGCTAATTTCTACATCTCCTTTAGGGCCCCAATCCCAATACAAGTCAATTGAAAATCTTCAGTGAGGAAGGACAAAGTTCTAAATTGTCTCATTTCTCTTAGTTATGGTTTGCTCTGAAAAGGCTCCTTTTTAAAAAAACAATCCATCGGCCTTTTTCTGCTTGAAAGGTATGGTTATAGGAAATGTATTATTTGCACTTCAAAAGAGATAAGGGAGCAGAAATAGAAGGCAGAGTTTTGTCCCCTGAACTAGAAAAGGATATATGTGAGTATTAGTGTTTTTTACATTTTGCAAAAGTGTATATTATGACTCAGTAACAAAATCTTTCCCTAGCATCCAATTCTAAAATATGTGTGTACCATGTCTGTATTGCTGTACAGATTTATGCTAATGTTAATTGAACAGACCACAGATGAACTACTTTTTAAATATAAGGATGCTTGCATCAAAATGCGCTGAAAGCATATTAAAGTTCCAGCCTTATATTTTTACAGAAGATAAAGTAGATCAGAATGAAAGCATACTTAACTCTTTCATTTGATATAAAATATTTTATTAAAGTCACTTTTACAGAGCATTCCAAACATTTTCAGTTTTCATGCTGATTAGAAAAAAAAAAAAGCCATATTTCAAATTTCAAAATTCCTTTTTTTCCTTTTTTCATTTCTGATACACAGAAATAAAGAAACATTTCTGTGGTAGAATTTATGTCAAATTTGTTATTTATTCTTATTCTTGTGCATGTATGTGTTGACACAACTGATTGCACTCTTCCAGCAGTTCAGGGTTTTTATGGAATTCTATAATATCTGGGAAGGGAAAGAAAAAATCTTTTTCTATTCCACCTGAATAGTCTGTGCTGGATATTGCCCATCATCTTAAAGGTATATAAAGAATTTGATCTATTTTTGCTTATGTTGTAGACTGATAGCCATCATTGAATCTGAGTCATCTGATTTGTCATTCGCTTTGGTTAGTGATAGTAATTATTTCTAGAAATCTAATTAGTGTAACCTTTCTCTATCTAACTTTCAATGCAGTTCTTTTTTAGAGACAAAAAAATAATCTGTAAAAGGGCATTAGGTCTTTTTTTTATATTTTATACACCATTTTTTTTTTCACACAGAAGACCCGAAATAACATATCATTTTATTTTACCCATATTGAGTGAAAAGACATTATGACTGCTTCCTTCCAGGAGTACTCGAGTAGTTTTTTCATCCCTCGCTACCTTGATAACTACTTCTGTGGTAGTGAATCACTGTTGAGTCGTTATCACCAGCAGTTATAGAGTGCTTTACTGATTTTGTCCAACTAATGCATGGGTTTTCTGCTGCCTTTCTGTGCAAGGGTGAGTTAGCTAATCATTACAACACCCTCAGAGTAGGTAAATACCACAAATATCAACCTTGTAATTGTTTCAGGAAAAAGTGGAATGTCCTGTAATAATTTGAGAATTATTACAGAATTAAACTGAAGAGAATCTGTCTTAAGAATATGTCTGACTTCCAGCTGCGTTCTAACATGTCTGTTTAGTGGTCTACTTACTTACCCAAATTTCTGCAAATACCTTGCCAAAAATAATGGCTTGTGAAATAATAATTAATTAAATAATGCTTATCTGATTCCAGTATTTTAGGATACTGTCTAATGATATGGAGGGCTGAATATCCCCAAAATCTCGTTCTTAAGCATGTGCTTAACTTCAGATTATTGAAGTAAATAGTGTATATCCACTGCTAAATATACACCGATGTTTGGACAGTCCTGTTACAGAAAAAAAGGACAAATAATTATCCTATTTCACTTTTCTCCTCATGCAGCACTGCTTTGCTCAGTACCTTCTCCATTACTCTGTAATGGTTTGTGTCAGACTGTGTCATGTTCTCCAGTTTGTGCTGATTCCTCTTTGCAATACAAAGGAGTAGTTAAGGCTGTATCAGTGTGGGATACATCTTCCAATAATTAAACTGTATTTTTAGGACTTGAACTGACTGCTGTAGAGACTTTCAAAAGGAACTCATTTCCAAATCATTCCACCTACATTTTCCTTGTTTTACAAAAACTCTTAAGACAACAAGAAAATCTTTGTGTTTTCTTGACCTTTATCTAAACAAGGCAAAGCATGTGACATATATACTGAAATGATAATGCAGATGAAACCTGAAATCCTTTTCTTCTCACTTCACTCCATCTGGACATAAGATCATGTGTGGTTTCAACATAAAATTTGCTTGAGAAGCAAATTGAAACTCAAACCTTTGACTATATATACATACATACACAAAAGAATAAGCTCAGCATGAGAAAATGGTCCTACAGTTTAAAAATACTATTTAAATTTCCTTTTGTTAAAGATGTCATTCTCTGTAATAGAAATAGATAAATTAGTGGTGCTTATTTCCAGTGCAATATGGATAATTATGTCCCTTAATTCTGTAATCTCTATTTTTAAAAATACGAACAAATGATCACATAAGTCCAGCAGCACCAGCCACTACACAGAAAACTTCCACTGCTTTATGACTTCAAAATTTCTAAACCAGATTAACCTATCCCCTAACAGTGAAAGGGCTGTTTCATGAAAATACTCACATGTTCTCCTTCATTCAAAACTTACTCTACTAAACAGCTCAATTCAACGATGTCACTGTTTGCACAGTTATCTTCAAAGCTGATCCTCCACTCAAACAAGAAGCCTATTTTGAATTTAAAGTATAAAATATTCCCATTAAAATTAATGGATTTTGTCTTATCTATTTTTTCTGAACATTTGGCATTTTAAATAATATGGTAACCTCAACAAAAGGCAAGACAGATGAAGAGTAATGCCAAAATGTCAAGATTATGCTGCTTTTTCCACTCTGTCATCACACTGCACAAATACTGTAGACAAGTTACTGCAAAGCTAAAGGGCCACACAACATGAGAAAACCACAGAAATATAAAGATATGCAATAATTCAGAATCTATGACATGCATATTCTGTTGACATATATATGGAAATAGCAATACAGAAACACAGTTTCTTGCTAATTTTTCTTAGTAAAATTTTATCTTTTATTCATGCTATTTCAGATAGCTCCTGAAGTGCACCTCAGAGTGCATTTCTGGTTCTCTATCCCCAGCTCTGTGTATTGAGATGGAAATATCAGTTTATCCTTCTCTCAGATCATCTCCTGACCTTACAGCTCCTAAATATGACCAGGGATTCCACAGTACATCTAACTTATTTGCAAACCCTTAACTTGGAGACACTGGCAGCATCCAAATAACAACTTGAAAGCCATTTATAATTTGTTTAGGACAAAAGCATGTCAGAGGAGAGAGAAGGTTTTAAATTTAGACTGCATCTAAGTTTTCCCCAACCTGGACCCAAGAATGAGCAGTGCCTTTGGACATGCTTTGCAGAGTCCTAGTCCCTTTGTCCATTTGCCAACATGCCAATCCAGATTGCCTTCGACAGGGCTTCTCTTCTCATCTCAAAGTTCCTCTAATTCGAACACTTCGCTATCCAAGCCTGACAATGCAAGTTTGTATCCGCTTTGGATATGTCTCAATTGTTAATTTAGTACATCATGCTAGAGTCTCTTCTTGCCATTGCATTGTCACCCCACTTGCTTTTTCAACCACTTCCAGTATAGGTTTGGTCTACAAAACTCAATGTATAGTAACTTCTTTCAGTGATCTGGACAAGTACAATTTTCATAAAATTGTTGCATCTAGCATTCATTACAGTAATAGATGTCAGCTCCACTGTCACAGATGTATTCCTCAATGACACGTTTTGGTGCTCCAGCCTTGTACTTTAAAAAGCTTTATTCGGTTTGTAAATATTTATTTAGTGATCAAAGTCTGAAAGTAGCTTTCCTTTCTGATTTTGGGGTTATTTTTTCTCTGTCTAAAGAAGGTTTCACAGTGAAATGCCAATTCTAATCTGATTTTCTGTGTCTAGAGTATATTTTATTAACCCTTTTTTATTTTCTTCAGTGATAGATTAGTAAATTCCAAAGTAGCTTAGAAACATTGCTTAGTGACCTTTTTGTTCTTTGCATTTTTTGAGGAGAAATCAACAAAAGACAACAATAGTAACCTTTCCATATTCATTACCATAAGCTGCACTGACCTTAAGAAGTAGTCTTATGATTCCACACTTGTGTACAGGGTATGGCTGCTGTGCTGGTTTCAAGAACTTGACAATTTTTCTCCTCTTAGGGCTGGGTATATTATAATATCTGTGCATTTGCACAGGATGGAATGACAGGTGAATCTCCCAAACTTTACATTGTAAGAGTAACCCTTTGTGAATACTTCCTCAAAAATGTACTCCTAGGTGATATTAAGTTTAAAAGTTTAAAGGTGTCTTAGAAATCTGGTAAGAACAGGATCATTTTCACTATTGGTTTTTATTTATTTAAAAATAGCCTTATTGTTATTTGTATTTAATTTTTGAGAGAATGAAAATGAATTTTAAAAAAATATTCCTTTCTTTCCCTTCCCTGGAGAGAAGTATAGGCCAAATGGGGGAGTATTAGTGTTTAAAGGGCAAAGGAAAAATAGAAATTATTTGTAAGCTCAGCATTGATAAACCTACATTATTGGATTAAGTTTGATTTCTGGAGTTTCTTGATTTTTGATCTTGATAGCTTAATTAATATTGCTGCTAAATTCTACATTGTTTTCTGGGAGATTTTCTGAAAGAAAAAAGGAGAATATAAAAGTAAAATTAATATGTGTAAAATCAAAATAATTTCTAGTTCATAAAGAATTAAGTGATTATAATATTATTGTATTCTCTATTGAGCAGCCCAGTGGCATTAAGAATATATTAGTTGGTAATAAGACAAAATTGTCAAAAAAAGACAAACATATATTCTGGCAAAACTCTGAACTTACTGTCCTCTCTGTGCTGAATAACCTGAAAAATTACTATGTGCCTGTTTTGCTGCCTACCAACACACGATCTCTTTCTAGATTATTAATGAATGTATTAAATAGCCAGGGACCTAGGAAGTAACCACAAGACGCCCTGTCATTAACCTTTCGCCATGATAAAAATGCACCATTTAATCATATTCTTTGTTTTTTCTCTTCTGGCCATTTATTGGTCTGGGACAGTGTTTTCCTCTTTACTTTATAACTCTTTACCTACACTCATCTCTTATAATGGACCTTGAAAAATTGTTTTGGCAATCTGAATAAAGTATGTCAAAAGATTCTTCTTTATTCACTATTTTATCAACATATCACAAGGTTTCTAAGACTGTAGCTCTAAGACATGTTTTCTTCAGCACTATACCAAACTTAAGGAAGATCTTGCTTGTTTTTTTTTGTTATGTCACTATCACTGCCTCCTCTGTAGTAAACACAACTCTTTGTGGAGCTGGGTTATTCAGTCTGATTTTAAAATATATTTAAATTTTTAAAATATATGATATAATATAATTTGTAAGGAATATTATTTTAGTTTTAATCCAATTTAGAGAATAATTCTCAAACAATTATAGTGGTACAATTGTTGTAAGGGCATTACAAAATATGTGAAGGGAGTGGAAACTGGGGGAGGGTTTGGGGGAGTGGCACTGAGGATGGCTTTCTAGAAAATAAAATGTAGAGCTATAGTCTAAGAGACAAGACATTGTTTCTTCACAGAAACAGTGCTGATTAGCCCCTTTATTATCATCATCTTCCAAGTGTTTTGTTTTTCTTATTTGAACTGTCATTTAGATCCACTGGTCAGTAATTCCCTGGAGTGATTCTATAGCTCTGGATTGATTTTAAATATAGCTGCAGTGTGCTGCATGCATCAGAAGCAGCAGAGAGAGTGTAGTTTATAAACATTTCAGATAACTTGTAGATGAGTTTTTCCAGAAGCTTTGTATGCTTGCTATTTGTTCCAGATCATCTGGCACCTCTGTTTTGATAACATTTCATCTTAATTACTGGAAAGGAGCAAGGGTCTCCTGTTCCACTGAGGCAAAGGATCGTTTAGTGGATAGACCTTTCTCTTCCTTAACTGTTTCATAAACCTTTTCTGGTCTTGAGCAAATATTTCTCATTCTCGTCATTCTCACGTCCTCGAAGTATCTCTTATCTGGTTTTCACTTCAAAATCATTTTAGACTCTCAGATTTTACTCTTTCAGAGTGTTGACTGTAACTTATACTTCCATTGGGGCTCTACCAAACACTTTAGTTCCAAATTTGAATTAATTTTCATCTAACTTAACTGGTCTCTTGGATCTGGCCATTAAGAATTTATTCTCATCTTCCTGCTTTCTTCATCGTGCATTTTAATACCCTCTTATTTTTCTCTGAGTAGCATCAATCCTTCCTAAAGATTTTATTTCATTTCTGTTTTTCAAATTCTTGTTAGCCTTTGGGCTACCTTTCCTCAAAAATTTCTCCTTTGAAAGTTTAAGTACACTTCTGGCACTCTTTTTGGTAAAAATACCCTACAGACTGTATCTAGAATGGGATTGTCTGTGGTGGGACCACAGGAACAGCAACAACACCATCATTAGCAGTGCTATGTCTTTAATTTCTCAGACTTAATGAAATAAACTCTCCCCTGGTTTTTATGTTTTATGATGGAAAAAAAGAAACAAAAACCTGTCAGAGAAGTTATTCTAGTTTTAGAAGATTATTTTCCATTAAGAATCAAAAGTGCGGAAAAATAATGCTAAGCCTTGGCTTCTGTTTGATCGAGGAAATCCTGTGTCCTACACCAATTCTACTAAAATGTGAACTCTTCGGCATACTGGAGCAATATAAACAGTTTCTCATCACCAGAGGGTGCAATAATAGTGTCATCCCTTGAGGTACAGTTCATCTGAGTGAGCCCTAGTTAGAAATTAGTAGTCCCACTGTAGTCAAAGCAATGGAAGTACCTTCAAAGAGCGATTCATATATTCTGTTTTACAATTCATATATTCTGCTTTAGACATTTATTTTAAACACCACTTCTGGAGCTGCCTGCCTACCTCCAGCAACTATAGAGAGAGCCTAAATAACAGACACGTAGGTGGCAAAGTTAGGTGTAATCAGTCCCGCCATTACTGTCGTTTTGGGATTCAGTAAAACCTGTGACTCCTGGTACCACCACTGGCCCCTTGGGCAGTTCCTGCTGTGTCTGTGGCTTCTGTGGCAGCAGGAAGAGGGGAAGAATTTTCCCCTTAGATGTTTTATGCTATGTATCTAAAAAGGTCATGATGTTATATCTGTTTCTTAAATGTTTTTTGCTAGATACCTATAAAGGTCATGTTTCACCACAGCCTGAGGTGTCTGTCCTAAACAGGGAACTGTGTTAGCCTGTTTCTATTCCCAGTCTGTCATTAAATGCATGGTAAAGCATAAGTTGTGTACTTAGTTATGTAAATGAAAACTCTGCTGTTCTGAAAACTTTAATGCATCCAGTTGTTTCCAAAATGTTGATAGGTATTCTGCATTCATAAAGTATGGCTGGTAGCTTTCACTATTTCAGGTTTTCTCTCTTGAAGTCTTGTGGTTATGTGATAAGTTCAGTTTTTTTTCAGGAAAAATGTTTCCAGTTATTGAGGCTTCTTTCAAATAAACACTTGCAGCATTTTGCATTGCATAAATTTTAGATGTTCAGCCATCAGCTATGCCAAGATTTTTTCAAGATTCTGGGTTCAGAAAGGATAAAACCAAAATCTTTAGCTGGGGACTTGGTCTCATTTTTCTGCCCTTCAGAAATGGCAGAAATTCCATTTTGGAAAAGCCTCATGACTGCTCACATTCTGGTTCTTGAGAGGTCACCTCATGATACGTCTACAGGAGATGTGAGAAAACTGCAATTTTCTTGTTATCATTGCAATCACAGAGGATGTTAGCTTTTCACGGAATCACAGAATGGTAGGTGTTAGAAGGGACCTCTGGAGATCGTCTCGTCCAACCCCCCTGCTTGAGCAGGTACACCCACAGCAGGGTGCACAGGACCGCATCCAGGCGGGTTTTGAATATTTCCAGAGAAGGAGACCCCACAACCTCTCTGGGCAGCCTGTTCCACTGCTCTGGCACCCTCACAGTAAAGAAGTTTTTCCTCATATTCAGGTGGAACTTCCTGTGTCCCAACTTGTGCCCATTGCCCCTTGCCCTGTCGTTGGGCACCACTGAAAAGAGTCTGGCCCCATCCCCTTGACACTCACCCTTTAGGTATTTATAAGCACTGATAAGATCCCCCCTCAGTCTTCTCTTCTCCAGGCTGAACAAACCCTGGTTTCTCAGCCTTTCCTCATAAGAGAGATGCTCCAGTCCCTTGACCATCTTCGTAGCTCTCCCCTGGACTCTCTCCAGTAGTTCCCTGTCTTTCTTGAACTGGGGAGCCCAGAACTGGATGCAGTACTCCAGATGTGGCCTCACTAGGGCGGAGTAGAGGGGGAGGATAACCTCCCTTGACCTGCTGGCCACACTCCTTTCAATGCACCCCAGGATACCATTGGCCTTCTTGGCCACAAGGGCACGTTGCTGGCTCATGGTCACCTCGCTGTCCACCAGCACTCCCAGGTCCTTCTCAGGAGAGCTGCTTCCCCGCAGGTCAGCCCCCAACCTGTACTGGTGCACGGGGTTGTTCCTCCCCAGGGGCAGAACCTTACACTTGCTCTTGTTGAATTTCATGAGGTTCCCCTCAGCCCAGGTCTCACTGAATGGCAGCACAGCCTTCTGGTGTATCAGCCACTCCTCCCAGTTTTGTACCGTCACCAAACTTGCTGAGGGTACACTCTGTCCCTTCATCCAGGTCATTGATGAATATATTTTTGCTACACTGAATTTCAAAATTTGCTTTTGTTTGTGTTTGTATGCACAGTGGAAATGTAACCATAACTTCTCAGATATACAACCTAGCCTCAACTTGAGAGGAAAAAAATCATTATAATTGCCCCCTAGTAATAATTCTATCATATTTTGTGCCATTGAGAATATACTTATAAAGCCCAATGAACTCTCCCTGTAAAGGGCCAGTGCTGTAGTTCCACTAGCTGAATTTTATCAAATGCAAGGAGGAGCAGCAGCAAGCTCTGAGACAGTAATTGCAAACAGTAGATCTTTCCCTTGATTTGATAGTATGGATTGGATAATTTTCCAAATCACTAATTCCTCAGTACAGTGTCTAGCACAGGTGGCTGCTGATAACTCAAGCCTGCAAAGAGTCACAAAGCTGACTCATTTGCAACATTGCTGCTGCTGCATATGTTGGTATAAAATACACAACAGTGATCCTAAGGAGGAGAAAGAATTAGAAATTATAACATTAAATCAATAATCTTTATTTGACTCCTTTTATCTTTGTTCAGCTCAGTAGCACAAGAAAATGAAAGCAATGTTTTTTGTGAGAAATTTGGGTAGCAGAGAGCGCTCAGTCACCATGAAAGTAATTTCATATCTGGAGATGAGCTGTGAAAGCAGCTTTTCTGTTTATTTGAAGGATAGAGCAGAGGGGCCCAATATGACCAGGAGCAGTTTGAAAACAGCAGAAAGGAGTAGCTGCATGTTTCTCTCTAAGTGTCTTAAATCTCTTTCAGATTAGGAAACCGATGTCATGAGGAGGCATTAAATATGGCACACATCTTCAACCTGCTAAATGGTGGTAGCACTGCCATCATTAGCTATGAGTTTATTTTGGTAGCATGCAGAGATCAGATTGTATAATTACTGCACTGGCTCTTGCAATATGTTATTGGCTCAAACCTTGGCAGACACAGAGTAGCTGAGCAGACTGATCAGGTTCAGCCCCAAATAGTCTGATTTTTCAGGATATAAAAGCAGTATGACACATAAAAAACAAGGGGTTTAAAACTTTTACAAATATCAGATACAAAAGGAAAGATCTTTTTTCTCTCTTCTCCACCACAGCACCCTTCTCTTCTTGTTCATTGTAGACCAAATACCTGAGTATTACCATGCCCAGAACAAGCATATTTTTGAAGAGTAATTGGAGCTCACAGTCCAGCTACATTATTATCATCATCAATATGGTCATCATTAAATGGATGACAACAGTTTATGGGCTGGGTGGGGAAATATTTGCATGTGGATAAGGAATGCCTGCTGTACTTTTACCACTACGTAAAACCTTCCTGTCGCAATATAGTCATGTATTAGTCTAAAGGGAAGTAGAAAAGGCCAAAGTAAAAAATCTTACCAGCTGAGACTATTTAACCTACCATCTGTTTCTGAACTGCTGACTAGCTTCTAGTTACCGAGGAAGCTGCCATGTGGTTAACCTTTCTGAGCAACATATTTCTGGACTTCAACTAATGGAGGCAGGATAGGAAGAAATGCATAGATTTTAACTTCTGTGCTTCTTTTCATTGAGAGCTTGTAGTCCATAGTGCTCTTATGAAAGTAAAATCACAGCAGCAGTACTTCTGAGGTTTTCTCATGGTGCTGTGTATTGCGGATTCTGTGCAAGTATTAAATGTGCTGTATTACAATGTGAAGCACGTGGGAAGACTGTACATCCAAATCAGGCTTGTTCGGAGCCAGTAAGATTATTTCTTAAAGCTGTAGTGTGAGCAAAATTTTCAAACACCTCTTTTGTTTAGCGGCTTTGCTCTTACATTACTTCACTTTCCAGTCAATTTATTGGTTTTGAGAGCACAGCAGCTTACCAGACGGTGCTAACTAAACATCATCATAGATGGTCTGCAAATGGAAAGACCTAAAGTGTTGAAGGAAATGTTCCTAGTAATTCTGTAGGTGGCACTCTTTGCTCTGCATCAGTCTTCAGTCCAGGCCTTGACACAGTGCTAGTTGTTTTCTATACAAGATATCAGGACCAGTATCTTTGTTTACATCTAATTTCAGTAGGCAGGGTTTATGCAAATGATACTTTTAGAGTCAGTTATATAATCTCTATTTGCTGTCCTAGATTATCACATTGTATCGCTGTGTGCTTCTAAATTCTTAATGGCTTGTGGTGGTGGTGATATTCATTACTACATTGTTTCTTTTGTGACACTGAGTACACGCACAGTTCCACTGAACATGAAAATTGGTGGGTTACTTATTACTCTTGTTATGACTAATAACAGGATCTCTGGGTTGAGTTACCGAGTGGTACCTGTAGCTGAAATAATCCCATTGACGTCAGTGAGGTAATTCAGAAAGGATGGTTCAGGCTGGTGGAGAGCGAGGATGGCTGACTCTGTTCCAGTGTTGGGAGGCTGTCAGCTCTGAGAAGTTAAATCTTGGACTGTTTTCACAGACTTGAGCAGTTTGCCAGGCGGAACAAGGAGTGGGATGTCGTTCCTCACAACTGAGTATTGTCAGACCATACATGACAGAGTAACAGCTGCATCGTGCTTGGTGTTTCCAAGAAAGAATAATCTTTAAATGAAGTCTTGTCTTTTCATCAACACCTTGCTCAGATTATGGGTAGAAAGAGGCTGGAGATGGCATTCCCTTTATTAAAAAAAAAAAAAAAGTGAGTTGGGAACGAGATAACGGCTCAGTCCTCCTTGCGACACAAAACCCCTTGTTTGTGAAGTCCCTGGGGAGTGAATTCTTACATTTCAGCCCACTTACCACATGTGAGATACAAGACCTTAACAATCTAGCCTTAGCTGAAGGGAATGCCTGAAAGGAGAAACCATAGGTGTGGCCTTCTTGAACTAGTAACAATTTTATCAACTCACTGACATCAAGAGATGTGAGACATTGATGCTACCTCAAAGGCTTCCAGCTTGTTAGCCTTTCACACTCCTATTAGGATGCTCCTAGTCTAGCTCATTGGGTAAATTCGGTAATTGTCTTTAAGAGATGCATAGAAATCTGAAACGTGGCTGTCAGCAGAGCATTAGAAGCTGCAGGCTGGTTAGTGAAAGGAGCGGAGGGAAGCTGAACAAAGTGAAACCTTTACCTGTAGCCACAAACATTTTAAAACTCCTCCCGTGTTTTGGGCAGCTATTAAAGCATTTACTGTAATAATTATTTATACATACTAATGTAAAAGAACTTTCAGAATAGCTATTTCAACCATAGGTGCAACAGAGATCTTTAGGACAACTAAAAGTAAATTGTGTATTTCTAAAGAGATAGATGGGAAAGCATGTAAGGGCACGGTACGCTGGCCCAAATTATACCTTCATGGAATTCTATTGTGGAGTGAAATAGTCTTGCCAAGGGCCCCTCACTCCTGAGGTGAATTAGATTAATAAGAAAGTAGAGAAAAATATTTTTTTTAATTAAGCATCCAAATAATTAGCAAATAGAGAAAATCAGAATAAAGATATAGAAGATACTTCTAGAGATCTAACTGGGGAAAATCTGCTTTTTTGGAAGATTTTAGAATGTAGGAATTTCCTCTGTATCTTGGCTGAGTAGAGTTTTCCTTCTTAGGTTTTCTGCAAAGACAAAAATTAATGTATTGAAGAGTCTTATTTATGTTACATCTTCTAGTTTGCTGGTTTAAAGCTTTTCTGTTATTTGTATAGTCTTTTATTATATTTCAAATATAATAAAAGGAGAAAGCTCAGATGAAATTTGCCTAATTGATTTTCTCTTTCTTAAATAAAGATAATAACAATATGCATAAAACTCTAAAATAAAACACCTGTCATTTTGTAGGTTTTACCTAATACTACCTACTGGATGATTCAGCTGGTTCCTTCCACTCTCATTGACATTATATATTATTTTGCTGCTTAAGAAATCGTACTGAAATAACTTCTACTTCTAGAACTATACCTGGAGAGGCAGGTTTTGGCGTCTGGTATTAAGTCTCAGCTAACCGAGGACACAGACATGGATTACTGGCTATATGACATCATTCAAGCTACAAAGATGATCAGGGGACTGGAGCATCTCTCTTATGAGGAAAGGCTGAGAAACCAGGGTTTGTTCAGCCTGGAGAAGAGAAGACTGAGGGGGGATCTTATCAGTGCTTATAAATACCTAAAGGATGGGTGTCAAGGGGATGGGGCCAGACTCTTTTCAGTGGTGCCCAATGACAGGACAAGGGGCAATGGGCACAAATTGGAACACAGGAAGTTCCACCTGAATATGAGGAAAAACTTCTTTACTGTGAGGGTGCCAGAGCAGTGGAACAGGCTGCCCAGAGAGGTTGTGGGGTCTCCTTCTCTGGAAATATTCAAAACCCGCCTGGATGCGGTCCTGTGCACCCTGCTGTGGGTGTACCTGCTCAAGCAGGGGGGTTGGACGAGACGATCTCCAGAGGTCCCTTCTAACACCTACCATTCTGTGATTCGGTGATTTATTGATTGCTGATCATAGGTCCACTTGTATAAGGCAAATTCAACTTCTTAAATGAGCCTGAATAAGAGTTACTGAATGCAGGTGCCTGAATACAGTCACTGAGATCATTGACTCTCCTGCTCCTCATAAATGTGCATCCACATTTTCCATGGCACGGTCTTGCCTTTAACATAACATGAGATAGCTGGTTGTACTCACAGTGCTCACAAAATAATACATAAGTATAATTCTCACTGCCTCCACTGAGCGTAGAGATAATTTTGGAAAATGTCTGCTAAGGGCCTGGAGAGCCTAGCCCATCTTTTAATCACAGGATTAAAGAACAACAAGGTTATAGTTAGCCCAAATAAGAACGCAAAGGTTTGGCTTGATATTGCTGGGCGATCTCCTCACCCTCCATTCCCTCTGGATCCCTGCAGCAACGCTTTCTAAGTGGAATATGGGTGACCTTGTCCTCATCTGTCCGCAGTCTCCTTTGAGCTGAGATTTGGAGGGGAGGTGGTCAGGATGTTTTTCTTCTTGGAGACGATGGCTCCACATAGTCCCTGGGGAGTAATTGTCAGCTTTCACAGCCATACGAACCACAGGCAACTTTTTTTCTCAGAGCACCTCTCCTTTTCCCTCCCAAGTGCTCGAGAGCCCAGCTGTATGCCAGCCAAGATCCACCTGCGTGGGGTTTTGGCTCCACTGTTTGCAGCTCAGCTAAGCTGGTTAAAGTTAAAACTCATGGCAAAAATTCATGCATTCCTCTTCGTGGAATTCCTACCATGGCCAGGCATAAAAACTGTTCCCTTGAGTCTGTAAGCTGATTCTGGATATTGCATCAGCATTAGTCTTTCTGTCTCCTCAATAAATCACAATGCAATTGCTAAAAGTATTTTGGGATGAGTCAAGAGGCAGAAGTTTGCTGGACTGTTTTATCCTGACCAGACAAGGAAATGGTGTAACACATGCAATTTGTTTTCAAGAGGAGTTTAAGAAACACTTCTGAAACAAAAGAAAGACCTATTAAAGCTTGGCTGACAACACTCATATCCTTACAGTATTCAAATCAGTTTGTTCATCTGGAGAAAGACATCTGTTAGAACTTGTGCACTGAGAAAATCTGAGCTTATCGGGCATGAAAAATAGCATACAATTGGAAGAAGAACCAGATTTGTGAAGTTGATAGGTTTTGTTTACCAAACTACCATGTTATGTACAAAGAAATTTTTTTAACTTGGTTCTGCGTGCTATGTATATAACGTGACATTTCTGTATATGACAGCAGAATATTCAGCACTCGAACTTCTCGCAGCATGACTCAACACCTCCTGACAACTCAGCAAATAACAACAACAAAAATATCTTTAATCAATTCCTTTACCCAGTAATCTCAGTTGCGATCATATAGAATGACCCATTAGTCTCAATTGGGATCACACAAAATCACTCCAAGTCTTTCATGACTTCATATTCAGCTTTTTCCTCCAGAAAAAAAAAAAAAAATATATGCAGCTGATGAAAAGGTAAACTCCCTGTGTACACATTGACATAAATGTCAAATTTTAATGATTGCCCTCTTTGAACTTCGGACAACTCATACATACTGTGGGATCCTGCATAGGAAACAGTAAATGTCATCAAGACAGTACATGGGATGTAATATATTATAACAAAAGGCCAAACGACCTGAAAGTCAGGTTTTCTTGCATTTTTTATGAAAGAAAAATTGACCCATTTTTGTGAAAGATGTCACTAAGTCATAATATATTTTTTGTTGCAAAATTGAAGTCAGTGACTGAGACTTGTGCTCGTAGAGACAGCTAGACACTTTTGGAAATGCTTCTCCTAATTAAAAGATACTCGCTGATTCAACAAAAAATGCTTTCATCTTTCATCCTGTAGAAATCAGTACATGGCCATGAAAACCGATTTTTTTTTTTTCCTCTTTTACCCTGAGCTTTTGCAAACTTCAGCTGCAGTATGGAAACAGACTATATTTTTGGCTGAGCAGAGACCCTTCTGTTGAAAATAGCTTTGATGTCTAGAAAAGGATAGTGGATGCGTCTCTGCTTTTGACATTTTTCTTGAAATTAAATCAAAGAAAATTTTTATTTCACTGCCTTCAATTTTATATATATGTATATATATATAAAGGTATGTATTTATTTGGCAAAGAATGAGAAACTAAAAGACAAACAGATTTCTTTGAATTTTAACTTTTTCCTGCCTTTAATGATTATCATTAATGTTCTCTTGTAGAGCATGTCACTCTAAGAAAATACATGGCAATACTTAGCGTAAGCCAAGAAGCTAATCTAACATGCCTTTTATTTTACATTACCAAAAACACTGAAAAGTAAAAATGGGCATGAAACATAAATCGGAATTCTCCATTAGGTGAATCCCTGGTAAATTAATTGGTGTTTCTGTTGTAGTAGTATCAGTTATCCTCCTAAAATTGTATTTTTTTTTCTTACAGTCAGCTTTTTCATGAAGTCAGGGTTAACTTAATTTATGTAAAAATGTGTAAGTAGTAAGATTTTGGAATTTACAGGCCTCTCCCATTTGTTTCAAGTACTGTGAGTACACAAGCATCAGTGGGTACATGGGAAAAAGGAGGAGGAATCAAATGCCATATTAATACTTTCTGAATTCCTTGTCATCAAATCCACAGCAGAATACAGCAAATTGGCCATGAACATTGGAAAACTGTGTGCAGGATGCTCATTTTTGGAGTTTGCCCTCTGTTTTAGAATGTAATATATATGAAATTGCTGTGGAAGGAGAAGAAGAAAGAATGTGACACAGAACAGCAGGGAGCCTGTTTAAAAACACAGTTCAAGCCTCCCACAGTGGTACAGTTTAGTTGTGCAGGGAGAGGAAGCGGTCCTATAGCCTTTCCTCATGAATCCAAGCAACAAAAAGGGCATGACAGAACCGCAGGCTTGATTTCAGTGCCAAGGGCTCAGCAGAAGCAGATCTCTTGGCTTGGCACCCTTCTCCTTGACAGTAGCAAATCGAGTTATCCTGACTTCCCTGCAGGGGAGAGACGCTCCAGAAGTGTACAGGCTGGTCTTGTAGCAGCAGCTGAGCACTTGGAGTAAATTAGGATGTCGAGTCGTACCACTGACTTCCCATCATGCTGCCAGCCCTGGTGGGGAGAGTGCCCAAAGGCAGGATGCTGGAAGAGGGGAGGTACAGAGCTTTTGAGGACCAAGCGGGTGTGAAAGCAAAGTAGGCAAGCCAAGATCTCCTCAAGCATGTCTCGATGTGTTATGATTTTCTTCAGTCTCTTGCCCCATTCCTTAAACGTAATTATTCTTCATCTGCCACTCTTTGATTGTTATTTGTTGCTATTGGTAATGTATGTGGAACCAGCAGCATATGTGGGACTGGACACGCAGGCACACCAGAGATAGCTGTGCAGCGTATGCAATTCTTATAGGCATATACTGATACTCTGTATCATAGGCTCTGCTAACATGCAAGCCAAACTTCACACTAAATAATGGTAAATGGTTTTGACAGGAGTGGGAAAACAGATGCTGATTTCAGAACCAACCCCTATGACTCGTTCCTTTATCATTTCATATTGCTGAAAACTTCACCACAGAACAAACTCCTGTGGAAAGTAATGCTTTCAAAATTAAGAGAATTCTTCTTAATTTTTGGTCATTAAGATTTTCTGGTAATAATTGCCTGTCCATATTATCTGGAAGTAAATTAGCTACCATCAGGCTTGACAAAATGCTGTGGAATATCTGTAGGTTCATTCTGTTCATGATCCTGTTCAGGGTCAGTTCAGTTCAGATGGTCTATACAGATGGTACCATTTACTTTTTAAGAAACAGCCAACACAAAATGAGAATGTTAAACAAATTCCAGAATTAAAAATCATTGTACACATATTGTCATTTGACATTACTCTGTTCGTATTCCATTTGAGAGTCTCACAGTTCTTTTACTGAAATTAAAAGCTTACACTTTGAAGGGCTTTTGTTTCAAAATAACTCTTCCTCCCCAAAATATAGGAAATATAGTTAAACAAACACAGAAATATAGGCAGAGAATTTCAAAGATTCCTACGATGGAGGGCAATAGCTCTTTAGGAAGATACAGTTAGCACACCAGAACAGTTTAGTAGTTTAGGGGAGGAATTACGTGTGCAGAATGTAATTAAACCAAATTGGTTCAGCAGAAATACAGGGGCCAAGGTCTCCAGTATTAGCAAAAAATACCCAGGGTCACTCATGACTACACAGCAGTCAGGAGCTCTCATACCTTATATGAAAGATGGCACTTCCATTGATGTACTCTTCATTAGCATCTTCCTGAGGCATTGACTTCAGGGAGAGTTACCTGATATTTCTGGCAACATTTTATGTTTTTAAAATATACCACTCAAGTCCCACTTCAGCATCTTCTTATCTGAAGAAATCTATTTTCAGTCTCTTTTTATAGGGAAGTAAAATGCTCACCAAGATTCATAGTTCTAAAAGTTATTGTACATTTAAGATAAATTGCAAATTAAAACATTCTGCAGTTATAATAAAGTTCCATAGTAGGAATTGCTATTTTTTCTTAATATTTTACCACTTTAATTGCAGGTAAATGGCTTGGCCTAATGCATCTCTGTAAAGTATAGCCCTATTTTCAAACAGTTTGGTGAAATATTAATGATGAACAGTACACAAAAGCTATTACAAAACAGTGAATAAAAGATTCTTCCTTCAACTCCACTTTGTAATGCTGAGCTTTTAAAAATATTTCAATATATTCACACATCCTCCACATTAAAAATTGCTGCATAATGTTCCTATGTATACTTCATGTAAAAAAGGAAATCTGCTGCCATTTTGCACTGAGTATCAGCTTTAGTATTAAAAGATGTGAAGAGCTGAACTTTCTGATTGTCATGCACATAATTCATGCATGAAATGACTGTGCTTGCTCATATTGTAGGACTAGATGCATATTGAGAGCCTCCTAATGCTGTCTACACATGCATCTTGATACACAACACTGCTTTTTTTACTCCAGCAGACCCTCATGGCTGTAGCCATGATGGGCTCAAGAGGTGCAGGCATATGTGATGATGGTAGTTCTTGAATTCAGGAGCTTTTGTGTCTAACTAGAAAAGAGAAACAAGAAGTGGGAAAACAAAAAGAAAAAGTCCTCATTGTCCTGCTGGGAAGCAGAGTTATGCAGAGACTGTGTTCAGACTGTAGTAGTGTGTAGTAGTGCAGGCTGCTCCTGTCCCCCCATTTTTCAGATTTGAGTCATAGCTTGAATACATGATAGCTCTTTTCTGCATCGGTTTTGTGAGTTTCATTCCCTTGAAAATCAAGGCATTCCCTGAGGACTGATGAATACCCATGGCTCATTTTATCAAATGAAGTCAAATCTCCCTAGTGCAGTGTTTTCTTTTCACATGTATCTAAAATAATAGTGATGGCTTGTGTGAAGGAGCTTGGGCACTTACACATCAGAACTTTCTACGTATCACTCCAGACATTTATCAGACTGTAGCACTATTCTAGGAAAAATATCTTAAGAAATTGCTTTAGTGAAAACAAAAATTAATTGCTTTACTGAGACAGGATGATGATTTGCTGTGTCTGCAATTATCTCTGCGTGGTTTTACAAGTCAAGAAGTGGCCTAAAGGAATGGTTCACAGTATATCTTTCTTAAGACTGATATGCTGGAATTTTATATTTGCTCATTGCAAATACTACGTCATTCCTTGTTGACTGGCATGGAAGTTTCCCTAATGTTCTCTGTCCTGCTGGTGGTAAGACTAAAATCAGAGGTAGGTGTGAAGGCCTTCAGCTGATCACCTGTGGAGAACCACAGTTTCCCCTCCTTACTCCACAAGAATAAGTAGCTCCTGTTGAAAGTAGTGGTGAAAGGAGCAGCAAGAGCAGCAGCTCGGGAGCTCTGGCTCTGCCACTGTTATCTATTTGTGTTGCAGTAGTGCACAGGTGTCAGGGCTCTGCTGTGCTGCGCAATGCATAAACATGACACAACAATGGCTCTCTTGAGTTGTATGGAAGTGCTTTCTCCTTTTTAAAACTAATTCAGTATGGGAGTGTGGGTCTCTCCTGTATTAAATGCTACTCTTGGCCCCTGAAGCATTTGGTGGTAGAAGACTGTTTTGTCATGTTGTTTTTACCTACTATATCTGTGATGGACCCATGCAAAACTATTCATCTGCATTAAAGCTGCTCTTGCTGTCCATTTACTGCCATAAGTAATTGTTTCATTTTGTCAGATTACCCTCTGCTTTTTCCTTTTATCCCTTTCTTAAAATCTTCTTGTTGTGCCATGTGTTTTGTAAGGTGTTTACCGAATTGTCATCATCATCATCATCATTCCTCTTCTACTCTATCAGGTGTATCAGGAAGAATCTTGACAGTATTGTGCAAAGAAATCTTGTGTTTTTCTATATTCCTGCAACATTTACCAAAATGTAATCATAATGCTTGTTGGGGACTGTAGTCATTAAAATGATACAAAGAGGTTACAGAAAATAACAAAGGACTTCAATAAGTAAAGTGACTCTTTTTGGTCTAGTGAGAGAAAAAAATATATAGGTATTAGAATTTTATATCTCAATATATTTTTACTTTGTCCAGGAGTTTAATTTTTTTTTTCTATCCCCAGACGAAAAGTTTTGCATGAAAGAAGCTTCCTGGTGCTTAGATCAAAAAGTAAAGAAATCTATTTATCTGGACCTTACTCTGTCAGTTAAATAGCTAGTTTGAATCCTGGAAGGAATTATACCTCTTGTTTGTGGATCATTCATTGTTTGCAAGGTGATTGGCCAAATTAAAAATAGCCCATGTATTTCTGCTTTCCTGATACTCAAATGAAATTGAGTGAGGAGGCTCTTTTAAATGTTTATTTGTAATCAAAATATTATTAAATATTAAATATGTAATCGCTTTAGGAATTAACCTGTTGAATATTTTAAAACAGTTGTTTCCAAAATGTCTCGCAAGGGCTCTAAGATAGGAGGTGCCTAGTTGTTGTTCAGTTCCCTTAACGTGTTTTGCTCTGCTGAGATTTGTGCATGTATGTGCATCTACACGAGAATTAAGAGAAAGACCACCTACTTTTAAAGTGGGAATTGTATTTTCTTCCTAATATTAAACAGATGCCTGGTGAGATACATACATCGTATGTTGAGATACGTACTTGGCTGAAGGATTTCATTTGACTGTTACAATGTTCTCTTTAGTTTGTTGTCATACTCAGTATTAAATTGCTCTTTTGAGGTATGAACATCAGAGGGCTTCATTGGCTTGGGTACAGGTAGCAAAATACAGACCCATCAAACTTTTTTTTTCCTCAATATTGAATTGCTTTATATAATGTTTTCCTGATAATCTATGAATATCATGTCTACATTTACTCACTGGGTGTTTGACATGTATCTTTTGGTTTGGTGTGATTAAAAATAAATGCAGTCATAAACTACTATACAGAGGCAAGTAATGTGGGGCTGATTCTTCTCGTAGTAAAAACTACCACAACTCAAATGACTTCAATGAGTCTGTGACAATTTATGCCATCTGGAGTTTGGAATGAGCAATTCACAACCCTGCTTAGTCCTGAGGTCCAAGTTACAATTTTTATTCTTCTCTGATCAGGAAAGCTTAGCATGAAGATGTGAAAGATTAGGAACGTTTGATTTATTCAGCATGTAGATTTAGGGTTGTTAATTTTTATGAATAAATTCTTAAATATTTTTTCCTCTTCTGGCTAATCTTCTCTAGGCCAAACACTGGAATTCATCAAGAAAGGATACTTTTAATCTCTTGTTTTCTTTTCTTTTCTTCTCATGCTCTAAGTAAAAGTTACTTTTATTTCCCTTAGTGACTGAAATAATATTCTTTGCTGTACTAAATTGGGTTTGTATTTCAAAATTTGCATGCAAATCTGGTGAAAATACTTTGACAAAATATAAACCTCATGAATGAAACTGCTTTAAGCTTTAGAAATCAGGCATGTTGTCCTGAAATTTTGAAGTTATGTATTTGCTTTCTCGCAGGCAATCAAATTTAAAACATACCTTAAAGCCTATCTTCTCTCCCCGTGTAACACCTGAACTTAATGCTGAAATGGACTGGCTCAGTTCATTATAGGAAACTTGCATTTTAACTTGATTCTATTATTTGCTGATATATGATCTTCTGTGTGGCCTGTAATATATTTTGGCAAAACGAGTGTCAGCTATAACAGGTATCAGAAAATAGAAGGCTACAAACCAGGGTGAACAGTAAAACAAGGCATTCACCAGTAATCTTTCACACAACTTAATATGCAGGTTTTATAAGCAAAGTCATGGCCCCGTCACAATATTCATTTCTTTCATGACTTTCATATAATAGGGAAGTTAGTAACAAGATAGGACTTCCCTGCATTGCAATTTCCTTATCATAACTCCAAGCTGTAGTGAATTGCCAAAGTATCCCCAGTTACTTTCTTCCTCCAGCTGAATCTGTTTGTATTAATAGGAAAGAGCAGTTCTCCCTGTGTTTTTCAATCTGCGTGAGTACGTGTGGGCAGCCTCAGTGCATGTACAACAGTCAGCCAGGTCATACCTCAAATTCAGCTGGTCACACATCCTGTCCCAGATTTGGCAGACATGGTGGTGGAGTTGCCCACCTCAGATAAGCAGTGAGGTAAAAGCCAAGCTTCAGGGCAACCCAGCCCATCTCATGGACCAGCTAAGGTTTGACACCCTCTGAGCTCATGAACTGAGAAGTGGGAGTCCACTGGTGGCCTTGGGCATTGGCTGTTCAGCCATGCTCTTCCTGAATGAATGAGTGCGACAATGGGGTCCTGTCCAGATAGCAAGTGGGTATCTTCTCCCTGCAGGAACATGTAGGGTTTGTATAATGAAGTGAGGCAAGGCTGTTTCTGAGGACAAGTTTGGATGCAGCCTTTCCAGACACTGGAGCCACATCCTTCTGGATGTTCATTCCAAGCCACATCAACCTGGACGTTCATTCCCAAATCCAGGGTGTTAACCTTTATCAGATCCACTTCTTCTACATCTGTATGAAACATGGGTTTAGATTCAAACTCCCTTTTGTCAGTGGCCTACCTAGGTTAGAAATGGGAGAGGTGGTAGGTGCCTGGATTCTTCCCTTCTTCACATAAAACCTACAATATACATTTGAATGTTCTTAGAAGCAGACAACACAACTCCAAACCTATGTGAAAAGAACAAAATCAAGCCCACACAGAAACTACGTAATGCCAGGACTAAGGTTGCTTCTGCAAAACTTAATTTGGCCCATTTGAGTGCAGGCACTCTGATATTCTTTTAAAAATGAATACTCTTTTTTCCACGACTCTGCTTCATCAGCAGTTAGCTTGTGTTTCTTTCCATCCTCTTCATGTAGTATGTGGCCCCAGGGCTTTCCTTACCACAAATCAATCAAAACCCACACTGAATACAAAATTATTGGTTGCTTCATTGTTCTCACGGCTATCATACCTGAATGCTTCACACACAATAATGAAATTATCTGCATAATACCCTGGCCATTCATGGTTTTGTTATCCTTACTTCACAGGTGATGGACAGAGGCACAGAGAGAGGAAGAACAAAATAGTTGACAATCTATCAGCTAATTTCTAAATACTATTTGTTTCATAGTCTCCATAATTTAATCAATCTTTGCATGTATATAAATATGTTTTTAATCTACATCAGTTGCAGCTATAAGGGTTCAATAGCTCAGCTCAATTGTCTTGTATAGAGGCCAGAAAATGAGGAACATCAAATTAATGGTCATCTCTGGGAAATGTGAAGTGATTTGTCCAACATCACACAGGAACTCTGTGGCAGATCCAGAAATGGAATTCAGCTCTTCGGTGGCAGCTGCCTTAACCATTAAATCTTATTTTCTCATTCTGTACTCCCTTGCTGGTTCATTATATACCTTCCAGTTCCTGAAACAAATGAGGCAGAGAGAAGTGAAAGCCTCATTCACTACATAAACCTGATTCATTCCCAGAATACCATTTCTCAGAATACCATCCACAGTGCACACAAAAAGAGCTGCAGCTATGCCATGGAAAAATAGTCTGTGATCACATAATTGAAGATGGTTTCATAGTAGATATGTTCAAGAGGTCCAAATTGAGTTGCACAAGCAGTTTTAATCTGGTGTTTCCTACCTTTTGAATACTAGAATTTGAATGGAGTCCTTAGTAATTATTTCTGATACTTTGCCAAGAAATAGTAAAACAGAATTTCTGCTCTGTTGAACAATGCTTACCGGAAGCTTAGATGATCAGAATTTATATCTTCATCTTTACAGTAGCAACAACTAGCACCTGAGCTCTTAAAGTAAACGTTATTCAGAGATGGCTACTTAACTTTTATGAGAATCAGTCACTAGAGTGAAAACAAAGTGCACCCTTTTTTCACAAAAAAATATAAAGTACTAAATCTCTACCATCATATAGGCATCTGGAAGGGACTTCGGTATATACAGGGAAGACCTATCAAATCCTGTATGTCTAGGCTCTCCTTCTCTCCTTTTGTACCTGTTTGTCCCTTCACCCTGCACATGGTCTATCCCTTCACTGATTTTTTGCCATCCCACACTTCAGAACAGAATATTTCTCTGTGGCTGGGTGTATTCATTGGGTAACAGGTTGCAAGAAGAGGAGGTAAAAGGAGTGCCATATCTAGACACTGCAAGTGATAACGATGTTTGGAGAATAGGAAGAGCACTGAATTGAGCTGAAGTGCTTTTAGGTTGTTGAGGACCTTCAGAAGGCTGGAACGCAGAGGAGAGCAGATGGAATTGGGCAATCAGGTGGGGATTCCTGCTATTTTTTTGCCACAGGGATCCAGGGTCTCTATTTATTGACCAGAAAATCATAGATACTCACTGGGCAAATGTCCCAGGCTACCTCAGTGTATTTTGAAGTTCAGCTCAAGGCAGTAACTCCCGGTGATGAATGCAGCAGCCCGCTGCAAGCCTGTACTCCCCATGGCACAGTTCTTCCTTCCATGCTTTGACGCTTGGCTTTTTGGAGGCACATAATGTATATATTGACAGTTTTTTACAAGTGGAACAGAGTATATTGGTGGGTCGGACTTCTCTGGGAATTTGCTGTTCTTAAGCAAATCATGGCTGTGTGATGAAGCATACCCTCTTAGATCCAGATTTGTCTGCCATTTTCTACAGTGCTCTGTGAGCGGTTCTAATGCTGCAGAGCGGAGGCTAAAAGTCAATGAGTCATCAGGCTTGGGCATGGATGAATCTATTACTTTCCTAAAGAATTTTGGCTTAGCTTTCTCACTTCACTTGTTAGTACATTTTTCAGTTTCTGGTTTCTTGGTCAGGAGCCAAAATTTCCCCTCCTGTTACATGATACCACAAGGAAAGGGTAATCCCTGTGGCTTTGGCAGGTGCCAATAACTTCCAAAGGGAAGTAGCTTTTGCGAAGGCGTATTGTAACAGGGAGCACTGCCCTACAGTTCATTCCTATCCCATTGCCTATCATAATTCAGCTGTGCAGGACCAGCTCATTTGAAATAGCCTCTCGTTTTTTAGCTATTAGTGCATGTCAGATCACAAAAGAAGCTATGGCTTGTTTGCATATCGTATATTTTCCCTCAAACTTACCCATATTTCGCAGTTTGACTACTGCAGATGTAGCTCACATGCAAAGAGGATTTCTGTTACATTTTCTGGTAACTCTTAATAACCTTGTTTGCTTTTTTTAAACAGAAATTCTCCTGATTTATGCTCAAGGATTAAAACCATATTGGTCTTGATTTCTACTGTGCTTTTGACACCTGTTTCTTTGGTTGTAATCCACACATATAAATTTTAGAATTTAAAATAAAATTAGCAAATATTTATTTTAAATTTTAGTTTAAAATAATACCATAGTTTCAAGCCTCTTTTAGGCCTTTGTTCTTTTCTAATTAGAAAATTTTTCAACTTTAGGATATGTACTATAAATTGTTTATAAATCATGAAGAAAATAAATGGTTTGCATAGGAATTAATTCTGCCCCCAGGGAAGAGGTAACACTGATGTGAGAATAAGCCCCTGGCACAGCCACTTTTGTCCACTCAAGTCTTTTTTTGAGGATGCTGTGAAAAGAGGTAGGTGGTATTCAGGTTGATTTTTCAGGAATAAAATTAACCTTATCTGGGAGCAGCATTTATGAATCTGAGGCCCACAGATTGCAAAAAAAGAGGAAAAGAAAGCATGCTTTTTCCCATTTGTAAGTAAATAAAAAGTGGGAATAACTACAGATTCAATATCTTGCCTAATTTCTTATTTGTTTGTAGATGAAAACCATTGTGATGATTCTGTACAAGGTGAAACAAGATTCTTTATTTAGAAATTGTTTGAATAATTTCTGAAGATATTTAATTGTATTTGAATTTCAAAAGATTATGAAACACAAGACGAGGAACAGCAGTTGGCCAGCCAGGTCATGCAGGCATGTTATCATTCGATCTGTATGAGCCCATGCAGCTGACAACAGAAGTAGTATAGTCAGCCTATCCCTCGAGATGAGAATGTGGCCCTGAAAGGTCAACAACAGAAATTGCATTCATCAGCTGCAACATAATGAGTCTTCCCCTGTTTTTATTATTCTACCTTTGTCTGGCTGGTATCCATGGTAAAACCTTTCCATCTTTACAGTAATGGTCATCTCAGAGCCTGGTTCTTCCATAAACTTTGTGCTAGTTTACCATGCTATTATTTATAAAACCTGTAATCCTTCCTGTCAGATTATTGCAGGTTCTAGTCATTGGTTCTCTGAAGGTTTGGTTAGTTTAGTCTGTCAGCATGTTCAAAACTGTGGGGAGCACACTATCGTGCAGAAGGTATATTGCTCAAGGCCAAATGCAAATGCTCTGGTTTGCATACACTCCCAAAGGTTTTAATTGCTGGAGCAAGGCCTCACACTTAATAAACAAGTATTGGTGAAGCTCACATCTGGAATAGCTAGTTATGTTACTCTTTATGAAAAAAAAAAAAAAAACAAAAAAAAACAACCAAACAAACCAAAAAAAAAAAAAAACCCGCAATCGGTCTTTTTGGTTTTATTTCCAAACTTTGGAAGAATTCCTTTGGTTGTTTGGAGCTATACTCATATTTATTCAGTCCCAAAAGTAATCATAGCTGTTCTCCGTTGTATGCCACACATCTTGAAAGATTTTTAAGATGTTTTATATGCCATTAAAAAATGGTGGGAAACATTTCTCATGGACTAAGTTTTTGAAATAATTCAATATTCATAATGAGGATGACAGTAAGAAATGGCTTAGTAAAATTAGTAGTATGCTGGGCTGCCCAAGTCTCTATGCAAATCCAGGCTTGGTGCCACCACCACTTTTCTTGAGCTTGTGGTCTCAAGAGACTAAGGATGGGAATGATTATTATTCAATGTTGCAGACAGAGATACTGAGCTCAAGGTTATGTGGTTCAATCTGGGGCAGAGCAGGGAATGAGACTCCTGAGAGCTTCTGAATCCAGGTCCACATTTTAACCACCACAGCTCCTTGATATGAAATCATGATCATCTGACACATTTTGTCCTGCAATCAAAATGAAGGAATAATTACTCATTTAGAGACTGTTTCCTACAATGACAACCCAAATGAAATCAGACATGCAAAAATCCTTAATCCAAGTCTTGGATTTGAGGAAGTCTTTATTCAAGCCACAATGATTTATGAAAATTAATTGGAAAGCTAATGATAATTATTATTTTTATTTGAGATAAAAAGCCAGAAGTAGATTTTGAATGTTGCTTAGATATGGTGTTCTGTTTATAGCCCTGGAAATTTCTTACCAATTAAAGGCGAGCCCAGAAGCGCACAGAGAAGCAAGACCTTCATTCTCAGCGTTCCATTAGGTTGTTAATTAGCCATAATGTTTATGACTTTCTAAAGCAAGTTGCTGGAATGGGCTTAGGGTAACATTCATATTCTTTTGTGTCCTGGCAGTTTATGAATTGCAGCTTACTATAAGGTATATCAAAGTGTAAGACTTCGCAGAAGAATGTAATGGGTATAATTTGCTAAGGAAAAATTCAGATTATAACATATGTATTTCTTCTGTTAAATATACATGTGCCAAATAAATTTTTCTGTTTGCAATTGAGTGGGAAAGGACAGATTTCTGCTTAAATCTATGCAGGGACAGCTTCAGCTTATTGCTGGTATTTATGAAATGTTTTTATTTTTTTGTCTCAGCTAACTCTGCATGTTGGGGTATATTTTTTTAATTTCTCCTGTGGCCTCTCCATATTTCTTAAATCACCACTTTTTCTAGTTAAAGAAATACATGTAGGGAGGAGGGGGAGTGTGTGACATTTTTTATGAAGAGCAAAGCAGTTCTTAGTCCTGATGTGATACATTTTACATTTTTGAAAGTAAATTTATTTTTTAAAATATTGAAGTGGAATAGATTTTTTTATTTGCACAGGTTGCTCAAAAATTCTAACTTTTAAACATTGTTAAAAATATCTCTTTTAGTTTTTTGCAATATAAGACTTAAAATCTTATGGCATGAATTTTATTTAATAAATAAAGCAAGAGCTCCTAGAACAGCTATGTAGCTATTTTTGGTGATGTTTAGTGAAAGGGTGACAGCACTGACCTTTAGAGTGTTTGTTGAGTACGAGCGAAGTGCTTGAACCATTCACTCTAGTGATGTAAAGCTGCCAAGAATATAACCTATGAGAATAGCTGCAAGTACAGTAATAATTCTTTATAGACCTAAGGTTTTTGTTCCAGCATTTTTAATACTGTGAGTGTTTATCCTTTCTTTTCCTATCATATGTCTTCTGATGGTAGAGTTCATGTGTGAGCTGCATTGTAGTATGCCAAAATAAAAGCCGAACTGCATGGCAGTACACTAATCTACAGCATGGAGCTGGGCTCATGTAATTTAAATTATGGCCAGAGGTAATAAAATTTTCTATTTCTAGTTTATAAGGGAACAACATGAACCCTAACAGCTGTAGAACAGTTCATAAGAGACAATTTAACCACAGTTTTACTGAGGCTGGTTTATAATATATGATGAGCTGCCACAGGCTGGACTTCTCATTTTTAGATTGTCCTTTTTTTTATTAGTAAATTAATAGCAGAATAGTACTGCCACTATTCCAGATAGCAGTAATAAATGTAGTAGGTACCAATCTGAAAATATATGGATAAAAAGTATACATCTTAAGAAAAAAATAACCTATCAACATTATAGTTGAATGGAATCTATAATTTTTTACATTCTGCAGTACTTTTAGCACTGAAAGGAATTCTACTGAAAGGGGAAATTTCTGAAATATGAGAAGCTTAGGAGAGATTGTGTTTCGATTCAACTGAAAATCGAATAGTGGTCCTTCTGAATGCAGTGATCAAAAATGTTGTCTTAGACTTCAGAAAGAAAGGGTTAACCATAAATACATTTGTTTCAAGAAAACGTGCAACCAGGACAGATGTCTGAATGGCAGAAAGGAGAACTAAAATACTTTCAAGGGAGAATGAAGAGGCTGGGTTGAAAAAATCACTTATACTGATCTTGGCTCAGTCAAGTATTTTAATCAATGTAAGGAGATAGGTAACTTAGACTCACATAGTCCTACATCAGCATAGAGTTAGCAAAGTACAAAGTGTATTGGAAAGAAATTAAGAGTTCAACAGGACATAAATTGGCAGCAGAATAGAAAATAAATAAACATACTTTTGCAGTATGAAAGATCACACTTTTAACAGTGAGGTTTATATTTCAGTAATTCAGATGAAAATTATTTTGTTGTTTCCTGTTTGGTCTCATGTATGTTTTAAGCATTTCACAAAAATCTTTTAAGATCCTCTCTTCCCACTCCCAAGTCTAGGTCAATGTAAAAATAAATCATTTTCAGCAGCAAACCAGCTGCAAAAGTCTGTAAAGAAAAAAGGAACAATAACACGTTGCTTTCATATAACATATTTCATCCCGTAGACTCCCCAATTCTTTTTCTGTTAAGATAAACCATTCTGTGATTCTATGATTCTAAGATGTCCTTTGACTCATCAGCTCTCAGGTGGAAAGCAACAGTGTAAGATGCACAGTAAAAACTGTCCAAAAGTCCAGGCCAGAAACAGAAAGCAAACCCCCTTCCTTTTGCTTAGCAGTGAGAATTTTGGTAAGCAGAGTGTAATTAGTCAAACTGGAATTTGGCCATAACATTTGGGATGATGCCAAATAATTTTGCTCTTATTCTGGGACACTTGCAAAAGCATCTTGAGATCTTTGATAATGATAAATGGTGAGCACCTGGCTTTAAAGACCTTTTTCTTCAGTCAAGGTAAATCAGCTAAGCCTTAGCATTTGGCACTAAATCTCATTCAAATTATTATGCTTCAGGATGTGTGTCCTGAAACTATGGAGGGACTTTGACTCTGTGGGGACTCATAGCAGGAGAATATTTATCAAGGATGGAGATACATCCTTTGGGCAGGAAGTCCCAAAGGCCGGATTCACCCAGATCTTTGGTTACCAGGATGGGAAAAGCTGGGAGTGGGAATTGACTGTTGGCTGGACAGTTTAATTCCTGTCACTTTGCCAACCATGCTTTGCTTCTGGCTAGGAAGGTGCCATCTTCTGAATTGTTGGTATCATTCCCTGCAGCTTATGGCCTTCAAGAAGATCAGAGCAAAACTTGGCCTGATCTAACCATAACTTACAATTGTGAAGAATTAAGCCATGTCTACAGTTAGGCAATGACAAGAGTCTGCACCAATACACACAAAAAAAAAGCAGTTGTCCAAGTTGGCCAGCTGCAACCACAGAAAATATCTTTACACAATACGACGGCGTCACCACCAAAAATTCAACAATATTTTATGCAAGGTAGCTGGCCAGTGAGCATCGACCTCTGAAATATTCTTCAGGAAAAGGTGTTGTCCCTTGTGAAGGAGAATTAATAAGTAGAAAAAGAATAAAGCCATAAAGGCAGTAGTGACAGATCAGGGGGGGCGAATGAATCTTAAACACTATACATATTTCTTTTCCACGAAGGGATACTTATGGTGTAACAGTATTTTTCATCTCTAATCACTGGTGCTGCATGTCAGTATCTCTTATTCCTTTCCCTATTTGAGTGACACAGTGTGATATGTCTAATGACAACTAGAACAAATTTCAGTAATAAGGTCACCTTGGGCCTGTATTACTGTCTGACTGCTGTTTTCCATAGAAATTATTTGTGAAAGCAGACCACATGCTCTGCATAACTTCCTCTGCTTTACTGAGAGTGACAAAAGGGAGATATGTTAAAACTTGCAAGGTGCAGATGGTTTGCATTGATCTATTCCTGATTTTGAGCTGTAAATTGATATGTAATGAGAAAGCTGCCACTTTGGTCCCTAGAAAAAAAGTTTATGGGTTTGGTTGAATTGCTTAACTTTTCTTTATAAATGTAAAATCATGCAGATTCTAACTGACGATGGGCAAACATATGCCAGCAAGGAAAATAATAAGTGTTTGAAAGATGAGCGCAAATGAAAATCTGAAGTCAAAAACCTAACTTTGCCTCCAGCTTAAGTTGAACTGAGGTTTTGGAAAAGAGTGCAGGAAAGTAATGATCCTGAGAGACTGGGAAATAGCAGGAGTCAGGTTAGAACTTCTCTAATTATAGTAAAATTCCACTCTTTGCTACAATACAATATGAAGCTTATTTTAAAAAGGGAAGTATTTCTGCTTCTAGCATGTCACAGAAAAGTGGTTGTTTAGAAATTTTGCTCAGTGTTCCCAACAGAAAGGAAAGTACTACTGTCAAATCTGCAGAGTCTATGGTGATCTCAGGACATCATTCTGTTGTCCACCATGCAGAAGTAAATCAGGAATACTTGGACAGCAATATCATCTAATTTAGACTGGATTAATTCCAAAGACTACAAGGGATTTGAATTACAGTGATGTAAGGGAGGTCAGAATACATCTACTGGATATGCGCTAGTTTTCATCCTATAAACATCAGCTGAGTAACTATATTCACCCTAAGGAGAGGATTTCTGTGGAACTACCCATAAAGATACTCTCCTGTGCACAAGATCAAGCTTTAATTAAGTTTTTTAGCTAGATTCCTCGCAGGAATATTAGGACTCGTGAGTGGATAGGAGTATGGATTCAGTGCTTCAAAATAGCATTTCATTGAGGAAAGATCCAATGAAGAGAGAATATGTATTTGAAAATTTTTGCGTTAATAGAATATTTTGGTATGTATTCAGAGTCCACTACAAAAGAACAATTTCAACTCTGCTTTTAGCTTTGACAGGAATCCCCTGCAACCATATTTTTTTTTCCAGAGGTACTAATAAACAGCAAACTCCTGTCCTTTACAATGCCACTGTTCTGTCATTATTAAATAAGATGGTGCTGAAGCAACAGACTATGTAATGTTTGTGCAAGAATCTCCACCAGAAAACTAGCCATTTGTCTTAAAAATCTGCACCATTTCTCATTAATTGACTGATCATTGTTTTATTAGTTAATGGATTTCATTATATATTCGTGTGCATTTCAAATTCACAATACACTTAATTCACAATACACTTACAGAGCTACATAGAGATGATCACTAGGCCAAGGAATCAAATTATAACTAAATCAATACATTGATCAGAAAGAACATTTCTAAATTAGCTCAATTAAGGTGTTTTTTCTAGTATATGGGCTTATAAAAATCCATACAAAGCTTAGACTGACTGCTTAGTGCCTTCCACAGAGAGGTATAAAATATTCCCTAGATTGAAAGCTTTTTCCCAACGACTAATCCTGAGAGTTTTGCTGGCTCCTGGCAACATTCATGCTCATTGAGGCTCATTGGTCCTGACTCTGTTCACTGATTTATAGTTAGTCAGAAGGTTAAATTAATTGAAATCAATGGAGCTATACCAGTACGAGATGTTCTGATCTCATATTAAATGCTATGAAGGTAAAATCAAGTCCAGTGTTTTCTCATCTGTAATTCCATTAATTCAGAAAATCAGTGTTCTTTGAAATTTGTTACTGTTTTTACTACTACTAAGACATTGAAGGGAAAAGAGCTGCTTTTTTACACGCCATACATTGTCACTGTACTCTTTCATTGTCTGTTTTCTGATTCTTGTATTTTAATGTCAATCACTGCTTTGGTTTGGAAAGATCTCTCAGATCTATTAATTCAGAGCCTCGCCTGGCGTAAACAGACAGTGTCTTGCTAACAGTTGGTATGGCCTTAGATTTTGCTTGAACTACTTTATACGCTTTTTCCAAGGGATGACCCCTCAATATTTGCTGGAAAATTTGTGACTCAATCATCATATTTAACTTACGCAAACTCTATCCTAGGGCTGGGTTAAAAATTGAAGAGCAAAATTAAAAATGCGTCAAACCTCTTGAATGTTGGCCTGTAAATTCTAGAAAGTAGCCATATGTAGCTAAAGCATACTGCTGATGACAACATCCTCCCCATCAACTTGGGTGTCATTTTCAGTTCTTTTCCCTTGTTCTTTTTCATTTATAGGCTGTGCATAAGTTTTGTTGACTCTCCAACATTTTCTCTCTGCATCTGCTCTCAGTCCTGGCCAATGCAAACATAACTCTGACACATACCAAGTGTAGCTGTTAGGTTTATTATTGTAGTTTGTGATTTGACCATTTCACTCCTCTAAGTATCTCTGCAGGCTTCCTTTGTACCATTACATATTTATAATTCTTGATCTTGTCTTCCCTATTTACTTGATTGTATTCTTTTTTCTCTCATGTAGTAACGTTACATTGTATTCCCTACAACCTTCCTGATCTGGCTTTCTCTGGACTATATGCAGTGATGCTTCTTACTTCTTTACTTTAGTAATCTTCCAAATCAGATTTCTAGTCTTCTTACTGTAAAGCTAAATGTCTAAAATTAAGCTTCCAAATCCACATTTAGGTCCACAACTAAAAAAAATCTCTTTGTTCTGAAAAGCTGTGTCCTTGTAGCACCCAAGGAAATCAAGACTACAGAAGATAGGTGAACAATGTTCTCTTGCTTCTTCCTAACTAGAAATAAAATATTTCGTTGTCATAAAATTTACTTTCTTGAGAGTTAATTTTGCAGCATAATGCTTGATTAAGAGTTGTTGGCAATATGACTTGTAAACAGTGATATGACTGTAGTGTTCTCAGAATCCCAAACATTATATGCTGTATAATCTACATTATGATGGTATAATCATTCTTTCCAGGGCCTAGTTTGTGTAAGAGAGAATTGGTGCCAACTAAGAAATTTCAGCTAAAGCTCTGATGCTGTTGAAATCATCATCGGAATATCTTTAAATTCAGTGGCATTAGACTGGATTTCAGATTGCATCCTTTAGTTCAGACATTTTCAGTCCTCTAATGATATATTCAGCATATCTTTTGGAGGATTGCTCCACCCCTTGCAGAAAGATATGTGGAATGGAGATAACATAAGTAGTTTATGTAGGTTATGTAGGCTCCCTATTTTGGGAGTCATGCCATCCTACTACTATCAAATATTAAACATTTAAATTTTTATTTAAATTTAAATATTTAAATTAATTATTTTAAATAAATTAGACACCTGATTTAAATGCTTATTGTATTCCCACTATTGCAGGAAGGACTAAAGTGCCCTCTGAAGGTGTCTCCCTCACTGACAGAGTCCAGACAGCTCATACTCAATTCCTCTCCCCACCCATAGCTGTCTGATGCCTTTTGAAACGGTACTTGATACTTGTACATGAATTGTCAGGTATGACACAGGACATACAGAAGACCTGTGCCTTTCTGTAGTGATTGTAGGAGGCCAGACAAAGTACCCAAGGGCGTCTCAGGTAGCACTAGGTATCAATGAGTAAGCAGCTGAATTATAGTTTAGACTGGAGATGGAGTTCACCCTAGACATGCCTACATGTGAGATTGTTATTTGGATTCCTGCTACAGTCAATACAGTCAGTTGTATCAGCTGAACTTAGTGTAGGCATCTACCTTATAGAAATGCAATAGCTCTTTAGAGTCCCTTGGCCTTGTTGACTGGATCAGTATGAATCACTTTACATATATAGGTCACAGATAGACACCTATTTTTGGTTGTCTTAATCTGAGAGTTGATTCATGCTAGAAGTAAACTTTTAGATTCCATCTTTGATGTTTAGTTACCTGAAGAATTAAGTATTTCATTATGAGTTTACTTGCCCTATTGATTATCTAATTTTGTAACTGCTTTTGCCACACGGGAATCAAATATGTTTTTCTGTACTGCCGGGTACACATTTCTTGTACTGCTGAATAAGATGGACAGAGCGCAGTCTTGACTAGTGGATCACTGACTGTTGGGATCATGGTATTGCTTATCTGCTAACATGATCCCATCCCAACTAGGATTTTTCCCCACTGCCTGAGCATGGCTCAAGGAACAGTGTACTCCAAGGACCATTACCTGTAGGTAACAAGGCTGCACCAGATTTTGCTTTCTTTATAATCCTCCAGTACTATCCCTGAAGGTTTTATGGCATCAGATACCCTCTATATGTCCTCATAGCGTATTCCAGGGAAATCAGCATACAGGGTTTTCATGTGATGGAAATATTTCTCTGGTGAGCTACAACAGAGCCTTCATTTCAGATGTCTTGAACCCCTCCATGCAGACATTAAATAATTATGCCTTATGGTCACAGAGTAGTGCAAGGGCCCAGAGGAGGCCCATGGTCAAGTGTGCAGTAGAGTAGAAGGGACCTCAAGACTAGAGCTCAGTCACTGGCCATATTTTACTCAGCACTATTGGAGTAGCCACAGTTATGAGACTTGAAGGATTAGGATTCTTAGGATTTGTAAGAGTATTATGTTTGAAAGAGATTTGATGGACAAGAGGTGGTAAATAGTAACTTTCAGTTATAAATAGAGCACAGATGTTAAAATGCTAGATGATGCTGGGTGGGGAGTTGAGCCACTTAATGTAAAAATTTGATTAAGTGTAGACTGCAGGATAAAATAAAAACAAGCAAGGGAGATTTTGTTGACTGTAGAAGATTGGGATAGAAAGCTTTACTTTGTGAAGAAAAAGGTGGGAAATTATCAACTGTTTTCCTGGTATGGTGAGGAAGGTCGGAACAGTGGCAAATGTTGGCTGTTTTAACATTATAGTCTTGATAGAAGTGGAAGAGTTGGGGTCCCAGGAGGTCCACGTTAGTGCTGAATAGTCCCAGTAAAAATCAGAAGTCTAAAGAACACTGCTAATTCACTGAATCCCCAAAGTTGATTTCCATCGGTAAAGTTATACTCACACAGCTGAAGTACTGAATGATTCTTATATTTTCCCCTGATCAGTGAATACAACCAAGGAACATATGTGGGGCAATTATCTCTGATTTTTGTTCTAAGGCAGTAAAAAAGAAAGCTTTTTGTCCTATATATTAAGAAAGAAAGCAGGCAAGCATAGATCCCTCTATTGGAATACAGTTCTCATTTTGGAAAGTTCATGAAAATTCAGCATCATTAGGCTATTCCTAGACTATCAAAGAAAATTATATGATACATTTGTTGAGAAATTTGCTCATAGATACCAAAGCCATGAATGATTAAAACCAAATCTGAACTAGAGGGAACAAACAAAAAAATCTCATTTTATCCCTTAGTGAGAAATAATGTTATGGACAGTTGGAATGGCCATGAATGTCAAAAAATGATTTGAATATCAAGGGGAATTACAAACACTAACATACAATATTATGCTGTATTCCTAATGATCTTAAAATGTACTTACTCCTCTTAGGGTCAACAGAAACAGGAGTTTTGCTTGCTGCTGTGTTCACAGCTTATTTTGTTCTTAAATGATTGAATAATCTTTGCTTGAAATTCAGGATTGGTTTGAAGTCCCTTTTTTTTTCAGTATGGTTCAAAATATTTATTGAGTTTCTGACTGTTCCTGCATGGAGGGAATAACTGAGGCCACAATATATGAACCAGCAGCACCTATAGTATATTTCATTGGTTGTTCTACAATTCACTAATCAACAGTGAAAGTCTAAGCTCCTTAGCACACTGATCAGGAGCACGGGCTGCATGACATGTCCACACCTCATATCCTTCAAACCTAAAAAGGAATGGCCAGGGAGATCTAATTATAAATGTGTCATTCTATATTTACTTTAAAAGAAAAGCTCATTGAAGGGCTCTTAATGTAGATGACAAGTGAACAAACTGAAATGTACCCCAAGCTGATTGCTACCAGAGAGATTACAGGATTAAAGGAGCTGTGTTGCTTTTCTCATTGTCTCTTAAGAAAAAAATTCTTTAAAAAAAATCTACAACATAGTATATTTCTTTAGCCTTTCACATTGTATTTCTAATGATAGAAATGTATTAATATTTAAGGGAAGAGTTATAGTTTGGGTTAATGAACACAGATAACCCAAATCTTCCTCCTTTGCTTTATTATCTTGCTATTGTTATATTGTTAGCATTATTCATTTTGAGGGAAGCATAACTAGACACTAACTGCAGGACATGTTCCCATACGTAGTGCATCTCCTCTGAATAGTTCAGTCTGGTATGAGGAAGTAATTTTCGTCCAGTTACTCTGCAATGCAGCTCTCTTTTTATTTTCTCAACTTAGGTCCTGTGTTTCTCCCAGGGGGACAATTCTGAATGTTTTTCCACCCTTGTTATAGATCTAAAAAATTACTTCTCATTTCCCCCTCTGATTTAACCCTTGCATAAAAATTGATAAGCTTTAATCAAAGACACACTCTTCTTTTTAGCTACAGGCACTGGCTTGGATTCTCTCTGGAGCCAGGATATACTATTTCTGAACTGGTTGAAAGAAGCACTGCAGAGGAACGTGTGGCAATTGCCCCCTACTCCAGGGCTTTGCTGCTGTTTGTGCAACACACCCCCCCACCCCCGCCCCCATCTGGAGGGTTAAACACCCTGGAGGGCCTGAGTTCCTTTGTCATGGTTTCCTTCTTTCCATACTGCCCCTCAGATGCACACCGTCCCTGTGGGAATACTCAAGCCCTGTTTATTTGCAGTTTCATGTCCTTGAATACCGGTCAGCAATGCAGTGTATTACACATTGATTCTATCTTTCATCTTTTTGAGTGTGGGTATTATTTGTTATATTTCAGGTGCCAGTATGAGTGATTGTCATCCACAGACAGATGTGCTTTTGAGGTAGCAAAAAAAAAGAGATTGACATGACTTTTGACATTATTTTTGTCAAGACTTTAGCATGCCATTTGCTGGAATACCTAGTCTAATGAATACCTTTTACTCCTCCGAGATGTGCAATCTAATGTTATGCTATCTTTTTTCTTCTTTGATATCTAAATGTCAATCATCAGTAGGAAAATTATATTAGTGAATAGGTAGTATGCAATTTATCCCATAGAAATTAAATATCTATCTGGGTTAGTGAAGAGTCTTTTCCATACCCAAATGTAATTTCTGCATATAATTTTGTGCTTGCCAAAATCTTATTTGCACATATGGAACATTGTTTTTATAAGTTATCTTGGAGTGAGTGTTTAATACATGTGGTATTATTTTAAAAATAATTTTGTACATGTGCTGCTAACAAAGGGAAAGTTACTGCCAGCAGAAGAATTAAGGTTTCTTGTTTCCCCAGGGAGTGTTCTGACCATTGAGTTAAACTAGTAGCTATTGTAGCCTGAGGCAAGAAAAGCCCTGCTGTTTCACCACAGACTTTCTTACAACAATGCAACACTTTTTTTTTAAATTCATTTGGGGGTTGAGTCTCAACAAAGATGTGAAATGTACCATCCCTCAGCTGATGCTAAATATTCTGATACTTTACAGTCACTTTAATGCTGAATTTTGGTGGAAGTATATGAAGACACTCTTAAGGAACTCCTTATTTACCATAAATTATTTCATCAGGACTAATGCTATCATAAGAAATTCAGAGAGCTAATTATGATTTCCATAACTTCAAAGCACTATAAAAAATAAAAAATAAAACTCTATTCCTTACTATATATGCTTAAAATTATCAACAAATTTTTGTTTTGTGTTCTGCAGTATTTTGGTTTTTGGACAAAAGAATTAGTGAAGCTTTTCAAATTAAATTTCTACTCAGTTTGGAGAGTGTGAATGGTCACCAACTTTATCTGAGAAGTGTCAGAAAGATAAACTTTTAAAATTCATGGCTAGACACATGTTGGAGCTGACCAATCCTTCCTTTTTTTTTCTTTTTAATTTAATTCCTGAGGATAAACAACATGAATTTTGGGTGAATAAAGGCAGAAGAAAAATTGCCCCTCTGAAGGAGGAGAGGGTTTAGCTTTATGTGTGGAGTTCTATGTTTCAAAGGCAAAGAAAAGGAGGTGACAGAGCTGTCTCTGTCTATGTTGTACCAACTGAGCCAGGAGACTGGGCCACAGCGTGGTCGGTGGGTGTCTGAACTTTGGCAAAAGCATGTGTGAAATGTGTAGCTTTCTCCAAACATTATCACTGCTTGCTACCTAAGATAAAACAAGAATCTACCAAGTAATTTAGTATTTCCAGGCAAACAGTGAGGCCTCATCCATTCATCATCTTGCTTACTCAACAACTTTTCACTTCTTCTGACCAAGGAATCAATCATGTTATAATTAGGGTATTTGACACTGTTATTGCAATATAAGACTACCATAAAATTGCATATTAATGCAGAAATCGCAAGAGAGAAACTGCCTTTGTGATTCAGTAAATGCAGCTTCTTTGGCTATAGCAGATCAATAATAGTGGAAGAAAATTGGCTTCAGCTTCTAAAATATCACTTAGAGAGTCTATCTGGAAGTCTTTCTACAAGGAGTTTACTTCAAGTTTTCTTAAGTCTTGGCAATTCACAGCTCATTACATGAGGTATAAAACTGGGAAGGAAACATTCACTCTAGCAAGTAAATGTATAGTGAAAACCTCTTTTAACAATAGTGATTAGGATGGGTGTGAATGTTTATACAGAGGTGTACACATGAATGCAAATATATGTGTTATAGCTTTAAATAATTTACTACAACCAGATACAAATACTTTCATTAAAAATTCCTTCTTTAAGTAAGAAATCTAATAATGTGTATAGGCTGCAGGTAATTCATATCTAAATGTGTTATGTGGCAGTTTTCCACGTGCTGTATGCGTTGCAGATGACATTGAACTACCTGTACCAAGAGAGAGAGGAAAAAAACCAACCACTATATATAAAACTGTCTACAGGAACTTGCCTACTTATATAGTTATTAGACATTTGATCAAAAAAAAAAAAATTTCTTCTTCAGAGAAATACCAGTATTTTAACTTCCTTTCAACCTGCATTGAATTAAAAAGTTGCAACTTAAAGAAGAAATTCCAAGAAGAAATTTTGAAATGAATATATTTTTAAACATCTAGACCAATGTTACTGAAAATTTCATTTCAGCAATGTCAAAACAGTTCAGCCTGACAATCTCAGCACATTAGAATATTATATTGAATATAGGAAACAATATTACATTATTTAGAAATTAAGTTTTAAAACAAGTGCAAATAGAAATAGAATAAGATTGTACCATCATGACAAAATCAAGTAAGAAAGCCCAATGTTCCATTTTTATTTGAAGCATTTGAATTTTTCTGTCAAATACTATAAAAATCAACATGTTCACTTAAAACTTTCATTTTCAATGAAACAGCATTTCCTGATGGAGGATGGTTCTTTGGAAAAATGTTACCAGCTCTATCAGATAAATGCTTTGAGATAGGCACTCTTCTCTGAAAAGGACCATTAATTTTGAAGGTGACAATTTCTGCAGTAAAGAAATAAGGTGGACAAGGATTGACGTTACTCCGTCAAGAGGGAATCCAGATAACTTCCGCCTTTTAAAAGAGAAAGAGACCGTACATTTGTTTGCTTCAATAAGTTCGCTGCAGCTTCATTTTGGGTTGGAGAGAAGAGAAAATTGGATCGAGTGAATGCATGTGAGAGATGGTATGTGTGTCTCTGTGTGTGTGTGTGTCTCTCGGTGGCCATAATATTGTTAGGGCAAGAGGGGGGTTCTGTGTTATTCTGCTATCGTGCTATTGTCTTAATATTGTAGCAAAACAGGGGAGAAGGTTTTGAATGACTCATGCTCAGAGAAAAAGCTGCCTGGCAAACGCAGAAACTTCGTAACTGTGTACTCAGTCCGTCTCTGACTGAAAGTGATCTCTTCCATATAAATTTTCCATTTCCTATCCCATCCTGATGATGTAATTTCTGTAACTTTTCCCTGAACCTATAAAAGAAAAATGCTCAATATCCTTGTCATTTACCTTAGTTACAAGAGGCAAAAATTCCACTATTCCTTCATTCATAAAAACTTGTACCCCTGTAGGTGGACAAATCTTTTCATTCATGTGCATGTGGAAGAGGGAAGGTACTTTGAAGACAAAAGCTAATATGCATACAAGTGGTCTCCAGAGTATATTTTTGAAGAAGTGCTCAAATTCACGCACAACTTCGGTTAATGGAATTTCTGCACCTCTCCCCCCAGAGGGCTTTCAAAATGTACTCTGTTTATGAGCAGCTAATTAAATGTGCTTTCTGGTATGCAGGTAATTAGTTGTTTTTAACAATTATTCAGGTGCTTAAGTAAAAGGTAACGATGAATTTTAATTTTCAAATGTTGCTGCTTTTCCCACACTGAAAAATGTATGCTGTGTACTAAAAGGCAGCTGCCACCATCTTTCCAATTTGTCAGTCAAATAACCAAAAAAGAAAAATACATTTCTATTTTATGGAAGTGTCAACCTTAAGGCTGTGATCCATAATTCAGTGGATTTAGCAGACCAGGTTTTGGATCGGAACTTCAGTTGTTAAAATTGTAGACAATCAATTCAAAAGAGTGTGCACACACACTCTTTCAGCTTGAACTTAACCAATAAAAATGTTCTTTGGCTTATAAGGTCAGATTAGATGATCATAGTGGTCCCATCTGGCTTTGCAATCCATGAGGTTAATTTATTGATACAACTGAAAAATAATGTATAACTGTGCAAAATTAAATTTGATATATGAAGACTGATAGCTGCTAAATAGAAAAGGTAAATGAAATTTCATTAATCGTGACAGGAAGTCAGAGTTATTTGTTCTTTTAAATTTTATTTTCCTTATCACCAGAAAGAGTGTATTCTCATGGTGATGGTTTGAGGCTTTTTTTTTTACCTTCTATTTACTTCATTTTCATAATATTGTAGCTCTTTTTACTTCAGAAAAGGAACTTTTCATATTTTTCAGTCTTTTAAGGTCAACATGTACTCCAATAATTGTGAGGAATTTTGACAAATATAGAAAAAAATTTGTTTTGCCTAATTTGTGTTGTCATCTTATGTATCTCTAAAAAAGAATTAATACCATCTACACTGTGTAAATTAACATTTATGTAAAATAAACATTTGTATTTCTCTCAGGGTTGTTGCACCATATTGTTCTGTAGAAGGCAAAAGCAAACTCAGTTTATCTTGTGGCTTAATGGCACCGATGGATGCTTTGCTTCACTGTCACAGTGCAAAGTAATCAGCATTTCTTGGTGATTCCATCCTATTACTCCAATTAGTGCTTTTTGTCCCATAATTACTCTTTATTTAAAATAATATTACTTAAGCCTATCTGTGGTTGAATGCGCTTCTAATTCTCAAAGAGCAGCATAGTATCTTCACATTCCATTGCAGACATACTAAATCAAAGTCATCGAGCCTAGAGGTGGCTAACACACATGGCTAATATATATGACTAATACCTTGTCTAGGATGAAGTGACAATCCTTGAAGGATATAAATGATTTTAAAATATATGTGTAATGCAACCAGAATTGCATTTTGGAGAGTGATGAGGTAACACCCAAAGTTTTGCACAGCCCAGGGGTATGGCAGATCTGCCTTCAGTGGAGGGTAGAGTGAAACATCTTCAGAGCTGCTCTGTATCCATAAGCTGTTTTTTGTTGCTGATTCTTGTTGGCACTCTGGAATTATTATGGCGACAGTCAGTGAAGAACAAAATTTGCAACTGACAGGAACTGCAGCTAGTTACTGACTATATATCTTTCCTGGGGTGGGGGCAGAAGAGATAAAAATATGGCTTCCTACAACTGAGGACTTTTGGTGGAGGTAAAGCAGCCCTGGAGACCTCTTTCAGTTCTGGTGGAAAGGAACAATTGGAGCCACTGCAGCTTTGGGCCATTAACAGTTATGTGGTGAAGTATTTTGGATCTAACCTCACCAAAGTCTTTATTAGGACCGCTGCTGTTTAACTTGACATATTATCAGAGTTCCTCAATACTAGTGCTCATGAAAGGAAAAAGAGAAATATGATTTTGTGTTTCAGAATGAAATGTAATTCTGTGCAATAGCATCATACTGTTGACTTATATTCAAGTTTTTGATGTGTTTTTTACTATACTGGTGCCATGAAGCAAGGCTTCTTGCTACAGTGTCTCATGGATGCTGAAATTTGATGGTACCTATTATTTCTAAGCATGTGCTCTTTTCTGGTGATACTGCACTTAAATGGGAGAAACACAATTTTGCACATCTACAAATCCATTTATTTTATCATAGAAGGTAGTGAGGTTGGTCAGGCATGTTTTACCTTTGGTGAATTCAACCTGATTGTTCCCAATTACTCTTCTCTCCTTCATATGCCTAAATATGTGTTCCAAGAGGACTATTAAAGTTCCAGTGTAATACTTTTCATACTGGAGGACTAGCTCCTCTTCAGTTAATAGAAATATTTGGAGTATTTTTAACTTCAAAAGACTGTATAAACATTTTTACATTGTACATACCTGTGAGAAATAGTGTCATAAACAGTAGAACACCTCACTCCAACATTGCTGAGACTGAACCTTTGTTTCCTATTCTCTCCATCTTTCCTGACTTCATTCTGTTAGATCACAAATATATTTCTTAATGAATCTGATTGCATAAAAAAAAAACCAACAACAAAACAAAACAAAACAAAAAAACCCAACCAACCAAACAAACAAAAAAAACCCAAACTGCTTCCCCAGTTCAGGTTTCCAGATTTGTTTACTTTCTTCTTCTTTTGCATTGATGGCTGTTGCTATAATGTTTGTTACTTCTGGTTTTGTGACATACTTTGCAGAGTCCTGAGTCTTCTGATGATAAAATACTTTACAGAGCCACTTGCAAACAGCCAGGAGTTGCTATTCACTGTTTGGTTAACTAAATCCAAGATTCATGGGGAGGAGAACATCCCTGGGAAGGTTTTGCAAGTTATTGTAGAAATGACATATCATGTTTAATCTGTGAGGTCAGCTGAGCCTTGATGCCTCACGTTTTCAAATCGATCCTAAGCACCTGTAAGTAGATCTGTAAACCTATTCCTTTGAAGTATATTGCCATGAGAAAGAGCTATATTACTGTGACTTTGGGAGTGCCTTTACGCCCACTGCAGTGCAAAGGCTATCCACATGAATACTTAAGTGGGAAGTTGAAATTGGAATTGTATGGTTCACAGCATTTCACTTTAGAGGGACTAAAAAGCGTCCTTCCCTCTGTACAGTTTTTTTAATTTTCTTCTGCTGAGTATCACTTGGCCTTTATTTAACTGAAGGCTTTTTAGGCTGCTGGAAATAAAATATCAAATTAGGTTCAAAGAGCTGCCTTTTTATCCAGGCAGCTGCAGCTGGCTTCCTCTCACCTGGAACCTCTTTTAACTTGACACTAGGGGGAAAAAACTCTTCCCCCACACCTCATATAATAACTTTTTCCGCATTTTTCTGCTTTTGTGTTCTGTGGGGGATGTTATCCCTAGGATGTGAGGTCAGGGGATGAAGCATGAAAAGGTAAACCCTATTGGAGGGCGCAGAAAGTGCTGCTCCTCAGCACTACTCAGTTCAAGCCACTGAAAAAGAGGTAGATGGCAGCCAGGTGTTGGTGATGGGGGTATCCCATGGGCCACCAGCAACTGGCAAGGCACAGCCACCACTGCTGCATGTGGTCCTTGGAAGCAATTCCCACGCTGACACTGATCACTGCACTTCCAGGTTGCTGACTTTGCTCCCTGTCCAGGAAATGCTGAAGAACCTTCTCGTTGTCTTCTCCATTTTCCACAAACAGCTTTCTGTTCTCAAACACATGAATTTATCCTCTATCTTTTCTTCAGTTTCCACTGGGAACCAAAAAATCCCACAACCCAGTATATTCCATTTAAAGCAGGTTCAGAGAGTTTGTTCTGAATGTCACTATTTTTGGTTTTTGTGCTCCTGTTTTTCTTAGATTTCTCACCAACGTCCCAGCTGTTTTCTCTTATCCTTTCTGTATGGTTTTACAATAAAGAAGCTGACGATGAAGCACGATCCTATCAGACATGTGGCAATCAGTGCACAAGAACTGAAGTGCTGGTTCTCCAGAGTGCTTTACTGGCAAAGTCATTTCTTTCACTTTAATCAGTATTTCTATTGACTTTTTCATCTGCACTGAAGCTTATTGGACTGTACAGTTCTAACAAATGCAGGTTGTTACAAGGGCATGCAGAAATGCATTGTTTTATGTGTCCCATAGGAAGAAATACAGAAGGGATTGCTCACTTGATTGCAGAGATAGGGAAGTGGTGCATGACTATTCGAAGTGGATGTTATGATTTGTCTGGTTAGCTCTGATGCCAGCTGAGATTGCGATGATGACTAGAGGTGCAACTCCCAGAAGCTCAACCTTCACTTGAGTCATTCCTGTAATGCACTGACAATATATTTTTGTGTTAAGTCTTGGCTCAGTTTGAACTCTGCACTGATTGAATTACTTGATGAGGACCAGCAAACACAATGATTCCTCTTAGGAGTTTGTGTTTGATAGCACCCCAATCTCTAATTTACTGTGTGCATGTGCTAGAATGCAAAACATTCTCACAGAGTTGTATAATCAGTGTTTATCCTGACCTGTTACTTGAGTAAGTACATTATGTAATGACTCTGATTTTATAATTTTCTAATTTTTATGCAAATAATAGTTCTTTTCCTTAGCTAAATTGAGACTTGGGGCTCCTATAACTGACATGATAGCCAGTATTTTCTTCTTCAAATGACTTTTTAAAATCTACCTTTGCCATCACACTCTTTTCTCTATGGTAATACTCTTATAGTTCTGATCCTTAAGGATGTGAGAGAAGGAAGGACTCTAATGATGAAAAGACTTTTTTTGGACCCACTGCTGGAAAAAAGCAAGTAAACTGTATAATCTGTTGAATAAAAGCTGTTGCCTTCTTTTACAAATCTTGTCTCATAATATGTGTCAACATAAATCAATTACCAGCGGGCAGGTTGGGGACAGATGAATATAGATGGTGTTTACAATTCTTCTTTTATAATAATAAAAAATAATGATGCGTATATTTGATTGTACTCTGCTCCATCCTTCTAAGTCACTTTTTTCTTTCACAGTATGGAACGCATTTATCTGCCGTAATCTAAACATCAAAAGTTAGACATGTAAGTCTGAGTTAGTCACTTTATATTCCCTTGTAGTCAGTACAGAGAGGTAGATACCTCTGTTTGCCTTATTTTCAGATAAGTATCCAGAATATGTCACAGTTTTTCCTTCCAGGTCTACCTGTGTCTTTACACAGATGATAAAGTGTGGGCTTGAACATCTAACTTTTGAAGTGATTTATCATGAATCCATGATGCAGCTTTTCTAGTTAGGGATTTTTTTTTTTTTTTTGTCTTTGCATCACTTAGCACAACAGGGAGTTGGATCTGAATGCAATAGAAATAGATGGTGGTGGCAATATCTTTTCTCTAAGAAAGAAATGAAACAGTCAGTAGAAAAAATACAAGTTCAAAATGTCAGCCAGGTATTTATTAGTTAGGGTCAGTCTTCACATGTGGTCCCTTTATGTCCTGCTCCTTGGCATGAAACTTGCAATCTGCACATAAATGTGCTTGCCTTGATCACTGCTAACTTTCTCCTGTTGCCACTCTACACATCGTCTGTTCAGTGCCTGGGTAGTGCCAAACATAACTCATGCAAAAGCTTGGATCAAAGGTGATCCATGGAAAGGAAAGGGCTTTTGCTCTTTCCTAAGCTCTGATGATTCAAAGGTTTCTTTTTATCTTCTTCTGAGCTTGAAGAGCACCATACATTGGTACTAATAAGTGTGCATGCATGCTAATACTAATAAGTGAAAGCATGCAACCTTATCATTTGAGGTGTAAAGCTTGATCTTTGGGGAAGCATTTAGAAATCCATAGCATTTATATTTTGATACCAGAATATTCTTTGAAGCAAAGAATTAAATACTGTGACAGCTACAGATTAGAAATTGTTCCAAGCAATGTTGCATTTTAAGTGGAAGTAGTAGCAGTAAAATTACAAAAACATTTAGGAAGTGTTAGATGACCTATGAAAGACATTTCATCCACATAACTGAAAAACGTGGACAAGTAAGCACACTAGTGGGTTTTCTAAAATAATGAACAATACCAAAATAACCAATAAGAAATAAGGCCAAATTTTGTCATGTGGTGAGTCACTTTTTTCTGACAAAGTGTCCAGCAGTCCATCGTTTTGAGCCGATGATGATCTGTGACTGTGGAAGTAGTTAATGTCAATTTAAATCGTAGAATCTTACAAGCTCCAACACTTTTTAAAAGGAATGAATAGTGATTATGGCAAATGCAGAAGGAAAGCAAAGAATTTCTGGGCTAATTTAACATAAGATCAGAACAGGACAACTTTACCATTCATGGCTATCTTCAATACCTTGTGTTTCTCTCTCAGCAGTATCAGACAGGATGATTACATTTTAAATGGCTAAGGTTATGTCCTAGAAATATACTGGCAGTGCTTCTTGCTTTCTTCTGTGTTTTTAGAATTAGAGATAATAATTACTTTATTAACTGTATTTTTTAAGTTTAAAGTAGAATTATTCAGAGTTAGTGATATCTTTTGTTATATATGTTCCTCATTTACCTCACTGTGGCTTCAAAATCATTTTCAACCAGCCTGTTCTCTTATAATGCAGTTAAATCACATTGCTAGGAGTTGAATTATGTGAAAGAGAGTTGAGATTTTTATTCCATTTCTACAATATTTTTCTCCATTTGTTGGCCAGCTTTCTGTGTAAATTTGAAAACTGTAGCATCATAAGCCCAGAAAAAATAGCAATGCTGCTAAAGCCAGAGTAATGTACCTGCAAATATATTACCTATGGATATTTTTAAAATAGCTCTAGTGATCTTCAGGGATAAATAATTTACATGTGCATGAAATGTATTCATAAACTTTCTTGCACTTCTTTGCCTTAATATAACCCTAAGATTTGAAAATAGATTTGTCCTATCAAGAGGTTCATCCCAGTTATCTATTTCAAAGAGAATTATATTTTGGAGTGACTAAACACAACAGAAACTGAGTTTTTTACTTCTTTCTGCACATCCCCATTAGCTTGCTTCCTTTTTTCCCTGGTCTGTGTGCTGATTGCTTGGGATACATCACTAACTAATATCCCACAATTGCAGCACCCTAAACAGATACACAAGATAGCATTTAGTGAGCCGGTTCAGGTACCAGAAGCAGGTTGGTTATGTTATGGTGTTTTGAACTGATTTACCCATCTTCTCTGCAGGGCTAATTAGCCGAGGCAAAGTGCCAGGTTTAATTAGATCTGCTACCCAATGTAGCCTGTTAAAAGATACCTCATGTATCTCTGCTTGCTGCCAAATTTGCTATGAGAAGTCATCTGGGCTACCAGCTACCAACAAAGTCCTGCTGGGGCCCTTGAGCAGCCATGAAGAGCCAGGCTTGCAGAGAGAGCTGAGCTACACTGAGATGCTTGGCTGTAGAACTCTTATGGTTGACCAAAAGACTCTCAGCTGCCTGGGGTTTGGATGCTGGGTAATGTTACATTCCCTGTTCAAACAGATATGTGCTTTAAACACCTGCTGATTTTCAGCCCAATTTTATATAAAATATCCTTTTGTATATGCATATAGATGTTTTTTCCTTTAGAAATTATGCTACAAAAGTGTAGGCATTCATATTCAACAATAATAAATATCTGTGTTTCTTTATGTGTATAGTTTTGTTGAATAAAAATTGTGTGTATGGGATATCCTTGTGGTTAGTAAAGGATATGAAGTGTTTGGAATACTAGTGTAGCAAAATGGCCATATCAGGGCAAGACACAGCAGTCAGTTTCCTATGGCAAATGTGTAATTTCTGTTGTCATTAGTGGCAGTTACATATCTTAAGAGGAGAATAGTTCCTTGAGAAATATATTCCCTGCCATGTAATGTTGCATATTCTGCACCAAATTACACCTCAGCACTTCAGGTGTTCTTCCATTCAGGAAAAATAAAACATTCAAATTGCTGAAGACAATTTCATTCTGATCTTTACTCTCTGAAGGAAGAAAAAAACCTCCAAACCTCTATAACATTATAAACACTATGCATTTTCCAATTCTTTTCTTTGCCATCCGTACACAAAAAAAGCAATAAAACTGTTCCCACTGGTAAGCAAAATAATAACAAGAAACATAGGATGGGTGATAAAGCAAATATTATCTTTTGCTTTTCTAAATGTAGACTGCTTGACACGCATGTATAGCAGCAATTTTTTTAAATGGAAATGCTTGCTGTTGACAGTGTAAATATACTTCCATGTGAAGCACTTGAATGGTATAAACCAAACCATTCTGCTCTCACTACTTCCAGCAGGAAACTGTTCTGCAATCTAATAGATCTCACCTTTAGGAATTATTTTTTTCTTGAACTTACCTTAATGCTTCTTATCTGAATTCCACACCAGTACTGTGTAGAAATCTCTATGGACTTTCTGAGATAATTCCTCCTTTTAGTTATTTATATTCTTCAAATCACTAGCAAAGGTTCTCCTTTCCCAAACCTACCTCATGTTACCTTCATTTGCTGCTTGGGATAGGACCTTTTGCTTCTTCCCTCTCTGGCTTTTCCGTTTAAGGCACAGATTTGGCAGTCAGGAGGAAGATTTGGAAGTCAGGAGGACTATGGGGTGGAGGCAAGGTCTGGAGGGGACTGGTATCTACAAAGGAAAGGCAAAGCAAAAGATGAGCATGGAACAAATATCTGCTTGGTCCATAAGGAGGGCTCCATTTAGTTTCCTCTAGAATCAGCAATGCTTTGCATTCTGGAAATATATAGAATTCCCAACTGTTTGTTTTACAGGCTTTTTGGGGGAAAAAAAAAAAAAAAAAAAAAAAAAAGAATTTATCTTGTCTTACAGGTCATTTACCTGTCCTTTTTGAGCAGCTCCATATATGGCAGTTCTCAAAGTGTTTAGTCCTGACTGTGTAATGAAAAAGCTATGGGAATCGCTAGAACATCAAGGGTCACATGCTGATAACTTTAATGATGCATTCATTTCTCAGGAATGCTTTAATGACCTCTTGGCAAACTTCAAGTAAAGAAAGACCAAAGGAGTAATACTTTTGCAGTTACTTGAAGTCCTTAGAAGAGAAAATTAGTAGTTGTAATGAATATAATGAATGTAATGAAATAAGCAGATAGAGGTATTCAAACTGAGAAACAGTCACCTCAGATTCTGACCCTCCATGTTCTAGTAATAAGGTCTATTAGCAGAGAAGAAGTTACCAAATCTAAGCCTTTAAGATTAAGGAAAGACTTAAAGAGTTGAGATCAAAAACCCTGGAGCTTTGGTTCCTGAAGACTGAAAGATGTTTTAGATGGATTGAATACTTGCTTGAAGACTTCAAAATGCTCTGAGATGAGATAATGCTGTAAGACCACATGAGCTCTGAGGCCTCAGACATCGTTGCCTTTGCATTTTTGGGTCATTTGCCTGGATTAATTGAGAGTATGCTGCACTTAAAAAAAAATCTTAAAATCCTCCCAAGAACTATCTTCAGTTAGGAAGAATAAAGTCCATGGTGCCCAAAATATGGTGAACTACATAAATTTATTTAAAGCTTTTCAGAAAGGTATGACAGAAAAACGCTGTGAAGCAGTGAAACTTAGGGTGCAATTCTGGGTGGACTCAGCCTCACCAGGATGAAACAGATTTTCCAAAATTTAGAAAACACCAGTCATGATAGCATTGCATTTCATTGATTTGATTTTCTCCTGCCTCGCATTTAATTTATAGCTGTGCAGCTGGTATGATTTAGAAGCAAATACCTTGCAGAAACTGTAAATGACACCATATGGTGCCAAGGTATGGACTATTGCAGTTTATGAGCCAGAACATTGAACCAAAGAGGGACTGCAGTCAGAATTAAGGACTATGTTCACAAGGAGAGTATTTTTAAGGCAAAAGGACACTATCCCAGGCCAGTACCCTTGTACAATGTAGACAAGTTACATAGGGAACCTGCCGCTACAGCCTGATGGTTCTTCCTAGGCACAGGATTCTTTGAATGCAGTCAAAATACATTTATTTTGAATCTAGAAGGAAAAAATGGAGATCCAGATGAATGAGTTAAATCAGGTTTTTGCACTCATATCAACATATATAATTATACTTAACATATGCTAATTAGCAACCACGAAATAAGGGAGTTCAAGATTTGGAGGGCAAAGGAGGAAGATGTGCCAGGCCCTGGTCTTCAGGAGATCAGACTTTGGCTTTTCAGGAAACTGGTAGGCAATATCCTGTGAGAGGCAACTCAAAGGAAAAAAGGCTCAGGAGAGCTGGCAGGTAGGGACAGAAAGCACAGGAACGCTTTTTCCTGGTATACAGGAAATGAGATGTACCACAAAACTGGCTTGGTAAGTCAGGACTGAGTTCCAGTGGAAAAAGGGTATATACAGGAAGGACAGGCTACAGAGGAAGAATATAAAAACTATATAGAACCCAGAACGGTGTTAGGAAAGCCAATCTGCACTAGAGTTCAAACTGGCAAGGGACATCGAGGGCAACAAGAAGAGCTTCTACCACTGCATTAGACATAAAAGAAAAAAAAAGAGGAAAACAGGGGCCCACTACTGAATGGGACAGGTGATTTAGTGACAGCAAATGCAGATAGGCAGAACTGCTCAGTATTGTCTTTGTGACCTGCAGCAAAAATGTCTCCCAAGCATTTATATGCAGAGATAGTTTTCAAGGAGAGAAACTATGATCTACAGGAGTAGAAGGCAATTGAGTCACGGATCTCTTAAGAAATCTTGACACAGGAAAGTCCATGGGTCAAGATGGATGCATATGAAAATGCTCAGAAAGGTAGCTGATTTCACAGAAAGGCCATTCTATCTTCTTTGAAAGTTGTGAAGATTGGGGGTTAAGGCTGTAGAAAAGCCAGTGTTGCACCCATCTTGAGAAAGAGCAAGAAGGACTACTTCAGGAAACCAGAGGCTGGTCAGCTTCACTTTGATCTCTGAGAAAATTATGGAGTGTGTTCTCCTGGAAGCTATTACTGGACACATGAAGGACAAGATGATGACTGGAACTAGCCAGCATGGATTAATCAAGGGCTAATCATGCCTGACGAACCTTATTGCCTTCTACAATGAAATGACAAGCTCTGTGGATAAGCGGAGAACAGTGTGGTTGTTATCTACTTTGACCTAAACAAGACTTTTGACATGGTGTCCTGTAGCATCCATGAATTCAAGTTCAGACATTTCAGTCTCAATGAGTGGATTAGTACAAGGATGAAAAACTGCCTGAATTGTTGGAATGAAAGAGAACTAATTAATGGTTTGTACTCTGCCTGGGGGCCTGTTATGAGTGGAATAACATTGTGCAACTGGCAATATTTGCTAGAAAAGCAGAAAATGTGACAGCCAGACAGTGTTGGAATTCATGACCAAGATGTACCCCTGTGTCAGCACGTTGCCTGGCTGTCTAGATGCTTGCTCATGTTTTAGATGACAAATCTGCTTCCTTTAAGAATGAAATAGGAAATGAAGGTAGGAGGCTTACTGCAACATTGAATTCTTTGCAGCATGCAGAGAGAGAAGTAAGAGGGTCTTAAATCTGCAGGTGTGCCCAGATACTCTTGGCATAGTGATTCTGACAGGAGACTTCAAGCCTGTCCTGTGCAGATTCCTTAGGGAGCATATTAGGGTGAGGATGATAAGGGAAACACATTTCAGGGATAGGAGCAAAGTATGAGATTACCTGGGGACTCCAGGTAGTGGTCCAAGACCGGGCCATCCTGGAGGAGGCTGAGGCATAGGAAAGCCCTCAGACCACTGCAGAGTTTCCATGGTTCCTAGAGGAATTTAAAAGGAAATGACACAAGCAATGCAGCAGCATCCTATTTTTTTTTTCCTTTTGGCAATGTACTAAGGCTCAACTTAGGATGAATCTTTTCAATATGTATGAATTTCCTGTCAGAAATCTAAAAATTTTCTCTCCCGTCACTCAACTCCATCATAATGACCTGTGGTATACAGACTTTTTATTATACCTTTATCATCTTTCCTTGCTCAGCAGATCACAATTTGGAGTCTGTTGTAATAGGTCCTGTTTCAGGTGATGAATGGTCCACAGCGCTCATCTAAAACCTGTCACTCCTTACAGCAAAGATGTTTCTGAGTACACTGTTCCTACTGTCCAAGGGCCAGGGGTTGCAGTTGTAAGTCATGTTCTCAGTCCTCAGCATGTCTTCCTCAAATGTCAGAAGAAAAATCTCAGTTAAGTTTTGATCTCAGTGAAATCCATGGCAAATTTTCTGCTCTACATAATGACGGCAGGGTTTTCCCTTCACATCTAGAAATAAAAGATCATGACGATGTCAATGTTTACAAGGCTTTAAACTACTGGGGGTGCTGCTAGCAGTTTAACTGTGGCACCTTGGACCAGTGCCTCATGTTGGCCTTCACACTGTTGTGGTGACACGTCAGAGCTGCCAAACTCCCTGGTTATCCTTGGCTTGGCTATGTTTGTGCCACACTCCAGTTTTTTACACGGTCTCTGAAGTAAACATAGCCATAAAGAAATATAAATATTGCATATATAATAGAGTTTTGGTTTTTAATGACAATCTGTAAAGAAAATAAATAGAATTAAGAAAATAGGCAGAAAAGATACAGATAAAGAATGAGTATGAAGCTGTTTCCCTTGTTACAAGAGTCTTACTTCTGCCTTGTGCTATGGCAGGGCAAGTTGAGAACCTGTAATTGTGCTTGCTGACAGGCTGTCTTGAGAAACAAGCATTTGATTGTGATCATCCTTGACAAAGATATAGGGCACAAGCACCCATGGACGCCTAATTTATGGATTTTTATCTTGTCTTATAAACTGTCTGTAGGGTTAAATTGCTCAATAGGAAATGCAAAGTGAGATGGAGACAAGGTATTTGAAAAGCAGAACTCAAGGAAGACTAATAATAACAATAGACTAAGAGCAGAGAGCTAAAAGACTACTTCAGCTAAATAAACAAGGAAGCCTCTGACCTCTCTGAAATACAGTAAGATGGTTATCAGTCTAAGAAATAATGTTGCTTTATCAGCTCATTTTTAAATGGGCCCAAAGTACCAAGTACAATGAATTGTTAGATGTATTTATAATAAAGAACCCTTCAGTTAATATATGATTGTACTGTTGTGCACTGATTGCTGCTGTTTTCTCAAAGGTGGCTCCTCCTTTTCCTAGAAGAATTTCCTTTACCTTTCTTCAGAAGAAGGCAGTTAGCTGAGGGTAAAAAAAAAAAACAAACATGGGTTATTTAGTCCAGCTGATTTCTTTAGTTCTATAATTTTATTTTACTTTTACGTATTTCTTTTTATCCTGAACCTCCCCAAGTTGTGTTTGATTACAAATTCTAGGCTGGGGTGAACACATTAAAATATCAGTATTTATAGAAATATTATATTTTTCACTGCTGAACCATGGGATGAAACATAGCGTCACTGAGTTTGGCTTTAGGCCAGTGAGGATTTCTGTTTCTGGCTGTAGACTCCTGGGTCACTTTTGGCAAATCACTTTTATCTCACTGTTTCACAACTTTCCCATCTCATATGGAAGACAAAGATTTTACTGATGCAGCTATTGCTGTATAAAGGGGATGTGTGTACATTATGCAGTCTCTTTCCAATCACAAAGCAGAAGCAGCTCGGTGTGACTTTTATGTCTAACTGAACTTGATGCACAGTAGTTATATTTTGAGTGAATTGAACTTAACGCCTATGAAAATTTGACCTTATAAAATCAACAAGGTAAGGTTCCCATTTGACATTGCCAATATGGAGCACAACAGTGAAATCGATGAGACACAAAACAGTTATGACCTCACACCAATATTCAGCCCTGAATCAAATTCTGAATTATGACCTGAGAATTATGCACAGAAAACTATTCTTCAGATTAGGTCTAACAAAGCCATATCAGCAAGCTGTTTGGAGAGAACTTACAAACACATAAAAGAATTTCATATAAATGTGTATTTGTATACTATTACTATAACCACAAATTATTCAGACACCTTTGCTTTCGTCAGCCAGGTAACCAACACTGTGCCTAGTTAGCAAGTGCTCAAACAAAACTGCAGAACAGGAAAAAATGCAAGCTTAGTAGGGAAAATATCCTTTTTTCAGAGTTGAATTCTTAATAAAGTGTGATTAATTGGGCTGTATTTAGATGCAGGGATGCATGGGGATGGCTTTAGCTACGGGACTCAGGCAGACATGCTCTGATAGCTTTAGCTGCAAAACGTAAAATGTTATGTATGGTTTCTACTCATTTATTCTGCCAAAGGCTATCATTGCTCTAGCAGACCAGCAGAATGGGGCACGTGTCCAGCCTTCCCCTGTTACTGCCAGGCCCAGGGAGGGCAGAGCATGCCAAGATGCAGCATTTCACCTTGGCAGCTCAGACACAAACACATATTCTGCTCTACAGTAGTAATTTCTGTGAAAGGACTACTGGCTGCAACTATTACTAGCAACATCTTAGGTTTCCCCAAGTATGTGCTCTAAACTTCGCCAGGGAGCTTGCCTGTCTGTAGATCGGATGCTAATTATATGAACAATGGCCAGAATTGTATTAATCAGAAAAAAGTATTTTAAAACGCACTTGAAGCAAAAGCTAATAATGGAAGCAAAAGGTACTTGTCTACTTGTTTTGTTCTCACTTTTCATAAAACCACTTTCTCTGGTTCTCAGAAAAAAATTTGTTGAACTTATGTGCAATGTGGTACATCTTCAGTTCATGCAGAGGAAGACAATTTTTTACAGTGTCTCAATTCCAGATAAAGACTACTCCAAACAGATTCAGTGAAATTACCAAATCAAATTGTATTTCCTCTGTTATCATCCTAAACATGCTTTGGAGATTTGAAAAGAGTTGTATGGAGAGCTTTTTGGGGGGATATTGTGTTTTGGGTTGTTGTTTTTTTTTTATAACCAAACCAAACCAAAAAAAACTATTAATTTGATTTTGGTAAACACCTAAGGAACAATTTTCTGTTTTCCTACATCTCCTTGAATTATTTCTATTTAAACCAAGTATTTGGTTTCAATTGTGCTTTATGCTCTGCTCTGGCCTTTTCAGCAATTAGTTCTAGAAAAATTCAAAACAAATGATAATCAAAGCAAAAATATAAAATGTTTTTCAGGTCAAACAATGCATTTTGATTTTTTATTTTTTGGGTGGTTTTTTCATTATATTTAATCAAAATTGCTAGCTGGGCTTATTTTGGAAAAGCTAACCCAGCTGTACTCTGAAACAAGAAAACTCAGTGATATAACTAATATTGGGCTCATGTAAAAGTGTAAGTCACTGCAGGATGGTAGTTTAGTAACTGTCCCAGCTGACCATCTGTCCCTCTGCTTTGGATCAGTTATGGAGAGCATTCATTGCTAAATTATGAGAAATTATTAATGGAAAATATTTTTAAACTATATCTGTTGCCAGATCTGTCTAACTCCACTTCCCCAGGCTTCATGGTTTTAGGTTTGTGGGCTCCTGCTTTATTTTGTCCTAACTAGATATAACATTTGAAATACACATTTATATGGAAAGTACTGTCCTAAGGGCCACATGTCCAGATGTTATTTAGAGAAAGAAATCCGAATACTGAATACCACGCGAAGAATATTCTTGGTTTTCCTTTTCGCCATCTTCACATATGTTATTACCTAGCACTTAGGTTTAAAATGGGATCAACATCTTGAATATGACAAGAAGGTCTTGACTTTATTAGAAGTAAAGTAATCAACATGGTCCTTTTGAAAGTCAAAATTAACTAGTAATTAAGATAAAAGGTGAATAAAATGAAAAGCTGCAAATGTGAAAAAAGTTCCAATGCCAAAGTTAAATCCAATAGTCAATTTGTGTTGTGATTTGTCTAAGGCTGAAAACATGTTGTATAATATTAACCAGTAGAAAAAAATAGGTTATTTAAGTATTTTAACTTATGTTAAAAAAGCAACCCCTGCCTACTTTATAAATATATTTCATAGTAGTTTGTTTTTCATAATCCACTGAGCATTGTAAATACAATAATATTTGTCATTTTTATAATCATTCTGGTCCAAAAGCCCAATGTGTCATATATCTGTCTCTGAATTACTACCCTGTTTGCTGATAACAAGCATAATGGTAGAAAAACTTGTATGTCCTTCTCAAATACTACTTTTTAGTTAAAACAGGATCTAAACTCATTGGGGTCAGTTCAAACTTTCATTGGATCTGCTAAATATTCAAGGTAAAGGAAGCCTTTCAAAATATGAAATCAATAAATGCATTTTGTGGCATCAGATGGTTGCTCCTCCTTTGATACTGCTCTGCTCTTCTATCCCAAGTACTTCATGTTCCACACCAAAGGGGACACTTCACTTTGAACAACTGGAGTTCAAACTGTGCATGGAAAACATATTTAGAAACACTGAGTGCTTTTCCCTTCAGATGTATTAGGCTTTATAAAAACACTATTTCCTTTTAACCTAACACTACTGCTGCTGAAATAATAATTTTAAAATGTGGCAGAGTGTATTTTAAGTACATCATAAAATTGCACAGGTAATAGTAGGGTAGTTTAAAAGACTGAGGTAGATGCAGTAGTATGATCGATATGATAATGAAAACGTATTTATATGTTGTAATTACCAAATAAGTAGTATATTTTGATTCCTTCTAATGAATTGTCAACAGTGCCTGCTGTTTGATTTGGATACGTTTATGTCTTTAAAATACTCTAACTACTAATCAAATTTCTAAAGTATTACAGTGCTATATTTAAAAGTTAATTTTATATTAATTATTATTTAATTATTAATATCTTTTGATTTAATTTAAAAAATTGTAATTGAATGCAAGGTTATAATATATTATTAATGTCTACTATTTAATGTTATTTATAATATCAAACATCTTGTTGATATTTTTAAATAAGAAAATAGACAGGTAGATCATTATAAAGTGCAAAATCAGGAAAATGAAAGAGATGCATCTTCTCCCTGTTATCTCTGTTTATATTCCTTCCTTTATTGCATTTTGTTTCACAAGATATTGACGATCTAATGAATATTCAAATATATGCAAATCCTATTCCAGCGCCATACATCATACACACAAACCACATACACTTTACATATAATTACATCCTACATATATCTCTATTTTACAAGACCCTGGTGCTTTTATCCATTATAGATGAGTTTTTGTAGGAATTGCACTGACCCAAGGAACTGTCCAGATACAAAATTATAGAACATCTAATTAAGTTGGCTATCAAAAACAAGAGATGCAGCAACCTGTTAATTACCTTGCATTCTTCTCCTCACCCATCCTACATGTGAAAAATAAGCCTCCTTTCTCCTTCATAGCTTGACTTGCAAAAAAGCAGGGCATTCAGGTTCTCATTCAACCTTTGGTGAAACTAATTGCTCAAAATTGCTCATTTTTTATATGTGGCACAATGTTACCTGAAGGAGCATCAACTCTTCCTGCTATGTGACAATGTAATATAGAGAGCTGTGCTCTTTTTCTGGTGCCTCCATTTATATGAATCCCCACAACAACCAAATCCTTTCAGGATTACCCTGGAGGCACTTGTTGCTCCTGATAATTTGTCAACTTTGTCTGTTCGGCAAACTTTTGGAGGGAAGGAATTTTTTTGTAGACCTTATCAGAAATTAATCAAAATTGTTTCTTACAACACACAAAATTCTGCTTTTTTTTTTCAAATGAAAATATAAAAACTGTAACATTCTGTTATTTTGAAAACAGGCTGCTGAGTACTGAATTAAACAATTCATCAAAGTGTTTAATATAACATAATTGCAGCACAAAAAAGCAATTTAATGATTCAGGAAGAAAAAGATGCTATAGTCTGTACCTAGTAAAAACTGTCCTTGATGTTTTAAAATTAATGAAATATTTTACAACTATCATTTTAACTCTTGTATTCTCTCGCTAGATTAATTCAATCTTACCACTCTATGTCAGTATTACTCATTACTACATTATATCCTAGATTATATAAAATAATACAAGTATATGAATGGAGAAATAATATTGATTTTTTTTTTTTTCTGGATAAAACCCAAAATTAATTTTGAGTTTGAAACTACAGTCTCAGAATTATGGAAAACACCACTGTAGAATTTTGCCCTTCATGTTACAGTCTGCATGACTAAGACTGTGGTTAGCAGAGACATCCCCTTCTTTCCATCTTGATTTTTTTACCCATTAATTCAGTAACCCCCTTCCTCATGAGATCACCAACTTATTTCCATATCACGCAAATCAGTTCCTTGAATCTTTGCTGCAAACCCCTACTGCTTTTGGCATATCATGGCTGCACATCAAATGGATGGTGACATTTTATTTACATGTGAATGATGCCTTTTGAGAGAGGCTGAAGTACTCTCTGGAAGTGCCCCTCTCTCTCTCTCTCAGCTATAGGAAAAGTAGGCAAGAAGCTTTTACTAAATGCCCAATTTTCAGATGTCTAAAACTGCATTATGAATCCACCTTTGGGATACAGAGTGCAAAATATAGGGAGTAGCCAAACCTAATCTGAAGTCCTGGGTAATTTGTCCGTTACTCTCATCCTTCTTTGTTTCCGTGGGTCCGTCTCTCTTCCTCCTCTACCTTTGTGTCATCTGCCTCATGCTTGGCAGCAGTAAAACTCAGTTGTGTCCTTTAATCACCTGCCATTTATGCAGTGATATTATGCTGCTTCGGGAAGAGACCTTTCTTCAAACTTGAACAACATTGCATATTATTATTTTTCTTCTATTTATTTCTTGCTGTTCTAATATTATTGTTTTATCTAAAAGAACTTTCCTTTTATTTTTTCATTATTCACATCATGTTCCAGTTTTTAATCTTTTCAGTTTCTCCAGTTTTGCTGTCAAAACCTAGTTCAGCTCTGTTGTGATGACCATGCAGTTTTGTGTGCCACAAAAACTAAGCAATAAAGCCCATATATTAGTTTTGAATTTTCCCAAATTTCTATATTTCTCTTCTTCACTCCACTCCAGTGCTTTTGGGCCATGATTCATCAGCTGAACATGTCTTGAAGTGCTTTGCTGCAAAAGAACAAACTGAACCAGAAATAAAAATGCTTTGCTGAACCCAGGTCTGAGAGATGATGGTACTCTAGAGGACAGCAGCCTTTCCTCATAAAAACATGCAGTACCTATTTCACGTAAGGGTTTATCAGTACTTCAGAAATGTCAGGATGGAATTATACAGTCTCTTGTGAAGAATTGCTGCCTTTAGGGCTGTTATATATATATTTATAATCATGGGAAAATTTAAGTTGAAGGGACCTCTGGAGGTCATTGGGTCCAGCAAGCAGTGTAAAGCAGTGCCAAATCTGAAATTTGGCTTCTTGAGGCCCTGCCCCACCTGAATTATGGAAAACTCAAAGAAAAAAGATTCTACAGCCTCTCAGGGCAGCCTGTCCCAATGCTTGATCAACCATCACTTACTCACTAAGAAAATACCCTTTTTCTTCTGTCCAACCAGAATTTCCTTTGTAGCAATTTGCCTGGAGTCCTTCTGGCATGTGCCTCTGCAAAAGTCTGGCTCCCTCTTTTTTACAGTCCTGCCCAAGCAGCAGTTGGCAGCAGTTAATTCACCAATTAGACTTCTCTTCCCCAGGCTGAACAAACCCAAAAGTCTCAGCCTTTCCATGAATTCATCCTCCAGCCCCTTCGTGGCCCTTCTCTGGTCTCTCTCCGGTTTGCTGATGTCTTTCTTGTGCTGGAGACCTAGAACTGGACATAAAGAACCTGAAACTATTACATGAGTCCGTAAAAAATCAGTAGCTGCAAAACATTACATCTGGCTATATAAAGCAAAATGCTGATAAAGTTCTGCAAAGACGAAGAACAAGACAGAAATGCCCTCCATCCCCACAGTGCACAGCAAAGCAACAGAAGGGCACCAGGGAAATTCAAATTATGAAACATTCTTGATGAAATATTAATAAAACCATACTATGGTCTTAATTGCTATAATTTAACACCCTGTATGGTATAAATATTTTAGAAACATGGTAAAATGGAACATTAAGAAGGGGTCAAGGGATAATAATATACATTAATCTTGATTGGCAGAGATGTATACCTCATACTTAGTTTATGTTTATACTACTGTTCTGTATTCATTTTTGAAGAGTAGTGGGTGGAATAAGATCTGTGTATGTATCATATTGAGACATACTTGTTATGTGTGTATGTGTAGATTAGTGTAGGTGTTTATAAAGTGGAGGGCTCTGGCATATTTTATATATATATATATATAAATATATAAAGGAATTTTAAAATGCTTTCACAAGAGCATCCTCTCCTTTAGAAATCAGTCACAGATCTAGCAGTCTACAAAAGCAAGGGGGGTCAGGAAACATGCAAACCACTTTCTCAGAAAATTCTTTCCTGAGGAAGTCATTATCTGTAGTGCCCTTGTAATAGCCACCTTTCTTTTTCAGTAGTAAATATTTCTTTTAGGGCTGGTTTCCATATATTTGCATGAAGGGGAAGCTCTGGAAACAAGCCTGTGCTGTGGCCACACTGTCAGGGAGGGGAGAGCGCTGCAAGGATGGCTTCATGCACAGCCTTAGGTGTACTTTACAGCCTGTCTTGGTAGGAGAAAGTCTGCCTGCCATATGGAGCACTCTGAAAGAAGTCAGAAAACATTTCATCAAGCTTTTAACTCTCCTATGGATTTTCACCCCGTAAGGAAGCTATTGTGCTAATTTTTGCAGAAAATAGCATGCAAAAATTGCTTGAAATTGCTGACACTCTAATAGTGACCTATGCCCATGTATGCATAAAGCAGATAGGCATTTCATTTACATTTATCATAAATTGTATGCAGTAATGATTTCTATGTGTTAAATTGCATAATCCATACAAGTCTGACATTCTCATAAAGGCTGTGGGCCGATGTCCTCTTTTGAATGCATCAGCGCCAATGAAAGAGGTTATCATACCCTTGACAGAGGCTACTGCTGTCTTCTATCTGCTGGTGGAACTGTGCCTGTAATCACTCTCTAAACTATGTCAATCAAAATTTACCAGGTAAACTTGAATAGTGTAAATAGCATATTTTCTTGCTAATGATGAACATTTTGCCAGAAAAGGATAAGGGACTACTCACAAGAGTGCGTAGCTGGCATTTTGATGCCAAGTAAACTTTTACCAGCAGAGCTAGATCCTGATACACAGGATTAGTCCACAGCCTCACACTCTGTCAGTTCATCTACTTTAATTCTAATATTTCCGCAGTTGCTTATGATTGCTTTAAAAAAAAACAAAACCAGCATGACAGAAACTGTTTTCGTTCTGAATGTAGGATTCTTCCACAAAGTGCACAGAGATCTGAGATATAGAACAGCATTTTGCCCAATAAGAGGTTTTTAATTTTATTTATAATCCACTTGGATTGAACTGGCACCACAGGGAGTGGGACAGTCCGGGTATCCTTTTTTACACTTTGTAGGGATATCCTAAGAAATGTTTTCATAGCATTGTCAGAGAAGAGAGGGTGCCAGCAGATACTCATGCCAGTAAGTAATGGGTTAAGCCTACTGCAAAAGAGATACCTCTCCATCACACCAATTACAGAAAAGGAAAGCTTTGCCTTTGCTTCCAGCACTTCTGGGAGAGCTGATCGGAGTGCCCTTTCCTGCCATTTCTCCTTATTTTAAACCCTGCCAATAAGTCTCTTCTGCTCCTTTAAACAGTGAAACGGTGAAAGTGCTGCAGCTTTGAAAGGATTTATAAGGCTTAGCTGATCACACCACTTCCTGTGCCAAAAAAAAAAAAAAAAAAAAGAATGTTGTGTGGATGGATGTTGCTTTGGTGTTCTGTTGTCGTGTTGCCAAATATCAGTTCCTTATTATCTGTACTCCTCTCTCTGTAGCCATTTACTGTTTCCAGTTGTTTGGTAGATATAAGCTCTTTTGCACAGGATCCACCTTTTAGTTGTGTGTTTGCACGGTGTCTTACCCATGAGGATCCCGGCCATGAGAAGAATTTGTAGGTGATATAGTAATAATCATAATATTTTGAGTATGACTTCAGCAGTCCTGGCTGCCTAAAGTAAGGATGGCTCTGGGGAGGGGAGAAAAAACATGTGGAAGCACTCACTGGGGTTTTGAATTTCTGGTAGCTATTGAACAAGCTCTGAAGAAAGGTCTTCAGAGATGAGCGATAGAAACTTTAACCTTTCCCTGTAAAGCTGTCCCCAGGATCTGCAAAGTAGCCATTCTTCACACACTTAGATCCTTCCTGTTAAATCCTTCTTCTCCTCATTCCCATCCAATGTGCATACCTGCACACACACATGCACATGCAAATTTTGTAAATGCATTTAGAACCCAGTCATTCCTGTAGATAAGTGTTTACCCTCCTTATTTTGTACTTCACGCATCCAAGAATAAACGTAATGCTTTTTTATGGTATGATTAAAGTTTATTTTCTTTTAAAAATATTAGGCCTATATTTCTGAACTATGAGCAGGCTTCACTGAATCTTCCACTTTTTGCTGATTTTAAAGAAATTCTTTTAAAGGTAGCAAAGTAGCCTTCAAAATTTTCATTAAGGCAGAGTTATGAAAAATTATTGTGAGAAATGATGGGCAAGTTAACATCATCCCTATTCACTCTCACCTGAAAGCTTTATTGTGACTCCTGTTACTAGTGGCATCCTTGGTAATAAATATTTTCATTTTATTCTGAGGGCACGGCAAATAGATTTTGTTAGTGAATGACCTTGTGCATTAGCTGTGTTATTCATGATTTAGTGAGCCAGTCAGTTGAAATATTGCTAATGTTTTCCCAACTCAGTCTTGTTACATTTGTGCCACAAGGATGACATTAAGTGTAGATGTAGATGATAACAAATACCGTGGCTTGTAGTTGTGTTTAAAGAAATGAACCTACAGGGTTTATTAACTGAGGAAATGACTGAAAAAAATGAATGTTCTTGAATGTTTATTTATTAAAAATCATAACAGTTTGGCATGCTGAGAATTAGTGGTGGTGCCTTTTAAATTTTTCATATACCAGTGCAAACGCACTACAGTGTCCATCCAAAGATTTTGACAGATTTTAAATAAGAGTAAGAATAATTCATACATTTCAGGCTGTTTATATGAGAAGATTCAAAGTGGTGCAAGCAGGAGAATGCTAAAAAAGTACAGCATAAAAAAGATGAGGATTAATTATTAGAGGCAAATATGTGTATTTTTAAATATTATATATCAAAGAGGGTCAGTATACTTTCCAGGGAGACCCTCGGGAGGAGTTTATTGCTTCTTTAAAAGTGCAATGACTGTTCTTAGTTTTCTTTTCCCAAGTCCTTTGGTTTGTTTTATGTTGAAAAATAATAGAAGCTATAGAAAAAGTAGCTGGTAGGCTTCTGGAGAGATGGTCTAGTCCTTTCCCTTGCCCCAATAACTAAAGAAACCATACAAGGTCAGTTAAATTCCAGATAACTGGGTTTCCTGAATCTCTACAAAGCTACAACCATAAATAGCAACTTCTGGATCACTTCAATGGTTTTTTCTGCTTACAAACCACTCCAGTTAACATTGCTAGAAAAGCAAGAACAGGGGAGAAAACTGTATTTTAGATATTACTATTCCTGGACACTAGGTAGGTAAATATTATTGTTCCCATTAGATAGAAATGGCCATAGAAGCTTATAATTTTTCTACTTTTTCTAAAATGTTAGAAGGACAAGGAGTGGATATTACATAAAAGTTTATGTTTTTAAAGATAACAGACATTTTTTATTTAAAAATAATAAAACACAAAAAGGAGATGCAGAGGATATCCTGAGGGATCAGAAAGAAGTATATGAAAGAGGAGAATACTGAAATAGAAGAAAAAAGCAGATACAAAACTAGAATATGTATCTACCCTTGAAGAACTGAGTAACTGCTATTATCTGTAGTATTTTCATCACAAGAAAATTGAAGCAATCTGTTGAATTCTTGACTATAAATAAAAGGTGGCACCAAACTGTTCTTTTATAATGCTATTCCAAAAACCTGTCTATTTAAAAGGAAAGAAAAGAAGCTGTGGCCTTAAGCTCATTTTATGGAGTGTTACTTTCCACAGTGTTGTGAAGGTGAAGAGGCAAAGACTTCCCTACACTAAGAAAGGCTGAGAGAGATCTAGGTGGTCCCTCTTACCCACCCATCCCCTGGGACCACGAATCTTGCCTTCTAATTTGTAAATGTTAAGATTAAACTTACAATGGTAAACTTCAATGTTTTGCTAACTGGGACTTTTAAAAGTACAATTAAAAAAATTGATCTAGACATTAGCAATCAGCCCATAAAGAAGCTTACTGAGAAAAATTGTCTGCGCTTGCATCAGTACTCATGTCACTTTGGTCTACTTGAATGTATTCTGCTCTAGCTTCAGCAGAACATACCGCAGGTTGTTTTATCTGAGTTTTCTGTACGGAGCTGAAACTTGTCAAAGAATATTTATGTGAACAAATTTTGATGTGAAAGGTGGAATGGCACTTCTTTTTTCTTTTGCTGCTAACACTGTCTGAATTGGTACACCTTTAGCTATAAATAATGGATAACTGTTTTAAGTATGCAAGCAAATCATTACACGTGCATGTGCTGCACTCCATCAAGTAATGTGCAGCACTGAATTATCACTGTTAAAATGGTCAATAGTATTAAAAATTGTCACTGTTAGAATTCATTGAAATATATTCTGTATTTGTAAAACATACATAACTGAAGCATGGCTATTTTTGTTATTAGCACTCAAAATTCTTATATTGATATACATCAACTTCCTTATATTATTTAGGAGAATATTTTTGATAATGGGTTTGTGAAGCTCTGCAAGAAAGTATTTAGAGTGGATAAAGGTTTTTAATTTCTACAGTTCTAATTCATAAAACCTGGGTTTGGTCATACTTCAAGAACAGAACCATCACATTGACAACACACCTTGAAAGGCCTATAGTTGGCCAGCAGTAGGAACACAAAGATAAATTCAAATAAAGTTAATTCCTCTGTAGATGTGCATTGTCAGTAGGACTGTTTTAGAATCATAGAATCATAGAATATCTCAAGTTGGAAGAGACCCATAATGATCAAATCCAACTCCCTGCTCCTCGCAGGACTACCTAAAACTAAACCATATGACTAAGAGCATCGTCCAGACACTTCTTGAATTCTGACAGGCTTGGTGCCATGACCACTTCCCTGGAGAGCCTGTTCCAGTGATCGACCACCCTCTCAGTGAAGAACCTTTTCCTAATGTCCAATCTGAACTTCTCCTGATGCAGCTTCATTCCATTTCCTTGTGTCCTATAGCTGGTCATGAGATAGAGGAGATCAGCACCTCCCTCTCCCCTGCCCTGCTTAAGGACGTTGTAGGTTGTGATGAGGTCACCCCCAAGCCTGCTCTTCTCCAAGCTGAGAAAACCAAGTGACCTTAGCTGCTCTTTGTAAGTCTTGCCCTTGAGACCTTTCACCATCTTGGCTGTCCTCTGGACACACGCTAATAGTCTGATGTCCTCCTTTTATTGAGGCACCCAAAACCACACACAGTACTCAAGATGGGGCCACACCAGTGCAGTGTAGAGTGGTACAATCACCTCCCTTGACTGGCTAGCTATGCTGTGCTTTACTGCTAAGTATTTTAGAGCTTGTATGTGTATGTTTCTTACAAAGGTTTGCCGGGGGGGGGGGGGGGGGGGGCGGGGGGTTGGGTTGGAATATTTGATTGGTTGACCCAACAGGCCCTTCCAAATCTGTATTTATGTATGATGAATAAATTATACCTATCTCAGGATGGGGTAAGTCAATCTCTGATGATACTTATTTAATTCTCTTGACTAGTGAGGGAACCTTGACTTATATCTTAGTTGAGGCAGCAAAGTTAGTAGAGATGGATCCCACCATTAACATAAAAGCTCCAAAGAAATAAAAAAAATTTATTTCATATATCCCAAACTCCTTTATTACAATTTAAATATCACATTTTAGAATAGCAGTGTGGTGATTTTAAAGGACAGTTAAGGGAAAACATACAATTGAGTGGCTATTTATTAAATAAGTAAAAATAAATCAATGCAAGCAGTCAGGCAGAAATAATATGTTTAAAATACATACCTAATCTATGCAAACAGACATCTAGCAAACAGACAGTGAGGTCCTGCTATATCAGGTCTTTGCTGCTCTATCCTTGAATATTATCTGACCATGGGACATCAGGGATGTGGCAGGTAGATGGTTTAGAGAGGGGAAAGTGACATTGTTTTAGTGAAATAGTCTAAAAAAATATACAGCTCTTGACAGCCACTCAAGTATGGGCCAGTTTTTCTCTACCAGCAATGTGCAGTGCTGCTATTTGCCTGACAAATGGATTTTGTGTGTATTTTTTGAACAGAATTAAAGACAAACAGAGATGGAAAATTCCTTGATTGTGTGCAAGGAGGTTTGGCTGTCTTGTACCCAAAACTGTGAGAATGCAAAGGTGCACTGGGAGTAGTGAACATGGCCTGAATTTCCATCTGCTGGTTTTATTGGCTAGAGCAGGTTGTAAAGGATGTGTGCCCTCAAAATTGCTGGAGATGCAAACGATATTTTAAATTACTCCAGGCAGCAAGGTACTGCATCTGAACAGATTGAAAGCTGAAATGTTGATATCAGAAATTAAATTAATGCATGTGAGATTGAAACAATATCTAATTAAAATTATTTGAAAAATGACTTGAAAATTGAATATGACATAATATTTAGCAGGCTGTCACTAGTATAGCTATGCAGCTTTGACTTTTCTGCAGTCATTTTCATTCCAGGCCTGGCTGCCAGCTAACTAGAAATTACACGTGAAGCAACTATCTCACACCATCACCCAATAAAGATTGGAGGACAAAATACCTTTTGCCCCCATCCTGTGTACTTGTCCTTCACTAACTGAACTGTAGAATTTAGTAAAGGAATCCTTCTTCTCCTTATATCTGGCCACTTGAGTTAGTCATTATTGTTTCAAGCTGGAGCATTTAGAATGCTTGTATGTTTTTGACTTATTTACTTGCAGCCTGATGCTACTTTTGTCCAGGGAGAGGAGTTACAGACTCACAGGCTGTAGCTCCTAGCAGGAGTGCCCAGGGCTGGGGGGAGCCTAGCACAGGGTCTCCACACACCACCCTGTAGACATGCCAAAGTCAGGGAGAGTTATCTTGTATTCCAGAAAGTTTGTTCTTTTGAACTATTCTTTGAATGATGGTACCTAAGTATCTAATTCAAAGTTCATTAAAGTACTTTTTAATTACTTCCAACAAAGGAAAGTGAATGAGGTGGGAAAGCCTATGTAACATTGTGTTGTTCTGCAGGGGAAAGACCTAGACAGTGCTGAACCAACAGTGTGGGTTTCCTTTGTCCCATTCTCATTTAATGGTATGAATGCCTCAGCAGTTTCAGGAGATGCATCAACTGTGCAAAGGCAGGTTTATTCTGTGGCTGTGTTCTTGTCAACAGGGAGAGACCCCAGATATTATTGGAATCCGTTTTCATTGAATTGCAAGGGACGAAGGCTTTAGTATCTGCTATGTATATGCATGTCACAGTGCCTGGGTCTGCCAAACATAAAGGCAAGCTTTTGGGTTCACCCTATGAAGTACCTTTCCATATAATCTGGGGGTTCTTCGTAGGGGAGGAGAAAGAAAAGATTAACTCGGTATAAATAAATACAACATCTGCTTGTGTTAGATTTGGGAAAGCTGTTAAAAAGTTAAAAGCTGTAATAAACACCATTTCTCTGGATCTCCCTTCCTCCTTTTCCCTTTCCTTTCCTCAGAGGGGAAAATAAATAAAATACTTCTGAATGTGGCTCTATGAAAGGAGCTTTGCAACAAGCTGTTGGGAAGAAGAGAGTTGTTGTAGAATTCATCTGACAGCCTATAGTAAATCTGAATTAATTGCCCTCCATCGCTTTATTGACTGGAGGTCCAGTCAATATGGTTAGTGAGTCTAGGGCATGAATTGGCTCATTCTAAAATGAGCATGTAATACAGGTCAGGGGAATCATATGTCTGTAAGTACTTTTTTTTCTACATTTAATTAAACACAGCACACCCTCAAAGTCAGATTCACAGCAGAAAAATAAGGTTTCATTGTGAACAACACCATCTTCCCACAACTACTTTTCATATTTAATGATGTCTTCTTGAGCAGGTAAATCCTGCAACAACACAGGAGACAGACGCAGGAAGCCTCCTGCAGAAAGAATTCCCTCATCCCGCTTGTGCCAGTGTGCACTCCCACGAATAGTCCAGAGGGTGTGGTTGTGCTTGGCAACCTGCTTTATAGGAAACCTTTGTAAACCAGTCATTTTTCAGGGATTCCTTCTTCCAGAAGTGCTATAATGAGGTGGGAGGTCTGCTCGAAGCCCTGTATAACCTGCTTCTCCTAATAACCAATGGCCTCTAAGGTTAAACCTGCCAACTCGAAACTAGACGCTCAAATTCCTGACTATGCCATTGACAGATAACTTTTCTAAAGGAAATAAACGTTAGCCCTCAGAAAATACATCAGACCTCCCGCAGGTTAGTGAAGACTATGAACAGTGACAATCTCTACCTTTAAACTCTCAGTAACACCCTCATCGTGCTCTCTAATAGAGCAAAGCCATTAAGTTGTCCCCATTGTAATTTAGATCACAGAAGAGACTTCCACAGATTCTTTCAGGTTAAAATAACTGGTATACAGAGAGAGGCAAAATTATTCCAGTGTAGCTACGTGCTTAATTATATGGAATACTGCATAAATTGTCAAGTGCAAAGAATTATTCTGATAAATTAAAATACTAATTAAATAGGCTATTGCAGAATTTTGAGAACATTATAGGGCTCCGCTCCTTCAGGTAATTTGCATATCCTTCATCTAGTGAATTTAATTTAAAGGCCTCCTTTTTTGTGTGTTTGGAAGCTCTTTTTGTTTCAGTAGAAGATTAAAAAAGGGATTTATATGTTTGGTAACTGGGTTGGAATTTTTTTTGCTTTTTTTTTAATAGCTGTTTTTATTATGCCTCTCTGCTGATGAGTTAGTCAGTTCTCCATTAGTATTTCAGGACTTTAAACTGTGGCCATAAAAAATCAACTTTGGTGGAATGTGTAATATACCATGTTACCCAGAATTATCATTTCTGGTTCATAAAATTTGCAGCAGAAGCATCATCTGCTTATATTTGTATTGGAATAAAAGCCAGCAGGTAGTACACTAAAATACTTTAAAAAAATTTAGGCCAATTTTCAAAAGATTAGTAGCTTGTTCTTAATATCTGAATTTATTTTCCCTCCACTTCTTCCTCATCTCTCTATAGGCTATTGACTATGGTTTATTGTCTTAAATTCTCAAATGTAATTATAGATAGAAAAAAATAAGTAGTTATATTCACTGTTCAGCAGTGTGAAGCAGCTGCTTGATGTGTAGTTGATGCTTCAGCTTCAGCACCACTGTTTTTGACAGAATTTCTTGACTTTCCTGAACTGCTTGTGGAGTTCAAGGTTAGCTAAAGTATGCTCCTGTACATGCCTGGAGTGAACATGCCAGAGACTGTCTGCTGTGTCTGCCTCCACAACCTGACAGTGCCTGAGCTTGACCATTTTCAGGTTATGATTTAATCAATAACATGTCGTGCCTTCATGCCTCCTAATTTTGGCAGGGTTTATGTTAGCAGGGCTGTCAGAGCTGTCCTTTGTGTTTTAGCCAATATCAAGGGGGAAAAAGGGGTGTTAGAGTAAACGTTTTTTTTTTTTAATATCAAAGCTTCTAATAATTAAAGTCTGAAGGAAACCTATAAAAAGGAGGTCAAATATGTAATAGTAATTATAAAATTCAGTTATTCAGCAGACCCAATATTTTCTATTAACTGTTCATGTGGTAGGAAATTACACACTGGGATTTAAGCCTTGTTGCTTACTCATACCTATTTATTTTGCAGCCACTCTGCTATGCAGTTTTCTTTATCCTAAGCTACCAAAGAATCATTTGTTGGACCATTCCATTTCTTTGAAGGAGGCTGTGGAGCTTTCTGTTTTTATAAATCTTCTGAATGTTTGCATTTGGTAGAAATCTGCCTTTAATGTGTATGCTGGGTGTGAGGTGGTCAGGGTGGTAGCATGGCACACCTTTGCAATGAAATAGCACATCCAAAAGGGATAATGTTGTTAGGTGACATAGCAGGTCATCAGCCATCGGTGAAGCAACATAGTCCAGAGTCCATCTCAAGGCTGAAAATCAAGCTTGTTAGCAAGATTTACTTATTTATTGGAAATTCATACTGCACAATATATACAATACAGAGAAAATGTAGCCTCAAATTGCATGGTGCAGGCAACTGTCCTTCTCATGTGGTCCCTGTGACTCTGGGTAGAGCGAATATGTTAGTGAATGTGTAAAGCATGGCATAAATATTAAGTATGTGATTACAGGATGCAGTTTTTAGGCTGTCATCCAGCAAAACGTGCATTTAAGCTTCTTTAGCCTAGGACTTCATGTTCATATCTGCTTAATGAGTAGCATATTAAAAAGAAGCAAAAATAAAGCTGTGTGGGCCTAAAAGGTGGACAGAGCTTTCCTCTCCATTTAAATCACGAGCAATATTCATTCCTTGCTGAAGGCATTCAGAAAAGTTTCTCTATTAGAATTGCTTTAGGTTTCTCTTCTTGAGTCTTTGCACATACAAATGCTTACTAAAATCTTTCCACATTTCGGATATATGAGGTGAGATTGAGCCCTAATGATACGACTCGCCTCTGAAATAAATGTGAGTCATTTGTGTTGCACTTTGGACAAACTAAATAAAGTATCCGTTCACAATAATATTGCTTCTGAGAATTGTCTGCTGCAATCTGAACTGTTTTGAATATGTTTCAAACAGCAAAAATTAAGGAGTATTTTTCACAAATGAAAGAAAAATACATTTATTCCTGTCAGTATTATTATGTAAATTTACAGTGTACAATATGTTCTAGCACAATTCTTGTCCTTTCTGGTAGGAATGTTTCCTTTAGGCAACATAAATTGAAAAGCTGAGTCTATGCAAATTGTGTCTGTAATCAAAGGAAAGAGATAGGTACCTGCAGATGTATGTAAGATATGTGGGATGACTCATCATATTAAATGTCCATCCATTTCCATTGACTGCAGAGAGAACCTAGATTACTCACTTGGATTACATAGTCAATGACTAGGCAGCTAAAGGGGGGAGAGTTTAATAAGGCTGCAAGGCTTCATTTCATAAATAAATCAAGCCAGGTGCCTGGGTTTTGGCCATGAGTCCAGCTGACACAGTTTGCATCTAGAAGGTTAAAGTCTTCCCATCCAAAACAGGATGACCTTACCCATACACCCAGCTGGGAAGAATCTGATCCTTGTGCTGTCCCCAGAACTGTGGTTGGCAATTGTTTTGTGAGAATAGTAGTGGGCAGAGGCCAAAATCATGTGAAGACCATAGTAGTGATTTAAAAGTATGGGCACTGGTAACACAGTGCTCAAGTTCATACCCTGGGCATGTTTGGGTTACAAGTATAGGTGTAGTCTTAGTGATTACTACCTCTATTTTGCATTTAGCTGTTTATGCTGCATTACTTTATTTTTGTTTTGAATGTTTTTACTGATATAGAAGCTGATAAATAGGGAAAATCTAAATTTTGAAGAGGAAAATATTGTGCATTACATCCTGATGTTGTGAAATAAACTATTTATTTTACCTGCTAGGTAACAGTCTGTCATTTGTTGCAAAATGTCCTACATAGTGACAATGCTGTTGAAATGCTAAGGTGCTGCCCTGCTCTTCACTGCAAGGAAGACAGTGGGAAGTTTCCACTGAAGAAAACTTTCCAAATTTATTGTGTATACGAGTTAAATGTATGTGATACTCTGTATACAAGGGAACTAGAATTAGTTTGGCTTTCTTTTTCACATGATCATGAACAATTAATGACATACCTATGCATTCAAAAAACTGACTAGCAGAGTTGCTATCAGGGAAAGATACACCATAGATGGCATAGGTAGGAACGGTCATGAATTTATTGATGGAGGAAAGAAGGTTTGTTGTACTGTAAATGCTGCAAAATTGTGCATATTCCAGCTTTCCTGTAACTAACTCTTTCAATCTCAATTTCCCTTACAGCCATAAACAAAGAGAAGCTTGAAAAAACAACTGGACTGAAAATTCTGCAGACTGGTGTCGGGGAGGTAAGTGGCTTGGGGGCATTTTACAGTCTCAGAAACATTTTAATTGTTGTTTTCTTTAAGAAATCCTGGAGCTTATGAACGTTTGTAAGCTACAAGTCTGATAATGCTAAGGGCCTTTTTATGATACGGTTGCATCTGTCAAAATACAATCTGCTGCACAAATAGCACTGTATCCCACAGAGAAAAAAATACTATCCTTATAAGAAAAGTGCAGCCGGCTTCAAAAAATGCAATTTTTTGCTTTGTTGTATCACAGGAACAAAATCCCCAAAGATGAGCACAGCAACTGAAGTTGTTGTATTATTCCCCTTGGTTTTGATAGAGTACTATCTCATCTAGATCAATGAAAGTTTAAATTTGGGATAAAGAGTCTTCAGATGTTAGAGAGAATCTGACAGTGAATGACTTGCTTATTTTGGATGTAACTTGAAACATAAATAAAACATGTGTCTGTTATTATGGTGGTATCACTAAGCAAAAACTCCACTAAGCAGTTCATCATTTATTAATAAAGATGATGCTATCTGCTAAGAACCTTGTATGAACTACAGTTGATTGCTAATTCTCCTGCTAATTTTGTGTATACAGTTATCTTTTTTTTTCCTTTTCATTTAAGTAATTTTGCTAGTGGTGAACGCTCACAGGGCTAGAAAAATGCCTTTTTCTTGTGATTACATTATTCTCAGTATTAAGAATAATGAATTACTAACTTGTAATATACTGAAGGAATTTTCTTTTTTTTTCTTTTTTTACTGATTCTCATTTTTTATTTTTCTGATTTTTTGTCAGTTCACACCTAAGAACTTAACTTGCCAGGATTTCTGGGGTTCTTTGTGTAAATTTATTCACATTATTAAATGACTTGGTCCTGAAGAGGTACAAACACTGAGATGCTCAGGGTCAAAGCTGTAAGAATTAGAACTTGGAAACAAACATAGGTGAAATCATCAGACAATGAAAGCCAGCATTCCTCCATAACTGGAGCTTATTTAACTAGTTTAGTTTCTCAAGGGTACATAACTTCAAGAGCTGGGAAGTGTGTCCTGGAGCATGGATGTGCACCTCAGGCTGTGTCCTGACTTCAAGCCAGAGTGAAGCTTGCATTTGTGCTATCCACAAGCCCTGGTTTCTGCTAAATAACAGGAGAACCAGGACTGTGGCACAGGCTATGGAAGCCACATTCAGTAAAATTTTACCCAATGGGACTCCTCATGCTAATGAAATACCTCCATTTATTTTGTCTGATTCCAGTTGTTGAATGGATTCCAGCTGGCTTCAAAGTCAGCTGGAAAATAAAAGCCGACTTCACTTCAGATGCTTACTGTTAAATGTATTGTTATCTTATACGTTGTCAATGGAGAAAGAGAGCACTTTTGGATATTTGAAATGCAAGAAGTTGTCACCTGTTAAATCATTAATCCACATTGTAGTAATAGGGTTGTTGTAACCATGATAGACTAAGGATGTACTGGAGATAAAGCCTTGAGGGCTTCCTAGCGAATATAACGGGAATAAGTGGACAAGTTCTTAGGCTAGAGATCTCAGTCTGGTTCTTGCGCTTGTTTAGTAAAAGTCACTGCAGAATTCACCTCCCATATATTTAGGCTATCATAGCTTTTAAAAATTCTGGTGATACTACTTCGATTAATAAAGACCTTGACAGAAGGTTGTACTTTACACTTTGCCAAGTATGTACTTTTAGAAGGCAAAAAGTGAAAATGAATTAATCGAAGGGAAGCAGACATTTCAGCCTAAATATATTCCAGGCTACATCTGAGATATGGTGATCAGCAGTGAAAGAACCAAGTGGTTTGGAACATTAAGGTGATGGAAGAACATTTATTCAGCTGCTTATACATTTTGTTGGATGTGAGTTCTCCCAGCTGTGTACATTCCCCTTTCTAAGTCTTATCAGATATTATTGTGTACATAATGAATACATTTCTGCAGTCTCACCTACATGAAAAATAATGGAGTGCTGTAACTAGGCTGTTTGTTTGTTGATAGGGTATCAGATTCAGGGTATTTCAGGTTAAATCTATGTTAATCCAGTTTTGCAGTTTGTTTTTGATTCATCCTGGTGTTTAACAGTGTTAAAATAATAGAAAGTACGTATTTTAACATGATGAAGGAGCTTTTTGTTGAATAAGGATTTCCTTTTCTTCATCCTATAGGAATGGAATTATATGTAATGGTAACTGTAAATCAAAGTCAAGATGCTCAAATCAAAAGGACTTAGAAAAAACTCTTTAGTTTCAGAATGAGAAATGGCCTTTTTGTTTGGACAGTAGGTCAGATTCATGACAAAGTTAATGGATTTATAATCTTCATTTGCAGGACTGTAAAATAAAAAGGATTGATTTTGCATGGCAAGTTTCATATCTGAAATAGCTCAAGAGAAAAATAGCTGAGATACTAGTGGCAAATGGAGCAGCTGTATAAACAAATGCAGGAACTGTTCTGAGCTCAGCAATAATTCATGTGTTGCTCTGGACAGTGGAATCTGTTTTAGGTGTTGATCTATGATAACAGGATTTGTGCCTCAGTAAGATATGTGTAGACACCAATGACTACCCAGGCCTTAGGTGCGGTAGAAGGAAAGTGTCTCTTACTCTGTGGAGAAGAGAAATGTTTCTCAGGGCTCCTCAATCTCTCGCTCGCTCGCTCAATCTCAAGAAAAGCATTTCAAAAGCAACAACAGATTATAAAATTTACACCAAGGTTACTGAGCCATTCAGTCAAATACAGGGATGGCTGATGAATTCCTTATATGTCACTGCATAAACATGTGCTATGTAGTCATTAACAACAGAGCTCTGGAGTTTACCACAGCTACAATACAGTTCATCATCTTTATGTCATGTGAAAGATTTCCACAGCTTCAGTGAGTTTTTTGGATACGAGTGAGGTTAGCTGCATTGTGTCAACTTAGGGCAGGCTCTGCTTTAGCAGGATTAAAAATGAGCTCCTTAGCTGCAAAGTCAAAAGCTGCGTATGTGTCAGGACGTGGACTTAAGTTCTATATGTTTCATGGGAAAGTTTAGATGACATAGTGCAAAGCATTGTCTGGACTGTGGGTAAACAAAGATTCTTTCAGGTCATTGTAGAACAACAGACCCTTAATGGTACTTCCACAGCATATCTTCTTCAACACCTAACATTCACCAGCAGAATATTCAATGGTCCAGGGATTCAGAGAGTTGGGTTGGAGTTTGACATACTGTGTATCACTCTTAAAGTGCTAATTATTTTGGCACCTTTTGTAAGAAGGCTGTTATACCAGAAAACCAGGAATAAGTCTGCTGTAGAGAAAGCCAATGGCCATACTGAAATCCTGAGGATGTGTGCATTGCTGTAGTACTGACTACCTCTGGAACTGTGTTTCCTAAGATGTTTATTTTCTATTTGGAGTTTTCCAGCACCTATAACAGCTCTAACACTCCTATACAGTAGGCCTCCAAGATTTGTCTGAGTCATTGTCATGCATGATTGTGCCACACAAATTCATCATGAGCTTTTCACACCTTCTTGGTTATTCAGATACGATTAAACTGCTGTTGTCTTTGAGGTATTTTCTTTTGATGTCCCATACGTCAAATAAATCTCTGAAGTCCTAAGGTCATCTTCAGAAGTTCAAGAACCTCTTATAGTTGATTGTATGTGAGGGTATGAATGTAAGTGTTGTGCTATCTATGTGTATATTTGCATAATACCATAAGAGGCATAGTACTGGTAAAAAGCCTGAATAGCTAAACAGCATTTAAGTAGGACCCATAACTCCGTTCTCCTAGCTCCCAACTTGATATGGACCATTGCATTTTGCAGAAACAGGGAGGTGAACTTGTTGCTCTGTATAGCTGAGCACTCCTAGGAGATCTTGGGGGACAGCTTTTGGTCTCACATGGAGGGAAACCCTCCTTACCAGCAGCATGGCCCCACCTAACTCCTGCTGAGTTCAGGATTCAGCAGGGTCGGGAGCCCCAATTCCATGCAAATGTTAGTCCAGCTGGACTTGTGCCCAGGAGCTGCTCTGCAACCCAAGGAATCACAGCAGGCACCACAAACCATGGCCCTGCACAGAGGTCACTGAGTAACCTGGAATTCCTTCCACATCATTTAGGAACTTAACCACTTCCTTCTCTTCACGTAAGCACTTTTGAATTACTATAAAAGCACAGTATTTTTCAGTCTATTTCTACTCTGATCTTGGCTGTGACTGGAGTTTGTCCGGTTCAAGTCCAGCTCCAGTTTAAGAAAATTTCAAATAATGGTTCAAATGCAGTTACTATGGCATGGAAATATAAATGTTTATCCAGCTTTTGGCTGAAATTTGTTTTCAACTATTTCAGAATAACAGGTCAGGCTCTCCAGTGGCTCAAGAAAGTATAATGATTCAAATCAGGTTTTGGAGGCTAAGAGTCTGTGATTTGAATAATAAATGATCTCAATCAAGTCCTGAAACAAACCGAGGGAATGGCACTGTTTCTGTCTCCAACTGGAGAAACAGCACCCACCCTGGAATACATTATTTTAAATTAATTCTTCCAATTTCCCAGTAGGCCTGCACAAAATACATTCATCACTGGAATTGTGTAACTTTGTTTGTAGGATTTGAATCATGGTTCTCATATGGCAGACATAAGAATTAGAATAGTTTTCTAAACCAAATGGAAATAACCCAAAATATATGCAAAATGAACACTTCGCTGTACCTCTAGATGTTCTAAAATAGAGCAGTGATATTTTGACATGTTTCAGGATATTCTCATTTAGAGATATTTTGATAGGTGTAGAATTATGTTGATGTTGCATGAAGTGATGTTACTACAATAAAGAAAAGAATCTGCATTTAAAAATTCTAGTGAAGCTAGAGGACATGATAAGACAGACTCTCCAGTGATGTGCAAGCTTCTCTGAGGCAGGAATCAGATTACTTATTATCTTCCTTAATGCTGCTAAATTTTGTCATTAATGTCTATGTATCCAGATTTGACCCAGAATGATATTGAAAATCCATGAAAAATTGGAGTGAGTGTAGAACTTGACAAATCATTTGCATTTGCTGAAGAATAAGGTGTCAGTTTTTTCTGTTCTTCTCCGACGACTAGGTAGAATTCTAAGGGTTGGCTTTGGCTTTTGGCTTGTTAAGACCAAATTAAAATGGATTCTACTCCAGCTGCCTTTTTACAGTGACGTCTTGGCAATCAGCAAACGCTCCTGGTCTGGAGCAGGTATTGTGCCCAGAGGTACACTGGGACAGAAAAGGACACTGTACCCAAGATCACTTAGCTAAGGTAGTTCTGATACTGACCGCGGTGTGGGAACAGCAGCTGTGCATGCATAAATATTCAAGTTTTAGCCCAAGTCACTGATAAGTTTTTTAACTTCCATTGAAACCCACCCTCCTCTTACCAGAACTAATTAGGCTGAAGCTAGGCACAGCTGCATATGAGGGAACACACCTCTGCATTACAGTGTAAGCATTCTTAGACCTGGGGACACCAGGAAGGGCTTTTTCCGTGAGCCTGCTTTCAGCATCTTTTCCTACAAAACCCATGGCTTAGAGATCAACAAATTCATTTTTTTTCTGTTACTTGAGATCTGTGATTGGAGATCCTGCAGACAGCTCTCGCTGTTGGTTTTTGCTGATCGCTGTGGCGGTGTTGATTAGCAGTTGAACAGAGATTTCCAGGAGGACAGCATTTTAGAGCAACATACATTGCTACAGGCAAGGCATGCAGGTCACAGATGGGGTCTTTGCTTTAAGACATGTAACTTTAAGGCTATCTACACAAATAAGAAAAATAATAATTAAATGAAAACTTTAAGGAGTACAATCTTAGGAATATTCTTGGTGAAGGCACAATGAGGATGATTTACTTTATCCCACACACAAAAATTATAGATTCTAAAGCTGTGCAACCCTTAAAATACATAGATTATATTTTACATAGAATGTTACTAGTAATATACTACTTTTATGGAGTCTTACTGACAGTGAAAAATATCTCACTATTAGAGTTTTGTGAGTACATATGTATAGTAAAGTGATGCTAATCAGAAGTTAGTCATGTAGTAGCATTTAGAAGTAATGCTTCAAGAGCTTTAAGGAATAAAGCTAAACAGAACATTAAATTTCTCCAAAGAGAATGATGGAGCTCTATGGCTCATTTATTTAAGACCTTGTATGTTTTTGCAAAATGCATTTTAGCTAATATTTAGAAATAATGTTAATGCTATTTATTAACTATTCATTATGGTACATAGCCCACTAGAGGGCTGCTTTTCAAATAAATTGCATCCAGAGTGTTAATAAACGGCAAAATAAAAACAAAAAATATGCAGCATGAATATGTATATTATTTTACCACATTATGTTGTCATAGACCTTCTGTGACTGCATGTTATATACAGAACATACTAAAACAATATAAATCATGGCCCCAACTCTGCAAACATTTTGAATATGCTTAGCTTTAAGCATATAGTGAGATTTTCTTTTTAAGCTACTGATAAGTTTAGAGTTAAAGAGATGCCTGGATGCTACTGAGACTGTCTTCTGTCACATATCACACCGTCTCTGGTGGTGGAGGGGCAAAGTTCCAATGTTTATACCCTGTATTTGATTTGAATATTGCATAGCAGAGGTATTTTGACATCTGAATGACAGGTCACAGCTTTAGTTTGGAAATCAGGTGTCAGTAGTAATTTCACTTCTTGTGCTCTGATTGTGACAACGCCCTCCACCTTCTTTACAAATTTGTAAAGAACACAACAAGGAAATGAGGAGATTATAATGTTAAGAAAAATACAACAAACCTGATTTTCAGAAACAACTATCAGTGTATATTGATTTATGTTTTCCTTCTGAAACAGTATAAAAAGCACGAGTATTCAAGTGTCATGTTGGTTCATGAATTCCTTTACAGTAGCACTGTGTGATTTAAAGGAGCAGAAGTGTCAAGTGATGTGGCAGTTGCCATGGCAACTACAGCAATTCAATTTTTATTCAGTATCATGTAAAACGAAACAAGATATGGTTTGCCTTGTGGCTTCAGGAACTTATGCATCCTACCAGTGTTGTTCCTTTTTGTCTTTTTTAACATTGTTCCATTGAAAAAAGTAGCATACGTTTGTTTTAAGGATTTGTCTTGGGTTTAGGTTGTGTCATGCCATTATTTTTAAAGCAGAGCTTCCCTTATAAACCGTTAGAGATCTGTAGAGAAAAGAGATTTAGATACTAACATCGACTACATAAAGCAAACTGCAGGGTAACTCTGCTTAAAATCAATGTTATTATGTACCCTACGATTTTGCAGCCGGCATTTGATATATTCGTAAAGAAGATGTGTAGGATCTTTACATAGGAGAACATGATTGTTTATGCTACATATCTTACTGATTCATGAAATTCAGCATCCTCCCTCTACCAGAAGCTAGTTCATTATGACTCAAAGGAAAACAAAATCTTCACTGGCGTAATGGGTTGGCTGGGGAAGGTATAGATGAAGATTAAATTCTAACTGTCTGAAGTTTGAGTGATAGAGCTGGTCAGAAATTGTGAGGAGGGAGATTCTTCCACCTCCAGAGGCAAGAGCTTGATCCTGGCAGGAACACATGGGTTTCAAGCATTCTCAAACACAGATTTAATTATCTGAGGAGAGGAAGAGGTGGGAGAACCCAGTCCCTCAGTCCTCTCTCTAGCAGTCCCTGGGCAGCAGATGTTCCCCTCCAGGTCGACATGGAAAGCCACTCACTCGTTCTTTAGGCATAGGAGAGTAAGTGTCTTTGGCTAAGATTCAAGCTGTGAGACATCCAACCTTTCCATATGAATCCCTGGCATCAGGGGCCTTATAGCTATGTCAGCATTAGTAAAATAAACAAGACCAGGACACAGAGCCTGTCATGGTCCCACATTAGTCTGTACTGTTAAAGCTTGCATGGTCACTCACATTGTGTCCTATGCCAACTAGTATTCTTCTAGGGTGTTTTTTCTTCTAAGTCTAAGCATTATCCAGGCCAGTGACCATTTGCAGCAGGCAGCTGCGGTGTGGTCTGCTTTGGACCACAGGTGTTAAGAAATTAAAGCTTCAGCTGCAGGGAGTGACTCAGCCCTTTTTTTTCTATCTAGTTACAAGAATTGTCGTGCTATTTATTGTAGGTTTTTTAGCACCAGGCTGTAAAACTTAAGGTCTGATCTGCTCTCTGGGAAGGCTGAAGGTTGGTAGCACATTGTCATTCATCCTGCCCAGAACGGTTTTGCACCTGTATGCCACTAAGTTTCCACCCTTGGAGGCAACATTGCTGTAGTGTTGCTGCATGTCCATCAGTTCAGCATCCTTCAGAATGCAAGGCTTTATGTGCTATATATATAAAATCATATTTGAGTTAGAATATTTTTAACAAGGTTCTAAATTTAAGCACAAGGATCCTTATTAAATTAATTTTGTTGAAGCTCAGTTTTGTTTCTTTGTTCAGCAAGATTTATACTGATGAGAGAGTTTTAAAATTTAGTTAGGCAGATGTTTGAGTTGCTTTGACTAAGCAGAGTTTTTTTTATGTATTTTGACTGGTGTCAAAGGGAAATTTTTTTTTTTTTAAAGAATTACAAACCTACTTTACTGAGTTTGTAACTCAAAGCTTCTGTAGAAACAGCAAGCAATGTAACGGCTTGTGAACTGCAGAATGTCACAGATAGGTCTCTGCTTTCACTTTGGTACATGTAGGTGTCTCTGATTTGCATTGCTGGGCATTAAACACAGGCATCAAGGAAATAACTGATCCTTTATAGCTATATACTGCAGCTCCAGCAAAATACCCATTTCAGTGAAGAATTATATGTGTCTATGTGCTGCACACCAAGACCTGGATAGGGCATGAGCACAGCACTTCAGCATGCATGAAAATAGCTCCTGGGTCAGTATGACTGCTTTTAGCACTATGGATAGATCTATGATAGAGCGATCTTTCAATGTGAGCTGAGGATACCATGTGTTTGAATATCAGAACCTGTGACAAGGAAAAGGGACATGATTCTGCGCCACGGAAAAATTACCTACTCCGTTAATGCCCGAGGATCATTGTGGCTGACAATAGTTCACTGTGCACTTTGCTCTTGCAAAGGGATGTCATTTTGTGAACTATTTATCTCTCTGGCTCTTTACCTTTAACAGGTAGAGTAATGACTTCGTTCTACAAACATCAGTGCTGTTTTTATGATACAGATTTCACTTGATTATTAAACTGTTAATTTACAGATCTTTACTAAGTGAATGCAAACAAATTCTGGACCTCAAAGCTCTGCTAATGCACAATGTTCGAATTTTAATTTCCAGTCCATCTTAGATTATGGTGATGAAAAACAATATTTAATCCCTCGTTAACACATGAATAAGCGGAAACTGTCATTTCCCACCAAACAATAACGGGATTATCTCAAGAACTGTCAGTTTATGTGAAAACATTATGTTGCCCAAATTTTCATAAAAATTAGCAGTGGGTAATATTCAAGATCAGAGCAATGGAAAGAGGGAAATCTGCATTCATGGTAATAAATATTCATATTTGTCTGCTCAGGAGATGAAAATCTAATCAAGGGGCTATTGATGCACTGGCTTTTTTTTTTTTTTTTTTAACCAAGATGTTTCATCTAAATTGGGTTTGATATGGAAATTAGTCTCACTCCAAGTCCTCCCGGCCATGAGCATGCTGGGATAACACTGGAGGTGTCCAGTACATCAGATGTTGCTGCTGGCATCTGCTTCTACAGACAACAAACACAATAAAATAAAAAAAAAAAAATGACAACATCTCAGGGGTCAAGATCCTAGTAGCTTAGGGTGTTGTGGGGTTTTTTTCCTCCCTAAACATTTTAATTTTATCCCAGTTAAATCCTCAGTACTGCAGGGTTAAAATTGTCGGCATTTTTTGCTTTTGTTGACAATTACCATAAATCAGAAGACACTCTGCATGAAGCTTAATGAAATATGTATGATCTAAAAATGGGAAGAAGATAAGTGCAGTATGTTGCTTTAGGGTTTTATGTGTGTATCGATGTATCTGTGTGTGCATATGCACAACCTGAAGAGCTAACTTCTATTTTCTGTGCTGCACACTGAAAGGAAGAGTCAGACAGTTACCAGCTGGAGAACAAAATACGTTCTTTACAAAAAAAAGATCAAATTAATTAAATGTATCATAGTTTATCCAAAAGGTGAGAGTGGTTTGTTTTCTATATCAGTTATTATGTTCAATATACTTGTCTGTTAAAATTCTCTTGATACTGTTTTTGTCTACACTAGTGTGAAAATCTGGTCCTCTAGCATTGCTTCCTAAAAGAAGTTTTTGCCTTGATGTGGTTTTTTTTGGTTTTATTATTATTGAACTCACTAGTTGTACATAATCACTTGCCTATCCTTGCACTTCTTGGGGGTTTTATGACCTTTTTTTAATGAAATATATCATGAAGATCCTGATCTTGCAAATAAACGCATGTGTGTATATATATATGTAAGCACATCCTTTCCTGGGAGAGTGTTGTGTTTTCTGAGATCAACCTAGCAGAGTTGTGAGTGCTCCTGGACACTAGACAGTTTCATCTAGCTACTGATCACTGTGCATACACAAGCAATGGGTGACTCAGTCCTTTTAAAACTCAAAATACCGCCAGTGAGTTTATTTAATTCCTGGAGAAATTGTTGTACAAAAGGTATCTTTTTTAGATTTGGAACTGGACAAAAGTCATATCAGCAGCATTCAGCTATATTGCTTGTAGCAGGAGAGAGCAGAAAGGAAAGATAAGCGGAGACTGCTCTGAAAGGAAGGATATTCTTACTGACCAAGAAAAGAGAATAGCTAGAATACAAATATTGCTTGTTGAGGAGGTTGCATCCTTTCATTATCAAATCTATTCCAAATAGAAATATGGAGATACGGTTTGTGCTATTTGAGAATTCCAGTAATTTGTGCAATAAATCATTGAGATGCAAGTGTAAGCAGCCTGCAGAGTGTGGTCTGCGTGTATTGGCAAACCTGATATCTTTTACTGTACAATCTGTGCTGGCATCTTTGTCCAAAATGTTTTTCAGTGACTTTATATTCCTAATCAACCCTTTGCCAAGCTTTAAAAAAAAAAAAGAAATGCATGTGGCATATATAGCAGATGGGTGTTCAGCAGTGTACAGGTGTCTCGCGTGCAGGTGCCAGATAATGTAAGGTAGTTAGATATTTTCTGGGAAATCCCATTATTTGTTCCTAAAAGAAAGAGTTGCCCATTCTTCTAGTGCTACCTGCACTAGCAAGATGTACACTTGAGATTATTAATGGCCCCTCTTAACTGTTACCCATTTGACCAGAGTGGTGCTTAGACCAGAGCTGCTTTTTTTCTCTTTGCCTTTCCCCAAGACACTAAATTGACTCTCTGAAGTTCATCATGTTCTGCAGCAGAACAGCAGCAGTCTGTCCTGAGGTTAGGCAGCGCTACTTGAGCCAGGTTCTTCTTTATTCACTTCACCTTCTTACAGGTTTTGCTATTAACTTTAGCGTAAATAATAACTCTTTCATCATAGAGCGAATTGGGAATTCTTCATTTATAACAAGTAACTTTGGCTACAATAGATGAATTGGAAAAAAAAAGATCAAATCAACTATAGTAGCTTCTACTGAAATGCTGATTTGAGTTTGTCTCAAGTAGAGAGATGATGATGATTATCTATTGATTAGAAAAGCATTAAGCCATAATACATCTCAAGGTACTCTCTGAGAAAAGCAGTGCAGTGCTACTTGTAAGCAATATATCCAATACTGTGTGAGTTCTCACACCACTAACCTCTGCAACATATTTTAGTTGCTTAAGATACTTTGTATTAGGTAATATCCCTGGGTTCTCGCCACAGGTAAGTAAGGTACTTCAGGTGCTTCATGACCCTCAGCTGTGGACTTGGGTACCATTTCCAGCCACCTTCTTGCAGGGAACTGCTACTTCACACTGCTGAAGTCTCACAGGCAGCTTCAGTATGCACGCTCTGATTTTCCCCACAAAATTACCATGTATACACCTACCAGTGCTCAGCAGGATGTGGTTCTGTGTGCTGCGGAGCTTTCTGATATTGTGAAGCATTTCTGGTTTCCCATTTGGAATAAATCAAGCCTTTTCCTAGTTTTTCATGACAAAGGCACAGTAACAGAGACCCAGAATAGAGTGGAAGTAGGCCCTTATGCAGAAGGAGGGAGACCCTGATTTTTTGCACTGCTCTTCTATGTGGGCTAAACCTCATCAGGTACACGGGATAGTAGCATTTTGGAATTGTTTCATTTTATGTAAATACTTTAATATTCCAGGTATTTTATGAGATCCTGGGGGAGGTAAGTGTTCAATTAACTCCTGGTTCATACCAAGATCCTTGTTCTCAGTCAAGTGGGTGAAGGCTTGAATTTTGGTTTCCCATAGGAGTGCTCTGACACTAGACTGTAGATGGTGGTAAAGCTTTCTGTCACCTGAACTTTAACAAAAAATCATGTCTTTGATGTGAAAAAAATTCCCTATTCAAAGTTTCCCTAAAACTTGTGTGGATCTATGAAAAAATTAATTGTAGCAAATTGAAATTTATTTGCGTAAATTACTTAATTGAAAAAAGGCTGAGTAGTTTTGATTAACAGCGGCATTACAGTAATGCTTTCTAGACAGGACTGGGATCTTACTGGGTACCTGCCCACACACGGAGTGATAGGAAAACTATGCCTTTGAATGATTACAGATAATCACTCAAAAAGACAGGATTAGAAAAGAAAGGGAATAAAAATTATCATTTTTCTTATTTTAAATAGAAGTATATGAATTATAAAGATATTAAGTGAAATTGTCCAAATTTGGAAACAAGCCTGTGAGAAATCTGGGGCTGGACCCAAAGCCCAATCCAGTGCCTGAACCAGACACTCACCTTTCCTGTCCATTAGCCAGCAATTCCAGGAACATCAGGATGAAAGCTTATCTTCAGACTTGACTTAACAAAATGTTTTAATAATCCTAGCTATGAAATGCGAGGAGCTGATCTTGGATTTTACAATAAAAGACAAAGTGGTTGTCATACAGTATGGTATGTAAATTATATGCAAAGTATATTGGTATGCAAATTTTAATGCTAAAAGAAAATCATTATTTTCTAAACCAGAGAAGAGAGTTTTTCACCCATAGAAACCAGAATCTGCCAATAAAATTTTTAAACAAATTGACAGGATTTCATTATATTTTAAAACATATTTGTCTTTTTATGCAAAATAATTTCATCTCTTTTCTAAACAAGCTCAATTTCTTTACTTTGCTGACAAGAAGTAGGCAAAAATGCTAAAAGTCTCTCAGATAACTAAGATATTACGCAGATGCCATAATATAAAAAACAATAATTATTAATATGTGAAATTTTGAAATGTCATTTTAAGACTTTGGTCTTTTGGTTTCAACAGTCGAAGCTTGGAGCAGATCCAGGTGTTGTCTGTGACCTTGTTGGTCAGTAACATCCACAGTGGGTAATACCATGTTGTTATTGCTGTTTTGCATTCATTAGACAATGAAATGTTCCTCTGCCTATTGCCATGGTGAACTTTGGAAACACTAATGGGTGCATATAGAATATTTCAGGAATAGGTAATATTCATAGGGCATGATAAGATACACCTGGTTGTCTCTCTGGCTTACCGATAACACAATGGTGCTCTTAAGCATATCTTGTTAGCTGCGACAAGAGAAAGCAGAGCAATAGCCACTGTGTCCGCTGTCTTTTCTCTGTTTTATCTTTTTCATTTTGAGCTTGAGTTTTGTGCCAGACTAATAGCCGATGGCAATGGGCTGGGGAAATGAAACTTTCCCTAAGATTAGGGAATGTGCAGAAAACAATGTGTGAAATCCTGATTTGACAAGGATGAACAGACTGGTGAGGGTACAGAGACATTTTGTGAAGTGAAACCATATTTGTAACCAATGTTTCTAGAAAAAACCTATAACAACTGAGGTGGCAAAAGATCCCACCCAGGAGACAATAGAACGACATCCTCATTATACCAGTCAGAGAATAAAGGAGGTGTGGAGTTTATTCTGCCCTTTTCAATTACTGGCAGCTTATATTAATTTATGTTAGTGGAGCGATGTGTGTGTTGTTGTGCTCTGGGGTGATTATCCTTGTGAGACTAAGTTCAACAGTTGCCATGCAATTTGGAGTTGCAGACTGGCAATTTTCGTAATTGAATCTCAGGAAATAAACAAAATATGGCAACTTGATACATTTCAAGTAATTAAATTTCTGCTGAAATTTCTGCTTCATCTTGGGGACTCCCAAATTTGCTCAGCCAAATTCTGTCTCTGATTAGGAATGCAAAAAACCCCCAAGAAATGGAAGAAGGCAGCCATCTTTATTATATACAGTGGCACAACAATATATTGTATTGGCGCTTGCCCTTAATTTAAAACATGGTCTTAGAAGCCTACCATCAGACCACCAGTCAGGAGAGCAGACTTTGAAAAATTGTGTCGGATCTGGCTTTTCTGGCTCAGGAGAGGTGGAACCACAAAATTCCTCCATTATAAAATGACTTATTTACAGGGTATGAATTCCATACTCCTACCCAGCCCATTCAAGCTGTAAAGTTTTCAGAGCAAGACCTCTTCCTTGCTGCACGCCCTATGTGCAATACCTTTATTATTAATTACCATGACGTAGCAGGTACAGGGAACCACCAGGCCAGATTCCTTCATGCTAAATACCTGACAGATAGGCAAATACTCAGAGGTTTGCTCGGTCATTTTCCTGAGAAGATTAATGGTATAACCAAGTCGTTTCTTTGGTGCAATCCTGTTCATTTACAGAAATTTTATACCAGTTCTGTTTCATGGGACACTGGAGGAGCAGGCAATTGCACGCACGCAGCTTCCAGGCTACCAGTTCACAAGACTGGCTCTGGCTTTTTCCAGAACCTTGAAAGACTGGCTTATAGTTTCCAAGACTTCCCTGCACCCTTAACTGCTCCAGTGAGATGTGAGCCCGCTGATTAGAAAAGTCTACTAGTAGCTAATGTTATCCACCCCTAACTTAGTTGTACAGACACTTCACTGAATCATCTATGATAGGAGCATAGTCATCTCCGCTCTATAATCAGCAGAGTCCAGCTATGATCGGAATTGCCTTCTATTTCCCATCACTGATTACAGGGAAAGCCAAATGCTGGAGCTGCATAGTTAAATGGGATTCAGTTTAAAAGCTAAGATTGAATAGGTTGGATCTCCACTAGATCTGAGGTGTCAAGATGATTCTGTCATATGAATAACTAGGTAAATTTGGGATATCGCAATCCATAGTGTTGGCTGAAGATGTGAATGGTACAAATAATGTTCATTGAACTCCATATTGGTGTGATAAGCCTGTCCTAGGGATTCCCAAGTGTGATCTTCAACCATTTGTGGCTATCCTTGACTGTCTGAGCATCGAGTGTGTTCATGGAGTGTGTGAGCACACTGAGCTTGAGCTGTCAGATAATCAAAGCCCAGCAGTTCTCCTAGCCCTTGTACACTTCTAAGAGGCCCTATGAGGCCATTATTATTAGGCCTGTCCTATACTTCGTATCCCCAAGACTAGGTTGAGGTGATTTCTTGAAATGGAGCTGCAAGGGCTCCTGTTGTTGTAAGGATTTCCCTGGGAAGAGGAGGTGAGACTGAGTGTGAGGGTAGATGAAAGCTGATTTCAGGCTGGACCATGTTATTCTGGGCCAGGCTGGATCTTGATGGCCCCATGATAACTTACCTTCCAAGGCAACCCTTTGAGGCCTGCTGGCCTAGGTAGTGAATAGTCTGTAGTCTACATTAGTTTCATAGTTGATCCCACCGGAGAAAGAGTCTCTTCTAGTAGCCTGAATCCCTCTTTTTACAGGCAACAAATTCCCTAATATTAACTTCTGAACACAAAGACAATAAAGATCTCATTCTTTTTCAGCTGGTGTTGAAAAGTGTCATGAGAGTGGCCATGCTGACAGGGCACTTTGCAAGGAAAAGGAAAGGTGTCTGCTTAACTAAAGGATGTTTCCTTCTTTTCTTTTCCTTTTTACTTTGTGTTAAAGATGTATGACTTCCCAGTCAGCACAGCTTGCAGTATGCCTTTGTTTTCCAAATTAGAAAAACAAAACAAGCTGTTTCTCAATATAGTTGTCGGGCAGTTTGTTGCATCAAGCTGTGAGCAATGTATGCCATGGAAAGAGCCCTGGCTGATGCCAGCAGAGGAGATATGTGATTGGGATAGAAAAATAGTCATGCCACTTGGAGTGTATGCAAACAACTGTGTTTCTCTTCTGGTAGTGTAGAAACCCCTGGTGTGTCCCCTAACCTCAAAGCTAACTCAGAAAAAAAATGTAATAATGTTGTCATCTCTTATTTTGTTCTTTCTTTCGTTGCTTGCTCACCCCTTCCTAGGGGATGATATGTAGTCTCATGGTAGAGGACAGAGTGCTTACCATGAAGAAAATGTCCAGTTGTAAATCTGTACCTGTAGGTAGATGCTCCATATAAACTCACACAAGTGAGAGAAGCTGACTGGGCTGTGCCCACCCCAAACCTACAGCCCCATGTTTGAACAGTTGTAGGTCCCTTGGGTTGTCTGGATCAGCCAGAAGAGGGAGACAACGCACACACACTGTAAAAATTATATCATAAATTGAGAAGGATGAAATAGCTTTGAATTTGTCTTAATTCCTTTTAAATAATTTGCTTGAGATATTTCAAGGCAGGGAATAATATTAAGAATTGTTAGAGATATAGTAACTCTTTTTGCTAAAATATTTTGCAGAGTATATATACTATACTGAATGCTAGACAGTTGGGTAAAAAAAAAATCAAACCTGTTATTTTCTGCCAGCAGTTTCCATGTCGTTCTTCATATTGGGGATGTCTTTTTCTTCTGTGTTTTGTTTTCAGTCTTGTTTTTGTTTTTATTTTATTCAAAACAAGTGAGCCAGTATAATATTTCCTCAAAAACTGTTCACTGAATTGGCTTAGCATTCATCTTTATTTAATATTAACTTGGTGAGGCAAAATAAAGAAAAAATGCTCAAATAGAATTGAATTTCAGGTTTCTATCAAATACATAACTCTGATAGTGTGAAATAGAGAGTAAAAAATATTAAAAAAATGTAAAAGGGCAACACTGCTCATATATGCCAGTAGGTATCTGTTCCTCATTGATTTTCAGAGTCAGCTTCCAGTCATCTGACTCTTCACATCTTATGAAATATAATGCAGTATATAAAAATAAATCAGTTGGAGAACTCAGGATTCCTGCATGCAGCATTACAATGTCAAGGGTAAATGAACCCATTGAAAAAGCAACAAATGCACTTCAGTGATTGCATTTTTTTAGATTTTATCAACTAGTGTGCAGATTTCGTCTGTCTAAACACAATGTAGTCAGCATTTATCTCCCATAAAATCAGTCAAAACAGAAACTCCTATGTAATCAGTTTGACTCAGAGATGGTTTTGGTGGTGGTGGCAGCAGAGGGAATCACTTTTCTCTAGTAATTCTCAGGCAGCCAGTGCACACATCTTATCAGGGGTTACCTAGCAACTGTATGCTGCCATTAGTTGAAGTATAGTGATTAGTTAATAGCCCATGACTTCACAGGTTACTTTTTTTACAATTATATACAAGTATTTAGCATTTGATTTCTTCTGAAAAACCCTTCTCAGACAGAAATTAATATCAGGTCAGATCATGACTGGTGCTTATCTCTCCGGTATAGAGTTAGCAGCAAGTGCTTCTTTTCTTCCACATTCCCCATCATATTTTATGTCTTCCAGGTGATTGCTACGACTTAAGCACATTACCAAGAGAAAATTATGAAGTGTCAAAAAGAGATCAGTGCAATTTTCTGGAACTTTGTTTATATTTTAAATTTTACCTGGGAATTGCATGAAGAACTGACTGTTCATATCTCCCATGTCACACTAGGACCAGGCAAGAGGAAAGACCTTTCAGATGCAGCATTGTCATAGGGGCACATTCATAACCCACTATTTCAGGTTTTACAACATGGTAAAAATGGGAGGTGACTACTACACACTTAGCACAAGTATTCAGCTGCACTTGAGTGTTTTGATGCAACCCTTTGCATAGTATTTTTCCACAGGTTTTTTTTTTTTTTACCTTTTTGTTACCGTATAACTTTGTACTAAAGACATGCACTTTTCTTTTTTTTTTTTTTTGACAATAAGTGCTCTTGTTTGCAAAGATCTGTTAGCTTTGAGCATCAGGTTTTTATCTAATACCTAGCAAATCCTCCTTCTCTTCTGTATGATGGCTTTATGAAATTTGTAAGGGTCTATTCCCTAGCCTAGCAGGAAAAGCAGATGTTTGTACTGCCCAGGTGAATCAGACATCCATGAGATGTGCAGCATTTGGTTCTGTATGAAGCCCGTAGCCCAAAAGAGAGACAGAACTGAACTGCCAGCTATGTTTTATTCTTCCTGCAGCCCAAATAACCATGACTGTAATGCCCATTCCTAGTGATCTGCAAGGTTGTTTCTGAGAAGTGTGGTCAAGTTTCCTCATATTGCTGTTGTATTTCAAAGCCTGTTGCCTCCTGGAAGCATCTGGATAATCAACCACAAAATCATGAGAATGTTGGCTGAAGGAACCCTGGAGTCACCTTGTCCCATCTCCTGCTCAAAGCAGGGTGGTTGCCAACACTGCATCAGGCAGAATTCCTTTCTATACTAGCAGTTCCAGGTCCTGTGTTAGAAAATATGGACTAATTTTTGAAGGCAGAAGGAAAAGGGTGGAACTACTACCTTACCTGTAAGAAAATTTCATCCTTTGGATGTTCCCAGTACTAACTTGCTTGTGCAATCTGGCCTCGTGCCTTTTCCAAGGACTTGTTTTCTATGCTTTTAGTCTTTTGCTGACTGCTGGTTATCTTGGTGCGTCCCTAGGACAACCATCCTGATCCTGGCATTGCTACCATCTGGCACATGGTAAATAATAATGAGTTCTTTTTGTCTTTCTTCACCTACTCAAAGTCCATGCTCAAAGCCATACATCAAAGGTTCTGCATGTAATAAATTTATCTGCCACAGATGTCTTTGAGGTGACAATCACCAGTGATTACATACAGCATCCTTTCTATTCCTACCAGGCCAAGGTGGTGGTGGCCTCATACCCTTGTGCGGGGTGAGGAATGCCATGATTTTCATAGCTTTCTCTATACCTTATGGACTGGCTGTTGTGAGCTAGCTTTACAAACAAATTTGAAGTTCCCTGTGGCTATTTGCCCTCTGTGAATCACCAGGGGCTTTGGATGAGTGTGCTGCAGTCTTGTTTGGCCCTAGAGAAACTTTTAGAATTGACTGGAGCTGTTCTGTTCACAGTCGCTACCAGAGCTTATTCCCCTATGCCTGCTTCCAACTCGGAAGAAGCTCAGGACCGTGGGCCTACAACAGTTCTGATTCAAAATGCAGTGAAATCGATGGTGGAATTGCTTTGATTTAGGTCTCACACAAAGGCATTAGGATCATTAGGATGCAAGATGAAGCATAGATGGTAGAGTCTACTACACCCAACTGTCCCTGCATACAAGGGAAAGGCAAGGAAAATGAGGAGATTTTCCATAGTCACCCACTCTCTTGGGTTCACTTTACTGGCCTAATTCCAAGCTAAAAACACCACTGGGCAAATTTCCCAAAAGGAAGAGCACAACCTTGCTCAGCACCACGCTGCTCAGTGGAACTGACCCCTTTGGAAGGTGGTGGTGTAGCTGTCCACTGCATTGTCATGGCCTCTCCGGGGATCCCCCTGGGATTTTTTTAGTGTGGACTCATTGAATACAACTTTAGTCTGACTTTTAAATACCCACCACATAGCCTTTGCTAGTCTTAAAAGCATGGATTATGTTTTGTGTAACTTGCTTCAGAGTCAGGACTTTCTGAAAACTAGAACGAATTGTAGTTAGCATCTTATGGACCTTTGTAAGCTACCCTCACAGGCACAGGGAAGAGAAAGCAGAGCTTTGTTCTGTTTGTATTTATTAGTGGGGCTTGGTCTGCTACCAATGGTGGTGAGGATAATGTAAATTCATAAGGAGATAAACATACAAAATAATTTATTTCTACTGTGAACTCAGGATAAAAATATACTACAGTTTTTATATAAACTTTATACTCCTACTGTAATTCCTATTCCATGCACTACAGACATTTACGCATCACATAAGCCCAAACCATATCGACACATATAAGTCAGTTAAAGAAAAATCCATTTATGGTTTAGTAAAATTTGAAGAGCTTTATGGATGTAAGGGTTGAATTTTGATAATTGTAACAGAACAATAATTACCGTTGACTAGTATCTAGTCATTTTAAGCTTTGATCTCATTAATAGGGTCAGATTTTGTTAGTGTTAGGAAGGACATTTTAAAAGACAGCTGCCGTGGTTTCTGAATAGAGATCATAGAGGTTGGATTAGAATGTCACAATGATTTATGTGACTTCTGAGATATTTTTTCATACCATATTAAACATAAACTGCAGGTACAACAGATGGACTTTGCCATACAATCCATTTATGCTTCATTCTGTAATGTGTGGTTATCACTGTGTGTGTACAAGATGTTTTGTCTTGCAGAAGTTTTTCTAAAGGATTGCAGCAGGATTTGTGCTGTCATTTGTTAAACAGCAACCCCAGACCACAGAGTGGTGCTACACCATGGCAGCTGCTGTTCTTCACAAAAACAGCATTTTTCATGTGGCTGACTCTTTCTCTCTGTCAGCTCCATGGCAACTTTAAATCATTCATCTCTTTCTTTGTGTTTTGAGGGGGAAATGTAGCTGGAGATTGAATTAAGGACCATTTTAGCATGCTTGGGTCTCTCTTAAAGAAGTACCATGTTCATTTGTAAAGTGGTTGATCAGTCCAGTGAAAGGAGCTGTTGCTACATCCCTGCCTCATTAGATTTTTAACTGACTGTATTGGATGTGAGCCCTGCTTGAAAGTACAGGGAGGAGGTTTCCTTCTGGTCTCATCAAAAGCAGCTTTCAAGCAGCAGCATGAAGTTATGGGAAGTTATTTGTTAAATTAAGCTGATAAGAATGAGACCAAAATTGAGACCAAAGACTCCTGTCCCACATTCCCATGTTCAGATATCCTTTTTTATTCTTTCCTAATAAATGGTTTTCAGATCCTAGCAGGCAGATTTGGAGTTACTAATGACATTTTGAATGGAGCCTTTCTGTCATCCTCAGAAGAGTACACACAACCCTGGGCTGTGTGCTGGAGAAGCACTGCCTTGTTATTTAAGTGACGACTTCACATGCATGGCTCTTTTGGCACTGGTCATATTATTTTTCAACTTAATGTGAGTATATTATTTAACACTGACTGCATTAACGTTTTTTAGCTCCCGGAAGAATATTTTACTGCATGTTTGATTCTGTTTTATTGCCACATTTCACAGTCAACAAAAGCTTTGAACTGAGAGCCTCTGCATCCATTGGCATTGGGTAACAGCAAGTTTCATGCCGTTCTTTTAGACACCTATTTTACCAACCTGCACATCTAAGTGGATAATTTTGAGAACAGACCCTACATATCCAAATCCCTCCAAAAACCAAGCCATCCTAGAAACAAATGACAGATAAATGAGTGGTTTATCTGAAGTCTGTGTCATGCACTCTGACACAAATGCTTGTTTAGCAGGTGTGAGCAGCATCTGCCCCTGACACCTACATCTCACATCCACTGCTGAGCTCTCTGTGGTCTCCCTTTTGAAAATTGTATTCCCTGTGAAAGGACTTGTCTCACATTAAGTTATCTGTGAGATCACTGACTCTGTCTCCATCCTAGTGTTAAATTCCTAACAATTTCTGTCAGCCCTCAGAATCAGCAATGATGTTTAATGAAAATCTTATAGTATTAAAACTACATTACCTTGGCATGGGTGACGATGAGTCAGAAGACAGCCCTGGACCATACCCTTAACATATCAGTTAAAAAATCCCTACTGGAGACATCCACAGATGTAGAGTTTTTTACTTTTGTTTTCTCTTTATTTTTAATCCAAAGGAGTAAACTTTGGAATTTGTCTGAACTGGTATTCCTTCTGAAGTGAAAGATGAGTGAGTTTGCATCCAGGTTTGGAGTTTATTTCTTACAGGGTTCTTACAGGTCTTACAATAAGGTGTTTTAAAATAAGCTTACATAAATAAATAATCTTATTTTGCAGTTCACAGTACAAAGATTTTTCCTCCTGTGGCATTTATACTCATTGATAGTTTCATTCTGTTGTTGTGTAACTAAATCCATCATTTACATATTCCCAATGTGAAAAAGAGAGTTAGCTGCAACCACTACCAGTGTATTAGAAACATTTTGTTTGACTAGAGGGAAAATGAATGAATACCCAAAAGTTCAAAATATACACCAGGAAATCAGGAAAATTCTATGAGTAAATGGCCATTATGATAAATTTACTGTCATAATTTATGAAGACATGACAGTGGATTCTATGTACCATCTTTTAGGCATCTGCTTTCAGGCTTGCTCTGAAGTATGTATTTAAATACTACATTTCCACCATCAAAGTGCAGAAACCAGTGCAAAAACTGGCACATAGCCCAGCAAAAGACAGAGTGTCTCTATTCTCAGCTCCATGACTGTAACAGAATGGAAGCTACTGGCTCACAACAAAGTTACTCTGCAAAAACTGAGATTGAATTCTGGTCTGTGGAGCAGGTAGGAGACAAAATTCTCAGTGTTTCTGCCTGGAAGGGATGCTGAGCAGTTGGAAAGCTATGCACAAGAGCATTATGGTACAAGTCTGTGAGCACAAAAGATCAAAATAAAAACTTTAAATGACCATTGCGAAACAGAGTTAATCAAAGCTGCCTGCAGTCTCAGCAGTGACACTTCCTGAACTTCTAATGATGGGGCACTTCAGTGTACACTGACTCCAGCTCAGCCTCTGTTTTCACCCAACCTGCTAATGGAAGGAGCATGTTTGATTACTGACTCAGGGAGTAGATATTTGCCCTGCTTCCTGCAGTTCAGTAGTTAATGTTTAAAAACATGCTATTTTAATAACAATAATAATAAAAAAAAAGAGTATCCACTGGGAATAAACATTATCGCTTAATTTCTAAAAATAATTATAACATGCGTCTTAAAATTCAGAAGAGTGTGGCTCATGAATAGGAATGTAATTTCATCATTTAAATGCTGATGGTACAGCTAGAAACCAACTGAAGTACATTATACACCAACCTAAGATTCTCATATTTTTCTGTAATATCAATTCAGCATTAGCAACGCTAAGCCACCTGCTCTTTCCTTAATAGAGCATGAGTTATTAAGACCAATGTTTTAAATTATGTTTATGCTCTAATAGAAAATATCTGGTTTCTTAATTTAAGAGGTGATTTAGTTTACCTGCTTTACTTGGCATATTAATTATTAAGTCACTGTCTGAGTGTCATTTAAGATTAAATCATGCTGAATTGCTTTGAAAAATACAAACAATCAGGAAAGATGGGTTTAAGGAACAACTCAGCCGAAAGAAATTAGCACACACTAAAGCAGATCATGACTTAGTGGGGTAAGAATAATGTGGTGGCCACGGTTGAGCATTTGTAGTTAGGGGACTCAGAAATTCTTTTGTGCTGTGCTAAAAATGTTATTTTCATCTCTTATGAAGGCTCTTACTACTAGAGTTTCAGAAGTACTTTTTAATTTTGAATCATTTAGATTTGGGGCTCAGTGTTTAACATCTGTCACTGTGATTTGATTTTCAAAGCTAGTGAACACTCAAAGCTACGATTTGAATCAGGTGAGACCCAGAATATCAAGCATTTTTGAAAATAAGGTTTTATTTTTGTAACTTTACAGCATAAATTACTGGCTCTGATTTTCAGGATTTCCCGTGGGTTAAGGGTAGAAATTTCAGTAATCTATTTTTCCATCTCATGCATTACCTAATCATATTAATCAAAATATTTATTTCCATATTTATCATTTAAGAATAAATTCACCTAAATTAATTTTAATTTTGTTTTTAAAAAGTTACATCAAGATGAAATCATAACTTTTCTGTTTATAAGATAACAAATTGGAAATTTTGAATATTTAATAAATTTTCTGGAAAGGAAAATTAATCAATCTGACTATATCTGAGTGTTGTCAATGGCTCTGATGCCTGGAAAAGACTTGTGCTGGGAAATTTCCTGTTAGTTCTACTAGTACAATTTTCTTGATGTTGCATGTTTGGCAAGGCAAAGTCATCAAGATGAGGGAGTTAATTTTTATTGAACTTATGGATAGTCAGAGCAAAGCATAACTCTATCAAATTTCTTGGATACCTTTGTGTCATGTTGCAGGGTGTGGATAAGGAGACAACCACTGCAGAACTGCAGGAGCAATTGCTTTGTTGGTTCAGCCTTTCCTTACACTACTTTCTCATCAAGGGAATGAACAGTTATTATGTTGGGAATTAAATATTAAATTCAAGTTCCCCTTGATAAATCATAGCAACCAAATCTCTACCCATACTATAATTAAAAAAATAAGATCTTCCTGGCCGTTTTACTAGGCAAGATCAAGGCCAACACATTATAACTTTCTTTACATCTTCTTAACATCTTTAGCTTAAAAACAGTGAAGGTGGTTCTGACTAGACAGGAGATTCCCAAGCTTCAGTATATGAAGGCAGTTTAAACAGGGTGCCTCTACAGTGTGAGGTGCAGTAATACGCACCCCTCCTCTGCTTAGAGGCATGAATAGAAGCACTAACATCACGGGATACCAGAGCATGTTTCATATCAGATGGTGTCCACAGAAGAGCTCAAGATCCTTCAGCCTCCAACCTAAATCCCGCCACATTACAAAATGGAGACTGGGGTAGATCATCACACAGCCAAGGTGAGGAAGTTTCATGACTCACTATTATACTCTTCTCCACGTACCAGCTAATGGCTGCTGCCACAAGCAGAGTGTTAAACTATATGCATTTTTGGTCTAACTCTGTATGGACACTCCTATGTTTTTAAAGACTAAGAAATCCACATCTTAAGTTTTATTTGGTCATTAAGAAAATAATAGTTTCCACTGCTGATCAGATCCCATTATTGTACATAGATACTTATATTACCTGTGCAAATGTAGGAAAAGACAATTACCCTGCAAAATGCAAAAGAGAAAACTGCTAGAGAGAGAGAGAGGCAAAAACTGCTCAACTGGCTTCCCCAGTATAACACAGAATTTCAGTGACAGGATATCTTTCCACAAATCCTGATAATACAGTTCCCAGAGATGTCTCTATGAAAACCAACTTATACATGATCCTTTCCAGGCTGTTTATCATAGCCAGCAATACAGATATCACAGCAGGAAAAACCCTGGTTTTGATAATCCTGGTGCACTACCCAATAGTGCTCTATTTCTAGATATCTTTAGTTTACAAGCAGGTCTGAAAATTTTAATATTTCTTTCTAAAAGTTATCTATGACAGAGACAAAGATGATATTTATTTCGGAGCTTCCCCCTTTCCATCCAATCCTCTCCTCCAAAATGAGGCAACCCCCAGCATCTGCAGAACAGTGCCTCTTTTGAACTGCTGATTTCATTCTGGTTTTTGGAATAAAACCCAGACATGATCCCTCCCAATGGCTAATCCCTCCAGTGCCATGTTTCATAGGTAGTTACTCACACTTATGCAAACGGGGAATAGAGAATGGGAATATCCCAACCGTGGATAGAAATACTGAACATTCATTTTTCATAACTACAAACAATAGCAAATGATGCAAGAAATCATATCTCTGTGCATGTTCCACTGTGTCAGCTCTTCATTTTTAAGACAGCTGATTTGGACCTGTCCAGTCAAGTAGTTGTATATCTTTTGTTCAACTGCATTCTTTTTTGCAAAGGTGCAGCTGGTTTTGATAGAAATTGGAATGTCAGCTTTGCTTATCCCACTCGCTAGTACAGCATAAAGCTATTCTCTTCTTCAAATTATGCGAAAACAATTTCTGTATTGATACAATGAATTGAGGAAACTTTCCATTTATAGCCTATGCCAATTTGATGCAGATTCTGATGAAATATTTCCAGGAAAAATCTTGGATGTCTGAGTTGATTTTATGTCCTGAAAAGTGATTTGAACTATGTCTTTCTTGTCTCCAAGTATCACCTCTGACTATATCCAGCAGAGAGAGCAAAAATAAATCTTATTTACGTGACCCAAATTGTGATTTCAAAGGACTGCAGAAGTCCAACTCTATGCAATATGAGACAAGGTCATACCTTTGCTCTCAGTGGTGAAGTTTAGTGAAGTCATTACTATGCCAAATCAAAATATGATCCTGTCCAGCCCTCCCAGCAGCCTTGTGCCACTGACTTCACTGGGATGACAGGGCAGTCGTTGTCTCACACAGTGGGTCACAGACCTCCAGCAACAGCAAAACAGAAAATAAGTGATCTAGAAATATCCAAATTATGCTAAGGCTCTCTAGCTTCCACCAAAACCTGTCCCAAACTCACTGAAGGAAGAAAATGCACGGCAAAAAAATCACAGTTCTTCCTCTTCTGAAAAAATTTTGGATTCTCTCAGGGCAAGTGGCAGCCTTTGGGCCCTCAGCCCCTGGCTGTGATGGTCCCATTCACTCTGGTGCTGCCCTGTTGATATGTAAGAATGAGGATGCAGCAACCAGCAGAGGAAGGCTAGATTTAGGGACTTCAGCACTTATGAGATATAAGTGCCTGTTTGATACGAAGTGGCTATTGTTACCCAGCCTCCCTTCAGTTCTTAGCATACAGATATCTGCAAACACCATTTTCACATTTGATACTAATTCTGCCTGTCTTATAGCCACCATCACTGCCACGGTGTGAGTGCTCCTAGCCATTAATGAAGGGATGCTGGGAACCCCTCTGAGGTGCAGCCAAGTATTATAATCACTCTTACAGCTGTGAGCTGGAGCATAGAAATGAACTGTGAGTGTCTAAGCCCACATGGAAAGTCAGCAACAGACTTGAGAATTGGCTTCATTTCTTCTCAGTCTCATTTTCGTACCTTCTTTTCTTTGTTCTGTCTTGTTCTTTTTCCTTACTTTGCTCCTTTCCACAACCGAGAGCATTATCTGGGGACTAATCTGCATTGAGATCTGAACTACCCATGAGCACCTCAAGTCCTGGAGCACCATGGCTCACAGACCTTGTAGGAACCCAGCCTCTGCCAAACTTCTCATAGAAAGGGCTTACATTTCTAACAGTGGCACATTTTACAAAGACTCATTCATTTTTTAATTTAAAAATCTATAAATTGCTAGCCATGCAATTTTTAAAGCTTCTACCTGTACTACTCACCTGTCTGTTCTTACTATAGCATCCAGCTACCTGGCAGTCTTGAAGGCATTTGCTTTTCTGAGAGTCCATCAAGGTAGGGAAGTAATGTGTATCCTTCAATTACAAATGGAGAGTTGAATCATGCAGAGGCTGTGTTAACCCTGAGGATGCATTTGGTAGCCCAGGTCTCCCCAGTCCTAAGCCAGCTCCCTCACCACTGAGTCATCCTCTCAGCCCTTCCTTTCCTCTCAGCCCTTCCTTGAAGGTTGTTGAATTATGGGACTCTGCTGTCATAAAAAAAAAACCAATCCTTTCATCCATCCTTCCACCTGTCATGCATTGCTATCACATCTAGCAGCAGATGCACACATTTGAACCTTATGAGGAAAAAAATAAGAGGAACAAAGACCAATGTTTACCATAGGATGGTTTGAAATCTTTGTAGTTGGCAACTAAATCAAAGGAATGCTTATGTTTTGATGTACAGCAGTCTTAAATCATTTGTAATTTTCTATCACCTCCTTTTATCAACAAATTAACATCTTGATATATAAGATCATCAGTAAATTAGCAATCAGCACCAGAACACAAATTTATTTTTTAATGTGTGTACAAAACAAAGGACAATTGATAATATGTGGTGTAGCGCTTTATATTTTTAAGAGAAAATAAAACTATTTACGTATGTTAACATATTTGTTAACTTACTCTGGCACCTGCCATTGGTGAATTTCTCTAGGCTTTGTGTGATTTTGAAGTATGTGTTGTCCAAACTCTTTCCCTTGCAAAGAGTCTTCTATTTTTGTGAACAAGAGGGGAGGATGGGGAGCTATATGAAGGAAAAGGAAACACATCTGTGTCTCTCTCAAGGAAAACAATTAAAACTTAATATTAAAAACACGCTAATTTCAAAGATAAATTCTATGTGTAAGGTGAGGGCATTTCCTGTAAACAAAGCAAAGTAATAGTTTAGCATGGATTTAAAGCTAACATGTAAAATTGCAGATCATATCCTCGTCCCTGTAACAATCATTAATTCATTAATCCTTGAAACCATCACTGCATTGTTTTCTGGTAATTATACACACCTCATATGCTAGCTTTTTAAGACATTAATTGCATGATTAGTTTTATGATTTCTTCTGATTACCAATTAAGTTACCTTTTTCTCTCTTTTTGGTATTTCATACATACCATTAGACTTTATAGTGCTTCTTTTTTAATTTCTCACCTAGCAGGGGTTCTCACACATTCGAAGACTGCATTATCCACTCAATAAACAGAGAGAGAGTTTAATTTTCTGTGTAAAGTATTGGTGTGGACTTGGTAGGATGATGTTTCTGATATTATGCTATCAAGAGTGACATTTAATTTTACAGGGAAAAAAATCTTGTTTTTCCCTGTCATAACAATGTTCACAGAGCATGATTTTAAAGATGTGCAGAGACAAAATCAAGTGATTCTGTCTGTTGGCTTAGCTGAAGTTGTCACATCTTCCTTTTTTGCCCAACATGTATTGCCAGCTGGTCTTAGATTCTATTAGTGTAATTTCTTATATAGAGTTCTCTGGGTCTGTGTGCATATATATATAAAAGTAGCATCCCATATATCATAAATCAGATACATATGCACGATGCTCTTAAAGACTCAGGAAAAAAAATTGGTGAGCAGGACTACAACTTTGAATAGAACTGAATTTCCAAATCCCCAGTATAACTACATCCCAATTATCTTGTAGCCTGCATCCTTCAGATGCTGAGAAATCTTGACTTTTTTAATACACATTTGACTTTCAGCAAATGAGACTCCTATCAACTGCAATGGCAATATGCTAATGCCTATACACATTAGGTGAAGTTTTTGTGGGTGTTTTTAGAGACTTATAGATGAGGGTGTTGCACAAAACACAGACATACAAAACTAGATGCAAAAAATATTTTTTACTCTCCATATTGCATATATTTGGACAAAGGCTGTGTATCTTAGAATGTGTTTCTTTTTGTAAACATATTTGATGCTTGGTATATCAAATATTTACATGGGATTCATATACCTATTCTGCATCATCTTTGTAGTGTAAAAGCAATTACATTTCATAATCAACACCAGACAAGATGGCTTAATGATAATTAATTGAGAAAGGTCTTTATGTAAAGGAAACATGGAACTGACTTATAGACCTTCTTGGAGAGAATAATACAGTCTATATTATATTGTGTGTGTGTTTTTAAGACAATCTGGTATCGATTTAAATGAGTACACACTTCCAATTTCCTGACAGCTAAGTCAGGTCAGAGAATAGAAAGACTTTGGGAGTTGCAGGGTAACTCTAATTGGACCACCATAGAAAATAAACTCCTGAGTTTTCTGTTGATGCTTAAAATGCTTGCTTGCCAAAGCTGTACCATGATTCTCTAGTAGGAAAAAAAAATGTCCATGGTGTACCATATGCTGTTCTACAAGCACCCTGCGGACAGCAAGTCAGCATGGAGAAATGTGCAAAATTGAAGGTGTTCCTGTAATAACAAGTAAGGACACCTCCAGCTCTATGAAAGCTGCAATTTTTTTTATAAATTGTAGGAAAAAAATACCGAGTTCTCTGATTAACCTTTATTTTTCTGTTGTGGTTTTCCTTTTTAAGAGATCTTTTAAATCTATTTCATTCAGCCCTGCTTTGGATTGAATAATACATGAGGCAGCAGCAAAGTCTGTCAGTTCAGAAAACAGAAGACTCCAGGAGTATGGGCGCTGGTTGTCACTGGCCTGACAAGGTCAGGAATGGATGTGAAGTGCCAAGAACTTTCCATCGCCTTTAGTTACAACTGATAGTAACTTAAATATTTCACTAACCAGGTGCCTTTATCTTTGATCTCTTTAGAAGTATTTTGTAGGCATAATCTGGATAGTTCACCCATCTTTTATACTGAATAACCAATATGAATTGTTTGAAATATTTTTTCAGCCCTTCAAAAGGTGAATGTGTATCTACGCCACTTCTGCCTGATTTCGAGGATATATCAAACTCAATACTCTCATCAAAGCAGAAATATTTCCTTCTAATAGCTGCATTTTCTTTGTACTTGCACTCTTCTGCTTTCAGCCATTCATAGAAAGTTATACTCACAGGAGGTAATGAGGTAAGACCAAATGTAGCTAATTTGAAATAAGAAGAAAAGAAGTAGCATAGATTTTCGTCTTTCTCTCTCTTCGGCAAAAATTACTTGGTTGCTGTTTTTGAAGGAAGAAAATTTGTGAGAGATTTCGAGGAAAGGCAGAGGGGGATAAAAGCCATAATTATGGCTTGCTCTTATATAAGGCTTTTATTGGCAAGAAGGCAAACGGGATTCTCTTGAAGACACAGGTGACATTTTTCTTAAAAGATATTTTGAACTTATGTTTTTGTAATTGTTTCTTCTTTCCAAAAGTGTTCAAATCATCATTTGTCTTTCAGAAGGCTGAGGCCATGATAAATACATGCTTTCACTGTATAGAGACAGTGCCTACAGGCTATCCCTCCTTGTCTTCTGGCACTCTGAGAAAAACTTATGCCTTCATTCTTAAATTAAGGTGTTTAGAAGTCAATAGATCTACTTTATTTAGAACATCATGTGGTTTGAATCAAATATTATAGGATCAAACAGTGATCCCTCTAATACCTTTACAGCACTGTGGGTAGATATATTGCAGGCATCAAGGACCATCTCCAAATAAAAAAAAAAAAATAAAAAAAAGTAAATTAAAAAAAAAACCACCAAAACCCAGTAAATAAATCAATACAATTAATAAAATAAATCAATAGCCAGTTTGGTTAATGTAGAAAAAAGATATAATATACATCCTTTCCCATGACAGGTATTATCCACAGTGGTTTTAAAATCAGAGCAACAGTGTATTTCAGAAAGAATAATAATAAAAAAGGAAATTATTCTCTATGGTACCTGATGTCAGCTGGGTGATGATGGGCATCAGGGACTGCCCAAAGGCCTGTAACCTGTGAATCATCTCTCTCTGCATCCACAGATTTCCTGTTCTTCTTATGTCAGAAACGAAGTTGTTTGCAGCTCACAGAAGTGCTGCCCCATGGTGTGGCTGGGACACGGTGGCAACACAGGAGTTTGCATTGTGCTGCCACTGCTCAGAGCCACTACAGCCCCATCAGCCCTGGCTTTCTCCCTCACTCACTCCATTGCCCAGTTTACGTGTGCCTGTGAGCCTCCTGAGCAAATTCCTCAGTCTTTAACATTGTCCCGGTATGTGCCCTTGCATAGATTGCCTAGGACCTCTTCTTCAATAAACCAGCTGTATATGTGGACAGTATCAGAAGGATAATATGGGCTAAGCAAGAATAATAGTACTGTGCTGAATGTGTTTAGTGCTGAGAAAATTAGTTACTGCCCTCAGAGAATGCTACAAGTTTTAGAAGTTTCATTGGCATATCAGAGAAGGTGCTTCCAGAGCAATATAGCACATCCTTGAAACTAGAAAATACAGACAAGCAGCATGGAAATACTGTCAACACACTCTCTGATAGCCTCCAGCCTTATTTTAATACAAGTATGAATAAATGAACCAGTAACATTTCCAGATATTCCTTTATCTAGCAGACTGATGTAACCCACAACTTTAACAAAAGTTTATTAATATTCAAATAGTTATTTGAATAGTTATTTTCATCCTCTTGCACTTCCTGCATCTGTGGGTTTAGTTTTCACTGGATATATGAAGTGCTGAAAGTGTCGTGTGAGGCTTTTCTCTTCCTAAGATCACTTGCATGTTGTGTAAGCCCAGGAGGTTTGGATAAGCAAATGTGGGTCCTTTTCAAACAGAACTGCACCTCCAGAATTTCAGTTTGCCCATCACTAATGTTCATTCAAATCCATGTTTAAACTGGGAATAAAATTATCTTCATTTTACAGAAATAGCCATCCATAGCAGCCCAAATGGATTAGGATTGCTGCATTGGAGAAGTCCATTAGTGTAGTGTAAAGTACAGCTACAGTATAAGCTATTTCAAAAAGTACAGCTGCCTCTGATCAAACTAAAAAAAAAAAATCCTCTTACTTCTGAAAACACAATGTAAAAATACACATCAGGCTACAGGCCAGATATGTCAAGTACAACTTTCATAAAGAGTTTAACCCGTAAGAGTCATCATTCATTATTAAATTTCTGTTATTTTGCTATTCTTGATAGCAGTTGAATTTAAATGGGTGCTGAACACCACAATGGACATCTCATCCACTTCTTTCCCTTGAAACATCCAAGGAAGTTGATGTATTTTTCCCGGTCTTATGTATTTTGTACTGACTGACCTCTCGTCAATGAATTGCATAAAAGCATGGCATGCAGCAGGCCAAGTCTGGGCGTCAGATGACAGGAACCAAAGAGTAGGTGATCCTGGAATATATTAGACAAGTATTATAATAGGGGACGTCAGAATTAGAATACCTGTATGAAATTTCTCATTTCTTTGGTCATGAGAAGGGGCAAACTGGCCAGCCTGCTTACTCTTGCAATGGACTCCTGTCTTTTTTTGCGGTCATGTTCTTACTTTTGTTGCAAGGGAAAGACCACTGAGGACGTCACCCCAGCCTGAGTTGCATGGGTTTGCCAGGAAGGGCTGGTTTTCCCCCATTTTTCATACTCATTGGACGATGAGATCCTAAGCAGCACTGGGGAGCTGGGGGGTTGATGAGCAGGATCTAAGGCAGATATGCAGTAACACCTGGTTTCTATCTGCATCAACATCCAAACCTAAAACCCCTGGTCCATGCCTGATTGTTCAAGCATAAATAAAGATGGTTTTCATTGCTGGTATTGGTCAGAATGGAGGGGCATAATTGCATAGCATAAATCACTGTATCCTACAGCCTCTGTGAAAGTTCTGAACCCAAGAAGTACAGTTCCCACCACGTACTCTGGAGCTGAAAGCAAAGTGGTTCAGTTCTAGAAAATATAGGGGCAGCTTTTAAAGTAGCAGGACTGAAATGCCACACTGAGATGCTCCAGGCAGGCACCTCATTTGAGATCCTTTGTCTCCTACCTCCATTTTCAGTAAAGTAATCTTGGAAACTTGTTTTTGAAGACAGGATCCCTATTTATAGGGAAAGTTGTTGCTTTTTTACATTTTGCAGTAGCAATCTTTCATATCAACATTTGTTTGATATGGAAATATTGTATACTTGCTGCTTTTAAGCCCACCTACATGCACACCAAGTTTCTGAATTACCAGTAAAAATCTATAGGCTTTTGTGCACAAACAAAATCAGCTTTTTAACAGGTACCTGCTTAAGCGATTTCTTTGAAAACAGCATTCTTGGATTTTTGTTTTTTGCCTATAAATAGACCTGCTTTGGAGAAAGAAGTTTGTTACAAGCACTTTTAAATACATTTCTAAGGGGAAATATGTAGTCGTCCTTATTAAAAATTAATTATATACATCAAAATTCAAGTTTTTTGTGATAACACAACATTCTTTTGCATCTTGTGCTAACATCAGTGCAATCGGTGGAAAACATAAAAGGAGTTATCCCATACACTTTTGAAATTGCAATTACAATGTCGGGGGAGGGGCTTTTAAGTTAGTTTTTTTCCTGAGAATAAGGCTGGTTTTCTTAAGGTCATGTGTTTCCCACAGACACCTGGCTCTATCACATACCTCTAAATCAGCTTTAGAGCAGAAGGCTGCAGGAGGAGGAAGTCCTGCCTTACACATTGGGAGATACCATGAGGCTCCCTAAAATTACGAGATATACTACAAATTAAAAAAAATTAAATAATAATTATATCATTATCTTTGTATCATTTTCAAGATACAAAATACTTTTTCCCACCGGCATTAGCTTTTTTAGTTTTTTAAAAAGTGTTTTGCAGATAAAACTGACTCCTGAAGGTATTAAAATAACTCTTTGTGAATATAGTTCGTGTTCTGCTGCAGTCAATCAGGAATACATGTTCCAGGAGACTTTGACAGATCCATGCTACTTCTTTTATTTTCTCACAAAAATTATTTAAAAGCATAGATTGTTGCTTGGATAAGATCTGAAAAAGTTAAGTGATGTAATAATTGAGTTGTATCTTCATAATTGAGTAATTCTCTAGTAATCTAGTAGTCTTGTAGCAACGATGCAGAGTTTTGGACTATTAGTCATTCAATTCATATTGTTTTAATGATACAATTGGTAGTCAATAGCTGACAGACTACTTAGCAACACTGATGTTTAAGGTTCATCTCTGTCTTCAAATGGGTGTTTGAGGTGTACATGGGCATATCAGAAGGCTTTTATGTAATGTTATCTTATTGGGACCTTAGTATTTTTTTTCCTGTAATGTTTTTCTCATTTCTAGACTGTCATTAAAATATTTCAGCTTCCCAGCAGTACTGGATAAGTAAGCCTATGATCTAGCGGTGATAGACACATCAAAGTTAATCACAGCCTTAATTTAAAAAGAGATAACCCAGAAATCATAACCAATAAATAGAAAGCAAGGATTGCACCCATCATAAATCCATTTTCATATTTATACTAAAGACCAGGCTGATATCAGGGCCCCACAAAACTCATGAAATTTCCTTTTTTTATTTTGGGACTGACATAAGTACAGGTTGACGCTTACACATACTCTAGTCTTCCTTTAAGCTAGCTGTCTCTGCCAGCCCTGAGAGCTTAACAAAAATTATGACAACTGCATTTCCTGAATGAATTCACTTAAATATGGAACAATGCAGCACATGAGCTCAAAACCATAGCCTGTGCACTTATATTGAGTATTTGCTCATTTTTTGAAGTTGCTTTTTAAGCTTTTCTGCTTTTGGAAGCAATACAGAGGATACATTTGTATGCCATGTGTTTTCTCTTTGGAAGATAAAAGGTGCTTTTGATGGAGGTACAGACTGTCTTAATTCATGGTAACATTCAAGGTATAGTGAAAAGATGTCCCATATAGGCATACTGAAATTTCTGTCTTAGGTATTTTGTTTATAGCTTATACCTACAGGCAGGTTGGACAGCATTACCAACCATTAAAGTTTCTTGGCACTTCCTGGCATTTGCTGCATTAGCAATGCCACAGGACACAAGCAGTCAAGAAGATTTTGGGAGGGTGTCAGGGATGACTCCTTGGTACAGGTACTGTCTCCAGCGCCAACCAGGGGTGATAAGCACCTGTGTCTCCAGAAGAAGTGGCTGGGAGAGCTATGGCCAAGTCAACTATGGAGAGAAACTTTGTATCAGAAGGACTTCCTAGTCTGGGACTGGGTAGGTGAAGAACAAGGGGCTGGGAAAAAGGTGTGTTCAAATTCGGAAGACAGTAGTCACAAAAGCTTTGTGTAAAGTACCTTCCCACACAGTGTGGTCTGAAGTCACTGTTTTTTGTCTGAGAGTCCTGTTGCATCAGCACAGGGACGTGGAAGCAATGGTAACACTTTTCCTGTCTTTCACCACTCTTACTTTATTCCAGTAACTCAAATGGTATCAGTCTGGATGTTGGATATTAAGTTCTGTGATGAGCTATAGTGGTGTCAATATGAAAACAAATTCAAATTACAGAGGGGATGGTATTATTTTTTTTAAATCAAAATCTTGTGGATGTCATTTTTCATTCTGAAAATATATTTTCTTTGCAAAAAACTGCAAAGTTAAGCCCTCAAAATTTAATGCCTGAATTATATTGTTTGTGCACAATTAATTTGTCCCACTTTTTCATGTGTGTTAAGGTAGAATCTTTAACTACAGAATCCTGCTTCATTCATATACAGAAAGGTTCAGGTCTGGCAACAAACTAGGACTTTGCGGAATAGCAAAGAATTAAGAGGACACTACCTCATTTGTTAAGTAAGCCAGAAAGTATAGAGTGAATGAGACAGGATAGTCTCTTGGTTAAAACAGCACTTTTTTTGTTGTTGTTTTTACAAAAGACTCTTTACATGCAGTTGGGTAATTTTGTTACACCAGTTTTGTCAGAGATTTTTATTTCTTTCTAGTTTTCTAGATATACAAGATCCTCTGTGTACGGCTTGGCCCATAGGTTTGGTGAGCACTTACACAACAAATGTATGAACTGGAAAGTGTGTGTGGATGTATGAAATGCTACAGAATATAAAGACAGCTCAAACTGGGTACCCAGAATTAATGAGTACTTTTTGATATAAATCTCTCTGTGCATCAAAACTACTTTTTAAAGAGGGAAAAATACCCACTCATGTCCTAGGCAGGATATGAAATTCATTAAAATTTTTGAGTGTTTCTATACTGGAGTCATGAGTACCAAAGAAGGAAATTAAAATATTGAAAATTATTAATCTGTCCTTACAGCTGACATCTGTCATCACAGAAGGCGTTGTGTAATATGAGGTAAATAAGGCCAATGGCCAAATGCAAATATAGACATGAAAAACCACTTGCCACTCTGTGCCCTGAGTGAAGAGGAGTATTCTAGAAAAAACACAAATTCAAGACACATGTATGGGATAAGATTGAGTTGAGTAGGCAACATAAATCCTGGCTTTTCCTGACATCTGGAGTGCTTGGTTTTCTAACTTCAGTCCAGTAATTAAAAAAGGCTTCCCAGGAACACTTTGCTCCAGCTGAGGGCAGCAGTTTAGTCCCACAAAACGCTAAAAAGCTATTCCTTTGGGGCATACAAGTTGACCTAACCTGCACCCCAGAGGCAGGATGCAAAGTCAAATCCCTTCTCCCCATTGCAGCACTTGACCCACATGCTTGGCCCCTCCAGGCTCTGCGCTGAACTGAATGCTGTCGTGCCTTTCTTCCAGTGAATGCTTCATAGAAAATACTTCAACATTCATCAGAGCAGAGATGGGAATCTCTCCCTGGGGACTGCCACAATGACTAAGCTACAGTGTGATGCTCACACTCTGGCCCAATGAATTTTTAATTGGGCCATGCAAAGAGGAAGAGTTTCAACAGAATGGACTGAGAGGGGCCTCAGCGGGAAACCCCAGCTCTGGTGGCTTCAGCCATCCAGCGGGAGGCACGAGTCCTGATTCCTTAGGTGGAGGAGCTGTTTGATCAAGGTAGGAGCCCACATCATATAGACAGCTGCTCTAATTACTGAGCTACTAGATGAAAAGGGGCACTATCATCTTGCCCTTGTCCTTTGAAAAGACCAGACCTCCTTTGCTTCTCTAAAGAAAGAGTTTAGCTGTGTGAACCCTAAATGCAAATAAATGCCTCTGTGCAAGTGAGTCCCTGAATGAGGCAGGGCTGAAGCCATATCCAAGTAGCTGACATCTTCAATTTGCTTTTCATACCCCAAAATCCCTAATTCAGAGTTGGGAAAAGCCCTCAGTAGCAGGGTACCTGAGAGGTAGTTGTTGCAATGACACTGCCAAACTGCTTGGGTTACTCTAGCCTAAGGAAAAAAAAGGGATATTTAGGGATGGAAAGGTGTAGTCCACATGTTGTTAGGTAGCATCTGCAGGGAAATCTGCATAATCTCAGAGGAAAGCTTTTCATTAATGTAAAATACAAGGTTGCTCCTGAGAAACCTTTTCCGAAGTGTGTGTTTAAACTATGCACTTCAAAGCATGCTTGTGCTTCTGTGAGCCCCAGCTTCACAAGAAACTTTCCCGTACATACAAAGGAGGAGAAAATCTCTGAGGTAATATATGGAAATAAGAGGAAAGGCTGTTGCTCCTTTTGCGTGAATGCACCCGACTTTGACACTAGAAAGGAAACAGTAGACAGAAGAAGCTCAAAGCTCTCAGTTGCAGCCCTTTTATAGCAGTAATAAGATATGGGATTTAGCCAAAACTAAACTTTCCCCATCAACTCAGTCTGCTGCTTTCTTGCTCATGACCTGTCCAGCCTGTATCCCCGAGCATCATACATGTCAGTGCTTTAAAACGCTGTAGTTGTACCCTTCTCAAGATAACCAAGTGCTAACAGTAGGTGGAGATACAATCCAATTGTTCTGTAGTGTATCCAAACAATCTGAAGCCAGCCTGAGTTGCTATTAATTTTAATTAAACCTTACAATAAAAACCAACAGAACAGTGAAAAGCATGAGCAAAAATAAATGTATAGGTCATGCTTTTAGTTCCCTTTATGCAGTAATCTAATACTTGTTTTGGCATCACAGGTGGAGTACACAGACCTAAGTTTAATCTCTCCTGTTTTTCTCTCAAAAATCATGCCTTCTGCTTTTTGTTTGCCTCAGTGAAATAAAATGATAATAGAAGGAAGATGGTTCTGAGACCAGTTCAAGCATCAGAATACAAGATGATTTTAAAAATGTATCAGCTTATTCAAGGTTCCTAGTTTGCTCATCTTATTTTTTAAGGGAAAGGTAATAGAAAATGCGGAAATTCTTTTAATTAAACTTTCACTGTAGCTGGATTTGAAAGGCTGCCTCTGATGTATGCTTCCTCAAAGTGGAAACAAAACAGTGACTGCCTTTCTTTGTGGGTCTAAGTTTTGGAGAATGAAGGGCAAAAACAGTTTTTTGCTAATCCAGCTACACCCACTTTACTTCCTGGACAGTAGTCAGTGAGTGTTGATGGGCACTAGCAAGACCTTTTAATCATGTTTTTAAAGTGCTGCCAGACATGTAAATCTGTAGAAAGGGCAAAATGCCATCCCTGGTAACGGCACCCCTGAAGACTTTATGTCTGTCCATTTTGATTGTACCTGATGCCCAGGTTTTCAGATCTTTGCAAGATTAATGTTTTAAAATTTGCCTTCAGTTTACATCCTTTTCACACACAATCAGTCTAATCCAGCTGGATATCACGGAACAATAGGTTTCTTATTTTAAAATCAGAATTATATCCTATTTGTGCTATGGCACCGCCCCTCCTTCTGGAAGCCTCCAGAAATACAAAATCAGGAAATCCAGCCAGCTCTAGACTGAGGGATGGCAGAAAGATTAATGTGGATTAAGGTGCGGGGAAGCACTTTTCTAGGAATAATTCTCTTTTCTGAAGGTAGCTGCCATTTTGCTTTGTGCTTTTATGCAATTTGTTGTGCATAGCATTTATCCTGTCCTCTTTTTCGTGCTTATGAAATATCTGATGATAAATACAGCTTAGTTTATCCCTAGATCTCCAGGAGTGTTATAAAGAAGTTCTAACTAGAGATAAAGATATAAGGAAAATAAAGAGATGAAGTTACTAGGCACACAGTTGACTGAGGAATATCTTATGGAGGTACCTGTAAGTCCTGGAAATTATTTCCTCCTCTCAGTAGCCTCTCCCAGTTCATGATTCCTTATTCCTATGGCAAAATGATCAGATATGTCACAAAAAATTATACTAAGATGAAAAAAATTATAGTTAATGGAAAGCTGTTTAAAAAAGGCTCTGTCTTTCATAGTGTTACTTTGATGAACTCGATTTTCAGAAGAAAACACCAGAACATCAGAAATTCACAGTGAACTTTAGGGAAGATGCAATCACCTCTCATGTGAAAAGTAAGTTACATACATTTCACTGGTGGTTTTTAAATCTTACATCAGATAATTGCTACTGCTAGAAAATATCAGTCTCTCAGTGCTGCATATCGTGTTTATCCTACCAATGGGACTTTTTTCATTAATAATTGCATTAAAATATCACCCCACTCATGTTCTGAAGCAGCACTCAAAAGTTAGCAAATACTGAATTTTTAATTACATGATTTTGTTATTTCTTCACTATCTTTAAGTTTTTTACTTATGCCCATGAAAACTAAGAGAAAAAAAAAATAAGCATTGAATGAAAGAGCACATGGAACTTGTGTGTAAGTATTGGTATGTGTCTGCCTTTCATATAACAAATTGAATCCTAAATGAACAGAAAGAAAATGTGAAGAGACAGCCACATCTAGCCAACAGCAGGCTTCTAGTAATTTAATGGTATGGTCCACCGTAACCCAAAGTCCTAATAATGAGATCCATTACTCCCAACAACTGTGCATTGTGCATTGCATGATGTGGTAGTACATTTTGATAGTAGAACCCCACACTTATGCAAACTGCCAGAGTTCCTTAGTGCCCCACAAAACAAAAAGGAACGTGGTTTCAAGTGAATTCAATTGATCCTTGATGTCTTATGTGTTACCCATTTTCTAGCATTATGTATATTACTGCGATGTAGCAAATAACGATCATTTATAGTACTTCTCTCACATCAATACAAACTCAGCTTACCTTAGACTTTGTCCCTATAGGAAAGTAGTTTTATAGTCACATCGATATTTTATATCCATATGTTTGAAACAGTGTGAGCCATTTCAGGATCCTTGAGTTCAATTTTACAGGGTGTCACGTTTGTTTCAGCTTGCATGCAGGCAAATTTAGGTAAACCAAAAAATGTTTAGAAGAGTGAAAGGTTGTTCAACATGCAGATTTCATTGGCTTGATTCCCTCAGTCTAGATCTATGCAATAGGCCACAGAGGTTCAACTTTACTTTCTAGGCGATGTCATATAAAACAGAGGCTGTGACTCTGCCAGGTATCTGATCCCGCAGTCCCATAAGATCCGGTGCAGAAAGCAGTGAGCACCAAACCAGTCACTTTGTCACTTTGGTGAGGTTTTTTCCCTCCTTCATTTATTTTGCTGATAGCCATCAATAATAGTTTCATTGTACACTGCCATTGTGTATCTACCTGTGCCCTGGGCTGTGGATGTGTTTATAAATTGAATGATTTCTGACATGATAGACTGCATTTTAACAGTAATTAGAGCATATGGTGACATCGAATCATAATAGAAACAATGCTATTGCAAAGATTTCAGGCTGCCAGTAACGGAAATCTGACATTTATGCAGGCTTTGTGTTGTTTGAAGCTACTGGCCATTATAGCTGAATTGCTATGCAGCTCCGCTCAGCCATTCTGTTTCCCAGAGGTGTTACAAGAGCATGAAGCCATTTCTTTTCCTTTTTGTTTGTTTGTTTGTAATGGGCCTAGTGAGTTATGTAGCTTTCCCTGGGAAATAAAAAGACTTGCAAACGTAATACTTATGCCTCCCTGACATTTCAAATCTATGTGTTGGTGGTTAAACATTTAGTTACATGGCTATTTTTCTAATGAACTACCTTACTTAAAAATGAACTCTAAAATGCCAGTCTGCCTTAACAGCTACATTATGGTCAAATTCCCTGGTGAATTATGTGTAACTTGCTGACTTCAGTGGGAGCAACATACATCTGAGGGCAAAATTTGCCTCTTATGGATTGACTTTCAGAGGTTTGATACTATGTGCCAGATATGCAAAGGCATTTAGCTCCCAGCAGCTCTTGTAAGGAGACCTCTGGCTGAATTTTCGCAGTCTTTTTGTGAATCTCACATAAAATGTGTAAATAAAAATGGGCCTGAGTCCTTATGTTCAATGGGAAGCAATTTATTCTCAGGAGCAGTCCCTATGTATATCTAGATCCTATTGAGATGTTTAAGTACTTATTAACATGAGTAAGAGTTACAGATTACAGATTACAGTTGACTATTTAAAAAATCACGAGGTATGATTTATATTAAAGTCAATGGGCAGAGACAGGAGGAGCAGGAAGCATTCGTTAGAGACATGGACTGCACCGGGGTCCCCAGGAGCCTGTGTTTGTCGAGCTTGAGGTGTGATTTTTAAATTGCATCTTTGGTTTTGTGGGTGTCACTTTACACTTGCATCAAATTGTGCCCACTGTTTTGAACTGACAAGGTATCCCTCTTTCTCTCAGGTTTTTCTTGTGGGCGGTAAATCTCACTCACAGAATTAGAACACAATTTAAGAGTAAATTTAAGAGAGAATATTGTTTTCCAAGCAGATTCTGTTGTCAAAACTGATTTTCTCTCTGGAGTGTCCCAGTATCAGCAAAATATCTACATTTTCCTTCCTCAGGTTTGCACTTTGGGGGATGCACCCCAGGGTACTTTGTACTGGTTTCCAGCTGCCTTTTGGGGTCACAGTTTCTGCCACATTTCATGAGGGGTCTGAGTGGGAGAACCCATGGCTTGAAAGCAGGGTTGTGATCCCCCCCACCAAGTAGTGGTGATGGTCTACAAGACTGAGCCCCAAGCCTGAGCTGTCCACTTCAGATTTAGCTAAAGAACAGTATTCAGGCTCTGAGGTGTGAGCTGCATTTTGAAAATGTCTCCATATACATTGAACATGTTTAACAGTTATTTAGAGTAGACCTTTTAAATTATCTATCAGACCTACCACCCAAATTAAATAGCAGGGCATTTTTGACATTTTTGGCTTGTTAATTAACTTGCTTGATGGTGAACATTTATTATTCTTTTGTTGATAGAAAGCCAGCACACATTGATTGTTAGTTTCATTTTGAGTCTAGTCATCATCCATTTATCAAATGAAGTGTCACTGGTATGTTGGTTGATGGAGTCATGCAGATTTGTTAGCCAGACAGTCTTAGACTGGAAGCAACCATCTCTCTGGAAGAGAGAGGTTTTTTCCACAGTAGAAGTCATTCACACACTCTTATGAACAATCTCATTGATAATCTAAGAAAAACCATATGGTTTCTTATCTTGAACTAGTGATAATGTAATCAAAGCTCGCTGAACATAAGATCTTGGAGCTCAAAAGGTTTGGATTTATCTAAAGAATGTGCGTGTTTATGCACACATAAGTATACAAGGATGCATTATATCCCATCACTTTAAGCTAAATACCTTGAATTGAGAAGGCATCTGACATTTCTGTATCTATCATGTCATATGTGTGTGTATATATATATATACACACACATTGTAAAGAAATTCATAGACCTACAAATCTCGTGTCACACAATCACAGACCATATTATATCAGTCCCTTGTGAGTATGGCTCAGTTTATACTGGACATAAAGGCTAGGGTTTTTGAAAATCAGAAGAGTATCATGTGGTTTTTAGAAGATTTAAATTAGCCCATTTTAGACATACAGTCAGGGAGAAAGATGCATAGATCTGGCCAACAGCTGAGCATATTATTTCAGAGTTTAAGCATAACAAAAGAGGCTATCATGAAACCTTAGAGACCTTCAAAACAAAATTATTAATAGCCAAAAGGGTAAAAGCTTTAGTGAAATTTGGAATCCAGTTCTAAATAGGATCTCCACTTCAAGAATGAATAATAGATGGAGTCCAACTGTTCTGTGGTTGAGCACAAATTAGTGATTCATTGATTGTAATCAAAAGCAGCTGCTTGTAATCAAAGCATAGGTTTTGATAGGTCATTATCAAATGATATGCTAATTTTCTATGTATATAAAGAGCAGAGATGGAGCTTGTCAAGAAAGGTCTTGATGCAAAATACAGATTTTGTGAGAAGTTTACCTCGGTGCTTTCTTTCTTATCTGTCCTTGTCTGTCCAGTCAGTATTTTCTGTCTCCATAATTAGTTTGAGTTTTGTGGCAGCTTATTGGAAATGTCACCAACATCTGGGTGGATGCAGCACAGCACAATAATGCGTTTGTAGGAAGAAAGCAGGTCTTAGCCCTTCCTTTCAGAGTTATCATTACTAATCCACAATGAATACCCTTTTCTACGGACATAAATTTGTGAGTCCAAATTTTGCTAAGTGCGTATGCAAGTATTTTCAAATTCACTTGTTTTAAGTTAAAAAACCTAAGTAAATGGCAATAGTTAGCCAGCAATAGTTAGTGAATGAGAACTACAGCTATTCAGAAACTAAAAATCAGATCATTATTTAAGTGCTTAAATATATACACATTTGGAAGTACCCTGCCCTTAGGTCTCATAGTCCTGAAGTTACCTGGGACAAAGCTCTATGCAAAATTAGCTCCTCTAGTGGTATCAAAGATTCCATATTTAATCACAAAACATCTTTAAAGCCCAAAATCTCCACTACATACTTCCACCCTTTGGGAAAAGAGATACTATTTTGCCTGTTCATTGCTAGGAAGGGATTGTTAGTGTCATCCCTTGGTAGGAGGTATCTGGCTATCTCCTTGCTAAATCTGAAGCAGCCCTCTGAGCCAGAAGGTCATTCTCTGGGTTTGAGCTAAGGCTGTGGAACTGAAACAGAGAAGGTTGGAAGGCCAAAAAGGACATTTGTGATCCCTACTTTGACTTCACAACACAGTAGCCAGCTCAGTGGAAACTAGGCCAAACTCAGCATATTTCAAAAGGAGACTCTAAGTATCCCTTTCTACCATACTTCTCATTTGCCATTGATCCTGGCGTTTGCAATCTGTAGTTATTGTTCACTCGATAGCTGCTTTTAGGTGTTCAAGAGGAGTTTTCCATATCAATACAACAAAGATTTTTCCATTTCAATATAGGCAGGAAAGTAACTTTTTTTAGCCTCAAACCTTGCTTCTATAAACCATTCCCTGTCATTGCTAGACAGTCTTGCTGTGGTTGCTATTTAAAATATTTGGAAACTAAAGCTGCTACACCTCTGTAACAAAACTGTCAAGCTGAGCTAGTGACCACTGGAGAAGTATTAGAATAATATGAATATGGTGGCAAACAGACAGCTCTCAGATGTGCTGTTGCCTCTCAGTCCAGCTCATAAAGTGTGTTGTTTGTAGAAGCACTGGCAACTTGGCACATTAAGTTGGGCTTCTACTTCTGTACCACGATTTTTTGTAACTGGTGTGATTTTTACTTTGGGGATGCTTTCATCTAAGTATTTCTGATATCAAGAAATGACTGCAATATTATGGCTGCTGTGAAGAGGAAATCCCAGCACACTTGCACTGACACATAGCTACATGGTGCACATGTCTGACCTCTGACACTAGACTTGCAGAATAAATGGCTGAAAGGCTTAAGAGGGAAATTCTGTCCTTCCAGTTGTAGGATTTTGCATCCAGGGTGTTGAAAGACCTGTCCTGTAGTCACAAAGGGGACCAGTGACTCAGGCATTGGTACTGTCATGTGAGGATCATACCAGCATCCCTCATTACCTACGGTAATCTACTGCCCCTTTCCAGCCCCGCTGTGGCAGAATATGGTCACAGCTCACCTTCAGCATCTTCCTAGTAGGCAAACACCTCTCCGGTTCTGTAAGTAGTCCCAATAGTGTGATGAGCTTTTCTAGTTTATCCTCAGCTTTTCTCCTGAAAATATCCCAGGTCTTGGAACCATTCTCACCCATCAACATGCGCTTATAAAGCAAACACAGTTCAGATTATGCTGTGGTTTCTGAAAGAAAAACCACAGGAGAACAGAGGATTCTTTTCTCACTAATCATGAGCATTGTAAGAAAGATAGAAAAAGTGGACAAAACCACTGAAAACTGTTGCCATAAACTAGGTGAGATTCTTTCATTTTTCCCTTTTAGAGAACAGCAGATAGTTTTATTCAGTGAGGCAATTTAAGATGACTCTGTTGCTAAATTGTGAATGTATTAAACTAATCCCCTCATTTATATCATGTTTGAATTTGCTATTTATAAATGTAGATGGACAGACAACAGCAATATCACAAAAAAAAAGTTAAATCTCAAAGAGCTAATTGTCTTTACTTTTTGCTGAGCATGCTTTCTATCTTCATCAGAAATATGGCATGACCTAAAGGCCAGTTAAATGTTTCCATTATTTTTGGGAGTTTAAAGATATCAGTATACAACTAATAATGTATTTTTAGAATGGCTGCTGTGTGAGTTTTTACTTTTTGGACAGTGTGACTGGGGACAGTCTTAGGTTAATTCAATATTTTATTTCCAAAATGAACCAGTAAACACACAAAAAATTTTTCATGAAAATTCTTCAAAGTAGAAAAAAAGTTTAATGTAGTTATTCTCTCTTCTCACACTTGGCTCTCCACTGACTACTTCTGACTTTTTACCCTCTTATAGCAAGTTAGATGCCTGATTGCCTAACTCTGTGAAAATTAGATAGTCTAGTTCCTTCTGTTGTGTGCTTCAGAGATTAATATGGAGAAAACAGAACCATCATTCAGTCAAAACTTTAAGTTGTTCAGCCAAAACTGAAATTTTGCTCTTCCAGAGTCCACAGGACAGGCAAGGCATAGCAGAGGGATGGGGATGAAGCCTTTGCTGCTGAGATGTGAGGAACAGATATGGACACAGTGACAATGGTGTACACCAACCTTCACCCTAGCAGGAGTCAGATCCTAGATTTTTTCCTTTTGGACAGCAGTGGTGGCAGCCAACCTGGATGGTCAGTGCTTTGGCATGGACAAAGAGGGCAGAGAAACCAAAGGGCTTTTATTACCTCTAACAGTGGTTGACTTTGCCAGCTTTGCCTATATGTAAGACAAAAATATATACTCCCATAAGGACTAAATAAGAAACATAAATTCAACTTAAAAAATAACATTACCTTTCTTTCTTTGAAAAAAGAGAAAAAGATAAATTATACCATCTTTCCTATTTTTCCAGTCCTAGCCTTAAGCCATTATAATTGCTTGAGCAAAGGTGAACAGCAAGCCAAACCAAGCCATGCATTTTGACTTCCTGTTCTGCTGACTGATGTATTGTTATTTGAAGTGCTGCATACCTCATTATGTGCAGTTAATAAAGTAGTATTGTGGGCAGATGTGCAGTGCCCTCAGATCTATGGAGCAGGTTAAGAAGTGGACCAGCACTTAAAGGTTGTGAAGCAGAGAAAACGTTCTGCAAAATTCACAGTGAATAATAATGCATGCCTTCCAACACTCTGTGTTGCCCCCCTGTTTTCTGCTCTCAACCACAGCCAAAACAGCCCATTCTCATTTTTTCTCTGTACATATTCATCTTGGTGCATTTCTTCATCTGTTTGTGGGATTATATTCAAATAGTCACCCTGGGACCACAAGGCTAAAATATAATTTTCATTTTCTAGGTGAAAATGTATTTGTAATAAACAGGGGAAGTTAAAATTTATACCTAACTTCATAGAAGGAGGAAAATATTTCTTATCAAATTGCAATTTGATAAAAAGTATACTACATTTCTAGAACATGGCATTTCTTTAGCTGTTAGGCTATGGAAGGAAAAGAAATAGAAATTTTAACAATTTTCACACAAGACTTCAAACAAGACTTCAAATAGAGTGATTTCATGTAAAGGTTGAAACAGAAAATTCAGAGCTTTCCACATCCTAAAAAGAAATGCTTTAAGAAAGTAGAACAAATAAGCCCAAGAGAACTTTAGTTGATAGGATCCCATGTCTACTGCTGTTGTGAACACACCAATTATCAGAAGACTAGTAGCATGATCGGGTGTCCTGAAAGATGTTGATTTTGTCTCCTTGGCCACGTAGTTATAAACTTTCCTCTCTGTAAATAATTCGCTTTTACACCTTCTGCATGCACAAAGGTGCAGAAGGGGACAGGAACGCTCCTGCAGCAGATCTCAGAAGCACTCAGATGCTCACAGCCTCTTTGTCCCCATGCACCACAGTGGCCCTCGCTGTAGGATTTGACACCCTCTGCCAGTGGAAAGCATGCGCTCTCGCCAGTTCTAGTTAGTATGGCAGACAAGTTGGAGCCTTGCAGGCACACTCACTGAGCAGTAAGCTCCAGCAAATCCAGATGTTTTCAGGCTTTGGACCACCAAAACATGTCTAAATGGAACAAATTCATACACACTATGAGCAATCTAAGTCTTTGAAACTTTGAAGGATTTGTAGTTCACTGAAAATGCTTTAGGGATCCAGGTTGAAAAGTTTGAAGCCACCAGTTGGGTCCAGAAGCTTAAAATGGGCAAAAGGGATCCTGGAAGATAAAAGGAGGATTTGTGGAACAAATATGTAAAAAGCTCTCAGCTATTCCTCTATTTACAGAAAAATGAGCCTTAGCTACCAACTTCTTGTTTGTCCTACAGGCCTCCTTTATGAAGCAAAAATGGGTAAGGCATAGGCAATCAGTTAAACAGAACTAAATTAAAGTTGTTGACAAAAAATCATAATGTGCATCTGATTATTCAGCTTCGGTGAAACAAATATTTAGGGCAGCATTCAAGCTTTCATTGTTTTTATGACCAGTATGTTTGCTGCCATGAACTCAATCACGGCACAATAGGAGGTGAGACTAAATGGTTTGACACATAGCAAGTAATCATGATAAAAGAATTGACACTCTATGCAGTGCAGAGGCTGTTACATTTTTAAATGCAAAATTAATTTCAAGATTGATTGAAGTCTTCTCCCTTTCTTCTAGCAATGGAATTAGCGTATTATTGTGGGCCTTCCGTAGTTCTTTGTCTCGTGTACAGCATCTGCAGTGAGTTCAGCAGTGTTTAAAAAATGCATTTAGATTTGAGCTTTAGAATAACCTTTGCAAGTACTTTTCCCCCTTGAAACTTCGCAATGATATGGGAGATGGAGGAAGAAGAGGAGGAGGAGTTGGCATTAGAGCTTCAGAATGTGCTGAAGGATTCTGTTTACCGAGAGCACAGGTAAATTGCTGGAGATTTAGCACACAGCTCATGCCATTTGTCTGAACATGACCTTGCGAGGACACCTTTCTGGTTTGAGGGGGGTAATTTTGTTTCATGCACTTGTCAATCTTGTGGCTGTTTCTCCAAAAGCAAGCAAGCATGCTGAAGGAAATGTGTGACAGTGCTGAGAGGTAGCCTGCAGAAGTGTAAAGCTTGATTATTAATTAAGGTGAGACTGCATCCAAAGCTGCAATGCTACAGTGCAAAATTATTTCTGTTGTTTTGTGGGGGGATATGTTTGGTGGGCTAGCATAGTTCAGATCTTACACACAGGGTTATTTGCAAACAAAAGCAATCATCTATATATGGCAGTCCACACTTCTTTTTCAAGTCTTCTTGCTAAAGGCGCTGATAAATCCACAATTTCTGGAGGGCTGTGTTAGAACAGATCTGTGTTAATCAAGATGATTTTTTGGCTCTTGGTTATTCCTATGGTTTTAACTAAATCAGACTTGTAGGACACTCCTAATTGCTTCACTGGCTGCAATATGCAGCCACAAATGAAAACGGTCTGCCCTAATTCCTATGTTGAATATCAACAAGTTGTGAAGTGTTCGTGTGTGAGAGAGCGGAGCTGGCATTATCTGGATGGTCGGTGCTGGCAGGAGATTAGCTTGAGGCTGCAGGGGCGCAGCTACAAGGGAAGTTTCCCCATCATTGTCTTTGGTATGCTAATGCTCTTGTTCGTTACATTAATGGTAGCATTGCAACTGAAAACAAGAAGAAAGAGAGTAGCAATAAATAGTACAATGTTTAAAATACTGGATTATAATACATCCTAAATCTGCTAACCGTTATCAGTGAAAATTCAGATTAGCAAAAAACTGGTAGTATTTACTCATGCTGGGAGAACAATTTCTCTGGATTTAAATAATTTTCCCAAATTGGATATACTTCTTTGTACTTCAGTTGGACTATAACAGGGCTACATGGAGAATGAAGATCTTATCACTTCAATGATGTGACCAACAGAAGTTGTTCTTTCAGGTCTGTTTGGCTTAATTTTACCACAGGTCCCAAGAAATGAGTGCTGGAAAGCTGAGAAATGAGCACTGGAAAGGCATGCTCTGGGCAGCTTAGGAAACCACCAGGTCCCTATTACCTCCTTCTGTCACAGGGTACAACCCACACAGAGGAACTGGCAGGAGATGTGCACCCACGTCTCTCCAGAGCAAAGCCAAACGGTTAATATGAACCACTGCTCCTGGGCATTAAAGCTTTGGATTTAGCACTGAAGCAGCTGAGGTGCCAACAAATTTCCTTCTGCCATTTCTGTCACAGCCAGGTAATCTCCGCAGGAGGACAGAATAGAAACCTGGCAAGAGTTACATCTTCACCCCTTCAACTAAATTTCCCACACTTTTCATATCACCCAGTTTAGCAGTGAAAAAATGACTGTCAGGGGCTATACCCATCTTGCAAGGAGTACTTTGTCTGATAATTAAGATTCTTTAGGGGTGATGCACAGTCAGGTGTGGCTTCTTCAAATGACTTCCCATTTGCCAGGAGGCAGGACATGGATGCAGAGATACTTATTGCAGAACAAGTGCATGGTAGCTTGGCATGTTGGGAAGTGAGCTGAAGTCCTAGCCAGGCACTTCTGGATGTTTTACCCAAAATAAAAATAAAAATAAAAATATAATAATAATAATTATAATAATTATAAGAAGAAGAAGAAGAAGAAGAAGAAGAAGAAGAAATGCAGTTATAAAACACTCAGAAATTTACTTTCCAAGCTCAGTAAAAACCTATAATTAATATTTAGGTTTAAGCACCACATGTGGTACACTTCATGGGACTAGTCAGAAATTTCTCTTTTAAATTGTTTTAAAAGATGTTTTTAAAAGATTTATAATGGAAGATAGTTTCAAAGAATTATTTGAATTCAAGTTTTTTAAAAAAGTCAGCTTTGAAATGTTGAGATGCACACTTGGGCATGTGTTCATAACTGCACTACAATTTTTTTCTGAAATTTTAAAAGTCTATTTTAGAACTTAAAAATTGCCAAAACAGCAATGAATCATTGTAAATTACTTAAATAAAGTGTCTACAATGATTCAAGTAATTTATTAAAATTCACTATAGGGCAAAATTCAGGTCATTGTGTTTGATCCAATGAATACAGTTCAATTTTTTAAATCTCTGAATTTTTCACAAGGCAAGAAAGACTGTTTCCAGCTCAGCTCTGCTGGTTTGTGTGTGATATAGCAAAGAATCAAGTACTGAAAAGAGTAAAAGCAATTTAGGACACTGCCTTCTTTCTTATTAATGGCATCTTCACTGCAAATCAAGCCTGAACTCCATGCAAGTCCCCCTATTCCTAAATTTTCTTCAGAAATTCAGTAACTCTGAACCTTTCTAACCACTTTAATGGGAGCAGTATTTTACCCTAACTAACTGGGCCGGTGAGGCATTGGCAAAATCAGTAGCCTATGCTTAGTTCAGCAATAATAATTTCAATTATATATGGATAATTCTTTTGTATTCATAAAGACAGCTCTAAGCCTTCAAAATCCGGCAATCTGTGTTTACTAGTTTGAAGCTATTTCAATTTTATCTTTTACTTTTGAATTATTTTTATACAATTATCTCTCCCCATGAAAATTCTTTTCTGTGTTCATTGAACATTGAAGAGCAATATGTTTCCATTTGAAAAGTCTTAGCATTCCAGATGAAAATAGATCTATTAATTACTGTTTTTTCCCCAAATTAATTTCATCTAACTGCCTCTGTATAGGTCTCTGCCTGTATTGTACCACTTGGATTTAATTGTAGGGAATAAATAAAAACAAAAGATTCAAGACATTTAATGCAGAGGGAGAAATAGCAGCACCATCTACCATTACAATTGCCTAAAACTCCCAGAATAAGATCATATTTGCATTTTCCTATAAATAAAATATCCTTAACTTCTTCAACCTGAACTCTTCCCTACAAAGAATTTTTCAGGCTGAATTTCATCAATAATTAGTGAATCTATTTGGATGATCATAGAATCATAGATGCATAGAGCAGCCCAGGTTGGAAGGGACCTCAAAAGATCATCTGGTCCAACCTTTCATGGGAAAGGGAGCCTAGATGAGATTATCTGGCACCCTGTCCAATCACATATTGAAAACCTCCAGTGATGGGGACTCCACCATGTCCCTGGGTAAGTTGTTCTAGTCCTTACTGTAAAAAATTTCTTTCTTATATTGAGATGAACCCTCTCCCACTGCAACTTGGACCCATTGCCACTTGTCTTCTCCATGTGACCTCTTATGAAGAGAGAATCTCCGTCCCCTTTGTAGCCACCCTTTAAGTACTGGAACACTGTGATGAGGTGCTCCCTGAGCCTTCTATTCTCCAGGGAGAAAAGGCCTTGTTCCTTCAGTCTTTCCTCATGGGGCAGATTCTCCAGCTCTTTTTGGCCCTCCTTTGGACCATCTCCAGTCTGTCCATGTCTTTCTTGAATTATGGGGACCACAACTGGACACGGTACTCCAAGAGTGGCATGACAATGCTGAGTAGAGTGAGATGATCACGTCTCTATCTCTTTTAGTAATACCCAGGTGGATGCAGCCCAGGATCTGATTTGCCTTTGTCATGGCAGTGGTGCCCTGCTGACTCATGTTCAGCTTGTTGTCCACCAGGACCTCCAAGTCCCCTTCAGCAAGACTGCTCCCCAGTCACATAAATCCTAGCCTGTGCTGGGCTATTTGGTTATTTCGTTCCAGGTGCAGGACTTTGCACTTGTCTTTTTTAAATTTCCTATTGTTCTTGCTTGCCCAGTTTACCAGCCTGCCCAGGTCTCTGTAAGATGGCTCACCCTTCTGACATGTTCACCTCACCACCTGGTTTGGTATCAGCAAACTTGGCGAGGGTGCTTTCAATCCCATCGCCCAGATCATTTATGAAGATGTTGGACAGCATGGGGCCCAGTATGGATCCCTGGGGGACCCCACTTGTGACAGGCTGATACTTTCCAAGAATGCAATTAACGGGGTAGGTTACAGAAAAGTTACCACAACTGAGCAAACCAAGAGCATGTTCAGCTCCTTCATGGCAGTTGTTCCCATGAATACTCTGACTTTTTTGATAATGCAAGTTACTTTCTCTCACTTTGTTCCCGAGGATCAGGGCAAAAACTAAATAATGAAGATAAAATATTCAGCAGTTGCTCGTTCTGGGAGCACCAGCTGAGGACTTTGTGAAAAAGTGGTTTTGTGATCATGTCATTAATGACAGTAGCAAAATACATATTCATGAGCTAGATGGATTCTGGTATTTCCTAATTTTTGAGTGTTTGTCACTGTAATCTTAATATTTAAAACATTTCTTCTGAGTGTGTAGCATGTCAGTCAGGGTGGGCAACAGAAGGCACAACTGACTCCCAAACCTGCTGCTTCTAAGAGGCTTCCCTGGCTTCTAGGCACCAAGTAACAGCCAAAGTGTCTTTTTGTCTCTCCAACAGGGAAGTCACTGCATGGGGACTATACCTCCTGATAAAAAGCAAAGGGAAGAGATTTGGGATTTTTTCCTGTGATCCAATTTACAGAAAGCTTTAGGTCTCTTTCAACTTGCATGTAAGTTATCTTACAGATATAGGTGACATTAAGAATTCAGAAATTAGAATTGGAAAGGACTAACTAAAGCATTTCGAAAACAAATGTAGGATAGCTGTTGGCAGATTTATTTTAATTAATAAATTGTAGGGCTTTAAATGTCCAATAAAGGTCGTCTCAGGTGTTAATCACCCCTACTCCCTCTACTGAGGATTGTGTATTATCTCTGCAATGGTTAGTTCAGTTGTAGTAAAGGCAGAGACAAAACACTAGAAACAGAAAACATGCAAATAAAATTCCTGCGCGTCCTTCAGAAACTGTCTGTGCAGCCTGTAATTTCTAGGGCAAAGGTTTGATGTCTGATGCTTCAAGTGAAGTTTGAAACTGAAACAAACCCCGGCTCCTGTGGAGAAGAAAATGTGTCGAGGAAGTTTGTCCTTTTTATTCAGAGCACCTAAGAAAAGGTGTTAGATCTAAAATATATAGGTTTTGTCAGAACAGGCTTCTATAAAAACCCAAGCCAGAGAAACATTTCTGTGGTTTTTTAATAAGATTTACATTGGAAAATAAGTTTTTAGAGGACTCTTTCTCAAAGCTACAAACCTAGACAGAGCAGTAAAGGAACCAGGAAACCAATACGGCTTAAATTTGAGTAAATAAAAAAAATGATAATTTTTTTAGCTGAAGGTAAGAGAAATGCAGAGACACAATATGTACCAAAATAATTATTTTTAAATTGTTCTTATAAAAATATTTTATTATTAAATAGTTCTGTTACATTTTACTTAGAAACAGGGCCTGCCCTAGTTTCTGTGATTGTTTGTTACAGCACGTTTGACATCCCTGTCCCTCCATAAGGCTATAGAAAAGAGGTTCAGGAAAAATTTTCAATAGTTCCTAGAGGCAGGTCTCCAAACAGAGCACCCACCATCAAGTTGCTGTTCTATCATTGGTTTGTTATGTTGAAATAAACAGTACAAGGGCTTTTTCAGTGGATTAAATGTTTTTAAGCAAGGACTATTTCAAGGTAATATCTTGTAATGCATATTAGGGCTTTTCCATAAACGCGTGCCCACAAGTGCTCATGCATGTATGTAAATACATGTATAAAGTCTTCTGGGAACACAGCATTTCATTAATGCTCATAAATCCTAGAGAGATGAGCAAATGCCAGTGTTATAAATTTATCTAAATGGAGAGAATTGACAGTATTGTACCAAACTCTACAAAGAAAAGGATTAAGATCGGGGCAGTAGCCATGGAAGTAAAGCTGAACCTTTCCATCAGATTCACTAAATGTCAGCTAAGGCCAGTCCTAAGACAATATTATTCATTGATTGTATCATTTGTAAAGGTTTGGAACACGTATGACATCATATAGAAACATGGAAGAAAAAAAAATTCTTACCTAGGTATGAAGATTTGGTCTGTCTTTGAGCTTCCTTGAACTCATGGCTGCTGAGAGTTAGTAATTTTGTCACCAGTTTCATTTTTTGATGCCTAAAGGTAGGCAATTACATTTTGTATTTGAGTTTCAAATATCCTCTGAAAATCAAGTGATTTATTTAAGTACTTCACTGTGAACTTAGCCCAATTTCTGTAACTCATGCTGGAATATATTGGCTAGCATTCTTCAAAAGTTTGTCTCAGAATTAATAGGCATATGCAAACACATATTTTGATCTGCTCAGTTTTCGTGTTCTTGCTTCTTTTAATAGGTACTCAAACATCAGATATAACCTTTTGTCCATCTCCTTCTCCACAGGGCTATATTTATAAATGGTTTCACCTTTAATATGGCCCTGCTTTCCTATTTTAGAGAACAGAAATGACTTATCAGCCTGGTAGCAGATCCTTATTTTGTCTGCCTCCCACAATCCATCAGGAGAGGGTTAAGAAAAGGACCAGTTATCTCATAGCAGTCAAATTCTTTGTACATCATTGAGTTTTACATTGAACATCTCTGTGTGCTGTCAGCTGCAGAGAAAGAAGATTACACTGTGTGTCTGCTACATGAATACCCTGTAAATACTGCTTCAGTGCAAAAGGCAGATTTCTAATCAGCTATGAAATAAACAGAAACTCTTAGTTATTTTAGCATTCAAATAGTCAAATTTGGTTGATATACTGCACAATGGCAATTTATTTAATGTATTAACAGACATCTAATAGCACAACAGCCAAAATATCCAAAGGAGTAAAATGAACCCTGCAAATGAGAGAGGTTATGAAAATATCTAACAAGAGCAGTCCTACACACTGGGCTGCTCACCAGCATCTACAGTGCAAGCAATTCTTTTTGAACCTATAAATGATTCTGAATCACTGATTCCCAAGTTGGTGGGGAATAAGGATAGTAGGGATGAGGAGATGCAAGGTCGGTTGGGGTTTTATATTTGTTTTTTTCCAAGACAGTCTTAAACACCATCTCTCCAGGCACCACTGAATACAGTTGAAACAAAAGCTTTTACCTAATTTGATAGAAAACAACTGCATAAGGGGAAAAGTGAAGATATACTTCGGATTTTATATTTTTAAAACATTGGGCTGCAACTTTGTAAGCACACACATGTTGCAGGTCAGCTGTTTATGGAAATGGCAATGGGGGATGCAATCATAACCAGACTTGAATGTATCTTGTCACCTAAAGCATGTCTGTATACAGGAATACATAAGGCTCTAGTAAATTCCAGAGGAGAAAAAGTCTGAATTAGAGCAGTGACAGTTTCTTATAGGATGCTCTTGTATCTTTTGAGAAATGACAGGGATCTTTATGAAGTGATGCAACACTTGTAAAATCACAGCAAATGTGCAGATTGCTCATTCTGCTGCTGGTGGGATCGTAATAGTATAGCCTGCATGGGGCTTTGTTTTCACAGTTAGAGACAGAAACAAATCCAAACTTCATAATTAGGGCATAACCCAAATCCCAGGCTTTTAAAAACCTCTATTTAACTCTGCTGTTCAGGATGTTTCCCTAAGGACTCAAAACTGACCAACTGCTGAAATTTGAATGCTGGCCATAGGGGGCTTTTACAAATAATGGCCCTTGTAGTGTCCATAGCACAATGAACAGCCTTGCTACTACACATTTGCTGCTTCAGGGATTCCTATCTCTAGAAGCCCCTTTCTTGTGGCACATGTGAATATTATTGTTTAAAAATTAGTGTAGACCATTAATAAGGTGCTATAAAAACACTGTTTTAAACTTCACAGAGAGAATATCAGCTTCTGTATAAAATGATCAGTTTTTGCAAGTGATATGACATAGCAGAGAGACACAGTCATCATGATGGGTTTATGTCACTTCAGTTTAATACGAAGAAAATTCTGCATGTCAATAGCTATTCTTTGACAGTTTTTTGTTATTTCTTCCATTTTCATTTCAATACAAGGGGGAGTCTTCAAACTTTTTAGGTATTTTGGTTGCTTCCATTTCTTATGCAACACTGGAAGCATTAATAAGGTCTGCTTACAAGTGGGAATGCTGTCCTGCCTAATGAATGTGATACTCTGTTGTGGCACAGGGATTTTCATTCACTTCCCATCTCTGTTACAGGCCTGCTCGTGACCACAGGTTAGCTGCGCAGTGACTGCGTCCTTGACTCAGTGTCTTTAAATTAAATGGGTGGAAAATGAAGCTTAGTTATTGTGGATTAATTTTTCATCCACGTTCTTTAAAAAATGCAAACTTGCAAATGTCAGGGACTCTGAAAAATTGATATTTTTCTTAGGTATCCAGTTTCTCCTACTGTTGCCAATTTGAATTTTACATGTACTTTAAAAATTGTGCTTCTTCAAATCTTGGACATGGCATTTTATTCCAGCCTAGCCCATAAGGAAAAAAAGGGCTTTGAACTCTTAACCAGGACATTTTAAAAAGGAAAGAAGGAAAAAAATTCTTTCATTCTTGAAATCTGGCCTCCTTTGTTTTTTTGTCTGAGCTTCGAATTACTGTTGGGGTTTTTTTTATTTCTCTTTTAATGAAAGTGTTGTGGGGAAAAAAAAAAAGAGTCCTTTCTAGTATGTGACATAAAAGAAATAATAAGTGAAACTGAAAATAGCTGGAAGAAATAAAAACTCTTTTGGTCTTAGCTTCCTCTTGCTTCAGTTTTCCATCAGTGTAACTCTCTAGCCTAGCCTGGGCAATGGCAGTCACATTAGAGTTAGCTTTCCTAAATGCATTTGTGAAAACACTTATTTCTTCAACTAGTATAGAATTAAACTATACTATTTTCTTCTACACCTGTTCATTATTTTTCTTCTAGACCTATTTGTTAGAGGCTGAGGTCCTAGATTTGTTAATCAAACCTTCTCTCAGACACAATTATACACTGACTGAATCCAATAAAGGTCAGGGTTTACATGTGAAAATAATTTACCATTTAGGCATATTTACAATTATTTTTTATTTTCAGGGTAATAAACCCCATATATTTTAAATAATACGTAACCTCTGATCATGTGACTGACTTTGCAATATATGCTGGCTCCATGTTGGGAGTCAGTTGCAGATCTGGAGCCTTGTTTTGTATTTTCAAAACAGTAAGCATCCCACTTCCCACAGTAGCATATAGGAACACTAGCTCTTCTGCTTTGGTCTGTTCAACCACAGATAAACAAGTCATTCCAACTTTAAACTAATAAAAACTTGAATTGTTGCCAAAAGATGAGTTAAAAGTACAATAGCAAGTCTAAAAATCAAAATACATCATTCATTCCCTCTGGAACGGATTCCCGATGGTCAAAGGCTTCATTTCAATCCCAAAGTAAATATGAGCAACTTTGAATAACTGTGTACCATCTTTTGAAGCTTTGTTGTTTTGGGTTTTTTTTAAAGAAAACTTTTCTTACTATGCTGTATCCTCAAATCTTATTAATCAATAAAGCCTTAAAGTGGCAAGTCAGTCACACCCTCCTGCTAGGGTAAATGATGGTTTAAACCCTTTCTAAAAATTGCTTCCTTTTTTCCTCTCTTCTCCATCATAACATTTGTTTTGTTACAGGCTGCAAATATGCTTTTCTGACTGCACTTTGTCACCCACAGATTCCACTGCACAGTGGGTGGAGAACTGGGGATTTGTGTTCTGTTTTCACGCAGAGCTGTGCATTAAAAAATGTGCTGCTGCTGTTGTATTGTGAATGAAACATCTTACCAAAACAGATTAATGATAATCTTTCCAATCTAAATAAAACTAAATAAACCAACTTGATTACTTTCTGTTCAGAAAATAAGAATACAAAGAGAAAAGAAAAAAAAAGCAAAAAGCTTATATCTATGATGATTCCTATGCATGTATATTTGGTTGTGGATCCATTTATAATAAACTAAAGTCTAGTCCTTTAATAAGGAGACAAGAGGCATCAATGGCGCCCCTTGTTATTTGTTCAACTTTTCATTATGAGTAATTCTGACCTGTATAATGAAATCAGATTATGTGTGAAAAATGAAGCAATGTTATACTGAAATGCAGTGTGAAGGTCAAATGTGGATTTTGTAGCTGTGGGAGAGTAAGAGACAACTCATTTTTTAATAGACCAAGGAAAATATTTCTGATTCTGAAATACAGTTCAGGAGGGAAATAAAAGGAACAAGAAAAGAGAGGTGTGGCTTGAACACCCAAAAGGAGAACAAGGAACTGGAAAATATAATTTCCTAAGAAAACCCCTGACACAGAGCTTGATTCCAGTCACTAACTCTCCTTCTTCTGTTTTGTTTTGTGTACACAGGGAATTATGATACTCATCAAGGGTCTGGGTCAAGCCCCTAGTGTTGTGAATGAAAACTTATCCACTGCCTGTAGTAGTAGCTCAACATTCAGCGCTTCCAGAGGCTCATGCTTATTTATAAGCAGATTGCTCCTGTATTAATTTTTATTATTTAGAGGTGAAAAATGTCACACTGATGCTCAGGAAGTGAAATTATATGACAATATTGGCTCTGCATTTAAATGTTGAAATTCTGTGTGGCACACATTGAGTGAAACGTAGGCATTCTGAGAATGATTATGGCATTAATCAAATACCTTCAGTGTGATTGGTATGGATTTAATACATTTAAAACACTTTTGTGTGTTTTCTTTTTCTTTCTTTTCCAACATTTGAATTTTACAAAACTGCCAAAAACATTTAAAACCTCCAATTTTAATATTGTTGATTGTAGTTGAAAATAACAAAGCTGATAAAGAATAAAATATATTTCTAAATAATTATTTCAGGATGGAAATGGTTAAAATACACAAGTGTTACCATGAATTATCTAGCTTGTTGTAGCAAATACTCACCCTCTGTGAAACTGATGCTTCTACTAAAAAATCCCACAACTTCCATGTACATCCCACAAAAGGTTGAAGTTTCATTTATTTTCCATCTAAGTCAGAAGAATATGACTCTTACAAGAGGATGTAAATTCTGGTAAGGCATCAATGACTGGATTATTTTATTTTTACTGCTATTGATATATCAATTTATTTCATATTTTTCAACAGACTGTCCTAAATGCTTGCCTTGTGCTCTAACAAACTCATCTTTTTCTATTCATTAGTGTTTTATTACCTTTTGCAGAAGTAGGTATGAGAGAACAAGATGATTTCATATTTAGTGTTGTGTGTTGTTAAAACTGCTGACTTTCAGTGAGGAATTAGTGTTTGTCTCTGATTTGCATATTAGTTTGTGAGGGACTTTGAGACCTTGTAGATGACAGGAAATATAAAAAAGTGAGTTTTATTATGCAGATAAGCAGAATAGATCCTAAAAATGCTTTCACACAATCCCACACAATTTCATGTGTTAATATGAAGAACTTGGTGAATTGTCAGCACTAACAAAATAATTTGCTGAGCTGCCTCTTTAGGACAGCTATGTATTACTGAGATATTCATTTTTGCTCTATAAATACATGATGTAAAGAAGCATCTATGACACTAGATATCGCTGCAGAAGTGACATTTCTCTATTGAAATTCTCAGTTTAAAAAGGTGTTCCAGTTTTTAATCTTAAATAAGATCAGAATAAAAAACCACAGTAGAGAAATTACTACTACTGTTGATCCTGTTTCAGTCCCCAAATTAAACCAAAACACAGTTTACTAGAGAAAGATTAATATCATGGATTTGAGGGTATTGGGAGCTTTGCCAATTTTTTAATTAAAGTATGGAGAGTCGCACGCAAAGCTTCAGGAAACAGTGGGAGAAGAGGAGCGTAGGCTGCTCCGTTTCATGCAGCTTACACTCCTCCATGGGGGAACACTGGTTTCCAGCAAAGACTTCATTTATGCAAAAGCTTGCCTTTCCTTGACCTGAGCTTGTAAGTTTGGTCTGAAATGGAAGATCCTTTATCAGAATGTCTGATTAATTATATATCATAATGTCTGATTCAGCTGTTGACTTTAGTTAGCTGTCACTTATTCTAGTTTATCCAAAACTGAATAGCAACTTTTCAGGCAACTAATCCTTTATTATATTAGCTCAAAATTGAAATACGGTTCTAAAGAAAGGATCTGAAGTTTGTCTCATTGTAGCAAAGGTATAATTAACTAGTTTATTTGTTTGCAGGCTGTATGTATTGTGTTGTATGCTTTACTAAAAGGAGCCAAATTGCAAGCTGGAGGGCTTCCTCTTGGCTCTAATCTCTCCAAGGAAGAAGGCTATTTCCCCTTCCCCTAGCAGAACTGAGGACATCAAACACCAGAAAGCCTTTGGGTGAAGCATGCAGGGGTCAGGGACTGCAGATAGGAGCCTACACTGCAAGGGTAGAGATGGAGAGATGCCGAAGAGCAGGAGGCCTGCCCGCCACAGGGGCAGTCAGTATATAGAGACTTTCCCATGTGTCCAAAGGTTAGTGTCAGGGTTGGTTTGACCCAGTAAGGCACTGAAAGTCACTCTTTCAAAAAATCTTAGTTTCACCATTGCTGGGTTTTCACTACATGATGTTAGTGATACATATATATAACATATATAGTATATATACCAGTACATATATGTATAGTTATACATATATATAACCACATAATGTAGTTATTACATTCAGGTTTAGTATTTTGTGCTGTCATAGAAATTAGTCTTGAAAAATTGGAACCTTTTGGTATCTCTGCTTGTCTCAGTGAAAAGGTGGTCCCTGTCCTCACAAGGCTGTGGCTGCCTGGGTATCCCATTGCATTTACCTTCAGGGTGAAGTTGTAAGTCAAAGCTACCTAGCTCAGAAGAGCAAAAGTCTTCCTTTTGCAGTGAAAGGGGACAAATTAGCTCTGGGCAGCCTCATTTACATATTGCCTTGTTGACCTTACGTCTGGTTCCATGTCCCGGGTTGGGCTGGTTATGTGAATGGTTATGTGAAGGAGGCTCCAGCCTAGAAGGGCACAGGGATGTCACAGGGCTTTGAAGTCCTGGACTGTAGTTTAGGAACAGCAGATACAGCAAGTTAGAGGTTGATGCCTTGTCTTTGAGAACCAGGTGGTCTACCCTGGAGCTGACTCTGAACATGACATTACACTAGGCTTTCTCAAGTGTGATGGAATGTATACATATTTAGTACTGGGATTATTTCTTTTACAGGAACAAACTGAGAACCCCATGAAGACAGGTCCTGTTTGTCCAGAAAGTAGCCCAGATTTCTCCATTTTATTGATTCATACTCAACAGTGCAAGGCCTACAGTTACCAAGTCTTGGCAGCACCTGAAAAGGCTGACCCATATTGTTATTTCCATGTCATTGGCTATCCTAATTGGCAAGGTTTATATGGTCCACCTCATCCTGCATTTCTGAGATCACTTAACTTCAGGACCATAGCTCTATGAAAGCTCTGGGACTGAAAATTGCTAATCTTGCGTGACACACTAGAGTATAATAGTTCTTTGTGAAGTCCTAATCTGGTGCTTCTTGTACGATGATCATAACAGCAGTGTTGGAGGAGGAAGAGGGCTCTAGAGTGAAGGCTCTGTTTTACTGAATGTAGAATTCTTATATCTCAGAATTCATCTATTTCCCAAAGTTGGAAACCAGCAAAATATCTCTCCAAGTTTTTTATCAGGTATCAGTTGGTGTTTAAATGATTATAAGCATGTTATGAAAATTGATCTGTGCTCAACTTGCTTTATAGTTGGAACTAAATCATTATTGATTTTATATTCTTGTATTAAATTATATATCACAGCTTTAAAGTATCAAATGCACAAAGAAATAGAACCCATTTTTAAAGCTGGTTGTTACACATATTCTCCCAGAAGGTGGCAGCTGGGGAGCTCATACTACTCTGTAGTACACTTAGACTACTACAGTGTGAACACTTTGTGCAGGGGAAATAAGATTATAACAGAGCAGAAGCGGGGAACTACACCTCCAGACAACACCATTCACATCATTAGGCTTGAGAACTAGGTGTTATATCAGAATTTTGTCCTGAACACTTCTAATGGTATAAGCATCTTCTTCCACAGAAAAAAGATAAAATCAGAATATTTAAGGTATCTATTTTTATTTATTTTATATATGTATATAAATACACACATATAAAATAAGTATATATGAAGGAAGCAAAAAATCTCTGCAGAGGAAAGAGATGGGAAGCCAAGACAAAGTAGAGCAGGGTAGGTCTAGGTGGTCGAGATCCAAAGAGGACACTGATATGGCTGATAGGTCTGGGTTGAGAGGCTCCAGTGTAAGGTTGTAGACATTGTGTCAGAGTGCAGAAAGATGCCTCATGATCCAGAATGGTCAGAACAAACTGGGAAATAAACACAGGCAGAGCGGGAGTCTGTGATGGTGGTAGATGCAATTTCCTGCAGAATTTTTAGAATGAGAGGGGTTTTTTGACTGACTCTTGAAACTAAACGAAAGTTTGTTTGAAGTGATGACACGATATGTGTGAGAAGGCGGGCGGCAGCTCAAAAAGCTGAAAAGCTGGGGCTCGCTCAGGTCAGAAAGAAGAATTTTGCAGCTGTTGACACTGCAGGCAGCTTGGTGATTATTTAGCGGGGTAGTGTGGCTTTTCCTTCTTCTGTGCATATTTTGAGTCAGCCATGAAACACTTGCAGCTGTACAGGGATGGCTGTTCTTTCCTGGAATAACATCTGATCACATTTTTCTTAAGAATGCTTTTTAAAGAATTGAAAATGCAATATTTCATCGTTTGTGGGAAAAAAATTCTTAGAATAAGGGGGCTTTTAATTAAAAATAAAACCATAAAGGTTGTTATTTCTGAAGGAGTGAGCTATGTATTTAGCAATTTAGGTTAAACTTTCTCTATGTCAGATCAGTTTCTTGACCACTTAAAACTTCGAACAATCAAAAATGTACCTGTTTCAGAAATAATTATGAAAGGTCCAGCAGAACAGTCTGTGCTTTGCATCAAAATTAGAAAAATATATTTCAATGGCCATTTCCAGCCCCTTATTGCATGTGTTAGCTGGAGATATGAAATACCCAGTTTTGACAGAAATTTTGTAGTTGAATAAAAATGTCAAGCATTTTTGTGCACTAAAAATCAAAAAATAACCTTGCTTGTGATGAGCAGTTTTGGTGTTGCTGGAACATTAGAGTGACTTTTGAGAACAGTTTTTATAAACAAAGCTTTATTAAAAGACCTGCTAAATCAGCAGCAATAGTTTCAAATTCTGGTTTCATTTGTGCTCCCTCTTTATTAAGAACAATTATAATTAACAGTTTCTGTGGGAGACTCTCCATTTTAGCTTTAAACCTTCACAGGAATCTCCAGAAGAGCACAACTGTTCTCTGTTCTATGAAATTTAATTGGCTTTAACACGGTTCCTGCTAATAAAATAGAAAAGTAATATATCAGTAGGTGTCCTCCCTTGTTGCTTTCTCCTATTACAGCAATCCCACATTGGACTGCAAGTGCAATTTGATTCACAAGTAAATCAGGAACAGTTTCTTAAAGGGCGATTTGTGAGGTGCACCACTGCTGCAGAAAGTAGCTTTGATTAGTGAGTAGTTGACATCCTTCCCTGGAAAACCTCATGTTACAGGGAACATTTTGCAGTACTTCAGGTGGAGAAATTAAAAGGCTATTGATCTCTTGTTCATTAACAATCTTATTATGCTTTTGGTAGACTGGCTGCCTAATGCCCTGTCAAAATTCACACTTGGCTGCCTGTCATACATCTGCATACTTTCCAGCATCAGCCCTGTAGGATAATATGATATTTTTTACTTTCTGTCTCAAACTGTTGTGCAATCTTGTCCTGTGATATTTACACTAATCTAGAAGCAGTTGCATATCAGCACTTAGTGAGAGACTCCCTAGACACACTTGAGTTGTACAAATCTTAAGGCCCCACACTTACAATAAATATTCTAACACTCATACAGTATTAATAATACAAATTCATAATATTTATAATACATCCCAGGGGAGAGGAAGGGAAGTTCACTTGAGTGTATTACACATCATTTCAAAAAGATTTGGAAACAGCTGCTTTCTTTCCTAGCTCGTGGCAGCTGATGGATGCTGCTGCTATTGGAGACGGTGCTGTCTGACATCAGGTAATATATGTGCTGCCGAGGAGCTGCAGCATCCCTCGGGATACAGGGAGCCTCATGGCACGGTTGTTCAGTGTGATCCAATACAAGTGCAAGCCATTAGCACTGTAAGAATAGCAGTTGTAGGAAAGCCAGTACACCCATTGCCAAATCTGATGATAATTTCGCTTCTAAAAGTTCGTTGGAAGAAAATGGTTAGTGAGTCACACCCCTTGGAAAATACTGTGTCATTCTTATTTCCCCAAGGAAGATAAATTGTACTTTGATCAATGACAAATCAGAAACATCAGTCACTTTTAAGAGCAAAATCTTTGTGACCAGATGCCATATTTTTATTCTGAGTTCTATCAGATGAACCCAAACCTCACCTCTACTGCCTTTATATTTTAAAAATAGTAAAGATACTGTAACCAGTGAAATGTCCCATCAAGCAATTAGGATTAGGGTTCATGGAAAAGATCCTGAATGGAGTTAGGTCTTCAGTCCTTTGAAAATCCTATCCTAAGTCTACATGAGGTTTCAGCTTCCAAAGGATGATATGATTATAAGCATTCAGAGCATCTGCTAGGTGATCCAGGAGAAGACGGTGGTCTGTATAAGCACAAGTACAGAACAAATTCATGTATTTTACCATTTCAAAATACCTGCCCCTTTCAGTTTATAGGAAGGGTTTATGTTCAGGATAGCAATATTCATTGTGGCTTTCTCTAACTTTTGCCTGAACTATCTAATAGGATTTCAGTAAAGCTTTCGATACTGTCTCTCACAGTATCCTCCTGAACAAAATGCCCAGCATACAGCTAGACAAACACATAATGCAATGGGCGAGCAATTGGCTGATGGATCAGGCTCAAAGGGTCATAGTAAATGGGGTTACATTGGGCTGGCGGCCAGTCACTAGCGGGGTTCCGCAGGGATCCATCTTGGGGCCAGTACTTTTTAATCTCTTTATAAATGGCTTGGATGCAGGATTTGAAGGATTACTAATTAAGTTTGCTGATGACACAAAATTGGGAGGAGCTGTTGACACTCTCGAGGGCAGAGAGGCCCTGCAGAGAGACCTGGATAGACTGGAGAGCTGGGCAATCACCAGCCGTGTGAAGTTTAACAAGAGCAAGTGCCGGATTTTGCACCTGGGGCACGGCAACCCTGGATGTGCATACAGCATGGGGAACGAGAGGCTGGAGAGGAGCCCCACAGAGGGGGATCTGGGGGTTCTGGTCAACGCCAAGTTGAACATGAGCCAAGAGTGTGCCCTGGCAGCCAGGAGGGCCAACCGTACCCTGGGGCGCATCAAGCACTGCACTGCAGCCGGTCGAGGGAGGGGATTTTCCCACTCTGCTCTGCGCTGGGGTGGCCTCACCTCGGGCACTGTGTGCAGTTTTGGGTGCCACAGTACATCAAGGATATAAAGCTACTAGAGAGTGTCCAGAGGAGGGCCACGAAGTTGGTGAAGGGTTTAGAGGAGAAACCATTCAAGGAGCGGCTGAAGTCACTTGGTTTGTTCAGTCTAGAGAAGAGGAGACTGAGGGCAGACCTCAGGGCAGTCTGCAGCTTCTTCACGGGGGGAAGAGGAGGGGCAGGCGCTGATCTCTTCTCTCTGGTGACCAATGATAGGACCTGAGGGAATGGCAGGAAGATGTGATGGGGAGGTTTAGGTTGGATATTAGGAGAAGGTTCTTCACCCAGAGGGTGGTGGAGCACTGGAACAGGCTCCCCAGGGAGGCAGTCACAGCACCAAGCCTGACGACGTTCAAGAAGCACTTGGACAATGCTCTCAGACATACGGTATGAATTTGGGATTGTCCATTGCAGGGAAATGAGTTGGACTCAATGATCCTTGTGGGGTGCTTCCAACTCAGGACATTCTATGATTCTATGATTCTAATTAAAATTGCTTTATTAGGTTCAAAAAGTATTTTAAAATAAAAGGTGTTCTGCTAACTACACTCAGATTGGCTGCATGCTCTTTCCTGTCCTTAGGGCAGGCCATAACTCAAGGATATCTTATTAAATCCACCTGCAGGTAGTTTTAGACCTTTTAGCTTTTTATTGTTGAACACCTCACGTTCCTCCTAATCCCCCCATTATGCATTACTGTGTGCTTTCCAAGTAGGAAGAGTTGATGCTGCATTATTTTTAACTAAACTAACAGAGTCCAGGTTAGGATTTTATTTGATAATGGTTAGGATGCAGCAGCTGAGTGACTTTGTCAAAGAGGTATTTTAAAATCCACCAAAATGCAGTCTGTGATATTTAATTACTTGAGAAAAATTCTAAATTATAGGACATCCAGCAAAAGTAGCTGTAGCTTCTGGGATATAAATGAAATTGTAACCTAACTAATATATAATTGCGTATAAGCATCACAGGTAAGAACTAAACCAATGCCTTCGTAATACCTTGTGACTATGCTCACATGAGTTGCTCACATGAGGTGCATCACAGAGTTGCAATGGCTCAGTCTTCTATATTAAAATTGTAATTGCATTTTGGTAGGGATTTAATGTGTATAAAATATATTTCTGTATAACACAATTATGTGTAGCTATTTGTCAGTAACCAGCAGCTAACTCTGAGGCAAAGTAGATCAATTTAGCTGTTGCTATTGGAGGGAGCTAAATTTCTTTGGGAGCCACAATATGCAGCAAATTTCCTAAAATACCAGTGAATGTGCAGCCTACCAACTGAATTGACTGAATTTGAGCAGAGGGGTTAAGTTTGTTTGAGTTTGGTGCAAAGGTTCTGTTAAGTTCTCTTTGCCCTCCCTCCTAAAAGAGTATAAACATGTATAAATGTTTCTAAAGTGTACATAAATCTTTTTGAAGGAAGATAAAACATATAAATGTGGTCTTTTTCCATTTTTTGAAGGGGAGGACTGATTCACTTATCAGTTCATTTTTTAGAGATACTTTGGACGGGGAAAGGAAAGGGGGAAAATAGTTTCCACTGGTGAAAAGGAGGATGCTGATGCTGCTTTTACTGTTTTTACTATATTGTAGAGTGGGAATTACTTACATAGCTGGAAATAATCAAGACACCAAGATAACATTCCTCCTGCAAAATGCATTAAAAAGCCCCATTTCTGCTGTGTCTGAAGGACAGGTTTCAGAGCAAAGGTCTGAGCATTCTTTTTACCCAGACCATCATGACACAGTGGTCCACCACTGTGGAGAATGGGAACCTCCCATGCAAATCTACTGCCCAAATCCCAGAAGCAGGACTGCAGCAGATGCTACTCCTGCAAGAAGCAACTTGGCTGTTCTCTTTTTTTCTCTGCTGGTGGGGGATGAGAAGATAAAGGTGATGAGATCATTAAAAAAAAAAAAAATCTCCAAACTGAACAAGTGTAGAAAGGTGATATTATTTGTAGCACCTACTGTATGCATGTGTGTGTATGTGTGCCATCACAGGTCACCAAAAAGATAACTTAATCAAACATTTGAAAAGGGAAAACCTGTACCTGGCTTTCATCGCAGTGATGGTCCTGGAAATGCCTCTATATCTCCTCAGATTTATCACTGGGAAAGTCCCCTTGCTCTCATTTTGTGCTAGTCTCAGGGCTCAGTTCTTAATGCAGCCCCATAAAAACACAAACCTGTAATACATGCCTGATTTCAGCTGTAAAAGGCTTTTGTTCCTACAGTGGCCTCCCTTTGCTGAAAATCTGCTCTGCGTGAGCTTTCTCAGTGTGTAATTACTTGAGGATCTATAGGTAAGACTTTTCAGTACTTAAATAACTAGTATATGAAAACTCTGTGGTGAGGCCTTTCATAAATCAGAGGAGGCTTTGGTGCAATTGATTTGATGATGCAGTTCACTCTAGGGGCTGTGGATGGTGGAGTCTAATGAAGAATATTGAAAAGGTTACAGAACTTTCTCTTGCTTCATGTGCTTTTTGTCTTGAGGCTGATGCCTGAATGGTAGAAACAGTCAAGTTATTAAAACCCACATCTCTCAGTTCTATTTAAAATACAAAACTCTTTAATTTTGTTTCAAAACACTCATTTGTCCACGTTTTTTCTTTTGCCAATGAAAAAATAATTATTTCTGGCTAACCATTACCAGTTTCTGTTTCTCAGACTATCTAATGGCTTTTCTCATGCACTTATTGCAAAAATATGCAAAAATCCAATTTAGACCTGCACTGTACTAAAGGTGTTCATGAAAGAACATACTCCTCAGAAAAACTTTGGCTGCTGTTACTTATTCATAATGTTTTCCTTCCATCTTCCCTCCTTTGCAAGGAGTTATCATGGCTTGCCTGAGTTCTGCATTGCATTGTAAGGGCAACATTTAAGCCCTGCCAAGGATGCATTACAGCAAAATGGCTAACAGTAAACAATTTTCAATATGGCATTTTAGCATTAATTCTCTGAAGGCCTCTGTTATTTCTCTTGTTAAGAGAGAGCAAGCACAGTGTTATTCAAGAATGGGCCAGTGTTTCCACAAAATATCAGTGAAACCCTTTCTGCGGAGGACAGGGCATGTAACTCAGCAAGACTGCAAGCAGCAAAGCTTTCCTCTAGTGCGTGTGTTTCTGTTTTTTTCTGTGTGTCAGTCTTTCTTGAATTATATGTTTGGAATTAAGTAAAATATATAGTAATGTTAACTTCGATTTCTTAATTTATTCAAAAAGACTCATATTTCTTTCAGTCCTTCTTTTGTTGGTTTTCTGGGGTTTTTTTTCAAGATAGCAGGAAAGGCTAAGTCTGTCTTATTCTGATTTGGTAAAAGAAATCTTTAGATAGCAGTGTTAAGTTTATGGCACAAAGGCAAATACCATTGCACTCATACTGCTTTTATATAGCAATCACATTGTACCAGAAATAATAATCTCTTGGTAAGCTAATTTCAAAATTATGATAATGACATTGATCTCCTTTCTAAAAGTGCTTTGAGATTTACTGATGAATGTCTCGATGCAAGAAATAGATATAAATTATCATCAAAAGCATTCATGTACAGAAATTCCAAAGAAAATTATCAGAAAATTTAGGTTCCAAAGTTTAGTACTGCTATGGAAATTCTCTGTACTGCTATTACCATGAGTAAAGAGTGAAAATGAACATGAAAATATGCAAGGCCAAAAAGTAACCCTATGTGTGAGCCCCCCCTGCTGCCTGTGACTGCCATTACCTAGCAAGCCTGTTCCCGAGATCACTACAGAGCTTATTTATGAGGGTCAAGGATAAACAAAGAAGTTGTGGCAGACATAGTGGTTGGGATTAAATTTGCTCAAGAGAGATGTCAAACTGGGAAGGGATACTTTTTTTTTCCCCACACAAAGCTCTAAAATATGTTTCTAAGAAAGGAAATGTTTGACAAACTTTATTAAAGCTATTAATATTGTTTGCTTTCAAATGCGTAACTATTATTTTCAGAATTTTATCAAACATAAAATAATATTCAAAATATATATGGCCCTTTGCATTTATGCAACTCTAACAGAAAAAATTTAATTTCACTGTCTTTAAAAATAATCTCGTCCCTGCTAAGATTTTAAATGCTATGTTTCAAATATAAAAGATTTGGTCATGAAAGTGCAGGTGTAAGGATTTATACTCTGCAGCCTTGCAGCTTCTTTGCTCATTTTCACCTGCTCAGCAGGAGAGGAGAGTGGGAGTGAGTGCTACAACAAGAACTATAGCACATTATACCTTTTGTGCAAAAGTATTGATATCTGAGCAAGGCAGTGAAGGATCAGGTCCCCTGGGAGATGTCCAGGAAAACAGACTGCACCAAAAGTTGTGCTCCTTCAGCTGAAGTGGGAGGTGGGTTGCTCATGAAAATTATCTTTCAGACTAGATTTAAAATTTAGCATCTGTGTCTGGAAATGAGACCATGACACCTTTTGCAGTTCTTGGATGTGCTGTTTTATAACTGATGCCAATATAAGCCACAGTACAAGTGTAAATTCTCTGTTTTGTTAATTCTGCAGAATTACTATTTGTTTATATTTTTGCTTTCCCGGTTTAATTCCCAATATACGCTGAATAAAAAATAGTTGAAGGAGATTGAAAGGAATCCCATATACAAGTACATCTGTGTGTCTGTCTATCTGCTCTGGTATCTAACATCTGTCCTGTGATTTGGTATGAATGAACTACTCTAGAAGACATAGTTGGACATAGTTAGATGGGCAAAGAAATGATAAACCACTTTATCTGAGCAACGGAAAGCCAATGGAAGGAGGAGAAGACAGAGCTAGGCTGCCTACCACTGCAACGTATGAGATGAGTCTTAACAATGTAGTGATAGTGATGGCAGATTTGGGGTAGGAAGATGAAGCTGGGAAGACCATAGGAACTGAAGCAAACAACGTTGCTGCATGCCAGCAGACGGAAGGTGCTGTCTTTCCTGGGAAGCCTGTCCTGAACTGCTATGTCATTCCCTGAAGGCTGGAGGCCTTACCTGCAGTTTAGAGACCGGGATTCACTGAAAGAGCTGTGGGAGAACAAGGTAAAGCTTGTTCCGGGATTAACTTTAAAATAATAAACAAATAACATAAGGTTAAAAAAAAAAAAAGGTTACATTCTCAGAGGGACTATATAGAGATTCAAGGCAAAACATAGGCTGTTAAACTGTGAAAGTGATTACATTGTACCTACCTAAGATAACCCTGGAAACACTGCTTTAAAGTAGACTTCACATTTTCTTCCAAAGAATTGTGTAGGTTTGCTCAAAATTGTTGAATAGTTGCTCTATATCAGTTTGAAAGCTGCTGAACTTCAACAGTGTATGAATGTTTGGAATGCTTACACCCCCTTCGTGGCTTAACTAACATAGGTACCAAAAATGAGATCAAGGTTCTATAATCTCCTTCAGATGTATCTGCTGTTAGCTGAAAGCCTTGAAATTTTTATGGTATGAAACTTGTGGCAATGAAGTGTCAAGCTGTCTTATGTAAAACTTTCAGTAAATTGGGAATCCATCACAACTGCTTAAGAAAACTCTTTGAAGGCTACTGTTGACCTTGGATTTATAACTGTCATGTTTTTGACATTCCCTTTCTTATTTAAGGTGTATATTCACTTTGCACTGTCTTCATCACAAATACAAGCTGAGATTGATGAGACCCATCCATTAATTCCAGCTTTTTTTCATGACACATCTTACACATCTCCTGTCCCCTCTCAAGCCTGTGCTTTTCATATTAAGAACTTGCGTAAAAGCAGTTGACTTGCAGAGATACAAGGGGAACTTGGTCTTTTTAGATAATAATGCTTAACCTCTTGATTTTTAAATGTTATTCCTTTCAGAGATGCAAAGTGATGATATTTCTATTTACACGCTGACAGTCATTGGAACTTGTGCTAAATTTAAGGTGGTGCCTAACCCCTTTGAAGGACTGAACTCAGGGTCCTCATTGCCTTGCCAGATTAAGTCTCCAGTAATCTGTGAATTGATTCCCATCCTGGTTTGCACCTAGATAATGGTATTGAGTTCAGTGTTATTATTCCACTTCTAAACTTACGTCCGGCTTCTATCCTGAAGCCTCAGTAATCAGGTAAGGTAACTGAGCTGAAACAAGAGTTCTTCTTTTGTTGTACCTGCTGCAGGATGCACTGTAGTGTGTGCCCAGAAGGAAGGTCTGGTTACTCCTGAATCTGGAAACAACACAAACAAGGGACATAATGCAAAGACCGTAAAGAAAATAATATAGCAGTCAAAAGGCAATGTATCTTCCTTATTTTATCCAAATCCTGAAATAAAAAACATCATTTATTGACATCCTTTTAATCACACTGCAGAATGTGAAGGACACTTCTGGGATAGTTTACTAAAGGATGACAGTAACAGTTGCTCTAGTATATTTAATCTGCCATTTTTGCTTTCTGACCTGTCAATAAACACTTTTTTGTAAAAGTTGATGGGAAGCAACCACTGTGCTGTTAGTGAGCTAGATGTGCTAATAGAGGCACAACCTGCTAGGATGCTGGGCAAATAAAATGCTGGTTTTAGGAACACGTTCTTCACCTTTCTCTTAGGTGAAATAAGGAAATCCTGGCTGACCTAAGCACAAAGGTGAGTGCAAGGAAATTGCTTTTATGTCACCTTGGTTCACCTATTTGATATTTTTCTGCAAAGAGTTAAACAAAGCCTTTAGAGGAGGAAAAGGGGAAATAGAACAAGAGAAATCAAGCACAGCCTGGAAGGGATCACTGGTGATAACAGGCTTGCTATTAATTGGGGAAGCCATCTAGCCTGGCTTTATCTAGATTGGCAAATTGTAAACTTTCCAGTCTGAACCTATAATCGCATAAATACTAAACCACATAAATGTCTGGGTAATGGCATGAGGCTGGGGGCTTACGGAGCTGCCAGAAGTAGCCAGTCCTTACCAAAAGAGACCCTGAGAGCATGCTGCAGTTTTGCATCCTGCAGACAGAAAACTGTATGGACGGTTAGGTGAGGAGAAACACACATATACACCTTTATTGTATTTACCCCCTTGACATGCTGTACATGGTTGGTGAGTAAATACTGCCCTGTTCTCATAAACATTTTTTTTTTTTTACTCATCAAAGAGGTTTTCCTAGGTGTGTTCCTATGGACTCTTATACCTATACTTAATTTTAGGGAATCTCACAAGAATTTTTAATTTTTTTAGAGGAAAAATGGAGCAGCCTCAGCTGCTCAGTAAACAAAACAAAAGATCTTTTACTCAGCAAAGGAGTGACTTTATAGATGCAATCATTTTTGTTTCTTAAAGTACATTTTCCAGAGGTTTTGGACATCCTCAGGTAGTTTAAAAGGAAGGAAAGGAAATGCAGTAGAGGGAGAATTAAGAGGAAAGTGCATATCCATTAAGGACATAATACCATAGCTCTAACCTTGCCATTGGATATTTGCACAGGACCCAGGGTTTGTGCCTGTTCAGAACCACAGGATAATGGTCAAAAAGTATTGTGTTTTGTTGTGTTTGTAGACTGCACCTGAGAGATTTTTTTTCCTCCCCTGAATTTGGACTCTTTATCTCAGGGCTGTTGGCTTTGGTGAGCTAGCCAAGCTCGCCTGAGCTGAATGCTGGGTGTTGCATGTGTGCATAAGCATGCAGCAAAAGCTTAGTTATTGTCTATATTATCTCTGTGCACTGGGCTGTGATTTTTCATTTCGTAGCTCTGTCACAAATTGGTGTGCTTGAACTGGTGACACAAAGGAAAGGATTTGGACACATATTGGCATGGGTTTCATTAGCCACTGCACTGCCCTGGTCTGAGCTGCTTTTACAGATAAATCCTGTATTCTTACCCCAGAAGTAAGCAACAGAATAATTCTTTAGGGGTGTATTTTGTGTAATCTCCATATGGGAACAGTCACATGTTATTTCATTTTACAACAGGCGCTTTGTTCTGCTAAATGCTTTCCTTTCCAGGGAGGTGGGGAGGAGAAAAATAGCTTTTCTTTGTTTTTTAACCTGCGCTACATGTCTATGTCAAGTTACAGAATCACTAAATAAATTTGCAACATGCAAACCCTGCTTTGGTTCAGCTGCAACTTCACTGGCTGTTGTTTTGACACCCTTCACCTTCCATAATTTCAGTGAAAAAGAAGGGCTCCTCATACCTTGTAGGATTTTGGTGAATGGGCCAAATGAAAGGTTGATGTCACGAAAGGATGTTTTCTAGCATGGGGGAGGTCAGGGAAGCTGAACATCCTGATAGAAGGAGAAGAACATAGAAAAGGCATCATGAAATTATTGAGCTGCCTGCCTAGAATCTGAAGTGTTTCGGATGTTCTTCACATCTCATCCTTCAGCTATTTTTATTTCCTCTGGTCATTATTATTTTTTTTAGCACAAAGGCCATATTTACTGTGTTTGTGCGGATATTAACACACTTCTAGAGACAGCACAAACGGGGAGCTCTGAGGCTGCGTTTCTGCAGTCGCCCTTGGCATCAAAGGCAGCGTGAGCTGTTCCTGCTCTTCTCCTCTTCAACTCCATCTGTTTATTCCATTTATCTCCAACTGTTCACTCCAGGGGTGGCTCCTCAGTAGTGCTATTGCCACTTTTTGCAGAGCTACAGATGAACTGGTTGACCTCAGCTGAATTAAAAATATGCTCAGTCCTTTTTTTTAATTCTTTAACAGGATTAGTTGCAAGTTGAGTTTCTGAATCTAGTTCACCACAAGGCCGCACAGACAAATGGATCAGCAGGACTGAGGGACAAAGGCAGGAAGAAAGAACCAGGCTGGCCTGTTTTGCCTCCCAGAAATGTGTCCTGAAACTGTGTCCTGAAACTGTGACCTGAAGTATAGTCAAGTGTCAGGACCAAGAGAGTCATTACAAGCCTTGTGCCCGAGACCTTCACTTCCCTTATCAGGATGATTAGAGATAAATATGAGACCAAACTGTGCTTTCCAATGCATTCTTAACACCTTCTCAGAACTACAGAGAAGGCGAATGGGTATTTAAGGATGGAGCTTGGCTTATTGTTAGGTTCAGCTTTTAAACTGCCTTCTACCCTTCTGTGCAATATATTCTAATTCCTCTTTCTTTATATCCACTACTTTGTGAGGTTGCCTTTATATCCCTTTCCCAGCCATGCAGGAACAAATTTTGGCTTTCTTTGCTGGCTCACCTTTTAACTTCTCTTGTTCCTGTGCTGTTTGTCTTTTTCACACTGAATGCTGATGAGGTACTATTTGGTCTGTCTTCAGCAGTCATTTTCTGGGTAATTTCTTTAAGCAGCAAACACTAATTCCTCCCACTCTTTAAAGTGCCATATGGGATCAGATTACCAGATTAAACATGAATCCATTTTTGGATGGCATTTCTGTCCCATGCTAATTCTATTAAAATTATTGACTCTCTGGCCGAAAATACTGCCTTCTAAAGACTGACACACAGCTATTTTCAGGCCAGAACAAGAAGGACAAAGGGCCATTTTCAAATGTTGTTTCTAACATCTTTATCGCAAACTTTGCACTTACCCGAACATATTGCCAACTGAATTGCGTTTGTTCATGTTAGCAGGCACTACTACGAATGCAAAAATATGTTTTTAGCAGTTATCCTCCTAAGAAGCATTTCCAATCCCAGCTGACATATGCATTAATTTTGAAAGATCTTGTGTGGGGGGGCCTCAGCAAGAGAATGTAGCCTTAGAGATTATTGTCGTCGTTCAGATAGTAAAGTTGCACACATTTTAGGAGCAGATGATAGTTCACAGGCTGATATCTGATAGCCTTAACAGAGCTGGATGTTTGTTAAAAGAACTGTTATAAGGAACATGTTTAAAGGAATAACGCTGTTCTCCTGGATGAATATTTCTGATGCGTTAATACCCAGTGGGTGGACTGGGTTTGATAGTCAGGGAGGAGCAGCCTGATAGTGAGTGGGTACGTTGTGTTATTCACTCTTGCCAGTTTTATGTGTATTTGGTGAGGCTGAGTAATGCATGGCTCAATGGCATGGTTCCTGCTCTGGAAAGGAAGAAGGTACTATATTTAGTCTGTAGATGAAAGGCAGCTGCCTGATTTCCATACCCAACGCATTGGCTCTCCTCTCCCCTTCTCAATAGGCGTTATGGTGCAGTGTATGGGAATTCCTTCACACTGGAGGCTTCTGGGGATGAGGGACTACTCCATCAGCCAAAAATGGTATAAACGAGATTTAAAATCATTAGTATGGCTTCTGCCATTATGGTCTCAGCAGATATTGTAAACTTGCAGGATTTGATTCATCATTTGCATTGGTGCAAAATTGGCCGTGACTGCCAAAAAACAATTGACTGTTCCTTCACAGCTGTTTTCTAATTACATTAGAATACTGCAGCGTCTAATGCAGCCACTCAGCCATGGTGTGGACCTGCCTTCTCCCAGAGGGACCTTTCCAGAGCAGCAACACTTGCTTTGAGGTTAAATCTATAGCAAGGGTGGCTAATACACAGGGAGCAGTGACTCTTCAGTCGTGGCCAATTCATTTCTTTCCTGGGAAGCCATCCTGCAGGATGGACAACTGCAGAGAAGTCGGGGTTTAGAAAAATAACACTGAAAATGGTCAAGTCATCTCACATCACGCTGGCACGCAGCCCAGAGGCTTGTAAAAATGCAACTTCATCAGACAAAAAGGAGTTACCGGAAAAGGAGTGGAACAGAAAAGAAAATGCCTTCCTGGCTCTAACCTGTGACATTCCTGTGTTTCATATGCTATGTGCAGTTCTTGTTACCCTGTCTCCAGTGGCATGTGATGGAACTGGAAGAGCTGCAGAGAAGGTGACAGCCTGAGTGGAAGAATTGAAAAGTTTCTCTACAAGCAGAGACTGAATGCACCAAATCTCTTCACCCTGGGGAAAAAGGAGTCTCACGGTGCATATAATACTGTGAACAACAAAGATGTAAAAAGGTGTACAAAATTACAAATGATCCAGAGGATGCAGAGAGGAGATGATCATCCCCTGTTACCACAGAACAAGAAGCAGGGGCACCCTACTAAAATTGCCAGGCAGGAGAAAAGCACTTTCTCTTCATAATGCAAAATAAATTGAGGATTTCATTGGTACAAGATGGTTTGGATACCACATGTTTAAAGAGGTTTAAGATTAAGATTAGACAAATTCAAGACAGAAGAATGCATCAAAGGTTATTAAATGCAATGGTCTGCATACAACTTCCAGTTCAGGAAAGCGCAAAGACTTTGACTGACAGAAACTAGATTACGTTAGGGAAATATCATCTTACAGCTTTGGGCTAAATGAGGATGGATTAATAAAAGGATCATTTTTCAGCTTTCTTCAGTTCTCTGGATATTTTACATGCTTTCTTTCCTGAGAATGAACCACTGAGACTCAATCTTAGAAAACTGTATTATTATTAATACCTTTCCCAGCTTTCTGAAGGGAAGAGGTTCCCTTTTGGTAGCCTTCCCTCCACCTGCACCCTCCTTCAGTGTGTGCTCTGCTGGTAAACCTCAAGAAACACAAACTTGTTTTCCCTCTTCCCATCTTTCTGGCTTCCCAGACAGCTGGTTTGGGTTTTCTTTCTATCACACTCCCTTGGACTCTTTCTGTTAGACTGAGGCTTCTCGGAAGACTACTTGAGGCATAGGAAGAGGTATATCCACAGGCAAGAGCTAAAAAGCAGTTAAACTGGCTCCAGTAGCAAAAACCAAGGGCAACAACTCTGCAGTTGTTCATCTGTGAGGGAAGATTTACCTGTTCAGTAGCCCAGGTGCCTTTTCCCTTGGGCAAAGGAGAAATGTCCATACAGTGTGGTCTGGCTTTTTTTTTTTTGCTCCCCCCCTTCCCTGCAGAGGCAGAATAAAAACATCTCAACCTACAGAGTTTTTTGTCTGCAGGTAGTGTTTGGTTATGTCCTGAGTTTCTATTTAAGTAACAAAGAAGTTATCATCTTTTTATGGTTGAAAAGATAATGAAGAGGTAAATTAAGTGTAAACCAACAAGATGAGACTGTCTGAGTCAGAAGATGGTCTAAAACAAGAGAGAAACAGAGTGCCTTCATTGCAGTGATGATGTCCAGTTAGGATGATATTGCCTCTTTTACTGCTAAGGAAGACTTTAAAGGAGAGAGGTATATTATCTTAATATATAATATTTTATAGATATAGTGTAACATAATGTATATAGCACAACTGCCTGCTACCATCCACTGTTGTTTTAGCATAGCTGGGAAAGAGCAAAGCACAAAGATCCATAGAAAAGTCACTCTCTGGCATCACTAAAGCTATTTTGAAACATATATGTGTTGCATCTCTTGCTATTTACTGAATCATATGAAGATACCAATCAGGGAACCTAAAGATTGCTTGTGCATATTTCTTCTTTTTCCTGTCTGTAAATAACATATACAAGAAAAATCAGATCTCTTCTTATTTGAGGAACATGGCTAAGAAACTTAACAACATTTTCCCAAAAAAAAAACCATTTGACAGAGCATGATTTAAAGAATTTTAGATATGCTTAGTGTTGTGATGGAAAGAGTAACCTGAGTTAGTTTTTCTAAAGGCTTTCAATATCCTCTGGGTTATGTTGACAAAGATGATTCATATACCCTACTAAAAATAATTTGAAATGGAAGATGGGTGTTTGTTTTTCTTCCTGTCCTACAGAGATTATCATAGAGGATGGCACAGTAGCTGTCATGTGAGAGAACTAAATACTAGGGGCAGGTAAAACGGCTTGACTTAATCCATCATTTCTACCGAAGTGATTAAACTGTTTAGAATTAGGGATATTATTTTTTTTTCACCTTCCCACTATGTATATATAAATGCCTTAGAGCCTGTGCTTAGAATAGTGCTTCAGTGCTTTCTTAATGGTTTCAGGAGAGACAGTTCCTGCCCTTTGTCATAGCTCACTGGCTAAATATGGCCATCTGCTGAATTCAGGGGCCACAAGCTGGCAGACTCACCAGTGCTTATAAGAAGTGGAAGTCTTATGCAAACCTAATTTTTGGAAACACACGATTATGCAGCTAGTGACAACCCAAAAATGCCTCAGTGTGAATACTGAATATCGCCATGGGAATGGGAGGAAGACTGCTGGCATCCTTTTAAAGAGTTGCTGTTTGATACAGAAGGGTTAAAAGAGAGAAGTACTATGTACAAGGGCTTTGGATGATACAAAACAGTTTGCATCTGGGCATGTCAGTGCTGCATTTCCAACTCTGCAGAGGTTCTGTACATCCATCTTAATCTGTTATTGCTGCTAAAGATGAAGATGACCCTGTTTCTCTCTAGCAATGGAAGGTCCTTTGATGTTTCTTCTTCCCATTGACAAAAAGCAAAGTGAGGTCCTGACTCTGGAATTTTACCTGGTGAGGTAGAACTGGCTAACAGACATGCCAGCTTTCACAGGATCCCAGGAGGACACATGATATGGTGTGGTATAAATATCTAAACTGACAGCTAAAAACAGTGTCACTTAGGCATATGGGCTAGTAAAATGTGCTAGCCCTTCAAAGTAATAAAATTATGCTTTCCAGAGAGAGGAAATGAGACAGATTGGCAAGATCTGGCATTTCTATGCCACTTTTAAATTTGTATATGTTTTTCAGACCAACACTTTTTTATCCACTGTACATATGAATTACATCTGAATTTTCCAGCCCAGACATTTTACTTACTTAAAATAAGACCTGAACCTGACTGGTAAATTCATACTACAATTTTTGTTTATTTTTCTGTCCGAGAGAACTGAAAATGTGAATAGGGTCATCCCACCTTCTGGAGAAATTATTCAGTGGAAACAGCAGGTGTACACCTAACATTTTTCTAAAATTATTTAAACTATGAAACAAGAAAAAATATAATTCAGATATGTTGTTGGTGCTGTGTTAGTGATAAATAGTAGATTTGTTTCATTTGTAATTTCATCAAAAAGGGAGAAGTTACAAGCAGTCTTTGTTCTTTAATTATTATCATGTATTATTATTTTTAGGGTTTCAAAGATATATCAGGTCTCTTGTAAAATAGGGAAAAAGCAGATCTCTTGCCCATGTAACTGCATTTAGTACAACGCAGAAAAACTGGGACTCACAGGGGACATTGAGGGGGAGATACATGAGAAGGATATATCCAGATGACTGTGACATTTTTAAACATCTTTGCTTTCTATTGTTTCTTGCAGATGAGATAGACAGCATCACCCTTTGGAGAAAATTGCTATAATAAGGAAAGGATCTGGAAGTAGAAGTAGGATGTTGTGCAGATACTGTGGAAGGAACCTGTGAGGAAACACAGCAAGGGCAAAGAGGCTGCTTTCAGTGGCAGAGTAGGGAGGATGGGAGCAGTCACAAAGCAGTCAAAGGTCCACAATAGGAACAAGCACTGATGAAATTTGTTTTGCTGTGTTGCGATTCAGTCACCTCTTTCAGCAGTAAAATTCCAGAAGGTAGGAGGAGGGAGGTGGTTCTCTGAACCTGGAAGGTATTCACTGAAAATCTCCTGTGTTGATGAATTCTCCCCATTATCTTGCACGCACTTCAAAATTTTACAGACAGCAGAAGACATAGTAATGGTGTGACCCCTAGAGTCTACAGAATAGCAACAAATAAAAGTCGAGACATTAAACCTCGTACAGTACTGTAAGAAAACCAAAGCAGGAGATTAAAAAATCATCAATTTTAAGAAGTGGTGATATTATCCTAAAAATGGAACCACATTACAAAAAACATACAAGGGTCTTAGTCATTTTTAAATCCTAGATTCAAAAGGTAGGTGTTAAGTCTGAGAAGCAGTTATTTACAGAATTTATGGGTTGATGAGTTTTAAGTGAACGATGAATGTTTTGTCCCTATATATGTTCTTGTGCATTTAAGTAACAGCTAGAATTCCCACTGACACCCAGACCTCTTATAGGGATATCTTTCAGGCCTCTTTGTTGTGCTTGGGTGGTATTACCCCTTAAGCTGTTTTTCAGTAGTGGTGCATGTGCTTATCTTCCAGGGCTGTTTCAACAGATGTTTAGATTCCTGTTCACTACTAGGGATATTCAAATGTGCAAATCAAACATTTTGATTTAAAGTCATTTAAAGAGACTCCTGGTTTGGCTTTTTATCCTCAAACGGCATACCATCAAGGGCACTTGTTTTTAGAAGGTGCTTAGCCCAACATATGAAAAGCATATCAATATATGATACTACCTTTTGTACACACAGAAGTAATTATTCTGCACAACAATTATGAAGACTGGGCTGAAAGATTATCCTTTGAATATTAAAGCAATTAAAACCCAAGAATATGCTTGCTTTTGTTGGCTGTAGTAAGTGTTCAGCTTACCAGTGGAACTGTATGAATACTGCATACTTTCATTTATGCTCATGACTGCTAAAAGTATATATGGCTCTACAGAAAAATGTTTGGTAGCAATATTGTATGCCTTTTCACTTTCTGTTAGAGAATGGATAATTTAGGTCTAACTTGAAAGAGCACTTGGCTCCAATGATTCTGATAATTGAAATGTATGAGAATTCTGTTTAAATACAAATCTAATCAGGATATCGCTGGTTGCCCAAGTGGAATTCAGAGTGCTCTAATACTTTGATCTATGAAGGTCTTTTCGAACAGGAAGGGGAATTAGTCTTGGTTGCTAAACAAACCAAGTTTGCTTTCTTTTATTTTCCTTTGCCTCTGACGTTTGTTTCTGTTTGAAGGTCTCTCCAGTTTTATTCATTTTGTTTTTCTCTCTTTGTGTTCGCTTCAGATGCCCTCTTTTCTGGTTCTTCTGTGTGATTCCTCAGATGCCTTCTTTCCACGGCAGTGACCTGCTACTGCTGTCTCACTTCTGTCTTGCAGAAAACTCAGCAGCCACATTATTTTAGCATAATATATGGCAGTTGCTTTATTATAACTTAAAAATTGAGCCAGTTTAAACTGTGCAAGAAGTGCAGTCTCAGCAGCACTGGATCTGGTCACTTGGTAGATTATTATCTGAGAAATTCCTTTTTTGGGGGAGAGTACCAGAATGCCAGATCCACAGCTAGCCAAAACTGGTGACCTCCAAATTCACAACATCCAGAAGGCAATCAACTCAGACTTCTTGACAGTCTGTTCTTTGGTTTGCATTGCTTCTATGTGACAAATGTGTCCCTCCGTTATATTTTAGAAGTCTTTGCTCATCATTGTCACAGGGTCCATCACACCACACTTCACTAAAATACCCTACATTTGTTAATGACATCTCTTACTTGATGCCTGTATCATTTCAGTGACAAAAAGGCTTTACACTTGTGCTAGCAATTTCCATTTATGGGAAGAGAAGGATAATTCAATAGCTGTGATACTTTCCATTATTCAGAATGACATAAAATTAGTTCCCTGCTCTATTGCAGCTTTTCAGTGTAACTTGCTCTCTTTGACCCAAATTTACAAGGCCTCAATTTTGCCAAAGTCCCCACGTCTGCTGCTTACTCTTGACTGACAACTTCTTATCAACCTAGACCTTCTGATGGATGTTCAATAAAAGGGGAGAACCAAGTCAGAACTACAAATGAGAATGGATATTTCCTTGCCTTCTACCTTGGGGTGCATCTATATGGACAACACACTGCTATGTTAGACATAATCAGATTAGCTCAGAATGAGATAATATAGGGGCTTAAGTGGAATTCGGGTCATTTGATTCTCATCTTGTAATTGTATGTACATTTATTATTATTATTATTATTATTATTATTACTACTATTACTATTACTATTATTATTATTATTACAGCATAAATAAGCCCTGTGCCACCTTCCTTCCTTCCTCCTCTTCCACCTGCTGTAATGATATAGCTTGTGGAGTTTTCCAGTGAACCAAATCAGGGATTTAGCCTTATGTGGAAATGTCAGTTTTATTTACAGGGCTTGAGATCCTCCATGTAGCTATACCACATCAGTCTGGTGGCACCAGATTACATTCTTTCCATATAGATACATTCTAAGATAGAAGATAAGGGAATTGTAACTATTTCATACACAGTTTGAATTTTGCAGTTCCCTGCTCTACATAGTTTTTTTTCACTTTACACCAAGTTTTCCCTGTTCCTCAGCCAGCTAAGGCAGATGAATATTGAGGATGTGTACTAATGGAGACAAGTGAGATCTTAAACCTAGATATTTCTTCTTCTTTTCCTTGTTATCACTTGTGCCTCATAGTCACACCATATTACTGTCATTACCAGAAGACTTCTAGTTCAGTTTACCTGAGCTGTTGTGGACAGGGATTTTTTTTGTGTAAGGTTTATGGCATAGTTTGACTAGCGCCTTTTTAATGTCTGTGTCAACAGGGCCTTAATCACACTGAAATCTCTGGATCTCTTAGATTTACCAGGAGTTCTCCAAGGAAATCAGAATTGCAAAGGCTGTAGAAAGCCCCAGAGGCTTTCCAACTTAATTAGGAGTGAACTCCTTCCCCGTAAATGAAGTGGTTCTTTAAAATGACTTGGAGTCTCCACTGGCATCTTCTGACAGTGCTATGATGAAGGACAAAATATTATTAGAATGACGTTCCCCTCTTGTGACACTCTCCCTCGCGTATATATTATGGAAATAGCCATATTTTGTGAGTACCCATAGCATTATTTTTCTTGTACTGAGACAGAGTAAAAAAATCCAGGTAAAATAGGTTTAAAAACACTGCAAAATAACAGATCTCTGTAGCATTACAGTCTGAACTTTTTTATTTTTAAATATGACATTGTGAATGTGAAACAATCATTGATAGAACAGCTTTTTAATGAATGGATGAGATAAAATGATTTATAATAGACTTAATCCTATAAAGTGTCGCTGTCTTGCTATATTACACATTTAAATGATACTGCTGTAAAAAGCAAATGGTACATTCTAATATTTATTGTTTTATTAAACACCTTTATCTGCAAAGAGGATGTGATTTTCCACTCTGGTCAGGTATTCCTGGGTGCTCACAAAATTCGTAACTGAGCAACACCAGATCTGAAGTAATGACAGATAAACTTGAGACAAGAACAAGACAAGCAGTTCACATTCTTCAAAATTTGCTCTAAACCCTCTTATTTATGGCTGATTTCTCTACCATTCTTCCTCCCATGTCATTTAACAAGCAAAATATTGCCTAACCTTCTATTTATATATCATAAATCACACACAGTAGCACTGAAGCACAGTTTTTCTGCTTAATTCAAAATGGGCCAGAGTCTGCTTATGTCTCACCAGAGTAATCATGAAATAACTGTATAACATTGCTGAAATAGCTAGGATTTATACTGATGTTGGGGCCTTTGCTTCTAGTACATTACTTTCTGTTTGGAGAAACATTCAAATGTAAAAGGTTTTGTGTATTAATCAAATCATCACAGTAAATTTTGGTAAATAGTTTAGAAAGAGGTTCTGCTCTGAGGAAGAAAAAAGCCAACAGAAATTTATCTGAAGGATGTCATAATGCAGCCGATGGATGTACAGAAAGACAGATACGGGGCCTGATTATTTTTATTTTCCTGGAGTTACTCCTGATGTTTGGGCTAGTGTGATTGAGAGGAATCAATCCTGAAGATTTTTTTTCTATGCTTTTCTTCATTTATTTCAACAACAGGAGAGAAGCTCAAGAAAAGGGAGAAAATGCGAGTTGCTGCTGTTGGGTGGTGTTAACTAAGGTCATTTTGCAGCGTAGATTGTTATCCAGTTTTATAATTAATTCCTTTTACAATAAGGCCCTTTCTGAATATTCTAGGTTCTCTCTAGCAGTGCCGTCATAGATATTTTAATTCGCTGCATAATTGGGTGATGCCCAGCTGCAAAAATCAAGAAGGTCTCCATCCCAAATTTGGCCCCAGTGTGTCACTGTGGATGTTCTGCAGTTGAGCTAGTGATCTGCTGAGTCTTTTCCAACTATTGATTCTTTTCTTGAATTGAAGCTGTTTGGAAACTAACATTAAACAGGGGTTTAAGTGCAAAATATGAAAGAATTTTACAGTCTGCTTCTGAAATAACACCAAATTGTACATGAAGCTCATCTGTTCTCTCAATGCAATTGTGCAGAGAAGGAGAAATTACTTGCTTATTTCAGGGCAGGGGTGTTTTAATAAAAAGAGAAGAATGAAACAGGGCGAGTTTAGCCATTATTGCTTTGATTGCTGCTGGCTCATTAGCATTGGCCACGCTCCTTCAGATTAGCAGTAATTAAACTGTGAAATCAGACCGATTGCCTTAAGCGGAGACACCATACCAGGCTGTCAAGAGAAATCACAGGGGATAAATCAAGTGCCCTGTGCATCTCGGAACACCCTTGGCATGGGTGAGAGTGTGAGAAGCGGAATAATGAGGACATTCAGTTTTTTGTATCTGGTGAACTCTCGGCAGACAAGCTTTGGAAGCGTTGTCATGACGATGACAACAGCAAGGATAAACTCTTACTCCCACTAGCTGTGGTTAATGAAGATGATAATGAAAAATTATGCCAACATTACGGCAATTTTTTTATTCCGACTGGCACTTGTAACCTTACGCCTAATGACACAACACAATAGTGACAGTAATTGTGCATTGATAAATGGGGTAAAGATGCTGAAAAAATGTCTGACTCAAAGATATACAAGTTTAGTTAGCAGAGTAATTTCTTCCAATAAGCATTTGCTTTGTTCTTTGAACTCTCACTAGGTGGTTTTAGACTGTGCATGCCAAAAAACATCTCTAATCACTTTTCATTGTTTACTAAAGAATAGGCCCAGCAATTAAAGCAAAGAGTGCCTGTGTTTTACTTCTTCTAAGCAGAACAAACGCGATCAAGGTAAATAACAGTAATAAAACTACAATACTTTTTACAAATTCTGAATGGGTTTACAAATTCAGTGTTTGTTTAACTGCTGGTTTCTGGGACATCCAGTTTGTCCCACTCAAAATGTAAAGCTTTGGTGGATAAATCTCCAATTATATTATGTAATGGGTGTCTTACCCCTGCCTTGCCTCTGCCTGAATGCCACCATTTATTCAGATTGAATTAGCTCTTGCGTAAGTGTCTTTTTCAGTCATAGGTCCTAAAGCATTGCACATAGAGAAGGATTTATAGATAGATAGACAGACAGATAGATAGATAAACTGAGGCTGTGGTTTAATAATACTGTAAAAACTTTCTTCTGTCCTACCCCAGCCATGTGCTCCCATTTCCTTTCTTGCATTAAACCTGTGATCAATCATGGTGAACCAGTTCAGGGTGCTAAGTGAGCAAAAATCTGTTCACTTCATATTTTTAATAGTCTTTTGCCAGTTCAGCTCCCTGATCCAGATGAGGGCGGTGATGGGGCAAGAGAAGCAGCAAGAGCACATAGGCAGAAATGGCAGTGACAGCCAGCCTAACCAAAAACTCAAGCCCCACCCTGAAGCACGAGGGATGCATGACTTTGGGGAGGGATCTACACTTGAAACTCTCACTGCCTTCCAGTTAAGCACTATGGGATCATAATCCTGAAGAGGCTTATGGAAGCTGTTCAAAAAGTGCTCACAGTGAGAACAGGGGCAGCCACCAGTGCTTTTGCAAACACATCTCACAGTGATTCCCAAAGGGCCATGCAGCATGTCAGGAATCCCGCTTGCTCCCCGGGCCACCCGCTTCCCACTGCTGAAAGGTTGATGTTGTTTCAACAAGCAAGCATGATAGGGACAATACAGAACAGAAACTCTTTCAATTTATGTAGTGGATTTCCTACTCTGCTGAAATCCAGCATACACACTTCCACTTTAGAAGCCACAACACTTGGCTTTAAATAATAGTCCAATTGAATATGTGAGTATGCTGCAGCACAATAACCTCTCTGGGATTAGACAAATAAATGCAAATTAATCATTTAATACAAACAGATCACTTAAAGGAGTAAGTGTTGTTTTATTTACTCCAAAACTACCTAAAAGAATAGCTCCTTTGATAGCTTTAGTAAAGTGTTTAGGGTTTTTTTCTATGTAGAGTTCTACTGTTGCTCACCAATGGCCTCATTCCATCAAAGCTTTAGAAATCTAGATTGTCAGATGTGGGATTTTTTTGTTCAACCAGTGTTTGTTTTGTTTTGTTTGTTTTTAAGAAAAAAAGATTAATCAGAGAACATTTGGAGGTGCATCAGATATATGAGGGTTTCTCCTTGTCTAAGTGGTATTTGTCTCTTCAGTTCTTGAAAGGCAGTATTAAGACAGCACGGTAGTGTTTGTGATTCATGGTTGCAATTCTCTTTTTATTGCTGAACACCAGCAGTGAATAGGAGCTGCAGAAGGACACATTTCCAATTACTCTGTCTCGGAGTTCTCCATTGCTTCTTAACAGAGACTTCTCTATCTCTGAAACTGAGTTTAATGCAAAAGTTTATTAAAAAAAGAAAAAATATATATATATATTTATACATACACACCCCCACCCCCACCCCCCAGAGAAAGATTTCTTTGCTCTTTCGTCTGTGGACTGTCTTAGAGTTGACTCGGTCTCTGCCGCCTTGTTGCCACTCTTCTCACTAGATGAATAAAGACAATTTGACCATTAGAGAAAGGTATTAACACAAAGCAGTGTCCAAAGAATATTGAGTGTTGGTTGGGAAGAGATTACACGACTCCTGAATCCTAAGTGGTGGTCTCCTTGCACAGCGTGACAGAAATGGCTTATCAAAGCAAGACCATAATTCCCTCAGCATGCAATATGAGGGACAGGGGGGAGTCCAAGTAGGAAACAGAGAGATTGTATTCTGCTTCCTGAAGAGGAACTTTTTCCTGGACTATGGTCTTTAGTCCTTGGTAAGTTTGGGCCCTTATTCTGTAGTAGGATGGACCAAAGTCTGTCACCTGTGCAGGTACAGAGCTTAATGCAACTCAGATGGAATTTCTGGCCCATCAACAGTTACTTGACTATTTCTTCACATAATAGTGGGGTGGGGGGGTGGAGAGGAAGAACAAAAGCCTCAATTACATTATCCTTGAGCATCTTTAACCTTTATCAGCACCAGTTATAAGAGAGATATTTTTAAAAAGCAGGACAGGAAAAACATCAAAATACACCATCTAAACATTAACACAGGGCAGAGCTCCCAAATTGACAGAGAAATCAGTGCTCAGGAGAAGTCTGGAATAAACGATCAAAAGCAGACTCACTCTCTGAAGAAAGGAGGATAACGGTACAGAGTGCCATGCATCGAGTGATTTTGATTTAAAGCAATTTAAAAGAAAACTCTGTTTACTTTAGAGACTGGCAAAAGTTTATGTATTCATGAATGAGTTCTTTATGTATTTAAGAGGGATGACAACAGACAAAGGGAATATTTGATGAACGTTCAGGCAAGATTCTGGAAGTCAGAGATCATTGAGAGAGGACAGAAGATTTTGGCTTTTTCTTACAAATAGCTGCATCTGTTTGGCACTTTGTCTTTCCATTCTGTGTGCTGGAATTGTGATAGAATCAGAAAATGTATTTGGGAGCTGACTAAGGAACTTGAAAAATATAAAAGGTTTAGGAAAGCTATGGCTCTAATCCTTTCATAACTTCATCTTGCCCTGTAATGGAGGACCCTGGCTAAAATTAGCAGCTAGCAGAGACAGGACAGCTGTAGAGAAACAAGGCTGTGACTTGAATTCATTGGGAGAACAAGTGGGAGAGAAAACTGAGGTAGTTTTGATATATTTTTGTTTTCCCATCTTTTGTTTTTAAGGCTTTTGATGGAGATATTTCTTTAAACTCTGCCCTATATCAGGGTCAAAAAAAAAAAAAGACTGGACACCTGTACTTCAAGGTCATCACTTTGCAGACTGATATCTTAGCAGCTTGAAGGGGCTGTGTGAGATATAGACCCACATTTTAGTTTGCCCTTCTGTCAAGGGGCAGTAACTTTGGCAGAAGGATGGGAAAAAAAACCTGAGAGCAGTAACATCTAAACCACCTCCGCAAAATTTGCTGGATTTCATCTGTTACAACCCATCTTTTCTGCTAAATCAGCAAATCCTGAGGTTTCAGAGAAAGTTTTTAATTATTTGTGATGGAGTTTAGCTTGCAGAATAGGAGACCAAACAAGAAATACTGAAGGTAGATTTTTAATATGATGACCAATATTATAAGGTATTCAGTTCTTCTCTTCATGGGTAAAGTGATTATTTCTTGTTTCAAAACATTCCTTATGACTTCAAATATACAGAAGACAGAGTTGCTGGTGAATGGATTATGTTAATGAAGCATCATGGCACCAATCAGAGCAGATTACCAGACTTTAGATAGCAGGTGTAGAGTCCTCTAGGTCTTTACAGTAGTTTAAGAACCAAAGGCTGTAGCAAGAGGGATCTTGGTGTTTTGCTGAAAAAGGAGCAACCAGGTGACACAAATCAGTGATTACTCTACACCACAATACACCGGTTTAGAACTGCTAACAAGTAAATAGATAATATTCCTGGCTGAACTGATGTCAGCAGACCTTATACCACAGTAAGGAACATTTGCCCATGCCAGAGCTTTACTGCATCTGCCACTGTTTCCACACAGGCCTTTTCTTCTGACCCACTTTCTGTTCTCCCAATGTAATCACTGGAGTCACTGCGCAAGGATGTTCTTGCCCTTCTTTCAATGCAAGTTCAATGCAAGTCACTCCACATAGTGCTACAGCATCCCCTGGATGTTACACTACCTTTTCCAGTAATCTGCATAGGTGTTTTTTTTTTTACCCAGTGCAGCAAAGCACCAGTCTTTCTTCGGTTTTTTCTGTCTCGGCCTGGCAAGAGTAGTTGCACAACAACGTGTGGGATGCCTCTGAAATGAGGAAGATATGATTATCATGGACTTCTACTTCTGATTCTACTCTCTGTGGTGTGGACCCCTGCCTATTAACAGGGCAGATAGTCCTTGTGTCCCTTCGTGAGCTAGGACAGCAGATAGTAGGCAGAAGTCACAGTGCAGGAAAGGCATTGAGGTTGTAAAAGGCTTCACACAAGCTACACGTGGAGAAGGAGCCACATCAGCAGGGTCCTACCAGTAGCCAAACTAGAAATCAAGAATACACCAACATCCTGTACCTTAGGCCTCACTTGAGCATGAAATAACACTAAGCCCTGTGCTTGTCCATGGTATGTCAAGGGGAGGGATAGCAGCAGAGAAGAATGAGTGTCCTGTGCACACTGTTCTAGGTCTTGAAAAAACACTCTGATCCTCGCTATCTTTATCAGCCAGAGATCACAGGGGTGAGGAACCTCCCCCACGGCCGCTGTAACCTCCCAGGCTAAAAAGAGTGACTGTTGCTTTGGCAGAGGAAGACCTGTGCTCCTGTTGCTGCAAATGAGGTAGTTCAGGGCTGCTCTGACAGTGCTGAGATGCCATTGCCAACATGGCAGCACCTCTTCTCAGACACATCGGGCAGAAGGAGCTGGGAGCCACTCAAAACAGCTCGTGGCTGGCACCTGGCGATCCGCAGGGAGGGCAAGCAGTGGCCAAGCTGGCAAGCAGTCTAGGATGTCAGCACCATGCCCGAGGCTCGTGCTGCTGTGTAAAACCCTCCTGCAGACTTGCACATTTGGCAATGGCCATGCAGAGTGTGACTCTGTTACCAGAGCCACGAGCTGTCTCTGGCTTCATCCGGTATCAGGCTGCTTGCCCGCTATCAACGCTGACTTTGGACTTAGGAGAACAAACAAAACAGTAACTTTCAATGAGACTTAAGCCTTGCTTACGTTTCAAAGTCTTTCATCTTAAAGTAAAAAGGCAGCTCCATAGGGCTTAGGTGCATCTCTTTGGGTAGAAAGGTTTGGACAGGAATAGCTTACTCCTTACCTTGGGATTTCAGGCTGCTTACCTTCCGTTTCTTTCATCCATATCACGCCATATTATATCTATCATTTAGAAATCTAACTCAATGCTTTTCTGATTATTGTTACTATTTAAGGTATATTTAATGTTCAGATTACTCTGTTAATTTAACTTTCCAACACTCTTCATCATGTGACTTAAAAGACCCTTGTAAACTTTTATATGAAAACTTCTGTATTAGTGGATATGCCCAAATGAACATGGCAAGTTCCTGTCACCCACAGAAATTAGGCAACTGTGTTACCCTTCTGAAATATAACTTTGAAGACAAACAAGAAATCATGATGAGAATTATAGTTTATTGGTTTTATATTCATTGACACCAATGATAATGCCATTACAAAACCGATTTCTTGTTTTATCTCAAATCTCTTCCTCCTTCTTCTAGCAGAAATAGTTGTATGGAGACATTACAATGACATATTGTTATTTCATACTCTGGAAACCACCTTAGATTTTTAGTTGTTACAAATGTGTATAGGGTTTGCATGGCAAGGTTTTGGTAGCAGTGGGGCTACAGGGGCGGCTTCTGTGAGGAGCTGCTGGAAGCCTCTCCCATGTCCGATAGCGCCAATGCCAGCCAGCTCCAAGAGGGACCCACTTCTGGCTAAGGCCGAGCCCATCAGCAATGGTGGTAGTGCCTCTGGGATAACATATTTAAGAAGGGAGAAAAAAAACTGCAACTGCAGCTGGAAAGAGGAGTGAGAATGTGTGAGAGGAACAACTCTGCAGACGCCAAGGTCAGTGAAGAAGGAGGGGGAGGAGGTGCTCCAGGCACTGGAGCAGAGATTCCCCTGCAGCCCGTGGTGAAGACCATGGTGAGGCAGGCTGTCCCCCTGCAGCCCAGGGAGGTTAACAGTGGAGCAGAGATCCACCTGCAGCCCATGGAGGGCCCCACACCAGAGCAGGTGGATGCCCAAAGGAGGCTGTGACCCCATGGGAAGCCCACACTGGAGCAGGCTCCTGGCAGGATCTGTGGACCCCTGGAGAGAGGAGCCCACGCTGGAGCAGGTTTGCTGGCAGGACTTGTGACCCCATGGGGGACCCACACTGGAGCAGTCTGTTCCTGAAGGACTGCACCCCAGGGAAGAGACCCACGCTGGAGCGGTTTGTGAAGAACTGTAGCCCGTGGGAAGGACTCACATTGGAGAAGTTCATGGAGGACTGTCTCCTGTGGGAGGGACCCCACGCTGGAGCAGGGGAGGAGCGTGAGGAGTCCTCCCCTTGAGGAGGAAGGAGCGGCAGAAATAACATGTGATGAACTGACCACAACCCCCATTCCCTGTCCCCCTGCGCTGTTGGGTAGGAGGAGGTAGAAAATTCAGGAGTAAAGTTGAGCCTGGGAAGAAGGAAGGCGTGAGGGAAAGGTGTTTTAAGATTTAGTTTTTATTTCTTATTATCCTACCCTGATTTGATTGATAATAAATTAATTTAATTTTTCCCCAAGTCAAGTCTGTTTTGCCCATGACAGTAACTGGTGAATGATCTCACCCTGTCTTTATCTTGACTCATGAGCCTTTCATTATATTCTCTCCCCTTCCCAGTTGAGGAGGGGGAGCAATAGAGCGGCTTTGGTGGGCACCTGGCAGCCAGCCAGGTTGTGAATCAGTTTAAGTCAGTGATAGCTTTGCCGTTAACTTCACACATATCAGGATTTTGTCTAGGTGTTCCTAATGTATTTAAGTCAGATTTTCTGTATTATTTATGCTGTTACGTATTTAGGAATAACACCACTAAAAGAAAAAAGGAAAATTAAGTCATAGCTTAACCTTGAGAATGAAGTATACCAATATAAAAAGCATGTGTTGTCCTCTCTGTTTTGTTTTTCCCTACTGTAACTGTGCCTTCCTTTGAGTAGAACTATTCTGGTTTAGTGGAGGATTCCAGCCAGTCAATTGTACTACAGCATACAGACCTTTGCCCACTGGTAGCCAACAACTTATTTAAAGAGTCATCTAGATCTGCCCTATGGGACTATTTGTATGGCTAGAAATAGGCAGGTGTACAAATGCGTGGAAGGTTAGGTCCACTGGGGTGGTTTTGCTTAGTTTTAGCTGTTTTGATTGTTGTAATGTCTTTCCAGAGTTCAGCCCCAGAGCTAAAATCTCAGACTTTCTGGAGATTCTTTCAGCAAGGATTTCACTACTTTATAAAGTGGGCAGCATGTTGCATAAAATAGCCACTTTCTAACACTAATAGTAGTTACCTATCAGGTGTCAGTGAAAAAAAAAAAAAACCAAAAATATAATTGCAGCATTGGTCAGTTGATCCTCTTGGCAGAAAATAGTCAAAACTACACATTGCCTTGTAGCTTTCTGCCTCTGAATTATCACTCCTGGCTTCCTTTACAGTCAGTAGAGAGAATTAGGTGCTTTTCAGATGTGATTCTTCTGGCCTATTTTAGATATCTAGTTTAGGACAAGATGAACTGCAGCCTAGAAGTGTCTGTTTCTCATTGCTGATTATAAAAGGAGTCTAGACATCTCCCAGAGAAGTAGGCAGCCAGACTGCAGATGTTTTTATTTGGTATTGTGTGTCTTCATGTGGCATGGGTGACTAAAAAGGCTTCTAAGCTCTATTTTGTTAGAATTATTCCAGTACACTAAATTTAAGCCTTACTACTGAAAAAGAGAGATCTTTTTATAGGTTATTATTTTGTAGATAGCAATTAACCACTCAGAAGAGCTGCTAGTTTTGCCACGCACATGCTCAGCCACTTCATGCTTTAACGTTAAATTATATTTGACATTTAATTTAAGCTCATATTGGTTTCATTCAAAAATAAACCCTACTGCATTAGTAGTGAGAAGGTGGAGGGATAATTTTTCTCCCCAAATTCACACTCGGTGAAATCTAAACTGATTCTTCATGCTTAGTTTTTCAAGTATATTATGTGCATTCTTCTAAATATAAGTCTGCGCAATTGCTTCTCAGATGTGAGGGAAAGAAATCAGTGCATCTATCTTAGTAAGCAATTACAACTAAAAATGTATTTTTAATAGGTGCTTTGAAGGCTGCACATACTGTGAGGTTTGTTGCCTCCTTGAACCGATTGTAATCAGAAGTGACATATACTGTTATTTGCTGGGCAAAGCAGCACTGATTTTGTGGTTATACTGGTGTGTAATGTGATCTCTTTAGCTCTTATAAATTAAGCAGGATGAAGACTTAGCTGACTGACGCACTTGTAATAGCAGGGTATGGGAGGAGGTTCTGCCTGGTGTCCTGCCACTGAAGCTTATCCTACCTGAGAGGGAACAGGGATCTCTCCCACTGGGTCTCTGCTACAAGGCCGGACCTGAAAGGAGGCCAAGGGGAGATTGCTTCTTCCTCTGTATGGTCTGGCTGGTGTGAGCCATAACTTAGTCCTTTAGTTTGCAGGCTCTGTTTGAATCCTTGAGCACATTCCTCTTGCTCTTAAAAGAGCCAAGCCACTCTTTACATCTACCTTTTATTTCATAGCTATGCACGCCCCAAAAAATGGTGCCATTCCAGGCAAAGGAGCAGAATCTCTTCCCTGTGAAGCACTGCAGTACCACTGAGTGAAGTCTGAGGTCGGTATCCTGAATGCTGGTTCCTGTGAAAGACCACATGGGACAGTTAAGAGCACAGTTTATTGAGCCAAATTAGAACTAGGCCGTCTGCGTTCTCTTCATTGTTCAGCCCTTCAGCCCATCTTGGCTGCTTCAGGCTTGCTGTGCACACCATGACCAAGACCTGCTGGGAAAAATTCAGCAATGGTGGAACTATTACCAGCGAAGTTTGCAGTCATGGGAAGTGGGTGGCAATTTTCGAGGGAGCTAGTCATCCCTGAGTAAGGCTTTCCTCAAACATTTTCTATGATCATGAATCTCTGGGTCTTCTAGATAGCAACAAAACAGAAAAAAAACCCACTAAAATTAGAACCTCCCAACATCAAATAAGCCAGTGCAACTACAGCTCCTCTGCACATTCGTCTTTGCTGTTAAATTGAGCGATTTATCCACCTTGCAAAAGACATTAACATTAAGGGACATAGTCTTTCTCAGATGTAATTCATTATTAATCTTAATGGGATTATGCTTCAAAGACCACTAAATGCACATCTTCAAAGTACTTAAATTATTCCCTATTATTACTTCTGACAATAAAATAAATAAAGCTTAGTTAAATTCTACATGCTAAACCCAAATTACTTTTTTCTTTTCACTGTGCCAACCAAAGCAAAACAGACCATTAAAAAAAAAAAAAAAAAAAAAAAAAAACCAAACCCCCCACTCAAATCTTAAGGTTTAATGGTTTGTGATTAACAAATAACCATAAAACCAGGTTGAAGACATTTGAAAATACATTTTTCCATTGTAAATGTATGCAGCATCAAAAGTATGATTACAGTGAGAGAATAAATATTTAACATCAAACAAATTTCTTTATTAATATAATTACATGGTACAAAATGCATTTCCTAATATTGCTTTAAAATAAATTTTAAAAATTCATATTGCGAAGCTAGCATTATCAACAACAGAATCTAGATAATAGGTAAATAGCTCTTTGGGTGACATTTGCTTTAAAAACAGCAGCAAAAGCCAAAATTTCCATTTGTCTCTGTTTTCTAATGCAAAGCCTTCATAAGCTTCGCACCGAATAAACATGTTCAAGCTGTGCCCTGGCTATATGGAGTTGTTTGACAGGGAGACATTTTCTGATATTTGCGCTAATTGCATTGGAGCTGGACTCTTCCTAGGGGTCTACTAGGTTGCTGCACAGAGTCATGCAGAGGGAGAAAAGAGAATATCTTGGACAAATGGTGTAGAACATTGCTGTAGATAAACTGGCCAGATGCTCCGGGTTATCCCCAGATAGCCCTGGGCTGGGGCACGTGTCAGTCGCCCGTGCCATGGTGCCTCCTCGCTTGCAGCCAGCACCTCCTGCCCATGTGTCTGGGTCCTTTGGCATGCTCCCTTCCTCGGTATTTGGGGCCTGAACTGAGGAGTGATCATGTTCAGGACATAAAAGAAACACATCTGCTTTCATAAACGACACGATTAGGGCTCAGGGTTTGTGTTACCCCAGCTTGAAACCCGTCCGATCTTGTTCTTCTTTGCTACAAGCTGAAACAGGCTCCACCGGCCTGTCAGTGCACAGTCCAGCTCTGTATTTCACAGGTTGTTCAGAAACAGAGCAACCTTCTTTAGCTTTTTAGCAAGTCTCCACAACATGTTACTTAATTCTGCACCTCCCCAGTTAGGGGGGCTTCAAGGAGTGACATCTGACACTGGGGAGATATACCATCTATCAGGAGGTTCATCTCTGTTGGGGCATCTGTCATCCAAGCTCATGGCCCAGCTCAGGGACTGTTCTTTCAGGCCTCCTCTGCTTATGGAGGCCTTAAAACTTCAGGTTTCCCTCCATGCCTGGGGTATTGCTTGCTCTGTGGTGTCCCTAACCCATACAAAAGACACATATGTTGTTGGCTGGGGGTGGGGTGGGGTGGTGTTTCACTCTGGCTGTCTCCTTTTATCCTCCCTTCAGTTACTCCAGTGGGCTCTGCCGGTCCCCTCTTGCCTTCCCTCTCACAGAGTGCTTTGGCTTGCATCCCTCTTCCCACTGCCATCATCTTCTCTCTGACTAGGAGGCAGGTCATTTGGAAAGTCACTGCCTTAAACTTGATAGGGAGACACTCATACAGGGATATTGCTGTTTTGGAAGATGTCCACTGGTGCCATCAGTCAGTTTTCTGGCATTCAGGCAATTGCAGAGATACTTGAAGCAGTGGCTCTACTAAGCAGATGGTAAGAGTCCCACCTTCAGTTTACCAGATTCCCCCCAATAAATACAGTTGATTATAAATGTTGACAGTGATTTTCCCCTGGCTACCTGAGAACATAAAAACACCTTTCTTGGACCATGTAAGTCTGCGTCCAACTGCAGGCAACGGCAGGATGGAGTAGGGCCAGCGTGTAGTGACACTTTGCTGATGTATTTCCCCAGCTTTCGGTGATTTGCAGTCCAGGGACTTCCTGAACCACAGATGGTATCTTTGTGTTTAATAGCCTTTGATATATTTTTCTTCCTTCAACTTGCCTCCAACATTCCCCTTGAAATTGTGGAGGAGAGCAGATGTGCCATTCCCAAAATTCATCATGTTACATTCAATAAAAAAATGACACCCAGCACAGTGTAGAGCCTCCCAGTCTCAACAAGTTTCTTTTATTATATGTTTACAGTAGTCAGGGCTCTCAGACTTGGTGGAAGCAAATGCAGCAAGCTGTAGTCTGATTCAGTTTGTCACAACTGGGACACAGGTGGTCCTGCCTGTTGGTTAAACTCACTTGAATCAGAGTGAAAGATGTTGTCAAGACAAATCTTGAAAAACAAGACCAAGAACTGGAGAAGTCATGAAAGAGTCAAACCAAGGGGCAAGGCAGGAGCCCGCTATGAGATAAGGATTTCAGATACCAGCAAGATAGGATGAGGTCTGGGAACACATGCAGGCAGTGCAGGAACAAACATGAAGATGACGGCAGGGAGGACAAGACAAGATGTAAAATCCAAGAAGAGATGAACAGGGCTACCGAGGAAATATCAGGGTCTGAAGCGAGCAGTCGAAGCATCATCAGGTTTCAAAGTAGGACTCAAATTCCTAGGTGATCTTCACACAGATACTTGTTTCGTGTTTGTCTGCTAGTTTAAATTGTGTTTGGGTGACACCCACTCTACCTAACTTGGTAGAGAGTGACCAGCCACATGGAAAGATGTGTCAGCCCCAGCTGGGCAATAGGTTGTTGCTCACTGTCCTTACATACAGCCTTTATGCTTAAGTAAATCCCCATTGACCTAGAGTGCAGATCTGTCTTTAGGGCTGTGGCTTCAATGCGGCTTCCAGCTACAAGCCCACATTTGTAACTGTTGCAATCGAGTTAGGCAGCAAGGCTTGTATTTAAGTGTTAAAATAATAAATTCTCCAAGTACTTATCATCCCGTGTCTCGTTAGGATGAGTCGCATGTGCCTACCAGCTCTTTAAATCAGGATAGTCAAGCACATTTGTGTGAGTTTTGGTGCTGAGACTAGACTGCTGAGATTGAACAGTTTAACTATGGCACATGAAGCTTGTCTCTGTTTACACAGATTTTATCTGAACCAAGTGACTTAAAATGTTTTAGTAAATGTATTAAACTGTCCAAATGCATCTCTTAGGAGCTGCTGTACCAAGGCTGAATGGAAGTATTTAAAATTTTCATGGATGCTTGTGCAGACTTAGGAACACAGTTGTAGTGGCTGAAGTTGATGTAAAAGAGAATATGTCAAAGTGTGCCCAATATAGAGGACATCTGAGTTTTTTTTAAAAAACACCTTACATTTCTACTTTGTAAAATTTAAGAAAATTAATTTTTATTGTACATTTATTTTTTATTTTGTGACATTTTAGGGGCAGTATGAAAAAAAGTATTTTGGTCTGCTGTACCAGCTTTGGCTTCATATTACAAGTAAGACCTGGGAGGGAAGAAGGTCCCAATACAAACATCAAAACTGGACTATTTTGTGTCAGGTCATCTAAGAATTTTCAATTTACAACACAGAGAGAGTATAACTGAGGTGTCAAAATCACAGAGGGAAAAATTGCTGTTAAAGAGCTTCAGTGAAAGTTTTGCATTTATTTTAGGCAAATGGAAATGTGCAGAATGACTGCATAGAGCTGAACAGCTCTTGGACACAGGATTGTTAACAAGTTTGAAAAAAAATGCATTATTAGGAAGACAAGAACTAGGAAAGCAGGATCTAGCTTTCTTATTTCTGGATATTTATGACTTCTATAAATGTTAGAGGCCAGATAACTGACTTTTATTGGTAATAGCCTGAACGGTATTACAATGTGCATACATAGTTGTTACGGCAATATATCAGCAAGCCACACTGGGTCAGACCTGGTTATGTGGATTATAATGGGGTAATATGCAGGCTCAGGAGTTCTCTTCAGATAGAACCCTTTGTGTCCTTTTCTTATAAAACATTTATATATATATAGTTAACTACTATATATATAGTTAACTGCTATAATGAGTAACCATAAAACATCTAATCCAGCAAAACACTTAGCATCTTCAGTGCCAATGCAATCACTATTAAACAAATAGAAATTGAAAAAGAGACTTTTCTACTACAAAAATTTTCTTTTCTGATACGTGCCTTATCTAGAGTACATAATGGTAAGCCAATGGTGCAAGAATTTTATGCAGCTTAGTTAAAATCGTGCCATATTGTGGTCTATGCTGTTCAAGGGACAGGGCAATTAAGACTATTGGCTCTGTGTTTAAAGATTGCTCCTCGTCACTGCTAAAGTCAGCCTTCTCCAGTAAAGCCATCCATACACTGAGGTTTTTCTGTACTGATTCTTTCCCCATTAATATTTTCAGTACACACTTAAATGTTTGTGATGAGAAAGTGCACATATACTTCTTAGTGCTTCAAAACATATGGTTCTGGTGCAGTTATTAGTATTTTAGCAGTGTATACCTTCTTTGATTTGTTACTGCTAGGATCTTCCACTGCGTAATGCCAGGGAGCCTTACATGCTGGATCGTGCAGTTTTTTCTTAGAAATGCTTTAAGAAACACAGACTCTCTCTTTGTACCTTAGTGTTTCATAATTTTGGGGGTATAGGAGCTCAATATTTTCATTTTAAAAACACCTAGGTCTAAATGAGCAAACTTTCAGATAAAATCAGTATAGAAAACTACATGATCAGAAATACCGTTTATACAGTATCTAGCAAAGCAAAAGAAATTCCACAGATGTATGGGAAGAGCAGGACTGTCAGTGCATTGGACCTATGGGTATGGTCATCAGTAGTTGATGTAACCTTTGGGCTTAGAGTTCAATACCACATCTTATGCAGGAGGGAAGGCTGAGAGAAGACTAGAGGCTATTAAAGGAGGAGAATTCCTCCATTTCTGTTTGTCTTGATATGTATAGAACTGAGGTTAGATCCAGCAGACCTAGTTGATGGATGACTGTACCTGAAAGAATTTGAGAAGTAAGACATTTTATTATAAAGAAATATTTTGTCTCCAATGGTAAACCACACTCAATGCAACTGTCAGTCTTAAGGAAAATTTTACAGCTTCTGATCTAGAGCAATCTAGACATCTCACTTCTAATTATATATGTTCTAAGTACATTGTATCTATACAGTTTAAAATTAAGATAGATTTTAAATCTAAAAATAAAGATGAGGTTTTGAATAGTCTCAGAAAAGAACAAGTTATTTCCAGAGCTCATTCAACTTTTATGATCACTTCCATGTAATAAATGAAAGTTCTCCTAAAAATACTGATGTACCATTACCTCATTAAACTATTCCATGCAGTACAACCTCAGAAGCCTGGATGCTTCTAGATTTAATGTCTAGTAAATGTGCCTTCCCACAGATAGAGCAGGGAGTTAGGAAAATACCTGATTTTAAAAAGAGATGCAACTGAAATTAAACTGTTTCTCATGCTAATACAGATCAGTCAGTATGAATGAAAATAGAAAAGGCCAACTTAAAAAAGAGGGAATTTGCCTTCTTGCCACAGGCCTTCATTTGCATTCCAGTTGAACCTATTTTGAAGATTTTTTGTGGATCTAGTGAACTTTTGTATGGACCTGTGTAGAGGTCTGAGTTTCAGAAATGTCTGGAGGGGTCAGTGGAATGAGAACATCTTTCCTGGGGAGAGGATTCAACCTTTCTCAAGGACTAGACAGAGAAGACTCAGTATCTGGTTATGTGGCACAAATCCCCATGTTTAACTTGCGCTTTGCATCAGGTTCCCTCTGTGATCCTATGGGCTTTTCACAGAAAGGATGGGTATGGGGCAAAAATTCTCCCAGAACAAAACGAGCTGCACCTTGTTGTAAGGATTACCTGGCCAATTTCTGCTAAACTTTGCCCTGTCTTAGCCACAGACTCTTGTAAGGAAGTGTGAAGATGCACCTGGGGAAGGCATCATCATTACCACCAAGCTGGCAAGGTGCTTGCCATCTGGCTTACAGGTGACACGGCAGAGTCCTGCGCCCCAGATGAGCTGCCACAACCAGCCACACCATGTGGTCCCTCTGGCCTCTCATGCACTTGATCAGGAAAGAGCATGCCTGGCCTGTGGCACCTGCACACCTGAAAGAGAGGGTGTGCCTCCTAATCACAACCTGCAAGCATAGAGCTACAGTTCTTTTAATTTTAATTTATATTGTGTTTATAAGTAGTCAATGGTATGTAAGGATTAACGCTCAAAACAGCATATGCTGGTTGGTTGTTAGGAGTAATGCTATTAAAAAGTGATAGTGCTCAAGCTATAAATGGATGCAATTTAATGGAACCGTATCCTGGGCTGCATCAGAAGAAGCATAACCAGCAGGTTGAGGGAGGTGATTCTCTCCCTCTACTCCACCTGGAGTGTTGCATTCAGCTCTGGGGCCCCCAACATAAGAAGGACACGGACCTCTGGAGTGAGTCCAGAGGAGGCCACAAAGATGATCCGAGGGCTGGAGCACCTCTCCTATGAAGACAGGCTGAGAGAGTTGGGGCTGTTCAGCCTGGAGAAGAGAAGGCTCCGGGGAGACCTGATAGCAGCCTTCCAGTACCTGAAAGAGACCTACAAGAAAGCTGGAGAGGGACTTTTTACAAGGGCATATAGTGATAGGACAAGGGGTAATGTTTTTAAACTGAAAAAAGAGGGTAGATTTAGATTAGATATAAGGAAGAAATTCTTCACTATGAGGGTGGTGAGACAATGGAACAGGTTGCCCAGAGAAGCTGTGGATGTTCCATCCCTGGAAGTGTTCAAGGCCAGGTTGGATGGGGCTTTGAGCAACCTGGTCTAGTGGAAGGTGTCCCTGCCCATGGCAGGGGGGTTAGAACTAGATGATCTTTCAGTTCCCTTCCAACCCAAACCACTCTATGATTTTATGATAGTATTAGTAGCAGAGCTATTCAGCTGAAGCCATGGCTAAAGGGACACCAGTTTAATAACTTTCTAATTACATCTGTATAAGCTGGGTCACTTAGCAGTAAACTGACAGGTTTACATTTCGTTATATACTAGGTATTGCTCTGTGTACTAGCCCTATGCTAGAATTGCAAATAGAAAATAATTGGGTTGCTTTTTAGCCTCCCCAAATGGTTTAAATTAATGGCAGTGCAGATCAACACAATGCGTTCATGTGTGCGATTTTAACCTTCATTGATTTTCTCAGTTCCAGGGCAGCATGACATTGGGTAGAAAACCATGCTGATGTGATGGCTGTAAAGTCAAGCAGTGAAAGGAGGTTTATGCAATATTAGATTAGTTCCTGGTAGTCAAGAGCACACATTATAGAAAACTGAAGGCTCTGTTCGTTCTCCAAATCATAAGTGTTTGGTATTATTCCTTAGGGCAGAGAAATCTAGTATCATTCTGTTTATGAACAGCTGGCAGTGGCTTTGCGCAAAGGTTTGAAATCTCTGAAGAAAATCTGATGCCCAGCTGCGATGCATCAGGCGAGTTTTCAGACAGGATAAACGGGAAGGCGGGAGTGGCTTTACACAAACAGGCTCATGGAGCTTTCTACCTAACGTCTTCCACATATCGCACACTTTAAATTTTATTAATTGCAGTCATGCCTGTTACCATGACAGCTACGTGCTGCAATTACCTCACACCTTGGGGAATTTCATGCTTAGTACAGCACTCAGAGTCTACTTCCTTATATTTTGTTTTTATTTTGCAACTTTTTTGTACTTTGGGGAAGTATTGTAGGAAGCAGAGATGTGCCATGAAAGAAAAATGCATCTTTATAGTCCCAAGGCACCACAAGCCCTATTTAGCCATGGCCTGAGGAAACAGTAAAATGTAATGATCTCTGTGGGGATCAAAAGCAATGACTGCAGCTGGTTTTTTCCTTTACAACTGCCCAGGATGGACAGGATTCACTGAGAAGAGCTTCTCAGCGAGAGGAACATGCTGCACTGTAAAATGACTTTGACAACAAACTTTACCAGGTGAAAGCCACAACACCCTGATCCACAGGGATTAGCCTGGGGTCTACCCATGAGCTTCTGCATAATCTAGGCATTTCAGCTTTGGGAAAGGCCACAGCAAAAAAGTGTATTTATAAAGAATGTCCTTTTCCATTGGGATGCCCCTGAATTGGAGAGCTGGGTGCCATAACCAGGTGTGCCAGGCACAGGGGTATCAGAGCAGGGCAGGAACCATAGTGCTGCGAATCCTGAGACAGAAGCGACAGAGAAGGAAGGAGGCTCCCACACAGTGCTTGAGAAAATACATCTGTTAATCCCTTCCTTAAGGTGTTAAGCAGGCTCAGCTGTCATGCAAGCCTTGTGCTGGTGATCTACTACAGAATGCTTTTCTAGAAGTAGCTAATTTGAAGCTTACTTAAGGTACGATATTACTTTGAAAAGTATTGTAAACAAAGAGATATAGGCTAGGCAACATCCTCTGGGCAAACTTGAACCCTTTGGACTGAAGCTGTGGATTCAGACATTTACACCCAACCAGTAATAGTTCATGGATCAAGTTTCCCACCTGATGTAGCTGCTATTTTATTTGAGTCTGTCAGCATTTTCACATCATAAACCTCAGTGTTGCAGTATATCTCAGCTGTTGCTAATCCCTGAGAGCTGAGGCTTGGCATATAAATTGCTAACCCATATATTAATTTAAATAGAAGAGGATAAAGCTATGTCTAAGTTATGCAACAAATTCTATTGATTTTTATTTCAGTTACAGATGTACTCCCTGCCAAACTCTTGTAAAATATATTTTTCATTACAAGGAATTGCATGTTTATTATGTTTTACATGAATTGATATGTTTTATATTGTTTTAAAATGCTTTTGAAATAGCTATTATGTTTACACCAAATAAGCTTTAGCTAATATTCTTTTTTTGTACATCATTACTCCCTAATATCAGAATGGCGTCTGTGAACCAAATGCAGGTCCTTTGGCTTTGATCTTGTTCTTAATTTATGTAAAGGTTTGCTAGAACTTTATTTTGAATCTTAAAGCCATGTATTACAGTATTTGCTGACAAAAATGCACATCTCAGAGGCAGAAAGATTATTATTGCTCAAACATCACAGCATTCAAATGTTGGAGAGATTTCTAACAGCATTAATAAAAATATATTTATTTTAATCTTGGGTATTTACAGAAGAATGTTGGTTTTGTTTTGGACCTTAATCCCATAGCTGGTGCAAATTTATTTACCTGTGTGCTGGGAGCGGCTTCGATTGATTCCTTCTTTAAAAAGGGGGAAAAAAATATATCCCTGGCAGATAGAAAATAACCTCCAGCAAAGAGAAATTATGTACCTAGGATATGCAAAACATAAGTGCACTCCATTCTCTGTGTAATCCGGCACTCACATGATAGCTTGACAAAATCAAATTTACTTCTGCCTTCTAATGAATTTTTAGCGTTCTAAAGAGATAGTGTTATTGTAGTTGGAGTGAATAACGTTTGGCATATTACTATATACTGGTCCAGAAGTCAATGAGTTTTCTCATGACTAGGGAGTTTTTACTGAGATGTTAATTCAAACTTTGGAATTGTGAGACAAGTCAGATTCTCCTCTAATTTAAATCAACTCAGTGCTTTCTCTTCCCCCTTCAACCCTTACTGCCCAAATAGACTTTCAAGAAATAGTGATGTTCAGCCAATAAAACACAAGTCAAAGTCTTTGGAGATGAGCTGTCGAGTAATTAGTGATCCTGTGCTCAGGGTACTGTTACTTAGCAACTTCTGAGAATGGATTAACCTTCTGTGGGCATCCAATGCACTGCATGTATAACAAGACTGCTTCTTATGCTTGTTCGTGTAGTCAGAAATGTCTCCTACAGATCAATCAGAGATTTCCCTGAAAGAAATATATGTGTTGCATTGCATCGCATGTGGAATGAGCTGGGTGCGTTTGGGATAAACCAAGCAGCAGTATCAGCATGGCATCGTTGATCTGCCCACGTGCAGTAACACAGATGTGCACCAAACACCTTTTTCATGGATAGATCAACTATATAGTGCATAATCCAGGATTTCACTATTATAACAATTCATAGTTCAATGTGTTTTAATATATCTGGTAATATACTTGTTATAGCACATAAAACAGAGTAGGCAGACATTTTCTCTGAGATTTCCAGGCAATGCTTTGGTCAATTTCACAGCTGCTTAAAAGCCCTCAACAATAAGCCAAATTCCCCTTTCTTCTCTGGCACAAAAGAGAGTAAACTTTGGAAAGTCTAAATACTTGGGAAACTTCGTTACACAATAGAGTGCAGTGTGGAGACTCCTTTTGAAATGAGACTCACCTGTAGGTGAGCATTGTCTATTATTATGTGATCTATTCTTCTGATGTAAATATAAAATCTCCATGAATATTAATGGTAGGTTCCTGTGAATTGCCTAAACAGGAAAGAACAGACACTATAAAAAACAATTCATCTGACATGACTGGTAAAAGACCTTATGCTGTAGTAAATTGTCAGAACCATTCTTTATCCCTCTGAACGGAATTACTACTTTCACAATTGTCACACTTTTTATTATCTTTTGTGTAAATAGTTATATTCACCATATTAACTTTCATACTTAGCATTATACAGGACCACAGAAATGGTAATTGGAAGGGATATGAGCAGGTTTAGGCCAACTTCCAGCTCAAAGTGCAGCTATCACCAACACACTCTCAAGTCAGTCATGGTATGCTCCTCCCGAGTCTTGAAAACCACCAAGGGTGGAGATTCCACAGCATGTTTGGGCCATCTTCATCTCCCAGGCCACAGCTGATGATCGTTGCCCTTGCTATGTCATCTAACACTGCTGCAAAGAGTTTGGCTCTGCCACCTTTGTAACTAACTCTTAGGTAGTTATAGACTGCTGTAGATTGCCCTTTCAATTCCTTTTTACCACGTGTACAATTAACTTAGAGTATGAGCATTTGACTAATATGCTTTTTGTTCATGTGTTATTTCTAGCCTGACTGTCCAATTGCTGTGTATGCTCTACTCAAACCAGGTTAGTACTTTTAGTACAGCTTGTTCCCACTGTATCCTGTACTACATCTTTTCTGGTGCATGTAACGAGCAGAAGGCTAAAAGCATCTGTACTATGAAAAGGTTCCTTCACCCTCTGATGACTGATTTTAGTAGGTGGAGATAAAGATTTCAATGATAGCAAAGGGCAAGACTGGGCCCAGGTTGTAAATGATCTGCAAGTCAAGAAGACAACCACAGTAATATTTTGCTCATCTGTTTTGGCACAGAAACAGTCAAGAAAGATTAGGCTCAAAGGCTTCATGCATTTATTTTTTCCCCCACTTTCATTAACCTGGGATGGCCAGCAGGTGATAGCAATTTATGTAAATCCTTCTCTCTATAAGACATTTTACCTTTTGACAATAGGCAACCAAGCAGATGACACAGCTACAGACAAGAGGGTTTTGAAGACCCAATTTAAAAATCTGAGCTACCATATTTTTTTCAAAAGCTTTTCTAAGGATAAGATAAGAGTGTAATCCCTTAGTTTGGTGCAAATGTTTTAAGACTTCGTGTTTCTAAAATCCAATTTGAATTAGCCTTGAACTTTAAAGCTGTTTATGTCTACTGAACCAAAAGAAACCATGTGATGTATATAATAGAAAGTATTGTACAGTCTCTCTTTTTCTCCTCCCCTTCTGACACTGGTCTATAGTATTTGTCAAGAAAATCATCCAAAGGCAAAATGTCATAACTTTAGACAAAGAAAATGCTAGTCCCTTTGCAGCAAAGGACTTACAAAGCCTCCTTTTCCTTAGGCTTCTCTAGCCTTATAATTTGTTAGGAATTCTTGCCACCAAATATGCTTAGGATGAACTTGACATTGTGTGTGAAATTATTTCTGATATCATGTTGTATAAAATGTTTCTTGATACTCATAACGGCTTGGACAAGTCTGCTGCATCTTTGGGAATCAGCACTTTGGAAATCTGCATGCTGATGTGACTTGTGAGAGGAGGGTACATCAGATAATGAGATGTTGACTTGTTCTCATTTCAAATCATGCATTATTTAAGAAATGAGAGGAAGAGGATGGGCAAACTGTCATGAATTCCTTTGCTCCCAACATCAGCCTGCCTATACTTTACCCGAAATAGTTGTCTTTATCAATGTTTGGATGCTTTCAGAATGCATCACCAGTTCTTTTCAAAAGTCCTGATACTTTGGGTCTTGGAGTAGGTAACCCATTTGTGACTTAGATTATTCCTTTAGATACAACATGGACTTAATGAGGTGCATCCTGTTTTAGCCTTAACTCACCAATGTGGTTAGAAAAATGGGGACATGATTCATAAGTACTGTTTCTGAAAGTAACTTTCTTCTACTCATTATTAGTTAAAAAACTCACTGTTATACCAACTAGTTTATTAACCAAGCCTATATGTGTTGTTAGGGAGTTTCCAAAGGACAGGGATGAATAGTCCTTTGGTTATGACAGTAGCACATGTTGCTCTTGACTCAGGGAAGTCAGTTAAGGCTAACCTTATAAAATTACATAAGCCTCCCATTCTGACAGGTTTAGCACCTGTACTTCTGGGTGTATTGTTTGGGTGTCCACTGTCTCAGAGAAACGCGCCATGCAGATTATCCATGCAGTGAGTAGGAGGGTTTGCATATATAATAAGGTCTTCCATAAAAATAGCATGCTGAGCAGGGAACTGCCTAAGGGGGCCAAGGAGGATTAAGCTACATATCTATCAGGAAATATAGGAAATCAGGAGATCTGGATGAGAATTAAAACCCTGAACCTTCTTATACTAGTAGCTTTTTATCCACCAGCCAGTTTTCAAGAAAAAGAAAACAGCAGTAGTTGGAGACAATGACAATGGCCTATGCCTTATCTTCTGTCCTGTAGATCACCAAGGACATGGGACAACTAGATTCAATTTCCATGCTTTGAGAATTATACTGACATGTCCTGTCTCCTGGTACATGTTGTAATTCACCAGCACATTCTCAGTTGTGTTATTTCAAGCTGTGCTATTCAAGTTGCTGCATCATACATGGAATAGTTAAATACCTGTTGGGCTAGAAGGGAGTAACATTATAAAATCATAGATTCGTGTAATTGTTTGGGTTGGAAGGCACCTTTAAAGATCATTCAGTTCCAAACGCCCTGCTATGGGCAGGGACATCTTGTACCAGACCAGGTTGCTCAAAGCCCCATCCAGCCTGGCCTTGAACACTTCCAGGGATGGGGCATCCACTTCTCCAGGCAACCTGTTCCAGTGTCTCACCACCCTCATCATTTCTTCCTTACATCTAATCTAAATCTACCCTCTTTCAGTTTAAAGCCGTTACCCCTTGTCTTATCACTACAGTCCCTGGTAAGAAGTCTCTGTCTTTCTCAAATGTCCCCTTTAAGTATTGAAAGGCCACAATAAAGTCTTCCTGAAGCTTTCTAATCTCCAGGCTAAACAAACCCAACTCTCTCAGCCTTTCTCCATAGGAGAGGTGTTCCAGCCCCCTGCTCTCTATGTGTCCATTGCTAAACAAGTATACAAATGACTAGACCAGTGTAAGGTATAAGTAAACTGGCAACAGTGCCTTTGGCAGCCTCGATAGTAGGATCTCCATGAGTATTTAGGTTGTTTCAAAGCAAATTTAATTTATTTTAGCATTAATGACAATGTAGACCCTATCCTAGGTTGCACCAAATCCCTTTTAAAAGGTGCAAAGATCCTCACAGCAGAGTACAATGAACACACCTGCCATCTGCTTCCTACATCTGTAGGTGATGCTTATATTCAAGGGCTAGTACCTGTTACAGCTATTTTGGATTAAACTGCAGAGATGACCTAAAAAATGGTGGCTTAACAAAAGAGACACTTAAAGCAAATGGATAATCGACAAAGCTTTATTTACAGGGTATCAGGCCATTATATTAATGTTTTAAATATCTGGCTTTTTGTCTCATTCATCTGTGCCTGAGTGGGAAAAAATCCATAATAAGTGTAGCTTCCTAATGAAAATAATATGAACAAGAAAAATCTTCTTAGCTTTAAAAGTAAATGTCACGATCTATGTAAAAGTTGGTCTTTTGATACTGTTTGTGAGATCAACATCTTATTGAATTACCTTTGTACTACTTTTCCACTCTCTAAACCCCACTCTTCAAAGCTTTATGGCTGCACATTGCTGTGTGAATAGGCTTATGGATGCTATGAACTCTTAACAAAAAATCCATTATAATGATACTTTGCTGTTTCAGGGATATTCACCCTATAACAATCCTAATGGTTCTGGTGAAGTAATAGGTATGGAAATGCTGGGTAGAAGAAAGCTTCTCCCTACTTGAGTTGCTATATGAAAGGTTTTGGCTCTAGTTATCAACGATCTAACCACCTGCAGCACTTAAGCTTGCTCTTTATTTTTGTCCCCAGCAGTCCAATTGCATTCAGTAGGACTACATACATGATTAATCTGATCAAGGTCTAATTAGTGAAAGAAGTGCAGCCGTCAGTGCTGTAAACAGTAGGCTATGCCCTGAGCCTGTCTTCCAGTCCCGTTTTTAACCCCTGTACCCTCACCCATGCGCCAACACAGGCATGAGCCTCGATGTGTCTGCATGCAGAATGTTGTTCTGAACAAGCATTTAAATCCAGATGTAAATCAGTTGGATATTTTGAGTCCTGTGGAGAACCAGACTAAACCTATCCATTTTGATTCTAGACTATTTTGGAGGCTTAATTAGGAACATTTTGTGAATGCAGAGATCCCTTTTGAGGGGAAAAGTAGCAAGTGAGTATTTATTTGTCCTGCTTTTAAAACAACAGGAACATCTTCAGTCAGCAGTTAAGGGCTCGATTTCTCCAAGAAGTGATTAAAGAGCGAAGCTGCTCTGGTCCTGTGTGTAGTCACTGGAGAAAGAGCAATATGTGTCTCCTCAAAAAATTTCAGCCCACAGCCAGAACTGGCCTATAGAGCAGGCTCTTACTTTCTGTAGCCCCAACAGCCTACAGAAATTAATTACCCAATTTTACCAGCCAAGGAAGGTGCCTCAGGTTGGATAATCTCAATCTTTCAGGTCTTTTGCTGCTAAACTGCATTCCAAATGCACACTGACAGTAATGATTATTTGCAATTTTTAGTGATACATGTTTTGCAGAATAAAAAGCAGTGATTGAGCTTTGGGGTCTTTTTTTGTTAAGACAGTCACAGTTTGATATGTCAAAGATGCCTTTGTCACTTTTTCTAATGTGACAGGGTTATAAAAGGCATTTAAGTTCTTGGGGAATTATTGAATGAATACTTTAAAGGTACATTTTTCTGTAAACACTGATATTGTTTAAAAAATAGGTCCACCAAAATTTTGATCATCAAATTCCAAATCATCATGCAGATATTAATTAGTTGAAGTAGGTAAGCACTGGGAGTAAACTGGAGAACTGGCTAATGGAACAACTGGGAAGTAGGCGAGTTGGCAGATTAAGTCGGATGGTACGGATGTACGTAACATGAATAAACACGCTGAGACTGAATCCACAAATCATGCTGTTTGTGAAAATGCTGGTGAGTCCTCAAAGCATTGTGAATTTTTGTGGGCATTGAAAAGTCATGCTAAGTGAATATTCATGATTCAGTGTTGACAGTAACTTTCTTTCCAACATTTGAAAAATTTCACTCATTCAGTCAGGATAAAGAAAATAATACTGTGTTAATTAAACGCCAAACTAAATGACAGAAATAGCGACTATGTAATAATTAAAAGGAAAAGTTCACATAATAGTTCAGATAAAATTTTTCAGATTCTGAATATTTGGCAAATATTTATGAATTATAAATGAACAGCTAGAAAATTAATTATTGACTTGTGAATTATTTACTAACCAGAACAGATGTTAAAGTTCTGCATTATTTATTATGATGCATTTATTTCAGTGCTGAATATAATCTATGAAGATAATAGTGATATTATAACTGTATTATTTAAACAGGTTGATCAGTTGTAATTATTATCCCTATTTAACAGGGAAGTCAACTAAAAAACACAGGAAGGGAGATTTTCAAAGGACCCAAGGGGTGGAGTCGCACAAGTCTAATGAAAATTAATGAGACTTGCGCTTCTGAATCCCTCTGGTGCTTACGAAAAATCTTTCACAGGGAGGTTAAATTGCATGCCCAAGAGAAGTCAAGAGCTAGCAATATAGCCTGGGATTTCTGGTCCCTACTTACATTTGCTAGTGATTGTATGCCATGTCTCCTCTGTTTTGGGGGTGGGGTTTTCTTCATGATACTGGAGTGTAAGAGTAGATACCAGGCTTTCCTAGCTAAGGCAAGCAGTTCATCCCTCTGACCAGTCTGCAAGTAACGAATTCATTGTCCAGATATTCATATATTTGGGGTTTGCCAACCAATTCATGTCTTTTATTTTTTCTTCTTTCTCCCCAAGACTGCATTGAAACAAGAGGTTGTTTGTGTTGTTGTTTAATGAAACTAACTAGCCCTTAGCAGCCACCTCATTAAACTCTATATTTTTCATGTCTTGTGGGTGGAGCTGAGACAGATTGTCTAACTTCTCATATCCATGGCATACTATAAGATTCTAGGAAGACCATGAAATTGCAGTGTTGACACTACAATGATATGAGTGAACTTTGAGCCATTCTGAAGTCCAGTTAGTATTTTTTCTTTTTCTCCACAAACTGAAAATTTTTTTGTCCCTTATCATTCTGGGTTTGGCATTTTTCACAAAGCCACCTTTGTTCATTTCTGCTTTATGGCACTTATTACAGGAATCTGTCTGGATATGTCTATCAGCTGCGATACCTAAATTAACTGCATTGTGCCCCCTTTGCTTATTTTTAAGCCAGGGTAAAAATACCTGGATGACTTGTTTAATTTAATTTTATTTTTTCAGTGCCTGGCCTGATTTTTAACTTCTTGTTAGCAATATTGTATCAAAGTCTTGCAGCAAGCTTGGAGATCTGACCCCATAGTCAGTGAGTTCATGCTACTTCTGTTAGCTAGAAATCTACACAGTCTGGAGGCAGCTCACTTTTGGTGGTCCCAAAGGGGAGTGACACCTTTTTCAAAAAGGATGTGCCACTTGTGAATACCTACCTATAACTTTTCAGGTTGGGCAATACAGAAAAAATAGAAAATGGCTATGGTAGCACAAGGAAACCTGTATACATGATTTTTTTTTTCTTCTGGTTTGTATTCAGCTGTGTAGGGAAACAGATGTTACAAGCTTTGCAATTTATACAGCAAGTTTTGGCTAAAAACTTGAATACGTCTTATAAATTTTAATGAATTGAATTCTACAACAGCCTTGTGAGGGACTGAAGTTCTGCTATGTCCATTTTACAAATAAGAAAACTCAGGAACTTGCAAAAGATTATACCAAGCATTATGGGCAGACATGGAAAGAAAACTAGAAAGTCTATGCCCACTTATCACTTCACCTTCCCAAGGTCCAAAACTGTATGGAAATCTATAGAGCAAAATGCTTTGCTGTCAGTTAGATCTGGAAGGGTTTGCATGCTGCTCTGATGAGATCTGGCATTAGTTTAAAGATGGAGACCACCCTGTCCTCTTCCCACCCATCCTCTTATCTCTGTCTGTCCCTTTGTATACACCAAAAAATACTGTAGTTTGAAAAGGAGAGTATTATATGTTGAAAATACATTGTTTAATTTGGAGATGGGCACCCTGGAGGATTCAGAGAGAGCTGATAAGCCCTGTAGGGTAGCATTGGGAATCTGCTGTTAAGGAAGTTTTTGGTTGTCCCACTCACCTGGAGTAGGTGCACTGATACCAACCCCAATTATGGATTTATTGGGCCAGCTTGTGAGATGGTTTTATGCCGATGTGATTTTCCTTGTGTGACCGGGCAACAAGAGGATGAGCAGGGCTTTCCATTAAGGTGTCTTGACTTGTCCCCTGACAGGCATCTTGATTTCTCCTCCTAGTGGCCCAATCAGCCCATAAAATCTACAATCTCACTCCCAACTGCCCAAATCCTCCCAGCTAGCAGCTCTAGCCTATACCTACCATTAAAAGCCTACAATACCAACTGTGTTAAAAATCCCCTAGGCTTTAAAATAAACCTTTTGTTGTTGTTGTTGTGCTGATGATCTTATTAGGCAAATGTAAGGAAATAAGTAAATTGTTTGCATCTTTTATTTTTCCAGAGGTCTCTGTAATCCTCTTTTACTTCAGTTGTTTAGAAAAAAAATCCTGTCTTTCCTTTAAAATCATATTGAGGCCTATTCTTTTTGAAATGAGATGCATAAATCATTCTGCTAGGAAAAGTTGTTCAGATCTGATCATCACAAAAAATAATAATAATAATCTGGTATATAGAAATTAGTGTGAGCACACATTTTGTACTATAAATGGCAAAAAAAGTGATCTATAACGAGAAAAAATACTCTGCTGGGATCCTTTTTGATAAAGAAAAGCAGCAAGCCGCCGGAGAGGTGTTAAAGTCAAAGCACATCTTAGTCACAGAGTTTATAGCTGAATTTCAACAAAAGAGATGTTAAGGTATGCTTTGGTGTTCCTGTAAGTGAAATGTGCTACACCACACATATTTCATAACCATTTAGAGCTTTGCTGACAAATAGATTCATATTAATATTTTAAATTAATGTATAAGTAAGAGTCCTTGATTTTCTCCAATGATAAATAATCCAGCAGTTCTGTAGATGATGAATGTTGCTGCTTTTAGAAGCTTGAGAGCTGACACTCTGAGGAAAAATATATAATGCAACTGCTGTCCCTGAAATCTGGGGCTAAATTCAGTGCAGGATTTAGAAGCCTGCAGTGAGAAGTGCCTACATTCAAAATTGCAATCCAACTGTCCTCACTTCTCTCTCCTTCAGTTATTGCCTGTCGTTACACACATCTCTCTGTGATTATGAAGCTCTTTTAGCACTTGGGCTTGTTTTCTTCAGTGGTCACGTGCCGATCTAGCCTGGTGAGGGCAGCCAGGCCTGGCTCCAGCCAGTGCCCAGGGACCTGGGCTTTGCCCCAGAACACACTGTGCTTTGGGAAAGCTTTTCTGCAGCAGCTGAGAACACAGCACCCACTCTGAATCTGTGCATTTATAAGAAGATACCAACTTTTATAACTCCACTAGCTGCAATTATTTGTGTCATCTGCATCAGGTCTCTCTGCAAGTAAGCCTGGCTGGCCTGCTTGCTCCATGATGGTCATGCAATGTTTCTGCAAGAAGGTGGTGATGGGCTCTGGTGCTCAGGCATGGCCACTTCTGTGTGTGAAAGCTTGCAGATGTGCCAAGGCACAGGCTGGCTACCAGCTGGACCCAAGCTCTCCCCGCTCCACCCTTACACAGTTTTGCAATGCATGAGCCTTAGCATGTGACAAAAGGTCAATTCTAGGTCTGAGCATGGGCTGAGAGCATCTTCTAGAGGCACAGAGGATGACACTAAGGTGATCCTTTGCTTCTCTGCTCCAAGTGCCTCAATGTGCAGGGAGAAGGAGTGGGCTGGAGGCTGCAGACCCTGCCTTCAGCCCTGCTGCCTCCCGTGTTCAGCGTCTTGTTAATTTCAGGTGTGCGAGTTCCTGGAAGTTGTGACCCCCTCCATCCAAGCAGCATCATGTCTGCTTCCAGCAACCTTCTCTCTCTCCTGCAAAAAGGCACAGCTCAAATACCTAAGAAGCCCTCCCCCCATCCAAAACACCATAAGGGAGCGGGAAGGAAGGAGCTCTGAGCACACAGGAGGGGAGGTACAGCATTGCTTTTCAGACCTGCAATTAGCAGTGACCTGCTGATGTACTGACGCTGTCAACCCAGGCACGTTTCCTTAGCATGCAGCTGAGGGACACAGTCACTCAGCCTGTTTTCTCCATTCAGGGAGTTCAGCCTTGAAAATTATGATTTGTAATTGTAGCCCTAAACCATACACTGTAACTGTGAAATAGTACAGTTGCCTGATTTCTTCTCCCATAAAAAGGACTTGGATTTATTCCCTTTCTCAGTCACTGGAAAGCAATTTATAGCATTCTTGTTCTCTAGCTCTTGATTACAATGAGGTCCAGCTCTCTGGCCAAATGTAGAGTTTGTTTTGTTTAACATCCATTTTGTTAAATGTGTTAACAAATTGCAATCAAAACTGTATTTTTTAATACACTCTCAAGAAATTCTCTTCCCCTCCTTACCACACATCATCAGTGACACTTACACAACCAGGACTAAAGCCAAACTTTTAGATCTCTTCATTTAGTGTTGCAATAGGCTGTTAAGCAACAGAGCCTTCTTAGTCTCAGATCCATGGTCTTCTCCTTAAACTCTGTTCTACACAGCAACAGAAAGCAAAAGTCAGGGGTCTGTGGGAAACCCACGCATGTCCCCTCTACTGCTCCATAAGCTGAAGGAACCTGAGCTACTGAGTAAACACTTTGGCAGAACCAAAGCTCTACCAAGGAAACTGGATAATGTGCTGCATTTTAGCCCAGCTGTGCATTTACTGCAGGCAACCAAGTGCAATGGGGAAATTTCTTGTAAAATAGCCCAATTTTACTGAAGAGTCTTATTGAAAAAAGTGCCAGATCAAATGACTGGGAAGAGAAGTAATTTGCAACCTTGTTACATCTCTCATTTCCATGTGGATGAATGTTCAAACTTGAGAAGAGTGTGCAGGAATCATAGGTCATCCCACATGGATAAGACAGGAGAGCTTTGGTGTCTTTCTGAGACATTTCACCTTTTGAGGGACCACTCACCTAGCATCACCTTAATTAAAAGTGAAAGGAGGCTCTCTAAAAAGAAGCTTGATGTTCTTGTTCAAATGCACTCATGTTGTATTCCTATCCTGAAGGCATGGCCTTTCTATAGAGGCTGGGAGAAATCAATACACAGCTACTCTTCTGCCTCTTTGATGCAGGAGTGTGCTCGGGCACCTGCCTACCCCAGTCCTGCAGTTGCCTGAAAACTGCAGAATGTCACAAAGCAACTGGAGTGGGCCAAGATCCAACCCTCATCCATAGAGATAAACTGATGTAGAAAGATACCATTTTTCTTTGTTATACATATGATAGTCATGTTTCCAAACCCTGCAATTTCAAAATTGTTTAATTTTCCTATAATGTTAATCATAGTTATTACACTACTCTATGTTATGTCTAGGGGGAAAAATGAGTGGGAAATTTGTTCTGCATGAAACTACAAGACTGAAGTATAGAGCAGACACATGAGCTTGTGTCTACATTAATCTACCCAGTCACTGCATCTTAAATTTCCTATCTGTTCTATCATACTCTTAATTAAGCCCTAAGTAATTTAAAGCTTTGAGGTGGACTACTGTTTTATTTCTAGCTATGGTGCATGGAAGTGTGATTCATACATGTGAATAAAAATAGATGAGGACAGACCTTCCCCAGTGTAAACTGTTACAGCTCCAGCGACTTGTCTTTTGGAGAGAAGACCAGAGAAGTGGCATAGAGATTTTTCTCATGATTTTAGGTCAAGCTGTGTTACTCATACATGGGAAAGCTACAGGACAGAGCAGAAGGGGCTTCAGGGCTGAACCTCAGGCCTTTGTGTTGGTCCCAATTCATATTTGTTCCCTTCTAAAGGCAGATGAATGATGAGGCGAACATGGATAAATTCTCACAATAGTGCAAGTAAATATATCCTGTCGAAGAAACAAGGTGAGGAGGTCTACTGAAGAAACTAACACTTCCCTTTAGCAAATCTCACACTTCACATAAAAATAGCCCATGCTCAGATGTGCGGTCAGCAGGGAGCTCTCTGCCAGGACAGCTTCAGCACATTAATCATCTACCTTTGATATCCAGATGCAAAGTCCAGCTCTCATGGGCACCATGTAATGTTATGGCACTCAGTCCATAAACCAATAAATGTGTTTTGCTGATCCAGACAATGTTGAACAACTCTGTTTTGAAACAAACAGACCTGTTCCTGTGTGAAATTCTTCTTGTAGCACTGAATATAAATATAATTACCAAAGACCTTAAATTAACTTCTAGCTGAAAACTTGCCACGATATGCCTGTGTTTCATATCTAAACCTTTTACTGCACTCCTTGCTGGCAACGGTATGCTTCCGCCTCTTGCTAAATGCCTACTGAACAAAGCCTTTTATCAGTGTGGCTGGGGCACAATTTGGGCTAAATGTGGGAATATGACTCTCATGAGATCAGTGCTGGTGAAAAATGATATCTAAATATTTCCAAAACCTGCTTCTTCTTTTTAGAAATAGTAAGAAATTAAATCAGAAGCAAGATATCAAGTCAAGATACCTCAGTTACAGCTGCGCTATGCACTGCCCTTCCTGGTTTTAGGAGGAAAAATACTACCAGTGTTTATCTTTCAGATTGGCAAGAAATGTATAATCAAAATCTAAAAGTTAATTTAAAATTTGGTGTCACTCCCAGGATGCGTTTTTCTGTTGGTGTCTTCCACATACATCTGCCCCGATACTACACCTTTCCTCACCTTCACATAATCTCAGTTTCATTCCTTGGGTTTATTCTTCTCTTTCCATGTCATTCAGTTGAATTGGGAACAGAAGACATAATTCTGACAGCAAAAAACTAAAGGTATATTGTAACCATCAGAGTATGATGATTATATAAATTAATAAGTAGCTAAAAAATTAATAAAATTTTTATTTGAGATTTATCTTTAATATGGGAAATGTTTACAGCATTTTTGGTAAATTTAAATACTCAGCAGAAACTTATTGGAAGAAAGAAAAATAATTTTGTTCTTATATCTGTCCTTCAATGTTTATTTCTCTCTCTGAGCAAGTGACAAACAGGAGGGGAAAATGGAGAAAGAAGGATAAAAAAGGAGGAAATAGAACTAAGCAAGAATGGGAGGACTTCTACCACTAAAAATTCAGAAGTGAATTTCTAAGACTCCTTGCATTAAGAAAAGGAAAGAAATAAAACATTTCTATAAGAGCCTGCAGAACAAAAATTAGTTCAATTTTGTTGTTTTTCGTCATTTTCAGGTTGGCTGTACTACAAAGAAAATGAGAAAACTGTATTATCATTAATCTGGTTCCATTCAGCCATGCTATTTATCTACAGCAGAGCCAGTAATGCAAAGGGAAAGCACAATGCCTTTATATTATTATCTCATCTAAATATGCAAGAGTTTATGAATAAACTATTTATCAGCTTTCTTTGTGACCCGTTCTGAATTTTCTTTAAATTTGCATTACTATTACTTGTGGAGCACCTTCCACTTTGACTCTAGCATATTTTCTTCTGCTTCCATATGATCAAAGTGTCTTATGCAGATGGACCTCCTTCTACTTTGCCAAAATTGTCAGAGTTTGCCAGTGTTCCCGCAGAAGAAGGATGGAGTAGAAAAGTATGTGAGACTAATGTTATACTACAGATTGGCACAAATAAATGGAAATTAACAGGTATAGGACAGTACCATCGCCTCAGTTAGTTTAAACTAGGAAATTTATAAATTTAAAAATTTGTTATTTTAAGGTACAACATTAAAATTCTCTCTCTGTGTGGAGAATGTCTGCACTATATTTCATTTCAGACATTTTTCTTTCCATTCATCTTGTCTACTACCATGTAAATATGTATTCAAAGTTATTCTTCCTCTCTGACTAGCTTTTGCTGGTATTTCTCACATTCTGTGTGTTTTTTCACTGTTGATTTTTGTTCTCTCCTTCCTCAATCAGGTGTTTGAACAAGAGACAACAGTGTTCAGGTTTTCTCTGGGGATGTAAAACAGAACAAGATAAAATCAAAAGTTGGGTCATGTCATGGTACATATTTACGGAGACAAAAACATGTCTATCTTTGAAAGAGTGTATGTTTATAGATATATTTTTAAACTAATGACTCACTGGATATGTTGCAGTTTTTAATGGTGCATGAGTAATCCCTGGGACTCCATATTTAAATGTGAGGGAAATCTTGACATTTTTAAAGGGAATTCTCTGGTGTTGTTTCTATGGTAACTTTTCTAAAGAGATTATATTTGTTTCAGTTGATTTTTAATTGTGATCAATACTAGAGTAATGAATATATTGGACATAAAAGAAAAGAAATTAGATTTGTTATGAGGCCTTTCAGACCAGCAGGAGACCAAGGGACCAGTTGCGCCTCACTTAAGCCCTTAAGTAGGGGCCTAAAGGACTTTCTGTGCTTCATGGACTTGACTTGGGTTTTTGGAAGCAAGAAAACAGGGTGAAAGGCACAAGCATGTATCAGGGAACATAGAGGGGTTACAGCAAACTAGTCCCCAGTAGTGCCAGGTCAAATGTTTGGCCTAGTGAAACAGAAGACAGAATAATCAATCCCAAGGCTTAACTTAGCTAAAGGAACAAAACTATTAAAAATAATGAGTTAGAGATAAAGACTTAGGAAAATGAGGACCTTAAAGAATGCCTTTGCATGTCCTTTTCTCAACAGCATCTTCACCATTTGCTCAAAGAGCTGAATAGCAGAATGTTTCTATTAATCACAGTTATAACTCTAAAAACTTTCAGTACATTTACCTTTTAAACAATGCAATACTTCAAGGCATAGTTTCCTTTTTCCTGTGAAGTCAGGCCCTAGTGTGCTTTTGTCCTACAAGCAAGGCTAGGTAGTAGGAAAAGGTGCAAGCTTTGATTGTGGCACTCATTTCCTGGCCTCTCAGGTGCTCGGGGGAGACTTACACTTTCATGCACAAAGTGATTGATCCAAGCACCGAATCTGCAGCTCTTCTCTGGGTGTGCTTAAAGTCCATCCTGAGATCTCCACAGTGCCTTCAGGAGCTCTGAGAATAGGATCAGAGGGAGGCTGGAAGGACTTCCAGAGGATGTTTTTTCCATAAGTACTGTTTCTCATTAATTTCCTTGAATTTACAGGGAAATGTAACACATAAAACTTAGGAACAGCTATGTTGGAGAGTATCTAATTCATTGTGGAAAACTAAATTCTATACATAGTTTGAGATGGCAAATCCATAAATTTTCCTGAGCTCTGTGTTTGGAAGGGCTGTATCATTAGTATTACTGACAATTTAAAATCTGATATTGAATTAAGAGAAGTCTTTGAGATTTATTGGAAAACTTTTTGAACAAAGCTATCATACACAGAGTGATTAAAAGGAGGGAAGAGCCAAGAAGGTCTGTTCTTTCAAAAGCCTGAGCAAATCACAAAAAAAAGTGATAAACAGAAGACCTTTTCAGAAGCTCTGACTTTCCCTCCGCAATTAGCTTTGCATGAGAGGCTTGTCAGTGCACGTCTTATCAAGCTCTGGCATGACCCCTTCATTCTTTGGCCTTCCAAAACTCTGACAAAGTTATGGGAATCCAGTGATAGGCATGTGGACGTAGCTCTCGGTGCCACTTCTAAGACCACTGTTTAAGGGTGAAAGCTTCTGTCTGTATAAATCAGTACTCTTGCTCCTCTTCTTCCATTTAAAAAAATGAGACTTCAGTGATAATTGCTGCAAACACCAAGTGTCTGAGTACAGGTAAAAGCTTACGGATCATACCAACATTAAGTGTAAATTGACATACCTGTGCCCGTAAAGCAGTGACTCTAAAGTCTTACTGGTTTAAATGGAATTTTAAATCTATATTTAGAAAAAGTTGTTTTGAAATTAATTGGAAAAAAACCTAATGAGTGTCTATACGCGTGATTCATTACATGCAAAATGCAAAACATAGGATAAGTATTTTTTCAACAGTCTTTCGGATTTCATATGTAATCTGAAGGCATAAATTTAAAGCACGTATTTTTAAAATGACTGTGTGATACACTCATTTTAACGTGCTGTCACACGTAATTCTTTATCTAGGTTTTATAGCTTGTGGTTGCAAAACCTGCTGTAGTCACCTTCCTGTTTCTATAGCCAGAAAAGGCAAAATTTGTCAATGTTCTTGAATGATTGTATGACTGAGAGAAGAAAAGGGACTTTCTGAAAGTTATCTAGTCTCTATCCTCCTTCCTATAAGTGTCGGGGTCTTCTTTCTCTTTTTGGTAAGTGTTCATACTTTCAGGAATCTAGTTATATTAAAAATGCCACGTACATAGGGCCTACTTGCTTTACTGACCAAGGGCCTGCTTCCAATCAAGGGGTATTTAGTCATTTCTTCAGTAGAAGGAGAAAAAGAAGAGGAAAACCCTGGCAAACTGCTTTCTGAAATAAAGAACTGGGGTGGGAGTGCGGGTGGTGTCTTTATTAGGTTTAGTTTAAGTATAAGAAGGATTTTACTGTGTGTCTGGCATCTTTGACAAATTATCAGTTAAAGCCCAGCTCCAGGACCAATATTACTGGTGATATTGCTAATGCTGTTCAGACTTCCACCATTTCTATATGTCACAACATAAAAGCAAGACCCTTATCAAGGACCCTAAAGCAATGGTAGCACTAACCAGAAATCTTAAATAAGGTGGAGTACTACCGGTGCATGAACTTTAGGTGGCCTGACAGTGCTCTGTAATTCTGACATTTGTTAAAACTTTGTGTACCAATTTAAATGATGTCTTAATATGTTTTCATAAAAGGCATTGCTGTGTTTTCTACAAAGATGGTCTTTCTCTGCAGTCAGAAATGGAAGGTTGGTATAAAAAGAGATTCAATGGGACTGTATGAAGCACATAAGAACTTTGCAAGCCACCTGCTTTAGAACTTTAAACTGTTTATAAAAACATTTCGTTATTTTAAATGCATAATGCAAACAATTTAAAACTAATAAAAAATGTTCTAACATCAGATTCAGGTAGGTTGGAAGTGAATTTCGATCAATATAATGAAGGACAATTTTCTAATGTAATCTGTGTTTGTCCTGGGGCTACCAGTATTCGAAGATAAGATAGAAAGAGCAATATTTGTGTCAAAGGCAGAAAAAACACATCTTGATTTCAGATCTCATATGGATTTGCAGCACTGGCTACTATTCTGATAATACTTTTTCACATGTAAGCTGTACTAGTTTGTTTTCATCTCAGGAAAGAAGAAATAAATACCTTTTTCACAATAATATTAAAATAGCACTTTAACAAAACTAATCTGCTGATGTTACAGTAGAGAAAACTGGTACCTAACAGTTCTCTGAATTCTTGGCACATACAGTACTGATGCGAAAAATAAGTTCGGCATTTCAATGATAGCCACGTTTTGTTATAACAAGATCACAGTGTAAAATCATGCATTTCTCATAATGTTTTACCATTAAACAGGTTTTGAGTTGGCATTTTATAGAAGCTTCTTAATCAGGCTTTCATAATAACAGTATTTAGTCTCATGTTAAAACTTAAATTAATATTTTTATCTATATTCTGTGAATATAAACCTAATCACAATGCAATTAAGGTTTCAATATTGCAAGTATTTTTTGTGACATACTGATTTACATAAAGGCTGACCCTGAAAACATTTACTGTTGAGTTCTGGTTGCTGTTCTGATTAGTTCTGTTAATTTATAATGAATTTCTCAGGTTGAGGTGGGCAGGATTGGGCCCTAAATTACAAAGACTCATACTGTTCTGAAATGTATAAAGAACATGTTTCAAAACACCTGCTGTGACTCCCGAGGTATTTTGAAACTTTTTCTTCAATATTTATTTTTTCTTCAGCTGCTGCTGCTGCTCAAATGTTTGAAGGATAGAATTATTACTGAATTAGGGAGAATGACACTTTTTTTTGACATTACTACTAACAAGACTGCCTCTGTCTTGTCCTGTGGTTTATCTCAAGAAAGAGGTTCATTTCCAAATCTAGAACATCAGCTTTAATTAAATTGAATATTAAAAACACAGTTCATCCAGTTCTTTTGTAATACTTGGTCTGTGGATCACTAAGCATCACAGGCAAGTGAATCAGAGAGATCTAATAGTTTTTTTGAATTTACCTGGAAAAATGTAATAAAAGAAAATCTTCATTTGTTTAAAAATGTCTATAAAGGCATCCAGTCTTATATCACTGAATACCTTTATAAGTGATATGTTATCAGAATGCCACTTTTACAGAGCTATGTGAGCCTCCGAGAAGGCTGAGCTGACCTTTTCACACAGTTGGACCTCATTTCACTAATGCGAACCCCCAAACATTTCTGCATCTCTTTCCTATTTAAAAATAAACAGTCAAAAGGGCCCATGTGAACAGAGACCTAATCAATAGAAAAATTTGCATTCAAGTTTGTTTGATGTGATGAAGCATAGAACTATCTTATTTATTGAAACTGTATTAATGTAATTAAAATAAATGGAAAATGCACTCTTTACTTAATATTTTAAGCTGTCTCTGAAGAATAGTACGCAGCTTGAATTTAGTTATCATTTTTAAAATGCAAGACAGATTAATTAGATTCAAATCTTAGCCAGAATGAAATCATTTTCTTAATAAAGCTAAGAGCTCTAGAATTTGCTTGGAAGTAGAAAGTGTCTGGTGTTGATCTTCATAGATGAGCATGAGAAGATAAGATGTAAAACTCAGTGAAGTCTAGTGGCTAAAATACTGCTAAGTCCATTTCAAATTATTGTCCTAGGTGTTGGTTTTATTTATAAGAAAGGTGTGGTGGTTTCAAGACATGGGGGCTCTGTCTCTTTCTTAATACATGCATTCCTGAAGTTAAGGTAATTTGAAAAGTTGTGTATAGGAAGTTAATATTTGGAAAAGACTTTTTGTTCATAGGAGTGAAGGAAGTTCAGTTTTGATCTTAAGATCCTCACGGACAGAAAATCTGTGGAAAATTCTCTGCAGCATATTTGGATTTGTATTTAAGGAGCAAGGCTCTGAAGGATGTTAGATAAAACTTTTAAACAAAACAAGAAATGAGATTAAATGGTGTTTTAGCTTTATCACACATCCTTTAAAAGAATGAAAATCTACTTCGTGCTATACATTGTGCATGCATTTGCAGAAAGCAGTGACTAAACTTAAAACTGCAGACAGATCTGTAGTCAGAAATCAAGACAAAAAGGTCAGTGTGGTTTTCAGCACCCAGTTATGAAGAACAGATTTTTAGGGAGTCCTGACAAACATTGCTGGTTCTCAGACAAGAGTTTTGTTCTGTGCAAACTGGATATACATTTCAGCATCATTCTCATTGAAATTGCAAGATTCAGAATATTTTGAGTTTAGGCGTCGTTCAAATACAACTCTTGAATTTGGATGAATGTTAATGAGAATCTTCAAAATACTGGTATTTTAGATGCACTAAAACCAGAGAAACTGTCTCAAAGTAATTTTTACTTTCAATTTCAAATGTTTTCCAAGAAAAAGACGTGAAACTTTCTAGAAATTCTATAATGAAATGCTGCTGATGCCAGGGGTTTTTTGTTTTCCCATTTACAAATGCATTAAATCATATTAGAAAATGTATTTATATCACCTAAATGTAAGTTACTCAATTGAAAATGAGGTTTTATCAAGTACCAGTAAGTCAATTCACAAATAAGGGCTGTGAGTAACAGTACTACAAAAACTTTAAAAACAGTTTTTAAGTTTTAAATTAGTAAACTATTGAAAATTATTTCTTCTCTCTGGCAACACATCCTATGTTTTTAATGAATAGCACATTAAATAATCTATGTTTAAGTAATTTCTTCCCTGTGACATGACATTCACACATATTTGCCATCCTTTCAAAGGTTGTATTTAGCACATGATGAAAGTAACGAAAATTACATAAAAATGAAAAGTATTTTAAATTTCATTACAAATTTCTCAAAATTTCACTGTTAAAAAATTATGCATTTTAAATATGTATTTTGCTGTGTCTTGACACTTGGCCAGTCAATTTCATGTTCGACCATTCAGCACCTGACAGTTCTGAAAAGATGCAATATTTACCCATGAAATTATAATTAATATATTTGTAAATAAGAAATACAAACTACAAAGCTAATGGAAGTATTCATCAATTTCAGACTGTTCATTAGAAGGATCAATATGCAAACACATGTGTCCTTTTAATGAAATCTCTTGGCGGGTTCATTTATCTTTCAACTTAAGTAATACAAGTTAGTGAGCAAATTATGTATGCTATGGCTCTTACCGGGGCAGGATAATATTAGATGAAGAAGTGTGCTATCAGGCTGACAGACTGACAAAGTAATAAGCTGATACCATGCACTAAAAATGTAGCTGATTAAATGTTTGGAAAAGCCAAGTTTGTGTTAATCTGTGAGAACGTGAAGGATTTTCCATGAGCAGAAGCCAGGTGGGAGCATGAGGAGTACCTCTTCTCCCTGGCAACCTTCATGTCAAAAATGGTGTTGATGTAAATAGCATCTTCCTCAATCTGAGATGGGAAGGGTCGGGGAGGTGTGTGGCTGTGGGGGGCTGAGCCTATGGCACAACTACTCTGCGCTCCCTGAATGTGGCAGAACAACCCCGAGCAGTAGATGGTGATGACACTTTCGGTGCTGTCCTATAGGTTTAAGTGAAGTGTCGCTCTGGGGCAGGGGAGGATGCTTTGGGGATACAGGCTGCCCTCGCCCTTCCCTGGCTTCCCGGACAGGCCCGTGTCCTTCCGAAGGCGTGGGATTCAGAGGGGCGCTGGGAGGAGGAATATTGTCAGAGGTGGGGGTGGGGGCTGGGGGGATTGGAGAGAAAAAGAGGGTGGAAAAAAGGATAACTCCATGGGGTTGCTGCAGTGTCACTGGGAAAGCCGCAGGGAGCCCGAGCTGCCCACTCCCGCCGGGAAGGCGACGGGGGCCAGGCGGGGTGCAGCGGGCCGTGGGGAAGGGAAGGGAAGGGAAGGGAAGGGAAGGGAAGGGAAGGGAAGGGAAGGGAAGGGAAGGGAAGGGAAGGGAAGGGAAGGGAAGGGAAGGGAAAAGGGAAAGGAAAAGGGAAGGGAAGGGAAAAGGGAAGGGAAGGGAAGGGAAGGGAAGGGAAGGGAAGGGAAGGGAAGGGAAGGGAAGGGAAGGGAAGGGAAGGGAAGGGAAGGGAAGGGAAGGGAAGGGAAGGGAAGGGAAAAGGGAAAGGAAAAGGAAAAGGGAAGGGAAGGGAAAAGGGAAGGGAAGGGAAAAGGGAAGGGAAGGGAAGGGAAGGGAAGGGAAGGGAAGGGAAGGGAAGGGAAGGGAAGGGAAGGGAAGGGAAGGGAAGGGAAGGGAAGGGAAGGGAAGGGAAAAGGGAAGGGAAGGGAAGGGAAGGGAAGGGAAGGGAAGGGAAGGGAAGGGAAGGGAAGGGAAGGGAAGGGAAGGGAAGGGAAGGGAAGGGAAGGGAAGGGAAGGGAAGGGAAGGGGGAAGGGAAGGGAAGGGAGAAGGGAAGGGAGAAGGGAAGGGAAGGGGGAAGGGAAGGGAAGGGAAGGGAAGGGAAGGGAAGGGAAGGGAAGGGAAGGGAAGGGAAGGGAAGGGAAGGGAAGGGAAGGGAAGGGAAGGGAAGGGAAGGGAAGGGAAGGGAAGGGAAGGGAAGGGAAGGGAAGGGAAGGGGGCCCGTCCCATCGCACCCCCGCACGCCGCCCCTTCCGCACCGTCCGGCCGCCGAGGCCGCCCCGCCGTTGGGGAGGGGGGGTCCTCTCGGGGTGGGGGGGAGCAGCTCCAGCAGGGTTTTGCCCGGGGGGGCGCGCGGGGGCTGCCGCCGCCCGAGCCGGGGGGGGCTGGGGCACGGCGGCGGGGGGGCGGGCCGGCTGCGAAGGGGAAGGGGAAGAGGAAGGGGAAGGGGAAGGTGAAAGGGAAGGGGAACGGGAACGGGAAAGAGAGGGGAGGGTGCCCCCTCCGCCCCCGCGGCCAGAGGAGGGCCAGACCTGCCCTGTCCTGCCTGCCATCCCCAGCCGTAGGGGCAATGGGAAACAATGGGGAGAGGGACGCGGGAGGGCGCTTCATCGGGGGAGGGGGGTGTCTGAAGGGGCGTCCCAAGGAGCCGTCACCTGCACCCGGCAGCCGCCCCCTCCCTCCCGGCCCGCTCTTGTCCCGCTCCCGCAGCCGGGGCGCTCCGCGGGCGGATGCTGCGGGGGTGCCCCCGCAGCCTGTTTGTCGGCAGCGTGCTATAATTTGGGGGAGACGGGGAAGACTGAGGGGCCCGTTTCGTTAGAGGGGTCGGTGCTGCCCCGGGCACCTACGCGGAAAAGCGACTTTAACTCGGAGTTCGGGGCGTGCAGCGCCGGGCACAGCACGGCCCCGCTCGCCCGCACCGGCACCGCACCCGCATCACACCGGCTCTCAGCAGTCCCTGCTGTGATTTATTTAACCTGGCTCCGCCACTGTCCCATGGCTGGTCGCAGCACACTGCTTCTTCCTAATGTCGTGTGTTATTTGGAGAACCAGGACGGGAGGGGGAAAAGTTTGGACCTCCTTTGCTTGGCACTGTGTGATGGGTTTTTTTTTTTTTTGTTTTTGTTTTTGGTTTGGGGTTTTTTTTGGAGGAAAGTCTTTTCAGGAAGAAACGTTGCGGGCTTCTTTGCTGTATTGTCATGCAAATGATCTTTAGGTTTTCCTTGCTGTCCTGCTTGGATTTTATTTTTTGCTTTCCGTTACTGTTCTACCCTCCACTTCCATCTTGCAAGAGTGGCACCAAAGGAAAAAAAAAAAAAAAAAAAAAGGAAAAAAATATGGGGGGGACGCGTGAAAAAAAAAATCAACCAAAAAAAAAAAACCCCAGCCAAATCCCCCCCATCCACAACAGAAACCCCAAACAGCTTTTCCAAATGAGTGACACAGCCCGTGTCCATTCATCGCCTCACTCCGGCGAAGGGTTTCTCAACAGCCCAGACCTCCTTAGCCAATTGCTGCCAGCAACATGTGGAGGGGAGGCATCGCTATAGCAACCGGTGGATGGGCCATGTGCGGCAGCCGGCAGGGGCTGCGAGCCGCCCGATATAAGGAGGGCAGCGCCGGGGCGCGCCGGCATCCTCCACCCGCGCCCGCGCCCCGCGGGGACCCCCGGGCCGCCCGGGGAGGCCGGGTCCCCCCGCCCCGCCGGGGGGCGGCGGCGGGCTGCGAGGAGCGCTCGTGCCTGCCGCCGCCTTTGTCTGCGCTGAGGAGGGGAGTGGGGAGCGGGGCGGGGGGAGAGGGGGAAGTTTTGGCACCGGAGGAGGATTGCTAGAGCCCGCCGAGGCGCGCCGAGCCCTCCCGGGGAGGAGCCCGTCCCGGCACGCCGGCCGCGGCGCCATGGCAGCAGGTAAATGCGGCGGAGGAGGAGGAGGAGGACCGGGGCGGGGCGGGGGCGAGCGCCGTGTTTCGAGGCGGCCCGGCCAGGGCTCGCGTGGGAGCCGAGTGCGAGGCGTGGGGCGGAGGAGCGGGGTGTCGGGGCGAGCGGGATGAGGGGCAGCCGCTGCCGCCGCCCGCCCCGTCGGTCGAGGCCGGGCCGGCTCCCGGCGGAGGGGCGGAGGCAGGAGGGCAGGGCCGGGGCCCCTCCGCCAGCCCCGGGCGCCGCCGGCCGAGCGGTTCCCCGGGGATGCCCCGGGACTCGGGGCCGCCGGACGGGAGAGGGGCGGAAGGGGGGCAGCGGCCCGGCGGGGCGAGGACGAGCCCTTCCCGCTCGCCTCGGCCCCTCACGGCTCGGGGCCCCCCAGGGCGGGACCCCGCACCCCCGGAGGCGGCCGCCGGAGCCCCCTCCCCGGCCGGGGGCGTGGGAGCCGCGGGGCCCGGCCCGGCTCCCTGCGAGACGGGGCGGCCGCGCCGCGGAGGGGGCCTGGGCTCTGCCGGCGTGTCACCGAGAGGCGGCTGCTTGTTGGCACTGGGGTTTAAGGGCGCTTTATCTAATCCCTAATTTATGTGCCTTCAGCATCAGCATTAGATCAGCGCCGGCGCTACGGCTTGTGTTTCTCTTGCTTGCTGAAGATATTTGATTAAGCTGGGCTATCGCTGACCATCCTCTTGGCTCGGGCTCTGACACTTAGTGACTTGGACCTGCTGAGTCCCTCTATTTATCTGTTTGACTCTGGCTTACAAAGCCTGGGCTGAGGAGGAAACCCGCTTCCTGGTGCTCCCATTCTGCTGCTTTCCCCTAGTTGCTCCTGAGTCCTTAGAGATGGGAATCGAAGTTTCTTCACCGTGGTGCCTCCACGCCCTCCTCTTCTTGCCGCCACCCCAGAAGCGCGCTGCGCGGCTTCGGGCAGGATGGGCTGCGCTTCTCCGTCTCCGGCTCACCTACCTGCTCCGTAGGCATGGATGTGGCTGTCCGGTTTCCTGAGTCCTGTGTTACCCCTACAGTGTCTCAGTGATGCTGTAGCCTTTTGTGCCATACTCTTTAACTAAATGCCGACTTAAAAAAATACCCAGATCCTCAGGAAAATCTCGAAGCTCTTTAAATTTCCTCTTTCACCACCTTATTCTTTCCACGCCACGAACTTCTCTGGGGTTCTTGGACATTTTGGCATTTCAGCACCACCCCGTAGTGGGATTCAGGATAATAGCTATAATTTCTTGTAACTCTAACCAGAAACTTCACTTCTGTTTGCCTTTAGGAAGCCAGAAGAAAATATCTACCATTGATCAAGGGATCTTTGAACTCGCTGAATTCTTGATTGTATTCAGTCATTGTTCGCGGTATTAATCCTACTAAAAGGTATAGAGACGCTCCAGAGTGCTTTGTGGTGTTGAAGGTTGCGGAAAGATCATTGTACCCCTACAGATGAATAGATCTGTGGCTCTTGCAGTGACCTTTCTCAGTGATTTGAATAAGCTGCAGTTCCCAGAAATCCATCTGCCTTTTGTGTTTGTCGATTTGTCTAATCTTTCCAACCCCTAAAAGAAGCAAAAAGTACCTTCCCATCCAATTTCATCCTCCCAAGTAAAAGCGTTAAATTGACCTCATTTCAGGTGACGAACTGACATCTGCTGAAAGTGATCCTGGCATCAGGCGAGCTTTCGGGGGGGGGGGGGGGGGCTGTGTGAAGAGGGAGGCAGAGGACAGTGGCCTCAGAAAACTCTTACTAACTCTAAACATAGTACCTTAAAACACCAACAAGTAGCCCGGACCGTACAGCTCGGGAGTGCAGCGCTGAGCGCAGGAAACGTTATATGCACTGAAGGTGAACATCCCCCAGCCCTGCTGCCCCAGTCTAACCTGACTGGGAGTGCAAAGCAGGGGAGGAGAAGCAGGAACCAAAACCGAGGGAGATGCTGCTTTTCCTTCTCTTTGCTCTCTTATTTTACGAAAGGAAAAAAAAAAAAAATCTTATCTGTAGGTTTCCTGGGGACAGGTTAGGGTAGCCAGGCTCCTCCTGATGTAAAGTATTTCTCTGGTTTTCTAGTAACCTATCAAAACTTAACCAGCACAGTGTATCTCAACCTATGTCTCAGATAACCTTACAGAGGGAAATTACTAGAAGAGAATTTAGGTTTAGATTTATTTAAGCAAGCAGACATACGCAGATGTGTGTGTATATATATATATGAATACATATTATACGTATATATATCTCCATACACACCCACACACATCCCTTTCTTCATGCTTTCTATATTAAGGAAGTAATACACATATCCTTTATGGTTTGTTTTAATGTCAGTGGCTGCGACTATTAGCAAAAGATCCTCTTTAAAAACCCCCTGATTAACTAAAACTTATTTTAGTGAAGTTTATTTTTAAGAATAATGATTTTCTTGTAGAATTCTTTTCTTCTGCCTAGGCACTTTTTTCCCTCCTTGTATGGCAGATTTGCAAGTACAATTTCATCTGCACAGAGGAACAATAGCTTTCAGTTGCACAAAGGATTTCTCCCACCCTGAATCCAAACCACAATGCCTCTTGCTCTGATAATAGCTTCTGAAAAGATTTTGTAATGCACAGAATTAATACATGATTATTTCCGCCTCACTTCTCTCATTTATTAGATTCTATAGTGAATTCCAAATTAAAAATAGCACCTCCTGAGTTTTTAACGTTCTAATATTTTGAAACAAATCATATTCTGAAGTTCATATTTTTCCCCGTGTTTACTAAGAAATCTGCATTTTTAAATTACTGCTCAGAAACAAAACTAGCTAATGTAAATGTAAAAATCAAGGCATGCAAAAATTGCAAAAAATCATAATGTCAGGTTGTTTTAAAATGAATCATAGTGATCTTTCCTTTGCAAACTGGAATAGAGGTCCGGTGCAGTAACTGGCAAAAACCTCGGTTTTAAATCAGGAATATCTTTTCAAATTTATGAAGCAAAACAAAACCTCAACTTCAGTTAGAGTTTTGCTTCAGCGAGGACCAGAATCAGGCCCTGTGTCCTAAAGGAAATAACGAAGTGTAATTCTGCTGAGGTATCTGGAAGGTGAGCTTTCACATCACTGCATGGGAGCTCCTCTCAGCTCTTACAAAGACTTTCTCCCACACTTTCAACATAGGTGTGAGAACTTATTTACATGAAAGCGTACATTAAATATTTACTGACATTTGCCTGGAATTCGTTTGAAATGTCGGCTGTTCTGCTGCATCATGGGATGACACTGCGGAACGGGACGCTGCTCTTTGATTAGAACAGTGATTTGTGACTCCAGTGTTATGGCTGCCCTAGTTACTGACTCACTTTTGGGTGTATATGAAATGCATTCTGTCAAGGGACTGGGAAAGCCTGCATGAGATCAGATCCGAAGCGTTTTTTCTTCCCTCTTAAAAAAAAAAAACCCAACAACCACAAACGCTCACAGAAGCGGTGTACTTCAAGCAAACACTGTTGAGTGTAAGTGGTGGGTGTAATGTTGTTCTGAGACAGGGTAAATCTTTGCCTTCTAGCATTTAAGCTCAGGATGGGCCATTTCAAAGCAAGGAAAGACTGGCTGAACATCTCCAAAGCCTCCGTATTTAGAGTCACTTCCTAAGCCATCCGTTTAGGAATTAGTTGTTTTTCCTTCCACTGGGACTCTGTGATACTACACAATTTTCCAAGGAGAAAATAATTCAGAGGAATGTCAATATGTTCTGTTATATAAAGTTTAAAAAATGCATAGTTACATGTAGCTGAGTTTAATATTTAATTATGTGTAATTTATGTGGTCTATTTATTTGTTAAGCCTTAGGGGGAGAAAAAAAAAAGGTGATTTGTTTTTCTTGTTATGCAACAGCTATTGTTCCCCTTCCACCCCAGGCACAGGCACCGTGGCAGCCCCAACCAGCACAGGGAGAGGTGTTCTGCTTTAAAAGACATCCGACTGTAAATGTCAAATTCATAAATATTTAAACATTTTTCTTTCAATCTCAAGTCAAGTCTGACAGGACGCCTCTAATTAACCCTGGGCTCTGTTTCAGAGCTGGGGCCTTATTGCAGGGAAGAATCAGGGGTTTAGGTGAGGTGGGGAAATCTGTGCCCCTGGCTGGAGGGAAGGGGAAGAGGGAGGGAGCTGGTAACTGACTCCTCGGATTAATTTTTACTCGTTTCATAATTTGATGTTTGGTCAGACATCAAGCGGGGTGAAAGGGCAGCGGGTTTCTCCAGCTGAGTCGGGGGCAGTGGGGACTCTTTCCTGAAGGTCTCCTGAGGGGACACGCCCGGGGGGGCCGGGTGTCCCCAGCGCGGGGCCCGGGAGAGCCGCCGGTGCGGGACCCGGAGCCGGAGCCGGAGCCGGAGCCGGAGCCGGAGCCGGAGCCGGAGCCGGGCCGCGGGGCTTCGCCGTCGGCTTTACCCGGCGGTTTATGCGGGGTCGCGCAGCCGGCAGCAGTCCCCCACCCGTGCCAGGCTGCTTCCCGGGGGCGGCGGGGGGGGCTGGCCGAGGTTGCCCTAAGCGCCAACCCCCCCGGAGGCGGGGAGGGGAGAGGGGAACCCCCGGGCCCCGACGGCAGCGGCTCCGGGGGTGCTCCCCCGGGAAGCGGGCGGGAGGACGGAGCAGGAGGGAGGGCCGGCGGCCCCACGGCAGGGCCCCGCGCCCTTCCCCGTGGGCCGCCCCGACGGGGCGGGCAGGGCCGGGCGGCCGCGCAGGCGGAGGGCGGCGGGCAGCGGCCGTGCCCCTTCGCCCCTTCTTCGCCCCTTCGCCCCTTCCCTCCCGCGGCGGGGCCGCCGTCCCCTCCCGGGGCCCGAAGCGTCGGGGCAGGCGTTGGCGCCGGTCCCCCGGACCTGCAGGGATTTCGCAAGCCCTCGCCTGCCTGGAGCCCGTCGCTGGGGACACGGCTACACCGGCTCCCCTCGGGAGGCGCTTACCGAGGGGTAAGCAGTGCTAAACACCCCGCGGAAGGTTTCAAACTCGCCGCCGTGTTTTCGCGTTCCCGGGTGCAGCCGTGCGCTAGGGACGTGCGGGGTGTCTCGGCGAGCCCGTCTTTTGTTAAGGGCAGCCAGCTCCGGGGCCGGCAGCCCCGGCGCCGCGGGGGACACTGCCCGGCGAAGTTGGAAGCAACACCAAAAATCACTATAACGACCGGGGGAGAAAGGCAGGCACGCTCTTTCTCTCCCCCGTGTTTACTCGGGGCATTTGACAGCACTTTCCTCCCGTCACTTTCATTGTTTCTCTCGCATAGCCCTTTCCCCGGGTGCTTGTGCGGCTCTTTCACACGGCAACCGGAGAAGGAAAATCGTTTAAAACCGCGGCTGCGAAAGCAGAGAGAGAAGAAACTCGGGAGCAGCGCCCGAAACTGCCCGCCGGCCTCCCCCGTCCCGCCGGCGGCGGCGGGGCCCCTGCGCGGAGCGGGGCTCGGGGGCGGCCCCAGCCCCCCGGGGAGCGGGGCTGGCCGGCGGGGGGGTCCCGGCGGTGCCGGAGGGTGGCGGCTCGTCCCGGCCTCGCCGGTGGCGGGCCCAACACCGCGGATTAACGTCCCGGGGCGCGGCGCTCGGGGAGGGGGCGCCGGCACTTTGGCGGGAGCTGCCTATTTAGATGCAGATTGCGACCCCTGGCCCCGAGGGGACGGCGGCCTTTCACGGAGATGCTAATGGCGGAGCGCAGCGGCCCTTCACCCCCCCCCCAACCCCCCCGCCCCCGGGCCCCCAGGGCCCGAGCGGCGGGGGCTGCGAGCAGGCGGCGGCTGCCGTCGGTGTGGCCCCTCCGGGGTCTCCTTTGCGAGCCCCCCCCCCCCCGCCGTCCCCCGCCCGGTGCGGAGGGCGGGCAGCGCTGCGGGGCAGGTGCCCCACGGGGGGGGGGGGGGGGGGGGCGGCGCGGGGAGGCGGCCCCGGAGCCCCCCCCGGGGCCGGGGCGGGGGGTGGGGAGGGGGCAGCCCCCTCCTCCTGGTGGCTGTTGGGATTTGGAGGAGGGGCCGGCTGCCGTTGAGGGGAGGGGAGGGGAGGGGAGGGGAGGGGAGGGGAGGGGGGAGGGAGGCGGCGGGTCCGGCGGGCGCGGGGGCGGCACATGCCCGGCCTCGGCGGGCCCGGCGCCCGCCCCCCGCCGCCCGGGGTTTACAAACCCGGCCGTCGTCCTCCTCCTCCTCCGCTCGGCGCATCCAGGCAAGAAAATCCGGGAGTCTTATTGAACCTGCATTTCCATTAACTCAGCCTCAGCCCCGGCTAATCCGCAGCACTGAAGGCAAGGAGGCTAATTAATGACAAGCTTTTACAGTCAAGACCAGCGATAATTGCTTTGGTGGCCTTTATGATTACAAGATAAAAATGGACCGGGCCTGACATAAGAGCCACTGTGTACACTGCAAGACAGGAGGAAATTAAGAGCTGGCTAGCTGAATACGGAGCAGAAAATTACTAATAGAGGAGAGATAATGAATAGGCCGGCTAGGCATTCATGGGGAAAAATCCATTTTGTTACCACGCGAAATTAGGTGGTGGAAAGGAGTTTGCTAATTGTTCTCATCTTGTAGCAACCAGGACTGAGGCAGGGGCGTGCTTTTCAATTCATTTCCCTGGTAATTGTGAAAGGGGGAAAGCAGGCCAAATGAGTCTTGCTGCAATTTGCGCGCCTGGTCTTTTCATTTTCATGTTGCGTTTTTAATTGTTGCTAATATAGCTTATAATGAAGCTAATGAGGGGAAATTATTGTACAACTTTTTAGCACATGGAGACAAGTGAAATGCACTAGAAGGATTCTCTCTTATTGCTGCAAAAATAATAGTAATCTGGAGGAGTTTGGAACTATCGGGCTTTTTTTATCCTTTTCCTTCTACAACAGACAAAAGGAAGGACCGCCACCTACTTTTTTTTTTTTTCCCCGCGGTCGTTCCGTGTTTTATTTTTCATTCCAAGCAAAAAAAAAAAAAAAAAAAAAAAAAAAAACAACCAAAAAAAACCCAACCCCAAAACAAAACGGATTTTCCCTTGCTGCGCCTCTCGCAGCCCCCGGCCGGGATGCGGCCGTGCGGGGCGGCGTGCGGGGGGGCGCGGAGGCGCGGAACTTGCGCGCAGGCAGCGCGCCCGCCTCCGCCTGTCGGCGGTGAAATGCAAGCCGCCGGGCGGGGAGGGGGCATGTCAGCAGCTCTGTCCCTGCCCGTCCCCTTCCCTCCGTCCTTGGCTGGAAGTGAGCGCTGCCGGGTGCTTTCCCGCGACGGGGTCCCCCCCCCCCTCCCCGCTCCGCGCTGCTCCGCGCTGCTCCGCGACCGCGCAACTCAGGCGCTGCCTCTCTCTCCTCCCCTGCAGAAAAGCAACGTCCCGCCGCTCCCGCAGCGCGGGGAAGAGGCAGAGTCCGCCAAATTCCTTCTCCTCACCCTCCTCTCCCTCGCCTGCATCGCCGGGGTCCTGGCGGCGTCGGGGGTCGCCTACTGCCTCCGCCACCGCGCCCACCACCGGCTGAAGGAGAAGCTCTCGGCCCTGGGGGCCGACGCCGGCTCCGACGCCCCCGCTGCTTATCAGGTAAGGACCAAGCTCCCCTCGGCCGGCCCTGCGCCCCCGGGGGGCCCTTCTGGTGCTGGGAGCCCAGGGGCTGGGTTTGTTTCCCATGCCGCCCCCCCGCCCCCCCCCCCCCGGCTCCATTCATATACCCGCGGATTCGCTGTAGCGGCTTTTCACTGCTGGGTATTAATCTTGGCTATTCTGGTAGTTGCTGTAAATTCGGGCGTAATTAGAAACATTAAAGAAAAAAAAAAAAAAGAAAAAAAAGACGCCCTTGCCATTGAAATTCTCTGAAAAATAACATTAATATCCATAATCTGTCACCCCTGCCACTATTAATAATGAAAAATCTTTAACATTTATGAGGAATGGATTGCACGGTTATCTGAAGATGTCTCTCTTTTTGAGTAATCGACTTCTTCAGGGTCTGATATGAAAAGAGCCTTTGACCCGATCTGTTGCCACCTTCTGCCATTATTCAGATAAAATGAAACCTAATGCTGATAGATGGGGAGGTAAACCGGGACTGGTTCTGGGAGAACAATGGTAGCAGATGTGTACCCAGTAACACGGGAGGACTCCACTCAGATTTCCTGAAATAAATCAGAAACCTCAGGCTTTCAGTTTCAGAAGTGTTGGGGTGGCGAGACACTCTCCATCTTCCTGAAGTTTGTTTTAGATGATGGCACTTATTTCTTGGTGTGTTATTGGCGTGGTAATGCACGTGTTATGGTCATTTACCACACAGCTCTGGTCTGCTATCCCAAAATATTTGGAGTGTGACCAGGAAAAAGAATTCAAGAATGTGTAAACATTGTTGCTGTAGTATCCGTGTCTGCTGCACACCCATAGGGTCTCGCTAATGGCACTCTTCTGTCGAGTTTTATTTTACCTTCTTGTTCTGCTTAGGATCAGACATTGTGGCCTTTCTGTATTCTGGAGCTGAGATAGATTCACATTGGCAGCTGGGAGTCATACGGGAATAAACTCATATTTCCTCGCAAAGTTTGGGTCTGCCTGTACCACTTGTTAAAGATGTAATATATTAAGTACGTCTCCGTAGGCTGGGTCCAGGGAGATTTTAGTACAGAATGATAAACATGAATGTTTCTGTAACAATTAGTATCTTCAGGAACGGTTTTCAGTTTAAATGGAATAGTTACTGAGAAAAAAAAAAAAAAAACAAACCAAACCCAAACCTTTAAATTACTTTACATCTTTAAAATTAATGACTTCCAAAGCAAGAGAGAGTGAGAGCAAGAGCATTTCCAGTGGAAAAAAGGAGTGTCTTCCTGGGTAAAGTCTGAACAAAACAGCAGTTTGTCAGATCAGTTTTGTTGGCCAAAGAGACTGTGGCCATAAATATTTTTGTTGGTTTTAATAGGGAACTTGCTGTTGACTTACTTAAACCTATTAAAGCAATAGGTAGTCTTTTTTTTCCTGTTAAACGTGAATACAAGAATTCTTAATTTAAAAAAAAAAGCCCTCCAGGTTCCAAAATCACACTTGAAACTGAATTTGTGATAATTAACAGGACAATCTTCCTACTGACAGCTCTAATTAATAGTATCTGTAATTAAAATCGTGCCCTTCCAGCAGGAAAATTGTTTGAATTTCTTGGAGTGACCTTTTTTGCCATTTCTCCTGGGAGTATAGTGGTTAAGTTGATATTGATTTTATAATGAGCTCCGGTTTGTTTAATAAGAATCTGTAATCCAGACACTAAATGAAATGTGTGCTTCATTTCTTCTTCCCAGATTTATATATATTTTAAAATCTTCCTAGTTAGATTGAGAGTGACATTTTCTGTTTAAAAACAACAGCGCTTCGAGGATGCTGCTCAGTTTTTCAATAGCAAGACTGTATTGATATTCTTTGTTCCTGACCTTTGGGCCCAGTCCTAACCACCTGACTTCTTAAACATTTCCACTGGTTTTTCAGGGGAACTGTAGTCATGAGTGGGAGGAAAAATGTTTTTCCTTAAATACAAAGGTTTCTAAGGGCTTGGCTCTCCTCCCGTGGAAGTAAATGGGAATTTTGCCATTTGTTTCAATGGCAGCAGTAGGAGGCCCCAGTATAGGCAGACAAAGTACTCAGGCAGTTTTGATGCTGCTAAGTAGCATTTTATCAAAATGAATCACTGAGCCTGGTTCTGTATATAATAAACTATTCACGTGGATTTGAAGAGAAATAGGATTGAGCCCTATTCGCATCGTCAAAATCACCTTATGTTGAGCTGTGTTAAATGTAATGGATATCTGGTGTGATGCGCGTTTTGGATAACATCAGTTAGGTCTCAGAAAAGCATCAATTATCTTTTCCCTCATCTTCTCTGATACTCACCGAGGAATAATGTAACCCATATTAATACGGGGGAAGAAAAAAGCAGATAGCTTTGAAAATTGTACTTTGTTCTCTTCTGTTAAATGTTTCCCCAGTACCTACTCGGTTAACTCAGTGTATTTTAAAAATGGGAAATATATCAGCAGCTGCTGCCACTAGACTTTAAAGCACGATACTCCAATATGTTGTGCTTAGAGCTTAAGTGACAATTCAGATTTTTTTTTTTTTTTTTTTTTTTATTTGAAGGGGGAAGAACTGGTTGGTATGAAAAGGCCTGGTGGCCCAATGTGATTCAGAGAGAACACCGAAATATCACTTCGATTCACATGCTTCTCAAAATGTCAGTGGTTTATATCTTCACATAAACAAGACTGACCTAAATTTTCAAGATTTAGCAGAAGCATATTTCATCCTAACCCACTTCAGCCAGGAGGGTTCATTCGGGGTTTTACTCCTTCCTTACTCACACTGTGAACTTCGAAGAGTTTTTTCCCACAGCTGCTTTTTTTTTTTTTTTCTTTCTAGTTTGCGCAGTGAAATACCAGCTTGAGAAGGGGAAAACAGACAAACCATGTTGTCAGGGAAATAGCAGGTTGGCTGCTAAGTCTCCCTCCGCACTGGAGGCGTAGTGCCTGTCATGCAACGTCACTCCCTCGGGCACTCACCTGCTAGCACGGGCAGTTCTTGTGTGAGCCCACGTACCTACTAGCATGAGTATTTCTTCTGTAAGTGAGGGTAGAAGTGACCAGTCTTAGGCAGAACAACCAATACCGTTTAAAAGTTGAAGCAGGCAAATAAAATCTCTGTTGTGTCCTTGATAAGCTGCCAAACGGCCCGATACCACTTGAAGAGGCTGCGATGTGAGTCTGGTTCTTCACGTGTTTGCTAAGGCAAGCAGCTGGCCTTCAAAGTCTTGAAGTAAGGTCTGGGAGACTAAACCCTGTTTAAAGACTATGTAGCGCTAGGAGGGGTAGATACAGAGTTGCAACTTCATTTATCTTTGAATCACTAAACAACAAAATTATAGGCTAGTTTAATTAAGGCAGTGGCTAAGGAGCTTTTGAAAATTAATGGAAATAGTGTATCTCGGAAAACGTTGCATGTGCATAAAACATCTTACACATAAAGGCAGACGATTTTTGCGTACCTTTTAAACACTGTCTCCTGTCCTTTCAAATCACACGTGTAATGATTAGATAAGTCAGCGTTAGCATTCAGGGATGACTCAAAAGAGGTTTGTACTGCCTCCGCGGCGCCCCAGCGCATGCGCGCACCTGCACCTGTGTTTTTAATTGTTGCTCGTGTTGCTTTGATCTTCTTTGAAAAGCAAGTTTAGCATTCTGCAAGCCCACTCTCTGGTCCAGGAGATTAGGGCCGAAGCGTTTTAGAAATTTTCAGCAGACAGTCTTTGATTTATTTCACAACACTGAGCAGATTTTCTTCATGCACTTTGAAGCCTTTGGAACATAACCCAGAGAAAAACGGGCATTCAGGCATCAGGGGCGGGCTGCAAACAGGGCCACTAAGTGCACATCTTACTTGTCACTGCTCCCATTAGCGAGCAATTTATTAATGTAATGAGTGTATGTTAGTGACTGCTACTATTTAGGGTTGGTCTGTTTGATTCAGGGTGATGTATTTGTGAGTCCAGCTGAACTCTGGCTTTTGACCCCCGTGTGGGGAACGCTGGGTTGTGCAAGATGTTAAATCATCAGCATATTTTATACTTTGCACTGTAGAACTTTCCTATGAGCATAGTCTTCTGCATCACTGATAATGCTCTGCAAAACATTGTCCATAACAGAAATATGGCAAAAGTTAAAATGCACTGAAGCTGGCTTCAGAAAGTCTGCCTTTTAAGATTTTATGTCAATAATGTTCTTTTTAATTTTCCTTCATCTCAGCCAAGAGAACTTCCTTTAAAAAGCGAGGGGGGCAAAGACCAAGCAGTTTACGATGAAGTTCCTTCTTAAACTGCCTGAAATATTCAAGGTTACTGCTGTCAGTGCAGCTGGGTTACATCATCAGCTGTTTTAAAAACTTGTTCAGATAACTTGGTTTGGCAGGCATATAATTGTAAATTATATGTTAGATTCTACATTATTACATGTATTATATTATATATAAATTATATATTCCTTTGTCAAATACAGTCTTATTAATTACATGATCCTTTTGGATTCAAAGCCACTAAGAACTTCTTTGTGCTTTTAAAGAGTCAGTCCTGCTGGTATTTTTTATTAGAGATGTGAAGAACACGGTATTTACAACAATTACAATAAATATTTTGCTGCAAATTTTTTAAAAGGCTCCAACTGAAAACTGAAATCCACTGGAAACATACTCTCTACTTAACCATCATGCCTGTTTTGTGTGTTTAAATACAGATAATTCATTACCTCTGATATTGCTTCATATTTTACACTCTAGGCTGACTTTCATAAGCAAACATGTTATTATAGTATGAGACCTTAACTTTAGAGTAATACTGTATATCAGCTCCTTAGAAAATGGAGTTTTGTGAACTAAGTGAAATGGGAAAAAAAGGAAAATTTTGCCCTTCTTATTTACCAAGTTCTCAGTAATATTCAAATTACCATCAGTTTTGGGACCAAAGTAAGCTGGCAAACTGGGCTTAATCAGTACCATGAAGTATTACCTCATAGCTACGTAAAACTTTCATTTTCAAGGACCCTCGCTACACTTAAGCAAAAAAGATACCACTGAGGATGGGAGGCATTCCGTACCTGAGTATTTAGTAAACATGCAGTAAGAAATATATCTTTAGTAAGGATTTTGGATAGGTGAAAATTTTGCCTTAAGGCTGAATACTACAAAGGGCTTGCTTGTGTTTTCTTCTGGGAAAACAAAGGACATAATGCATTTTTAATTGTTTCTTTTCCTGTGTCCTTATTAAAAGAGAAAAAAAGAAGATCATCTCATGTGACTACGTAAAGGAACAGGACAAGCTGTAATTGTTTGTAATAAAACATACACGGGGAGGTATACGTATTAGAAGAGTTGTTCTTGTCTGTTTAAGTCTGCTTATTGTGTATTATGTGAACAATTTTCTCTGACTTCAGTTAGAATTTTGTCTTAAAATAAATTCTCAGGAACCTGAAAATACATTGTACGTAATGTTGTTACATAAACCACCCTAAGGTGAGACAGTTTTCACAATGTACAAAATATATATTCTACCAATAGTCATGCATAGCAATCATGGGAGAGAAGAAAGAAGTGGGGAGTGTTTTCAGGTGATCAAAAGAGAGCTTACCTTATGTTTAAACACTGCACTGAAGTCAGACAGTGGATGGCCAAAGCAGAATGAGGCAAAACAGGAGGTGTACAAATATGGATTTAACTTCTAATCTGTTTTTTATCTGATTAGTGTTCAGAACAATCCACAATTCCTGTGGTGCAGTAGACTATGTAATTCCCTAGCCTTGCTTCCTGTGCTAGCCATAAAATTGAGTTAAATGGTAGTAATGTTCAAAATAGCATTTCAAAATACTGTATGAATTTATAAATCAGCAGAAATTTATCAAACATGCCTGTTCAATAAGTTGGGGTATAAATAAATATGGTTATGTTATCAATTATACCCCTAGCATTTAAAATCAACTTCAAAATAGAGCTTAATGAGAAATGCCCATTTTAAGTGCTGAAGCTCAATGGCACAGATTTCAGAGGGCACTTCAGGAAATCTGTATTTGAGCTCGCCTTGTCCATCTGCGAGGAGCAGCGCTCTCCCGTCGCCTCCTCCCCTGCTCTGCCCGGTGCTCCAGCACGCACTGCCCCAGCAGCCCCCGGGGAACCGCGCTGGCCGTGTGAGAGAGGTTTATTGGGCTTGTTACGAATAGCTCTCCTCCAAGCTTTTCCTATTTAAGAAAATAACTTTTGTAAATTACTCAGTGTTGGAGAAATGGACTTGCCCTGACCAGAGAAGGTTTTACCTTTACAGCCCAGGTTCTGGGCCGCTGCAGCAGTGGCAGTGCAGCAACACTTTTGAGTAAAATACTCTTTACATTAGAGCGGCCAGGGGGAGTGAGAGGAGTTTTGCAGGCATGAAAGGAAAATGAGTATACACGCGACTCCTGGAGTGCTTGGATAAGAAGGTGCCATGTGGGTTTAGATTTGAGTAATATAAACCATCTTTTTCAAGTAGTTGGGTGTTTATCTGCGTAGGACTAGTGCGAAGTGGCAGAGAGAAGGTGATGTCAACCCTCTCCCCTTACCCGACTTTGTTTATTTTTCCCTGTCTGAAGAATATGATGTTTGAGCTTGGTGTTTTGTGGAACAAGGACAAACGTGCTCCAAGCATCTTGCAGTATAATTTCTGTCTATTTAGGATGTAAGAAAATGCTAAGAAGAAAATAGTAGGAGGGGAAATTATGTTAGTGACTCATTTTTAATTACTAGGAAATCCAGAGTCCTTACCCAAACAGGCATTTCTTAGAAATGTGCTGGAGGTGTTCTGGACTTGCAGGCTGAATCTCGCCTGGTAAATTAAACCAGTAAATTGTTCGAATTTCAGGCCAAGCCACCTTGCCTTCTCCCAAACAATTTCTCACCACAATTAGCACAGGCCAAGAAGAAGACATATATTCATCGACCAGGCAGTTTTCTTAATAGTTTGGCTGTGGCTGCCCTGTTTTGGAGGGTGAGAACTACTGTTGCTTTACGAACTCCCTAACTCCCCATCCTGGACCGCTGAGGTCCCACTCCTGAGCATCCCGCTCCTGCTTCAGAGCCCCTTCCACCCATCCCTGCCGCGCCACGGGCTGTTTGCCAGCTGAGCGTGGGCTGGTTCTGGATAAGTACAATGGATTGTCTCCCTCTGGTAAATTGATTATGTCCCAGTGCCTGTACGTTATAAAGAAGCCAAAGATAACCACAGCCTTGCCTAATGGGCTGGAGAATATTTGATCTGCAGTCCCAGGCAGTACATCATCTCAAGTGTCCTGATTTCTTTCTGGAATAACTATACTGTCTTCAGTGGCATTTTTTTCTGATGCAATGTAGAGGATAATCAGGCCTGTCTTTCCTACACACTTCTGCCCTTTTTTCTCTTTTAGGATTTTCCTTTTTCTTTGGAGCAACTCTGTTACCATGTTTCAGGTTTGACACATTCTTCTATTGTATATTCTCAGAACGCTCAGCGGCTAACACTGTGATCTGGCTTGCTGAGCCTTTCATATTCCCTCAGAGTGCTGCACTAGAAGAAAAAAATACACTTTTATAAGTTTTTAACTGGGAAGTTTTTTTTGTTTTTTTATTTTATTTATTTTGTGTCAGGGTCGTGTTCCCTGGAAGAGAGTAGAAGTTAATTTTGTGTACATAAAGAACTGTTGTAGGGGATGTTTGTCGGTTCTTGTAGGACCATGTTGCCTGCGAGCAGGAACAGGTTGCAGTTTATTCTCTGAAGTCTGTAAGGTACATGAAAAGCATTCTTCTTACTGCTTTCTTCTGGGTACATCCGCTCATCCTGCACATCGGTCTCACATGGTGGGCAGTGACAGGGAAGAGGAGTGGGGGATGCAGGGTCGCTTCCTTTCTCCTTCTCTGTGTGGGCAGGGAAGACGTGCTGTGCTTGGCAGCGTGCTGGCAAAGCAGGTCTGCGTCCTGCCCAAAGCCAGTGAGATCTCAGCTTCAGGGATCTCTTGTCCTTTCTGCACTGTGTGTTTGTGCTTAGCCTTAGTGAAGGATTTGAAGCTGACCGCAGCCACGTAAGGTTTTGTGCTGGTAAACCCATACAGACTTGGCTGCTTTGAGGTACGGATGAACAAAAGTAGGTTTTGAATTCTCAGCTTTCCTCCGCCTGTAGCCCCGTTGTGCAGCTCTTGCAGGGGTGTTGCGAAGTTGAGTATTCTGGGTGGATTGTGATGTTTTCACTCATTTTATTGTGGTATAAACTATAAGAGAAGTTTGGGTAGAGCAGACTGGGGCTCTCCTGTGGTCATGCTGCTCAACTGCTCCAGTCTTCCCAAAGGCACACGTGAGAGGTGGTGTCTCGAACAGCCTCGGGAGCGTGTGTGACGTGTGAGGGCAGCGGAACACACGGATGGCCTGTGTGCATTGCTGCAGAGAGTTGGATGTTGAGGATGTGATTTGTGTTGACTGGACAAGAGGTCTCATTTCATTCCTCTCAACAGGGACAAAGCTACAGCTCCAGGGACGAGGACCTCCTATCCAAGATGTTTTCCTTTTCATATATTTACATGCACAACAGAGGCCTAAATGCTTTCTAGCAGTTTAAAGAACTGTAAAAGAAAATCCAATTGAGTTAATGCACACCAGCAAGGTACTGTAAAGGACTGAGACAGCTCTGCTGATCTCTTTGTGCTGTGATTTTTGCTATGGCAGTTTCTAAGCTCCCGTAGCACCCGTGTACGTCACTGCAGTGTAAGCCAGCTGGGGCATTCCTGCAGCTCTTCGTCTTCCAGTTCAGGTTCCCAGCTTTCAGCATGCAGATCCAGTTTTCATCACTTGCATTCTTACAAACCAACCAAACCAAGACTGAAGAAGGGGACTATAAAAGAACACTCCTAGAAGTCAAATCCTTCAAAGAACCAAAATTAATTTGGAGGGGGATGGGAGAGAATAGTTTTTGAACTGGAGAAAATAGAATTTAGTGTAGGTGGCTTATCCAAAGCGGAAAATGCATGAGGTTTTCTCTAAGCTTTGCTGACCAGTTTCTAAACATTTTGCCAAAGAGAAATGAGCGATGTTTTATTGATGTTTGTTTGGGATGACTACATTCTGAACAAGCACAGATTTTGATCAGGGAAATAGTTTGTTAAATTTTTAATATTTCAGACTGATAAAATCCTACTCATTTTTGGTGCAGTTTTTATTTTTCTGTTTTCCTGTCTATCTAACATAGTTGTGGGCTTCTTGATGATTCCTGCTTTTTTGTTCTACATAGGACTGCTGCTTTGCAGAACTGTGCTCTGGCAGCATCTCAGAGATCTCAGAAGTGGCTGCTCTTGCTCTCCAAAGTGGGAAGAGCTCACCATTATCATGATAAAACTCACTTTTGGTATTGAGTTTACACGCTTACCTTGGCTGATTAAAGCCACCCCCTTTCCCCTCATCAAATGTTGCCTAACATGGAGAGATACACATATCATGCAGGGGGGAACACTTTTTCTTGGTCGTGCTGTCTGACAACAGCAGAGGTATGTCGTTTGAAGTGGGCTGTAGAAGAGCCATAACTACCAACTCTACCCATTTTCTAGTACTGCTGATCTTCAAAAATGTATCAGGCAGAATAATCACGTTGGAGAAATATTGATCTTTCCCACTAACTATGAATAGAAGAACGAGGGAAAGATGAAAAGGAAAAATTCAGTATGCTGCTGCTTTTCTGACAGCGTGGGGAAAAGAAACTTGGATTTTACCTTTTCCAGCTTCTTAACTGGAGTTCATCCTGGCTTCCTGTGAAAGAAAAATGCCTCGTGTGGAGTGAAATGGTGTGATTTGCTGGAAGGGCTTTTGCTGCAGTGGATCACAGTGAAAGGTGTCAGTGGCTGGCTATCCACATAAGATAGGAGGAGAAACATGATGGAGTTGAATGTGGTTTTGGAAGCAAGAACAATCTACATAAGTAAATTCTTGTTGTGTAGTGAAATTATGCCATACAGCATCTCCCTCTGTACTCTGGGGAAATAATATGTGCAGTAAAATGGGAATGTGAGCATGTAAATTCCATATAATGTCACCCACAAGAGTGAAATAAAGAGCTGCAATTCCTAATTAACCTTACTGGAAAGCTCTTGGGTGTGAAGTTAAAACATACAGAAGGGTTGCCTAGCAAGCTGTTCCAAATTTCAGCTTCTTTTGAAGGTCTGGGTCAACCCAACGGCTCTCCAGGCATTGTTGACTAATAATTTTGTTTGCTTGTTTGAGGGCTTTAGAAGTTAATTAAGTATAAATCAATGCTTGAGGCTTCTGTGCGTGCTGGTCACGCCATTGCCGAAGGAACACTGCAGAAATGGAGGGAGTGAGTAAAAGGTGACAAGAATGATTAAGGACATGGAAAACTCATATGAAGAGAGATTGAAAAGACAGATTATTTCTTCCAAAACAGTAACGAGTGGCAGCGTAGAAAAGGAAAAAAGTATATAAAATGAGGAACTGAAGAAGGAATGAAACTCTTATTCTGCCTTCCGCCTAGTACCAGGGCAAAAATCTTCAGTTATATTAAATACATAAAATAAAAGACTAATAGAGGAAAAGCTATCTGCATAATACAACTGCAACCTGCAACACTCTCTTCAGAATGTTGTTGATGCACAGGTTGTTAGCAGGAATCTCAAAAACCAAAGAAGCATGTGAGAAAAAATTTTCTAGGTAATAAAATAGCTGATGATGTTTTAGAAGATGCCTGTAACTTCATGCCCCAGGTCTTAAAATAATCCAAAATTAAGATGTGACCGTTTTAGGAATGTGCCTGCCTTGTATGTGTTCTCTTGCGCTGTTCCCGTGGTGCTTCTTGCAGACAAACTGGTGCCTTGTGGAGAGGTCTGGGGTGACATTAACAACCCCCGTGCTTGCGCAGGTTGGTAAAGGGAAAACCAGGAGCTTCAGCAATTGCCAAGGAAGTTCTTTTCCTTGAAAGCAAACTCATGCATTAATTCCTTGTTGCTGCTGCAGGGTATTTATTGTAAGCAGTGCCATGTGGCAGGTCAGGGATGGCAGGGAAGTCTGTAGCTCTCCTCCAGGCAGGCAGTGTCAGGGCATGACCATGATCCAGTTGAGAGCACAGTTGTACGGAGAGGCAGGGGAGAGCCCAAAAGAAGTGTGCATTTTTGCTGTTGTTGCTGTTTTCTCCAAAATGTGAAGTCTCCCTATATCTCTGACCATCAGTACTGAGTATAAAAACCCTCTCAGTTTTTCCAGTATCTCCTGTAACACTAATAAAGTGAAGGTGTAGAAATACTGACTAACATTTTTAATCCTTGAAGACTTTTGTGTGAGTGTCTGTCTCAGAGACATGACTGAAATCATGCATATTGTTTTTTTCCATAGTTTAGGGGAGTTTGTATTAGCAAGTTTTTTGCTCATAATATCCTGCTCTGACTTACTAGCAGCTTTGCGCTTTATAGATCCTTTTCTTTTTTACACTGTTTCCTCCTTCACAAAATTTGCATTTGTTCTTCCTAGCAGAGTTAAAAGAGTGATTTCACTTTTATTTTCAGTGGGAATATGTGCAAAGCAATGACGTTAGTTTTCAAATCAGGAGAGGGTAATGACTGGCAATTTCAACTGTCATGATAGTTGATGTTATGGAAAAAAAATTTGTCACTGATGGCCATCCTTGACAAATACTTCCTTATCCCAGCATCACTTTTTACGTGTATAGTCGCCTTCTATGAAAAAAAAGTATTTGAGGTTTCTAGAAGTTTATAGGACTTCTTTTTGTATTTCTCTGACTGTTTTTATTACCTCTGTTACCATGAATGCAGTTACACAGACTTAAGGAGAAGCAATAATAATCTTTGCAGTGGGGTAAAATAACATTTTTAGACATAACCTTGTGGCTGTATGTTTCTTTCTTTCCGAGGTAGACATGCATGCTGAGTCCTGCTGGCAAACTAGGACTTCTTATTTCTGGCAGAAATGATCTCCCATTTTTAGTCCTGCAGGGCAATAAAAGAGTGGACTACACAGCCTTAACGTATATCTTTCCTGAGAAACTACAGCTGGCTTGGGACTGCGTTTTTTGCCTGCTTTGGGCCCCAGGCAACTATAAATGCTGGGAGTGGAAGAGGAAACATTTATGGCAGTTATCTTTTAGGGCGCTGGCATTGGGCTTTGGGTGGGTGAGACAAAGTCAAAATAGATGATGGATTTGCACATGGTTCTGCATGGCCTTTCAGGTTAATTCAATCATTACTATGGTTTATTTGTAACCTGTACTGTGCTGTATGGCTCTCGCTGTGCTAGCGGTGAATTTACTGTGCAAATTCATATTAAGAAGCAGCTGTGCCCTCATGAGCATGTATTAGTTAGTGAAGATGAACAAAATATGGAAAAGGTGAAGTTTGTTTTACACATTATTTTTCTCTGTCTAGTTACTTCTTAAGAAATCTTTCCTCTCCCAGCTTCATATTTACCATATACTTGTAAAACACTACATGCAACCACAGCTGAAATGTGGGAAATGCAATTTAGAAACGAGCATTGGTTAAAACCACCAAAAAAAAAATTTCTTCCTTTTTTTCTTTTTTTTCTTTTTTGTGGCAGGTATGTCAATCTCACATCCCACTCCTTCCAGAATTACAGTTGTCAGAATTGCAAGACCAGTAATGCTCAGACACTGTCAGGGACACTGAGAAAAACCTGGGTGCTTTTACACCGGTAGATCTCAGGTGACTTCAGGTTTTGGTTTGCAGGTCTTTCCTATCAGAAATAGTCCCTGTTTTCCTTGGAGGCATCCAGGTAGTCTCTTCAAATCCTGAGAGAAACCACCATGATGTCATGACCATGATGTCATTATTCAGGGAAAATACCAGTTCAAATCAGTTTAAAGAAACATGAACTTTCTTCGTATATCTTCTGTCTGTGAAGTCCAGCGTACTGCAGTCATGTTAAGTCAGGCATCTACTCACACAGACCCAGTTAGAGTCGTCTCTTGTTTTTTTGTATAGGAAAAAAAATCCCCAGTAGAGTAACCTAAACATGGTCTTCAAATTTCACAGATCCTCTGAAAAGCAGTATTATCCCCAAAGTTGCCTGTGCTTTCCTGGCATGGATAGCAGGGAAAACACAGTTATTTCAGGGAAATATCATTAGACCTATGCTGTCATGTTTTCTTTGGTGACACGAGCCTTGTAAAAGACTGCTCCCTCCTTCAGAAGCTTCTGGGCTATTTAGATGTCTACCTCATTGATGAGAGGTTACTGAAAGATATTTAAAGTAAATATTTCCTTAAGCTGTATTGCATAGTCAGTGTCTTTGGTTCTGTGCAAGCCAGGAATTTTCACGTCTACTGCACTTCTGGAGATGTGTACAAGACCGTGATGGCTTTTTTTTTTTTTTTTTTTTTGTTTGATTTGGTAGGATGACTGTGCAAATGTTTGAATTTAAAGAGAGGGAATAAAACAAATAAATACAAGTAAAGGAAAAGTCATTTTCCATATAAAGATAGCCATGTTTTCTTTGCCTTTCCCCTCCTGCATGGCCTCTACTTTCTTTGTGTACATGAAGAAAGGGGAATCATAATTACATGAGTCACCGCCAGGAAACACTCACAATGCTAAAATAATTGAAATTTTTAATTTCACAGACCATAATTGAAATTGGGGTTTTGTTAGGAAAATGAGTCTCAAGCCTGTGTTTGACTGCAGTGCTCTCAAAGAGAAACAGCAGCCCTGCCTTTTAGGTCATTTAAAAACCAAACAAAGCAAAACCCCTGCACCGAGACTCAGAGTTATATCCAGATATACAGAGGGTGGTGCAGTATGAGAAGGCAGATAGTAAACTGAACTGGACAGACTAAGGCTTTATTGACAACGAAACAAATACATTTCCCTTCTTTTTTTTTTTTTCCTCCCAAGATCTATCACATACAAGTCTAGGTAAATATGAATTGTACAGAGTACGGATATGTAATGATATGTTTGATGCTGTGTCTCTCAAAATATTACAATTTTTCCAGTATCTCCCTTTGCTCCTTTTCTGAAGGCACACCGATCTCTATCCTTTTCTGGCAAGGATAGAAAATATGTATACAAATATTCCACATATGTAAACAGGTCTTTTACTCCTGGACAAAAAGTATGTTAAAATGAAACTAAAGCTTGAAAGTATGTTTCAATAACTCAGAAATAAATGGTAATAAAGCTGTAATTACCCCCAAAGCTACAAACACAGTAAATAAGTTAAAGTTAAATTTATAACACCTGCAAACATATTAAGTATGCAAAAGCAAAACAAAGGCAGCCAAATGACTTTAGCTTCATCCTGTAGTAACACTAAGCAAATTTAGTTAGAGAATAATGATGTTTGTAGTCCTAGATTCATTTGTTTAAAAAAATGAGCTTACCTTATTTTTTCATTTTTTTAAATCTCACTATTTATGACTGCTTGCATAGCAGAGCAGCTAAATCCATGCTGTACATGCAGATCTCAGCTCATCCTGTGAATAATGCCTCCTTAATTTAAAGGAAAGTGAGGCTACTATTTAATTAAGTGTATTAAAGCTGAGAAAAAAAGCATTTTTAAAGATCTTATTCTTCCATACCTAGCATGTAAAAGCTTACGTATATTCTTAGTTTTCATTATATATTTTGTTATAAAGTATAGCCTTGAATCCTTTAGAATTAGTAGTCAACATTTTTAATATAAAATTTCTACAAAACAGTTTTGTTTCTCATGTAACATGAACACAGTGCTATTGTGATCATACCTGCTTTAGCAGATTTGTTTCTGATAGAATATTAGGCAGGTCAGGTTGAAGGGGCTTGGTGTACACTCAGCTATCACTTTTAATAAACAGTAATTTCTTTGTCTAATGTCTCTGCATTTTCTTAATAATTATACCATGGATGGGGTTTAGTCTCTCTTATATTTTGTTAATTCTGAAAATAATTGTGCCACACTTGCTTCTGGACTAGCTCAGGTGATTTCCATTTGAATTTGTTAAGCAGAAGTTTTTTAAAAGTGCAGAAATGTTAGGCCTATTTCCCAGACTATTTCTGGAATTATGTAAATTTGGAGTTCAGTTACAAAAATAGATTATTTTCATTAATATGTAGTAATGAAACTATATTTCCTTTTCTAAATGAACTGGAAAGTTGGAATTTCCCTCAGATCTCAGGCTGCTATTACGCAGATCTGAGGTGGATGTGACTGGGGAAGAAGAGCAGTATTTTAGATATGAAGCTCTTTTCATTTACTTTGGACGGAACAACTTAATTTATAATGTGCCTGGTACCCAGCTAGATGAGAACGATTCATGTGTGGTGGTCAGTGGCTGGACTCAGACTACCTGAAGATATTGCATACTGCATTTGCATTAAGTAGGTATATTTTAATAAACAGCAACATCCTCACTGGAGGCAGCTTTGGGGAGGAGTGGCTCATCTTTAAGAGTAACGAGCGGAAAGCTGAGGAGCATATTGGCCATCTCTTAACCGGGATGCTCAGGTCAGGTCTCCTGCCTGTAATGTGCCGCCCTGAGGTTTTCAAATTCCATTTTTGCAAATAAAAAAGGGAAACAATTCGATGTTGACCATTCAAGCCTCAGTTCCAGCTAGTTTCAGTTCCATGCTTGCCTATACTCTTGGTCCTTACCAGGGTATATACATAGATTTCTTTCCAAAACCAAACATTTTAGTAAACTATGTGGTCTTAATGGATTTTCCACTGTATTAGTTGAACTTGATGGAAGATAAAAATTTCTCCAAATTATCGTTTGCTGACTTGCCCTTCTGTGACACCGATGGTGGCCGTGCATTACGAAGCCAAGTGGCAGCAAATGCCACTGCTGTCACTGGCTGGGGACGTCCAGAAGAGGTGGCCTAGCACTTCTGGTGGTAACCAGATAACCAGGTTGCATCTCTAAACCAGACCTGGATAGATATCTGTGGGGTTCATTTCTGAACAGACTTGATGCCTTCATGGTTGAGAGGAGAGTTTCTTACTCATCTCTTGAAGTTCAGAGACCCATCTAACAAAACTTAGTGGTAAGACTGGCTCTCCATCCATGTGGGTTGTTCATTAGGTGCAACAAGTCTCTTAATGCCCTTGTTTAAATGTGGGTAAACTGCATTTATGCTGCAATGTGGTTCATTCGCAAGTGGACTGTATGGATTTGAAAAGCCATTTGTTGTACCTGAGGAAATAATTGTTGCTTTGTGCTTCTCCGTGTCTCTCTGAGGACAACCAAGTATTAGGAACACTTTAAAACCTCACTGGAAGAGGTCCAGAGGTTTTCTGAGAATACTGTTTATGGTTTGTTTAAGGTTATCAATTATGTCTCAAATAAAAAGGTCTCTACAGATGATCATTTTGCAGTACTTTGAACTCATTTAGCTGGACATTATTTACAGAATATTTATCTTGGTTATGGCAGTTTTTGTCACACAGCAATATTACTTTTCCATTATATACTGCATGTGACCACCACATAAGTTTGATAATAAATGTTGGGAAATAAAAAACAGAGTAAGTGCCTCGGTATGATAGCAATTCCCATGTGATGGGAAATAATGTCATAAACTTCAAATTACCTTTTAAATAAATGTTTACGTCCAACCCATCCATTAGATCATAGCCCGAAGGGTCAGGAGGATCATTTCTTCATATTTCACTGTATGCATTATGATTGCTTTTTTAGGTGTAAATGATGTTTTTAAATGAAGAATGGCACTCAAACTATACACAAACAACGGCTAGACATTACTGAGTCGCAGTATGGCAGAAATAGCTTCAGCCACTCGGCTAAATATAGAAGTGCAGCAGTAAATCGAATTCATTCTTAGAAAATATTTTTAATGGTGTACGTGCTGAAATGATACAGAAATATAGCTTGTGGCATTCTCACAGTTTGCAGCTTTGACATTTTAGTCAAGTTTAAATTCTAATTGTGGTTTGGTAGATGTCTGATTTCCTAAATGCTTATGAGAGTAAAGATTTTGGAGAGCGGGGAAGAGCATACCTGAGTGTGCAGAGAAGAGTACAGGTAACAGATATCATATTAGTGATGGTCTTAACCATCTAGGGCTTTGTGCACTTGTGAAGAGATGCCACCTCTGTAAGGGCTCAGGGATGGCATTTTCCTGAGAGCACCTGGTGTGAAATACCCCACACATTGAGACCCCAGTATTCTCAGTGCCTTTCATAGGAAGGGGACGTTGCTGACCATCTCAAGGATGAAGCAAACCGAAATCCCACATTTAGACATTTCCCTGATCTGAGCTGGACCTCCGTAGTCCATATGTCCTGGAGCCCCCATTTGACACCCCAAAACGCCTCATGCATCAAAGCTTTTATACGTGGTAGTGTTAACTGTGTGACCCCTGCAGCACTAGGCTAAAAACCCAACTGGGACTTGAAATGGTTGGGCTAACAGAGAGGTGGCTTTGAAGAAACAGAAACTGTAGGTGTCCTGAGACTGCTGACGTGCACATGGGGATGGGGCAGGTTCCTCAGCCTGGGCTGGGCTGGCTGGGAGTGGGGGAAGGAAGAGCTGTCAAGGGCCATTAGACCAATCTGGAAATAAATTCAAACAAAAAACTCTGTTTACAGGCAGGGGAAAACCCATTGTCTTGGAGATTTAAAACACAAATCAAGAAATTCAGTGGTGTTTTTGCTGCAACTATGATTTGACCTTCCTGTTTACATTAAACATTTTTTATGGCCGTGTGCAGTGACGTGGTTGCTTTGTTTAAGGTATTTGACAGCTATAGCAGTTCTGGGAATATTTTTTTTTTGGTTCTATATATGTCAGGAAAGAAATATGTTAATATTTGAGATCAGGTTACTTTTTTTTTTTGAACATAAATATTTGTTGTGTTTCTCAGCTTTACCTTCTTTCATGAGGACCATGAACGTGTTAAACTTAGTTTTAAAACAACATTTCTTAGTAACATACTATACTATACTAAGTCTATACTATACTATACTATACTATACTATACTATACTATACTATACTATACTATAGTCTAGTATACTAAGACTATACTTTATGTCCAAAATGTTCTTTTTAGTTGGTGGTTAATCTACTCTAGAACCAGTTGGCTATAATACTGCTTCTTTTGTCATTATCATTTGCTTAAAAATGGTATATTAATTCCTTAGAGTTCACTTGATCCTGATTCTTTTTTGTTAGCAGAGGTCTATAATCCTTTCCACAGCAACCACTTGTAAAAGCAGAGGATTATGACTTGAGGCAGGATATGAGCAGCAGGAACGGATCAACTTAAAAACAAAGATCCTGTTTGAGTACAAATGCTATTGTTAGCACAGAGCTGGGGTAAGTCAAGTGGCAGGATGTCTATTAGAATATAATAAATTCGTATCTACGCCACATGGCATGCTAGCCAGAAGACACATTATTTTAGCAGTTATGTGATAGACTACATATTTTTATACCTTTACTTATTATACTTTTGCCTAGTCCAATAAACTGTTCCCTCTGAGAATGGTTGATATCTAAACATCTGAACAGCTTTTTGGTTTTCTGTAGATTTATTTTTCTGTCTAAAAAGTTTTTGCACTTTTATACCCTTCCCAAAATCTGCTAAAAGCAGGGATTTGAAATTACAGTACCGCAAGGTCATTCTAAGGTTAGTAATAGCTATTTTGGACTATTGCTATCTTTTCTTATGAAATGTGTGATCCTTCAGAGAAAAGGAGGAGGAGAGATTTTTTTTCTTTGTCCCCATATTTAAAAAAAAGAAATACAATAACATTTTTTCCTTTATTAAAAGGTCTTGGTTTTAATACTGATAGTTTAACTGACCTATTTAACACTAACATATGTGATTCAATTTCAAAGTATTTTTGAAGTTTAATTTTTTTCCTAATATTTTTCCTGTTAACGTCAGTAGGAAGTAACAAAGGTACCAAGTGACAGAAAACATTCTAGTCAAGTGTGGAAAACCCCCTACTTTTTGTAAAAATTTGAAAAATTCTTACATGGCATAGATGAAATTAATAAATATACAAAATGCAGTGATGGAGTCAGGTAGCAGTTTCACTTGAGACAGTCTGTGCAGTTATTCCAACAACTGACACCACATGCAAGGAGTAATCTGTGTTTCCCAGACTTCTGTTGACTATTTTTGTAACAGACAACAAAATATATCCTGTTTATATGTGACACGAATTTTGCTTCAGTGTATCTTAATTTGTACATGCATATATGTATATATATATATATAATGTATTACACACCATAAAGTAGTAAAATTCCACATAAGCATCTCTAGTGGCAGGTCAAACAGAAGCTTTGGTAGAAGAATATGTCTGGAAGGGTCTTTAATCATTGCCGTGTGGTGGCAAGAGGAGACTCAATATAATGGTTTCAGTGGGTTTGTTTGAATGCTTGCTACTGCATGGAGTAGGATCCCTCTTCAGTGTCCTAAAGGTTGCAAGGTTAAAAAAAAAAACCCACATAGTCTTAAAGTTATATTTCTAACTCCTGTCTGAAAAGATTTTATTGCGCTTGATATATGGAGGTTTTCAGATCATCCTACTGATGGCACTTGGGCTGCAACTATATTATCAATGAATAAGAAAGCAGAAGCCATGGCACTCCAACAGTATGAATTCTTCAGACTGTATTATTTTGTTAGCCTGAGGCAAGAGACTGTGCTGTTAGTACTCATCTGTGCAGAATGAGTAATCTGAGACAAATGTGTAACCACACCGCATGTGCAGTATGTCCAGATACTATGGACTAGCCAGTCTTGCTGTGCGCCACAGGCAGCCAAGTATCTCTCATGGACAATAGACATATGTTAAAAAATGATAATTTTATTATACTGTCTGGGATTTCACCACACATAACTGATTCTAAAAGCATTATAACAATGATGGTGTAACTGTGGGTCTGTTTATCCCATTAGAGTAAGAATTTTATACTGTAAGGAGTTGGTTTCACCAGCAGGATTTTCTGTTACCTAACCAAAATTCTGTGTTTTTGTGTGAATTCTATGCATGGGAACAACTGAAAATACATATTCCCAGTGCAATCTATTTCAGTGTTTTAACATGGCTTACATTAGCGTGTGTGATAGCTTGAATTTTCTTTCTTCGCCAAAGCTGCTTAAACAATACAATGACAGATTTCTGCTTTTATTCTTTGTTAATGTCATTCTTCATCCTCTCTGGCCCACATCAGGGAGGAAGTGGTGTGAGTTTGCGATTTTAATGAAGAGAAACGAGGCATCTATCAACTAGGATTTATACTAGAGAGCACATCAATTCAGTTGCCTTGAGCTTGCTGAGTTTGCATATCCAGAGCCAAGCAGCACTCTCAATTACTTCCGTGCAACCCCATTAACTTCAGGAGGTTGCACAGTTCAAAAGTGGCTTCGAAGAACATGGGGCAATATTAGGGGGAAAAAAGGCTATCTGTTAGAGAAGTCAAGCTCCAAAATATTATTTTTGGTTATCTAAAGGGACATGTGCATACAGTCATAATTACACTTTTGAAAGGTTAGGGTAGTCATCTGTAGTAATTTCACTGAGTATTTCTTTGTAGATTTGACTAACAGAATAGACAGCCTCCCAAAAATCTCTGCAGTGAGGGGGAAAACACTTCCAGCCCTGGAAACATATTGTAAATCATATGTCTTTAGTAGACTGTATCATATAATTACTCTTAACCGTAGGTTGTTTCTTCCTCTTTCTCTCTCTAGGAGCTATGCCGTCAGCGCATGGCAGTGAAAACATCTGATCGCCCAGAGCCCCTGCATGCTTCTCGAATAAATAGCGTTTCTTCACAATTTAGTGATGGGCCCATTCCCAGCCCCTCAGCCCGGAGCAGCACATCATCCTGGTGCGAGGAGCCAGTCCAGTCCAACATGGACATCTCCACCGGTCACATGATCTTGGTAAGGCATTTTTGTCTTCATGGCACGAGAATTTAAAGTACCTGCTCAGCTTTTGGAAAGAGATAACTTTTAAAGAAAGGGAAGCTGTCTTTTCACAGGTAAAAAATATTCCTGAGCTTTGTTGGTAATCTTAGCTTTGTATAATTAAAACTAAAGGGATTTTTATTTCCTTTTTGTTTCATCATGTCGGGTTTTTTCCTCTCTGGGAACATTCTTTTGTCTTGGACATACAAATTGTTTGCATGCTTGCTTTAAAAAAGATAAGCCCTGTGTTGTCCTTTTGTCCATTAATTTATGTTTACCTCAGCTTGGACAACTGAAGAAAACTGCTAAATTTCTGATTAGCTTGCTGCTTTTTCTCATGTGCCTTCAGTATGCGGAGGTATCTGAGCTGAGAAGGCAACAGAATATTAGTGATATGGAGCAATTTGTTTTCCATTACCCTTAGAAAAGAAGAGGGATCTGAATTTTGAGCCTTGCCTGAATTTTGTTGTCCTTGGCTGAATTTCTTCCAAGCTGGATCTCTTCTGTGTTTGAAATGATCCAAATACATTCTATTGATGGAGTCTGCAATGGAAAACTCGGGTTACTTCCAAACATGACTTGCAACCAGTATCAGTATAGAAGATGGACACATGAAGATCTGTATGTATGTAAGAGTCGGAGTCCAGTGGTTGGGACTGGCAGCAGCTTGTTTCTGTCTCTCTCTGTTAGCGTCCTGCTGGGAGAGCTGTAGAGTATGCCCCCATTTTTTGTGCCGTATTTTCTTCCTTTAAACATTTGCTGTCTTTATAGAGTGCATTGAAATTAACTGAGAAGAAGTTAGGTGATGGTGAAGATGATGAGTCAGGTGTTACTTCGCTTTCTATATTTGATTTCTGGTATTTATTAGGACACTTGATCTAAAGTAAGCACCCTTTCCTGTTGGTAGTGCTGCTGTGCTTTTGGAAACTTCCCTGTTGATGTATTTATGCACCGCTGAGAAGACTCATCGGTGGGGTCTCTCAGAAGAAAACTTCTCTCCACCATGCCATACTTCTGGGTCACAATTTTTCAACTTATTTCTCTCTTTTTCTGGACTTATATTTGAAAGTACTATCTTCTCAGATATTTTTCAAGTTCTTATAAGCCACCTCACATAATGGAGAAAGGAATGAAGGCAGGCAAAACCCAAAGAACTAATTTGACCTCAGCCAAGTTACTGACCTCCTTCAGCCTTGATCAGGTCAGCTATAAAACTGAGCAAAAGCAGGGCAGGATTGTAAACCAGATGCTTCATCAGAGTATGTCATCCTGAGTAAATACTTCTTCCCCTGCCCTTGCCTATTCCCCCGCAAAAAGGAGTTAATGAAATATTGTGTTAAAATCTCGTATACAAGTGCAGTTTGGAAGGGTTGCTCTCATGACAAAAAATAATTTGTTTTAGTTTTTACTGTCCCACTTTTGCCTAACCAGAATTAAAATTCACTTCATTTCCTTTCATAGTTAACTAAAATGCTTGGGGAAGAAAGAACGTCTCCAATTGCCCAACCTCAAAATAAGTACAAATTCCTGTCATAAGGTTCTAAGGCAATATATTTGTATGGAAATAAGAGCAAAATTTCCTATGTAGACAGAAATATGCATTTAACATTTGCAAACATCTTCAACTGCTTTAAATTGAGCAAAATTGTTTTCAGTAATATTATTGGGAAAAATAAAAAATCACAACGTTAAGCTTAAAGGAGAGAAAGTTGCATATGGGAACCACTTATTCTGGCTCTGGGAATTTTTGCAAAATTGCAAGAAAGAATTGTCTTCATATGGCGACAAATAAGCTTTAAAAAATAGTCAGATTGGTCAAGATCACTGTTACGGTGTTCAGTGTCCATAATGCAGTCAATCCTGTTTAACCCCAGATGAACTCATACATATGTTAGCTATCTAACAGCATATGTTATATCTTAGATGGTGAGGGTTCAAAGAAGGGCAAAAGAAATGCTGTAGTGTCTTGAGAGTACAAACCACACAGAGAGAGTAAAAATAGTTAATTTGTTTAGTCTAAACTAAACAAACAAAAATCAGTGATTCAGGGGAGTCTGCCTATGTGCTTTGATATACAGGATGGGGAAAAATTGTTCTTAATGGATGCAGATGATACAATTAGGAAGAAAATATGGGTTAGCATCGAAAGGATGCATTTAGCCTGGAAATCAGGGCAAGCCTAATAGGAGGGTCAGGCAGACAGTGGGATGTTTACTTAAGGGAAGTAGTTAAACCGTAAATTCAAGATTTGCTGAAGGCAAAGCTAGGTTAGGTTTACATGGGAAGACCAGCATCACTCAGATACAGCACTGAAGCAGATGACAGGACTTGATCAGAAATGCTCGTGTTTTGTGTCACCGTGGGTCACACTGAAACTGGAGAGCTGACCCAATTTATGTTTTGCTCAAAAATAAATGCACATATCTGTAACACCTTATTTGCCTGAATCTCATCTCTGGACATGCTGTGGCTTGTTGGACTTCAGCAATAGAAGAGGCTTGCCAGAGGTGAGCTTTTCCTCCCTTGCCCTGCAGCTACAAGTGGAGGAGAGCAAGGGCCACTTTGCAACTTCTATACCATTCAATACAAGAAGTTTTCCAGTTCTTCCCATTTACTGCTGCCACAATCCTCTTATCTTTTAAAATTTGTAGATATTTTCCATGAAAAATATCTCAGTGCCTAAAAAAGCAACGAGAAATATTAGAAAGGGGCCTTGTTAGAATGGCAAATACCATCTGCTTTGCAGGGTAAATGCACTTTCAGGTCTGTAAATGTGTTTTTCAGCTCCACAGTGCGCAGTGAAGTAGCAGTTAGCTGAGCTGGGGGTCCTCAGTCTTTATTGTTCATAGGTGCCAGGACCTCCCCAGAGAAAATAAAACAATGGCTTACTCTATAAAGCGGCAGCAGGAAATATTTTATTTTGATTTATAAACAGAATAAATCTGTAATGAAAGTAGCTTAGAAGAAATGTGTCTGCAACTGCTGAATGACTCTATGTAGTCTTGCTCAGAGGTAGCGTTGGTCAGAAACATTTCTGTAAAGCTGTTTATTTTGCTGGAAAACGCTAGCGGGTTGTACCTGAAGTGATATCCAAGCCATCTCAGCTTTGGTTTTATTGGAGTTTGTGGTTGGCCACAGGTACTGTTTTCTTGGAGGACTTGCTACTTGTGGTTAGCCCATCGTCTATAGTACTCCAGGTCTGGAGAAACCATGAATCTTCCAAACCCAGGTGGCTGTGGAGCAGTATCCTCACTTAGACTGAAACCAGTCTTTCAAAGAGAAAAATCCTGCATTTCTGCTACTTTCCTTCACAGTAAAGGCAATGTCGCTGCACTGCTGACAGTTGCTTGAGGTAGTTTGTACTGTTGGCAGGAGGAAGCAGGGAGGACTCAGGAGGCCCAGAAGGACAGCGATAACAACATTCAGAGCTTTTTTCTTTCCTTTTTCACGTTCTTTTCCTCACATTTGTAGCAGGAGGATGGCCCATATGGCACTTTTTGATTCTGTCTTTCTAAAAGATCCAGACACTTTGGAAAGTGTAATTAGAGGAGCATGTTTTATGCAGTCGTGTTTGTGGCACTGACTGGCTGGTTTCAGCATGAGCAACAACAAAGAAGTGCCCTCATTTCAGTCACCGTTGGTTTTGCAAGAAAACAGTTGCGTTTTGGAAGGTCACAGCAAGGAAAAAAGTAGGAACCCAGAAGCAGATTTGCATCCACTTTATTGACGTATGTACATCTATATTTCAAGTGCCAACAGAAGTCCTAATGAAGTGCAATACTTCCCTCTGCAGTCCAGCAAGAGAACCAGGCAGGGTTTGAAGGTGTCCAGGAGAGATTTAGTCTTCTTGGCTTGGGCTCCTAACTTATACCTATATTTTAGGCACTGAATGAAGTGGTGTTGTTGGCTTGGGTCCATAAACTTCCCTTCTAGTTGGTGAAGTGAGTGGGTGGCTATGAAGGTCTCCAGAGAACTAGGCAGAGGGAGGATTTCTCTTGGGAAGCCTCCTGTTGTGCCTGCACCATCCCATTGACGTCTGCAGCTTAGATGAAGGAGTCTCTTTTGTTCGTGCTGAAGCACAAGTTTAGCACGTAAGTTAGGTAGACTGGATCCCACATCTGCTTCGTATATTGCCACGCTTGTTCGGTTAAAATAATTATAATCTTTTATGAGTTTTTAAATGAAGAACAGTACTGCAAGAAGGGAGCGTATGCTTTTGATGATAACATTTTGAGGTTGTTATCTGAATACCGTATATGAAAGGGAATTTGCAGAAGCAGAAGTGATTTTCTGTGTTTTGGGGTGCTTTTCCTTGTAAAGACAGACGTACAAAATTTGGAGCAGTATATGTAAATTAGAATTTCAGAAGGTGTGAATCTCCAAAAGGTCCTCTTCAGTACTTGTTTAAGCTGGAAGTCTGAAGGTTCCTCTCCCTAAGGGTATGAAACTGCTGTGTGTATTGGAAATAATAATAGTCTGTGATAGTTTGTGTGTGTTGTACTTTTCAGAAGGAGAAGAAGGTTTCATAACTGAGCTGAACGAGGCAGTGGGAGCAAATGAACTAGAGACTGAAATCTAGGACCTGTCATGTTGGAGGTGTAAGTCCACTTGATCCGTTTGTCTTTGGCAATTCGCCTGCAAAACCAAGGAGACTTTCCCCATAGAGAAGTGAAGGATGGCCTCATATGAGAACTTTGTGTCAAAAGAAAGTTCTGGGACAGGTTGTGTCCCAGAGGGTGAACACCTGTGAGCGCCTCCTGGGACACAACCTGAACTAGGGGCACATGGGGTGGAGACCTGCTGCTGGGAAATCAGTCAAATCCAAGATGTTGAATTTTGCATCCAATTTAGTTTTGATGCTGAATCAGTGGCAGGGTTGCTGTGGGACTGAGAAAGGTAACAAGCAGGGAATAGTTCCCAAGGTTGAACCTGGGTTTTTTGATAACATTGGTATCCTGTAGTCTCTGCATAGTAACTTTTTTATGGTTTCTAAGCAATTTTCCCTCACTCTCCTTGTTTTAAATAAACTCTGTTTGAATTGAACTCTATGGGGTAGCTGCTATAGATTTTCTTTTAATTGAATGTGGAAGAGTGAGGGATTGTGTGATAGAAGACACTTTTCAACAAGAAAAATTATTTGTTAAATCCTGCGCCACATTTTGCTGAAATCCCTTGATTTTATTCTTGAAGCTACAATAAAAGCATGAGCAAAAGGCATCTAAACACACTTTTCTAAATAAATAGAGAAACTCCAGCCTGTGAGGACCGATAGCATTATGCTAGATGCAGGTGTACTTTCCACCTTGAGCTTAATCCATATACACACAAAACATTTCCTGAGCGAAGGAGTGTGATGCACGGTATGTGAGTACAGTGCACTGCCTGGGGACACATGCCGCAGAAGTGATTAATGCTAGCAGGGACAAAGGTGAGGACTGCAGGTGTGGAAAACAAGGTCTTTGTCACAATTATAGTGTGCTTGATTATTTAGTGGGTTTTTACTTTTTTTTTTCTTCTTCCACCATGTCCTTCTACCACCATTAATTTCTCTTGTAGTTCTTTATGAATGTCAAGAATAGAAATACTCTGTTGAAAAAGCAGCTTACAACTGAGAAAATGAAGGAAAAATCCTTCCTCACATGGGAAGGGAAACAAGTCAGTGGCAAAGTTTAGCTAAAAGCATAAACTCCTTGCACGTGCTAAGTGGATCTCAGTCCCAACTTATCTTTCAACAGTGCCAGTACAAATAGTTGTAGGAGTCTCACAAAATATAAGTCCTAAGAAGGCTTTGGCCCTAAAGGCCATTTCATCGTGAACAGTCAGATGAGAGGATTCACAAGGGAAAAGGCTGTTGTGTATCATATTACTAAGTGACAAGATAGCCAATATCCCCAAAAGACAGAAATACACTGTGGATGGGAAAATCTTTACCCCTCTGTCCCTGAGTTGTCGTGCTTTTAGGGACAAGTATTGCTGGTTGCCTCCTTGAAAGATCTTCTGCTGATGAAATGGTGCTTATCCCTTCATTTTAGGGTTTTTTCCCTCCCTAAATGTTTAAGTTATTTTGAAACATTTGCCTCTGTTTGTTTAAAGCCAGGACTTGAGATAGAGGAACAAAGCAAAGCTGCAAAGAAAAGTGAAAAAAATCTCGTTGCATATGAAAACAGCTCTACTAATAGAGCCATAAATCTAATAAATGGATGTATGTACTACATAGATTTCATCAATAAACTCAGAAAAAATATTCTTGAACGGGTTACCCTTTGATTCTTCCATTTTTATTTGTTTCATGTTCAGTTGCCTCCCTTTTTCTGTATTAATCTTGTTGAACGGGCCTTAGGAAATAACGACAATTACAGAGTCAGTATTAAATCAAGAAAAACATTCCTCTTGAACACGGTATGAAATTAATGTAAAAAAATTTTTTTTTTTTCCCTAAATTCTTCCCTGTCGGTTGTTTTCCCCAAATGTATTCATGATTAGCAATAAGTTGCCAAATTTCTGTGACTACATCTTGGTCTATTGCTTGACTGTGAGGTGTTTATTCCAGCTTTCTTTAAGCTGCTTTGGTTGAACACTTTTAGCAACCTGATATCATTCCCTAAGGCTTTTAGTAGAAAGATATAGAAAACATTTCTATTAATATCCTAGAGTAGTAATTCTAAAAGTGTTACATTGGGAGAAATATGTGACACAAAACTAGCTTATGCAGCTATGTGCACAGAGTAAGAAGAAAGGATCATTGTCATGGCCAAAACAAAACTTGGTGCCTATCTGAACTATTTTCTGTTTCTCCCAGCTTTCTTCCATTTCTGCATAACATCTAGGTAATGTCAAGGCAAGATAAGTACCAGTTGTAGCAAGAGATGCTAGGAGGTCATATGATGAAAAGATCTGGGTTTTGACAGTTCAGGTTGAAGACAAGGGATATTACTGGGTCCTCAGCTGCTTCTGAGAGTCTCATTAGTGGCAGAAACCAGAGATGAACACTCATCCAGGAGGCTACTGGTGTTGTCTTTTGGCTCCAAATGCATCCTCAGTAATGAAGTACTCTTTGCTGTATTTGTCCTATTGTGCATATTGAGTCACTGATAAATCATTGTAGCAGATATAGCAGTTAATCATATTTTGGATCTAACAGGTGGAAATGCCTATTTAGAAGAAGGATACTAGAAAGAGGGTGGTTCAGGAAGACTTCTCAGGCAGGAGGCCCAAGATGATAATACATGTTATAGAGTATTTCTGAGCTGGTGGCAGAGTTCAGATGTGAGAAGGTGAGCTTCAACTCACTGTGGGATAAAGAAATGGCTCGCTCAGGTTGCAAGATATGGTGCACTGCTAAGGTCAAATGACATGTGGTAAATGGAACTACAACTTCAGAGCTTCTGAAAACACATAACAGTTCAGGATGAAATGGGACTTGCTTCATGGTACTTACGAAGAGGGGACATCATACTGGCACTGTGGTTTTGCACTGTTACACCAGTTGCGGTTTAAGGTACCTAGGAGAACTCCAGTGGTAGTTTGGAAAGCTCCTTCCCTTCATGTGGGCTACCCCAGCAGAAGTTATTGGAAGTGCTCTGGTTAAGATGCTATTGGCAGTGAAGGCAGCTTAATCCCTCCATTGATTCAACAAATTCTGTTTATTCTCATCTTCAGGGCAAGATAAAAAATTTTTACTTTGCTTTCTGCAGCTCTTTCTGGGATTAGGCCTTAACTTGGCAGTGTTTTGTGAGTAAGGTATCAGAATTTGGGTGGTATTTGGAAAATTTAATGTGTAGGACACAGACAAAATGCTCCTGCGGCGATCAAATTTTGCATATGCACCCACAACGCAGCTGTGGAAACATTTTTAAATAAGGAGATAAACATTAAAATAATCTCTGAAGTTCATTCGTGGATGACATAGTATTTGCTGTTCCGTAAAGGAGGACTATGTTACTTTTTGGTCAAAACCAGATAATGTGAAAGTCTACTACCCTCAACCATTCCACTCCACCACCCCCCACTCCCCAGTATGCCTGTATAAAATACATACTTTTGCTATGAATTTCTGTCCTTTATGTAACTCTTTTGTTTTAGACTAGAGTAATATCTTTTCATTTTTTGTAGTTGGTAGCTCTCCCTCAATGCTGTCATGTCTCCCTCATCGTCTTGTCCTAAACTTGTGTGCTAATGCTGCTTTAGGTTGCCCAGCTGGCCAGGGAAACCCTGTTCATAGCTGGGGAAAATTATGAGTTGCCTCTTGTTTCTGGCTGCTTGCTGTACCATTGCATTGAACTAAGAATAGAAGGGAGGGGTGACAAACTGCTCATAAGTATCACCTCCTTCAAGTATGACCTGTTATTGCTCTGGGAATTATTCTCTGCCTTTTTCTTTTTAGAGTGGCTATGAGGGCTGGCGTCCAGGTCCTAAAATGTTTCTGTTCTCAGTCTGGTTAGTAGTAAATCCATTAATGTCTGTTGAAGATGGTTGGTTTCTGGATTTGGCATGTCTTTAAGAAATATTTCTCTGACTATGTAGCACAACTGTGTTATTTTTAAGATTACTTATGTGAAGGTTTGCCTCCTTCTGGCTGGGCTGTTTGTACTATGTAAAATATTCCCATGAACATCCAGTAACCCTACTGCACATAGCAACTAAGCTGTAGTAGCTGTCAGAGTGTAGTGAATTGAAGCATGTTTCTGTGCTTCTTTTATTGAATATGTGCACATGCAATGCATTTCTTTAAAGAGAATAAACAAAATATGACAGTGTCTCCCTATTGGATACATTATATTTATACGCTGAACATTGAAGAGAGTCTGGTAATTATAAAGTTGTTTAAGCATTTTTGTTTTAAAATTAAAAAGGTACTGAACTTGAGAAAACAAATGCAGTTAGTTATTTAGTACTGGCTAGTTCTTACATTCTTTTTGTGTTTAATTTAAGCGGACTGTAGCTGGTTGCAAATAAAAATACTAAAGGACTAGCAATGCACACCATGGTTTGTGTTCTCACTGTCATCCAAATTCACAGAAAGAAGGAAACATATTAAAGAAATTTGATAAGACCAGGTGGTCTGAGTGAATAATTTCCCTTTCATTAACATATTCCCCTTATTAACTCTGTAATTAATTGTACATAGCTAAGGAAAGCTATGGAAATTGCATTTTGAGATGTATCAAAGCTGACTTTATGCTTCAGACTTCCATGCAATTTACTATTAATGAAGCAAGAGATGGAGGCCCCAAATCTATAATTATTACTTACTATTTGAATGACAAGCAAAGAATTTTATCAGCATAGTTTCAAATGAAAGGGGATTAGCAGCTAATGTTGAAATTGTTAATCTTTCTTATTAAAATAATTTTGACGAGAGTGTTTAGCCTGAAAGAGGTTTCTGGAACATCATTTACCATTAAAACAGCTATTTTCTGAAGCTCAGTATGAATGTGTCTAAGTTTGACAGCAGGGTGCAAATATTTTTTAAATGAATGAATATTTTATGGGAGCTAAGGCTGTTCATGTGTGAGCTGATGCCGAGCTGCTTGCTGTGTGCATATTCCTGGAATGTGTGGCAGGATGGTAGTTCAATATCCATCTCACCAAAGTGAAGATGTCTACTGAGATAACAACTGTAAAAAGATACAGCAGAAAAATCTGAGAACCGAAATTACACCCAAGGCTGTATCTGCACACGACTGATTAGCAGGTGGGAGCCCCGTCAGAATCAGGGCCTAGATCTTGGTGATATTTTTATGACACAGAAAAAGCCTATAATTATGTTTGGTAACAATGTTACTTCATGTTTAGATAGGCCTTCTCACTTCTTTAAATGGTGGTATATTTTCAGTTTTCATGTAATTTTATTAGTGTCATGTACCTTGAGGTGAGTATTCAGTGGTGGGTGCTTCACACCCACATGTATGCTTGTGTACAAATACCATGTACAGCAACAGTATCCTCATGTAAGTGTAGATAAATTTATAAGCAGAGATATAATACACGTCTTTTAAGTGTTAATGAAAAACTACTTGGAATTTTAAATTTTAAAACTTTTCCTTGCAATATTTGCAATTTTCAGCTCTTACAGGTGTGTACAAATGAAGCTGACAAAGCTGTTTTCACTCCTCAGGATGAGGAAATTGTGAATATATAGTGACATAAATGGTGAAAAGCAAAGCAGTGGTAATTTACAAAATTTCGTTTGCAGTGTCTCAGCCACGTAAGTATTGGAAGTGATCCAAGTTAAAGAACACTATTAATTTGCCTGTGTCCCATCATAGAAAAAAGCTAATGGAAGAGATGTCACATGTCCTTGCCAGTGACAAATTTTACCAGCAGGATAGACAGAGATCATTTAAATGCTTTGATTAAGACATTATTTGCATCAGTAGATGGACTCTGTATAAAGATACCCTCAACACAACAGAACCCCATGTACCTGCTCTACCATGAGACTACCCTAAGCTCTACCTCTGTGGGAACTTCATTGCGTTCACTCAGGAAATTACAGATTACAGAACTGACCTTGTATCTATAGTCCTACAAATGTTCCTTTGAAACAGTCTTGCAGAGCGGTACTGTAGCAGAAAGTGCCATAGGCTGTATGTTAACTTCGCTCATCAGACAAAATCAAGGGGTTTTTAGTTTAAGCATAGCATGCACTAACAGTACCTGAAGAAGCAATTTCATTATAAAAGCATGGTTTGTATATATCAGAATTATGTGTTAAATCAAAGGCATCAAGGATTCTTCTTAATCTGTAAGAATCATAACAAACCACGTAGATCACAGCAGTGAGAGCCGGTGTGGTAGGCTGGTGTAGTTAAGAGGTGGAATTTGTCAAGGATGAAGCTAATGCAGGATCCAAAACCAAAGCTTTTCTAAATACAGGAGTATTTCTGATGCAGATATTTATCTACTGCTTTAGTAGGAAGGCACCCAGAAAAGTTGGTTTGATTAACCACAGCAGCTACACAGAAGCAGGAACATAAAATCCGTTTGGGCCGTGCTGGCTCATAGCAGGGGGGATGCCTTACTACTGCTCAGGTGGGCATGTGTGATACCTGCCTGAGAAAAGGGCTTTCTTCTTTCCTCTTTGCCTCCTTTCACCTATTAGTGCCTTTATTTGCATTAGACCAGTTTTACTGAAAGCATTATAATAGTATCTAATTACTATTAATGTGGAGAATACACTAATGGTGCCTAGTACGTTATTTCTTCTGGAAGTCCAGAAATTACTTTTGTGTCACTGAAAGTTCTGCTGGAGTCAAGAAAACGCTGCAGTATCTGAGGGTATGCACCACCCTTTGACTTACAATATGTGTATCCTCGCAACTGAATTTTGAGAAACGTTGTCCTTCAGGTAGGATTCTGGGGCCTGATATAAGAAATTTTGATTAAAGTCTCTGGGAGCCTTTCAACTCACTTCAGTAACCAAAATAATAATAAGCCAACTCTTACATAGCACTTTTGATCAGTAGGTTCAAAGCTCTTTTTAAAGGTCCATATCATTATCCTGTCATTTTAGTCCAAAAAGCTCAGGCACAGACAAGGAACTGTCTTGAGCAAGGCTAACCTTAAGGTCAGAAGCAGAGTCAAGAGTAGACCCCCATGGTCTCGTGTCCCAGTGCTGTGCTCTCACAACTAATCACATTGGCTTTAATAGAAAAAGGATCATATCAATGGGTAATATTTTTGCCCTTTTTTGTCCCTCATTAGTCTTTTTTAAGACATGAAAGTATGACATGAAAGTATAAAAGAGTTCTGCACCTGGGTTTGTCAGATTTGATTCTGCAAGTTTAGTTTTGGCCTCATTATCTAAGAGCAAACTATTCCATATTGGGAGAGCTGGCTGAAAGATATTAAATACACATTGGAAAAGCTTCTGAAAACCAAACTGAGGATGTGCAGTCTATAGTTAGTTACCTCTATGATGGAAAAGGATGCCATCTACTCATTTTTCTGAGTCTCTTCTGAATTGAGAACAGTTTTCTTCAATAATATATTCCCAGTCCGCTAGATCCTTAGCCATCGCACACATGCACAAGCAGACATGCACTGAATTTTGCGTTCTTTATTTTGTTTTTTCCTTCTGTTTAGCAGTAAGCAGTACTTGTTCTGCCTACTCAGAACCAATACTGTCACTCTATTGATGTTTTCACCTTGGTTCAGGATGTGAAGGGAGGTGTTCCAAGGAAAAAAAACAGCACAAGAGGAAATGTTATCAGTTATGATCAAAATTCGCTTCTTTCCATAGCATTTTCTTCATTTGCTGTGTTCTCGTTTTTGTTTTTCTGATTTTCTTTCTTTGTAATACAGTGTCTTCTTTCATCATTTCATTTCTTTGTTGACCCCCACAGTCTGTTCTTGGCTTCTTTTTCTGTCCTCTTTCACATTGTCTTTCCCTTGTTCTTATTTTGCCCTCTGTCGCTTCAAATATTCTCATCTGTGGATTAGACCAGTGTTCCTCAACCTTCTTTAAAGTGTTATCCCTTACTGACTTCCATGGAAACCCAAGAGTCCCAGGAGTAGGTAGGATGTCTTCAGCTTATGCACTTCTAAAGCTTTTCTACCATCACTTCACAATCCCTTTTGAATGCTTTCATGAGAAAAATATTTGAGTATTTGAGAATCACTGAGCTAGGCCAACCTCAGCTGAAAATCCCATGGAGCATAGATAAAAGGTTACCTTAAAAATGGGACACTTCCTGTAGATTTGGGAGCTGGGTAGATGCCAGCTGCATCTTTCTCATGGCCACCATTGCTTAGTCTCCTGCTGCATGATGATTTGGCTGTGGCTGTGAGTGTGATGTGGAAGGGACAGGGCAGAAGTCAGGCATGTCTTCTCCTACAGTCATCTCCAGTAAGTCCTGAAAGTAATTCTGTGGAAAAAGAGTTTCTTCACTGCTTACTGTCCTCACTGGCAGTTACTCTAATTGTGTTACTTTTCTGCATCCTAGGTCTGGGATGTGGTTCCAAAATGGTCTTGAGTGCTAGGATTTGACCATTAAAGATGTTTATGGAGTTTGAAGTTTCCTGTCTCTGGCTGTTACAGTTTTCTAAGGAAAAGGCTGATTATCCAGTCTGTGCTTTCCCTGCTTTTTCTCACAGGTGACCGTATGTTTACTTGTGCTTATGCATATACTGCCGCTAGGCTGTGGGCATAGCGTAGATTGCAAGACTTCTTGGGTTTCATATTGCATATTCTCAATTTTCACACAAACCTCTGTGTGTGTTTGTGTACAGATTCTCACTATCAGTTTTGATACTTTCCCCTGGCCCTCCCCCCCAAAAAAATGCTGAAAAGCAGAGGGGTTTTCCTTTATAAGTCATGATCTGCTCCTGGGGAAGCACCTTTTCACTTTTATTCACATATTTAAGAGTAGTAACAGTATTACTGCTTATCCCTTTGCTCTAGCAGGGATGTTATGTCTGTAGAAATAATATTTTCCTTTCTACCCTCAAGATGGCCACTGTCTAGCAGAGGCATAATTTGCCAGACTATCTATAAATCACATCATGGGCTGTATTGGTTTGATGTACTTGGTCATGGTTGCCTGGGTTTTCCTAGTCTCATTATCTCTGAAGAACTTGACCACGCTTGAAGAGAAGATTATTTTTAAACATGACATTTTCAGGATTCTATATTTATCTCTTGGTAATTTTTATATATAGTAAATGAAGATGACTGTACAAGTGTTCTGAAAAGAAACACAGACTTTAATTCATTAAAATCTAAATTTGCAAATATAGTACCCAACCGGGAACCCAAATTCAGATGCTTAATTGAGTTAGCGGGGCTTAGAGAGGAAGAAGGCAGGGAATTTGGTTTTGTGTTTTCAGCTAGGTAATTATTGTGTAGTAATATATTTTTAAAGTTTTCATTTCAGACATACAACATCATTAGCAGGCATATAAATGAATCACAAATATGTCTTGGATTGCGGTGTGATGTTCAAACCATTAGGAAAAAAAACGGAGAAGAAGGGATCATCTGAAAAATAGGTTTAATGTGTAAGAAGAAAATAGCAGTTTCCTGTGAGAATGGAATTGGGTGTCAATATTTGTCACAAAGAGTTGAAGGACTTGATGTGGGGTTGGTTGTTTTGGGTTTTTTTTCCAGTTTTTCTGCTACTTTTTTATTCAACTGCAGAGCTTGTGCTTTTGCTTTTTAACAAAGCTACCAGAACTGCTTCCCCAAAATGTCACAGTTGACGAATTCAACTGACAGTAACCTTGGCGTCAGTTCCTATACTGCAGACTTGTCTTTAATGGAGAGGTTTGGGGGTTTTTGTTTTGGATTTATTTTTGTTTTTAAGAAATGTCACAATGTATCCCATGCTGTGAAAAAGCAGTATTTGGCTGAGAGGTCTAGCCCCCCATTTTTTGAAATAACATTCTTCCTTTATAATATAAAGGCTATTTATTATAAATATAATATAAATATATATATATAAAAATAAAGGCTATTTATTATTTAAGATTTTTATTGTGAAATCTACCATAAGAAGTAGAGAAAGCCTGGAAACTGATTTTGGCTAATTCATCTTTTAAATCTTTATTATTTAGTTTGGCATGTTTTGTATAAACAGAATCTAACGTGCATAAATTGAATTCCTCTACTTATCAACCACTTAAACCCTGTACTTCTGAACAAAACGCCCAACGAAAACCTGTTGTAATTCCATTAGAGTCAGAACATTTGGTATGCTCTAATTACAAAAATGTTATCAGATATGGATTCATGAAGGTTGCACGACCTTTAGCCCTGTGTATAAACGTAGTCACGGGAAAAGGAAAAAACAGCGGTCAAGAAGACTGAGTTCTGAATTTCCCTCCAAAATAAGTGTTTTAGGAGCATATTCTGTGACCTCGAGAAATTCACTTTGATCTTTCCGCCCTTTTGTTTCCCATCTCTGAAACAGCAATGATACTTGTCTCCCCTGCAGAAGTAATGTGAGTACTTTCAGGCAGTTGGACAGAAGGAGCTATAGAGATACAGAGATTGTATGGGAGCAAATTATATTCCTTTTATGGTAATCATCATCTTCTTTCTGTTGAGGTTTATTTAAAGCAAATTAATTGTAGGGGTGAAAATTCACAGGCATAATTTAGATTTTAGGAAAGGGGATAAGGAGGAGGAGATGGGGGTGGTTATATTTTAAGACCTAGAAGACACCATTAAGTAGCTGATAGTCCTTGAGAAGGGATTCTTTGTAGAGTGAATTGCTTTATCTTCTGCTATATTTAGAGAGCCAGGTAGAGTAAATATTTCATAATTAAGCATTATGATTTTTTGATGTTTAATTTCTTAGCTATGTTTCCTTTCAAAAGCATACCTGCCTCCATCATTCCTGATTCAAGCAATGTTTAGCATCATATGTATTTTCCAAGATTTCCTCCAGAGCTGAAAACCTGCACCAGACCATACCAGGTTGTATCCAGCCATTTAACTGGGATTTCATTGAGCACCTTTTGCAGCTGGGAGCTGTAAGAAAAAGGATTAGCAAGTATTTGTCTGACACACACTGATCCCAGCACCTGCTGATTGGATTGAAGTAATCCTTTTACAAGTTACAAAACTCTATTATCACAGCATTAAGCGGGGACAGGGGGAGACAGTGGTATACGCTACATTAATTTAGGTAAACAAAACATAACAAAACATAGGTTGCTATTTAATGTACTTGTGAATTACCGTCATTCTTGCAAAAGTTGCATGGTAGTCTAGTTTGATAGATGATGTCATACAGTGCTCATGCAAAGATGATACTTCTCTAGAACCCCAAGGATAATCATTTGAGATTATTTTAGATGGCATGCTTAAAGCACGACTGTACTCTCTGTGTACATGCTTAGTTGTTTACAATAATCTTTACATCTAAAAATATGAAATTGAAACTATGGAATGTAATTTTTTATTGTTGGCTGGCATCACTGTAGAAGTTAATTTATTTCCAAATAATACAACCTATTTGAAACTATCTAGGGATATTATTCTCAGCCAGGTGGAATAGTTGCTTTGTCAGAGAATTGCCTCCCTCTGGGTTTTTTTTTAGTTTTCCTTCATCACCTACCATATTATGTATGATATTAGTAGTGGTTTATGCCAAATTACTAGTAAAGCTTCATAGTAGTTTTCAATACTTAATTGAAAAGGCTTCAAAACTACTCTTTTCACTGGTGTAATCAGGTACTGAGAAATACAAGAAAAATTAGATCAAAACACATTATGGTAGTAATATGGCTGCAAAGACTGAGGAGGAAAAATAATTTCTCAGTGTATTTTATAAAGACAAAATACAAATTCACAGGTTTTTATTTCCTAGATTTTTTCATTTGTGGTTACCTTAGACAGTTTTCGCTGATGAGATCAGGAGATCAGGATGGCACAGGACAGGTTAGAAAAGAGAAAGGAGCTTTCAGTCTAAAACGAGTGACTCATCAGATGATGAACTCCTGGCTCCAATGAAGTCAGGAGTGTTGCCATTGACAGTAGTAGATGCAGAACACTCCCCAGGATTGAAAGTATGTGAGACTTCATAGCCAGATGTTAATTTACTGAGATTTTTTCCAGATACGAGTTCTGTGAGATACTGACAATGAGTTCCCACAACAGAATTTTTATTTTTATATATATATAAACTCAATGTAACTAGCCCAATAAAGTCACATTTTTGTGTAGTTAACACTGAAAACTTGATTTGCCATGTTAGGGCTAAAGCTAGTGTTTTTAACAGCAGTTACGGAGTGACATTTCAGAGGTGGAGTTGGCCTTGGTAACAGTTATAGGTTCTGCATTATTGAGAGTTGGTTGGATCAGAGCATCAGAAACGTCTATGGTGCTTCAACAGAACTGTAACTAATGGTGAAAACTGATTTTCTTAATGTGTAAGTTGATTGAAAGACTTAAATTGGTTTAGATAGTGCATCCTCTCTTTATTTAAGGTCTGTTTTGGTAAGGAAGAAAGGTAGGAAAGGTATGGGTATAGTTTCGCTCTGCTCCCATGTTTTCTTCTACAAGGGGCACCACTGAGAGCATTTTTCATGGAAACGTGTGGTGAGCTCCCAGCCCTCGGTCTGTCTCTGCAAGAACTCCACCGCAGCTCAGAGAGAAGGAGCAGCCTTCTGTAAACAAGGAAGAGCCCAAAGTAACTTCAGTACTACTATGAAGCTGTGTTAGGTGATGTGAGAAATGCTTAGAAAATGTGAAGAAATATTGTGGTGCTCTGCGTGGTCTGAATATGACCCAGGATTCTAATAGTGACACTTATCTCAGGGAGCTTTATTTGAGCAGGTGTGGACAAGTGTGGGCGCACCAAAATAGAAGAATAAAGTAATCATAATTGTATAAAAGAGGAGTGGGGTGAAGGAAAGAGGAGAAGAGAAATGAACCTTTCTATTGCTATTCCCTGAGTCCAGACTCCAGCCCTAGAAAATAATGGAGCACATATTAAATTAGAAATTGCTGATTATCTAGCGAGAGATTTTTCAAGGGCATAAAAGGGAGATAAGTGCGAGGGTCTCATTTAAGAGGATGGGGAAGACTGGAGTCTTTGTGTGTTTGCTAATCTCCTCCATCCTTTCCATTGGATAGCTGCACAATGAGCAAGAATGTGCATAATTTTATAAAGAATAAATCTTGCCTGGACAAACCTGATTGCTTTTTATTTAACTAAAACTACAAAAACAGTAGATGAAGTGAAAACAACAGATGTAAAATATCCAGATTTTAATAAAGCCTTGAAACTGTCTCATGAATAGTAAATTCAAAAATTAATGTCAGTTTTTTTGGAAGACAATTATGTGGATTGAAATGTGGCTAAAGGATGATATACAAAAAGTTATGATCAAAAGCTATGTATGGGAGTGTCTGGCAGAGTACAGGAATTACTGTTAGAGCCAGTTATAAATAATGATTGGAAGTGGATGGAAGTGACTTATTGACTTTTACAAGTGGTATCACATTGTAAAGTTCTGCAGAGAAGTGATGACAGAGAGGTAATTCAAAAGTTTGAAAACCTTAGACCTGAAAACACATACAACAAATAAAGTTAAATTATCTTTGAAGAAAAGAGTCACAAGAAGAAACATTTGCATAGATTCATTAATTCATGATCTGTGAAGACACTGAAATATATAAATCGAAATTATACAGAAAGCAATATTCTGTGTAAGCAGACTAGGGTTGACATAAATGGATTGGTGAAAAGGGGTAGCAAATTAAGTTTGCAATAGGAAAGCAATACTATTGGCATGCCTATGAAAAAGTCATCTCAAATGGGGACCACTATTCCTTATTGAACATATTTGACTATTTTCACGAATACAGTGTATAGTTCAGAACAGTTTGTGTCCCGAGAGACAGTCATGAACTGTGTTTTAGGTTTCTACTTTAGATACAGAGCACCTAAATCTTAGCAAGTTTCTTAGTGAAGTACAAGACACAAGGCATTATTTGAAGGCCCGGAAATGGGCAATCAGATAGGCTTCTTCTGTCTCGAACTTCTATAGCACTTTGAGTAATACGAGTGGGAACAGAGAAGTTTGCTGTGAAGCCGCTAGAGATAAGGTATTAACCCAGAAAAAAGGAAGGAGAAAACCTTGTGCTGTGTTGAAAGTAAATTGGATTTACACAGAAAAGTTTTCCTCTTATATATAGTCAATGCAATATGTACTGAAGAAGACAAAGAAGTTTAAGCAGGATAGGAAAAATGCTGGAGTGTCCTGTGCCAGAACAATGTAGCCTACAAGTTAAAAAGGAACAAAGGCAAAGAAAAGCCTTTACTTAAGTCAGTTGGAAAGAATAACAAAACAAATCGTTTTAAGTATGGTCGTTTAGTGCACAATTTGCTATATGATAGCTAAGGTCAATTCTCTCCTATCCAAATTCCTTCAGAGGAACCCAGTGAAGCACCACAGCACTTCCTGGCCCTCTGCATCTCTGGAAAAAGTGACGGCAGTTTGAAAGCAGTGGCTCTCACACTGTTAGGTGAAAGGTGTGGATTTGAATCATCACTGTTCACAAGGATTAAGATAATGTCCCATCCACTTCTTCAGCTGACATTTGAGAGTTGATTAGACCTGTCAAGGTCTGTCAATTTACCAGTTGCCCATCTTTTCATTAAAAGAGACATCCTCAGCCATGGAAAGAGTGTCTAATCAAGTACCGTATTGGAAGTATGTTGTCAAAAATAATTGCTTTTTGTAATAGCTGAACAGCAGCTGATAAAATAGGTGTTTTTAAAACAAATGTCTTGACAGATGCAAACCATACTATCTCTGAAGAAGGTATTTGGAGATTGACCAGATAATTAGAATTTAATTGTTATATTTGTTAACCTTAATTTAGTCACAGCGCACACACTGGCTGCCACTCCTTGAGTAAAGAAAAAAGTAAAGAAAAACAAAGTGGTTTGACACCATATTACAACATCAGCCGAGCACCCAGGAAGCTTTACCAAAGCCAAGCCAGGCTGCTGTGCTCTGTCTTTGTGCCTGTGTTCAGGCATGCTGAATCTGTCTTAATATTTGCCACTGGGACTAGTTCTCTTGGCCAAAGATTCATTGTCCCTGGGACAGTTTTTCATCTTCTGGTTGAAAGCTCATCTTTTGCCTTACGACTGGCATGTCTTGCACAATTACAGTAAATTTTTACGACACATCCCCCCTCTCCACATAACGTCGATGCATCCTCCTTATCCCTATAACAAGTTTGGTAGCAAGAGTATCTCATCTGTGCATACAAGAGAAGGTATGAACTGGGCTACCAATTGTCCTTGCAAGTGAGGCCCTGTGGAAGGAACATTAAGACTTAATGAAATTTAAGGTACATCAGGAGGTCTGACGAAGCAGGCAGTGTTGTTTAAATAATAGCATATACTTGGGGTTACAGGACTTGTCTTGATGTGGGCATATTGGTGAGACCAGACCTCTGCCTTTTTCAGCAGGCTTTGAGGAACATTATAATAACAGTGGTGACAACCTCTATTTATTTTGCCTGCTGCTCTGGGACAAGGAAAATCATGTGCATATTTGACATGTTGGTAATGAATTTCTTTTGCACCAGGCAAACTCTGCAGAATGTCTCATGAAAACATCCTAATTAAGAGGTGGATTTGAGTAGACATACAATCTCTAAAATATCAGAAGTTCCACTCAATTTACTGTACATCCAGCAGCTCCCAAGAGGGTGTTTCAAAATCACTAAGCTTCTGTTTAGCAAAATGGGGATGAGTGTAGGGGCTCTGAAGGACTGTAAATGAAAGATAACTTAACTCTGAGGGAATTGTCTGACTTCTGAATGTTTTAAAGCAAGCTTCTTTCTTGGTAGCTTTTTTAAACATGTGTAAAGCAGATGTTCATATTGTGCGGAGCCTTCCACAGGTCTGTTCAAATAATCAAACACCTTTTCAAGATCTGTCAGGAAGTACCCTGTGAATCTGATCCATGCGTTGCAGGTGTTGAGACTACACGAAAAGTGGTTGTCTGGTAAAAGTGAAGATTTCAGTGTGGTTTCATTTGAACATTCATTTCTCTTTACACTCAGGATTCCCTGAAAAAGGAAGGTAAAAGTAAGAAGAGTATTCCTTTTTAAAGAGAGATGAGTTATTTAAAAATTCATTTGCACTAAAAGCAATCCAGTTACCTTAACTATGTCACATGTTACTATTTAAAAAGAAAATAAAATTTATTTTTAAAATACAATCCTTGAAATCATCAGGTAGACAAGTTGGAGCCAATGGGAAGCTCCTTGCTACATACAGCCCTGCCTTAGGAATCAGATGTTCATGGCCCTTTTGCTACAGCTTCATGGATCTCACAGTATTTTGGAGAGATTCAGTGTTGGCAGATCTGTACATCTGCATAAAATGTCCCTGAAGTCTATGGGATGTTGGTGATGGGCATGTCAAAATGAATCAGATTAGAAAACTGTGGTTTAAAATGGGAAGATGCTACAGGCTGGTCCTTGACTGCCTGATCTCTGCCTGCTGCATGCTAAAGAGCTTCTCTGAAGCCAGGAGTGTTGGCTCAGTGTTATTGTAAGATTTTGCTAGTTTTTCCCTTTGCCTCGTAAAAATTCTTATATACCAACTATTCTCTGCTCAGGAGGGATTATCTTTTTTGTCATTATGTTCAGTATACATGTCAAGGCACAGATTTACTAGGAGAAAAGAAAGCGATCTTTAGCCTCCCTTCTTTCCTCACTAGCAACAGCCTTTCGGCAAGGACAAGTAAACAATCAGAGGATGGTTTCCTCTCATTAACCTGCAGGTTAAGGCTGGGAACATGTTAGCTGACGCACACAATGGGGCCACACAGCTCTCCCAGCTCCCCATCCGTCAGGTCACGGCTCTGTCCACTGTGATGCTTTTTCCTTCATTATAGAAAAGAAGCCATCACACAGCAGGTGTTTTGATTGTATCTAGGCCACCACTATTTTTTACCTCCCTTAGAAACCTTTCTTCTAATGCAATATATTTCTATGTCCGTAAAGATATCCTTTCTGGAAGCGTCACTTCTTGAATTGCTTTTCAGTAACAGGTTTGATTTACAAATCTTGTCTAAAGACACACACAAACCCTGCACAAAACAAAACTGCGTGTCAGCGTCTCTTTTGTAACCGAAAAACCGCTCAAGCTGCAAGAGAGAGCAGTCTCCTGCCTCGCTGGTGGGGTGGGCAGCGCGGTGGAGCAACAGCTTTAGCAGAGCTCCCATTTGGTGGAAGACAAGCTGCAAGCTTTTTGCACCTTCTGTTAAACCTGCTGATAGGCCATGTGAGCCTTTCTTCTTTAAAGCATGTTTGGGAAGAACTGTTCGACATAACGGAGATTGTCTATGGAAAAGGTTTTCTGAGCAATTAAACTGCTTTTTATGGTTTTCAGTGAATCCTTTCCAGGAGCTTTTTCTAGACAAGTGTTGCTACAGATTGGGCTGTATTAGTGAGTGCTCCAGCAGGAACCACTCTGATGATTGGGCCAGAGGCACCCACAGCTCTGCTCCCGAGCCCCGTCCAGACCCTGAGCCTGTCCCCTAAACAGTCTGCCCCTTTTTTAATCTGTTTGAGGATGGTAACTTCAACCTACCTTGTAAAGGTAGTATGGAGTTTAATTTACAAATACGAACTGGGTGTAATGTGAGATTATTCTGTTGCTTACTGTAAAAGAAGATGACAGGCTCTGAAAGGTAATTTGGCTATAGAAGTAGGCTTACAGTACCAGGTGATCGCTTTCTTAATTTTCATGTTAAAGGAAGGGGAAGATTTCGTTTTTTCCCTGCCCTTCCTGCTTTCTGCTCTCTTCCCTTCACCTACTTGGCTGATTCTCAGGTCCATGGGGTGAAGGAATAGGGTTTTGGTTCACATTTGGCAAACCTTTGGAACTGCTGTACTGAATCTCTCAGCCTTGGGAGATCTGCAAAAACTTAAGACCTGCACCAATATACTCTGATGGGCCATCATTCCTGCCACAGCCAGTTAATTTTTCTTTGGTGATGCTTTTCCTAACACTGTTGACTTTACTGAATGTGAGGTACAATCTTTAACAACATATATTAATATTAATTAGCAGCACCTTCTCAGTTCAAGGCCCTCTCCGTGCCAGCCCATGTGCAGGATGAGTTCCTAATGACGCAGTATTTGAGCCATGGCACTTCAGCGTGGCAATTTTTTAATTCTCCTCAGCAGCTGTATTGTTGTGACTTACACATGTGCTTGAACTTTAGTTTTAAAAGCTTTTGGTTTGATATGAGCTGTTGTTGTAGTAAGTAAGTTTTATCAATGGACTTTTGTTTCTTTTTCATTGCCTGATGAAAGAGACATTTGGGCTTACATTTTCTAGGTCCTGAAAAAGAAATAGTTTTCTCCTGAAGCTCAGTAGCTGGGGGTTTCAAGCATTTCTTCTCTGTTAGCACTGGTACATGTTAGCATTCTCATTTTGTATAGCACAAATAAGCTTGAAGTTAACTCTCTTAAGTGAATGAATTAGCCATAAGACTGAGTGTGTTTTGTCCCCAAAGCTCAGGATTCATGTGCTTTCTATCCTGAGATACATCCTTTTAGCTTACCTTTTAGCCTAGCTAAGTCAATGCTTAATACAGTATTCTTTTAATTCCAGTCCTACATGGAAGATCATCTGAAAAACAAGAATCGTCTGGAGAAAGAGTGGGAAGCTCTGTGTTCCTATCAGGCTGAACCCAATGCCACCACCATTGCACAGAAGGAGGAAAACATCCAGAAGAATCGCTCACGGGCTGTAGTACCATGTATGTACACTTTAATTTGGATGATTGCATCTTAAGTTCTTGATACTTTTCTCAATATGCTTTGCACAGTGGTTTGAAAGCTACAGATGACGGGCAAGCAGAATACAGGGTAGCTTATATGCGTACTAGAAAACTGTAGCTACAACTATGGGCTGGGTGCATGTCCTGTTGTCACACCAGACACTGTTTATCTCCTTATAAGTTGCATATATGTTACAAAAATGCACAACTATGTCACATAGCACTGCTGCTGCAGCTGTGCTGCCTCATGAAATTCAATAGCCAGAGTGCTGTTCAATGCTGGAATGTACTTTCTGTACAAGAGTGGCATCTGTAGCCATTCAATAGAAAGAAGTTTGGCGTGTGTTTAGACAAGTTGGTATCATGTCCATCCAACAGTAATACCAGCAGTCTATAATCAGAGCTAGATGATCTGTTGATCAGATACTCAGCTGTACTGAATGAGCCCCTTTAGGCTTCAGTGGATAAGCTTGCAAACTGGCTTCTCTCTCTGCTAGGCTTAGGATAAAAAGAGAAAAAAAAAAACCCAGCCAGTGTTTATATTCCTAGAAGCTGCTCTTCCCTGTAAGCAGCCACCTTTCTGAGCTTGAAATAAAAGCAACATATTTTTCCTATGCAAATATATGGATCTCATAGACTGCATTGGTAATCTATGGGCACACATTTTATTAAGCAACCAATGAAACAAAACTGAAACTGAGAATATATGCATAGTCCGCAGCAACAAAAATGCTCTCAGTCAGTGTGCCCACAATCCAGCTGGGTATCTTGGCAAACATATATAGCTATTTTAATTTTTAAAGTGCCCTGAAAACATTAATTTTTCCTACAAGAGCCTTGAGTAAGTACTATTCCTCCTTTAGAAATGGGGAAATGACAGGTAACACATTAAGTAAATGTCAGAGCCAGATTTAGAATGAAGATTCTTTGGAAGTACATGATAATTTAACTGAACCCATCAGTGCTTGCATATTTGCTTCAGCAGGGTTTGGCTCTCTTGTTTATGTAGTGGCTCTTTCTGCAATACTCTGCTGCTTAGGAGAGGAATACAGTAGTTTGGTATATGAATTCTCCTGAGTAAATACGGTGCTGGTCAAAAGCCTTTTGGGGCAACAGCAACAGTTTGCTGACTTCCATGTGTTTTGGGATCAGGTCTGTTGAAAAGTTCTAAAGAAGTAACCATGAATGTTAAAGAAGTGCAAGACTTCTGTGCTCTTTTCCATCCAGAAAAAATAGCATTTAACTGACATGATAGGAAGTCAAAATTGCTCCATGATAATGTGTATTGATCCAAATTGATCTTCCTGCTTAAGTGATCTTTTCAATGTGGACTTACAGTCAGACCATCTTAAGCTGTTCCAAGTCTCTGCTCATAAATTAAGCCAGATTGTTTCTGGTTGCTGCCTTGGAGACAGCATGGGAGCTACAGGTATCGCCAGAAATTGATGCTGGTTATTCAGCTGATGTAGGAAACATGTCTACATGATACAATGAGCACTAAGATAGGGACCCTCATAATAGACCGTTCTAGCTCTGAATCCCGAGGTAACATAGCTGTGGCAGTGCTAAAGAGCAGAAATTTTTAGCTTGTGTGTCATGCCACACTAGGGCTGAACTATTTTCAGAGCTAAGATAGTCTGTCTCTTTTCATCATATTGTACCATGTGGATGAATCAGCCTACACTGATCAGCCTTCAGTTGACAAGTCTCTGCCTGTTGCTTCTTCCATGGCCTGTTCTTCCCATCACTGAGTCTAGACTGAATCAGTACTACCTGAGAAGGTATTTGGACACAGACAGGGTAGCTGCAATTTACTTGAAGCTTTAATTATAAGTATTTTAGCATGTTTCAAATCCCTTAGTACTTTTACAAGAGTAAAATGCTACTTTTTGGCTTTGTTACAATGTGGAAACTTCTGTTATAGCTATTAGTGCACTGGGAACGTTCTTTTTTTGACTGAAATGCACAAAATTACCTGCCCTCACTTTCTGAAGTTGCTGTGCACTGGTAAACTGTTGTCATGTTGTACCCTTAAAACTATTTTGATGATTGGTGGAAAGTGTGGCATGGAGTTTAAACAATATTAAATTTTGATAAGGTGGTAGTTATTGTAGACTCTAAGATTAGACTGAGGTGAGAAAGAGCCCAGTTTGCCCACTTCTTTTTGACTACGTTTGACATTAAAACTATAGCAAAAAGTCACAGATTTGCTTCATAATAAATTAAGAAGCAAAGCTGATATGGTTTTGATATGTTACAAAATTGTTATGCTGCTTTTAAAGTATTCTCACAGAGTAATGCTTTGTTAGCATTTTCTTACCCCTTTCATGTTCATAATCACCTTGACAAGGTAGAACAAGGTTGCCAATTCAAGTAAAAGATTTCATCTTAGGAAGGCTTCAGAGAAGCTTTAATATCATGTTGTATTTACTTTGCATTCTTCTTTCTTAACCAGTCTTAAAATAATATATTTTTTACTGATTATGTAACTGATGTAATTTCTAGATTAACATTCTCATTAATCTCACAATTTTATCATTGCTTACTCTTATACTTATCTTCTCTATTTACAAGCAACTTTTAAAATCCTTGGTAGCAGAACACCTTGACATTGCACTTAATTAATTACTACTTAAAAAATTCTAACAACTGAAGTGACTTGGACCTTCTAGATTAACAAAACTGCACCCTTTTATCCAAACAACAAGCAGATTGCTATAATTTAGGGCAGTATGATACCTTTTTTTCTGTATGAACACATGAGCAGCTCAATTTGTTGATGTCTAATAAAAAATTTTCCAGACTTTCTCTTCTTGCATCTGTGTAAAATAAAACCATCTCAATAGGGTGATTACTGTATGTTGTAATTTATGGATACCATAGATACATATAGGTATTTTAAACATTTGGCAAACAACTTTTAGCAGTGAACATGTGTCAAAAGCTTTCTACTGTAGCCGTGTCCATGGGTCATCTATATATTACAGTAACCCCCTTACCTCTGTGCTTTGATTTTCCACCAAAGGAAAGCAAAGTATTTGGGGGCAGAGTGTACCCAGCTCTGAGGCTTGTGTGCAGTCAGAGCACAGCCAGGGGATGTGCACCAAGGACAGGAATGCCTGAGCAGAGGGTACTTGCTCTGGGTGTGCGCATCATCCATAACAGTAATGCACATACAAATAGTGCTCTGGAATAAAGGAACTTGATTTCAGTTCAGATCTGAGAAGAGTTCTGTTTTGTGCAAATAACCTATGGGCAAAATAATGATAATCCACAAATTATGATTCCTCACAGTCTTCATACTGCTTCAGTTTTGCTCCTCAGTAGTTCTTTACTTTCTTACTTCAGTTCTGTATAATGCTTTGTATAGAAAAAAAAATCAGTCTAAATCTAGAAGGAAGAGAATAATGATCTGGGCAGAATGTGCCAGGTTGGTTGTTGTGATATTCACCCTGCTCTGTGATGCCTGGATTCAGACAACCCAAAGTCGCCCATACTCTTTGTGTCCAGCCTTTGTTTGTTGGTTCTGTTCCTTCAGAAGTACCTGACTAAAAGGAAACAGAAGACAGAAGGAATTAGGTAACATGTGAGTCTTATGTTTTCCAAGCTTTCAATCCCAATCTGAAAACCAACAGAAGTAATAGCTTTTCATTAAGTCACAGGGCCACTGTGAGATAAATAGAAGACTGAGAGATGGCATACTACTGTAGAATTGGTGACTGTTTAAATAATCCAGATAGATATCACATTTTGCACTCAACTCAGTTGTTTAAACACAGGAACCTAGTGCCATTTGAGATGCCCAAAGTATTCAAGGCACCCATGCAGAGCAGGTAGGTATAACATAGACTCTATGGGAGACCTGTGCCCGCCTAGCTGCTAGCCTGAGTGTCATTAGGGCACCTCAGATACCACTAGAAACCTACAGCTGAGGCACTGAATCGAGTACTCTGGGCATGATTCTGTGATATCGTAGATTTAAGATGCCTAAATTTAAGTGTCTCCATGTAGCTGCGTCCGTGTGACGCAGGTGTCAAAGCACCCATTACAGCCAGTGAAGAGCTAGTCAGTGCAGTGGCATCAAGTGTGCAATGTGTGCAATGACCAAAAGTAAGTCTTTTATTTTCAGTGGAATTAATAGCTCTAGGATGCCCTCAGATATCCTGTGTGAGCTTCAGATGCTGGTCCAGTAGGATACAAGTTGTTAGGTCTTGTGTCATATCTGTTAACTTTGTGCACTCTCATCTACTCTACAGTTTCTCACATGGTATGACATGTTAATGTTTAGCCAACTAAATCAAGCCCCATTAACTGTAACCTAGTCCACATGAAGATATCTTTGTGTAGACACCAAAACTTAGATTTCTGTCTATAAATTGAATTTTTATATACTACAAACTCATGTGTGCTTGCTTTATATTGAATCCTTTATCCTCTACCCTTTATAATTTATACTTCGTATTTTATACATTATATTTTATATGTATATAGAACACCACATTGTGTTATATTTCTCCTCAGCTATAGGTTAGTACTAGCCTTCATGTTTAGGAAGCCTCTCTCTGCCACATATATCCATCTAAACATTTTGCTTTTCTTTCAGCTGTGGCTTGGCTGGAGCAATAGCAAATGCAAAGTAGTTCAGCATTCAGCAGTAGCTATTGTAGATATTTGAAATGATGACTACTTGTAGCTTGGCCAGATTGCAGTAGCTAGTAACAGCATTTGTCTTTTCTCTCACTTCCCTATTACTGTCCCTCTCCTCTCCTATTTATTCATTCATCTTTCTTTCTTGCTTTTTAGATTGATCTTATATATCTTCCTTTTCTGTCATCCCCTTCCTTCTTTTTATTTCCTGCTTCTCTTTCCTCACTTCTAACATGATCAATATGCAGTTTACAAAAAAAAATTTTGTACATTCGGCATTTTCCCCATAGTTGCTTATTGTTAACATAACAAACTGGCGTCTATGGTATTCTTTTTTTCTTCTTCTTCTTTTTCTGCCTGTTTCTGAAGAGCTATTATGCTAGTTCCTAGAAGCTTTGAGGTGATAACAGGCATAGACAAACACAATCTGTTCATTGTCAATATGAACGCTTGATGCTGCAACTGAAGCATACATGGGTGCAAACTCTTGATATATGCAGAAAACACATGTACAACCTTTTTTGCACACTTTTTTTTTCCTGAGCACAAATACAAAATCTCACCACCTTTTCACTACCAAAGCCCTAACACGTCTCACCCTCCGATAAACCCTCCAAGACAGCAGGATAATGATGTGGTGCACTAAATCAGAGGGTCTGGATAAAACATTATGTTTTAAAAAAAAAAAAAGATCCTGAGGTTACTGATCTGACACTTGACTTCTTTTGGAGAGTCACACTGACATCTGTTTGCTAAATACTGATGAATCACTGTCTGGTCTCTCTCCCTCATCCATTTGAAAACATTTCACACATTCTCATTGGTGATTAGTTCAAACACTTTTGCTATCCAATGAATGGGGCTTATCCTGAGTACTTACTTAAGATATGTGAGAGACCACATTTAGTGCATGTAACCTGCATACATCCTGCACAGCAAAAAGGTTTTAGAGCTGTAGTTCTTCAGGCACTCTGTGACAATACTGCTTGTAAAGCTTTCTATACAAAATCTTGGGTAGCCCCAAGATCTCAGATATCAGAAGTTCTTTTTTATGTTTCAGATTTTTTGTGCAGTGGTGCCAAAGTAAAGTGGAAGTGAATAATGTGCATGAACGTGTTCCTTTTCTCATCTTCTCCATCCTCCTATTGCGTTGAAACCTTACCAGAGGAAATTTTATGTGAATAGTAAATCATAGAATCATGGAATCATTTAGGTTGGAAAAGACCTTTAAGAGCATCAAGTCCAACCACTACCCTAGCACCACCAAGTCCACCACTAAACCATGTCCCTAAGCATCACATCTACACGTCTTTTAAATTACCTCCAGGGATGGTTACTCAACCGCTTCCCTGGGCAGCCTGGTCCAATGCTTGTCAACCCTTTTGGTGAAAAAAACTTTTCCTAATATCCAATCTAAACCTCCCCTGGTGCAACTTGAGGCCATTTCCTCTCATCCTGTCACTTGTTACTTGGGAGAAGAGACCGACCCTCACCTCACTACAACCTCCTTTCAGGTAGTTGTAGTGAGTGACAAGGTCTCCCCTGAGCCTCCTTTTCTCCAGGCTAAACAAACCCAGTTCCCTCAGCCGCTCCTCATAAGACTTGTTCTCCAAACCCTTCACCAGCTTTGTTGCCCTTCTTTGGACATACTCCAGCACCTCAATGTCTTTCTTGTAGTGAGGGGCCCAAAACTGAACACAGTATTTGACGTGTGGCCTCGCCAGTGCTGAATCACTGCCCTACTCCTGCTGGCCACACTATTTCTGATACAAGCCAGGATGCCATTGGTCTTCTTGGCCACCTAGGCACACTGCTGGCTCATATTCAGCCGGCAGTCAACTGATATCCCAAGGTCCTTTTCGACTGGGCAGCTTTCCAACCACTCTTCCCCAAGCCTGTAGCATTGAATGGGATTGTGACACAAGTGCAGGACCCAGCACTGAGCCTCATACAGTTGGCCTCGGCCCATCGATCCAGCCTGTCCAGATCCCTCTGAAGAGCCTTCCTACTCTCAAGCATATCAACATTCCTGCCCAACTTGGTGTTGTCTGCAAACTTGCTGAGGGTGCACTCAATCCCTTCGTCCAGGTCGTTGATAAAGATATTAAACAGAACTGGCCACAATACTGAGCCCTGAGGAACACCATTTGTGCCCAGCCACCAACTGGATTTAACTCCAGTCACCACAACTCTCTGGGCCTGGCCATCCAGCCGGTTTTTTTACCCAGAGAAGAGTACACCCATCCAAGCCATGAGCAGCCAGTTTCTCCAGGAGAATGCTGTGGGAAGTGGTGTCAAAGGCTCTATTGAAGCCTAGGTAGACAACATCCACAGCCTTTCCTTCATCCACTAAGCGGGTCACCTTGTCATAGAAGGAGATCAGGTTAGCCAAGCAGGACTGCCTTTCATAAACCCATGCTGACTGGGCCTGATCCCCTGGTTGACCTGTACGTGCCGTGTGATGGCACTCAGGATGATCTGCTCCATAACCTTCCCCGGCACTGAGGTCAGGCTGACAGGCCTGTAGTTCCCCGGATCCTTCTTCCAGCCCTTCTTGTAGATGGGTGTCACATTTGCTATCTTTCAGTCAACTAGAAAGAATAGCTTTTCATTCATTCGATATGACTTGTTCACCTCTAATCTTATTCCAGGAGAAGGTTGCTCACATTGGTGGATTAAATTTTGCGGGTGAGATTGAGTGACTATAAACAATGCTCATACAAGCACACCTTTGTCTTGCTCACATATTGAACTGTCATGACATTACTGGTGAATAAACCTAAGCAGAGCCCAGACCCTCTTGTCTCTACTTTCCTGTGTGCTATTTACGTTTATTGTTCCTCATTATAAAAATCATGATTGGTACATAATAGTTTAAAAAGCCAACTTGTAATTCTGCTGTTAAGAATGGTGTCACGGGCCACTAGACAAGATACAAAGGGGGACGGGGTGTATTCATGCACTCTTATTTTGTCTCTTTGAATAATTGGTGGAAAAAACCTCTTGAAACATCAGTATCCATGTTGCATTGTCGAAGGTTACAGAAAGGGCAGCTCCATGACCTCTCAGCACAATATATTGTGCAGGGTAGGTTTGCTGAGAAGTATGAATTGTGCTGGTTATGTATCAGGTACAAGTTGTTTGAGATTCATATGTAAAGAGTTAGACATCTCTGACATAAATTATCTGCATATGGTCTGGTCTTTATTTCTGTAGTCAATGGAAAGAAAAAGGCACTTCTAGAGTGCAATTTGGCCTGTTTGAGTCAGCTACATCAGGATGAGATGATTCATGACATAGAAATACTACTTATTTCTTAGCAGAAAGTGAGTCTAGATGACTGGAACAGATGCAGACATCTCCATCATTACTGTCTAAATACAGACAAATAAAACCCATCCAGTGCATATGTCCTGAAGTAAAAAAATGAGTAGGTCTATGTCCAGAGCTGCTGTTTTCTTTACTAGTGGTGTCTGAACTAGCTACGTTACCAGCAGTGTAAGATGTCTATTTGTGCTCCAGTCATACTTTTAGATGCAGTTGTTATCAGCATTTTCTCTCTCCAACACTCATCCCCAAGTCATATCGTCTCCCCACATCATTAGCATAGCACCACACAGCACTGGTCTTTGATCAGGACGGATTAACTTACTGTCCAGCTCTCAACTGTACTTGGATGTTCCTGCTGTTCCTTTTGTAGGGAAGCCAGATGGACAAAGTCCATCAGCTTACTTCTTCCATGACCCTGCAAACACAGGAATGTTTTCTATAATACTGTTTTTTTCTAGTGATTTGCCTAGTTTAAATCTTAAACTCCCTGAGCTGTAGAGGTTCTCCTTTTTCTTATGAGAGGTTGCAACACATTATGGTGCATCTCATGAAGACATGCTTTCTGATACTCAGCCTCTGAAACATCCTAGAGCTTCATTCCTGAGCCAGGCTGTGACTGTGGCTGTATCAAGACTATGCGCGATTAGGAGTCAGAAGGAAATATCCTTTCTGATATTTATCCTGTTTGCCTGTCTTGAAATGCACATTAATCTGACTTTGAATTGTTTAACTTAAAATGGGTAGAATACTTGTATAGAAACTTTCTTCTCTTTATTTCTCCTTTGCAGATGATCATTCCAGAATATGTCTGAAAGCTGAAAATAGCCACGACAATTCAGACTACATCAATGCTAGCCCAATTGTAAGTATGCTAACCTATGAGAAATAATCCAAATATTCAGTCCCTGTCTTTCCTTGTTAGAATATGCTTATTGAGGCACTCCACTGCTCAGTTTGTGCAACCTCAGGTTGTGAGCACGTCACAACACTGACATCTCAGGCTGTCCTTTCAAACTGAAGAGAAAGAAATCTTCTACATGTGCATGCAATACCCTTGAAGTTTATGTGCTAAGAAAACGAAGTCACTGATAGTCATCGATCTACCTTGTAATGCTGTCAGGTTTTCTGTATCTGATATTATTAACTTATGGATTATAAATTCAATGATACACCCTTAGCAGAGCTTTTCCTTCTCTGAGAAGGCAAAACTTGCTTGTTCTTTTTTGCTTTGTCTTACTAGCTACTGTCATAGGAGGAGCTGTTTCTGCAGCTGCAGAGAGCTGAGCTCCACAGGCTTCTGAACTGCTGCAGCAGGAAGTGACATTTCCTCTTACCTCTCTTCCTTTGTTGCCCTGCAGACATGTAGCTTTCTGTTTCTCTAGCTCTCCTGGTTCTTCTCTGAGCTTGCTGTTTTGAAAGCAAGAACAAGATCCCTTACCACTTGTGTATCCATTCAAACTGCAAAATAGGTCAGTCCAATTTTTGCCTCTGAATATTCCAGCATGGCCCAGCTGCCCTTTCTCACCCTCCGTAAGCTGAATATGAATCCTTTCTTGTCTGTGAAAGGTGATAGGGAGAAAGGGTCTCTCTTTTTAGAAACAAAACAGGTGTGATAGACCCAGTAGCATTGCCCTGTCATAGTGTCTCAGTGGAACTGTCATGATATCCATTTGAAGGGGGAAAAAGGCACTGTGTCCTTGACCTCCGTGAGACTACTAGTGTTAGAGTCACTTTTGCTCAGGGTTCTTATTCAAATTAATTAGGCACTGAAAAGTTATTATAGGGAAACTATGAGAAAGAACCTAGGATAGAGAATTAGATCTCACTGCAGTAGGCTGTGTATGCCATTATTGGCTCATTTTCCTGGGGAGTATCACTCCCCCAGTTAAATCACTTTATGTAGGCAAGGCAGCTGACAATTTGCTACAGCATGAAATTACAGGCTGCTTCCTTCCAGTGTTGTTAACAATACTTTTTTTCTTAAAAAAACACCCTACAACTACATAGAAACTGTTCTCTAAGCTTTGTTTTTGATACTTTTTCAGAGTTCAAAAGCTTCATTTCCTTGAACATATAAAATTTTTTATTCAGAGTTAAAAGATACACAGAACCCAACAAACATCTTCAGGATGCTTTTGTCTTCAGCTTAGGGTAGTGGGTAAACCAAAGCACCTGCCACGGAACCCAACAAACATCTTCAGGATGCTTTTGTCTTCGGCTTAGGGTAGCGGGTAAACCAAAGCACCTGCATGCTTTAGGGATTGCCAGCTGCCATTTTAGAGAACAGGGGTAGATGCACACAGATTAGAGCAGTTTTTGGATGACTGTTAAGTATGTGTCTGACTAGACCAAGCTCCAGCTGGCCCCAGGATCAGGAGATCAGAGTAACTTGGCGCTCCAAGGAGTATGTATCCTTCTTGTAAAGTCATGCACAGAGGTCCAGCTCCAGGGCTTCAGTGCTCTGTTTGCCTGTCTTCAGGGCACATTCAGTGAGTTATGTTTGGTCAAGCCTTAATTTGATGGTAGAAGCTGAGAGGTTTTGTGGCAAGGACAGGAGTGGGAGGTGTTAATTGGAAGTGAAATATTGTATTCTTGTAAGAGCTTGGTTGTCATTCGCATGAATACAACATGGTGCAGAAGTGGAATTACAGCATCTGTAGACAGTGCTAAGCCAGGTTCAGTGTTGGCAGCAGTACAGATGCTGTGTTTTTACCAAATAACCAAGATGGTCTTCTGCAGCCTGCCCAAAAGTCTGTGTAGACACGGCTTAACTGGTTTTAGTACACAAATTTGACTGGGGGAGGGATAAATTCTTGCATGTGTGTATATGCCTGTTGCAATTGTAATTCTGGTAATTAATTACACTGATGAGAAAAGTATTAGATTAAGTATTGTTGGTGGTGGAGAGGCAGGACCAAGATATCCCACTGGCTTAACTGGGAAGAGATTTGCTTGGTCAGGATGCCCGAAGCTACTGCAGGCAGAGGGTCTCTGCCTCCACAGCTTTAACTCTCACGGTTTTACAGAGGGTTGTAATCTTGCTTTTTCATCTAGCACTTAAGGGTGTTTTCTTCTGGGAAGTTAGAAGGTATTTCTTTTTTGTAGCTTTCCCAGACTCAAGAGTTTTGTCCAATAAAACAAGTCACACTGATGACACTGAAGCAAAGTTCTTATGGTTGTCTCTATATCTCTTACAGAAATATTTCTATGCCCAGAGATAAGTGGGTGCACAAGTGTTTCACTGAGTTGGGACAAGCACCCAGTATCTTGCATAGCCATGAAAAACTGCCAAAAGAAACTCTTGAGTTCCTCTTCTTTGTGGTAGTATAGGGACCCTACTGTGTGGGAAGGAGTGCCACAGCCCACATTTGTATACATGACCTGTTATTCCAAGGAAAGATTCCAGATGGTTTTGTGAGTTTGTTTCACTAAGTCAATAGTCTTTTTGCTATTTTGGAAGCAATGGATAAAATGTGTGTTTCCTGAAGGTGATGCAGTGGGAAGTTGGTAGGAGGAAATCACTACTTTGCAAGGCCATAGTTTGGAAAGATTCCCTGCAAACTGTTTCATTTCAAGACAAATATCTCCAGGTTAGTGTAAACGTATTTGTTAATCTGGTATTCCTTTTGTATAATGAGGTAGAATATAGCAGTGACAGAGACTTTCAGTCCTGCTTCCCACCTCAGAAGCCTACTGGAATATTATATTGGGCACTTGATTATGCAGTATTTACTGTGGCTGTGCAGCCACTGCAGCCTGAGCTGGACATACATGCTATTACTATTGCTGTTTATTTGAGACATTTAGTCAGTGTCTTTGTATGTGTACAGTGGAGTATCACTAAGTCTGCCTTCACTTGCTCTTGCAAAAATCGTACCATTTCTTTCCTTCAGACTGCTGCCTTTCAACTTAAATAACCTCAGTAATTATCATGTCGATGTAGTGATATTTCTGGTGCATTTGTGCCTTGCAGCCCAGGCTAGGAGTGAGCATTGTAGGGAGCTGCAAGATGGGCATGCATTAATAGCACAGGATCAGTACAGTCCAAACTGACTGGAAGAGGGGTTTTCCTCCCTGCACATGTGAGCTGTCTGGTGAGGGAAGAATGTAGAATAAAGTAATTATATTTGAACTTCGGAGAGGGAGGCTTCCAGTCATGTACATGTCACTGGGTATCTCCAGCTTCTGGGTCAGTGGTCCAGTCTCCAGCTGGGGCTCACTCAACCTTAACTGAAGTCTAAATGAGTGCAGCAGTACACCATGAAAAAATCCCCGCGCTAGACAATGAGCTGGCCACCTGCCCACATGTTTCTTCCTTTCTAAAAATGCTACCCCCTCTCAAGACCTCCTTTCCCTCCAATATGTTGTGAAAACTGGGGTTAGATTGATGGCCTCACCATGGCTGGTAGTGGGTGAGGAGAATCAGCAGAGATTTAGTCCAAGTTCTTCCCATAGGTCTTTAATTTCACTGTAGCATGAGGCCAAGCAAAGTGAGTCCTTAGGAGAAATTTGCAGGGTAAAAGTGAGGTAGAAGTCTGTTTCCCTCCTCTCTGAAATAACATAAAGTACTATGATAATAACTCTGCTATCAGCAGCTGAATGAAAGGCTTGCAATTACAGCACAAGGAGACCCTGACTGTGCAGAATAAAACTGTGATAATTACATCTGTCATATTTGTACTTAGTCCTCATTAAATTTTGGGAAAATCATCCAGTAGTAAATAATGTGCAATCTTTGCTTTTAAATCAGAGGTCATGAAAGTAAATGGGAATTCTGTTTTTCCTCATAGGGTGTCTGAGAGAGAAAAAATCCCATCAACTACATTTAAAAACTCAGTTTGCTTATTATTGGAGACACCAGACTAAGGAATGTCATTAGCATGACAGTTTGTTCAAACACAGCATACAAATTTCATCACCAAGAATAGACTCTGAAATTCATAATGGCATTCACAACCAGTTTTACTTCTTTCATTCCATTAGGGGTTTTAAAGGAAGGATTTAAAAATTGTTTTAAATTTTAATTCAAACACGAAGATAAGGACTAGTCTACCTTTTTAATTTTAATGCTGAGATGAATGTGATTACAAAGTTCATCTGCATTTGCTGATGTGCTTTCTTTTACAAAAACAAATATACTTTTTTACTTTTAGAGACTGTCTATACTCTGTGTAATAAATACATGCATGAAAGTAGATTTTATTGGTATCATAAACACATTAAATCTGGAAACTACACAGTAGCTTGAATCAATAAGAATTTTTAAGGTGTTAATCAGGGTTCAACTTTCTTTGTGTCATATTTGGTCTACACTGAATCTCATTCTGGTCTCATATGATTTAGGAATATTTTAGCCAGACTCAGAGGATTTAGATCAAGGTAAATATGGTGTGACTGAGACCACATTTCACCCAGCAGCTTTCTGTTTGAAAAGTGGAAAGTAAGGATCTGGCAAGTTGAGAGGGAAGGTAAAGGGCGGGAATGAATCAGTGTATCATTTACATGAGATTTCAAAATGGTCATTAATAACCTATTGACACCTTTACTTCAGTTTACAGTTTTAGAAGACTATTTAACAAGAATCTATATGTACCACTCTCAAGTCCAAATACAATAAATTTGAGGATTTATTCCCAGAATGTATTGATTTTGCTGTATTTCATCAGCATTATCAATGAAATCATGCAGCAGCATGTTCTCTGTCTAAAACCTGAACAAAATTCAGAGTTCTTCAGGGAATCCTTGCAAAGTCCTAGGATAAGGTAACAGGATAGTAGAACTGTTGCAGGAAAAACTAAAGGAGTAGCTTTTATTCTCTAGTAAAGCAAAGTTGGAATTGTGGTCTGATATTAATTTAACAAAAATGCAACTAACTGGGATACTGTTTTCTTTATATATTTTCCCACTTTAAGACGCTTAAGTCAACTTTCATTACAAAGCCTTGTAAAGAAACACAAGTTATACCACTAACCTATCTAATATATAGGGACTTTTTCATTCAGTTTTCTATAGTAGTTCTTTTCCAGCAAGAAATCTGAATGCTCCTCCTTTTTGTTTCCATTGCTTTTGACATTGGTAGTGACGGAAATCACCACAGTCAATTGCATGGTCAGTTATAGTAATCCTTGATCCCTTTCTTTCCCTAACCCAAAATCATGGAAAAATAGATTGAAACATATCACCAGACTTGCCTTTGTTGTATTGGAGCAGAAAATGAGAAAATTCCACCATAGTAGAACAGTTGGAATAATTGAAGCTTTTTCTGCCCAAAAATGGCTGTTTGGATCCAGTTCTGACGCCTTGTGAAATTTGTACTTTGATGGGGACATAGATGGAAAACTCACGTTCTTTTTGAAAAAAATTACTCTTAGGGTGATTTCTGAAGGTTTTTCTGATGTAAAATGTTAGCAAACAGTCGATTTTTGTTTTAATACTTGATAGTATTGAGCCTGCTGTTCTCTATTCTTCTCTGGAGAATACATTCTCTGTTTTATTTTTGTGATGTGAGAAATCTGACGGATCCTTGAAAGAAGATAATGACTATGGACATTAAAAAAAGCTTTTTACTTGATCCTTGATTAGTTAGTTTAAAACTCATTACTGGCTTCATTTCTTTATTCAAACTTTTGTTAACTTTGATAGATTAAGATGCCCTTGGTGACCTTGAGAGAATAAAAAAGAACATAACAAAAACATTCAAGAACCATCCCTTGCAGTCACCTACTCACATTAAATCGAATGTGACCAGAGTAGTGATTTTTCACACTTTTCTTGAAATATGTGGCCTTTAAAACAGTACATATAATAGAAAATTGATAAAACCAGGAATTTCATTTAATTAGTTTAATCTTTGGTCTTAGTTTTGTTCAGTTAAAGATCATTTCATAGCATGATAGGGCTTTCTGCCATCTTCTATTTGCTTCAAGCAAGAAGAGTTTCTGCTCATAATTGTTTTCTGTGCAACACAATGTGCTTGGAATGTAATAATTGTAATTGTCTTTTGAATTATTGTTAAACTGCTGATACAATTCACTACTCCGTGCTTATTGTAATGTTTGCCACGTTCCAACAGCACCTTTGTGACAGAGGTTGATTAATGCTGAAATGCCAAGATTGGCCTATTCCTGATTTATCAGCTGAATGTTGAGAAGTATTTCCTCCATGACAGCCCTATTTGCATCATCCTTGATTTCTTCTGCCTTTGTTTTCTGGCATGTCTACATACAAAAGAATTTAGTTTAAGAAGAAATTCAAAGTACATTATTTTTTTCCTAAAGTTTGGTGTTTTCACTGTCGGTTACATTTCCAAGTCAGGATCTTGCCTGTTAGACAAGTGACATCATTTTCAAGTGGATGCAGCCTACAACAGTTTCCGCTGGAGTAGCAAGTCCTCCACAGTGCCGGTCGATTTTTCTAAGCTAAGATTTTTAGTTTCAGCACAGGAAAATATTTAAGCACATGACTAAATCCTATAGATCTCTGTGGGATTCAGAACAAAACAACAGAAATTATTTCAACCATAATGGAGGAAAAAAACCCTTTAAGCCTGACTTTGCTTAATCATATTTCCTGTTGTTTTCATCTGTGTTTAGTTCAGTGTCTCAATTCTTACAAAAACAAAAAAAAGTTGCCCATTTTGAAGTGGTTCCTAAGGTTTTTTTGCTAATACTGCTTTCTCAAGAAAGCTAGTTTTGCCCTGATCTCAAAATACCCACAGTAGTAAATGTCCTGCTATCAGAATTGCTTTTGTCAAAAGGCAAAGAAAGCAAGGTTGAAATTTGTTGTAAGCAATTGCTTGTTGTGAAGAGTTATTTGCTGATAAGAGAAGCATCTTGATGAAGCTCAGAATAAAATGATGGTATTATAGGCATCCTGGTCAAGGTTTTTTATAACTATGGGTGGTGAATCAGAAGTAAGCTTTTATTCTAAATGGATTCAGTGACTTCATTCTACCTGTGTTGTGTTGTCATGGAGAGTTTTAATATTAAGTCCAGCTTAATTATACGTCAGAAAATTAGAAACATAAAAGTGTTCTCTTCCTTTTTGCAGCATTCATCATATTGTTGTTCTGTTAGAATAACTTACATCTGTTCTTTTATGGTTCTTCCCTCTTTTATGTTGCACATAATTATGAGGTGCCTTCTTTTACGCTGACATGTACCATCACTGAAAATTTTGATAGGCTATGAATAAATTCAGTAGATGCCTCTTAATGCAAATGTGACTCACATTCATTCTTATTCAGATCTTTACTTATAGAACAGAATCGTGTATTGAGACAAATTCTGTCTTCAGCTACATGGGTATAAGTTAACTCTCGCCAACTTTAGTGTCACTGAGTCAAACCCACACATCTGAGAGCTGAACTGGGTCTCTTTTCTTTATGTTCAAAGTTTTGTCTTGCCCAGTTCAGGGTTAGAATGAGTTTGTTTGTTTTTTAATCCCATCAGCAGATCTTCTTTTTCAGCAGAATGGGTCCTAAGATTTAGAACCAAGAAAACCACCCATCAGTTCAAAAACATTCATTGTAACACACTAATCCTATTTACTCTTGATGGCTTTGTTTGTTAGATTCTTTATTTTTTCTGCTCAGTGAATTTTCTGCTCCTTGAATTAAATGTAATAATTAAGGTCTTTAAGCAGAACTTCCTCTGTTGAGGCCAAATCCATGCATTTAGATAAATCAGCTAACCAGAAAAAGCCAGAAACTGAATTTGTTCCCCATTTTTGCTGTTTTTTAGTCACATGTGCCCTTGACAGGCACGGTGGAAATGGAGAACATATTTAGATGTGTGGAGCATTCTTAACACTCAGTGTAGAAAAATGTTTCAAATGGCTCCTAGGTTGCTATGAAACCACAAGTACTGATCTCAAATAAATGCCTTTGTCAACCACCATAAATGATCTTACGCTGCATATTGAGGACATAGGACATTGCTTATCATGTGTGCTGGTACTCATCTGGTAGCATCAGTCTTTTGTGGAAAAAGGTCTCCTCTGAGCTTATAAATAGAAATAAAATTATTTGCTTGCCAATAAAGGATGGAAGGACATAACAGTCCTTTGGGAGGTCCCTTGTTCTGCCCTCACATACTTTCTGTCTCTAAAAGAGCAAGGGATTTTCTTTTAGATAAAACCAGTCTGTGTTCTCTCTCCTTATTCCAGATGGACCATGACCCCCGAAACCCAGCATATATTGCCACCCAGGGCCCTCTCCCTGCTACTGTCGCTGACTTCTGGCAGGTAAGTTAAACATCTCTTTGCAAACTGAATTTATGTTACAAGTCAAATGTTTTCCTGTGTTTCTAGAAATGTAAGGTGTATAAAAATCTGTTGTGCTTGAGTCACAATAGGTGGAAAAACCTTAGTTCAAATGTCTTTTTAAAATCTAGTACATGGATATTAAAGACATTTATGTATATGACAAGCCCTGCTAAGAAATAGTTGATCTGGAAATTATGTTCAAAACCTCAGGCCAAAATATTCATATTTTACTGCCAAACTTCAGGCCAGGTCTCTGTAATTAAGCTGCTGCCAAGGACTGGATGATTTTCAGAGGGCCTGACCTTCTTAAGAGCGTAGCCAGAATTCATTGTCATTCTCCAGATCAAAAAGGACTTAACACCATGTGCTGTGAATTTTTCCATTGAAACCTACTTCTCACATGCCCCTGTTCGCCAAAATGCTTAAATTCTTATGCATTTTTCCTAACGCAGGTAGCTGAGTTAAAGGTTAAGTTAAGACAGTGCTGCATAAAGTTAAGTAGGTGCATGATTTTTTGCAGGACTGGGGCTAAAGGCAATAGTTACTAATGCACAAATATGAGCTTACTTTGCACGCAGTTTTTTTACATGTTCATGTGGCTCTCAGAGTTGGACGTACACACACCACCAGGCTAGGTGTGTGCAATTGTGTGATGGATATGCGGCATTAGATATTCCTTTTAAGTGTAAAAGTGTGCCTGAAAGCTTAGTGAAGCTGTTTGGGGAGGAGGTCAACTGGGGCTTACTATCAACGCAAACATATGTTTTTATTTTTTGGTTTGCATTATGAATTTAGAAATTTCGTTCTAAAGATAAAGAATATCTACATAAAAGTTTCAGAAGTGCCATTGTATTTTAGGAGCTTGCATCAGTTGAAATCGTCTTCTCTCTTCATCTGCATCACTTGGTCTATGATTAGAAAGTATTAACTGATCCCTATTAAAGACACTTTTCATGTCACAATTTCCTACTGTCTTTGATGAGGAATCAAGACATTTTCAAAAGGTTTCTTTGATTTTGGGTACCTGGATATTTAAATGCTCAGTTTGAGATATTTTTGGCCTGTTTTTTAGAAATCCAGAGCAAAATGAGCTGTTGTTCTCACTTAAGTTTTCAAGTAACTTGTCATTTTTGTCTTCAATATCTTTTTTCCTTTGGTGAGTGGATTCTTTATATCAGGCATGGTACTTGAAAATGTGTTTCTTAAGTTAAATGTGCAAATTCAAACAACATGTTAGCTATTCTGTAATATTTTATGATTCCTAAGGCCCAGGTTTTTTAATTGTATGATTTTGCTTATTTGTATATTTATATTTTGTATATTTTTACCTGTAACTGCACCTTTACATGTTGAAAAAATGTATGTTCTCATTTTTAAAGGAGGTGTTTAAAGAAAAAACTTTGTATAAGCACTGCTGCTGACACAGAAATCAGAATTAATCATACCAACATAATATGAACAATATATTTTGTTCTTCTCCCTTTCTAACTTGAACAGTTAGGCAAACTGCACAGACAGAGTGACTAGAACTGAAACGTTATTTCTTTGTTCTGTGATCCAATCTTCTTCATTCCAACTTTGTACTCAAAAGGTCTCCTTCTTGACTTTCTTTCTTCCTGCTATTTGCAAGCGGAGAGTTTTCATTTTCCTTCACTTTCTTTCTGCTCTTTTTAGCTATTTCTCCTCCCAGTTAACCATCAGTGAAAGTTCACTCCATGTCCCCACCAGATTTGCTGTGTACATCTCCACGGAAACCATTTGGCAACCGTGGTTCAGCTTCTGCTCAAGTGTGGCTATGTGTCCATTTTTGGTGTGATATTCTTTTATTGTTTCTTCTATTAGGTTCCACAGAAAAGTTCGTTTCTTAGATTTATTTTGATTTTGTCTGTCACTTCAACATAACAATCTATCTACATCAGATTGGTCCATGACCCACTTTTCTTAAACTTAAACTTCCTACAGATCACATGTCAACGTGCCAGTTCCTGACCCAAACTTTTTACATGGCCCAGGGTATCAACCAGGTGTAATACACAAGCCAGGAGAGATTAACTCCTTACAGAACACTGTGTCCCTAACCGGTGAGATGTAGTAGGTCCATTGTGCAAGTCAAAAGCCATGGCTTGAAGTTGTTGCAGTTTATGTCCAGATGCAGGAGCAAAGTTTACATCCAATTTTCACCTAATAGTACCTATTTTAAGTTAATGCAGGGAAACCTGAATTCGCTATGGAAAATAGAGTATTAACTCTGGTCAGGGCAGAATCCTTTGATGTTTACTTGAATACAGTTTTCTGTAGTTTATACAGAAATATATATATATATTTATTTTATATATATATATATATATATACACGTGGTGCTGCCACAAGGGATTGTTTAAAGATTCAGTTATTCATTCCTGATATATCTTCTCAGTGGTTCTTTCCCCTCTCCCTCCTCCACTTAATACCAGCTGCTGCTGAGCTGTGTTGCTTTTTTCCCCATTTGTGTGTTCAGTGAAGCAGTTTTCTGACTGATAGAAGAGTGACTGACTCCAGAGAGACCTGGGACTATTGTGCTGTTCCTTGTCTAAATACACAATGTCATGCTTTAGCAAGTCCAACAGAAACTCTTGGAGCTTGGCATCACCTTCTACAGCAATATTTACTGGATGTATTGCTTCCTGTTTTTGCAGAGACTTAACTGCTACAGATTCCTGAGAGCCTAGTTGCATGGTGGGCATCGGCCACTCCATTTTATCTTGGCTGAAAAGCTACCCCAGCAAGAAACTGTTATAATTGTTTCCACTCCTGTAGGCATTTCAAGCTGATTTCTAGAAAACACTTGTCTACAAAGCATTTGTTTTACTTGAAAGTGTAAGACAACTTTCTTGGCATTTACAACACAGCTGATATCTGTAATGAAATCTGAACTGCTCCTGATTTGTCCTGACTGTCTAGATTTCCTGCTCAGATTCCAGAGACACAGTGTCTAAACCTAGTTTCCCTTAAATTTGCATTAGATTCTTCCACCCATCAGTGACTATGTCTACATTAGCAAGCAGTGTGGCCCACTAGGAATGGGTCTGTAGAGTGTCGCAGTACTTACTTTGTAGGTTTTACTTTAGACCAACTGTTCAGTGGTCCAATGCTACAGATGTGTCTGGAGGAAGCTTCTTGCAAAACTAACCCAGTTCCTGAGCTCTAACACTGCTCTGCAGTGTCTGCTGCTCTTCATGTCTGTCATCTACATGATGATGTGGTCACATCCATTATCTCTATTTATGAAAAAAACAGATTGTTTAGTTTTGGATAATCTTTTTTCCTAGTTTTATTGGCAGACCCCTATAAAACCTGTTATGTTGATCCAGTGCCCAGTATTTTTGTGCAAGTTCTATTAGACACTCAGCAATCAAATTCCCATTTACTGTTTTCACATTGCCCAGATCTGAACAAAGATCATGGTCAGCTCAGTGTCTTCTCTTTCCCAAACTGCGCAAAGCTTTTTCATAAAACATTGATGATGCTTTGTCCAAGTTCATCTTGTTTAGCATTCTTACTGCTGGTGAGCAGATCCGTGCCTAGTACCACTATGGGACTAGAGGGGGACCAGTTTCAATCATCTCGCTAGTAACCACTTCTTGGGAGATTATGTCTTTTTTGGTAAGGTGAGGAAGAAGGGCAGATATTGTTCTTCAGTACCATCTAACTTGGGCCACTAGAGCTGGCCATTAGACTCAGCATTTTCTGTACACCTTCCTATCCCTTTGGGTTTTCATGTTGACCTAAGATTGGTTTGATGGAAGTTTTTCTTTCGAAGATGCAGTTTTTGAGCTGGAGGTAGTCCAAACTCCTGTATACTGGTCATTTTCAAGTGGTGTTCAAACCATTGTATACGTTGTAAAAGAAATAATTACAAAAAAGGCAAGAGTCTTACTCTAGCTTTTCTAATGGTGTAAGGCCACTTACAGGCATCAGCCTTCCACAGTTGTCTGTGTCTCTCCAGTTTATTTCTCCAGCTCCTTATATTCTTGGCATAGCTTCTGTAAGTTAGCCAGTGCCAAGTTAGTTCCAACTTTCCTGGCTTACCTATTTCTTTGAAAACTTTCTAGCCTGCAGGAGTTGTGTTGTCAGTCATCTCATTGATCTGTTTTGCCACAGGGCTTCCTAATCTGTCTGGATACTCTGTGTTTGCGGCTCAAGCAGAGATTTCATCTCTGCCTGCATGTCATCTCTTAGACCGCTCTGGAAATTTTCCAGCTACTACTTTAATTAATTTTGAAAAGCCTCCAGCTGGTTTAAGTCTTCTTTTAATTTCATCTGGTCTTGTTTTCGTCTCTTTTTACCAATTACTATTTCTGAGAGATACCTCCTTCATTGATTCTATTTTGGTTCAGTGGGAATTCCACCTCATGATTCCCTTTCTTGAAAACTGGATGCCTCTCTTCACATGGTATTAATCCATTTTTACCTGAGTGGTTAAAAAATTTGCCAGGTCTGTGGGTTGTTTTCTTCTCAGCTGGACAGAGAATTCATCCTCAGGATAGGGTTTTGCTTTGATATAGTTCCATTTTATTTACAAAGAAAGTACAGAGTTTTATTTCCTTGAACAAAGGCAGAATCAAATAACAGGCAATAACTTCTTTTTTCCAAACCTCATTCACCCGGTGTTTTACCCCCAACCTCTCTTTCAGCTTTTCTTCTACCAGGATCACAATGCTAGTTTGTCGAGCTGGGCTGGTAGTTTCTTTATTCCTTTTACATATTTTTGCTGCTTATCTGGATTAATCATCTTGCCTTGATTAATGCCTCTCTCTCTGCATTAAGCATATCAGTTTCTAGAGAAACTCATGGGTCCATATGCTTCACGTTTCTCTTGTTTTTGATGATAAATTCTGTAATTTCAGTTATCAGGCTCCATAAAAGAGCTTGCTTGTTTCTTACATTTATCTTGAATGAAAGGTGATGATTTTGTCCAGCAGCTTCAGTGAGATTTCACTCAGCTCTTTCACATAACGCTATTAAAATTCAACATCTCTTTGAACATAATTCAAAAGAAAGAGGATGTAGAACATTTCTGATCTATAACAAGTTTTCGCAGCAGGAGTTACATGTTGTGAATAATTCTGGAGGCATAAAATTTTATTATTTTCCGTATGTGCTGGGTTATAATTCCATGAAGCATTTGACATAAAGTACATGTCTTAACTTGCAAAGTATTCTGAGAAGCAAGGGATGATAATAGGCAAGAAACTATTCCTAGGAGTTAGGATATTTAGAACAAACTGTCCTTGAACTGAAAGATTGTTCTTAATTATGCCAGTTTTATAAATTGCATGTCTGCTAAGGTTCATCTTCTCCAAATGGAGATTTCTGTAGGAGGCCATAATTTTTCCCTCTGGAAAATACCCCACATGATGCCTTGCTTTCATAAATCTATCCACATTTGCTCTTCTTTCCCCTCCCCCTTTTTGGAAGGAGGTGCATTTTCATGTTTTTTTATTTTACCATATTAGCTGAAATAGAGGGAGGGATCAGGCAGTTCCTGCCAGGTGACTTAAGAGGATATGCTTCAGTTGCCTTAGAAAATGAAATCACATATGATATATATTTTTGTAAGTATTTGTTGTCTTTCTGAGATGTCCTCCCTCCATCACCATCATAATTAATACGTATATGAACGTTATATAACTTCTACAGAAGGAGTAGAGAAATATGATTTTCCTCATTTTTGCAGAGATTCAGTAAGGTTCAAAGCACCTACCACAGTAAGTCATGAGACTAAATAGTGTCAATGCTTGTAGTTTGGACCAGAAAATTCCCTGGCTTTTGCCTGAATAGATCTGTAGCTCAGGCTAGGTAGTTCCTCAGATGCCTTAGTCCCTGAAGGGCTTCAGTCTGGCAGGGATGACAGAGGAGATACCACTCATGAAAAGCACTGAGTCAGACACTGGACGAAGGCGGCAGACTTCAGGTGCTGCCCCTTAGTGGTGCTTAGGGTGCTCCTCCAGGAAGCGAGAAAGAGCTTTGTCCTACGTGTTCTGAATCAAACCCATGTTTTTCATTATCCCATCTTTCCTCCGCTATTTGCCAATACATGAAATACTCTTGAAATTGGGAATGCTCTTCACCCTTCTTGTTAAAGCTGGGCATCTATTGCCAAAAAACAATAAGAAAGCTCACTGGAGTGGAGGTTTACACTGTTGTGATTATGGGGAGTGGGGAGGCCTCATCTCTGCTCCTTTGATTATTTTCTATTTTTGTTGTAAGACTATTAAATGTAAAGTGCAGAAAGAGTCCCAGGAGTAAAGACCAGAGCCCTAATCTGAGCCAGGGAGTTCAGCTGACATTTGCTTTTCATTGCCCTCAATCCTGCATTTCTTAATCTAAACCTATTTTTGGAATAATTTTTCTCTGCCCGTATTCAGGAGTATATTATCAGACTCAGCTCAAAACAGGGCTATTGTTTTCCTCCCAGATCACACCAGCATGTTAAGAACCCAATTCCCGAGTTGCAGGCTTCAGGACATGATAAATCTTTGCGTTTCTGTTTGGCAGCACTTGCTTTTCTCTTCCAGTTTTTGAATTCGACAAAAGAAATACAAAATACTGTCAGTTGATTGTTTCCTGTGTAAGAAGGATTAGTCATCAGTGATCTCCAAGGGCAAATCCCAGTGGGCAGAAGACCACATCCCTGTAGTTGAATGAGTCTCCCTGCAAAGTCGGTGTTCCAAGCCCACGGGCTAAGTAAGAACAACTGTACCAAACCCTCCCCTGCGCTGACTGCTGGTTTCTGTGCTCCCAGTTCAGCATGTTTTGTGAGTGCTGAAATTAATTTACAGACTAAATTATTTTTCTGCATTTTATAGTTCTGTGCAGAGCACAGTGCTTTCAAGCAGTCTTGATTCCCAAGTTTTATTTTCCTTGCCTGGAATGGGACTTCCTGCATGTCTAATCAGTTCTCACCTTCAGAAAGAAGAGCAGATGAAAAGCGACACAAAGCAATTCAATGTGTAAAATATGCATATTTTAATTTAATAAAAGAAAAACAGCAAGGGAGAGATAGGCACAGAACAGTAGCCCCTAGAGCTCTAGTAACTTGTCAAGCCATATGAAATAAATATAGCATTACAAATTCCATAGGCGTTCAGTAAAGGAGTGTGTGTTTACCATGCTCACTTCTAATTATGGCTCCAGTTGGAGAAGGTACATAGAAGTGGTCCTTTTAAAATTTCTGTCCCTTTATTGTTTAGGTTCCACCCTTCCAATACTGAAGGGAAAAGCTAATTACTGGTGATTTTGGTGGACTGTGGTTTTGTCAGCACTGCAATACTAAGTAGTGCTCATATTTAAATTATTTAATAATAAGGCTTGAGTTAGGAGTCTACTGAGAAGAATAAGAGCAGTTTATGTCTCTCTGAGAACGCAGAAGTTACTGCAACACATACAGTCATCTTGAGTTTGCCTTTCCCATTGACTTCCAAACAAGTACTGCTGCAAGAGCAGGGACATAACACATAAAGCCAGTCTGACAACCACATATTTATGTATGGCCCTCTCCGAAGCCATCTTTTTTTTTAATTAAATTTTAAATCTAATTTTTTTAATTAAACATAGGTTGTTGATCGTTAATTTTTCAGCCTACAGATTTGCCTAGCTTTCTGGCACAGCTATGACTCTGCAAATGGCAACTCTGACTGCCAGATTTGACCCATTTCATATCATTTCATATCAAAATGATAAGTCATTTTCAACCAAAAGGTTTTGCAAAAGAGGTTGCTTTTTGACTGGCATACATTGTGAAGTTCTAGTTGATAACAAAAACCTAAGTTTCTCCCCCAGGTTTTTGGTTTGTTTTTTTTTTATTTTTTCAGTTAAAAGCCCCCCTCCCCTTTTTTTTAAACCCATTAAAACATTAGCTTTTTGTTTTAAAATATTCCAGAAAATACCATTTTCTGACTGTTTCCATTCAGTGTTTCCTATTTCCAATGGAGAACTTGAAAGAAGTCACAGCTGAGTGACTTTCAAGATATGTAATGGGATGAATATGGTCTGATCCAGCAAGGGTTAGTACCTTGCTTTGTTGTTGGTTTAGGACTTGTGTTTATTCATGTTGAGTTTCGATTATCGTTAGAAATTATTTGGGTTTTGTTTGCTTGTTTGTCTGCTTTTCCAAATAGTTGCATTTACCAACTATTTGGGAAGCTTAAAAGACTGAAAAGGTGAATGCTTTAGTTTACTGGAGAACTCTCCCAGAAAGCAGCTGGTGTGATTAGCCTGTTATTTTTAGTGAACAGGCTGGACTTAAATGGTTATCCCATCTATTTTCTACTTCTAAATCATCACATTTTAGAAACTTCTCTATCAGTCCCTGTCAAAAGAAGAGTGTCTGGTTGGAGCACATCTTGTCATTTCCCCGTCACTAAACTAAAGAAGAAAATGACTGAAAAAAGTGTTTGGGATGCATTATTCATTATAAAAAGAAACTTAGAAATTAGGAAGTGTCTGAAAAAAATAAAGGTATTCATATTAACCATTTTATTTACAAGCTAGTAAACAAGGAAATTTTAAAATACAAGCTTTCAAAAACTGTTGTTTTATCAGATTTGTGGCAGTGTTGTGACACTGATTCTCCTATTTGTGACTATTTTTCTCCTTACTTGAAAAACCAGTTCTGTGCTCCTTTGCAAGTAATTCATACTAAATATAATTCATCCCAATGTGTAAGTCATTTGTATGGGACTGGCATACTAGACAACCACAGCATGAGGTCTCTACACGTGGTGGATTTCATCAACAGGGAATCCTGCGGATGTCAAATGCACTGCTCATCTTTGGGTTGCAGGATTCAGCCTTTAATTTACAATAAAAGGGGAGGTATAGTGTTACTCTTGTCTAAGAAATGTTTTAAGAATTATGCATACAGCAGAACCTCATTAAAGATCATTAACATGTTGCTCTCTAGGCATATAGGCTGAAGGTAGACATGTCACAAAATTACACACTGTCTTCTCTTTTCAGCAAAATGTGCATTGCAGAGCTTTGTAGTGAGCTCCTATACATAACTCAGACTTTATCACTTCCATTCAGAAGTCTCTGTTCAACATTTCTTCTTCTCCTGGAAGTATTACTGTAAATTACAAACATGAAACTGCCTGTGCTAAGTGATCTAAATAAGTTTAGGTTTATATATTACATATAGTATATAATTTATATATATATAAAATATTTTTATATATATTTAGTTTTTATAGACACTTAGAGTCTAAGGCTTAATTTTGCTGGGCTCTACCTAAAAAGAGAATCAGCTGCCCTGAGGACCTTTTGTTCTCTTTATTCTTATATCACATACAATGACTTAATTTCTATTGTGCAAGCATACAAAGTTCAGAATTACATGAATTACTGTGAATTTGCAACTGAACCTCCTCCTTCATTCTCCAGCCTCAGCTGAAATGTCTCTTTGGTAACCACAGGCACTTCTCCAAAGGCTGTAACGGACCAGGTCTGTGATACCTGTTCCTTCATTAATTACAAAGACACACTCCTCGGGGCCACTTTCTAGCACGTGGCCATGTCTGGACACTGAGTACAGTGTTAGGGATTGGGAGATGTGGCTTCTGAAAAACCCATCACCAAGTTAAAGATGGGGTGGTGAACAAGCAACAGTATAAAACTCTGTGAACTACCTTTGAATCATCCCGCTTCTGTGTTATTTGGAAAGGAATCCAGATAACAGCCTGATGGTCTAATATTTATCAGGGAAACAAAGAAAATGCTGTAGTCCTCCAGTCACAGGCTGTGAGTCCTGTCTCAATGGTAAGCACAGGAGATGCAGTGACAATTGCTTGTAACAGGGGTGATGGCACTAGATTGTATTGCCTTCTTGATTTAGTAGATTTGACTTCTACATTTTCACACAATGACCTAAAAGAAATATTATACCCCAGAGTAACTTTGAAATTGTTTGTTTAAATTAACTTTCATTTGGATTTATGCTTAATGAAATCTTCAGAGATGCAGACAGCCCCTCTCTAATGAAATGCTGTATCTTTGAACCAATGAACAGGGTTGCCAAACTGTAAGGATTCCTCTCTAAACGAGTGGGCTTTTATAATGTTACACTTGGGTGGCACAAGCAGAGTGCTAGATGATTAGTTTATGGTCTAGATCATTGTATTTTTATTACACTCATAAAAACTGTGTTTCTCCTCATTTTCGTAATGGCTTCAATGAGCTTCTATACCTTCTAGAGGCACATTAAATCGTTATGTGATGAAAGTACTGATTTAGTGGGGCTAGTTTTAAAGTAAGATACATGTTTTGAATTCTTATCTTAGTCTGATTGTTGACTGAAAAAGGTGAAAGAACATTAGAATGAATGAAATCTATATCATTTTCCTTACATACAAAGAAGATTCCCAGCTGTGGCCTAAAATACATGCAATACAAAAAAAGATACAAATGACAAATCTACATCTATCTATAAAAAAATTATCTATCAACTTAAAGTATTTTTGCTGGTTTTTTGGCATTGTGAGTTTTTAACACGAGGATGAGTGGATTACAGATATTTTTAGTTAAAAATCTTTTTAAGGGGAAGAAAAAGAAGATAAGAAAGATTATTTTTATTTGTTACATTCAACTGTAATTTTTTTTCCCTACTTCTGTTCAAAATTATGAATAACCCTATTTTATGCAAACCCTAGATTAATTTCTCTAATAATTCTAAGCTGGTTTTAAAAGTTGTTTTAATTATGTTGCAAAATGAAAAAAAAGGAAGAAAAATCTTATTTGTTTCTCTATATGCAAGCTGTTCTTGAAAGAGAAGACAACATCATTATCCATGAATGGGAAACCTTTTTATTTAATATGTAATTAAAAAAAATAATCCTTGAATTGAATGTATCGTCTCATCTTTGCACAGTTTAGACAAAGGCCTTTTTTGTTTACAAAATTTACATGTCAATACAGTTGCTTATAAATATTTCTGTGAAATAAACATAACCCTTTACAAAAAGAGCAGTTTACTCTTCATTCAGTAATTTTATATCCTAGCAAAAAGACAATGAAAGTTGTATGCAAATATAACATCAATGTACAGCATAATAATAACAGTTTTTAGTGATTATGCTGCTTGGTATTAATTCATAGGAGCCTTTTTGTTCAGTCACAGGCTGTGTTTAGAACAGAGATATGCCAGACCAGAGCATCTCTGCTTGTTCTGCTGTTTGTGGGAGACATCCACAAATCCTTTAGTTGAGGATGCACTGCATTCCTGTATCCTACTCTGTAGCTGGTCTAAATTATTAAGCAATCATGCTAGTAATGAAGATACACTGTTTTCCTCTGCTTCTCCTGTACCTGTGCTCTGTGAGTGCATGGTCTGCAGCTGGAGTTGGGCTTTCCTTCTACCTCCAGAAAAAAAAAAGAAAGTAAAAGGGGAAAAGAAAGAGGGAAAAGATGGGGGGGGGGGGCAGAATGAATGAAAAAAATAAGGAAAGGAAAGAAAAGAAAAAAGGAAAAAGAAAAAGAAATTAAGAAAAGAAAAAAGGAAAAATGGAAGGAAAGAAAAAAGGAAGAAAAGAAGGAAGAAGAAAGAGGAAGTAATGTACATTTGCAACAAATCTTTCATAAACGTGTTCTTGGAGGGACGATTTCTCCATCTGAAATGTTTCTGGAAGAATGGATTTGGTTTGCGTTTTTCCTGCCTTTTCCTCATTAGTGTTGTTCAGATGCAACTTCTACGATTGTTTCGGCAATGCAGCAGTTTAGTAGCTTTTGCTACGTGGTGAACTGTAAAAAGAAATAGGTCTGAGGACACAAACAGGTTTCAGTACATGCAACTTCAGTAGGTCCATGCTGCTTTAGCATTAAATATCAAAACCCAAATAGTTGTGTGTTCTGCAAGCATCATTCAGTGTTCCCTTTGTAGGTCTAAAAGTTTGCCAGAAAAGCAGCTGAACACGGTACCGGGAATGACAAGAGATTTTGTGGAAGACCCGAATTGAAATCACTGGAAATTCTTTAATCTTTCATGGACGCCTGCAAAATATGGTGCCAGTTTATTCAGGGATTTGAAAGCAGCTGCAGAGTAAAAGTGTCTAATGAAAATGAAATAAATTTCCTGTGAATGGAATAAATTTTGATTGTGTGTCTGAGTGCAGTAATTATACATGTCACGCAGTAATTAGGCAGTCACAATGTGGCCACGGTGTCTTTCTTTGTCTGCAGATGGTCTGGGAGAACGGCTGTGTCGTTATTGTCATGCTGACACCCCTCGCAGAGAACGGAGTCAAACAGTGCTACCACTATTGGCCAGACGAAGGGTCAAACCTCTACCACATCTATGAGGTACCTAAACAAAATACCTGGTTGTAAACGTGACAGTAAGTGTACGGGTTGATTTCCTACGGGGCAAAATGGTGTTTAAGCCGGTCTAACCTGGAGGTTGAGCTGAGGGCTCTTAAATACTCTTCGTGTGCCTTCGAGTAGTTTTAGAATTGTGAAAAATTCAAGCAGTTTTAATAGCAAGGTAGTTTCTGCTGAATAAAATCTAGCAAATAATGAGCCAAGTATTGCAACGAAAAAAGGACAACAATTTTGTTTCTCAAATCGTTTTGCAAGTGGTTGAAATGTGAAACTGTGTATTTATATTTTATAAGAAAATAGTCTTTTTAGAACTAGTGAATTTTGCCTTAGGAAAACCATATGTATATCTTTGTAGAAAAACCTCTGTACAGCTTTAGTAATTAACGCTATCTATTTTTACCTCTTGCCTCAGTCACAACAACAAATATATATTTTAATTTTCTACTTTACATTTCTAGCCTGAAATATCATATCACCAGTTTTGTTGCAATGTAACATTGATAACAGCTGTCACGTTTTTCCAGTTGTCCAGCTGAGTAGAGGAAGAAAATAATACCACAATGTCAAATACCAAGAATAGGAAAATGTGAAGAAATACAGTTATTTAAACCAACATGTGAACAAACTTTTTTCTGAAAAGGTGATCTCTGCAAATTAGCTGCACTTTTTATGCTTATTTTTCTACCTAGCAGAAGAAACTGACTTTTCACTTCTCATGTAAATTTAACTCTGAGATTTTTAAGGCCTCTGAGAGTGGCCTGGGCAATGCATTGTAGGCATTTCCAAGTAGAAAGCGACTGGCAGCCTAACATATTTTCAGGCAGGGTCTTTTGTATTCACATAACGATACAAAATTTCACTTTATTGATTTTTTCCTTTTGCATTAAAACTCTCAAGGTTTTTTTTTTGTTTTCAATAAAATAGCAGTGGCAGCTAGCCCCTTCCTGACAACTACATGGATTGCTAAATAAAAAAAAAATATTTTCCCAGCACTGGCCAATTTGCTAATAAAAATAGAAGTTTCATGCAATTCCTTCATCCCAGACATCTTACACCTGCAATCCTGAAGATGTGGCTTGCAACCAAAATTGCTGATCTCCGTTTGTTCCTTCCTGTGGGGTGTAGGTAAACCTCGTCTCTGAGCACATCTGGTGCGAGGATTTCCTTGTGAGGAGCTTCTACCTGAAGAACCTGCAGACGAATGAGACCCGCACAGTGACACAGTTCCACTTCCTCAGCTGGAACGATCAGAGGGTTCCTGCTTCCACAAGATCACTTCTGGATTTCCGCAGGTAAAGCACAAAGTATGACAGTTCATTTAAGAAAATACAGATCTGAGGAACTAAACTAGTCCTTTTAATTGTCCTTTAAATATTTCTGGTTTGAAAGGGGGGTCCTCAGCCTGTGATGCCACAATACTAAACTAATACAAAAATCTGCAGTAGGATGATTTATAGTGTTGTCTCACACATAGATGTCACCTGGTTTTAAGACATACTTATTTTCCACTTAGAGATCAATACCTTTCCTCCCTTTGTACAGCTCTTCAGAGCTTCTAAATTTCTTTGTTTTCCAAGTATTTATCCATTCTGCAACTGCCAGGCTTTTTGTGTGGCTCCCCTATGATCCTTATTGCAGAAATCTCACAAATAAATTACGTAGTATGAGCATGCTTGAAAAAAAAAATCACGATGTCATATGGCAGTAACGGCATTCCCATGGGAGTGTTTGCTCATAAGGATCAAGCAGTGAGGACTCTAGACTTTCTTTGGCTGCAGGAAGGTGGAAATTTGAGAAAGCAGATGAAAATGTTGACAAAGCATACCCTCTGGAATTTTAAAGAAAGTCAACGTGGCTTTAAAATACAAATATACAGAGGCAAAACCTGTGAAAGTCCTTGCCACCTTCTCTAATGTTTGCTGTGTCTATCTAAATTTTAATTTGAAAATTAAAGCCATGCATGATAAATACTGGAGCGAAATAATCTTCATTTGATTGCAAACCGTGCCCAGTGCATCGTGTGTAGGTGTTAGTGTGTATCAACTAATCCACAGTGATGCACTTATGACTAATGAAAAGAATCTCCAGGAGGTTTGGGGAGTTGGTTCTCAATCTACAAGTGGCCTGTGGGATCGTGTGTTTCCCTCTCTGTACTACAATATTATCTACAACCCCCCAAAGTAATTAGAAGGGGCTCAGTGCTCAAAAGGTCCAAACTTCTTTCTTTCAATAAGTGCTGGGAGCTCTGACTGATGCCAGTCGGAGTTATGTATCTGCACCTGAGTGGAGGGGAGAAGCTGGCTTACATCCAACAGGAGCTGGTTGCGCAGTTGTCTTGGCAAAATTTTACCCTTAAAAATTTAGGACTGAATGCCACCCTTCATCCATCAACATTCTTGTATGTGTTGCAAGGCTTTTCAAAGCAGAGAGTAATTTCACAAGGTGCAGGTCAAGTAACAGAGTACAGCTGTACTGAGTCACTAAGAACTATGGCTAGGTAAGGATATAAGGATATGCTACAGGGTCACAACACAAAAGCAATAACAGAGGAAGGAAGCATGGCCATAGGATGGAGTTGAAATTGTAATTGTATTTTCAAGGTTTTCTTGTTTTGGTTCAAACTTTAATGCAATTTTTATAGGTTAATTTCCCTTTGCTTGTGGTACTGTGGAAGTTGCCTGTAGTGAATTTCTTTAGTGAAAATTGTGAATTGGTTCCATTAAGTCATGCAAGTCTGCAGCATGGAGCTAACACAGCATCCAATTTTTCCCTTTTTGAAATTAGTGGGAAATCTGCTAGCAATTGTAACTAGACTATAAATGAGCCTGTACAGCCAGGATGGCTGAAATTCGGAGCCCCTCGACTCCGACTTGCTTCCATAAGAATTGAGGTCCCTGCGTGAACTGCAGGATTAGATCTACAGTAAGTCGCAGTTCACATTGCCAAGAAAGCACTGCTTAGAGTGACATTGTGTAAGGGTTAAATAGCCATGTTGAAGAAGTGTTGTGCAATACTTTGAAAAAAAAAAATTATACCTAGATGAGAAAAGTAGTGGAGCTGCCATTCTTTGTATTTAAAGCCAGTATGGGAATGAACCTGTTAAGATTTAATTGAATTCTGAGTGTTCATTTAATATGTATTCACAGTCCAGTGTAGGGTACTGTAATCATTTGCTACGTGCAGATTTTGTACAATGAACTCATAATACTGAATGCATAGTAAAATTCTGCCTGAAAAGGAATTCTGGCATGCACAATAGCTTGTCTATGAATCTCAGTTTTCTTGGTCATCTGATGTTGCTGGTTTTTTAATGACAAAAAAACTAATGCACTATTGCTAAAATAATGTATTTGGAATTCATTTATACAATACGTGTTTTGCACCTGAAGCTTCCTATTTAAAGTACAAACTCCGCTGGATTATGACAGCTGAGTCATAAAGCCCCCAGAATAAACGTCTGACAGTGCTACCCTACTCATAGTAGGGTAGTGCTAGGAAGGGGCTGCTCTCATTCCTTTTAATCTATGTTTTTATGTGCATTCAGTGTGTTTGTATATATATATATGGATATGTGTGTATATTTATATATTCACATACATATATGAAATTAAGCATATACATAACCAACCCTCTATTTTTTATAATTCATCACCAAGAAAAATTGGATTCCCAAAATTACCTTGCCCAGAGTCTCTGGAAATATGGACCTTAAAATTTTTATTGAAGTAAATTTTGCAAGTCTCTGAAAACTGAAAGCTTACATCTCTCTTACTATGTATCAGACAGTGTTTTAGATGATTTTGCATTTAGCAGATACATTAAACTTTGCAGAATAATCAATCATACTTTCATAATGTAGGTATAAATTGCCAAAAAGAGATTATTCTATATATTTTAAAAATCTGTGCAAAAGACAGTCCCTGAGAGGTGAGGCTACTACAGAAACCACTGGTCAGTTTTAAATGCTTCTGGAGTCCTAATTTCATTTTGAACAATAGACCAATCATTATTGCTCTGGACTAGCTTGTTAGTCATGCACTGATATGTGTAATTAAATATTTCTTGAGCCCAGAGGGAGCACATTTACACTTTAAAGAGGGACTGCTAAGCTAAAAGATAATTAGCATCACATGTGAGGGCTTTGCTTAAAATATATATCTATTATGCTATCACTTCTCGCTGTGTGCAATGGCATTTACTAACACTGCTCACTTTAAAAATGGACAAATTCTTATTTTGCCAGCTAATTAGCGGTTGCCAGTGTCATTTTTGTGATGTTGCAGCTAGTAATATGAGCCCAGTTGCATAGTCACAAAAGTGATCATTGGAAACTGTGACTCTGCTGCAGGGACAATGTGGGAAACCCCTTTTCTGAGCCTCTAACGACCTCTGACCTTTGCTTGCTGATGGTTTGCATGATGATTTCTTTTTCACTCAATGAGCCAAGGGTTGGTTTGTATTACTAATCATTCTTTCTAAGTTAATTCTTCCTGTATATGTGTGTATATATATATATAATATATATTTTCTTCAACATTCAAGAACTTTGCTTACTGATGAATTTTCAGCTCACTCTCATTAGCCAGAACTAAGAATGAAATAAGATGTTGCTGCACTTCTAAATATTTTCATAAACTATATATAGACAAAGCTATGAACCAGCTGGATTGAAACCCATTGTTTTAATGTGTTTTTCTGAAATGTGTGATAATGAAAATGTTTGAAACGCCTTCAATAAAACTGACAAACATAAGGTGTCTTTCCCTAACATGTGTCTCTGGCTGTCTGATTTACTGGGAGGTCTGATTTACTGATAGGTTTAGATCAAGTTTGTCATTGAAATTATATTAGGACTTGGGTAGATGGCTAGTCACAACATGCAAATATCGTATTAGTGGTGCCATACAAGGAACAAAGGAACCACACAAGCAGAAAAAGAAATGGTAAATACCCCTCTGTAGTAATTAGCTTTTATTTAATACTTTAAATGCAAAACCGACTCTTTACTAATACACGTGGTGGGGGGTGGGGGGAGGATGACCAGCTGCACGTAGGGGAATGCGGACTGACTATATCAGATGTTGTTAGAGTCATTTCAAATATAATTTACTGTACAATACAAAAAATAAATATCAGGCTTTATGTTGTATAGCAGGAGTTGATCCTCAGATATGACCATCAAGAACTGAATGTTTAATTCATGTGGAAATTCTACTGCAGCTTAAGTCATTGAAGTTTTGCTTGGTAGAGCCTGCATATATATGCATTTATGGACATATAAATGGTCCATTTAACTTCTGAAGTCAGGTGCTTCTCAATGACTTGCCACTTATTTCATAGAACATTGTTCTACTGCATTAATTACTTACATCCAAGGAATATAAATAGAGACAGAATGTCTCTGCAAGTATGATTTACATCGGTAAGCAAAAGAGTAAGAATTTTGAAAAATTCCTGAATTCTAATGTTTAAAGGGAATCATTACAAGAACTTAATATTGTTATCAAGTTTGGTTAGAATTTTAAATAATAAAAAGCAGAATGTGAAAACATAGTTTCATGGGGCATCACCAACATCTCCGTAGCCTGTTGGGGTTGAGTTTCAGGTATCCCTGTCAGATTTAGAAGTTTAGGCATCTTCAGGCTATACTGTAAGCAATGTTTAAAGATATATGAATGTTTTCACAGCACAGATGTTAGTGAATAGATGAACAGCCAAGAACTAAATGATTCAGTAGGTTAGTTATGCTTTAAAATTCATAATAACATCATACCACTGTTGCCAAATTGCAGCAGCTCTCTTCAGTTTAGCAGTCAGGATCCTGTGTAACACTTGTGCTGAGCTGGGGACTATTAGAAGGTCTGGGCACCCCTTGGAAGCTGCCCTGAGAAATGCTTTTATAGGAGACCTTCTAGCTCCAGTAAACTCAAACATCTCATCAAGGAAATTGAGTGAAAGGTTTTGATTTCTTCAAGCAATGCTTTCCCATTTTAGCCTTTATTCAGCTTGCCTTGTTAACATATGTGTGCATATTTTATGGTTTTTTGGGCCTGTAACATACTTGACATGCAAAATATATCCTAGAGCAGAAGAGAGGGTTTGGGATTTTGTTTTTTGTAAAGCAATTTAAATAGATTTAAACCAATTTTGTGGGCTCTATTCTTAGACTGAGTATCTGGCTTTGCTTCAGCACTGGTTAATTCCTTCATTGAGTTTACATATCAGCAGACCTGTTCTATAGCTGTACTTTTATTGATTGACTTCACATATATTCTCTTGCCACTGAGAATGTTTAACCAGGAAGCTATAGAAGACAATAATGTGTAAATATTAAATATAAGACTTCTGCATTAGAACCAAAGCTTACTGATGGTTTTAGTTATTTTTACCACAATAGATTACATTTCAGAATTTTGTGAGAAGCTTTTCAGGAGATTTGGTATTTGTCTTTCTGGGGACAACTGATTTTACAAATTAGCACACATTGTACAAAGTATACTGGAATAGCCATTTTTAATTTTGGATTCAATTTGATGCCCCTCGATATTTCTTGGAGCAAGCTCATGTCTCAAAGTTGGCTTTAAAATTAAAGCATCTCAGGATAATCTTAGTTTTGGAGCTAAGACATAGGACGTTTGAGAAAAGAGATTGTTTATTTTGCCTAGCCAACAGTAATAATGGGATGTTGTCTGGGATTTCTACAGCAGCAAACTTTAAACAAGATTATGTATGTAACAACTGCTTATTATATTAGGAGATTATCAACCTGTTTCTTTAAAGACTGCAATATTTGCTTTTTCTTATTGCTTATTCTTGACAGTTGGCTAAAGAAACAGTATGTAATATGCTTAATTAATTTTTTGTGTCTGTTTTATTTCAGAAAAGTAAACAAGTGCTACAGGGGTCGCTCTTGTCCAGTAGTTGTTCATTGCAGGCAAGTACAATTTCTAAAATAGCTTTAGAGAGATTTGTGTGTGTAAGAATTTAATACAGATATAAACAAAATGGGCAAATTAAAGCTTTAAATGAATCTCTAAACAGATAATGAGGTAGGCTGAAGGTATTAAATGTAATTCAACTGTTTTTTAATGCTAATTAATACTTAGGATCCGTTTTCATAATAAAATTATCCTTTCCTGTGATTTCGTAATGTTGTGTCATGGCTTAACAATGTATGGCCACCCTTTCCAATATAAGTAGCACTTCAATTTCATAAATCCCCTTGAAAATGATAGTGGTTCCTTGCATTCCCTCCCAATTTCTTCTTTATTTTATTAACCCTCAATTTTGTTTTATTTCTTCTTTGCTTGCTTTTAGTGATCATGGTAAGAAGAGGGCAATGTCAGGGAGTGGAAACTTACCCAGAGATCAAGTAATCCTTTAAGCACAGATTATCTTGAGGCCTGACACTCTGATAGATGTACACGAAAGCTATTGGGCAGGTCAATGGAAAACTTTACCATAATAACATTAATGTCTGGTTTTGCCTTTGGAGGTTCTGTGTTACAGAAGAGAATGTTGCACTTATTTATCGACAATATTTTTGTAGATAAAGATAGAAAACCAGCCCTGCTGAGAGGCAGGCTCTTTGACATGTGGCACTTTGGGTGGGAGTGAGGAGGGAGGGGACATGTTTCTCACCTGTGGCTCAGCAGAGTCGCTTTCCACTGGATGCGAGGAGGCTCGCTGCAGAGGTGAATGCTCTGGAGCAGGCTTGTTTGCATTGCCTTCAGGAAGCCTGAGAAAAGAAACATTTGATGCAGAATGAAGAGCCTTCAGGTTTCTTGCTCTTTCCTTACTGTGGTGGATGGAAATATCTACTCAGTAGTTTTTGGTTTTGTTGGGCCTGATCGCTGCCTTGTCTCTCATTATTCAGCTTAACTAATAAGATTGTGTCTTTGTTCCCTTCATAGACATAGAAAAAAAAAATTATTATCATTACCTCCTTTTCTCTAAGCACAGTTCTAGTAACTGAAAGAAAAAAGCCTGTCTACAGAGACTTAACAAAAATTAAGTTTCATAGCCTGCCTGTAAACAGAATGTAATAACGCACTTCACGCTGTTCTATTATTTTTCCTTTCATTAATTTTTGTACACAAATTGAGCTATCAATAAAAATAATAGCTTAATTAATAAAACTACATACCAGTCTAATTGGTCACACATGCACCTTTGTAAAAATTTTGGGGAGGGAAAGAAAAAAAGCTTTTACTTAAAGTCTTAATTATGTTTGCTAACAGCAGCTCTAAAAGAGCATCATGCTGGCAATTACATGTTGCTCTCTGAAAGGGACACAAGCTGCATTCAGATTAGGGAGCTTTCCCCCTCCCAAGGCTTGGTCTCACATCTCTGATGAAGGGCTGATGATACACAAAAGTTAAAGCTGTTTCTTAGGAATTACATGATAATGTTTTTTCTGGTCATTGCAACCAAGGAAGAATTAAAGGAAAAGGTAAAAAGGAAAAAAATCACTTGTGATGTATAGTGAAGAAAGACTGCAGTCCCTCAGCAATTAAATATTTCAGTTCTCAGACAGATCTCTGCATGCATTCCCTCTGACCGCTATGTTCAAATGCAACCCATGACATTCTGGGACCATTCAGGATAATGTTCTGGTTTAGTTTATTCTGTGGTTCTTGATCTCATATACGAGTGACTATAAGCTCATTATGTGTACACTTTTTGAACAGAAATGGTATCCTATTTTAGGGTTACTGACTTTTCCACTGCTGTTTAAAATGCTTTTATTGCATAAACACAACTCGGCTTAAAAAATCAAAACAAAGCCCTGTTATCCATGCAGGCTAATGGTTAATTTTCCACAAACAGCTTGTGTTAATTCAGTGCAAGCTTTCTCTCCTCTCTCAGTACTCTACTTTAGCCCCTCATTGTGTCTTCTCCCCCCATGTGTAACAGTATAACATTAAGGGCAAGTACCTTCATGTTGAGTCTAGATGCACATTGATAGGCTTTATTTTTTCTTTTTCCCTTTCTGTTGGCAGTGATGGTGCGGGAAGAAGTGGAACCTACATTCTAATTGACATGGTTCTCAATAAAATGGCCAAAGGTGAGAATCGAAAGGCTTGTTACTTCCTTGGTACTGAAAGATGTGCTTGTGTTGCCATGACAACACGGGGAGCAATATTCACAGAAAATCTGAGAATAAATTAGAGGCAAATTGTACTCTTTCCTGAACATTCTTAAGTTTTATTTTCATAGCGATTTCAAACAACAAACCTGAACGCAAATGCTTTGTGAATGAGCAGGTGGTTTTTGTGCTGTTGAGGAGTATTTGAAATAGTTATTACAGTTTTTAGAAGAAGATACTGTGGGGCTGTACAATACTTATTTAGTGGTTACATGAGTTAGGACCGGGACTGCTTCATGGCTGTTGCCAGTCCCCTGTCACCTACCCAGCTACGAGGGTCAATTGCAATTACTTTTCTTTTTGTTGCTGCCCATTGCCACCAAAGCGCCTAGAAAAGCTGGTACCAGACAGGGCCCCATGTGCTGCACAAATTTGTCTCTTAGGAGGAAAAAGACTTGTAGTCAACAGGACAGAGACCTGAAAATAAATCAGCTAATGCTCTGTTCCCAGCTCTGCCGCTGTCTGTTCAATATTGAACAATTTAGTTAACTTTTCTGTTCCTTTGTTTCCTTATCTGTGAGATGTAATTTTATGAAGTGAGAAACCATCTGTCAACATAAGTATATACTGGTTTTTGTTTAAAATTAAGTCTATAGATTCTTTAGAGATTGGGACCATTCCTTTACTTTTTATTGATTGATAAAAGGTTCATGGTGGGAACTACTTAGTATACCCTGAAATAATCTTTTGTGTGTTAGAACTAAACCAAATTTTTAATAGCGATACTGTCTTCGAAAGTAACGAAGGTAAAAGTGGGCATGTAAACCCGACTATATGTTAAAAAGACATAATAGTCAGCTTTATTTATATATTGTACACCTTCCTCATACCTTTGGCTGTGTTTTTATAACACTTTTATAGCACTGCATTTTAAGAGGAAGAGAAATCTTATGAGGTTGAAAATAAACAACCGAGTTATTGCCGTTTCTTAAGCTGAGTGCTTAAGCTACCTTGATCTGGCAATATGTGTATTTAAAGAAAAATGATTACTTTTAAAAACATACGTTAAATTACATAGAGAAACAATATTTAGTTCTTTGAGTTCTAATCACTTTACAGTTGTTTAAAATCTTCTAACACAGACATATCTTTGTATGTAGTTTAAAAATACACTCCATGTTTTGCAGTCATCTATTGCATGCTGCGTATCCCAGTCCTGTGGGACATAGTGATGTCCTGTCCCTTTAGAAAGAAGAGTTTAGCATTTTTCACTCTCTATTCTGACTGTTAACATGTCTCATCAAACATAGACTTAATTTTCTGCCCACAAGCATCCTGTGGAACTTGCTGCTGATGTTAAAAGAAGTTGTGTGTTTGCCTTCTCCTTAGCACTGTACTGAAAATAATTTTTTCAGTGGGATGAGATTAGTTTTTCATGCTCATTGCAAAATAGGTTTTCATTCTATGAAGGAATATGGAGATATTTCCAATGCTTGTTACGTGCCACGTGACAACCTAGTCTTTAAAAATAGAAACAATGGTACGTCGTAAAATTAATGTAGACCTTTGTTAGGTATTTGTTCAGCTCATTTCAGTCATCAGCAATGAGAAGCCATAATGAAAACTAGATTTAAAGTATATGCAATTTACTGGCATAAAGAAGTAAATGAGAAGTATTTTCTAGCTTGGGGCTTTCAGCCACTTAAGGGAGGGTTGACTTTGTTGTAAAAGCACTGAAGAATGCCATTTATTGACTCCATTGTACCATGTAATGTCAAATTCCATTTTAAGTGTGGGCTTAGCGCTTCACAATACCAGACAAGTCATGTGAAACTGGCCAGAGAAAGGCGTCACAGGGCTTTTTGGAGATCGGTCACCCCCATTTTGTTCTTGACCTGCTCCCCTCTGCCCGTGGGGGTGTGCGACGTGAAATCCCCTGACCTGGTGCTTTGGCTGGGGTTTAAATGAAAGATCAAAGGGCAGAGCGGGCATCTCAGCCCTGCTGAGGTGGGCCTTTCCCAGGCTGTCACACTGTGCGGCCGCCAAAGGTTTTGTTCGGGCGGGAACCGAGGCCCAGCCTGTGCGGCCGGGGCCCTCTTTGTCTGGCCTGAGAAGCTGGAGGCCCAGGTTGAGGATCCAATGTTCATCAAATGATCAAAGGCCTGAAGCCCTGGACATGAAATCTTTCTTTCCATTTCCTTTTCTTAGAGAATGAATTGCACGAGTGGCAAAGAATGCCCTTTCCAAAGCTTTTATGTGGAGTGCGAGGGCTAACTTCAGAGTCCTTCAGCGCTAAACATAAAAATGTAAGTGCACTTTCAATCTGGGCCCAGCTGCAAGGCCAGCATCTAGTAACATTTCTTTCAAAAAGGCTTTTAAGGATTAAGGCCTTCACTCTTTCAAAAAAAAAAAAAAAAAAAACCCAACGGACTTTTAAGAATAAACTTAGAATAATTTGAGTTTCTTGTTCCACTGTCTGGTTTATTAGAAAGTAGACAATAATGCATTTTTAAATCAAAGTAAATAGAGGAGTACTTAGTTTTGGCAGTGGGAAAGTAGAAAGCAATCAATAAATGCCTTGGCTCTTTAGTGGGGTTTTTAATAGGGTAGGTTGAGAAAAGGAGCTCCTTTTTCATGTAATGATTTACTTCCCTGCATTCTCTTAGACAGTTAACTGTAAGTGCCTTTGTCGTTTACAATTTCTTCTCCTACTGCTCATTGAATTAGTGCTAATACTTAGTCTATTAAACACGTTATAAATTCATAACTTCTGCTATCTTGCCTGTTGCCATCCCTCATATTATTTTAGATGCTGAAAACCACCAGCAAGAGACCTGTTCTTAAAGCCTAAAGCTGGGCAAAAGATACCAAGTTGGGGAGGATTTTGTGCTTGACACCCACCATGTCAGTCTGACTGCCCCAAATGTTTTGAGAAAGCAGGAATGAAATAAATTGTAAAAAAAAAAAAAAAAAGGAAAGCACCCTATTTTAGTGCACTTGCAGAATGGTAAAAGTTAGTACCGAGGGTAGAAATGCCCCCTTGGTGTACTTGGGGGGAGTTTGAGCTGGCGGGAGAGCACACAAGAGCTCACATGGAACTTGCAGGAGCCCTCACTCAGCAAACACCTTCGCAGCCCCCAGCTGCCTTTGGGAGCCACGCAGCGCTGGCCGGGACTCCCTCCGGCTCTGCACAGCATCAGGAAGGATTTCCTGTTGGGTTGGGTTTTTAATGAATTTCACTATCCTCTGTGCAGTAATTGTAATGACTGTATCTGTGCTTTCACTCCAAACAGCCACATTAAATAATCTTATTAGATACTGGAACAGTCAGAGAACAACAGTGTCTATTCAGTGCTATCATTCCTGTGTCCTGTCAGTGGAAAGTTTAAAATGCAAGTGTAACCTTTTGTTTAGTTGTTCCAGTAACTTAGCACTGCTATTTATCATGTAGTTTATTACTATAGTTATTTTTCTTGCTAGATTCATATGCAGAGCAGTTACAAGACCCTGATCCTATACCCATCAAAGTAATAACAAAAACGAAACAGTGTTGAATCTGGCCTTACAGTAGCACATTTAAACACTATTTAATGTGATTTAACTGTGATAACTATTTAACTGTGTTACTGTTTTTACATGGGTGTCACAATTTTAAGACAGTTACCAAGTCACCTCTCGTTTCCCCAACAGACAGGTTAGAATAAGCTTCAGTGAGTGAAAAGTTGAGGAGTGATTTATTTCAACTCCATGTGCGCTTCCATGATTTAAATAAATACAGAAAATGATAGTGGATTGGTTTTGTAGATAACAATGCTTGCTGGATTTTTGACAGAGACTGTTTTTCTGAGGCTGATTTCTGCTGAGAATTTCAATGTTCTTGATGTATTTACAAGTTTTATCCTTTGTTACTAGGGACGATAAACTGATTTAGATTAGTCTACTTGATATTCCTTCTTCACCCCAAACTCACAGTAACTCTAAGATGATAATTTTTTTTCTTTCTGTGTGATCTAGAGAAAAGTTGAGAATTTTCTCATTTCTTGTCTTTCCTGAAGGCTTATTGTAGTGACTAAAAGTTTGATATATTGCAAGACATTTTTATTGAGTGTTTCTCGCATGAAAAAGAAAAAAAATGAGATTATGAGTCTTCCCACTTTCATTTTTCTGAACTGAGAGGCTTGGATAGTGTAGATAATAGTTTGATTTTTAGATATTAATCCAGCCAGCAGCTGCTTGTGGTTTGCTGACCATCCATTTTCTTGTGTTTGAACTAGCTGGAATGAGATGAGTCAAAGGGAAGGCGAATATGAATTTTAAAATCCTTTTAAAGTATTGATTTCCGAATTCTAAAACCCAGCAAAAAGATTCGATTTAGCAAAGCTGAACCAACGGTTTATTCTCTCACATTCAAAAGCTTGGATTATAATTGATGAGCACACATGCTCTGGCCTGGGCTGGCTGCGGAGGTTATCTCCCCAAGTCCTTTCCTTGCCCCCACTATCCTATTGTCTGAGGGTCTTGTGAGTCAGCTCCTGAGCAGATGCAGTTTATACCATGACATTTTAAGGCAAAACAAAAGATTCTTTAATTCGCCTTCTGACTCATCGTGATCAAATGATTTTGGCTAATCTGAACCCTTGCTGAGGTTTTGCTTATCTGCTGTGTGGATTTAACAATCATAATGAAGCTGGGGGGGTTAGCTCCTCTCTGAAAGGATTTTATGAAAGAAAATGCTTGCTCATATTCGTGTTAAAATTGATTCAATCTGCTTATTTTTGAGTCCTTATGCAAAGTCTGAGAAAATTCTGTTGTTCGGTTGTGCTGATACAAGTCTAGAGCAGACTATTTCTGACATGCTCTTGGTGAACAAGGGAATATTCCTTCAGCCCAGGATCCAGCTTCTCCCATGAAAATAAAACTTAACATACGTGTAAAATAGTGGTTAAGAGAATATATAGTGTAAAAGAGATATACTTTTTTTTTTAAGTGGTATTTAATGGTAAGAGGGCAAGAAGTGGGATTAGAAATAGGTGGTATTCTGGAGAAAAAATTAAGGCTGAAAAATGCAGAATTTAAAAATGTAATTGTTTTCATGTTCTAAATTTGAATCGATCACATTGCTGGTCTTTGAGACTTCGGTGAGATAGGTTATTATCTCTAGGAGAAAGGGAAAAAATGCAGGCCGGTAAAGCCAAAAACTTAGGTTTTGCTTTGTGCACTATTGTACTATCCACAAGACTGCCTCAGTTCTCAGCAGCAATAATGCTAACCATGTAAACCTGAAATGTTGCTATTTCAATTTCTGAAGGAAGTTCTTAGTGTCCATGTAAACACATCATGTGTTATAAGGCAGGTTTTTCAAATGAGCTGCACTTATGTATTGTAACTTTTATGTAATGAGTTACCCTGGAAACACAATTAGGCAAATAGTGCTCATTCTTGCAGCCTTTCCCAGCAGATAATTAATCACAATGAGAGCTGGGCCCCCAGCTACACGCAAAAGTGTATAGGGAATGTATAGGACAGTTTTTTACAGTCCAGCCTGTGATGCTCAGGGAACTCTCGCTATTTAGAACAATTTGTTTAAAACAGTGTTTATTTCCTTTGCAAAACACATTTTGACATAAAAAGCTTCAAAGCTTATTGACACTATAGAGTCATCAATATAGTTCATAAAATAAAGATAAAAAAGTAGCACGTTCTACAAGCCTCTGTTGTGAAATGAATTAGTGACCACAGGGAAGGTGGCACTGGTTGATGTTTCTTGGTATATGTTGTATGGACTGCATTTTTAGATGGTTTTCTTTATGGCATATAGAGATTTCAAACAAAAAGCAAACAAGTTATTGATGTAATTTCTTTGGCTTTTTTCTTTTTTATATAGTTTAGTGGTCAGGAATTACTCTAGAAGAGCCATATTTCTTGAGTTATTTGCTGTTCTCGAGATTTTATTGGAAAAGAATTGGGACTAGGAAAGTGTGGTAGAAAGCAATCCTCATTATTCAGGGTTTGGGGCAAAAGAATTGTGAAGAAAGACTGATCAGACATGGGCTATTCCTTGGGAAAGGGAGCACGAAGGGGGGTCCCCATAGAGCGTTAGAAGACCCTGAAAGGAATGTATTGATGTCAGTAAGCAGCTTGAGATAGTGACTAATTTGAAAACAAGAGGTCATTGACTGAAACTAAGGAGAACACAAGCAGATAAGGAATTTGGGCGGCATTTTTTCACACAATGGGTAGGTTAGAATATGGAAAAGTGGAAAAGCTGGTCATAGAAGCACTGTGCTATCAGTTCGGTTCGAGAAGCAGCTGGGCAAATGTTTGGAAAAGGTTTATATATAGAATGAAGAACTACTTTTATTTGTAGCTAATCTCATGCAGCAGTCCGTAGAAGGACTTCAAGAGAAGTGTTTAATTGACCACATGGTAGTCTTCTGGCTGTAAAGGGTACGATGTATATTACCTAACTAAAGTGTAATTATTCCACAACTTCTATAGCTGGACCAGTTTAGTCACTTTTAAGGATAAACTTCGTTAAAGAATGAATCCATAATAGTTGCATCTTTTATTCTGGTCACTCTTTGTACTGTCTTGTGAAAGCATTGCCACCTACCTGCAATGTAAAATGAAAGTAATTTGAAATGTAGTTCTTTAAATTTAATAGATTCATGTGGGTGAGCTACTTCTGTGTCCCCTGTAAAGAAAACTCACATTTTCCAAAGGGGACTCTAAGACTTTTTAAGGCCAACTGAGGCGCACTTTCAGAAATGTCGTTTTTGCAATCAGCATCTTAACTTTGTTCATGTTTCATTCAGCACATGGAGATGAACTACCTTTCAGGTAATTCACCAGCAGTTTCTGGAAGAGGTACTGAAAGAAGCAAATTTTGTAGAACTCTATGGGAGCTGATGCTGGGGAACACCTATAAGTAGGCAGAAGTAGCACATCCACAATTCTTGCTGTTATTACCTTTTGCATGTGCGTGTGTGTGCACGCGTGCATGCGTGTGCATGTGTCAGTTAAATTTAGATGTGTGCACTGGCATTTTCTAGGGTGACCGTAGGTGATCATGGGTTATCTTACCCTATGTGGAAAGCAACTCATAAACTTCTATTTCTTGCATGTAGTAATTTAGGCATATTCCTTTTACTTCTAACTTCTGGGGAGGCTGAGGGAAATCTAGATGTAAAAGAGAAACAGTTCCTATATGGTATAGAGTGCGATGTGACATATTCTCATGCACAGTGGAAGTGAGGAAGGATTGGGCCTCAAATTAGCATCCATTTGCATTCAGTTACAGTGAGTGGGTTTTGCATGTTTTTTCTGCATTAATGAAGGATATTAGCTTAAAAGCTGACATATCAGTAGTGAATTTCTATCTCTGCAAGGCTGTTGAAATCAGTGAAAGCTTAGAAGCATTATTTTCCTGCAGCAGTTTTTAAAATATTAGACTGTTCCAGCTTCAGTATCACCTTCCTTTGGATTGTGTACTGACAAAGCCATGTCACTTACATTTATACATTTATAACATGCAGTTTTCAAGTATTAATATAAAATGTGTAAACAATAACACATTATGTAATTTATACTCTGTGTGTATGACTGTCACAATAATTTTCATTACTTCACTTTTATTACTTTAAATACTCCCTCCTCCATTTTTCCCGTTGGGTTTTTTTGTTGTTGTTTTGTTGTTTGTTTGTGTTTTTTTTTAATAAAAGTAGTGAAACTTTAATTTGAGTCATTTTTAGGTGTATAGAAGCCCTTATGTATTTTGTTTGAAATTACAGACAGTTCACAGATTCAGGTACATGTTGCATCCGTCACTAACTACATACACGCATGCACACAGATTTTGTTCATCTCAGAGAAAGAATAAGCTTTTAATGAAAATGCCAGCCTGAATACATTTATCTTTTATGTTATCTTTAAAAGTGTGTCCCTCACTAGGTTTTTGCTGATGCTTTTTTCTTTCCATGAAAAGCATCAAATGATCCTCCTGACCAATAGCAGAACTCCAGCAGCTACAGCAGCAGACATCTGGATAACTACAAATGAAAATTGCTTTTATTTTCATAGTTTCTAGCTGTTGTCCAGCTCCCTTTTTTAACTCTAATATTTACAAGTGTTTTTATTTAATGGGCACTCAGACAATGCAAGTTGAAGGAAGAAAATACTCCTCTTTCTTTGCAGCAGAGCACTATACAAACAGCAGTTACTCTTACAATGTTTTTCACTTCCATGGCCTTCCCTACACTATACCACAACTGGTTTATCTTTTCATTGTGGTTCCATGTTGCTTTTTCTTTTGCCGTTTCCATCAAAATTGCTAAACTGGGAGGTGAGGGAAGATGAGAAGGCAACGGACACAAAACACAGATCTCAAAACACTGTTAGATTTGGCAGATTATAGCATTCAGGAGCCCAAAATGGCAGTGCAGAAACCCAAGTCTTTTCAACCCAGGTTAATTCCAGCTAACTTTAGCCATGTAAAGCACCTAGCGTTAAGCATCTCACCTAACCTAGTTGCCTAGGTCTCCTCAGTCATCAATGGAGAATGATACGCACCTCTGGAGGATAATTCTCAGGCAAATGAATTGCCCATCAGAGCTTCCCTTCTCTCTCTTAGCTGTTGGGAGAGGAGATGACTAACTCTGATTCGAACTTCAAGGATGGCTGGAGTAGATGAGATGAGGCTGGGCCTTTGAGACTAAGCTAGTTAGTAAATATTACCAGTATGCCATTAAAACTAATGGTCAGTGAAGAAGTGGTGTTACACTCCCCCTAGTTATGACCCTTTCTTCTTTAATCAGATTGAGTTTGCCCCTCATATGGTGTGATTAAATGTTTCACTGCAACATTAAGTACTCAATGGGGCAGACGCTCGCTGGAGCAGCTACGCAAGCTGTCCTTTACAAGTTGTCAGTGGGAAGCTGGAGGCATCTAGGGCATTAGGAGCATTGCAAATCTATAGCATATCTGTGCTACGTCCAGCTAGCTTGGGCATTGGAAACAGCATAGCTATGACAGTGTAATAGTCCATGAGTGCTGATTTACCCTGCTAACTCCCCAGAGAGCCCACTTCTGTTTCTGTGCACTATCACAGCCAGCAGTATGGTCTTTTTGTGTATTAGGCTCCTGGCAGACCTGGATCTAGTTACGGTCTGTCCTTCTTCAGGAGGTTTCTGTCCTTGGGTCTCCACAGCTCATTGTCTGCCTCCTTGCTAAGGCAAAGCTGAATGCAGAAGAGGGCCAGAAAATGTTGTACTAAACCCATGAAAGCCTATTTGTCAGAGTTCTCACACAGGGAGGGAAGAAAGGCAGCATAAAGCCGCTGTGCACGAGTTTGCTTTGACCATGAAGCACCACTTTTAGGCATGAGTCCTGCAGTCATCACCCAAACACGGAAACCTCTTGTATTCTTGCTAAACACAGACATGCTGTGATGAGACAGCTGTTTGTCCTTGCTGACACTGTATTTTTGCCCTTATTTTCTTTCTTGTGTATTTTTGCTATATCATAATATTACAAGTGATTCTTCCACAGTGCTCCCAACCGCTTGCAAATACTGCACCACGTGTGACTCTGAGGCTAAAAGGCTGCCTATCAGCAGCATCCTGCAAATATTAATTGGATCTTTTTTAGTTTCTAGCAACAGCAGCGGAAAGAACTGTATTAGGGACTCTTCCATCCAGATTTTAGCAAGCCAGTTTTTAATCTGACCTCACAAGTCCCTTTGCCCTTCGAGGCCTAATTCAAATTCTATACAATATAACAAATATACAAAGATGCATTAACCAGTTAATATCTGACTAGAATGAAACTGAATACTTACTGCTGCAAAAAGAAAGGCACTTGACAGGTCATTTCTGTATTCCCCTTAGTACTCCGTTTTTTTCTGTTGGGATAAATGCTTATTCCCACACAGATCATCATCATCTCCTTAAGGAGAAATGGTAACAGTGCTAATAACCCCACATTTACAACCGCTCAGCATGACTCCTACATCATATATTCAGCTTTGTGATCACTGTATGATCAAGGGGAACAGAAAGAGGGCTGAGAAAGGTGCAAAGGCTATTGGAAAGAAAAATAGAGTATCTATCCAGGTCCTCACCTCTCTGGTGTCCAAGTACCTTGTAATCATTAATGGATTTGCCTTCATAACAACTTATTAGGTAGGAAAAAGATGGTTCATCTTATAAATGGTGCTGTGAAACAAAGGGTGCTTTTAATGATTTAACCACAGTGGTGCAGGAAGTCAGAGTCTTAGTCTGGAAGAGAATTCAAATGTATCTAAACATAGCAACCTAATGACCAAACCATCCTTTAGGACTCACAGTAACAAATTTATAGCCATTCTGCAGAGTTATAAACATATCTTTTTGAGGATATATGCCAGTAGATCTGAAAGTTGTTCTCAGCTAGAAAAATCCTTTTTAATTTAATATTTATGAGTGATATGTATTTGTGAAACATCACAAAGAAAACTCTTCATTTTGGGTTATTTAAAAAGAAACCCCCCACAAATAACTGCTTTGATGAAGTATTTAAGGATCATTTTATTTTTATAAATACACAGAAAATTCAGAGCATCTAGAATCTAAAATATTCCTTTTAATACAGTCCTTTAATATAAAATTCTATCAGTCTTACAGAATCTACGCTGCACTTTTCATTAGTAGTGAATAAAATAGAACTTTTGACTTTGCTTCTATTACATAAAAATAAAATCTCAAAGCTTGCCTTAATTAAGCCAAAATTTTCATACATTTATGTACCAAGTGCTGGTTGTTCTTATAACTGGAAAAAGAAAAAAAAAGAGCACATTTTCAGGTGCACAGGCTCTGTAGTTTGCTGAACCTGAAAACCACTTTTTAATGATATGCCTTCGTTTTTTCTTCCCAGCTGATATATTAAAAGATGTTACCCCTCTTGACAAACTTTGTCTGTCATATTGCTATACAATCACAGTGACAGCAATGCTGCTACTATGTGGAAGGGATTATCCTCCACAGAGTATTTCTCATGTTTTTTGTGCTGATCAAAATGGGTCCCCTGCCATGTTTAGGGGGAGGGGAAGAGAGAGAAGATTTCATTATTATAGTCATAAAACTAACATTAGGTAATTCATGATGATTTTAAATATTGCGAGCTGCTGCTGGTCACCTCATGGAGCCTATTGCAGCAGAATTTGGCTAGCTCGTTATTTATTGCAGGAGGAAAAGGGAATTCAACTTTTACCCAGGTTTTTAGGACATGCTGGATACTTCACTTATGTGACTATCTAAGGGCAAACACTTTAACCCCTTGAGATCTGCTAATCAGGAGCACCAGCTGTTAAGTGCCAGCATGCATCCTGCATTGGTGCCCGCAGGGAGAGAAAAGGTCGCAAAGGATATGACCCTAAACTTCAGAAACCGCTTCTCTCCTTGGGGGCAAAATATAATTCAGCTTGCATCTTCTCTTGTTTTCTTTTAGTTTATCCAGCTAATGTTCCTGATGTGGGTTGCTGGGCACTCACTGTGAATGCTTCAAGCCTTTGGGAAGATGATAGTTAATTACTGAAGTTAAAATCTGCCTTGCACTGGTGTGGAAGTGCTTTTGGAGGTATTTACGCAGCTAGCTCACTGAGCTGCTAAGGGCAGGGGGAAGGCTGGTAGTATCTGCTTCACAGTGAATTACTGCAAATGCATGTTCTGTTTAAAAAAAAAAAACAACATTGCACATTGCACAGTCATTTTTCACAATACTGCTGGTACAACATTAGCTCAGTCTCACACTAAGTTACATTTTTATGTTCATTTAAAACAAGCAACGAAATCCATTGTGAAAAAGGAACCTGTCACAAACACAAACCAAATTTATTTCCTGCAGAGTAAAATACAGTCAAAAGGTGAAAAGGCAGTTCTTTATTCTTTAAATGCTTCCTTTTTTATCCCCCTCTTTATTTTCTGAAACCAGTAGCACTGTTAAGCAGACAGATATGTATTGGGGGGGAGAAAAGATAGAAAATATTGCCTTTTTGGCACATTTTATGTTCTCTTTTCCAATTGTCAGTGCTCTCCAGCCTAGTATTTTTAACCCTTCCTCTAGCTTATTTGTTGTATGTCGATAAATTGACGTCTCCATCTACTGCTGGACTTCATAGTTTAGTAGCCTGAGCAAAAGACTTGCAGTAATGGGATATCCTCGGAATCAGAGAGTCAAGTTCTTCCAGCTTGTACGCTAAACCACTGCATCAAACGTAGTTTGTATGCGGGCTTTCCAGATAAGCAATGTTTAAAATACCTTAGCAGCGTGTGGATATTTCAGGGCCATCTCAGTAAGAACATGATTTGACCCTAATGTCCTTAGATGCAATATTGCTCTCTCCCAATGTCATGTAACATATGCTGTATTTTTTGTCACCTGAAATGGCTCAAAAGAATAAATAAAGTATTATTGGGTACTACAGACTGTTATGCCATACTGTTGTACTCTCAGATTAAAAAGAAAGCCTCAGCATGGCGAAGATGTTGAATTTGTGTCAGATTTCAACAAAATAATTCCAAAGAGAGTTGAAAGCTCATACTGCAGTCAAACACTGAGCTCCTCTCACCTGTGAATGCAGGTTGGGTTCAGACCTCCCTTGAAAATCTCTTCCTTTGTCCATCTCTGTCACTGGAGAACTTTCTACAGACTATCGCACGCATCAGTGGAAAAATTTATGTAATATAACAGCAATCTAGTGTAAGTTTGAATAGAAAAAAAGCCCTCATCACAAAATGAGATTTAATAGTGGACTAGCAATATATATTTAAACTCATTTGTTTTAGGCACAATAAGGAACTAGATGCAAAACACATAGTGGTGGATGTGGGGGAAGAAGAGAGGTTCACTCACATAGAGAGAAAACAAGTCATGCTGGCTTCATCCTATGCCATTGATTTCTTTCTTTTTCCTGTGAATTTTCTTCTTCCAAGATATTTTTTTTCCAAAGCAGCTGCCCATCTTTGCAACACTAAGTTTTGTCGATCAGCCTCTCCAGGCACTTAGGTAGTTCCCATCACCATAGCATTCAGAAATGGAAAAAAGGAGGTAGCAAACCAATCTCTGCCTCTGCTTCACCTTGAGTCTAACCCCCTGGCCTCTGAACAAGACACATGCTTTGGGCAAAATCATACTTTGCTCTCCTTTTAATTACCTATGGCTGAGGACTTCAGAAGTGCCCATGGGCTGGGGGACACTGATCAGTAAAAACTGATGTTTCAGGGAGTTCTACTGACAAAACACTTCAAAACAAGCTTCCTGTTAAGCACACCGGCCCACTAGGACTATTCTTACATTCCAGTGCAAGCATATGCTTTGGTGTTTTGCTAAATCAGGATTTTATAATCAGGTGTTGTTCATACTATTAGCCCTGTCATTCCCTTAATGATGATAAAAAAGCAAGCATCAGTTCACTAGTAAATGCCTGCAATCTGCATCACAGAAGTGGAGGAATTAACTCTTTCAAAGGTAGGCTCAGAAGCCTGTCTGGCCATTAAAAAGAGTTATTAGGTCTTGTCATGAACCTTTTCCCTGCACCTAATATGTTACTAATATGTTGGCCTAAGGCTAGAGTATTTTCAAATAAAGACCATCCCTGACTGGAGGGGACACACACACGTTTGCAGCCATGGGAAACCCACGTGGTACTCGAGCCTGCCAGCTCCAGTGGGAGGATCTCTGGGTTCGTTCTTGCAGCATACCTCGAAGGCTGGTTCAGGACTGTGGTTAACCTCATCCATGGATGTTGGTGTCTTAAATTTTTCTCAAACCTTAATTTCTGAAAGAGACAGTTCCTTTTATGTTAGGCCAAGATGCTACTGGGACATTTTAATTCCTGGTAATCTAATGAGGCCACAAGTAAGGCTGTAAAGCATGCGTGGTACTCACACAACTCTGCTCCCATGGACATCTGTGGTGGAACAGGAAAATCCCACCTAATTGCACGTGCATGTGTGAGACTAAACACTGAAATGAGCTACCATGTTACACCAGTGCTAGGGTTTACAAAGAGTGTACCTTTACTGATGCTTTCCAGATGAACTGCCACTGCAAAACCTGCAACAGACTTAAAGGGGTAATTACTGTCACTGTTATCAGATTTTACAGCACATGTGAGTATGTATTGCTTTGCTTCATTGCAAGGAGGTTTGGGGGTTTTTATTTTAAAATAAAACTTTCTATTTTTTCCAGAGCTCATCCCTGTAAATTCCTGTACAATGCGGGGAGGAGTGTGGAGAAAGCAAAAGCCATACAGTGCCCCAATCCATTATAACTGGCAAAAATATCTGTCAGATACCTTTTCTAAGTTGTCACTGTTATATTTACTGAATGAATTCATTCCATTTCTGACACAGCTGAAGAACATATTTTCATCGATGGGAAGAACATATTGCAAATCAATTATTCTTGTAGAGCTGATGTTATTTTTAAATATCTTCTCACATATTTTATCAAAGGAAACCAAATTAAATCATTGACTATTAGTTGCTTTTCTGAATTTTTTAAAAGATGGTGCTGAGTTATAAAGTTGAGTTGGGTAAATGAGGAGGTGCATGATAACCTAATTACAGTTAGACTTAAGTCTAACTTAAGACTTAAATACAGTTAGACTCAAGCCCTTAAATTACAAGAGTTGTAGGAAGAGTGGTAAGCATTGGGCCCAATCCTCCAAATCCAGTCCTGGGAACTAAAGAAGTATATGTTCTAGATGTGTACAAGTTACCTATTGCAGCAGCAATGCTTTAGGTGCATGGCCCACAAGTTAGGCACTGAGACCCCTGTGAATAGTTGGGGACATTTAAATGCCCCCGGAAGGAAGTCACAGATTGGCACAGGCTGGCCTGGAGATTGTCCAGGGCCAGGCAATAGGAAACAGTTGTCAAAATGCACATCAAAGGGTCACAGTCTTCCTCAGAGCACACCACTGAGTATCCTTTACAGTAGAGCAGATTTCAGACTTGTAGCCGATCCCTGTTTTTGATAAACCATCTAATGATGAAAGTGTATGTACAAAAGAGGAGAGCCCTGACGTCAGCATCCTTCTAAGCTTCAGAAGCTATGGACCCACATCTGCCCTAGGAGAATGCACAGACAACCAGGGCAGTAGGGGAAAGGGGAGCAGAGATGGGGCAGTTACACTCGGGCTAGGATGACCCTCTGCCCATCCGCCTGATGCTTTGGCACTGTGTGATGTTCTTGCAAGATACAGAAAGGGACGGATGCGAGAGAACCAAACTCTGTAGCTGAAGTACTCAGCTCAAAGGATTTCCAGCCAGGCTTCTACTCTTTGAATTCATACCGGAGGGACCAAAATCCTGATTTCCTCTCCATACCTTCAAAAAACATGTATCGGGTTAGGCACTTAAGGAAAATGAGGAGGGTGGTCTTGAAACATCTTAAACTGGAGGAAATTGAGGAGGAAATCAGCATCTACCTGTCCCCTTTGGTTCTCCAGGCTCTGGGTTATCGTAAGAAAGGTGAGAGGTACAAGGACTTGCTTTGCTCTCCACAGATCATGTCTTAAAAGAAAGCATCTCCATTTGTACTGAGGAAGGGAGCCAGTCCCCACAGCAGTTAGGCTGTGCGTGCCTATTTTCTGCATCCTGCTGCTGCCCATCACTACACAACAGTGGTGTCCAGACACCCAAAGTGTAACCTAAAGAAAATGCCATAGGTTTGCTAGCTGAAACAGTGATCACACAGCAAGATGGTCTGGCCGGTCCAGAACTAGGAAGCCACAGACAGGTTTTCTGGATCTCAGCTGCAGGTGACAAAAGTTCACCTAAATCTTGTTTTAACAGCATAAATCTTTGTATGGTTCAGGCTCTTAATTCACTGCATACTCTTAGAAGTGACAAAGGGGCGCTTGGTGGCATTGCCACAACAGACCCTTAGGTTCTGCAAAATATATTCTGCTCTAGGTGCAGATGCATTTTTAAGAATTTGTTTTTCTCTGGCTTTTCTTGAATTAATGTTAATAAAAGCTGCCTCAACCTCTTATTTTTCTATATGAACACAAAAATTGCAGCTGCCTGCCAAGTCTGCTGAGAGATGGATGTAATAATTTTCAATTGGACTGTTAGCCCAAAGGGAACCCGATAGCAAGAGATTGACAGATGCAGCATGGATTATCTTGTGCTCTGAACTCAGCCCAATTTGTGGTTTGTTGCAGGTGCTAAAGAGATTGATATTGCTGCTACCCTGGAGCACTTGAGGGACCAGAGACCAGGCATGGTCCAGACAAAGGTACTGTCAATAAATCCACTGGGATTTTAAATACATTAAAGGTCTTTCTCAGTAGTTGTTTTCGTGACAGAAGAGAGAGGGTATGACCTAATTTAACGCAGGTCGCTTGCTGATTACTCTGTTTGGCTCCCTACCAACTGAGGTTTATTTATGCTGAAGATTTATCTCGGTTACTTTCTTTGGTGTTTACTGCTCTTTCTTGTAGCATCTCCAACATCTATCTTGATTACCATATATGAAGGGCAGTCAAGACAACAATCTATAGCCTACTAAAGAAAATGCACATTTGAAAGAATGTTCTTGCTTTCATCCTGAAATATGGATTATTTTCTTAGAGTATCTGTGCTTAACTGTGCATGTAATATTTTTTAAAAGCTTCAGCTCATTAAAGAGATTATAACTGCTGCATTTGGGGGTTTTTTTGGAAAAAAATTTTGAATTAAAGGAAATATAATTTTGTAGGAAATCAAGTCATTTTTAGTATCTTTGAACAGAACAATTTACATCGTGCCTAAAGCCATGTCCTTTATGGATGTAGCATGGTAGCTATATTTGTACCCTTTGGTGAGGTGAACATCTTATTCTATAATTCCTGTCAGTTGTAATAAGTTTGATATTTTTGCACAATGTAAAACTTTTAAAGATAGCTGATGGTGTGATTGTAGTCCCTTAAATTAGAAATGGAACTTTCTATTATTAACAGTTTCAGTGATGTATGGAATAATATTTTGGGGTATTTACTGCAAGTTAAGACCTGCAAATATGACAATAAAGAAACTTGTTCATGGCATGGAGTCCAAATAAATCTGTATATGACATTGTAAAATGTCAAATAAGAGTTATAGCCCCAAACTGAGTAACAAGAGCAATGTGACAGTGCTCTGTCTTGGCTAGGCTGGAATTGATAGGAAAATCCGCAGCATTTAGGGAGTTGAAATTGCTGAGGGACAAAGGTGAAATAAATGTGTGTTGCAGGAATCATTGGCTCATAACTTTTCTTGAATCTCTTCCTAATCATTTTATCTTCCCACTAATAATAGGAGAAGTGCTGGAGAACAGTTGGGGGGATGTTAATTATTATATACCAATTAAGTAAGTGCATGAAAAATAAAGATGAGCCAGTCAAAGCTAACTAATCTTTATCTGCAAGTAAGACATAAAATTGGACAAATCTTTCTTCTGCTTTGATTATTCAGACTGGAGAAAAAATGCATATAGCACACAGTATCCAATGTCACATATATTTACTCCGAGGGAAGATGCAAGTCCTGAACTACTCTGTAAATGCATCCAAAATATATGGCAGCTCTGCAGAAATATAGAGCTCAGATTCCAGTTTCCCTCCAGGGCAGAGAAATTACAGCTTGTTGCCTTCAAGAAAAGAAAAAACATAGCTCCAGAACAAAGAATGAAGTTATGCGAACAATTTCTCTTACTTAGCTCAGAAATAGTTACCGAGTCCCATGAAAATCTCACTCAAGACATGTTTTTCCCCTCCATTTATCTGGAAGAGCTCCAGAAAAGAAATGTATCCTGTGTTTTCATACAGGATGAAAAATTTTCTCAGGATATTGCTTATCTCTTCTCTTGCTCCTTCTTCCATCATTGTCGTTTTCTCAAAACCACCCAAATCACTTATTCAAGCTAATGTCTTGCAAATTATAAATATCTGGTTACATGCTAGCAATGCACGATCCCCAGAGAATTTTTCTGATGGATTTAAACAAACCCCTGTGCTTTCCCAACTGAATACAAATGAGGAATATTAGACTCTAGGAGTAATTTAAAACAATAGATTAAAAGTCAGGTTAGAAATGCCAATTACAGAATATCCCTAGGCAAAATAAACACCAACTTACTTCAGCAATGTTATTGTGTTTCCAGCAGGCAGCGCTCCACATTTTCAATAAGCATGTGAAAGATTTGTTTGCAACATTTTGTCTTCTAGAAGGGATCTTTAATTCAAAAGCACTGTATATAATAAATGGTAATGAAATTATCATAACGACATTCTGCATTTCTAAGAAGCATAATAGAGGGTTTGTGGTTTTGTTATTTTTTTTTCAGGGGAATCATAAAATAGAATTGATATGCCACATGTGAGAGGAAAAAGTAATGGAGGAGGAAGTGTATTCTCTGTAATGGGAAAAATATATTTCCTTTTTTTCTCTCTCCTTCTATATCTTTCCTCTTGCAATCTGTAATATTTAGCTAAGGTTCTTTATTGTGTCATATATGCTACATGTACTCAGGTTGTCTTCCTGGGAATTTTTATTTGTAGACTTAATGAAACATAGATAATTATTTTTTACCTAAATATATTCTTGTCACCTCTGCATTATAGGTGGACTGATGCCACAAAATGCCTGTCCAGCTTTGTTTTCTAGGCAAAGCTAGATGTTAAAATTAATCTCCAGTCAATCTTGTATATGCGAATAGCATATGTGAATGACAGTGTAGCTGTACAAAACAACGAATTGAGCTCCTTTAAATTTTACTGAAATTGATTTGCTCTAACTGTGGTTGTTCTCATGGAAAGGTGTAGAAGGTGTGTAAAGGCTTTTCTTTGGAGGGCGATGATACACATCAATGGAAGCTGCACTCTGCATTTTGTCTGTGTGTATTACACAAAAGGAAGGAGGGGGAGGAGCTCAGCTGCGCCATCCCAGAAGGACAATGTCCTCACACATCTCACGTCTGCTGTACTGCCCCCTTTACTGCAGTGTTTCACAGTCAGTTTTGAGCTCTGGATGTAAAGATTATGCTTTGTAAGTTGTTTTGCCCCAGTGATTTAGGGTCACACCTAATGTTATCTGGTGGTCTCCGCTGAACTTGTCTCCAAAATCCATATCTGAACTTTGGAGTTCATGTTGATCAGTCCACGGTCCTTGGGTGAGACAGACACTTTTCCTCAGGTGGTGCAATGATGCCTCTGTGAGGGGTAAAGGCACTCGCAGGTCAGATGGTCTCCAGCCTAACAGATCTTCACAGTAAGGTGAACACATCTCTGACCAACAAAGTTAAAGGGCGGATTTGCTTAGTGAATAACTTTAGAGTAATATAAGTTATTTTCAGCAATGGGACTAATATTAAAGTATTGTAGTCCCCAATCTTACCAGTTTTTCCTGACTGTAAACTACTCAGAGCACATTAGGTAGCCTCATTACCATGGGCAGCTTCTCTTCTTCCGAACTGACGCCTACATCTTGGAAGAGTCATCTGCACATCACTGAAACTTGGCTGCATCACTGTGTCAACCCTGTCATGTTCAGATCAGCCTCTCCTGTTGCTGTGCTCCCCGTGCTCCAAGGACTGGCAGCAACAGGGACCAGCTGTCCTGCTCACATCTGAACGTCGGCATCCTGGGAGCACCCGCTTTGCCCGTCTCCTGCCAGCCCCAGCACAAGGGCCTCCCACCCTGCCCAGGCTGCTCCTCAGGTCTCTAACCTTGCAGGGCTGCATAGATGGGGTCCAGTGGCTGCTGGCTCTTCCTGCCAAGGCTCTTTTGCCCAGAGTTGAGCAATTCTCATGCATCACCCCAAATTTCCTGAAGCTTTTTGAGCCAGTACAAGCACCCAGTTTGGTTCTGGCACAGCATGTCCAGATGAATGCCCTCTGCTTCCGCTGCCCTCCAGCTCCTCTCACACATTCAGTATGCTCTGGTTAAAATATAACTGCTGCTCCTAGGTGGCCACCAGCATTTCCAGTCTTTTCTTTAATTGCAGACACCTTGGGGAGTGCAGGGAGGCATAGGCAGACATATACACCATTTGCTGTGCCTAATGAGGATGAGTCCTACTCTTTAGGGTGAATTGATGTCTGATTAAAAACTATTGGCTGCAGTCCAGCAAACATACAAGGATGCCACTTTGACAGCACCAAGCAGACAGCAAAATTCTTGAATGTCAGTGTCTCTGAGAAATTATTCTGATTTCTGTTCTTTTTCTGCTCAGGAACTGTTCCCATCATAGCTTCTCTCTGAGGCATCTCCACATGGGAGATGACTCTGCAGTAGCGTAAGACAAAGCAGAGAAGACTGGCACTGAATTGCAGGAATTAGAAGTCAGCTGTCTTTCTGAACCATGGGTTGCACATCTGTAGTTTGTTCTTTCATCTTTCATGCAGATTTCCACAGTAAAATGAAACACTGTGGAAAATGAACGCTATTAGTCCAGTAATCACCTTTGGGGGCTTGCTGTGTTCTGCATCTACCCACTACTGCTGTGTACATACCTGCAGCCATCCTGCACAGTCCCTGGCAGTGCAAACTGAGGAGCTGGAGGTACCTACCACATCACCAATTTTTTAATTGGAGACACAGAGAGTATCCCAGCGGTGATCTCATGATACTTTGCAGGGTCCATCTCAGACCTCCATTCTCAAAGTTGGTTCTTCAGCAGCTCTTGACCCTAGCTGGCTTAAACCACTGAGGTACTTCTAGAAAATTCAGAAACTTCTCCACAGTCCTTGTCTGGTGTCCTTAATTTCCCTATATTCTGAGTAAAACTTCCCACATTTCTTTTTTCATCTGAAAAGTTGCAAACACCAAATCATCCTGTCAAATATTGCAGTAAGATAAATTTCTGAGAAAAATTACTTGCTTAGAAAATACAACACCTGTTAACCTTGAGGAAGTAAAGCTCCTTTGTCCTTCTGTAGGACTACACAGTTCAGGAGTGTGTTAGGGTTGCACTCATAAGAGGTGGCCGTTCACGGCTGTGTCCTTCACAACTCTGCCAATGTAGCGCAGAAGCCTGTTTGTAATTTCGTTTTTATGCTGACAGTAAATTAATAGCAGAAGAAAAGCCTTCCCAAGTATTTCTTAAATAGGAGTGGTCTAAACATCTTTGGGTAATTTGTGGGTGCAGACAGGCTGTTAAAAAGGGAGGCTGAAAAAGAACAGTAACAGGTAAACCAGAAAACAGATATTGTTCTGTATAATAGATAGAAGGTGAGGAGATATTTATTCTAGCTGATTTCAACTAGAAACAGTACTGAGAAAAGCCAAAGGCTCTGCTTTGCAGCATCTCACCTATTTCATATCACAATTATGTTAACGAGTTCCCATCTCTGTGTCAGAAGGAAATGGCTGGTGATCAACTACTCCCAAACCCTTCTGACCACACAATTGCAATACATCATTGTGTCCCAATTGCTTAGTTTCTGCTACCAACATTTTTCTCCATTAAAATGACTCCGGCTTCAAGATGCTGTCAGACGTGTTATATGGCATCAATAATCCCAGAACATTTTGTTCCTTTCCGTTGCAGTGTACAGTTCATCCTGCATATTCATATTTTTAACAATGTCTTGAGGATGCTCGGCTGCAGAATAGTGCACCAGGCTTTTGGAAAGTGTTTTGTTTTATTATTCAGAGTATGCGTTTGTTCTCTTCACAGGAGCAGTTTGAGTTTGCTTTGACAGCGGTTGCAGAGGAAGTGAACGCAATACTCAAGGCACTTCCCCAGTGAGCAGCTCAGTCTCACGAAGGTTCCCGCAGGATCCATCCCTCGTTTTCCTCATCTTCAGTCCCTGTGAATGCTCTTGGAAACCATGACCTGACTTTAACTGTGCATCTTCTGTTGTAACCACATAGTGATAGGGTCCTTACAAACTCCCTTAGCTGGTAAAAGTTCAACAGTTAAAATGTGTATTCTGTTTTTTGGGGTTTTAAACAAATTTTTAAAAGTACATTGAAGCCTCGGATTAAGTGACAGAACAATCCATCTAATTCCTTTCACATCCTCAAAGCCCTGAATGTCACACTTTGAAAGCACACATTCATGTTCTTAATAGCAAATATACAGTATTGTGGGTAATTAGTGCAGTCAATATAGTCTCAGAAAACAGTGTTCTGTTATATTTTGTAACTTCCACAAGGCTGAATAAGGGGTGGGGCCTGAAGAGGATGGTGATTGTTCCTATACAATGCTAAGCAAGAGCATGAAACAGTGCTGAGGGTGTGAGTAAACACAGGTCCAGGCTCTGGCAAAGAGAGCTTGTACCTTTTCGTGCTGGGCTTTGGCAAGCAGATGTTTTCTTAACTGTTGTTTACTTTTCAGCTTTGTGCCATGAATGGAAGAAAATCTGAACTATAAGTAAATAGGCCTGCACAGTTGTTGCAACTGAGGAGAACAAGTTGGTCACATTAATGGGAAGCCAGGCGATAACGAGCACAACAACTCTGACCACGTACCTACACTGACAGCACAGAAAAGGGGAGTGTAGGCTCACCTCAGGTGATGGGGAAGGGCCCTGTCACCAGTCAGGTAAATGTCCAGAGCTGTTATGGAAACAGATTTTTGATTTTATGGGGTTAGTGAGGAAGAAAATGGGACTATCCTCTTTACATTTTCGCATTCCCCTCTGTAAAATTGTGCTGTGCCATCCTTTTTAGCCGGGAAAGTATATTTCTGTAAAAGCCTGGCTGAAAGAGAAATCTCCAGTCTGCATTTTATGATTCTCATCGAGTTTGTCTGATCCAGACATTCTTTGCACCTATCTGCAGAGGCTCTGCTTGGTCCTTGTTCTGAATGATACCTATTTTAACTCACCATTAAGGGATAAAGAAGCACACGGGTTGAATTTCAGAGATTCTTGTGTTCTCAAAATCCTAATGCCTACTGTTGCAAAGTAATGCTGAAATATGTCTGTAAATGGTTTGGTTATGCAATCTCGCTTATGTGAATTCACAGGTTTAGTTGTGCCATTCTTCTGAAGAAATTTAAATTATTGATGGAAAGTACTCTGATATGTTTCAATGAAGGGCCTGAGAGTAAAATTATCAAAGGTATTTAAGTGATCTAGGCTCTTAATTTCATTTTCAAAAGTGAATACTTGGATGCTTTTTCATATGTTATCCTACATCTCTGTGATTTAAGAATTTTGGGGTGCTTTTTTCCAAAGTCTTAACAGTGTTGTATGCTTGAAACCATATTAAGCTAATCATATGACTTCAGCACTGGAAAATATATCATTGAATTTAACTTGGGAAGGGGAAGCTTTTATAAACTTCTAATCAGTGAAATGTTAAAGAGAACAATATCACAGAGTTTTGCTGGCACAAAGGTAACAGGCATCTATTGAAATCAACCATATTGCAATTTTGTGTTGTAGGTGTGGATATTGGTGATTTCTTCTTTCTAGCAATTAAAGACTTATTAAAAAAAAAAAGCAGAAGGCTTGTTACTTTTCGCCATACATTTTTGTATGCTTTATTTGGTATGTGCTGTTGCTTAATTTGTGCATCCCATTACTATGGGAGTACAGAGCAGTTACTGCAGATGCCATCATCCTCTTAAGTACACATACTGTACATTAAGCCACATGTTTATTTTATGGCCTAAGCATTTTAGAGCTTTCCTAGCAATAACTAAAAAAACTAATGGAGTATGAATGAGAAAATTGCCTTTTTCATTTGATAATTTAGGTTTAACAGGATTCTTTTATTACTTTAGCTAACACAAAATTGCAGATCAGGGCAGATGAGATCAGTTTGAGCAGTATCAGCAAGTGTTTGAAGTAGATTTACTGTGAACCATGTACTGCAGCCTTCTGAAAATACAGGTAGTTATATCCAAGCAAACTGTCCAAAGAATCAAAATTAGGGCATCCTAAGCCAAGCCCTCCGATTATCGGGTAGAATTATTTCCCAGTGCAAGATGCTGTGCCATTGCCTACTGCCAATGGGATAATGGGTTTTTACCACAGATTTCTGCCCTGGGATTCATTAGCGTTCACCTTCTGACTGTCCCTGTGCGTACCACAAATATGGCTGATGAGCCTTTTGTTTGCACTTCAGGAATATTTTTTAATTGTTCTTTTGCAAACATTTGCATTTTATAATATCAATTTCAGAGTGATCCCTATTAATACACAAGCAGCTGAGTATAAGACTTAAATATTGGCCTTCATGCTTCAGAGTTTATTTAGCATAGATTAGAGGGCATTAATCTTCCCCAAGGCTGATGGGGCAGGGGCATATGGCATATAATGGGGCATACTTGTAGACCAGTTTACACACAGAAAGATGCAGTCTTACTCAGAGGGTTAGAGTATCTCCCACTGAATGTCATTGACAGTCCTGTTACTTCAGCCGTGTTTTGTACAGTTCTTCCACAAAGAGGTGCCAGGCTTATTCTGTTGACTGTAAACTATCATGCAGAGTATTTCATCTGTGCAGGTAGCATACTGTTCACACCTCTCAATAAATACCCTGCTTCTGGGGGTGATAATCTGCTGCAGGGTCTATTAGTGAAATGCAGGTTTCAGTTGCACCAGGGCGATCCGGAGGGGTTTGACAATCCATTTCCCGGGACGATGCCAAAGCCATGGATGAAGCCACAGAAATGGATTTCTCATGCAGAGCAGGTATTTCTCTACCCTTTTCACTGCAGGTAGCTTAATCCTTGTGATGTGGCAAAGGATGTTGTTCAGGTTGCCCCTGGCCACTTGCGCTGGACGTGGGACCTGCCCCGTGTTCACTGGCAGGTTGAGTTGAGCTTCTTCCTGGAAGCCAGGACCACCTGAGAGCCCAGAGTCAAATGAGACCCACGGCCCTTCCCTGTTCAATATTCTGCTTGATCTTTAGTAAACTGATTGTGATTGAAGCTTGGGCTGGTGTCTGACGTGTAGCCATAAACAGCATGTGTTTAATATTGACCATCCTCGTGTGCTTGATAAAGACAAATTGAATCTACAGGTGCTGTTTGTGTGGTTGAATCTTTAAATGACATTTAAAGGGGGGGAGCTGCAGGAGGGTGATTTAACCCCAGTGCTCACAGTTTCCTGCCTTTCTGGTCAAAGCCTGTGGCAGAGGGAGAAACCCCTGTTTTCCCGCAGGCACGGCAGCGAGCACAGCTGCTGGCCCTGAGCAGGGCAGTGACCTGACCAAACCCCATGCTTATGTAGTCACCATGTATGCAGATATGAGGGACAGAGAGGTGGTTGTCACCAGTGTTGATAGTTCATAGGAGTAACAGCACAGTTGCTCTCTCCAGCCTTCGCCCTTCCCATGACATGGGCCGGCATGGGGAGGGATGGAGGGGCAGGACAGCATCGTTCCCCAAAGCCCAGATCCTTGAGTTTTGGCCCTAGCCACAGGGAAAACAGCGTGAGGTTTGCTGTCGGCTTCATGTGTTTCAGGTGTGAGCTCTAACCATTGCTTTTGACCATCATCTGTGGGACCTGATGCAGCAGGTAACATCCAGTGGAAGTCCTTGGCAATTGTGAGGGCCAAGAATGAATTTCAGCAGAAAATCCCACATCCAAATTTCAATGCAGTAGCAAAACAAGCAAGATTATTTTTATAGATGCTACTAAATGTTTAAAACATTTTAAAATATTTTTAAAATCTACACCAATGACTAAACCTTGTTCCTGTCTCTAGCATGCATGCAGAACCAATCTCCATCCATCCCCAGGGGAATGACAGCTATAGTACCTGTAAGGAGTTCATGCTTTATTAGTCAAGTGGAACATTAATAAAACCCAGCCCACTTCATAATTTCCAGAATATTCATTAATTTAAAAAACTGTTTACTGGAATAGAAAACAAGTATTGGATTAGCTTTGTTACAGAACGATAGCTCTCCTAATTTTTATTCTGCATATTTTATTCTTTGTTTAGAAAATTCTCTTAAGAAGCAGTTGAGATAATTCGCTTTTTAAAACTGTACAGTTTCTATGGTTTTGCTTTTTAAATGAGAGTACACTTTGTAGATTTCATTATTATATTTTTCTGTTAAGATTACATTGGGCATTACAAAAGCATTCCCCACCACAGTGAAAAGAAAGCTGTCCTGTTGGTTTATTGTAAAAGAAAAAAAAAATAATTAAAACAAAATTGCAGAGCTGTGGCATACTCAAAACAATTAGAGCATGACTCTTTACTACTCTTCATTTACCACATTAGAAATAAAATAAAGTTACACCAGCAAGATTTCATTTGAAGCTGTTCTTGCATGCTGTTTGTACTGTATTTGATGGCATAATATTGTTTTGTTTACAACCTTTCCTTTCTTGTCATTCTATTATATTCTTTGTATGTATATAGTTAAAAAAAAAGATTATACAAAAGTATTTTGTTCTACCTCTGTAAAAATCATATTTGTGAATAAAGTCACATTGTCTGTGGAGTATGGTATTGTGAATACAGCATTAACAGCTGGTGCTTTGCTTTTATTTGGGGGGTGGGAGCGGTACCTCCATCCGTTGCTGGAGAGCTGGATTCTGAATATCCAAGTTGGGCACACGGGGCTGACAGAGAGGGGCACAAATGTCCTGCTGGTGGCTTGGAGGTGCACATTTAATCTGCTCTGAGCAAAAGAGATTGCAGCCACCTCTGGCTTGGGTGTGTGGCCTGTAATATTGCAGCTTCCAACGCTATTGATCCAGGCAGACTCCTGTGTTCAGACCAGAAAGTGAAGCAGGCAAAAAAATTACTAAATTACAGCAACCCTCCTTGGGCAACCGGGAAGTGAAAAAATTTGGCCTATAGTGTGTGTCACAGAGTGTACAAGTTAACACACGGAATAAATGATACCCTCTTTCAGGAGAATTAAAGGTAGGAAGATGTTTTTGGGGAGGGAAGGCTGGTGGATCAGAGCATCACGTAATGGGTGGTACAGGCTGCCCAAGGATTTATAGTTTTAAAATAGTAGCAGGAATCACAGAGGGATTTGAACGGGTAATGGAAAATACTCACTGTTATGTTAAATAAGGTTAAGAGGAATAAAGTCTAAGGTTCCCACATAAGCATGGCATAAAATAACCAGTCTTTTCCCCGGGGGATGGGAAGTAATTTTCCTATAAGTACTGTGCATTATATGAAGGTTTGTATCTTTCCATGAAATATCTATTGTTAGCTGTTATCAGAGGCAGTCTTTAGGATTAGACAGCCCTGGTATGGCAATTTTCATGGTCCTGTATTGTGTGTTAAAATTTCACTTGTGTTTTGAAGAAGACTTAAAATAGTTTGCCACGTACCTGGAAAAAACTAGAAAAATGCAAATAGAAAGGTAGAAACCGTCCTCGTCCAGCTCACTCCCTTCCCATCAGAAGAATCACATTTTGCATTCTTTAACCTTGTTTGTGTAGTTGAGTGTTTTAATATCTATGCCTTTCTCAGTGTAAGAAGGTGACTTTCATCTTGGAAGCAAAATATATACATCATTATAGCTATTTTCCTGGTGGTGTAATTTAGGAGGTCTTTCATCTCCAAGATAGCTTTCTGGAGCCTCTGGTAACATCAGATGGAGGACAAAAAGAGAAATACGTTTAACTATGTAACTACTGGAGCATTATGTATCTTCTAGGCAAACACGAAAGCCATCAGTTGTGCGTACATTGATTCATGGGGCCACCGCTTGCTTTTGCTTCATGCTACACAGAAACACAGAGCCTTGCCCTCTCCTGTGCTGACTGTAGGATAGTGTCTCAGCTGTGCCAAGAAGCATTACTTCGTTGCTGTTGTTCTTGGTCTTCTATTTATGGTCTAGCTCATTAACAGTACGGCAGACTTGGTATTGTCTTCTGGTAGGGCAGAGGAAAGAGCTGAGTTTGAATATCAGCCTGGAGCATCCCCAGCACACCTGAATACTCTTGTTGCACAGCCCGTGCTGTGATAACACACCTCCTCTGAGCCTGAGCTGTTCACACTTTTGGGGAAGCAGGAGGACACAGCACTAAGCAAACTGGGGGAGAGGAGGAAAGAGCTGCCCATCTGCTGCCCTGCTTGGTGCCAGCGTGAAAGGGAGAGACTTGCTTCTGCTCCCAGCTGAACTACTGCAGTCCCTCATACAGTATAAAAACCAGGCATCTTTCAAGTTGTCCAGAGTTCCTCGGGGTTTTATTTTTAGGACTTGTTGTAGAACTTCAGTGCTGACGGGATTGGTATTTCTGTTTTGCACGCTGAACAAATACAAAGAACTCTGCACCCACAGGGAGGGGTAACCAGTAGGCTGTGTTTATTCTTGGTTTAGTGATAGGACTGGCACACTGCATGCTTGAAACAACTGAATCCTTGGGGAAATTCTTCCTGCAATGGAGTTAAGCCAAAAATTAATTTCACCCCTGGTGAATGTACCAGTTATCCCCCACATGCAGGTAAATCAGCAATACAGAAAAAAGACTTTACATGGATGACCATCCTGGGAGATGCAGACTCAAACTAAGTTTTGGGCTCTACAACTCACATAGTTGCTCTGCACCAGATTTTTCCCTGCAGGAGCTTTGGCCACAGTTCTCAAAAAACAGGAATATTTTACTCCATTTCCAGCAGAGCATAGGGGTGGGATTCATCTTAACCAACTTCTGAGTAGCTTTTGCATGGAATTCTACAGATGGGCAACTCATCATAAGCTTCCTTTGTAGTCAGTGAAGGAAAATAAGCATTTTTAGGGTGTGATTTATCTGATCTGGTTTGGATGTCTACCCTATTCACCCAATACCCTGAAATGGGAGTTCCAAAGTTTAACTCGGCATTAGGTAGAAAAGCATTTCCTTTTGATGCTGTAAACCTATTCCCTCATAACTGCATTGGATCATTTGTGAGAAAAAGGGAAATAACTTCTGATTTTCTAGACCATTACTTTATAGACATCCTTATCCTATTCCTGCTGTTTTCCTGTTCCACATGGCAGACTTCTCTACTTAGAGAAGTTGTCCTATGCCTTTGATCACCTTTACTACCCCTCACCTTACCATTTCTGTTTCTACTACACTTGCTCTCAGGTGCACAGGGCCCCAGCTATGGTGCATAATCGCGTAGTGAAGTTTTTCTCTTTTTTCTTTTCTTTGGAATTTCTAACACTCTATTGCTCTCCTCCACTGCTGAGCACTGAGCTGGTGCTCACAGACCACCCTCATTCACAGCAATACCAGATTTCCTTTTCTTCAGGGCAATAGCTCGCCCAGAGGTCATCATTATGTCTTTACTGTTAGGGATGTATTTCATGATGTGCATTACTTTATCATGAGTGATTTCATCTGCCATATTCATACAGACACACATTATCACAAGATATCTCCATGACACTTCACAGTTATTTTTCTTTTTATGACCCTAGATAGTATGTGTCATCCACACTCTGCCACCTTACTATCACCTCCTCCATTTTCACATTGTTTATATTGGGGAATCAACACCACTGCAAAAACTCTCCCTTGCTTCCCAACCTGTTTCTTATCTTTTAACCACTCATTAATCCACAAAAGAACTTCCCCCTAATCCCATAGCAGCTCAGTTTCTGCAAGAACCTTTCATGAGATGGTCTTTGCCAAAAGCTTTTAGAAAAGCCAAATACACAATATCAAGTAAATCACCCACAGCAACATGCTCACTGATTCCTTCAAAGCTTTTTAGTAGGCTTTTGGACACAACTTCCCCCTACAAAAGCCATGTTGCTTCTCCCTCCCCCTTATGCCATCAGTTATGTAGGATCTAGACATAAGGGGGTGAATGCAGCTTATAGAGTAAGACACCTACTAAAATAGCTTTGGTATCCTTTTGAAGTCAGTGGAGAGCTACTGAATGGACTTTAAAATGGAGCTCTGCAGCTCAGCTAATGCAAACCCCCACTCAAAGCAGCACTTGGAGCACATTGCTCAGGGTCATTTCCAGATGACTTTTGAGTATCTCCAGAGACGCAGATTCCTCTGGGTCCTTTTTATGAAAAATATCTTTTCAAGACCTAATTGAAATTCCCCTTGATGCAGATTGATTGCTAATCAGCTCCCCAAAAGGAGACGCCTGCACTTAGACAGCCAAATCCCTCTCTAGGCTTCACCAACAAGGTTGTCATTTACTGTAGTACACACTCGGGCATGTAGCACACGTGGAGGCATTTATATTTAAGTGTCTGATTCCATGAGCTGAATCCCACCCTCTGGGCAGAATACAGTGCTTGCTTGTAAATGTTTGATGTCACTGCAGATACTGTGGGTATCCTGCCTAGCCTCCAGCACTCACGGCAAATGGCTGAGCGTCTGAAGACCTGTGTTTTGTTTGCCAGCCCTGTGCTGGTGGCTTAGATCTCCTGAGGTGCCTCAAATGATGTTGAATGCCTAAATCCCACATCATGTGTCTACCAGGTATATTCTGTAACTTCTACTGAAACACAAGGTATAGGAGGGAATTTCACAGGACAGTAGTTTCTCAGATATAACCCACCACTCCCAAACTGACAGCAGCTTTTGAAAGCCCTCATTATGCCTATTTGAACATACATCAGTACCAGATTCAAGGTACAGCTATGACTTCAGCAGCAGACAGCATTGCTTGAGCGTATGCCACGCCCGGGCATGAGGTGCTGTGATGACCGCAGCAGGGCACAACTGGAGAGTGGCCTTTATGCTGGGTAATGCTTAATGGCTTTGCGTACCTCAGAGCCAGTGACAGCGTTCCGTGGGAGCATAGGCACTGTTGCTTTCCAGCACAAGAGGGGAAAAAAGGGGGAAGTGGCCAAAAAGATGGTATTTAGACTTTTGAGTTCATGTAAAAAAAAAACCTAGTGAACAGCAGTGTTCTAGTAGCACTTGTTTCTAAATGTGACATCCATTTCCTTCAAGCAGGAAATCTGCTCCATTTTCCAGCAGATTTCATTTGTGTTGTCCAAGTTAGAAATGTTTGTTCCTGCATACAGATATTATGATAAAGAGAGAGCATGAGCAAGACCAGTTCTTGCAGTTTTACTGATGCTACACCTAATCTGTTGGGCAGAAGCCAAAGTGGACCCACAGCTTTGCGATCCTGATAAAAGCATTGCCAAAGCTGAAAGGAAACCAGTGCTCTCATGAGTGGCTGAAGGGGAAAAACAAACCACCACTTTTTCCAGAATTACCTTTTGATTATTTATAGATTTGTTTCCATGAGCAGGAATACACATCTCTTTTTGGAAAAGGAGATTAATTTAACATCTGGTGTGTGTAGCCATGCATGGTTGAAGGAGCTGAGTAAGTGACCTGACTCAATGAGACATTCCTTGCAGAACAGAAGGTCTTTAGCATTGGCTTTTTTATCTTTTCTACTGTTCATTCTAAATAGAGGCCACATTTTTATTTTATTTTTTTAAATAAGGTATTATAGAAGAGGAAGTAACAAGTTAGGATCTATTAGGATTCATCTGAAATGAATTACAGTTCTTCCCATCCCATGGACTTCCATTGCAAAGACACATAAGGCAGGCAACCAAGCCAAACTGTGTTCCTAAGCAGTTAGGTAGGACCTGGCCTTCCTTGCAGTTTCAGCACAAAATGCTAAGCTTTTTGGAGAAACCCTTAGGTTATGTCCTTTTTGTTAACTCACCTTTATTTTTCTCTGAGGTTGAGGGAGTAAAGACACTATAACAACATGATGAGATAATGAGATGACTTGGGAAAGAAAACATTTGTGATGCACTGCTGGCTATTACACTTTCAGCATTTTTGTTCTGAAAGATTTTGTTATAGCTGTGTTTGCTGAACCTGACTCTATACCACGTCTTCCTTGGAATCTGTTATGCCAAATACCTTCCCTGCTTGACTTCCACCTCCCTTATTCCCCATGGCCAAGATGCCAAATGGAGATGGGCATGGTTTGTAGGCTGGTACCCCTCTGACATGAGGGTGGAAAGCATAAGAATAGAAATCTTGAAGATAAGACTGCTGTTAGCATGATCTCTACAGGAAAAATGTGGGTCCTTGCTCTACAGAACTAACCCCATATTGTCACATTCACCAAGGAATGGGAAGGATGGACACTTTTGTACTGATCTCCAGAGTTGTCATCTCACTGCCTGGGCATGTTCCAGTCTCTAATAATCTTATTCTTCTCAGTAAGAAAAAGAATACATTTTTTGTCAGTGTTGTAGGTATTTACGCTGGGAGACCACCACAGCTCTTCCTATCCTGCACCCACCCAAATCTGCCTTTCTGTAAGTTGCTAACGCCTCTAATGTGCACAAAGCCATGTAAATGTCCACAAAGCTCCTTTTTAGCAGAACGCTGGCTTGTAAAAGCTTTTGTAATTTTCCTTGGTGAATTCCAGTCCTGTAAAAGCAGGACTTATGCATATGGCAGGCACAAAAAGCCCTACCATACCCAATGCTATTCCCCCCATCCTAAAGCAGACTCCTGCAGCTATATATCAAGTCTAACTGGGTCTGACCAGCGTGAGTCACTGAGACCATCACATTTTAAAGGTTTGTTCTGAATAGATGGCTGATGCTGCACTATTTCTAATGTATGTCAATTAATTAACAATTTAATGCTGGCTGAAAATGCCATTATAGCTTTTACTTTTGGCATCTGTGAAAGCTCATTTAATATTAAGTTTTTTAAGTTAGGGAAAATTAATTTAATTAGTTGTCTGAGTTTCCCTTTAATGTACAGTGAGATATGGAGGGTTGGGCAAGAGGGCACCAGGATCTTGATAAACTCCTCCTGGCCATACGCAGGATTGGGGAATGCCTGGTGCCTCTGTGCAGGTTAGACCATCCAGAAGATGACAGATAACAGCACAGCAGTGTACCAGTAACAGATATTTTTATAAACCCTTTAATAAGTATTAACTTACACAGACACACACTTTCCTCTCCCCATCCCATCTGCTCCCCAACGCTGCAGTCTGTAATGTAGGCATAGAGGGTGGGATTTGCTTCCCCTAATCCAGCCAGCTAAAAATTAAGTGGTAGTCTCCATTAATACTTTCAGCTTCCTCCCAAATCAGCAGAGAGAGATAAGAAGTGGTAAGTTATTTAGCCCAGAATTGTTTGGGGGCTGAAAGTGGAAAAATACTGTTCCCAGTGGAAAATGCAGGCTGGGTGTTAGGTAGGCAGGACGTTCCTGAAATAGCCTCTCTTGCAGAAGGAAAGCATCACAAGATGTAGAAGGACTCCCACCTGGCTATGGACTTTAGGTCTCCCCTGAAAGTTGCCATTCCCTAGAGTGCCCAGGCTTCTGGTCAGGGAAAGTGCATCTCTTATGGGAGCATTGCACTGCCAACAGTCAACTGCTAGACCCAGCTCCCACAAACCCTCCCTGATGTGCCAGGAGGACTGCAGTGCAAAGCTGAGAGCAGGGATTGCCCATGTGTAGGCTAAGTCTGTGCAAGGATTATGAATAATAGACATTTTGAAGTTGCATGGAAAAAAACATGACTTTTTGTTTTTCTTTTTTAGCCAGAGACTATAAGAAGAATACCAGATGGTGTTCCAGCTCTTAGGGCTGTCCCATGTGCTGTGACACAGGTTTCCTCTTCTGCCATCTTCAAACTTAAGTTTTCCAGATATTCATGATAGGAGTGCAGGTGGTGGGCACTACCACTGGGGTCCTGAACCAGAGGTGAGAAGCTGCCCTGCCATAGTGTGAAATGGCTCTGAAATAGATGGGGATGGAAGACATGCCGTCTTTAACAAAATTTGAAGCCACCTGAGTGATGTTGCGGCCATACGGGTTAGTACCCTGTCCACACCAGAGATGCAGAATCACCTCCTAGCCCTATTGCAACCAAAGTCCAACCTTCTTTTGATCACATTTTGGCCAAAATTTCACCCTTGTTCAACCTTCAGGTGCAGGATGTGGTGTGTTGGGCCACAAGGGAGCCTATTCCACTGAGTTTGTGCTCCAGTTCAATCAATGAAGGAGCTTTTTGCACTGTATGAGAGTAAGCAGCTCCTGATCTGAGAAAGAACAAAATTGTGGCGTTTTTTCACAGCACACCATAGGCCCTCCTGACCTCAAAGGCTCTGAGATGGGGCAGCAGCCCTTCAGCAGAGCAGCATCAGAGCTAAGTGATGACTTGCACCGAGCACAGGAGGAAGGAGAGACCAGCACCAACGAAGCTGAGCAGGGATTTCTTTCCCTGCCTCGCCTCAGCTGTGAGATATGCTGATAACGGCATCACTTTGTGAATGACAAGATCGTCTGCCCCTAGAGAGAGGGCATAAATTCATTAGCCAAATGAAGGGCTCAGAGGTGAATCATGACAGGCCTGGTAATCTGATAAAGAGGAATGTTTCCTTATTAAAATACAGATGCAAAGCTTTATTACTGTTATTTTTAAACCCTCTCTTCCCCACTGAAAGGCCAGCAGATAAAGGATGTGGTACAGATCACTTTTGTTGGCTCTGGGAAAAAGTGAGCTGTGGAAAGGAGGGGACAACACAGGTTTGCACTTTTCACCTGGCTGGTCTGGAGACTTTATTGCTCCTATTCCTTATGTCTTTTCTCCTTCCTATCCACCAGGCTAGTATAATCTGGTCTACTTTCCTTCCGTTTTTGACTTAACATAAATAGCACCTTCTAGCACTTGAAGAGCAACAAAATGAGTTTGCAGTGCCTTGTTAATATTCTTCCTGATATTTTATTTTTTTTAAGCTTTGCTTAATTTTGAAAATGCATTTTGTTGGACATTTGCAACTAATAGGACTGTGCCTGTGACTTTTGACTGCAAATTTATGTTACCTTCTCTGCTAACACTGTGGGTTTTTCCCACTGCGAACCATACCTTACCTACAGATGTTTATCTGTGCAACTATCTCTGGAGCTGTGATATAAACATATCACAGATCTGTATATAAATAAACAACAGCAACAGGAAAAAAAAAAAAAAAAAAAAGCAACAGCACAGCTATGTGGATAGCCAACAGATGGATAAGTGTACCTCCAGACATTTGTGCTGGATAAAATAGCGTCACAGCACTCCTACCAGGCACATGTTCACTTACTCATGGTTGGGCATCTATAACTTTTGGTGTGGGAGACGTCCACCCCTTCGCTACCATCTTGGCTCTGCAAGGAGTTTGGAGTCATTTTGCCTGTACTGGTGTTCCTGAACCTGGTTGTCAGCAGTGCCTCTCCCACCAGATCCCTCCACTGACTCCACCAACACAAGGTGGCCCTAACTGGTAGGAAACCGCAAACCCAATAACCTCCCAGTAAGCGCGCTCTCTCACTGTAGTTGTGGTTTTGGATGTGTTTAAATTAATAAAAAGGAGGTGGTTAGGGACAAAGGTCTAAAGAGGAAGCTGGTAAATTTGGTTTCCTAATGGGTCTGCAAGGATAAAGAAATACTTTCATTGCATCACATATAAAATAGGGATGGTGACACTAATTTTTGCTGAGTACTGGGAGGTGCATGTAGACAGTGGCACAATCTGCAGTTGATTCTTCTCTCTCCCTTGTGTGGCTACACAGAGTGGGTCAGGGTGCAAAATACAAAGTCAAGATACCTGATTTGCTGTAAGGATTTAAGAAATAATTGGAAAATTTTAAATTGGATTTTTCTGAAAAAAAAAAAAGAAATAAAAAATGAAGATGTCCTAGCTTGAGAGTCAGATGCAAAACTGGCAGATTTCTATTGAAAAAATCCAATATTTGGTGAAAAAAATTGATGGAAAAAAATTCACTGAAAATTTGCTCTTTAGGACCTCTGGTTCAAAGGATCATTTCCTGAGGCTTGGCTACCCCAGACTGAGAGTTTAGTCCAATCCCCACAGCTTCTGGTCTAAGTAAGAAACTCTCCATTTTTGTTTTTCATTGCGTAAAAATTCAGGCTGGATTCTGTGCCTTTGCCACCTGCAGGATTCTGAGGGAAAAAAAATTACCACCTACTATGTCTAGAAATGTTTAATCACAAAAGCACCTCAGCCTTTGAGGAGCTTCATGGCTGCAGAGATAATCACACATATTTTGCCTACCATTAGCATTAAGGACAAGAACTAGAAGGTAATTCAGAACCCAAATGAGTGTTCAGAAGGTTGTGATAGATGTCATTTTAAGCACCCTCATCCTTGGGGCTTCAGTCCTAATGGTTCCATGCCTGGGGGTTGACATATACTCCTGGTTTTCCTGTCCCACATCCAAGAATCTTGTGTCACCTGCCATGTCCCAACAAGACAGGACAGCAGTGGGCATTAAACACACTGTCGAGTTGCTCACATCTGTAGCTGGTTGCTGGAAGGACCATACCCCAAGCAGGCCCTGCATGAGTTTTTCTCATTGTATCCTCCCCAGGAAGATCCTGGGGATGTTGGCTCTGCCATGAGCGTGATGAGGCCAGGGCTGTGTCTGCCCTCCAGACATCCCACTGTGAAGGGGACTGTGCACCCCAAAGCTGCTGGTATGCTAATGCCTCACTGCGACCACAAAAGGGAGTGGGGGGTATTCCTTACATGTTGCCTGTCAGATGCATTTACTACTTATCTCTTTCTTTTTCTGAATGTTTGAGAGAAGGTTTAGGATTCACTACAGTACTCACTGCCTTTGGAGCAGGCAAGATGAAGAGCTTTATTACTCTAGATCCAATCCTGACACCACCTAGTCCTGCAGAAAGGACGTTAAGTGTCCTATTCCTACCCAGCCATACTGCACAAGAGGGCTGGCCTCTGCCCCCACGTGGGTTTGAGATATTGGACTCTTTTGTCTCCCCAGCCTCTGCCTGAACTGGCTGCCTGCCGAAAGTCTACATGCTCAAGTCCTGCCTAAGTATGTACGGTAATATTTCCCCTTGCTCATCAGGACAGCATGTGCTTGCACATGCTAATTCCTTTGCAGTCAACGCTTGCAAAGTCACCAGCTCGAGGGACTAAAGTCCTTCATCTGCAGCACAGGGACAGGAGCACTTTTAATAAGGCTAAAAGGAGACTGCCCTGCTACTGAAGGCAATCCACTCTCCTTCAGCCTTCACCTGGGCATTGCTGATGGTTAATACTGCAGGCACCATGGGAGGTATTTGCACCACCGTCTTCATGTGTCTAAATTACAGGCCTAAATTAGCAGCCTGAAGTTATTAACTCATCAGTGGTTGGAGGTAAATGCTCTGGCTGGATACTGTGGCTAAGCAAACCTGCTCCCATTGCCGCAGAGGGAGTTAAGATCTCACATGCGTCATTTAATGGAGACGCCGAATTTTGTGTGAACGGTGCTCCTCTCTCAGAGGGAGGTGAGCCTTGGCACGTCCCTGCCAGTCTCCTGACCAGGTCACATTGGCTTCGCCAGCCTCAGTCCATCCCCAGGGAGTACAGGGGCAAGGCAAGCTGCACTGCTGGGCTATTAGAGTAGGAGAATGAATAATTTTCACAGATTCAGTTAGAAGCTTTCAGACAAATTGCTAAGACATATCAAATGTACGTGACGGAAAACTAAAAGGTGAAACTCTGAAAACATAAAACTATTCTTGCTCTTAGCTTCCCTGGGCCTTATCCAGCAAATGTTTGACTTGGTTTTTCCATATAGTGTTACTGGTTTCAGGAATAATGTTCACAGCGTGTTATATAGAATTGGGTCCTTATTTCATCCATCTGCATTTCTCCTCTAATTTATTGACTTCTCCAGTTCTGATGATTAGGTCAGGCAGTGTCACATGCTTCAAGTACCGAGGCCAATTAACACTCTTTCTGGGTGACCAGGATTGCTGATCGATTAAGCTGCTCCATCCCACTGAGATTCCTTGCTGTTGCAAAGGCAGACATGCAGTCATATAAAATACATTGAAATTGAATTAATGAAAAGGCAGGCCTGAATGACAGCTGAAATGTTTGGGTTTTTTTCTGGAAGGAACCCAAGGTGGGGTTTATTGGACTCCTCTTCCCAGCACTTGGAAAGAAATAACAGCTGTTATTAAAAAGAAAGCCTTTTGGGGAGGGGGGAGGAATTCAGTTCAGCAAAATGGATAGAACTAGCTAAAATAGCTTCTGAACCAAATATGCCTCTCCCTTCCAGAAAATGTTGAAAGTGGGAAATCATAGCAATAATAAAATTGAAGTTTCTTCTAAAAAGTATCCACATTTTACATACTCCCATCCACGCAGGGAAGATGTATTTTTAAACAACTTTCCAAAGCTGTACAGCTCACACTGCTCAATTTTTCAATGCCCAAATTAAAATGGAATTAGCTGAATATAAGTATGTGGATTCATGACCCTGAAGGGTTGCACTGGCATTTCTTTCTGGAAATCCAACCCACGTTCCAGCTTGTGTGATGTTACGAGGGACAAAGGTCTGCTGGATACCCTTGTAATGGGTAATGGGGGCAGTGGAGAAATGGAGAGGGGGTTTTGTCTGCTGGAGAAGGTGACTCAGCCCACACAGTGTTGTATCTTTCTGAGAGTGGATCAGACCAGCCTGACCTAGCACCAGAGATGTCCCTTGGGAATCAATCCAGGTTTTCTCACTCCCAGCCAGAATAGCTAAAAAGTAATCCACATCATTGCATAAAAAGCAAACTCACAGCATTTTCCTGACTAAATACATCTTCAGAATAGCACTGGGCAGTTGAAAAGTCAACAAACACTTAAATGCAAGTGAAACTTGGGTAAATAGCGCAGCTAACTTCTAGTTTGCATCAGAAACTGAGTTCATGTATGTTGTGAGTCACCCACGCAGAGCAGGGCCAGAGCCACGGTAGAGAAGGTAACTGAATCACTGGATGATGGCAGCTTTTATCAGCTTTTTCAGGTAGCTGGAGCCTCAAGCCTCTCAGAGAAGCTCAGCATAGGCACTCTACCACATTTCACGTTAAATAATGCTCGACTTTCCATTTTCTCTTTTGTAACCTGCCAAGAGATACTTCTCTGACACTAATGCAAGCTGAGCTGACACTGAGGTTTACAGCCTCTGGAAAAAAATAATCAGTGAGGGTGCAGTCAGAAGTGGGGCTTGGGAAAGGCAGAGCAAAGCCGGGACAAAAGGCAGGCAGAGGGCCCTTCCTCCAGAGCGGGGGTCTGGGAGCACCAAGGTGGGTGAACATAACACACTAGACATTTGCATTTTCCTTTCAGCTGAAAACTGTTATTTACCCAAGGGCAGCCATAATGTTCCCAGCTCAGATTAGCACCCTCTGTACCAGGCACAAACCCACCACAAGAGTCTGCTCCAAAGGTTGAAGCCCAACTGCATGAGACAGATGAAAGTTAAAGATGGAAGGAGCCAAAGGATTGATTTAGCTGAAGGTAATGTAGAGGACCTGAAGGCGTTCCCAGTCTGATAGGCTGGGCTTGCTTGGCAGAACATCTTTCCGTGGGACAAGGTCCTGTTCCTAGTCTTGATTCCTCATTCTGGGATTTGCATGCATGGCAAATCCAGTCTCAACCTGGCTGAAGATCTGACAGGGCTCTGTCTACGTGAAGTATCCTGTTAGCACCACTAAAGATTTGGATATACCAGTCCCACACAGGACACTGTGAAATGGGATTGTGTTGTCTCCAAATTTTCTCTTGGGTATGCGGATGATTTCCCTTGTGATCTATACCTTCCGGCTCCTTGGCTTGGACAGTCTTTAATGTCAGTCAATTCATCAGCTTTCTGCAAAAAGGGAGTAATTCTGGAAAGCTGAAACATGGTCTTAATTAACATGCTATTGTGGTTAATCTGGTTTACCAATCCCTTAATACAGAGAATCAATACTTACAGACATCAAAGTTGATGAGTTCCCTCCTAGGAAAAAAAAATCTATAAAACATAGATGGCTATACTTCTCAAAGCTACAAATTATAAACAATAAGTTCCACTAAACCCTAATCCATGGTGAAATTTGCTGGTGTTCTAACCCAGAGTACAGCTCGCTCCTGGGCCAAAATTGTTACACAGACCTTTGAGCAGCAGGAGGATAGTGACAACTGCCTTCATAACCATCCTAGCTGGAATGGCACCTCAGTGCATAACTTGGTGGCTTCGCAAAAGAAATCATATTTTTCTTCGTACAGACCATCCAATTGTAGGTGGCTGTGGCAGTTATCTAAATACAATAGTAGAAACATTTAGCCTTGCAGACTTGTTGAGAAAATTTACCAGGCACAGTATTAACTGACCTTACCTGACTTTTTCTGTGATTGATGAAAGTAAAATGTGAATCATAAGGTACTTACCTGGCAAAAAATTCTCTACCGTGAAGTATAATATTTTTCAATTTCAAAGCATGCAAGAAAGATTTATCCCTGCAATAATTTGGTGACTTCTTTAAAATTCTACAGACTGAAAAAAATTGAGACCTGACCAACTTCTGCCTGCCTTGGTGGAGTGGAAACCCAGCCACTGGGGGTAGGAGCTTCATCCATCTTTGCAGTGGGTTGCTATGGTCTAACTGAGTTAAGTAGCTCTTGAGTTGGTCATCTGTATAGGGGTTGCTCCTTTCCCTCTGATAGACATATAAAAGAAAATGGCCATATCACTCAGTAAAACGTTCTTAAATGTTTTCTCATAGCAGATTATATGCATGGCTCTTCCTGATGTTCTTAGTGGGTAGGATAACTTCAGGAGAGCTAACTCACATGCCATACTGCTATGATCCATAGAAATATTGGATACAATGGAATGGTCAACCCATTAGGAAAGGTCCTTTCAGATATGGAGCCTAAATCTTGACTGATACGTCCTTATATGTTGGTGCAAGAGGTACACACTAGCCTCAAAATAGCTTTCAAACAAAACCCATGTTTTGTCATAGCAACCGGCTGGCTTTGCATCAGAGAAAGGACTACCTTGTTCTTGTGTGGACAGTATTATAATATGACACACACGTGGAGACAAGTTGAACTGCCAAAACTCATGAGTTCAAGCTGCAAACCCTTCAGCTCCTCCTGAGTAGCTGTACAACATGTGTCAGTGAGGCCTGCACCTGGACACAGCCAACAGGATAGCTTTAGGTTGTAAGGGAGGAAAAGGACTTCTCCCAGCCTGCAGGGAATATGCAGGAATCGAGGCTTACTGCCTGTGTCTAATCAAATTTTATTTTACACTTACGATTTATTTTATGATTTTTTTCTCTACAGGTGTGCTACAAAAGGCTAACAAAATACTCGTACTTCTAATATTATCTGAATATTGGAGCTTTTACTGTGGGAGACAGTTGGAGTTCTGGCTCTGGGAAGACGAAGAGCCATTGACCAGCAACTTGCAGTTTCAGTGCCAAAGTAAGTCTTACTTCATTCCTTGTAGCCTTGCTATGCTAAAAGCCATTTCCATCAGGTACTTACGGCTCCCAGAAAAGAGGACTTGATCAGGCAAGTTAATTTATGGGCCATCCAATGGGACACAAGGAATCTGATGGTACGTTTCCTCGGACATTGGCACTGGCATGATCCATTTGGGTGTAAATGACTGGATCAGAGCACAATTTACTATAAAGGTCTAGGTTGGAGCAAGCACAGGTTCTCCCTTTTGCTTGATACTTCTCATATAAGAATATTGCCATTTTCTAGCCTTTAAGGTTTTTATATTTTCCTTGGAGATTATATTCTGCAAGGAATAATTCCTTGCAGAAGTGCCCAAAAGCCAATCAAGAATAGAGTAAGGAATATTGGGCCAGTGTATTAGTCAATTTGTCCTCAGAAGAGCTTTTACACTCTCAAATACTATTGTTTAAGCCTTTATTTACAGCTATAGCTATAGCTGTCTGAACACGGCTGTCAGTCAGGAAGCTGAGCAAACAGGTGCCCCCTCTGTAAAGCAAAAGAAGTCTTTGGGCCTCTGAGCAAATAGCTGAGTTCATGGTTGGGATTCTTGCTGCTGCACACAGGGCATCCGAGTGATGTTGCTTTTACTGCACATTTGCCTGCCTGCCTCAGGGGGACATGCGGGGTGGGCAAGGTGCACCACTATGAATTCAGCTATCAAAGTAGACCCTTTGCTGTACATCTCCTGTTATCATAACTTCTGTGTCAGTAACATTTTATTCCAATTTTCTGATAAATCCTGACAGCTGTTGGCCTGAGTTACTATGTGAATTCCTACCTTTTAGGTAGGTCCTTCCCAAAGTGGTCTGTTTTACTGGACTTGTTTAAAGATTCTGGTTTTGGTGAAACTTCAGTACGGTATGCCTTGATCCACAATATTATTTCCTGTGCTCCTACAAAGACTGATGTCATCATGACAGCATCTGAACAGGGAGTCCCAAACAGTCTAGCTTCCAGGACTGTGTTGTCACTGGGGGGATCATAGATGTCCAAACTGAAAAAATGAAAAAAAAAAAAGAGTTAAGTACCATTCCTCCTGGCACTAAGCAACTAAATTCCCAAAAGATTTTTGCAAAGCATCCCCCATAATATCTGTTTCTCTGTCTGATTAAAAATTCTTCTTTGCTTAAAAATAAGTCTCCCATTCTTTCAGTTTTCTAAAAATAGTCACATTTCTAGCTGAGATGCTGCTAATTGGTGACACTTTGTATTCTGAGTCTTATTCATTCCTCATCAAATAGAAAAGTCAGGCTTCACTGGTTCTTTGTGTTGGTGTTAAAAGGTTTACACGCTGGACGTACCTTCCCTGTCTTTTGAGAAACAGAGCTTGTATTTTTTTTCTCTTAAGGTGCATGAGATTCTGAAGGTCATTTCCTGCTAGGACTCCTGAGCTGCCTTATTACTGCTTTCATATGTTTCTGTTTCTTTCTGTGGTAACCTCTTTACAACAACTGAGAGAAGAAGCTGCATATTTTAAAGGTTTGCTGGTGAAACAAAGTCAAATCCATGAATAATTGGGCCCCAATCCAGTGCTGTAATCTATGTGGGCAGGATGCAGATCCTTTAATTCCATTAGGGGTTCTGTGTGTAGGACAAACCTGTGAATAAACCCAGGGAAATCAATGGCTTCTGGTGAGTTAAATTCATTGACAAGAACAAGATTTGCATATGGTATGGGAGTGACAGCACACATAGGATGAAATCCTGGCCCTGTCCATGTCAGGGATGGGAGTTTTGAATCAGTAGTTTAGATTCCACTCATGGTTTGTTGTTTTCCTCACTCCAAGTTTTAAAGACATGCAATTATTTGCAGAGGCAGAACAGGACTGGCAAATTCAATAAGGCAAGTTTTTGATACAGGTCTTTTGCTAATTTAGTACCATACCTGGAAAAAAAATATAGCCTTAGGTTGTTGAGATTAATGAAGTACATTTTGGAGGTGTCCTGAACTGGATGCATTAGCAAACGTATCTAAGCCAAGAAAGCAGCAGCAGACAGATCAAGCAAGATGCATGACTTAGGCACTCTCCAGCAACTTAAGAGCACACTGAGGAGCCAGAAGTAAATAAAGCCACAGTGCAATAGGGAAGCAATGGGCTGCTAATTGTTCTGGTCTGAGCAGATACAGATCACCCTACATGGAAAGAGAAAGAAAATGGAAAATCCCTCCAGAAGTTGCCAGGCTGACATTGCCTCTGTACAGTAGAGCATGGATGAGCAAGCCACCTCTCATTATCACTTCCATCTCTCATGCTGGGTTTTGTAGTGTGATAAAGAATTAGGTTTAGCAAATTAGGTAAGGGAAAGGGAATTTGGAAATGACACCCCTGATGATTGATGATACTAATAATATTGCGGCAAGGAGATCCCCTTCCCCCATCAAACAGGGCACATGCAGACACAGCCCTGCACACTGTCTGAACATAAATATCAGTGTATACAACATATATTGAGGTATTTAGAGAGGGGGTAAAAAAATGTACACAACAACCTTTATTCATGCAATATCTGTACAATGCTGCTAAATATACACACACTATTCGTCTAAGTAGAAGCATGCAAAAAAAGTACACAATTCACATGCACAGAAATATGTATATTCTAAAAATCCCCCTGTACACATATCTCCCTTTGCAAAAAGATAACAGAACCAAGCCATGACAGATGATTGTTAATCTTGTGCTGCAGGAAACTCTAGCTCAGTTCCCTGTTTTTGCTTCATTTGAGGCAAAATTCGAACTTTCCCCTGGGAGAAAGGAGTTCTGCAGAGGAAATCTTTTTGCTTCAGCCTGTTCATTCAAACAGGGAGAACTGGAAGCAGGGTAGGATGTGGGAGAAGGAGGTGTACTTCTCTGCTTCAAATGATTCAGAATAAAATTTGAACCTGTCTGTCACACATCAGTGCTTTAACCACCAAGCTGTATGGGGCTACCAGGGTGGCAAGACTGGCAGGTATAGAAATGAATATATGGACATACTTGTCCCTAGGCTGTCCACTGGGTGAACCACAGCTCATTTAACCATCTTCCCAGGGTGCTTCCAAGGCACTGGAAAGTCAAGTGGGGAAATTCTCAATTTGAGGATCTGTCTTCAGGTCCTGTTTTGGCCTGAGCTGGAGCCCATAGCAGCTTCTCAGCTATGTGCAGCATCTGTTCTCAGGCACCCTGGACACACACAGGAGTGTGTGGAAGCTTAATAAGATTTCTGTGACTGCAATAGCACCCAGCTGGTAGATTTGGGTGCTGAAGGATACCTAAATACCCTTTGAAGAGCTGGACCTCCTCTGTTGCTATGGTGATGAGAACCGTATAAAAAGCTACATGGAATGGAATAAAATATTGTATTTAAATAGATCCACGGAGATCTAGAAGTTTATTTCATTTTTAGGTTTCATATCCATGCACACTGATGTGTGCCTGCCATAGCTTCAATCTGCTTTTTGGTTTGACACATGGGATTAGGTGAAATGGCAGTGCACTATTTGCTCTTCATGCAGCAGCCAGCCCACATGGTCAAAGATTTGTTGTACAGTGAAAACTGGAAATGCCACTTTTGCCCACTCATCAGGAATGTGTTAATCACATAGGAAGTAACTGGTGAGCAGTGCTAGGAGGTATTTGAAAAATGGTGTAGATGTGTGTGTGTGTTGACAGCAGACTTCTTTGTTGCAGACTAAATTGGGGACTATTGCTACATGGATGACTGCAAGCCTAAGATTTCACCATTACTCACTCCCAAACCCCAGTAACAGTAAAATTAATGCTGACTTCTTTCCTCAGGGTATTTCCTTCTCTCTTCCTAACATTTTAATCCAGAGTAGTACCACTGTCAAGAGCTGGATGGGGCTCCCCACACACAATAGCTCCTCGGTCTCTATAAGAAACATTTTAGAGCATGAAAATACTTTGTTCTGCTGTCAGCTGAGAGGCAGCTTTTCACCACTTTAGCATGCCAAGTCTTCTTCCAGCAGGTTCCTTCTGAAGTTATCCCCAGCTCTTTGTACCATGACAGGAGATTCACAGTCAGTCCATTTATAAGTAACGACAAACACACAGCTCTTCATCTTATACCAGCATACAAATAAAATTCTTCCAGTCTTCTGGTGCATTGGTTTTTAGAGCAAAACTTTTGCTTTCAGATTTTTTTGTTCTAGTTGCCAGGTCTGACCCAGTCTCATTTCAGAAGCCTGGAACTGCATTTGTGCTACAGATAACAGCTACAAAAATGCCCAGAATTGTCTAAATCACGGAATCACAGAAACATTGGTTGGAATGGACATCTGGAGGTCTCTAGTCTCCATCTTCCTATTCAGCTGGACTATCACCCACATGGGAGCTGGACTTGCATAGCTGAGACTTGCAAACCTCAAAAGATGGAGGTTGCACAACACTTCTGGTGAGCTCTTCCCACTGCTGTGTCCTCCTGCTGAAACAGGTTTTCTTAATGTCCAAACTGAAATCCCAAATTGCATTTTGTAGTCTTTGCCTTTCTTATAGTGCCTGGCACTATCAAGAAGGATTTGGGTCTTCCACCTTTGCAGCTGCCCATCAGGACATTTTAGTTACAAGTTTGTCCCTTAGCCTTCTCTCCACAAAGGCAGAATAGGTCCAACGCCCTCCATCTCTCTTTGTGAGCCATGAGCTCCCAGCCTCATGCCATTTTGGTAGCCCTCCATTAGACCTGCTGCAGTTTCTTCCTATGCCTCTTTAGCTGGGGGCCCAAACCAGACACAGTATCACAGATGGGATCTCACCAGAGCCCAGTACTCTGCTCATTGCTGGCCACCAGCTGAACTTCAGGCCATTGACTACCTGCCTTTGAGAAGTGTCAATAAAACTGTTTTTCTGAACTACAATAAGGATCCTGCGAAACTCTGCCACTGTCAAGGCGGCAAGGTGGAGGTGATTCCCTGTGAGTCGCACAGAAATATCAAGGACTTATGGGCCCACACCACAACTAAAACTTTTTAAGGCTTAAGGCCCAAAAAGGTGGTACCCCAAAACCAATTCCTTCATGAAACCTGGTGGCACCTGTGATGCATCACAGCCTTGAGCACCAGTGTTCCTGAGGCAGCTAATGTATTTTCAGACGTGCCCAGAAGTTTCTTAGTTTTAACAGGTCTGAGCAGTTCAACATCTATTTTGGACATGACTCCCGTTGGTATCCACAAATTAGGCACCTGTCTTGCATGCAGGGGAGCCTAAGCTAGTAATTCAGGGGCAAAAGACCAGATGATACACAGAGAGAAAGACAGCAAATAACCAGCAAAGTCTACTGTGACAATTCACTGCCAGTCTCCTGTCAGTGTCCCTGCAGATCTCTTTTTCAGAATATTGGCTGCCTGTGACATTTTTTCTTCATCCAACATTCAAATTAGAGTGATCAGAGGCTGACCCACAGAGTCTAGTTCATCGTGATTTTTTTCCTACTGATTACATAAATAATTACAGGAAGGAAAGTGTCTTTTACATTAACGCACAATTGCACAAGCTTTCGTAAGAACATAAGGAGAAGTATGTTGAGTGGTAAAGCCATGCTTCAGTTGTCTTATTTATCTTGTGAGTCTAAAGGCCTGTCATTTGCAAAGTGACAAAGCTGTCTGTTTAACCTAAGCTCATCTCCATTTTGTAACCTATTAATGCATTTGGAGTGCATGGGTAAACAACAGTATTTAGCAGTGATGTTCTTTATGATACTTTTTTCTCTGGGTTCTGGAAGAATCTACATTTTGTACCCTTCTTTTTTTTGTGAGGGATTAATGCTAGAATCACGGGCAAATTCAAGGGATTAGGATGGGATTCTTTGTTAAACAAAAGAAATGTGCAAAAGCAAAGGAATAGGCAACCTGTCATGCAAATCAAAACTATGGGGTCAGCAGAAAATAGACCTAGAATCGCCTAGAGGAGTATGATGAACAGAGACGCAGATCTGTGAAAACATGGCAAGGGTTAGGCTATTGGCTTACTGCATTCAAGAAAATATGGAGACTGTAGTGTAAGGTCAGAACAATTTAAGACTGAAAAATATGCCTTTTGTGTGACCCACTTCATCTTTGGTCTTCAAGGAGAGATGGGGAAATGCAGCACAGAAATTTCTTCATCTCAGTGGAATTTCTGAAATAAACTCTCTCAATTTCATCCTAATGAAGTGACTTTCCAACAGATGATAGAAGGTCATAGAAAAGGAGATTGGAGCCTCTGTGTTTGGTTGTGCAGTTGGGGGTAGCAAATAGAGAAAATGAGTCACAAGCTCTGATATTAAACATAGATGTCTTTACATTTCCCAGAAATTAGTCTCTCTACCTAGGCTCTGCAGCCACTCAACCAGCTGGCACAAGAGCCCAAGACACCTTTTGAGCACTCTTTCATGTCACCGTGGCAGAAGTTTCCTCTCTTTGCTTCTCTTCTGGCACAGCTAAGGAGCCTGCTTGTGGCTGGCCAGAGTCTCTTCAAGCTTCAGATCTGTGTTCAGCATCACAGCTGGGTCCTGCTGCTACCAGAGCTAATTAGAGTCCTGCAGGTCACTGCCTTCATGAAGATGTTTTTGTTGTTCTGGTACTGAGTACCCTGTTCCTTTGCTGCTGGCACTTATCCTGCTTTCAGCACAGAGCCCTAAATCTCCAAGACACCCGTGAAGACAGACTCTCAGTACAATAACTAGGCTCAAACACAGAAGGAAAGCAGTCCATTTTCTCCTGCCACAGCCAGCATCACTTCTTAGGTCCTCTCTCTCCCCTGTCCCAGATTGCTTTCTGGTATGTGCAATGGTAGCACACTGTAATTAAGATTTTTGGGTCGTTTGCTGCATCCATGCTAGACAGCAAGCTCTGCTGGAAGGGGGGGCGGGGGGGGGGAGGGTCACACAGAGGAACAGCATCTATTCACCTCTAAGGGTGAAGTTTCGCAGGCAGATGGGGCAAGCTCACAGCTCACTGCCTCCATCCCTGAGCATCCCCCTGCTGCTGGCAGCACTGCCCCATCATGTCCCTCACATTGGTTCAGCTAGTAACACAGTGAGATCAGCTCACTAATCTAAACTTTCATTTCTTCTTTTCTTTCCTCACGTTGATCTTTTGCCTCTTTTATGATACAGACTGGTTGCTAAGAGGTCCAAAGAGCTGAGTGAATGCAAGGGGAACAGTTAGGCCACAGGATCCACAGTGAGGAGACTACGCTTTTGCAGACTAGGGGCTGTAAGGCTGAGCTGTCTCATGAAAACTTATCTTAAGAAACACCTGGGCTGTCACTCATGGGGGGCTCACAAAGGAAAATGGACTCTGGTCTTAAAATGTTCTTGAGAACATTTAACATTAAAAACCTGCATGCACTAAGGAAAGATCCAGCCCAAAAGGGAAATGTTGTACCCTTCCATACAGTACTTGTGCTATTCTGTTAAGGATGTTACACTTATCTGCTGTATCTTACACCAAGAAAATGAACACTGACTATTGCAGCCTGAGCACAGGTAAAATCAACCAAAGACTAGGAAGGAAAGCGAAACTCTTATTTTCTGTGTAAATTATGGAGCCTTTAGATATGCAGTGAATGTCCAAAGAGGAAATGTTACGGCAATGGTAAAACAAGAGAAATACTTTCTTCTGCAAGCATATGGATTAGTCTGATGGCAACACTATTATCTGGTTAGGTAAGGAACAAATCGCATTCTTAAAGAGGCAAATGTGAAACACTGTTTTGCTGATAAGCTTCAGTGATATACTTATCAAGAGTTATATCACTGCTGCATCTAGAATTAGGCCCTTTGTGCTTAATTTTCAGGGAAGGTAAAAACCTTTTTGAATAATCAAAATATGTGAATATGGATTGCATATTGTGCTGGAGCCTCTGGAACTAGATTCACTGGGGTGTTGGAGGTGTCTAACTGCTGTTCTGTGTGCTAACTTCCAAAACAGCTATCGTCCAGACCTCCTTGGTGCCTAAATTACATAGATACCAGGGCTCTCCCCTCCTCTACAGAAATCCCCACGGCACCTGAATTTCAGCTACTGCTGCTCCCTATCTCAGGCTCACAAATCAAACATTCCCCTGCTTGCTGTGCTCATGGGACCCGAGCTATTCCATGCTGCACTAGAGACATAAATATTCATTAAGTCACAGGGAACAAGAAGCCGTAAAGAGTTGATTCTGCAGCCTTGGGGGTTGGATTTTTACCTGCACTGGGGGAGAGGCAGGGCTGGGTCCCTTAGTCTATGAATACTGAATTGCAAATGCGAAGGAAATTGGAAATAACTGTTACGGTATTGGCTGAGACGACTACATCCTATTTCACTCAGTACCCCACTGGGTGGAAAGTCTCCAGAAAGAGGGGAGATCTGGCTGTGAGCTCCTGTCCCAGTACAGGCAGAGCAGGGGTTTGAGCTCAAGGATTATCAGAAGAAGAACCGGTGTGTAGCAGGGAGGAGTGTTTGGCTGCATTTTGTGAGAAACATGGAGGTGGGGGAAAGCAGGCTCCAAGTGTGGCTGCAGGATCCCCTCCTCTGGGAAAGAGCAGTGAAACAGATGTCAAGCAACTTGGAGTCATCAAATTGCAGGTGAAGGTCTATATGGGCAAGCCCAGTGCCATGGCACCCGGCAAACTTTACCAGTGGAAACTTTGGTATTTAGGGAATTAAATGTTTCCTGTGAGGGATGAGGAGAGAGTTAGAAAATTTACATTTGGACTTAGAATATAAAATGGCTGTTAGTATCCTGAGCTGTCCTTGTAAATCCAGCCCCAAGGCTGTTGCTCATTTTTTGTTCTAAGTTAGTGTTTCTAACCACTCACTCCTTCTTCCTAGGATTTTCTAAAAATGGTAATAATAATAATACGGGGGAAAAAACACAAGATCCAAACACCCCATGGGGCAGAGCCAGCAGCATACAAATGATCACTCTCTCCCCTGACTGTACAGCAGGCAGTTATCAATGTCAGTCTAATTCCCTGTCTCTGCTTTTGTGATATCAGCTAAACAAAAGGGGCCAAGCAGATCCCCGGTGTCACTCCAAGGAAGTTGCTTGAGCTACCTCAGGCATAGGTTTGCCCAGCACATTTGCCACTGCAGTATGTGCTAATGCACGGGCATCTTCCTGGGTGGATCTGCACCTGGTCTGTGGTGTAGACCAAGTGTCTGTCTGTCACTGCATTTCTCTACTTGTCTTTTGGATTCCTATGAAATATGTTCTTGCCTCTTTTGTCTAACCTTTGTCTTCCAGTTTTTGTCTGCCTTGTGAATTCTGCCTAATTAGGAACCTTTCAAATTCCCTTGTGGCCTCGAGTTTTCTCATGCAGAATTTGGAATTAGTGCATTTTTGTGGCTAGTTTTCAGGGGCAGGTTCATGCTTTTAAAGTGCTAAAATAACAATTAACAATACTTTGCACTTCCATACATTTATTTTTCCTCTGGGGATCGCAATGCACTTTATAAGTGGCAATTAATTAAGATTCAACATTGTGAGGGGAGGAATGTGTAGGGACACATTTCTTTTCACTATAGGAACACAGCCATCTCTGGGGTAGACAGTAATAACTGGTTTTAGAGAGTTACTACAACATATTGAATACCAGACCGCAGTTTTTAGGCTGGAAAGTAAAAAACAATACAATACCCAGTTGAATGTGCAAAAGAGATTTATAGAATCAGAATGAAATTACACAAATGAATTTTAACTACGATGCCAAGGTCAGTCCTCCTCCCACCCGAGGCCAGAAGCGCAGCTTCACATCTTGTTCAGAAAAAAACAGCCCTGATAATGGACTTAAACGGGGCACTTTGGCTGTACAGCTCCCCACACATCGTGCTAGGACTCGTGTTTGGTCCTAAATCAAGAGGAAATAGTGCCATCTACTGAACCATCAGCCCCACCAACGACCAGTGCTCGGGGGTGATTTCCCAGCCAGATGGAGAACCCATGCCCAGCATATAAAATCCAGGATGTTTTCTAAGTTATGCGTATGCAACACATATACAGAGAGAGAGATAGACAACAGAAGAGTCTGCAGAAAAGATGCAAATTTGGGCTTGCTTAATGATACCGCTGGTTTATTACGGTGACAAGAAAAGACCTGAGCATGGACAGAAGCACCAGCTGCATTTCGAGGCCCCATGGTAGCTAGCAGTCACGACTTGCCTTTGCTCCCATAGTCCTCAGAATATTAATGAAGGAAAGAGTGTTTATTATTTTCAACGCTCCTTCTCCCTACAAGGATAGTATTAATGATGTAAGGAAGTAAACAATTCAGTGAACCACAGAGCTCTAACAGTTATTAATTTCCGAGGAACTATCCTCACACCAATCTAGGAACTGGAACATTGGAGAATGGTGCGAATGAATACAAACACAGACACACTCTGGTTTACAAATATCAGACATTGGTCCTGTTCCTTTTCAACAATCACATATTTGGACATTGACAGCTAAATCCATGCAGAGCCTGAATGTTGCCCAGGCTATTTGCTGCAGTTGCTGGTGCAGGTGGCGTGGTTGGGGCCAACCCAAGTGTAGGCAAGCAGGGACCTACAACCCACCTCAGTTTCCAGGAGATGAGTCAGGACTTCTTCTGATACCGCCAAGGTGGTGGAGTCATTTCCCTATTGCTGTTAAGGATGCAGAATGCTGGGGTGTCTCTGCTCTTACAGTTCAGCATCACCTGATAAAAACTAGGAGAAAGCCATGGAAAAACCCAGCACTGCTCTTGCATGCCAGAGGAGTGCCTGGCTGCTAGCTGCTGCCTGGTTCCCTCCTGCTTGCTGCCTCTTTCATCTTGACAGCCTGGCCGTACCATGGCTTGGCTTGAAAAGAAAAGTTGGCAACTGCTCTTGTCCAGGATACAGGGTGATTTGCTGATCAGGGCACTCCGGAGATCTGGGAAATGAGAGAACATTTCTACCTCCATCAGAGGAAAGCTGAGAGCTAGATATTCCTATCAGTGCTCTAACTGCAGCCACATAGTTCAAAACATAAGAAATGGCACCATCCAGTACTAGATTCCTGCCTTTAGGAAAGGGTGAGGAACCAGATTTCAAAGGCATGAAGACAACTAACATTTCCAGTGGTTCTCTTCTACTTCCCTTACACCTCACAAGTAAGGGAGCCAGGAGCAACCGCTGCAAGTCTTTATAGTTGCTTACGACTTTGCATTGACTGGCAAATAGATTTAGGTAGTGGTATCACTGTCTTTTTCCTTCTCCCCAGGCCTCTAAAATTTCAGCCATGCATGCAGATTAGACCAACTGGGTTCAGGTCACTGGCAGTAGTCCTCATTACCCCTTTGTGGTAACCCATCAGGTCTTTTTGTGCAGTGCCAGGAGGAGCAGACCTCAGAGAGCTGTGCAAAATCCAGGCAGAAAGGTGCATTTCGGGATCAGCTCTCAGCAGAGTTTAAGAGCACAATGCCAGCTCGAGGCTGATCCTTACTACAGGTAAAATTCAATTCTGCAAAAGCAAAGAGGAGATTTAGTGGAAGGGTATACAAAAGGCTGGGAGACACCAGTCTGGGGGAAGATTGCTTTTCTAAGTTCTCTCTGGGCTAGTGGACTATCTGCCCGAACACTTTGTGAGCGGGGAACAGGAGACGCTGGATCACGTGAGAGAGGGAAGGGAGAGGCCTGGGAAGGAGAACTGGACTTGCTTCTTTAGTTGTTGCTGAGGAGGAGGAAAAGGGGGACCTGCCCCCAGAATAGTAATCATTGTCTCCTACAGTCTCTGCCAGCACTTGTCCAGATAGAGACTGGCCAGACTGGGGATGTGGCAGTTCTATGCCTCATATCTTGTCCACGCACGGCAGTGTGCCAGCCCCTGCTACCGCAGGGAACCACCAACCGTGCCTGTCTGTAAAGGCAGCCCCAGAGGAATGAAGACAGAAAGGTAAGTTTCTATCCTGGAGCACAATTTTTCCCCGAAAGCTCTGTGTTGGTACAGAGATTCATCTTGCTAGAGCCTTATGGAGGTATGGGACCTTCCTAAGGAAGCTCCACTGTGCACCGTGGCAGCTATCCTTTTCAACTACCATCGTCTGAGCTCGCAATATCGACCTGTTGGGAAGGGAATTCAATTTTTCTGAAAGGGAATGGTGGGTTTCATTTTCTTGTATATGAATCCACATTTGATTGCAAGCTGTTTGTACATGGTACTGAGCACAGAGGCCCTAATCCTCACCAAAGCCCCTGGGTGTGCCTTCACTACAGGAACAAATAAAAATAGTGATTGCATTAGGTATCCATTCATCAAACCTGGGTGCCATCTAAGGATGCTGCTTCTTACTGTCCCTCTGTAGTGCATTATCTTCCAAAATAAAAATAATTTCAAATAAGAATTTAAGTTTCAGGTTGCTCAAAGCCAGGCACTCATAAGGTCAGTCTGTCAACTTTCTAGCACCAATTAATGTATTGATAAAGCTTCTGGAGTAGTGACATTAACAGCATCTTTTTACAAAGATACCTGCAGGTAATATCAACCCAATTACTATTGAATCTGAGGTGGGGGAACTGCTGAGCCTGCCTTAACAGAATTACTGAGATACATTGAATTATTTCTACCGATATGGAAACTTATATAAAAGCAAAGCACTGAGTGAGACATATTTGTCTTTGTTGAGCAAAGCTGAAGCACAGATGTTCCTCAGGCCATTCTGGCCCATGTTGGTGATATATTCAGAGCTCTGGATGTTTCAGGTAAATACATCCTAAGCCACACTCTCTCTGCTGTCCCTACTGATTTTGATTAAAGGAACAGGCCCTTGAAGCAAAGAGATACCCACCAACAGAAAAGTGATTTATATCTGAGACACCACAGCCAGGGAGGAGGCTTAGCACCAAGGTGGGACATCAAAAGAAGATGCTTTTACTTGGTAAAATACATACCTTGGGTATGGATTGGCACAAACCCTTCATTCACTTTTACTCCTGTAGCAAAACCCAGTTGCCAAACCAGTGTTTAACGGCCTTTGGACTTACTCCAGTCAACTCAGAGATGTTAGCTTCAGGGTGAGGAGAGTGGGGAATGTGATCAGACAGGAACAGTCATGGGGCATTTCAGTGTAAACAAAAGAAAAGGATGCTGGATGAGAGAAATCTGGGAGGTGTCCATCTTAGTGCTATGTGGCAAATGCTTCTACTCTCTCAAAATTTGAGTGTCCCCTTTAAACAGAGCTTTTAAAAGCCTAATGTTCCCCAACCATACTCTGTCACTTTTTCACTTAATCCGTATATATATACACACATGTATGTATGTATGTACATATATAAATATACTATTATTATTAAGTGATCCATTAAAGAAACAAAGAAGCAAACAACACACAGGGTGAACAACCCTTCTCAGAGACATTGCTTTTACTATTTCACTTGCTTTGGTAGATTGTTACATTGTGCAGTGATCTTCTCACTGTTTTCTCTTAATTATCCTTAATTCTATTAAACAGACAAACATCAACTGCAAATAATACATGCTTAATTATGCAGTGTTGGTGGTTGATACTGTATTAGCATCAGCTTTTCTTTTAATATTTTGGCAGCACACAAATGAAACTCCTACAATATGTTTAAATATCCTCTATCGGAGTAATGGTCATGAAACCATCACATGCACAGTCTCCTCACCTCTGCCCATAGAAGGCCAGCAGGGATGGTGAAAGGGAGCAGCTCCCATCCCAAATGAGCTTCCAGATGCCCTTGCTTGATATGGATCTGATGGCAGGAGGCTAGCAAATGGTTGCCAGGTGACCCCAGAGATAGGCAGGAAGTGCCCTCATGCAACTCAAAACAATCATTTTCAAAATAAAGCAAAAATTCTCCAGGTTTTGTCATCATTATTATTTGTAATCGCTTCTGAGGATGGAGAAGGCTTGTCAGACCAGATGGGACCAGCATATATAATGAATGACACAGTACATTGCACAGGAACCAGAAGTAGCTGAGAGCAATAGGGCCCCAGGACTGTCGCTATTGCATTAGTGACAAACGGATCCACAGGGAAGTCCTTAAAAGGTGTAGCCATTTTTACAAAGACATTGCAAAGATGCCATATGGTGGACAGCATTTTTCACCTGTGAACATAAAAAAATCTGGCATAATCTGGTACAGTGACCACTGGAGCCACTCTTCACCTGTGCCATGTTAGATGTGATCTGGTCCTCCAGGGTCTAGGACCTCTTGAGTCTGGCTTTGTGTGGCATATCTGCCACAGAGTCTGTAATTAAAACCAGAATCTTGTTTTATGTTGAAGATTTCCAGGAATAGATCTAGGTGTAAAAAACTTTGTGAGATGGGATTTATTTTGCTAGGTGTTTTACTTTGCTTTATTGTCTTTAATGTCTTTTCCATCTCCATACTGCCTGTGCAGAAGTGGTACATTTTCCTGCCTTTACACAACAGCTAAAACAGATCCATGAGCCATGTCCCCATCTCAGAGGCCACAAAACATCTCAGGATGGTCCTGTGCTTCAGTCTTGCCCTTGGCAACCTCCCCTCATTTACCAGTGTCCAGGCAATGAACATATTTCTAGGCTGGATGGCAGCGGGCCCAAAGGATGGTTGGGAAGTAACTAGATAGGACAAGCCTTTTACAGTGAATTGGTCAAACTGTTTCAAGCAGATTTGTCCTTGTGCTAATTTACAGGACTAAATACTGCTTGGAGACATCACATTTGCTCAGAATGAGACTAGGAAGAGGATTTGGCTCTTAACCCATGGAGTATATACCGTACCAAACATAACATGCCAGATACAATATACTGTATCAAACAAGCCAGATACAGTTCTCCTTCCAGACCCATCCAAAATACTTTAAATGGGTTGGGCAAAATAAGTCTCAAGCCAGTGCTGCCCCACTTGGAGTGGGGATTTGGACTAGATGGTCTCCCAAGCCCCTTTTCATTGTGAATAATGCTAGGATGGTGCAGTGATGAGGAAGAAGTCCATTCAGAGGTCTTGAAGCATTCTAAAGCTCATATTGCCAAAAGTGCCAGGAGTACAGACACTCTTCTTCCCCATCTTCGTACAGTGGCCACTAACCAAATCGGTTAAGAGCTTAGAACAGCTTCACAGTGCAGAAGCAGCTCCCTGCATTAACATGGCTGAGTCACACAGGCCAAAGACTGCCTTCCGCTAACGCGGGACTGGCACAAAAGCTGAATAATGAAGGGAAGCTTACACTGCTACTGCCTTTACTCCAGGACTCGTTTTATTCTTGCAAGCTCTCAGGCAGTCACCATTCATGCACAGGTGCAACCATAAAGGGGCCAAATGTGGAAGGCAGGGTGTGACTAAGCCCAAAAATGAGCGACACAAATGCATTATTCATGCAGAAAGCTTACAATGCTCTGCGATTCCTTTCTTCAGAGCAGATCACTCCACTATCAACATCGGCTACACAATTTTTTATTTCTGACACCTGCCTTTGTTTCTTTTCTACCTCAGAAGCGAGGTGACCTGGGTATTTGCATGAAATGTGTGCTTGGGCCAAATTTCCCAGCAATGCTGGGTAATTCCCCGGGACTGTAAGGGAATAGCAGTGACACAAGTGACAACGGGATCCAGCCGTCTTATGCTGTCTGCCCCTCTGAGCACAGGAGTCAGTGCATTGTCAGGAACTTTGCTAGAGAAATGTATTAGAGGAAAAACAGGGTTGGAAAAAGGGAGAACAAGAGGAGAATGGAGAAAGCAAAAGGGGAAGGTGATGATGGGAGGAGAGAGGAACTTCCAATCAACATAAAAAAGCTGGAAGCTTGACTTCGTTGTTGAAAATAATAGGGTTTTTAACAGTTAAAAGGTTTTAAAAGGTCATTATGCATTTAGCAGCAAAAGAGCAATATGAATTTCTAAGCAGCAACATCTGGAAGATCAAAAGAAATCATACTTCAATCAACATGAAAATCTCTGCTCATTACACGCAATCATATTTAGTTATTAATAGACACCGGCTAGACACTGACATTTTACACATTTCATCCTATGATGTGCCAGGGACACTTCTGGCATTTAGTTTATCATTTTCATCAGTGTCATGGAAAGAGTGACCGATATGACCCCAAAAAATCTCACACTGTCAGTCATCGTAAGTGAATTTATCAACACATACGAAATCGGAATCCACAGGAGAATTTTAACTGTTTGCATACTAAATTACTTCATTCTTCACGCTTCAAAAAAACCTCAGTTTTGCATAATAAATAATGATAAGGGCCAGCAGACAATTATATAGGTGGAAACAGTATGCAAAATACTTCGAATTCAAATCTGCTGTGTGAATATATCCAGAAGTTGCTTAAGTAATCAGCTCAATGGCTGTATTACGCATTGTTAGAGCTTAATACAAAAGCTCTTCAGCTTATATTAAATACAGCCCAACTTAAACTGCAGTTGGCACACGTCCTATTAGTATTTTCCTTTTGTTAGATAGCTTCCAACTGATTCAGATGTGCAATTAGGTCAATATTAAAACTAAATGTTCTGTTGTTTTAATTCAGAAAATGAAGAGATCTCTGGGAGGAAGGAGTCAGTCCAAAAATAATGTTGACTCCAACATGAGCACAAAAGGAGAGTGTTGTAAGCCAGCAGCCCTAGTCTAAACCTCTACATTGCAGTGTGACAGGGAAGGCTCTTAACTGAGAATGGTTTGCTAAACTGGCATATTCGATTTCATGACTGATTTTTGTGTGTAATAATTGCATTTAAAAAATAATGAGAGTGGGTTTCTTTCTACTTTTACCAATCACTATGGCAAACACGCTGAGACGCTTCAGACAGAAATGTGATTTTACTTCTAATGACAATTATTTTTGGACTGAATTGTAATTTAGTTCGTTAATTAGATCTGTCACTGCATTTTCTAACTCAGTTATTGCAACCTTTGATGATTTTACCAGAATTATACTTCTTTTTCTGCCACTTTGCGTTCTGTGCTTTAACAATTCTTCAGACAAATATGCTAGGCAGTTGATTACATTTTGTGGCAGCAGTAATGTAAACCCGCTCCTGTGTTACATCGATTCAAAAATCATGCTGATCACTGAACCAACAAGCTAGGCCAATACCACTCTGAATGAGTGAACTGTTCAGAGGAATTCAGCCAGGGACATATTGTGGACATGCTTTTTTAGTTATTAAATGGATATAAACAGTTACAAGCGATCATAAATGAAAACAAGATTTAAAAAAAAAAAACCTTGAATGTCCTAAAATTCATTTAGTTATAGGCAAAATGAGATTTTTTTTCTACTAAATGATTTCAAGGCAAGTTGGCATCTGGTTATTATATATTAATGAGCTGACAGATTTTTAAAGATCTTGCCATTTTGAGAACTTTAAAAATCAGATTGTTTTTATCTGAGTTATGGCTTTTTGCTGACCCAGAACTGTGGGTGTAGTTGGAAATTCACTTTTGGAATAAAGAAAATATGATCAAAATAGTCGGGTCCAAAAAATCTCCAACACTTCCAAGCTACCAATTCCTCCAAGTCTCACTCTGTATCCAGACATCTGCCAGTCAGGTGATGTGTGACGTGGATTACAACACAAAATCCTGATTCTGAAAATACCCACCACTAAACATAGCTGTTATGGCAGTGAACAAGCTTATTAGGCTGTGCTATGTTGTCATTTCACAGCCTGCCCTGAACAGGCGACGGCTTGTAGCTGCCCTGCAGCAGGGGCAGAAGAGGGAATGATCACAGTTTCCGTCCTCTCTTTGCTTGCTCAAAGCAGAAACATTTGCTGTGCTTCTTTTCCTGGAATTAAACTGCTTCTTTTCCCTCTCTCCTATCAGAGAGGGATCACAGAGCCAGGACTCCACAAATGACCTAATTCTGCCTGCCATCTTCTTATCCAGTTCAGCCCCCTCCCTAAGAAAATGTATTTGATATAAGATTTTTATTAACCATATTCAGTGAGATTTTTAATGCCACGTTAATAGCATTCTCATGTTTATTGTAGTGTTGGATTTTTTTCAGAATAACTGTGCAGTGTCTTAGGAAGATATCCTGTGATCTAACATTTGGTCATTTGACTCTGGGGATGCTATGAATTTCCTAGTATTGCACTACAGAGATCCAGGACGCAGGGACCAGCTAATCACTTCCCAATAGTCTTCCTCCTGCATTTCATTTAATTCATCCAAGTGGGGTCAATTTTCAATCCACTAACCAACAGCACAGGGTAAAAATATTTGTTATTATAATAGTTCTGTTCAGATTTGTAATTATTTCTTAACTTCCATGGGTTTCCATTCTGTAAGTGGATGTTTTCTTGAAATGTTGGGCTGCAAAACAAAAATGCATATTGCTTTCTAAAAGACCTGGAAATAGAGCAATGCTGATGAACCAGACTAGTGCTTGGAAAGGCCTTGCTGGGGTAGGAAGGAAACACTGAATAAACACAGCCCCACGAAGAGGCTGAGTATTATTCTATAATCTAGGCACAGAAACTGAGCACTAATTATTTTGTTTAAATCCTCTCCCATATGTTTTCCAATCATAAAAGTGCAACTCCAAATAACTAGACTTTATAATAATAGATCTGAATTTGAATTGTTAAAAATTCCAAGGATTTGACTAAAAATAGCCACGAATTCCTTGTAATGGTGCTTTTCAGACTGAGGCATGCACCCCAAGCAGGAAATGCTGGTGGGGGTGAGCTCATGAGCTTGGAAGTGGAATTGCAAGAGGGGACGTCTGGGAATTTCTGCCTTATCGTCTCCACGGACTTTTGTAATGTTGTCATGGTTTTATTTTGGCAATTCACCTCCTCCACTATAAATGTAGTTAAAAAACTAAGAGCGTGTTCACTCATGGTTTTTTGAACCAGGGTTTTTCTACTCTGGTAAACATGCTGTGCAAAATACTGATATTTTAATGTCTACTGTGCTTTGTGAAGAGGAGAGAGAGGTAAAAAGGAGATGACTGGTTAAACAGGCAAGACAGAGAAAATTAAAGCACATGGACATGTGGAAAAGGTGCGACATTTGGCCAATTATTGCAAAATTAGACACTTTGAACAAAACAAAGCTGTTAAAAGCATGGAGCTGTAGGAGCGCCATATGAGCAGGACAGAACGGAGGTGGGTTTGAAGGGAAACAGCAAAAAAAAAGAATCACTGATCTTATAACGACCACTATTTAAACCCACTTATAACTTTGCAAAATCAGGTGCAGATCTTTAGGCAGAGGAAGCAGTAAGAGAGCTCCCTCATATTGCAGTAATGCCACCCATGTTCTTTGGATGTAGTATGGTCCTGGCCCTTGTCCCCACAATTGCCTTCCTCCCATATGCTCTGCCTCAGACACTGGCAGGTCACAGCAAAGCACTGACTAATTCAGTGAGGACTGGACATGCTTTTCTCCTGGGAGAGAAAAAAGCCCTGAGAAATTCTGGGGCATGGCATCCCCACTGGGTCAGTAATTGAGTGGAAGAGGGGAAGAGAGGAAAAGGAGCAAGAGGGGTGTCAGGCAAGCAGAAAAGCAAAGGAGTGAAAGTGGTTGCCTCTCAGCACATAAACTGCCCTGTGACATCTGGTCAGGATGCTTGTAGAGCAGTAGGGTTCATGCAGGTAAAAACATAACCAGACTGATGGAGGCCTGAAGCAAGACAAGGTGGGCTAGCTGTGGGAGGACAGTCAGAAGGGATGTAGTCACTCTGAAATAGAGATGCCTCCGCACAAAACTTGTACCAGTGCAACTCATTCCAAAACAGAGTCATGCTGCTTCCAAAGTGGTTTAATTAAAGCAGAATCAAAATGTCAGCTTAAAAAAGAAAAAGAAAAGAAAAGAAAAGAACTTTTGTATGAGGACACAAGGCAGCTGATGCCAAAAAACAAAAGTTACAGGGGAGGGAAAGAAAAAATCTCAACATTTCCATGTTGCCAAAGACCTTTCTCACTGGAGGGAATTTCAGTTGAATAGTTGCCACTGCTGGCAGCTGGAGTTGCAAACTGAGCAGGGGAGCAGCGGGGTTCTCATTCTCTCGCCTTGCTGACCGAGGGCTCTGACAATCCAGCTCATTATTTTCAAAGGCGCAGCTCAAAGCAGTAGGCCCAGCACTTGCTGGGCCCACATTAGTCCATTTACAGCATTTGTACCAGCCAGTGACGGGGATTCTGGCAGGGACCGAGATTAAAAACTACCTTGGAAAGGAGGTCTGGCGAACAGCAGCACTGAAAAGCACTTCTGTTTTCTCCATGCAGGGGGAATTCAACAAGAAATCCAGCACAAGGTTGCATCCAGCTGCAGTTATGGGGAGGGCAGCGCAAGGGGTGGAAGGAGAGAGTTTTACCCCAAGAGGAGAAGCCACAGGTGCCCTTCTTCCACTGAACATTAGCAGCAGGTTTATGAACATCCACATGCACTTTGGAAGGGGGATTGAGGAAACCAAACTTGTGATTGCTGCTTTTGCCCCAGACTGGCTTGGGCATCTGAGCAGTTCCTTAGCTGCAAAGCAGCACCTGCCTTTACTCTCCCTCGTGCACACCACAGACAAAAGTCCAGGTAGCAGCTCAGGAGCTGGTTTTGGAAATGGCACCTCACTGACAGACTGGGCCAAGTCAGCTCATGGCAAGAAGAAACTCAGAAGACCTGTAACAAAGGCAGTTATTTTTGTTAGATGTTATTACAGCTTTTCTAGTCTAAAACCAACAGTAAATAAAATGTAGCAAAATTTCCTCTAACTGAGAAATTTCGCCATAGAGCAAATTTTCATGCCTGAGTTATAAACCCAATGAATTAAAAATGCTACAATGGAAATGATAATAAAATCAATACTACAATAGTTCTGTTGGGAATGTCTAATTCTGGTAGATGTTATTCCCTTTGTTTTGTTGTCTTGTTACAGTTCCTTTCTTCCCAAGCTAGAAATAAATATATAAGTTAAATGGAATAAAAATGCCCACCTAATTGTGCAGATGCATAGTTAATTAATCACTTAATTTAACCCACTTAGATTCAATAGGAAAGAAATGTGATCTGACAGTCAAGGCAGCAATATTTTTCCATTTACTCTAGTGTTTGAAAACATCTACATTTTTTAAATAGCGCCTGCATTCAATGGATTGATGCTAATGTTTTTGCTTAATTTGGTTTTAGAAAGGTTGTATAACATTTAATAGGTAAAGCATGCACCCTGGATAAAAATAACAGTGCCATTATGTGTCTGGTAAATATTAATAAATGTTATTAGAAACAAATATATATATTTGTGGATAGATAGATTAGAGAGCTACTTAGCTGAGGAAATTTGCTTTGGGCTGAAACTTGATCAAAAAACCTATGTGCTTATGACTCCAGAGTACATACTGCTACAAAACATTGAATTGTGTGGTTCATTATATTTTAAATCTAAGATTCCCATGTTAATGGCTCTCCGGTATGCATTAACATAATGCAGCATTAAACAAGCTATGCTACACTGCCTCCACAACACGTTTCTGTCCATCAGTGGGGAGCTGGGCATTGGGGACTTGATCTGTAGCTCTGTGCAGCCAAAGGCTGATCTGCTTGTTTCCACTTGTTTTCCAGTCACCTACAGAACGAGGTGGCACCTGCGCCCCAACGGAGTGCTCATGTTAAGCACCACTGAGCAGGTTGTGCTGGTCTTGCTGTGCCTTTTGCACGACACACACTGTCCATATATAAAGGCAAAGGCGGCTCAATCTGACTCAGGGGAACAGGCAAAACTGAGATTTGGCCTTCAGGATGAAGGATCGGGGCCAGCTTGCTGGATCCATGCCCACCATAGAAGGCTTGGAGCTGAATTTAAAGATCCTGATATTGCCAGAGATGACAGCAAGCACACCTCCTCCAAGTGCTCCCTCTCTCTCACCCCAAATAGTAGCTACTGCCCCCAACACCTTATACATTGTCAGCAGCAGTGGCAGATCAGCTCTCCAAGGCATCTGGACCGTGACTTTTATACAGCATGCTACAGCCCTTCTTATTATGTCTGCTCTTAGAAGTGGCCCTGTGTGAAGGAACCAAAGAAAATCTGGGATCCAAATACTTAGCACATACAGCCCCCAAGCCTAAGCATATGCACGTGTCGGGTCATGGTGGTTTCCAAAACAGAATAAAATGAGGGATATTGGGGACTATTAAAGGGGTTAGTAACAAAATCCCACACCATATATTCATGGAAGACTTTTGGGAAAGACTTCAAGGAAAACTTTCAAGCAAAGCTCAGTGCAATTACTGATACACTCAAACATAAGTATGTGCTTAAATCTTGGACTTGGTCCAAAGCTGTAAAGAAACAATATCCGTAATAATGCAGACTGCACGCCTCTCAATAAGCTATATTGAGCTACTATATTTGAGGGCAAAACTGCTATGGCATAAAGTACTTGTTGTTTACAGATATACATTCACACATTCATATATGTATATATACAAACACACACACATGTACATATATATATATGAGATAAATATATACGTATATTTATAAAAGTGCACAGCATCTACCATTTAAAGACCATAAGATGCTTTCAGCATAACACTCATGACTTAGACTGTCTACTCTGAGCTTTACAGATAATGGATTTTTATCTCACTAGTAGCTCTGGAAAAATGTCATTGAAATAACTGTGTCTCATACCAAATTGGTTTGTTAGCTATCAGCAAACAGAGAAATATTTTTAAGATCATTGTATCAGGTAAAACAAAATGCTTCATGTACCAAAATAGTTTATTTTCCTTTTGATGTTAAGAATTTAAAACTTTTTTGAAATAAATTTTCATGTCATTTCTGGCTGCATTGTACTTTCCAATAAAAAAATAGAATATACCACCATGACAGTATTAAAAAGAAGCATATTTTCTATGAAATTAGAAAAAAAAATCTCAGTGAGATAAGATTTGTTTTGAACTAAATATTTAGTATCATGGAATCTTCCTATTTCTCCAGAAATTTCACATAAAAACCAGCATCTGTTCCTGTTGTAATTTGAAGTTGTAGGCAGATTGGAAGAAGTTTAAGATATATCCCTAGTCCCCCAGTCTTTTTTGTGCAATTATATATTTTATTCTATTGGGGTAGCAACAATAGAAGAGGGAACACATATGTAATAAATGGTGCTTAGGCTGCATTAGTACTGGGAAACAAAATATCTATTTTGGTAATGAATGTGTTAACAACAGGAAAAAAGTGAAAGGAGAGTTGTTACTTGTCCACAGCATAGCAAAATATTTTGATGAACGTGCTTCTGACATGCAACATGGCCAACAAGTCCCTGCAGGTTTTCTCCATCCAGCTTTGCCTTTGTCCAGACAACAACTCGGCCAACCCAGCGGGTGAGCACGTCCTCCTGTCTCCATCCACGGCCGTGGCAAAGAGGCTGTTACGTGCACACTGCCACACCAGTGCAGGGAGGGGAGGGATAACCAGATGTGGCCCAGTTCTCCCTGGGATGCTGCCCCTGCATCTGGCTCTTCTCCCACCTTTGCTGAGCAGCAAAGGAAAGGGGAAGGGTAGAAAAGGAAGAAGCTAAAAACCAAAATCCACTGCTGTGACTATCGTGACCTACAAAAAGCTGTTCATCTCCTGCCTCACACATGCTGATGTCATGTTTGTCAGAGGCATCCTTCTCCTAGAACAAAACCTGGGGTCCATCGTTAGTCCTGGCACTGCTGAGGTCTCCAGCTGCCTGCAGCTGATGGAGTCTGACAGTCCAATGTCCAGGGAGCTGAGAAGGAAACCGGCCTTCAGGAGCTGGAGACAGGTGGAGGAAATCAAAGAAAGCCTAAAAAAAGTTATTGCCTAAATGCATAGCAATAGAATTTAATTAATATCCAGCTGAAAAGATAAGCATGAGCATGTGGAAGAAACCCTGAGCAGTAAATAACAAGAGAAAGGCCAGGCTATGCTATGATTTGTTTTATCAGAAATATAATGGATGACAGTGAAGGAAAAGGTCTTGCCAGTAACGCAGTATAGCTGGATCCTTAGGAAGGCATAAGCTTTACTCTCAGAAAGCTTTTCTCGAAAAATAAATTCATATTGGCTTGAATATGAGCATTGTCACACAGAGTGACAACTGGCTGAGTGGCTGTAAACAAAAGGTAATGATAAATGACACTGCATCAGGTCGGTGTGTCTGCGTGGAAGTGACGGCCAACGTGATACCATCAAGAAGAGGCTGGAGCTGTCACAGAGCTAGCTTGGTTTTATTTAACATCTTTGCTAATGATCTGGAAAAGGAAGGAGAAATGCACAGTATTTACTTCATTTGATTTTCAAGAAAAGAGGGAAGACTCTCACCTGTTCCTGGGAGACCCCTAATATCAAAGGACTGTTATCCTACTGTCTGCGGAGAGATGGATTGCTCCGAGGCTGCGCAGGCGATTGTTTGAGAAAGTGCCCGATGATGGAGGTGGTGGCAGCAATACAAAAGAATATGTACCAATTATCTGCCTGGTGAGGGAGCTGTACAGGAGCAATCCAGCTCTTGACGTAAGCAAAATGCAGTAAAACAGATAAATAAATCTGTCTGTGTCGAGGCGGGGGTGTTTTCAATAAACCTGCAGGGATTTTTGCTCCAAATTATTTCAAGTATCTGTAATATTTCCGTGGGGGATTTCTTATCTCCTCCTTCCATTGTCAGGGGGTTCATTCACCTCACAGAAATATGAGTAAAGAGAAAAAGGTAACATGGCATTCCTTACCTGGATGTTGAGGTTTTACATGACAAGGGGAGAAAAGAGTAGCAAGAGGAATGTTTGAATGGGCAGACCAAAGGAGGAGCAGAGACAGAGAAAGAGAATGGTGCAGGTCAGGCACAGATCCCACAAAATATGCTAAAGCCAAAGGGATAAGGACTGTTTTCTTTCTGCCTTTCAGATGAAGGCTGGCCTGTCTCTGCTGTGTCCTGCACACCTTGCTGCCAGAAACACAGCAACACTGTTTAAATGAGAGAGAGAAAACCTCAAGACAGGGAAAATAGAGTAAATGGCAGACAAAAAGAAGAAGTCACAGATAACCCTTCACGCTGGGGGAAGGGGTAATCCCTCCACACCACAACAGGCCCAGGGGATTGAGATTGCTTCAGTCCACTCCTGTAGCTAGAGGAAAGAGGGTAAAAAAGGCAAGCAAGCTCTGCTGGATTTCTCCTACTCTGCATCTGACTCCTCTCATTCATACAGAAGATGGCTCTTGGCAGGCTGCTCAAGAAGCAGATCACCTAACCACTCCCCTTATTTCTTGATCATTTCTGCTATATTGCATAGGTGGTGCTACTGTCAGATGCTGAAAGCCATCAGGATTTGAGAAAGAAAGAGACAGAGCAAGGGAAGGAAGACAAACAAATTATTCGCAATTTCTTCAGGAATTCAGCAAGTGACTCTAGAAAATAGTGCAGGTCTGTGCTTCTGTCCAGGTTTTGGCAAACTGACTGTACTGTTGCCTTTTCTCGATTTTGCCTTATTTTCCAAAATGTATTTTTAAAAGTGCTTTTTCCTTTACTGCTGCACTGTAAGCCAGGGAATACTGTCCCCATACACAGGGGAGTCCTGACATTTCATTGTAATGTGCAGAGGGCAGTATGTTGTTGCTGAAGATCAGTATGCTGGCAATACCTTGAATACTGAAGCTGAGAGGTGGGGGGATGTTCCCAACGCCTGAGTCACATTCTCAAGTTGTACAAGTAGAGCAACAGCTGAAGTGAACTGACACTGTTTCATGGAAGTCAGTCTTGTTGTTCTCACATCTGCCCTGAAAGCTGGTAATGATGGATTTTCAAGCAATGTCACTTTATACATTTGGACAAGATACATGAATTCATAGGTGCCGTTGGAGTACAAATAATAATGACCAAGAGACTGTCTTAGTAACTGCTTCAGCCACGGAATATGCATCAGTATGCAACAGCCTTTTAAACAAATCTTTTCACATTGCCGTCATAAAATAAAATTGGCCCTTGACTCTTTAAAAGTTTATTTCCCTCAGCTCTGAGCTGCAGAAATACAATACAATTTCATGACTCCAGACATGTGGTACTGTCCAGAGTAGGCTGTTCTGTATTACTGAGATGCCAAAATTTGGCTAGCAAAAGTAGAAACACAGCAGGTAACAATCCAGCAGAGACAGCCTGATGAAACAATTTTATTCTGTTCTGCGCTGTGACCCATGTTACAGCAGAAAAATATATCAGATTGTTGTTCTCTGCTTGTGAGCCAAAAAGAAGGGAGAGTTGTTGTGCCTCCCTGAGACACAATCATGACCCCAGGTCAAGAATTACTGACACGACAGTCTAATAAAACCCTTCTCTCTGACTACGGCAATCAGATCATGCTGGGAAACTTCCACCTCTCTTGTCATAAGAGATTCAACAGTCAGAATTCAATCCTATTCCTATTCAAGGGCAAAGATGCCACTGGCATCAATAGGAGCAGCACTGGTATGAAAGAGTTCAAATGTCAAGTGTGTATTTGCAGAAACTGATTCTGCTGAAGACTATGCAGATATTATTGTGCTGCTCTCTTCCCCATTGCTCTCCTTTTATATTATCTAAGGCAGAGTGCCCACAGAGGACACAGATGCACTCTATTAGATGTAGAGTGAGTATTGTTAAAAATATCCTCTCTAATACCAACTACGTATTTAGTCCTTTGTAACCTCATCAACTGTGACACTATGTAATTACAGATTGTTCAAGAGTCTTGTCTGCCCACTCAGTGCCAGAATGAAAAACAACTAAAGAAAACATAAAAAGCAAAACAGACAACTGAGCATGAGCCCTCCACCATGTTCCCAAGAGGCTCAGTAACCGACTATACACTCCACATCTCAGGGGAGATAGAGCCCAGCTACAGCATTCTCTTTCTCAGCAAGACACTTTTACTACACTAAAGTTGCTAACAGAAGAAAACAGCAACATGTGGGAAAGTAAAGGTTAGACAGAATCAACATGGATGAGTCATTTTTAATTTCTTATTTCTGTTGCACAAGCTTTCAACAAAAACCTATATTTTTTTCTGGGTAATGACCTCTTCTCTCATGTTGTGTTAGTGCACCCAGTGCTATGCCAGGACTCTGCCTAAATGCCCTGAGAAGTGCTGTCTCTGTTGCACAAACCGCAGTCCTTGTCCTGTAATCAGCCCCGCATGGGCAGAACATCAGTACCTGCAGAGCTCTGATGAGTTTTGGGACCTCTGCATGGATGAGGCAATCTTCCCACACAGATCAAGGATCGAGAGTGGGGCTTACGAGAGAAAATAACAAACAAAAGGATAAAACCCACTGCGAAATACTGGGTAATTTTTTTAAATGTAATTTAGCAGGTGTTTAGTTATTACCCTGAAAATAAGGCACAAACATTTCCATGACTCATATTTGTGCTTTAGTTAAATCCTCTCTTCCATTCTATAGCTGTAGTTTAAAACATTTGCTTCATCCTGAGAGAAAAAAATGAAGATGTTGGAAATAAATCGCTGCTGCAGAACTTACCCCCATAGGGTACGCACAGAAACTACACCACTAGCAAATGTTGAATTCTGATCATGGTTCCTCCTTGGGGAAGAGCTGTACTCACCTTCTTATTTTGGATCCCTCATTCCTTCTACACTAAATGCTTTGATCTGGTCAGTTATAAATAGCTTATGTTACAGTCCCACAAGCTTGTTGGGATGGGGACTGCATTTCATTTTTGTCCTCATCTAGTGATGTCCTCGACTGGCAGATCTATCTTCATGTTTTCATAATGCAAAAGTTAAGTGCTAATTAAATATATAAATAACTCGATGGGTAGGATGAGAAACTAGACTTCTCAACAGAAGATTGGTAGTGAAATTTTAACTGTTCATTTATGTTTAATATGGACTTGCTAAATTAAGTTGTTGGGTTTTTCAATGGTTTCACTGTGACTCTGCTCCCCACCCAAGGTTTGGGGGACCCTGCATTTTTACTGAGGGTAGGAGAATTAAGGACACAGAGCACCATACAGGATGCTACAGTTTATCACTGCATTAACAGGATGTTCCTTAACATCCACATGACTCTTTGTAAAGCACTTTCTACATCCTCAGATGACAAAAAGTGCAATAGCTTCACTGGTAGGAGCTGGTCTCACTGGAGCTTGACTGATTTATGTCAGGTGTGGTCCAGGACCGGGCATTGCTTTGCAAACCTTTAGCATCAGTTTTGTAGGAGTGAGCTGACAGCCTGTTTGGGGGTCTGCTGGGAATGTTTAGCAGAGATTTGCTTTTCAAGAGAAAATGCCTCTTCCAAATACACAGTGATCAATCATCAAGCAATTCCTTTTGAACATCTCCTCTTCCTTTCTTAGATAATTTCTTCCTCTTTCCTCATCACCTGCTAGAAGACAGTGTTGGTTTTTGACCATGCAGCATATAGAAGAAAGGAAGCTCTGTCAGGGAGATGGGGGGAGAGCAAGAGTTGGGAAGTGTTTTTTAGAGGCAGAACTTCAGGTAAGTTATAGAATGACTCTATCAGTTTTTATAGGTATTTGCTGGTGGAAAAGATACCTAATAAAGGGCTTTCAATCTTGTTGACAAAAGCTTGAAGAAGATTGAATGCCTGAAAGTTGAAGTTAGACAGATCCAACCTTAAAACAAGACATAATTTTCTTGCAGGCAGGGTAATTAAACACTAAAAGATTATCAGTGAAGGTGAGGGTCTCACTATTGGCTGGAGGTTTCAAGGCGATACCAGACACCTTCCTAAAAGACAGGGTTTAATACAACTTCAGATCAAGGCAGGGTAGGAAGCATTCCCTCTCCCTCTCATGCGCAACTGGCCAGATGGAAATGACTGGAGGGTGGGCAACTGGGATTTTCTGTTTATTTGTCTGTTTGAGGGTATTTTTTTGCAAAATTACAGACTTGCCGTAACTGACAAGAAGACACCAAACAAACTAGATCTGTGTTCTGAACAGATAGAGACAAATGTTCCTAGATACTACGTTTGTATTTCTGGCTTACATGCACAGAATCATATTGATTGGCAGATTTAAGATTGGAAAGAATTTCTCAGGTCACATTGGAAATAAATGAGTTAAAAGATGGGAGAATGTATTACTTTCACTAATTGTGATCAATTAGGCATGTCCCATTTAATAAACTCTCCATCATCGCTGGGGGCTTCACACATACTTGGCACTATAGCTTGTCCTTTCTGTTCTATGCCTGTAGCATGCAACTGTTACCCCTGAAGACTTAGAATGTTTTAACCTAACTAAAATCATCATGCTGGAAATACATGTGAACTGTGTGAAACTGAATAGCCTGTGTTATACAGGAGATCAAACTAGATGATCTTATGGTGCTTTCTTACCTTGGAGGAAATTACTCTTAAGAAAACAAGGCTCAATGTTGTTTCCATTGTTCACAATATGAGTTTTGATACCACTGCCAAAATTCCAATAAATTCAAAGCTAGCATAGGCAGATTCAAACACGCCAACTTTGCTAATAGCTGTGAGTTCAAGACCTTCTTGAAAAGCTCAAACAATACAAAACGCAGCAGCCCACTGTGTTACACAGCGTTTGCTGAAGGGGAATTGGAGCTTTTGCTTGCAAATAAGCTGAGTAACATTAACTATTACATGTTAACTATCCATGCTACTTTTATTCACACAGCCAGCTACCAAACCAATGTTTCAGCAGCATGGGCACTTACTCCTTACGAAACATCTATCATTCTGCTATCACAGTCCTTTCTCCAGAAAGATCCTACCCATCATGGGACTTTTTTTTCCCAGGCCATACATAATAGAAGCTATTTGCAATCCAGTAGAATTATGGCATATGAGATTCACATCCAAAGTCCCATTATTCCTCTTATGTCATTGTTTTATCTCAGTTTTGGATAAATGGCAACATTTTGACCTATTCTATTTGACCACAGAACACGGACAAAAAAACAGTGTGCTGTGTCACTATGGTAATTGCTGTAAACGCACAGTGGTTTCCGGAGATGTATTAGACATCTCATTGCCGGCTGGCTTTAGCTTCCCAAGTCAGCTGCCAGCTGACTTGGAAAGCTGAAGCAGCTACCAACCTGCTTTTAAAGCAATTTCTGTGGCTCTGCTTGCAGTAATCCTACCAACAGCTGCTGCATGAGGAATGGGAAGGGAAAGCCAGTAACCAGTTGCTTTGAAGTAACTGTTCTTGGCTCATTCAGAAAAAGGCTCTTTCCAGGCTCAGAAACAAGTTGTGTATGGAAGAGGATTGATTGTGTGGCAGACAGCTAAGATCAATGTGGCTGAGATGTTTCACCATGATACAGAGCTCTTTTGAAGAAGATATAAAGTGAGCTTCCTGAAAAGCCTGGATCACCACAACCTGTCATGACAGCATGTTGTTTTGGGCCTTGTGATCCTGACACACATAATTCCAGGACATGAGTTTGTCTCAACCTAAGGAAGACAGAACTAAATAGATCAAATTAATTACATGCAGGAAGGGCCTGTTTATCTCCAATGCCTGGGCTCACTAGATCTGCTGTAGATGTCTCTTCTGTAAATGTCTAACATATGATGACAAAAATCCCTTCTCCATGAAGGTGAAGGTTTGGATCCCTAGTATGGCATCATGTTGGCTGTTCTTTCTTCATTTTGAAGGACGATTACTCTGCAAACGGGACCCAATCTGAGACACTGCCTTGCTCTAAGATGCAAAAAACTCTGTGGCACCAGCAGGGTCTGAATCACTCAACTTTCTCTTCCCAATCTATAACTCCCAATATTCGCTATTGAAACAACAAAACTGTGACAACATACTTGTATATTATGACAACTTCTTAATGAGTAAGCCTCATCAGTTTGACCAATGCCCTGGCTGAGTTTACAGACTTTGTACTGAAGAAGTTTGTTTCCTAGTGCTGTATCATAAAAATGTGTAAGTCATATCCCACTGTATGTTACCAGCATGCATGTTAGGAAGTACATTGTGCAGTGTTATATTAGGATTTTTCCTCTGGTACAAAACATAGCATTCAAGGACTAGATATGCATTTAGGGGATCCCTGAACATTCAAAGAGATGGCAAAAACATAGAATTATAGAATGGTTTGGGTTGGAAGGGACCTGAAAGATCATCTATTTCCAACCCCCCTGCCATGGGCAGGGACACCTTCCACTACACCAGGTCGCTCAAAACCCCATCCAACCTGGCCTTGAACACTTCCAGGGATGGGGCATCCACAACTTCTCTGGGCAACTGGTTCCAGTGCCTCACCACCCTCAGAGTGAAGAAGTTCTTCATTATATCTAATCTAAATCTACCTTCTTTCAGTTTAAAACTGTTACCCCTCATCCTATCACTACACTCCCTGATAAAGAGTCCCTCCCCATCTTTCCTGTAGGGCCCCTTTAAGTACTGGTAGGCTGCTATAAGGTCTTCCCAGAGCCTTCTCTTCTCCAGGCTGAACAGCCCCAACTCTCTTGGCCTGATTTCATAGCAGAGGTGCTCCAGCCCTCAGATCATCTTCATGGCCCTCCTCTGGACTCACTCCAACAGGTTGATGTCCTTTTTATGTTGGGGGCCCCAGAGCTGAACGCAGTACTCCAGGTGGGGTCCCACCAGAGTGGAGTACAGGGGGAGAATCACCTCCCTCAACCTGCTGGTCACGATTCTTTTGATGCAGCCCAGGATGTGGTTGGCTTTCTGGGCTGCGAGCACACACTGCCAGGTCACATTGAGTTTCTCAGCCAACACCCCCAACTCCTTCTCCGTAGGGCTGCTCTCAACCCACTCTCTGCCCAGCCTCTATTTGTGTTTGGCATTCACCTGACCCATGTGCAGGACCTTGCACTTGGCCTTGTTGAACTTCATGAGGTTCACATAGGCCCACCTCTCAAGCCTGTCAAGGTGCCTCTGGATGGCATCCCTTCCCTCCAGCATGTTGACCACACCACACAGCTTGGTGTCATTGGCAAACCTGCTGAGGGTGCACTCAGTCCCACTCTCCATGTTGCTGACAAAGATGTTAAACAGCACTGATCCCAATACCAACCCCTGAGGAACGCCACTCGTCACTGGTCTCCACTTGGACATCGAGCCATTGGCTGCAACTCTTTGAGTGCGACCAACCAGCCAATTCCCTATCCACCAAGTGGTCCATCCGTCAAATCCCTGACTCTCCAATTTAGAGACAAGGATGTTATATGGGACAGCATCAAATGCTTTGCAGAAGTCCAGGTAGATGATGTCAGTTGCTCCTCCCTTATCCACCAACACTGTAATCCCGTCACAGAAGGCCACCAAATTTGTCACGCATGATTTGCCCTTAGTGAAGCCATGTTGGCTATCACTGATGACCTCCTCATTCTCCATGTGGTTTAGCATAGTTTCCAGGAGGATCTGCTCCATGATCTTGCCGGGCACAGAGGTGAGACTGACTGGCCTGTAGTTCCCTTGGTCTTCCTTTTTTCCCTTTTTAAATATGGGGATTATATTTCCCCTTTTCCAGTCAGTGGGAACTTCACCGGACTGCCACATCTTCTCAAATATGATGGACAGTGGCTGAGCAACTTCATTTGCCACTTCCCTCAGGACCTGCAGATGCATGTCATCAGGTCCCATGGACTTGTGTACCTTCAGGTTCCTTAGATGGTCTCGAACCTGATCTTTTCCTACAATGGGCGATTCTTCATTCTCCCAGTCCCTGCCTTGGCCTTCTGTGACTTGGGCAGTATGGCTTGAGCACTTGCCAGTGAAGACTGAGGCAAAAAAGCTGTTGAGTACCTCAGCCTTCTCCATGTCCTGGGTAACCAAGACTCCCGTTTCCTTCTGGAGAGGGCCCACATTTTCCCTAGTCTTCCTTTTACCACCAACGTACCTATAGTAGCTTTTCTTGCTGCCCTTGACATCCCTGGCCAGATTTAATTCTATCAGGGCTTTAGCCTTCCTTACCTGATCCCTGGCTGCTCAGACAATTTCTCTGTATTCTTCCCAGGCCACCTGTCCTTGCTTCCACTCTCTGTAGGCTTCCTTTTTGTGTTTGAGTTTGTCTAGGAGCTCCTTGTTCATCCATGCAGGCCTGCTGGCATTTTTGCCTGACTTCCTCTTTGATGGGATGCATCACTTCTGAGCTTGGAGGAGGTGATCTTGAATATTAAACAGCTTTCCTGGGCCCCTCTTCCCTCTAGGGCTTTATCGCATGGTACTCTACCAGGCAGATCCCTGAAGAGGCTAGATTCTGCTCTCCTGAAGTTCAGCGTAGTGAGCTTGCTCTGCGCCCTCCTCGGTGCCCTAAGGATCTTGAACTCCACCATTTCATGGCCACTGCAGCCAAGGCTGCCCTTGAGCTTCACATTCCCCACCAGCCCCACCTTGTTGGTGCAAACAGGGGCCAGCATAGCACCTCCTCATTGGCTCCTCTATCACTTGGAGTAGGAAGTTATCATCAATGCATTCCAGGAACCTCCCAGGAACCCCTTCCCTTTGACTGGGAGGATTGATGAAAAACTGCCTGTGCTCCAGAGTCCCTTATCGCCACTCCCAGGGCTCTGTGATCCTTCTTGATACTCCTCAGACTGCTTCTGGCTGTATCACTGGTGCCTACGTGAAACAACAGCAGTGGATAATAGTCAGTGGACTGTACAAGGCTTGGTAGTCTCTCGGTGACATCCCTGATACAAGCCCCTGGTAAGCAGCACACCCACTGCTCTAGAGAGTGCATCAGGTCAGCAAATGGGTGCCTCCGTACCTCTCAGAAGAGAGTCGCCTACTACTATCACCCGTTGTTGCCTTTCCTTAGTTGCGCTGGTTGTTATACAGGGAGCAGATCGGGCTGCCTTACTTAGCTTCAGCATCCTTCCTGATTTGACGGGTCTTTCATCTTCAGTCTGCAGAGCGGTGAAACGGTTCTGCAAGGGCACCTCAGGCTTTGGGGGAAGTCTCTTCCTCCTGCTGACCCTTGCCATTGAAAGCTTCCATTCTTCTGCATTATTGGCCCCCACCCTTCTGTGTGTGCCAGTGGGGGAGTTTTTGGCTGTTTGACTGTGGGCTGTGTGTCCACTGCAGACTGCACTTGGAACCAGCTATCTAATTCCTTCTCAGCTTCCCTGATGTTACACAGCTTTCTCACCGCCTCCTGCAGCTCAGCCACCTGCTGCAGGAGGTCCCTCACCTGGGCATGCCTTACGCAGGTAGGTCTGCCACCTGCCCCTGCCCCAGGAGAAAGGGCTGGGCACTTCCTGCAGTCCGAGGCCTGCACTGCAGCCTCTCCCTTCGGCAGCTCCATCTGGGCGGAGGCATCGGCCACCACTGGGGTAAATGGTGCAACCCCCCAGCCAGAGCTGCAGCCTTTGCTCTCAGACGAGTGCACACCATTCTGCCTTGAGGGTCAGGTGGGATGAGTGCCCTTGACCTGTGCAGATGGTCACAGAACGGTGCCCGGTTACCGGGATATGTGTACTTCAAGTCTCCCACTCGGCCAGTGGAATGGCCTCCATCAGTAAGGAAAGAGTCAAACCATGCTGTTAACCTGCAAAATTCTGAACAATTATTGCAAAATTCCTTGTATTTCACAGCAGATTTGGTGCACATCTACAGGACATCTACAGGAAATTCAGGTACAGAAAGTGCCCATTATGGCTTTAAAGTAACAGGGCCAAGTTGCTTTGCTGTTGACTCCAGAGTTGATGTCAACACTCTTCTAATTTTGCAGCACCTTCCTGGGGACATTTTGTCAAGCTGTATCAGCACACATCATGTTAATTCTCCCAAACTGCTTCCTGTTCGCACGAAATAGTGCCCCATCCTCCACAAAAGGGCTACCTATAGAAAGGTTCATCAAGCTACTAATCTGCACACACTCCAGTCCTATTTCTTCAGAAGTTTAACCTGCCAATTTAGTGTTGTAGCAAGAGGTACAACTCCCTTAACTAGTGATAAACAAGGTACACTCACCACCTACCATCTAAATGCTCCAGAATAGCATATCAAAGTGCTCAAAGGCAAAGGTGCGCAGGATGGAAATGGGCTTGACACAGGTACTATTAAATGCCATGGCAGAAAAACAAGGGGTGAAGAAAAACCCCTGCTGTCATAAAAAGTTAAAAAAAGAGCAGGTGCCCACTCTTTTCTGCACCTTCAAGGCCTGGCACTGAGCCCACATGTCTCCTAGGAGCAGGATTTTCACTGAAATCCCAGCCTTTAGCAAACCTGATGGGGAACATTAGAAAGACCAAAGAGGGTATGTTTTGAAAAACTCCCAGCAATCCCACAGAGGTGAGTCCAAATGGGCTGCATTCATGTCTGGGAAGCTAGGAGGAGGCCCAGGGATAGATTAAAAAGGATTTGCCATATCCTTGTTCATACTAATAACAAGAGCTGCCTGTCTTAGGGTTCGCTAACAGAGTGCTCCCAGTGCCCTTGACCTGAAACTCACTTTACTTTTGACATTTCCTGAGCAGCTGGCATTAAACAGCGGGTTTTTTTATCTGGGCTGTGATGCCCTACTTTATCCTTTGTTGATTCTCATCAGCTTCATCACACTATACAATGTTTGTGGATTAATGTAAACTGTATGAAGATAACTGATAGCATAAACCAATTGAAATTACTTCAGCAGAAAATGTTTGAAATTATAGAAGGATCTTTGTGAAGAATATGTTTGTGCTGAAGCACTGTTTTAAAATTATTATTGTTAAAAATGCAAAGCTTTTTTGTTTATACAGTCCTTAATAGAAAAGGAGCCTTGGAAAGTTTTCATTCTTTTTAAGTAAATTGAAAGAAACCTTTTGTTTCTAGAAGAAACTTCTACTGAAACAATAACATTGAAAATTTGGAAAAGGAAAAATATAGCTTTGATATTTTCCATGGAAAGAGATTTGATTTTTTTCAATCAGATGCTACAGATATAAAGAAAAAAAATTTTGCTTCCTTTCCTTCCTTTCTCATAACCACTCCTGCTTTCTGAATATTACCTCTCGTTCTAACCTGGCCACACACCAACCTCCCACTCATCATGCACCAAGAAGTTCCCTTTCCTCATTCAGCTCTTTCCTTAAGAGCTGCTTCTTTTGTGAAAGCTTCCTGTATCATTTTTCTCCCTCTTGATGGCTCTGGACCTTCTCGCACTTGAACTATTGTCCAGTATATATTGTATCTGTTTGAGCCAGGTTTGAGTCCATACCATAAAGGCCTCCAGCCCCTCCTTCGCCCCTCAGCACACAAGCACAGCAAAGGGAATTATAAAATCTTAATCAGGAAAACTCAGCAAGGTTCCTCCTGAGGAGCTGCCTACAAAATGTCCTGGGGGAGATGCAAGGCTCGCTGAAGTTGAGATGTCTCTGCCCTCCAGGTTCAAGCACTCTTTCAGTGAAGTTAGGACCAATGCATGAAGGCAAAAGCTATGCTGCAGAGATCGTTATGATGCCCAGCTCTACTAAGACTTTTCCACAACCTCAGAGCATAGCTGCAGAAAGAGCTAGGCTGCTGCTGGTTGAATTTGTTGTGACTCCTCAATAGAAAGCATGGAGAGATACTGAGGCCATTTATAGCACTGGAAATATGTATTTGTTTAAATTACATATGTGCTTAAGTCATTTGCTGCCTCTTTGCTGACTATTTAAGCTATTCCAAATCTCATGGTGCACGCTGCGTTTATATAGGTGTGGGAATAATCATCTTCCAATTGGTTAGGCATAGAGTATTATATATAGAAATAAAGATCATTAAATGAAAAGTTAAAAATACAATTACTTGGTTCACAAAAACATGACCTATATTTCCTGCAAGTACAAACTGTTAACATACTTTTCAATTTAATGTATGTTGCACAGAAGTGCTGTCACAAAAAAAACCCCAAATTTAACACATCCATATACACAAATGTTAATACTGTGTTTTCAGCAAACTGCACCTCAGACATTTCTGAGCTTTCAGCTTCATTGGGTCTCTAATGACACATCTATAGCCTGGATTTTTTTTTTTTAATGGAGTTTGATGAATGCTCTGTCAGGAATGGCTGGGATAGGCAATACAGTTTCGCCTTAACCATTTTCTTCAATAGAAAACATTTTAATAATAGAAAACAATAAAACATATGGGCCATTGCAGCTGAAGTTCTTAGGGACTGCCTCATGGCCAGAGTAGAGCATAAGTGTTTTATAGTCCTGTATGCAGTGTTTCACAGACTTTCATAATTTTTTCTCCAGTGCTTATTCATTTTTACACAACAGAAAATTTTGTTTAATAATTCTAGAAATAAAGTATCATTCTACTCTGAATCACAAGAGGGTCAGATATATTCATCTTCATCTCAGAGCTCTTGTTAAGTCACTTACTTCTCCCTAAGGACGAGCCATGAACCAGTCAGGATTTGAGGTGTAAAAAGCATAAATTCCACCATACAAAATCTGTAGGAAATCATCTAATTGCTCAGTCATTTCCTTGCTGAGTAAATCACTTAGTGTGCAGTTGCCTTAAAACAGGGCTCTGAGGAGGATTGGGGCTGCCTTGTCCCACACATCAGTCACAAACCTTCAAGGCACCAAAAGCCCTCCGCTGCGATCAATATTTGGACAGCTGAGGATGCTCACACTTGGCTGAGTTCGGCGAAAGTTATGCAAGCTTAAATCTAACTCAAAATAAGGATCACGCTCATTATTTTCTTTAAAATGAATAATTTTTCAATTCACATTTGTCCACAGAGGCTTGACACAGAAAAGATTGAAATAATTTGTCACTAGTATGAAAAAAAAACCAAAACTAAACTCTGCATGAGCACAAGAGAGGTGTCTCTTCTGACATCAGTATTCATTAGGTATAGAAAAATATTATCATTTCTGTAGCATAACATCCACCATATTTCTTAACAGATGAAGATTAGGGAAATTAAATTAATTGTAGCAACCTGGTTATTCAGCATCAAAGGCTTTGCTCACGTGGCGGGTTCCAGCTGGGGAGTTATCTGTGGGTAACAACATCCAGTATTGCACTTGTGTGAAGTGGGCATGTTATAGATGTGGCACTCACAGGGAACCTCTCTTCAGCCTAAGGCTATTGAAACCATTAATGAAGGCCTGAACCACACGAACTACACCGACAGAAGGTCTTAGGTCATATTTGGGCAAAGACATCTTTTATGAGGCAAGAAAAGCCCGCACACTAGCTGGTCTGGCTACTGGATTCCTCCAGCTCCATCGTGCTCCACGGGGACAATTTCCTCTCCAACTGTTAGAAAATACCACCTCTCGTGTTTGTATCCTATTTTGTCTCTGAACCAAGGAGCGGGGAAAAAATCATACCCCAACGGGTCACAGAGTTCAGTGAAAATCCTACAAGCTTTTCCTGAACAAATAACAGATAGTGACCTCTGGCCCTGTCTTTGCATAAGAATTAACATCAGTATTCAGGAGCCACTGCTGTGACTGGGGACGACGCAAATGCCAATTCTGATTTAAAACTCAGATTTTTTTTTTTTTTTTTTTTTTTTTTATTATTATTATTTTTAAGAACCCGGAAGAAAAGGGGGGCCTTGCAGCTCATCTGCATTACAGATCAGGCCTCTTTGAGAAAATCAACCATCCATAATTCATTACATGTTTCCTGCAGGGCCTGGAGACGGTCGAGGTCCTAGCAACAGAGTCCTAGCAACAGCAGCTGGCCCCAGCCAATCGGCGACCACCTTTCTGACGCCGCGTAGCCAATCCGGCGGGGCGGCAGAGATGGAGGCGCCGTGGCCCAAGGGGCAGGGCTGGCGGGGCGCGGCCGGCCGTGAGGCTGCGCGAGGCGGCGCCATTACCGGCGGGCGGGCTTCGCATCCTGGCAGTGGGGGGACTGGGAGAGTCTGCCCTGCCGAAGCTTAACAATGTGTCTTGATGCTAAACGAGGCGGTGGGTTTTGATCAGTAGGAAGTGGAATAAGGATTTATTCATTTATTGCAGCAGACAAGCCTATATTCTTTAAAAAAAAATGTACCTTGAGGAGGACTTTTCTGAGGAAAATTGCCTCGTACCTGCCTAGCACAAAACCTACGTAAACCTCTTTTTTTCCCCTAATAAAGATTGCTAACTGCAAATAACCGCATAATTTGAAAAACATGATTTTATATTCTGCTGGTCTTTATGAAGCAGAAATACTCTGCAACAACTCGCTGTAACACTCTATAAATGAGAGATGACTTTTTAAAGAATCTGCTTAAAAGTCAGATTTTTTTCCGCCCTCAGTTGCACCCTACAACAGTAATTACTGTTTTGTGACTTTCCCTTTCGCTGCCAATAGCTTGTCTTACCTCATATGACACAGTCATTGTTCTCAAGTGGCATACAGGAGAACAAAGCAAAAATGCAGGAAGTGTGGAAACAGAATAGTTGTGAAAACAACCAAAAAAATCTGCTGTAGTAGAAGCTGTGCTTGGAAACAAAAGTGCAGAAAGCGTTGAGCCTTCCTGCATGGAATTCTTTTGTGAAGTTGTGTTAACTCTTGTAAAGTCATAGTACTGCTACAGGCACAAAAATGTGTAATTTCCTTTCTTTGAGGGGGGGAAAGCTATTGAGTTTTGTTTAGATTAAATAAGAATAGTGAAGCCAGAAAAGCTCGTTGATCACTAAAGGCACACGGTGGTAGCTTGGCTGCAACCATCATGTTCTGTAAAACAGTATCATTTTTCTCAGAATGACATAAGGAAATACTTGCTTTTGCAATATTTGTATTTAACATACATTTTAAAAGAAATACCTGATGTCCATGTATATGTGGGTACAGAGGTCTGTAAATCCTAGTATAAAACTATATCTTTTATCATTTATCTTTGGGGAAAATGAAAAGCAATCATTTATCCGAACCTGAACATTACACTTGAAGCCGAGATACTGTAGGTTATCTAAGTCAGCGTTTCACCCCTCAACCTAAAAGCCGATCCCAAATTCCACTCTAATGCATATGTTGCTCAGATAGTGAAAGCGGAGATTAGAAGATTTGCTATGGATGCTTCAAAGTACGTTTTGGGACCCAGTGCCCTGTATTGAACTTTAACAGATGATGCATAAATTGACTAAAGCCGTGAAGGCTGCCAGGAGAAGATTGAAAAATAGATTCCAATCTCCCCTCATATATTTTATAAAATGTTGCAAACAACCTGCTTTGTCAAGGCCATGCCTTCTGAGATTCCACAGATGAAAAAATACCGTATCACTAATTTTCTTGATCTGACAAATGGCTGAGAACTCTGCTTTATCATTCATTTCTTTCAACAAATGAGTAGGACTAATTACTGTGTTTTCTGTTAAGAAGTGGCAGTTTTTCCCTTGTTTGAAGAGAAGCCATGTTAAGGTTTTTACAGCAGGATTTTGCAGCAGTTAAACCTGAAGTCAAAATGTTTATTTTACCTTAAAAAAAACCCAAAACAACAATAATTAGTCACAATGAATCTGAAAACATAATTACTGACCATAAATTAAAATTTGTATTTTTTTTCTTGGCAAGAAAGATCAATTTAGCAATTTCATATTTTGCTTGCAGTTAGACACAAAAGAAGATTTGACTGTCAGGCCTATGAATGTTCGTTAAAATTAAAATAAATAATTAATTTAATGAATCCTGTGGTCTGCATAGTTAAAAATAAGAAATTGCCTTCCAAGATGGTTAAGTTGTCCCATACCTTTATCCTCAACGTTGACAGATTCCACGTAGGGCTGGAGGCACGCTCACTCTGAAAGGCACAGTGCTCTCTAATGAGCTGTTGCAATCACACAACTTAAGCTAATGAATTTCTTATCCTCTTATGCGGATAAAAGTTTCTGTTAGAAGTGAAAAGATCTCTTTTTAAGTGGATTTGTATTTTGCCTTTGGGGAGGAAGGGGAGGAAAGGATACTACAATGAGTGAAATTCATTGTGTTGTTCATAACAAGAAGCACCGTGTGGCAATAACGAAATCATCACAATTAATAAAGAATCCTCGCATGCTCCGTTTGAAGAGTGGAACCCTCCAAGGCAGAGCCATGGATCCACAAGCACAGGTGGAAATAGGAGCTCATGCTTGAATGAGCCGAGCAAGTCTGTGCAGGAGAGCAGATCCTGTTCCCCCTCGCATCCTGAATCACTCTGGGTGCGGGCAGAAAGGCTCAGTGCTGTGCAGAGGACTAGCGTCCCACCTACATGCAACACATTATGTACAATAATATGTCCCTTCCATTTGCAAAGGCTAAATCCCTCATTTGTAAAGGGGGGTCATCTGAAGCACTGATGATTGGCATCAGTCTTGAACTCCACAGTGGTGATGTGCTGTAGAATAACAATATTGCACGCTTACACGGGGATCTCAAAGTATTTTGTAGCCACTTACCACCCAAGCCTCACAGTGTCACAGAAGTATAGAACCATATATTTCACCTAGGGCATAAAAACCATGTTCCACGCTTAAGTGCTACGGCTTCTATAGAAACAATGCGTTATCTCAAGAGCTGGATGGGAAAGTCCTGAATTATTTCAGTGCGCTGAAATGTGCAGACTGCAATCACAGTACCAGGGGTCAACATCTGCCTTAAGAGACATCATTCTGACTTTGCAGAGGAAGTGGGGAGGGGGAGAAAAGAAGGAAAGAAGTCTTGACTACAATTTGTTCTCCTGCAAATGGTCTCGGAGTGTGTCAAAAGGAGCTCTGAATCTTGCTAAGGAGTTCACATGTGGGTTCTGGGTACACATTAATTTATGCTGCTGAATTAGTTTCTCTACTCAGCCGGTCTTATGAGTATGTAGAAAGTCTGCACATCTTTTTTAAGCAGCTTGCTCTTCCTGTCATTTAAAATGGTGAAGGCTGAAATTGTAGGATGCCTTTACAATGTAGAAGTGTGTTGGCTACTTTAATCTTAGGGCCAAATTCTTGTTCCAAGGTAGGCAGCTACACAATGCTTATTTCCCTTCTCTGTGCTTTGGAGGTGGCAAAAGACTAGCTGACTGACTTCAGTGGGAACTGCAAACTCCTATCTCTGAACAAAATTTGGCCCCAAGACTTGAAAGAATCTGAGCATCATCTGTGAAAAGGTAGCTCTTGACAAGGACTCTTAATTCCACATTAGCTCCTTAAAAATCTTCCCAGAGACTAATGTAAAGATGGAAGCCTGGTCGCGGCCTGACCCAAAGCACATGAAATTCAGCCAGAGCACTTGCATTGTTTCAAAGGATTCAAATCAGGCCCTAAAGGAGTCACCTGCAACAGTTCAAACCCCAAACAACAAGCAGGATATGCGTTTTTATTTATTGTTTCCTGTCTGATAACACAGAACCTGAATTTTCCAGTCTATTTCACTTGATCCTTGCTTTCTTACAGTGCTTCACAGGAGCTTAGTGTTTTCCCCAAATTTAGGGCTGATGTGTACGCAGAGGTCAGTAGAAATTTTTGCCATGGATTTGCAGCAGTGCTGGGCAGTGTCACCAAAACCTCCAAGTGGCTCAAAACCTATACTCCAGCATTTCACTTTTATTTGGATTTTAAAGCTTTGCTCAGCTAATTCTACTATGCCCCAGAATCCTCCCTGAAAAATCTACAGAAAAAAAAAACCCCACCCTTGGAACTGCCCTTTTGTTATTGTCTCCTTCCGAAAGGGGCCTAGGTAGTGACTTGTGAGTTCCATCTATACAAAGCAGAGAGAGCAAAAAAGAACTAATCTCCCCTTCCCCCCATGTGGGAGAGAAAGCGAGCACGCAGGAGAGCGTGTGCGTCTGCAGCGCAGCGAGAGCAGAGCTGGGGCAGGGGATGACCTCCGGCTGCCTATCCACCACAAAAGGGACCGTGGCATTGACACAGCCTAACTGCTCTCCTTTGGAGGGGACAGACTGAGAGGAAGTGACCCTTGGTGCCCCCTTCTGCAGGGGACCTTGTGAAATAACTGTTGCTCTTCCCTTCCTTCCTTCCTCGGGCAGGTCAAAGAAATTAATGATGAGAAATCTCTCTCTTTTAATTCGCCATTCGGAGAGCAAGAGAAAAAGAGACTTTTTCCTTGAAAGGGATGAGGAGGAAGTGTAGAGGTGCTAAACTTAACTATTTACTTCTGTGTTGGGAAATGCAGAGTGGTTCCAAAACCGGTCCACAGGGCAGTGGGCAGCAGCAGCAGGAGCTCCGGGTGAGGCTGTGTGGGTCTATCTGGGTCTGTTTTCTAAGGGGACTTATAAAATGATCCCTGCAGCTCCGTTCCCAAGAACCAGAAACATCAGGAGGTTCAGAGCTGTTCACCACTCCCTAATGGCATCTGGTTAATTCCTAGTGAAACCCAGATCTGGGACAAGAAGGAGGATCCTGGGGAGTGTGGGAAGGAGAAGGATGATTTGGGGAATAGAAGAGGAAGCAGAAATGGTTCAGCCCACTTCACAGCAGTGTGAGCAATCTCTGCCCATCCCTGCTGAAGTTCACAAAGTGCCAAACCTTGAACCCGAGGCCAGGCCTGAGTAGGTTTGAGCATCAAGGTAACACTTCTCATACACAGCCCTGGTTCACATCTCTTGGCTGTTGAGGGGCAGTAGGTAAAGCACATGGACTCGGTCTCTCCCCTCTCCCTTCAAAGGAGTTTTAAATGTCTCTCAGATGCACTTGGGGTGAGTTGGGGAGGGAGGGAATGACCTTTGGATTCTCCCTCCAGAAGGAACCTGAGAAAATGACCTTTTGGCCCTTAGCTCCACGGGGGCTCGGGAGAGGTCGGGAGGAATGACTCTTGGTCCAATCTTGCTCTCCACAGGGGCTAGGGGGGAAAAAAAGAGAACTCCAGGAATATGTGATCACGGGAATTTTTGTCTTCTTCTGAAAAAGGGGCATGTTTACTTCATAGTCCCTGTAAGAAAAATAACCTGCCACTGAGAAACAAGCAAGTCCATTTAAAGCAAAAAAGAGCCTCAACTCGGTGACCTAGAAATCAAGGCAGAAAGTAAAAGCTAATAAATAAATAAATAAGTAAATAAAATAATCAGGGATGTAGCACAAAATCAAGGGGTGCCCTCTGAAGAGGTGTAATCAAGGCTCTGAGCCATCAGTTATAATGGTTTTGATTAAAGAAAGCTGTGCAGAAGTAATCTATTTTATTTTTAAATGGCCTGATTTTCCCTCGCTACTCTCTTGGAGGCTGAACCTAGAACAACTTGAAGGAGGACATGAAATGTTCAGTGAAAAAAGGTAAGTGGAAAGGCATGCATTTAATAAATAAGAAAAGCCTAATCTATTTAAGTTATATTTGGGGTTTGATGGCACACATTAAAATTGGCTGAAAATAGCAATGCTTTTGTAAAACAAAAACATGAAAGACCTTCCAAAGCCTGGCTGATCAAGCCACACAGTTCTGCACTTCTTCTATAAAACCTGCAATGTAATTACAGGAGCAGTTGTCACACTGAGCTGGGGATGGGGCTCATCATATGCTGTGTACCTAGAAGCACAACAGTTTTTATTTATTCTGTGTATTCTTCACTGTGTAAAAAACTTAAAATAAAAACTTCCTTCCTACAAACTTCATATTTATTCACAATTTTGAACTTCACTTGTTTCCATTGTAGCTGAAAGCTTTAATTCTGAAAGTCTTCTCTTCTTATATAGGGTCAAACATATTATCTTTGCTTGATAAATAAAGACAAATAGTAGAAAAGAACCTCAAAAGAGTCACAGCTGGGGTGGGAGGGGAGAGAGGTTTACATTTTCTTCCTCAAGAAGGTCAGATGTTTATTCAAGCCTATCCAAGCCTTTTGAACAGAGCATGGGCTGTGCTGGAAATCTCATGAGAACAGCATTTCCTGGAGAATGGAAGGGGTAGCTGTCTTCACAACAGCCGGCCGCAGAGTGCTCTGCTGGTTTTACAGCCTGACAATGCCAAAGGTGCACAGAAATACAAGGTGCAGAAACAGGCCCTATTTCCCAAAATGGTTATTTGAATAAAGAGAGCTGAGTTCTTGCAATAACCTGCGTTGTGGCAGCAAGAATAAAGTATGCATTATTTCCTGCCACTTATGCTCTGCCCAGCACTGAGAGTTCCTCCCAGATGCCTTACATGTTGGAAATGGGGGAGGCTGTGCCCTTACCTAGGGTTTTGTGGGTCAACATTTTTAGTCACAGCGGTTTTTAGGAGAACCTTGAAACATTATTATAAATGCACAGCTCTTTCCTATTTTTTTGTAATTATTTAAAGTAAGCTGCATAAAATATTAGAGCCTGGTAAAGCAAAGGGAAGCCATAACTTGTAAGTGTGCAAATTTGGTTTGGTAACTTACATGTTTCAGTGGATCCAGTCGCTGCTGAAAACCAGGCCTCATCTTCGCTTGCCTCTGGTCAAATTTTTGGGAGGATAAAGCAACTGTTTGCAGTCAGTTTTATTTTGTCACCTCTTGATGCTTCAGACTCATGACTGTGTTATTTTCACATTCCAAGTCTGACATACAGACTAATATACACAGGAAGAGGTATGTTGTCATGAAAAAAGAAACAACAACCCATTGTGTAATTTGGCCTATAAAAGCACCAACAGCACATTTACAACGTGGCAGAGCTGTTTAAAGCTGAACATCTTATCAGTGATTCATGGAGGATGGCTGCGAAGGTAAGCACAGGCAAGATGCTAATGTCCTCTTGGCAAAGGTATGCAACAGCTTTAGACAATGCCTGTAGCCACAGCTTCCTCTGCAAGGACTAGGAGCTGGAAGTACTGCTTTCCTGATAAAATACAAGAATCCAAACAGACCTGCAAAGTATGATTTTTGCAGAGGCTTGGGAATTATCTTTGACCACAAGGAATGGGCAAAAGCATATTGTGTGCTCCAATCCCAACTCATAATTAACATTGAATTTCTAAAAGCGTGGCAATCTTGTATGTTCTTTTCAATAACAGCATGTGTTCTATATTCATAAGAAATCAAAGTTGTATGATGTTTACATTTCAGCAGCATGCTTCAGAGAACAAATTTAGCCATTCAAAGCAGAGCTACTTTTAAATAATATTAAGATGATAAGAAAGTCGTGGAACAGAGGACCAAATGAAGCTACATTCCTCACCTGCTAAAATTACTCTCTTAATATGCCATCTGTTGTCTTAGCTTCTAAGGTCTGGAGGTAAAATAAGCAATGGTCTAAAATAAAGCTGCTTAACCCATTTGTGAGGAATAACGTAATGGCACTCGTGGCCTTGCCTGTGTCTGGACCATCCCTTTCCCAAAGTGAGACTGGCCCTCCCCAGCTATCTGGGAGCATCCTACCCAGCAGCCATGTGGCACTTTTTTCTGCTGGGAGAAAATTTTAGATTCTTTCAAAAAACTTTTTACAAGATACTTATGCATTGATATGCTGCCCGTTCTGAGTGACAGTTATGGGAAAGCACCCCAGGGGTCATTATTGCTAAGGCCTGTGGTACCCTAAGGTACCTTGGTTATCTCTGCATAATGCTGAACAATGCTGTGTAGGTACACCTTTGTATTGCTCTTCAGGAGAAAAATCTACTCCCTTAACCATGAGGAGAACCTTGTCAAAATTTGATTTATCCAGAAATACTGTCCTTTTTTGTCCTTTTCAGGTAGCAGTTGTTTAGGCTGTAGCTAGAGACCTCTTTTGCGGGGTGTATAAAGGAAAAAAAAAATAGTCAGCTCTAAGGTACACAGTCACTTTAAACAAACTGGAATTCACCACCTAATTTCTCACATCTGTGTGTTGTACAAATGCACCGGACAAATCCCCATGTTTATTAAGGATGGAGAGGTTGCTTGGTATGTCACCTACAAAGCTAGGACCTGGCTTCAGCTGATGGTTCTCCTCTTGGTTTGTGTCCCAGCCTTGGTCAGTTCATGTGAACTCTTTACAAGTTACGCAGGGATGCCTGGAGCTCACATTCCATGTAGATGAAATGTAAATCCACTGAGTTTTTGCCATTGATGATTGAAAAATGTGTTTAGTACATTATTATTAAGTGAAAAAAGGCAATGCGTGACTGAAATCCATGCCTTTGAAATCTGTGAAGTTCTTTCTGTTAATATTGGTGAGCCGTGGTTGTAAGTATATGTGCATTTGTGTGAACAAGGTAGAAAATAATCAGAAAGCTGACTGGAATCGCAGTAGTGTAGGGATACAAATACAACCACAACTGTTGTACAAGGATTGGTTGCTGTGCCATTGGCATGTGTTTTTTTGTCAAAATACCACTGAGCAATGCATGTTTACTGGGTATATATTATAGCACGATCTAACACAAAAAGGGGAGGGGGCATTCAGTGACACATTCTGATTAATTGGTTAACAGGAGCTTCCTCATACTCATTACAGCTATTCAGCCATATCACTTTCTAAATCTGAAGCCACAATTCTATCTGAGAGTCCATATGGCTTATCAGGAAACTGCATATAGAAAACTACCACAATTCTGAACCAAGATAATATTTATCTAATAGACCATAACAGCTTGGAAAGAGTCAATATGGTCTCTCATTTGAGCATGCATTTTGATATGCATTCTACCTATCCAAACACAAGTCATTTACACTGCAAGCTATCTGCCTGGTAAATCCATGTTTAGGTAATTCTTATAACGGTGGATATTTTTTACAAGAGAGATTATAAAGATCACTTGAATGTATTGTAGTCCATGGACTAATTTGGAAATTACTGAGTATTTTCCTGATAGATTGTAATGGACTCTGATGGAGCTGTTGGCTTTTATCAGCTAAACCCATATTTTGATATGTAAGCAAATTTGAAAAAGCAAAATATTTGCAGAATAATCAACCAGGCTGCTCTGTCTGACTTGCAGCATCCCGCCTGCTTTGAGTCACGGGGTTGATGAAAGGAACGCAATATCTGCTACCAGGGCCAAGATCTGGCAGAAATGAGCCATTACCGTAAATTCTGTCTTATCCCTTCAACTCAGAGAAGCCCAGGAGTATGAAGAGCAGATTGCTGGGGGTTAATGGCTGAGTAGAAAGTGGAGAGGTAACCCTGCTCACCTAATCCCATGCAATTCTGCAAAGAATATCCTATGGTGAAGCCATACTTGCCCTGAGAGTCCTGAGTGGGACCCTGGCTGTGCGTTCAGAGAGCCTTTAACAGTGTAGTTAAATAGGCTTAATCTTCCTTTCTCTCTGTATTTTCTGTTCTGTTTTCCCTCTGTTGGAAAAGCAAAGGAAAATAAAGAGAAAAATGGAGAGAACGTGGGGAGCATTGGAATATGGAAAAAGAAAATTAGCAACAAGGCGTTGTTCAGGTTTTATTTCAGTGTTTGGATACCCTTCAAAGTGAAAGATCAGAAAATTTTCAAAGAACACAGGTTTTTGTGAAAAAGACACTTAAAGAGAATCTTTTTTCAGTATTTTTTTTTAAGACAACATTTTTGGCAAACCACAGCCAAGGAAAAGTAAGTCTTCCTGAGGAGGGACTGTCCAAAATTAGAGTGGCCCTTCAGCATAAGCTCTGAGAACCCACAATAAGAGGGATGAAGGTGTCTCTCCTCTTCATGAATGTAGAGGGACCCCACGTGGCTGGTGTAGACTATGTGCCTGCTTCCTAAATGACTCAAGTTAGGGGAGATGAAACCTACTCAAATTCTGCTTTTTCACCAAATCCTCTCATTGAAGAAAAATGGAAAAGCAGCCAGGCAGTACCAGCCTTTCCAGCAATTTTCCATAAGTTATCAAAACAAACAATGCCATATATTAAGGTTCACAATCCTTTTAAGTAAATTGATTTCAATGTGTTTATACCATTTCTAAGATTTGGTGGCATTTCCAGAAGTGGCAGGAGGTGCTGACCCTGAGTGGAACAGAGAGAGAGTTATTCTGTGTTGGAACCACACAGAGAGCAAGTGACCTTGTGTGCTAGGGTTTTGGTAGGTCTTAATGAAACTGTGCATAGAGTTGCAGTTATTATCGTTATGAGACATTTATGAAGTCAGCCACAGAATACTAAAATTAAAATTCTGATAAATAATGTAAACTGAAACGCAAATTTTTATCAGATCTCACTTTTCTGGAGGAGTATCAATAAAATGGCAGTTGACATAGTGCCAATAAGGTAATATAATGAAAGGTAGTATTTAATTTCCTTGAAAATGCATTAGATTTGATTATTGAGGGTCTGTTGTCAGCTGTTAAGCTGCTAGAACAGGCATCAAGACCCAACAGAATGACTACATTACCCAAGCCCTTCCTACTAGCTAAGTAAATAAATATAATCCATATTCCATTGAAGCTATTGAAGAAGCAAGTTGCCGTGTGGCAGAAATGAAGGTGGCATGAAGAAATGAAGATTCTGACCATAGGGCTTGCACTAATCACTGCAGCTTTGCCTTAATTTTTAAGAAGAGGATTAGAAAGGAATATACTGAAAAGAAATGGGCCGATTTCTGCCCCACTGTGTCTTGCCCATCTTGCAAAGTGAATGAGGGGAGAAAATGAGCCTTTCCCCAGTATCCCCCACTTACGTTGATGTAGTATAATGGTATCTAGGAAGCCGTAAGCTTGTTACTACGTATTCTACATGGTAAATAAGCATGTTACATTTAATTTCCACTGAAACAGCAACACAGATTCAGCAGTGCATCTCTCTGAGGCTTCGTACATAACTTTGTGTCTTGTCCATCACCTCTCAGCCTCAATCCTTGCTTCTTCATCACTACTGCCATCAAACCAGTGATAGCCTGATATTCTTAACAGTACTCCTATCCCAAGCCCGTCTCTGACAATCTCCTGTTGTGGTTTTCAGCCATATGTGTAGCTTTCGTCTCAGCAAAGTAAACATATGCATATTTCTAACCATAGAATAGTTCTAAGCATAGCCATCACATTACCCCATGTTTTAAGGAGGTGGGATTTGAGACCAACAGTTACCAAGTTCAGGAAAGCGGAGTTTTCCATCAGTGAGAATGGTCCGTGTTTGAAGCATATATTTACGTGCATTGCAGAATCAGAGCCCCAATCACCTACATGCCTCAGTTTCCCCATTATCACTGGAGGAGATGCCATTTAGTCGCATTACTTTTGTGCGGTGAGCTCCCACTGATCGTATGCTCTTGATGCGCTTGGAAAAATGCCATTAGCTTTTCCAAAGGTCTGAATTGCCTCTCTTTAATTTTAACTGGTTTCGTTCATAACCTCCAACGTTCTTTCCCTGTAGATTGCATCTGTGCATGATTTCTTTATCGGTAAAATTAAAATGCATAAGGAAAGTTCCTGAATAGCAAAATGCAGCACTCCAGCCTCCTGGAGTTTAATTATATTTGTATGCCCACTCCTGTTTCACTGACTCTTTCAGAGGTTCCCACTCACAGCTGCAACTAAGTGGGCACGTCTTAAGGTGACAGATTGAGAATATATGTTCCAGTACATATGTAAGTGTATATATAGATTTCCATTCCTCCTTTGTTTCTCCCTCTCGCTCACTGATGTTAAAATCACACACTTGCAATTTAAACCCCAACATACATTGTTATTTTGAAAAAAGTAAAAGTATTGCTCACCTTCATCCCTCACCTTTCACAGAATTTCACACATTATTTCCCTGCTTTCTCACCCTTGTTCCTGGTTTGACAAGGGACTCTTATAAAGCTAGTGATCCTCTTCTTTGACCATCTCCTTGTCATCCCAGCAGAAGTATTTCCCGCACCACAGCGTTCCCATCTAGGTCTAAGCTGACAGTTGACTAGGAAAGCTTCAGATCCAAATCAGACTTTGTGACACAACCGATATGTTCCTCCTAAGACTCTGCGGAGTCTCGTGGCTTGTATTGCGTTACATTTACTTGAAAAATTCAGAGTTCGGTCAATACTGTAAAGCTCTCAAAGTTTAAGGCACTTGCACTGGTGGGGTGGGGGGGAAGCCATGATTTGGGGCTTACATTTTTAAATCTGTTTGCTTCAACCACACTTGTGCTGCTTTTGTGTTCACTTTCTTTGAATATTCATGTGATTGAATTCTGCGTCCATTAACATTCACAAAAAGTGAACCTCAGAGCTGCACATATATTTGCAGAAGCAGCAGTTTACATTTGCACACTTAAGTATTCATAGCTAAAAGCACTCACTTGAGGAACAAAATCGCTACCATTTAGTCCTCCAGTCCCATGCAAATGTTTATTACCCACAAAGAACTTATTTTTGATCCTGCTATAGAAATGCTTTTGCTTGCTTATAGGAAAAAAATATATATTTAAATAATCCAAGGAAATCACTACTTTCCATAAATTTGTGCAAGTAGAAGAAAAGCTTAGACAGATTATGTGTTATAAAGTATTTGTTCAGAATTTGGATCCTCCTGCCACAAAAGCGTGACCTCTTGTAGATGTTAGCGGTATAGAAACTATGACACACAGCTGAGCAGATACAGGCTTTTCAGCAGAGATGTTACACATCCACCTGACACAGTTAATTAAAATGTCACTTCTATAGGAGTAAAGGGAGATGAATGTGAGCCAAACAGCTGAGCAGAGAATTTTGTTTTGCCTTTGAGCAATTCACTGTAATTTTGTTTAAACACAGGCTGGATTTTTTCCCATTGTATTGATCAATATAAAGCTACAAAATTTACCCTAAAAAACCACTGGCATATTCAAACCATTTTCTTCACAACTTACACTTACTGATCTTAAACTTTTCAGCCTCTTCAGTGTGGTGGCCTGGCACACTCACATTAGTGCAAAGACCCCTTTTGATTTCAGTGGGAGTTATAACAATCTTGCCAGGAGGGTGTTTAGCATCAAATGCTGTACTAAGCGACGACGTGGGGGTTATGTCATCCTCTGTCAGGGTATGTGAAGTAGCATGTGGTTTGTTGAAAATATAGCCTAAATGCAAATGCTAAATTGGCACAAATGTCAGGAGCATGTCGATGATGTGTGTTGATGGCACAAAGCTGGGAGTTGTTCCCAAACAGAGAAGAACTGGTACGTTGTACAGAAGGAATTGCATGGCACTTTGAACTGAAATAATGAAAACAGGGTGAACTTCATTCAGGGTGTAAAATACTAACTGATACCTCTGGACATAACACCCGAAACACCTCATGTAAGATGGGAGCTCATCATTGGGAAATGACTGAAAGGTCATGAGTTGATCGTAGGGCAGCTGTGAGCCACCAGCCTGGGGCATTTGTGGGAAGGCTGTCTTCACTTATACCACGAGTAATATTTCTGGGAGAGCTAAGGATGTATCAAGCTAAGTATCATGATCTGGTGGGCTGATGTAATGGCTCTCTACTCCTTTAAAAATGGAGACATGAGTCTTGTGCCCTTTCCCTACACTGAGCCGCATGCTCTCACTGTCTCCTGTGTACCATCTCTAGTTTCCTTGGACCCTTCTCATGGTCTTCTGCTGCCTGTCGGTCCAGTCTCCTGTAATTTTTGGTAACCAAGGGAAAAAAAAAAATGGGTTTTGCTGAGTTAATGAGCTGCATCCATTTGCAGAGGGATCCAGAGAGACCCAGACCTGCCACATGGTAAATGACAAGAGTGTGTAGCAGGGGGCAGAGATGGGGGCAAGGGAAAGGAGTAGGTCCTTCTATTTGGAAGTGACTGTTAGGTCAGTGCATCCCATTTTGGGAAAACAACTGCCATAGTGTCTTTGAGTAAGGCTTTGTCTGGGTAGGAGCTCACCTGAAGCATCACGTACACTGTGATGGTCACACAGGGACAGATCTTTTGGTGTATGCTGCCAGGTGGCAACCTTTATGAGAGACTTATTCCTAAATCTCTAGTCTGTGATAGCAACTCATCACCAAGAAGCAGACAGTGCCCTACCTCCAGGGAAGTCTCAGACTCCCCAGAGTCTGGCATGCCAGCAGACAAGTGCTGCAAACATCATTATATGGTCCTTTTTGTAAACCTATTAGGATCTTTTTTTCCCCTCTACTGAAAACCTGCTCCAGAACCCGATTCCTCTACTCGGTAAAAGTCTGCTGATTTTCAGCTAAGTGTATTTAAGACCAGTGTACACAGTGTATCAAGTAAACTCAATGGCAAAACAAGTGAGGAAGCAATTAGCAAGTTATATGGCCAGACTCAGTTACCACATTGAAAGGAAATGGTCACAAGGAAACAAATACAAAAGGCAAATCTACTCAGGGATGGCGACCAACCTCCAGCACCTAGACTCCCCAAGAGACTTTTCAGCTGCCAGACCTGGGAATCAAGAGCTCCTGGAGGCACCCTGCCTTCCAGATGACTCCCCTGTTTCCACTTCTACTTGTAATCCTGGTGTTGGACCAGCTTCAGGAGCTGGTGACCTGGTTTTCATTCAGTAACCCCTCCCTGGGCATCCCTTCAACATCAGGATCTTTCACGCTACAGCCTCTTACCCCTTTTTGTCAAAGGGGCTTTGGCAGATGTTACACAAAAGTAAGTGATCTTGGTGACTCTCTCAGGACCCAGATCTGGAGTAGTGATTGGGTCTCAGCATCCTTTAAGTGATGCCTGAAGGGATACAGCACAGTGATGAGGAGTGCAAGGGACCATGTCCGACCAGTGTAGCGCTGCTCAAGAGAGCCAGCAGCATGAGGAGGCTGGGGAAAACATGAAGGACAAGGTGTTTTCTGTCTTTCAGAAAAAGAACAGGGAAATAGGTCTGGAAAACAGAGCTGGAGGTGTAAGAGGAGGAGTGTGAGAACCGGATGATTTATGTGTATGTACATTTGAGAGAATGAGAAGCAAATTTTCCAACTGGTAATTGGTTTGGGGTTTTTATTGATTAGAAATTGAAACTCCAAGCTATAATTAATAACCTGAGCCTGGACCATACCTGTTATACAGAGTTGCTACCACATCTCTATAAAATATCTTGCAAGGCAGTAACGACATAAATTCTGTGAAGCTTATGATTTCCAGCATGTTACCAGCTTTCTGTAAAGAAGGGCCATTGTTATAAAACATGGCAGCAGACATGGCCATGAAATGCTGCTGGGAAACATCTCCGGCAACTGTTTTCACTTTTCGTTTAACCTTTTTAAGATTCCTGTGGCCCATTTTCCCAACCTCCCTCTTTGCTTTTGAGTAAAATAAATGCAATAGTCATATGTGAAAGAATGTTTGAAGACCATCAGTGTTATTTTAAGTTCTGTGTTTATGTCATAATTGACTCTTTTTTCTTTGGCTGAAAATTCAGATTTGGGCTTGGGGCTGTGTGATTTGGGCTGAGATGGCATTGCTGTGTTTTGACTTTGTGGATGGAGTTTTTTTATACAAAATTCTTTTGATTTGACAGGCCTAAAATGGGGGCAAAAGCACCCAAATGCTTTTATCTCTTCTCTTATACATGACTTCAACAATAATATAATAATTTTCATTTTAAAGTGCACTAATGCCATTTTAATCATTTATTGAGCAACTAACATAATACAAAGGAAAGGATGAAATGGAATATTTGTGGCTGCAGAGACAGATATCATTATTCAAGGGTAGAAGCATGTGAAAGGGTAAAGGGGTTTTAAAGAGATACTCTTTTGTTGTACTTAACACTGATAAATGACATACAAGTCAGGATAACAGGGCAGAGCTCCTGTCAGGGAGACAATGATAAATGTGGAGGCTGGGATGGAAAGGTCCACTAAACAGAAATCTGTATATGACACGTTGTACATTTGATAGACTTGTCTGCATGGTTTGACTAATCCACAAAGCATTCCTCTTGGATCAAATTATGCACATCTTATACAATCACTGAGCTCATGTTTGTTTTCCCATTTTCGTATGGCAGCAAAGATCAATTCCCCTTAATCAGTGCACCACACAGGGCTAAAAACAGTGAGGAAAAATGTTCTTATACAAATATAATTGATATCACTTTCAGGTTAATCATTGTATAATATGAAACAAAAAGCAGACAGTACTTTTTATTATTTCTGCTGTCTCAAAAAAAAATATTCTTTTTAAAAAAATGCCCAGCATCAGCCTGCTAATCAAAAGATTCATTTAAGAGAAAACAAAATCCCCAATTATTTCTTCTATATGAATAAAACAGAATATGTGACTCGTGTTAAGCTTCCTACATCCCATGCTCCCATGCAACATGACCCGTACTTCTCAAACGTCCTCAGCATCAAAGACAAAGACGGAAGAGTGGAGACAGCCAGAAAAGGCATTCATGTTCTCAAGAAGCAAAAAAGAAAAAAAAAAGCAAAACAAAAAAAAAAAAAAAATCCAAGAATACACTCATGTAACATTCACTGTACCTTCTTAACAGATGACTAAGGCTTGTGCTTTCAGTAGGAGGAATGTGCATGAAGGGATAAGTGTGATATCAGGTAAGAACACAAAGGAAGATTGAATGAAAGTAATTCAGCAAGACTGGTGGAAGAGTAGAGGCTGATGGTCAGTCCCTTTTGGATTCCTTTAAGCACACAGACATTTTTTCTGGCATGTACTGCCAGTCTCACTGAGCACTGGCAGTTTGATGGCATAGTAGAGAATTGCCAAGTTCTAGATGGAAACATTTCCTCCATTACAGCAGGTTATGAATGAGTTGTAGTGAGTCTCATCTCATACCTTGGGTGAAGCTACCATACTATGGGCCTGTGGGTACCAATATGTGCTGACACAGCCTAGCAAAGGTGAGTCACAAGGGCAGCACTGAAACCTGAATTTCAGAGCTAAGCAGCTTCATATGTACAAGTACTGGTGCCTGAGCATCAGTTCAGAGCCACCTACAGTGCACTGGCCCCTTGTGTCCCTTCCCATCTCCAGTACAGTCCCAGGGAGTGACATACTAAGTGCAGAAGCACATCTGCTCCCCAAGCCACCATCACTTCTCTCTCAGTGAATTTAGGACAGGGAAAAGCAGATGGGGCAGACCCTAGCTCCCCTCTACAGCACTGTGCAAAGGAGACAAAGAGAGACAGCAGCACAGGAATCTGTTCACTTTTCTGCTGAAAACTCCCTTCTTCCGAAGTCTACTGGGACTTTGGGAGGGACCAGCGAAGGGACTGTCAAAAATGTTTTATAGAGAGAAAATTTTGGAGGCCTTCCACATAGATGGCTTTGCTTTCCAAGCACTCACTAAGTTCAGGAACAAGTTCACCAACCTTTTCTGCAGAGGAGAGCAGGCAGAGACCATGTCTACGACCCTACAGCTGAGGAGAAATCCCAGGGAAGGCTCCCTGCGAGGGTAGTCAACCCCAAGCCCCTCTTACCAGTTATCAGTGTGGGAAGTGGAAGACCCACAGATTTTAACACAGTGAGGCCAGGCAGCTGGGTGCCCACAGAAAAGCTGCAGATTTGGGGGGAATCTTAGAAAGAAACAAGCCCCTTAAATAAATTCTGGCATGTTTGGGACTACTGCTTTATAGAAGCTATGTTCAACATTAATATAAAACAACCTCAACACTGTGCTGACACACTAACTGCCCCGATACTATCCACTCCTGTCCTTTGCCTCTGGATCTGAGTACACTAGAAGCAGTGGGAGGAAAGTGTGTACTTGTTTTTAATGCGACTTTCCTCCTCACTGCAGCTCAGGAACACTAGCTCTTGCAGTGAGAAGGGCTTATTTACCCGCCTGTGTTTGCACGTGTATGCTGGCATGTTCTGCATCGTGTCAGTACTGCAGTCAGTAAGGAACAAGGGTCCATACGTCCCCAAAATGACCTACAAAATACCCTGGCAAATGGATGGGAGCCCCTTCAAAGCATCCCTTTTCATAACGTTTTGCCTTGATACCACAGCTAGAACTGGGTCCAACTGAACTGATTGATTTGGGGAGGACAGAGGGAGGAGGAAGGAAAATAATATGCTGTCTCCCACACGCTGCTTTCTGTCTTAATTTGTTACCTTTTGTAATGCGGCGAACAGGATCCTGATGCAGAAATCTCCTGTGAGTCCCTAGAAACAAATGGTGCATACCTCACATTCATGATTCTAAAAGTATATTACAAGAGTTTCTCCAACTAAAATGCATTTCTACTACTGAGTCTAAATATTGATTTCAGGCTAGAAAAGTTGCCACTTTAGGATGGAATGAGTGAAAAATATGCTGCATTTTCCTTTTTTTCACTATTAGAGTACCTTTTTTTGGTATTAAAATAGTAAAAAGGGAAGAATTTGTTAAATGTTAAATATTTGTTATGTATACCTTGTTTTTTTCCACTGTATTCCTATAAATTTTTGACAAGAAAAGAATGGAAATAAACTCTAGGGGGATTTTTTGAAGAAGAAAAGTCTATTCAAGAGTAATGTAGAATGCAAATTAAATATTTGTTCAGTGTTTAGTCATTCCTCAGAGACTAAAAGAAATTCTTCATCATGACCTCTATGCTGACCTTCACATCAAATTAGAAAGTTTCAGTGTTTGTGTGGAACCATATACATTGTCCCTATAAGTGATTGTAAAGAAGAAATGAATATTTTAGTGCGATTGCAATTTGTTTCAAGGATCATTTTGTGAGATATCTGCTCGCTGAAGACTACAATTTACCTTTTTACAATTTCATTTAATGATCTGACATTTGAGACACTTCCTAATTAATTCTGTCTCTGCCTAAGCCAGCTGTGATAAATATAACCTGTGCATACAGGATTACATTGTCGCTTTTAGAAAATGCATCCAATAAGAAAAGGTGACGCTTTCATGATAGGATGTTCATATCAGCCATATCATAAACTATGAAATACTTATTGTTAATCTGGAGTAGCTACTGCACTAAATAGCTAGCATGAAAGGCTGTACCAAGTAAGGGTGAGAGCATAGACTCTTTAATTCTTTACAGAACATTTTTCATGGTAAAAGTTGTTTTTTAGCACACGAAACAGTTATTTCAGGGTTTGGCATTTGTAGGATGCTTGTTTATAAAAAGCTCCCTAACCAAAATAGTTCCCCCATATCGAGCACATCCACGTGGCATCGGTCATGGCAGGAATTGTAATGCCCTTCATAAACCAGAAGGAACCATCCCAGGCAAGGCGAGAGCATCGGCTGCAGCTCATTGCTGGGCCAACCAGTCACACTACAAAAATGGTCTCCTGCAAATCAGTGACGGACTCATTTTTAAAATGGCTTTATAAGCAGTAGCTGTGACAACTATTGAGACAATTTAGAGAGACCACTGGACCACCAGGCAGAGCAGAATCTTCGTTAACCATGTACAGTTAGCCATGGAGCTTGCTTATTGATCAGCAAGTAAAAAAGCATTTTTAATCTGACAAACACTCCTGGATACTGCCCTAAAATTATGCACTGCACGTTCAAACTTTTTCCTTGCATCTTTACTTCCGGGTAAATATTCCAAGTTTTTTCTCTTTTTGTTCAGTAAATTAAAGCAAGGATGTGAAAGGGCAGTTTTACATGCCACAAAAGTTGGGGGTTTTTTCCATCAAAGAGCAAAAATCTCTAGAATAAGATTACAACAGATATTGAGCTGTTCATTATTTGCTATATAAAAGATCATGCTGTGGAGGAAATAGTAATTTTAACAACTGGAATAAGTCTAATACTTCTAAATTTCTGTTTCTATGGTGACTTTAACAAATATTCTTTTCAAGATAAATTTAGATACTCAGGAACATAAATGTTTCCTGCCTTCTGTTTCAGACAAAAATAGAATTGTATTTGCACAGAGATATGTTTTAGACCTATTTGGCATGTCTTCCCCAGATTGCCACTTTCTCAGTGACTATTTTTTATAAAAAAGTAGTGATGGCAGTAAATATTAGTTTATTTAGGTTAGAAAAAATTGTGGTTTGGCAAGAGTCAGCTTGCAATAACAGGAGTAGACTTGATGTGGAAAAGGGAAATTATGCAGCTCCCGGGGACCCAGTATGAGATGATTTCAGCTTTGCTATGGCCATCACTCCCACAAACTGTCAGCAGCAAGAGGAATAACCTGGCCATCAGATATGACTTGGTTGACTAAATGTGTCTGGTGGCTGCAGAAGTGCTACGGCTCTTCCTGGCCAGGTCTTGCAGCATTTGCTTGTTTGAGCCAGCCTCGCTTCAGCACAGGGTGCTCTGCAAGTCAGGCTTTGCAGGAGCAGGGCTTCTGCCATCCCCTCCATGAAGTTTTGAGCTGTAACACTGGTCTAAAGTGACATGAGCATTTTTTCCTTTCTTTCTTTTCCTCCTATGTCTATAGAACTAATAACTTCACGTCATGTTAGGTCTTTGATTTTAAACCAGAATAATTTGTAACCAGCAAAATAACGCCCGTGTTGGGAGTCTTCCACCGGAGAGGGAGCAGGAGCGGAGAGGCTGGAAGCGCTGGAGCGGGTTGCGGCTGGTTTTAGTTTTGTAGTGGAGGTGTCCCTCCAGTGGCTTCTCCAAAAAATGCAACATTAAGAAGAAGATGGTGTTTTATACTGCTGACTGAAATGAGGTGCTCTCACGTCTCCCAAAGCTAATGACAAGCCTTATTACCTTAGAAAAAATGGCAATGAATTAGGCAAACTGATGTCAACACTCACGGCTCCTAATGGAGTTCACAACATATGACCGATAGGAAACTTAGGCATGTCCTTCTCTTTAAGGAAAGAGAAATATAAAGGAAGTATGGAAAATCATGAACAAATATATTATTTAGTATAATATACTCTTGTAGTCTGTGTAATGTCAAATATGTTTGTTTGTTTGTTTGTTTTTTCCTTAAGCCTTATGGCAAAGGAGAAATAAAATAAGAGCTTTGAAGGCAGGTAGTGATGTAGCTTTGTGGCTGTTTGCAAGATGTCTCTCCCAAGCCTGAGGGCCTGATGGAAGAAAGTATAAGCGTGCTTGCTGGAAATTTTAACAAGGGGATGATGGCACCCCAGCAGGGAGTAACCGCCTTGAGAGGCAATGAAAGCTGATGCAGAAGGTAAGGAATGGCCAAGCTGCACCCTGAGAGCCAAAACAAGAAGTTTATGTTCATTGTATTTGAGAAAAAGCTGTCAGTGTGAAAAAGAAAGGTGAGAGACAATCCATGCTAAAGAATGACCTTTGATAGCCCGTGGGTAGGAGCAGGGTAGGATTGAATTTCTCAAGGGCAATGGAAAGGAACCTTCAAGGATCGAGGTGTGAAACACTGGGTGTCTGGAGGAAAGATTTACCTGCGTGCATTGCTAAGAAGGATTGGCTGTTAGAGAAGTCAGCAATCAAGAAGCACTGAGATTTCAGTAATCACAGCTCAGCTAAATCTCAGCTCATATGATGGCCAGTTGGGAGCCTGAGTGACAGGCAGAATAGGGTTATCACCTGCCATGATTAGGAAAGGATGTAGAAAGAAGGAAAGATCAGGAGGAAAGATTAAAAACTGAACCAAAACGAATGGCTGGGCACTCGCAAAGACTTGCCAGGGTTTTAGTCTGCACAGCAAAGGTAGGATTCAGCTCCTGCTTAGGACACAAAAGTCAAGGTGTCTGCCAGGATGGCTGGTGTGTAGGGCCCAATTACAGTCAGTGTCAGTCTGGAGCCCAGAGGGCAAGTCAGCTGGCCAAAGGTCAGTCAGTACTTTAGGAGGAGCTTAAATATTCCTGAGAGTCAACAGATTGCATTGACTAAAGCTCCACTGACTGCGGTAGGTGCTTAGACAGCAGGCTCCATGGAGACACCTCCCTACGGGTGCCTCCCACCCAAGGAATCCCATAATTCAGAGTTGTCAGCATTGAGGGAATACTGGACCCGGCGATCAAGGCCAATGATGCCCCAGAGAGGGAGGAAGAGAGAGCTGAGAAAGGAGCAAATGGGCATGTAAGAGGAGAATCCGTAGAGGACAATGTCTTGCATGGAGCAGGACCAATTCTGTATTTAAGTGTTTGGTTCTAGTTCAGCAGAGCTTTAGCTATCAGAGGTATGGAATTCTTGTTTACTTTTATAATTTTTTGTAGCCTGAGTGAAGATTTTTTGAGTCCTAGTTAGACTTCTTTGAAAGGTAGCTTTTTTCTTTGTTTATCTATGTATTAGATTTAAAACAGACACTTTAAGCCAGAGACACTGTGTTCTCATCACAGCATGACCCATCACCGGCCAGGTGAGAGAAATTTCGCCCACGGTTTAGCAAAGCACATTGTATGTAACTTAAAGATTAGTCCCTCCTAAAGCCAGGAAACAATTCACACACTTAAATGCATCTAAATGCTTAACTTATTTTTAACGAGAATCACAGAAAATTACTCATTTAAATACTACCAGGGATCATAAGTTTCTTCCCCTGTCTCACTGAATTTTACAGCCCTTGAAGTTTTACCATTTAGCATTAAAATATAAGCGTTATGATCTTTATTTTTGGATGTGGTTTTACTTTGCTATAGAGCTCCTTAATTCTCTTCCATATCTGGAATGACATTTGCCATGGATGTCAGCCAATAAGTTTGTGAAAGTTTTTCTTGTTCCCTGGAGACCTTCCCTAACATCCCACCCTGCCCAAAGTTTAGACAGTGACACATCTCAGCATTGCATACTTCCCATGCCTCAGTTCTGAAAGGATTTTTCCCCTTTGTATATGAAGAAGAGCTAAAATAGCCTAGATGGCTTTTGAGACATTCTTGGAATAGTCAAGATGTTCCGTGTTTAAGAGAAATATTTATTTTACAGTTCACAGCCAAGGGCAGCTGGCCTGGCTCAGAACCCATTGACTTGATCGGGAATTGGCTCAGGCTGTTAGGAGCTGCTCTCAGCCAGCCAACACATACATGACCGACTGAAAGTGTAAACCTGAGAACTGGAGTAATTGTGCTACTAGCTAATAAAAAAAAAAATTAGCTTATACAGATAACACAAAGTGAACAATGTTTGACCTGCAGTTTTAAGAGGATTTACCTTTGCCCAAGACTTAAGTGGTTTAGAGAGCCACTGAAATGCAGATCTGGGCCCCAGTCCAGCGGTCCCTGGGAACAGAAGAAGAGACACATATCAGTATCATCGGGTACCAGACTCCAATCTAAAAGACCCAAGCAGAGGATAAGCAGCCCCTGTGGCAACACTTCCAAAGAGAGAGCACTCAAATTGAAAGGAATGAAAATCAGAATACAAGTTGTTTTACTGTAAAAAAAAAAAACAAACCATAGTGTAATAACTACTCCATAATAATATTCTTAAGGCTCTTTCTGCATATAGGCAAATCCTCCAACACTTCCTCAGGCTACCAGATTTCCAGCAGATTTCCCAATTTCCAGGCTTTTTGCACTGTCTCCTGTTTGTGGAGCATCTGTTTCTTCTAAAATAAGGAGGACGTACTCCTGCTGGCATTACCCCTTTTATACATAAAATAACATGGGTAGAACAATAACAAACGGATGTGATATATGATATATCATAAACTATAACAGCAACATCTCTCTCCAGCCCTGGAGGGTTATTTAATTCATCAGGTTTAACGAGTCTTCAAGCAGTTTATGGCATGTACTGATTCATGCAATATAAATGCAGCTACGTCATTAATATCAGGTAAGTCTTTCTAAGCAAGAATCTATGCTTTCACACCAAAAAATGGTATCTGTGCTGCACCAAGGGCTCATGTTTCAGCAAATGAATTCAACTGGGATTTAGGCTAGTGGTTTCAACTAACTAACCCACACTAACAGTGAGTTTAGCGCTTTTTAATATTAGTTCTGCTAGTGTGCTGGGTCAGTAGGAAGGTGCTGAGATCGTGCAAAGAGTAACTAGCTCCCATGAGAAACCTAGCAGACAGATTGGTATTTAGGGCTGTCATCACAGTGTGATTTTATTCCCAGTTCATGAAATCTGTAACCCATACTTAGTAATAAAGCCTACACAGAACGTATTACAAGTAAAGAGAAGAGACAACATGAGACTTGAATTAGTAATATAGTGGTTTCCAGCCAAGGGTCAAGGTCAAAGAGCATTTTGATAGTGAAATCAGCAGCCATTATTTTCATGTGCCTATGTCTTGTCTGCAGCCATACGTTATGCTGAGACCCATGTATATATCACCAACAGACTGATGAGAGCCTCTGGCAATGCTCCAAAAGTAGGCTATAAGGAACAAATGAAAGTTGGGAGCTGGGAAATTTCTGGTATTCTTCTAAGTTTTTTAAAATGGGAATGGATTTTCTGGGGGATGAGTGAGGTACCAGTAAAATATTTCCCTGGCATCAGAATTATTAATGTGAAATAACTCAGGGAAGGCAGTACTGGTCTACAAAATCCCAGTTAGAAGAATTTTTAAAACAGGAAAGCTAGGCAGAGTAGGGATTATCATCACTTTACTTACTATATAGAACAATACACGTATGTTTATTTTGAAAGCTTGTAATTAGCACCAGTCATAATAAAATGCCTGAAGCTAAATGTATAAACTTGTAAAGATATGGAATCCATTTTAACCACATATAAAGCAATGGATTCTTTACTACAGCTAGCTTTGATACAGCCATATGTAGATCGTCAGCATCCTTGAATAGTGTTTGATAATATAATGTTCATATACTGAGGCAATCCTATTTAGAAGTCTTGAGATTAAAAAGGGGTGATGTAAATTCAAACTGGATTGATAGCTTAGCTTCAGAATAAATTCTCTGTTTTAACTGGGGTGAGTTACTTAGGATTAGATCTATAAGCAGAACTTGGGCATTCTAATACCTAAAAAGAGCACTGTTGCAAGTCAGACACCATAGGGAATGACATCAAGATAAGGTAAACTGACCTCAAAAAATGTTGTAGGGGAAGGGGCTAAGAAAACCCACTTCCACATGAAGTTCTCCTATGGAGAAGACTGCAGATGGTAGACGTTGAGGTCAAGTCTACCATTTTTTAAATCTCAGGGGCAGGGTTACTGCTGCAGACCTATGAGGCCCATTGCGTAGTGCTCACAGTGCTCATGGGCCGTAGGAGTCTTGCTCACCAGGATTGGTACTGGGTGAATTCTTGTGCTGAAGCTTGCCCACACTGTATGAAATTCTTGACTAGCTGTTTTAAAGGTGCCCAGTTGTTCTCCTCCGTCCAAGAGAAGAGCCTTGCGGGCAGAAGATAATGTTGTGAAGCCTTCAGGCTGCGGAGGCATATCAACCAGCATCTACTCCACCCTAGCAGAAGGTTTTATCTGCTGAGCATCAATTGAGACCATCCTTAGGCATGTGGATCTTTTCAGGGTAGACTCTGAAAGTGAAAATAGGCACAGAGCACCTTGTTGAAGACTACCAGCAGGGGTGCATGTTGCTGCATGAACTTGGTGGTTGTGTGTCTCCACACACAGTACACGTAAGGATGTTTAGGGAAATCTCCAAGGAGAACCTGAGGAGGCTCCAGGCTTAGGACACTGTTGTGTTTAGCCGAGGAAGGGTGGTGGCTGAAGGCTGGGCAAGTAGTGTTTGAGCTTTGGCATTGGAATTGCTTTTTTTAATCTCTTTATGCCCTGCCCATAGAAAAGAGGTAACAGTTTTTCTCCAGCTGGCAACAGAGTGGCAAGGGAGAAAAGAAAAAAAAAAAAAAAAAAAAAAAAAAGAAACTTAGAAAAGGAAAAGGAGACAGTTATATGTTGGCAAAGGCTTTATAACTAAAAGCTGGACAGACAAGAGACACTTTATCTCACAGCACCAGAATCTAAGGCTGAAAATTGTGTCTGTCCTGAAATTAATAACTTTTAGAAGAGTGAGTTGAAAGCCCAGAAGGAGACTCTAAATTAAAACCATATCTGTTCTTTCTTTAGGGGAAAACTGGTTAAAGACCCAAAGCAGATGGTGGGAGCAGGGCTGAATCCCAGTGTGACAGTGAAGGACCAGTCACCGAACACACAGTGCAGGTCTGAAGATGGACAAGTGAAGAAGCCCACTTATGCTGCCCTGTCATAATTTACTATAAAATGACTGCAGGAGCCATATAATAAGTAAGGCAAAGGACACACCAAATGGAGGTGAGCTTGTCTGTGCCCCCTGAAAGCTGCTACCAGTCCAACCTGAGAAGCTGCAGGAATGAAAAAGAGAGGGCTGGACCTGGACTGAGCCTAGAGGAGGTGGTACCTGGAAGGACCTCATAAAGAAGAGGAGGACCAGATTAACAAGGTGACTTGTGCCAGAGCAGCGATGTCATCAATCCCCTCCTTATAATGCTTAGAGTCAGCTACACACTTGAGCAAAGGCACAGTCAAAAAAGCTGAAGGCTCAGTAAAAAAACTTCGAGTTTTAGTAAGGAATCATTTATTCACACTCCAGTAATAATTTGCCCAATTTCTGCTACCTGTAAATACAGCCACGTTGTCTTGCGGTGGCAGGGAGGCAGCGCGGCGGGCAAGCACGGTATGGAGCAAACAAGCTTGTACTATGCTCTCACAGCAGAGGCTGTGCTAATGTGAGTATGTTCAGGGCATGCCTGGTATTTTTGGAAGACTGAGTATATTCAAAATAGCTGAGCGCTGATGTGTCTGGGATCAGGAGTCCAGGTCAGAGAGGATTAGGAGGCAGGATTTGTGGTAGCGTAGCTGCTTCCAACTCTCCTGCATCAGGCAGCATCCAGGACCCTTCGTCACCAACTATGTCCTTCCCTTCTCACAGCCAGGCCAGCTCATTCTTGTATTCAGCACCGTGAGACATGGATCTTCATAGATTTAACCAAAGCTGTAAATGTTTCACACTGCCTTTGGGGTCACTGTGCAATTGTTATATGTAAAACTGTGTTATAATTGTTAAAGCTGATGGACCTAGAAGAAGGATCTAGGCACTGGTCCCGCTGGAAAGACGTTACCTTAGAGACTGTACTGTGTATATTTTTTCTTCCAATCTTTGCCACATCTGGAAATGGAAAAAACCAAACTCCACCACTTTCTGTTTAAGTTGTTGTAAAAATCCAGTCCATGCGTGCTTTGATAGAAGATAGCCTAAGCCTCTTCTTGCTTCAGTGGTCTCTCCAATTTCTGCCGTAGAGCTGACAAGTCCCTTTGGGTTTATGGTGAGGGATTTTTTTTAGACTTTTTTTTCTTTTGCTCTACTGATTTTACCTCAGGGGAAATCACTGAGGTTTTTTTCCACAAGCAATAGCTTCTTATTTATTTAGCTAAGCTATCTAATTCCATCAAAAATAGCTGTTTCAGGGGCCTTTTTAAATGTTCCTTCTTTTGCTCTGGATTCTTGAGATCTTACAGCATCTTTTTACCACACTAGTTGGCTTGGCTAGTTTGGGTTACATTAGGCTTGTCTAACAAGCGGGAAAATATATTTAAACCCCTCAGAGGAGAGTTACAGGGTCTGTTCCACTCCAGCGGGACTCATGTCCAGCGTGCTGGGGACAGAGCTGAAGGGAAGTCAGAAGAGAACCGGTTACATTGTTTCTGCGCTCCCCAAAAATGTGAGTACCTACAAAAATGTATGTTACAAATGCAGAAGATAAATAATAGAAGGCATTGACTAATTTTTCCTGTGATGGATGTACTGAAATTTTCCTCTAAATCAAGACGTTATCTTCCTATAGCCCTGCTCTGTGTCATGTCCTGGAGTGGTGGACGTCACAGCACAGGAACAGCTGGATAAAGAGTTATAGGCTGAATTATGCCAAAGGGCAGGAATGTTTTGTTCCTCCAAATAACATTTAAGCTGTTCAGTTTTGTTTTCTCTTGACAAACATGGGATAAACTACTTACATTATTTTGTAGATAGCTCTGGATGGAAGTGAAATAAACCCCCTTATCTCTGGGAAAGCCCTCGGATATGGCTGTGGTTGTACAAATACTTGCCCTGCAAATACAATTAGGCAGATGTAATGAGAGCCACCGGCAGAAGGGTGGAGCAGGGCACTTAGCAGACCACACCCGTCTCCATCTCTGTGTGTCTAGATTTCAGGGAGAGGGAGAAATGTGTTGTCTTGGTATTGGTAGTAAGGGGGAGTACTCTGTAGGGCTGAATTTCATTTTTATAAGCTACAGGACTGTTTAATCTGTATTGCTCCACATTATTTTTCTGTGTGCTTGCCTTGTGAAACAGCATGGTTGAGTTCCTGGTCTGAAGAATTAATGAGCTAAATGGATTGAATGATGAGCAAGAGAAAGGGATTAAATTACCTTATTTTATACACAGGGAACAGAGAGATGGGCTGACTGGTAACCATTTTGAGATTGACTCAAGAAGGCAGGAGCAGAGTCAAGAACTGCATGCGGATCCTCTAAGTCCCAGGCTACTCTCTTAACCATGAAAGCCACCTTCTCAAGTACAGAGTTATATTTGCAGTGTGGTCATGCGTCATACATCAAATGGCTTTCTGCCTCCAGCCCACCCTCGCTCCAGCAAATTTCCAGCTTTGAACTTCATATCTGTAAGGGCTGATTCCTCCAGCAAAAATGATGCTTCCAGATTAATACACTTTGCAGCCCCAAATGCTCAGGAATCGCAGAAATCCAGAAGGACTCTAAAGAAGAAATTGTAACAGATATTTTACAAAGCTGATATATTAGGCTAATGTGCTAGGAAATTCATCTGTATCAAAAATGAGGATGAGGTAGCTTACAAAGTAGGAAGTGCTTGGCTGATGCCAAAAAGCTGTTATAGTAACAGCTTCAATTTTACAAGAGTCAGGAACACAACAACCTCTTCCTAGGGGGAGAGCAGAGCACTGCTTTATTTATGAAGTCAGGAACCTGACAGGAGTACATTAAGCTTTGTGGAGCAAAGCTCTTTCTAGGCTCATAAACTGTAGCAGGATTTGGGGGTTTACTGTGTAAGTATTGGAGTTAACTCATCACAGTAAAGTGCTCCACGTTTGGAGCAATACAAATTATTTGGCAAAGGCTGCTTTAAGGTAATGTGGGTTGATGGGATTTCTTCACCACTGCACTTGGAAGGATGCATCATGATTTCATTCACCAAATATCAGTATATATTAGTGCAAATAGCACAGCAGCAGCCAGGGCTAAATTAAGGACTGGTTAGTTCCATTCAGAAAAGCATTGTGCACTCCACAAGGTTTAATTTAAATAGGAAGACCTTTTCAGGATCTTTTATAGAGGACACATCCTGAGAATATTAAATTACAACCAGATTCTGAGGTAGCAACATGGTACTTCTGCTGCTTGTCTAGTCTGTTTCCCAATCAAAATAAAATATCCTTTAAGAGTGAGATTCAGTGTAATGATACACGTAGCAATAGCTGATTTATGTTACATATGTGAAGCCTCAAATAAGTCCAGAATTTTACCTCAGACTATCTGTATTGGTATCATTAATGTATAACACCTCTTCATGTTCATGTGTCATTATCCCAGTAAAGGTACTTATCACTAGAAACACAGTGCTAAAACATGCAGTGCTGAGTCCTGCACCAATAGCCAGGTAAACACACACAAATACGTCCTCTCCAAAGTGGGACAGCAGGAAAAGCTGCACCTGCAATAAGTACATCCACATGTGACAAAAATGCCAGACAGCAGGAAAGAGCCTGATATAAAAAGTATGGTATTTATTTTAAATTAATCTTCAAAGTGCAAGAATATAACTGTGTCCTGGAGCTCTAATTTCAGATAAGGAAACAAAACTGTGGATTCCCTTTGACAGCTCTCTATCTCTATCCAACTCTCGCAAGTTGAAGAAATAAACTACACCAAAGTTCCTTTAACAACAGTGTAATTATATTTATCAAAGTCGGCAGCTGTATTTATGCTATTTTACCCACTGAAACCCATTCCTTGTGGCTAACTCAGCACAAACCTGTGTTTAGTCCCGGCCAGAGACAGTCCTACCTGTGTAAAGGTACTACAGCCAGACAGGCAGTTGCTTGGAGGAAGCTGCTCTTTGAGGAACTGAGTAAACCGAAGTACCTTCTGTAAGAGATGATGCCTAAAAGAGACAATTATTCCAGTTGCAGCTGGGTGTTTCTCTATGAGATACACTCTGGGTTTGCCATGAGATCATAACTTCAGTGCAGGCATCATTAAGGGAAATAATATGACCCCATGTAATGTAGCAGGTCAGATTTTCATAATAAACCCCTCTTGACCATAAAACAAAGACATTCTACTGAGGAGACCCAAATTAGGGTTAGATCACTCCAGTGTTTGGCATAACCTGTACATAAACTCAGAGGCTCTGCACAAAGATATTCAGAAAACTGCTGATTCCACTGTTTTAAGACTGATAAAGGCAATTCCGGTTTGCTTCATCCTCCTAGCTACTAGTACAGTATCCATCCTCCTGGGCTAAGAAAAGCAGTTGAAAATGCCAGAAAGGTGCTTAAGGTACGTATACATATGTATATGTATGCATACATATTTATTTCTACAGAGAAAGAAATAACTTTCAGGTGTTCACTTCAGCTTGATCAGAAATCAGCCCCAATGCAGAGCGAGAAGTCTAGCAGGAAGCCTTCTAAAAACATCTCTAAAATAAAACTCTATCTGACAGAAAATTGACTTTTTAAAATTAATGATCAACCTCTTCCCATCTGATGTACCTGCTTCCTAAGGGAACATTCATCTTTGTCAAACGAAAATGTCTTGGTTAACTATTTTTCTGAGCAGATCAGTTCTATACAGAGAAATAATTTGGGCCCTGTGTCTTTGGCCCTTCATCCAGCAGTAATAGCTGTATTTTCAGTATTCATCCTTTCCTGTGCAAACATGCAGACATACCTTTTTGGATGCAAGGCTTCTTTCACCAGTAATTTTGCAAAATGCATGGCCCCTTAGGCTGTGCGTTGTAGGACAGAATTGTTTGCTGAGGTTAAATTTGATCCCCAGGAGGTGAAAATTTCTGTCCTGGGACTGGAATCACTCGGGTGGCTCTCCAGCACCTGGGGGTTTGGGGCATCACAGCTCTCCCAAGGCATCCATCCTTGGCAGTGTAGGGTCCCCATGCCCAGCTGAGGTAACCCTCAGCTCTACTGCCCTGTGGCCTGTGTCCACTCTTCTTTGCCACGGGAGACACAATTACAGAGAAGGGCTCAGGGTTTGGCTTCAACTGCGATTGCTTGCAGCGGTGCTGATATATGTGCTCAGTCAGACGACCTCCCCTCTCTGTGTAAATACACCAGAACTGTAGTTTAAATCACTGTTCAGACTGGAATAAGCCAAAGAATTGAGGGGATGTGGAGACCATATCTATTTTTAATTAAAAAAAAAAATAAATCCAAAGCAATGAGGAGCTCCCTTAGTTCCTTTGCCCTGAGACACAAAAAGTGTCCTCAAACAGGTAAGCTCTTAATTTACTAGTTTTTCAAAAAGCGCAAGACATTTTCAGCACAGCCATTAGCGGAAGAGGACCCACACCTGCACTGTCTGTGAGCAGAGTTTGCCCACAATAGATAAGGCCGACTAGTAGGCAGCAGAGAGGTTGCTGCAAAAGAGCAAGAATGAACAGGAAAATCAGAACAGCCTCATAGGCCTCCCCAGACATCCCCAGGTAATGTCTTGCACAGCTGTCAGGTGAGTGGTTCTGCTTCCCTGCAGCTAAATTGGTCCATTTTTTGTTATCAGTGTTGTGGGATTTTAATAACAAATCCTCAGTGTTGACCTTCGTATCTCCAGTAAGTGAAGGGAAGTGATAGCAGGTGCTTGATGGTCAGCTTTCTCCTTCCTCCTCCTCCCTCCATCATCTCCAGCATCCACAACATGTCCTTCCGTACCAGCGTGCTTAACTTCACACCTACACAACTGATTTCCACGCAGGCATTGAACCCTTAAAAAGACAACAGATGTTTTCTTTGTCAACATCTTCAAAAAAATTCTTAATAAAATCTGAGATTAAAAATATATATTATAAATTGTTCCACAGAACTAGACAAACAGCCTTCACACTCCAAAGGTAAAAGCCTTATTTCAAGAAAGCAAGCACTCTGACGGCAAGATGCAGACCACTATCGATTGCTGCTCCCATAAATCACATTTATTTTCCAAATAATAGGAAGATTCATTGTTTTCTGCCAAGCAGTGTCACCTGGAATAGGAGCCAGTCAAAGCAACAGTAATTTTCACACCATAAAAACAGTATCAAGCCTGTTCACTGAGTAGGATGAATGCTATTGATCAGGGGAAAAAAAAACCTATAAAAACAGGAGACAAAAGCAAAGAAATTAAGTAATGATGTATCGGGTGTGTAATGAAAGGTCTGTTAACATTTCCATTATTCAGCTGCCCTCCCCAGATGCCTCCTCTGAAGCATTTACAACCCCACTAGGAAACCTTCTGCTCAAACCAGGGCTGCAAGGGGTTAATGGGGCGAGACCGACACTTTAGAGAAGGGGAGTTCAAACCATAGTATAAAAATGAAGGGAAAGGTCCTACCCTGGTCTAAGTTCATTGACACAACAAAAGCCCCAGAGCATTTCAGAGAATTGACTTTTTCTGCTGCAGAGAGTTGTAGGGCTAAAGGGACGGGGACTGCCAAAAAGCTGCCATCAGGAGAAGCCACAGAGCTGTGTGAGAGGAGACACCTATACCTGCCCCAAATCTGTCCCTTGTGTGAGGGGCTAGAAACTACAGCCCCCCGCTGAGTCCACTTGTAGTCAAAATAAACAGCACGAGAAGAAAAGCTGAACATATAAATCCTTATTCTCAAAATTTACCTAAACTTTTACCAAAAAAAATCCCTTCATCCACCATCACCCAGCAGATCATGTACACCAGATACTTCCAGACCACCCAGCTGAGTGGCTGTTTGCTTGTACAGCCTTGGAAAGTCCACAGGCATTTCAGCAGGAGGCAAAGCAGTTGGCTGAAGGTCCTACCAGAGCAGTGGTGGAGAGGGACTGAGACCCATTGGTCTCCACCAATTCCATCACCCACATCCCATAGATGCAATTTCATTTCAGGGCTGCTGCAATATCCTGAAGGGTCCTGTGTGCTTATTCTTAATGACCACCAGCAATGCAGCCAGAAGTAATGGAAATGAAAAGCCTACCTTGAAAACCCTTTGAGTTTTTCTGCCTGTGCCTGGGCATCTGTCATTCTCTGGATTAAACTGAGAATTATAGGGCTAGTCTCTAACCTCCTGACTTTCTGAATCATGTCTTCATATTCTCAGTTCTACAGCAGCAACGGGTGATGGCATCATCACCCTCTTCTACTCAACTCCAGCAGAAAGCAGCCCTAAAATAAAGACAATCTCACAAACTTTCCCATCTGCCAAGAGTGGCAGTCTCATCCTGATGACTGGAGTTTTTGAGCAAGGTTAGCCCTTCCTAACAAGGGACCGATGACTTTTCTGGGTGGAAAATAGATTCTGAGGCAGCTCATTGTTCGCAACTTAAGCAAAACATTGCTAAACCACAGACTTAAACCTATCTGCTAACTAGCCTAGGAAAAACTTAGTAATCTCTGCATGAACCAGTGGTTGTTTCATAATTGGGCTGGTAGAAACACCTATAGCTCTCTAGCTTTCTCAGCTGACACATCACAATAAAAAATGATATGAGGTGACTCATTACCACCGTGTTCTATCACATCCCATCTCCTAATGCAACCTGAGACTTGCATTACACATGAGCTGAATAATATTTTCCTAAGTATTCATGATAGAAAAATCTGTGGTTCCAAGGGAAGTCATTTTGTTGAATAAAAAACCACCACCACCAGACCAGAATCCTGCTGAGAAAGAAGAGGCCATAGGCTCAGGTGCACCCCCAAAAAAAAACCTTCCTGCAAACCACAGCAGGGCTATCTGCTGGAGCAGAGGCACAGCGAGGAGAGGTTACCTGTCACCTGAGCCTATGTCTGCACTCAGATAGAAAACCTATTGGGCAAAATCGTATTTAAAGTGGAGCTGGATCTCAACCAGAACTGCAGAGCCAGACACACTCTGAGCTTTGACACATCCTGACGCAACCTTTTGGGAGGTCAGATCAATGGCCCAGTTTTGACTTTGTACTTTAAGAATCAGTGTTTGCTGTCCTGCACCCTCCCATCTCTCTGGATCCTCCCTACCATCACTGATGTTTCCTCATAACTAACTCCCCAGCTGTTTAAGATTTCCCAAATGACATCGGTGACCCTAAAACCCAGTAAGTGAACACTTGCGCACAGCTGTCCCTGTACAAAAGATGCTGAGGGGAATAGGAAAAGTCACAGCCCAGATTGCTACAGATGAGAAATATCATCTGCATATTGGACAAAAAGGGGTTGGAAATGGAAAAGCTGTTGTGCTGCCATGGGCAGCGCTGCAGAAAGGGACGCGTGGAGTCGCGCTGCCCATCTCTCCAGGTGCTGCCTGCAGGGATGTGTCACACCAGGAGCAAGGTGTTTTCCCCAGGTGACCAGACCCATCTCCCTGGTTGGCAGGGATCATACAGCCAACACCAGTTTTCTGTGGGAGCAGGCAAACTGGCATTGGCAACACCAGCCGCTTCTTACAATAAAGCACTTACTCCACAGTCCGTGTGCTGCCAGCCAAGCACAGTTACACACAGTTAATGCTTGCAGCCCCAGGAACAATGAGCGGCGGCAGGAGCTGTGCCTGAGTCAGGAGGTGCACATCGCGTCAGCCGCCAAGGAATGCCCCGTGACGTGATTTCGGCTAAGGGGGTGGGAAGGAGGGTGAAGGTGTGTGGGACCATGATCTGGAGATACCATCACTGCCATGAGCTCATGTGTTCCCATTCCAGAGCCCGTGAGAGCCTGGTGAGACTGAGGGCATCAGAGACAGGTCTCAAGCATTGGTCTGCTCTTCCTGCGTCCCAGGCCTTGCATGGCCTTTTTCTGTTAGACTGATATCGGGGTATTAGCAAGTTGCTAAAATGCTAGTCATGCTCGTCTGGAAGGTCATCACAATTTATGGAGCTGAGCAATAGCCACTGTTTAACAAGCTTTCCTAACCTAACTGAGAGGGTGATCAAAGGTAGGAAAAGGCTTTTCTGCGAGGAATGGTTCAATATTCTGGACCTCTTGAGCCATAAAATTGTTAACCAAAGCCTGGCATGAGCGAAACGTGTAAAATCACAAGTGGCATGGAAAAGGTGGATGAGGATGTGGTGTTGTGTCTCTTCCAATGTCAGGATGGAGGAGGGGTGGAAACCAAAGGAAGCTGTAGGAGAGAGCTTTAAAACACAGGGGGTATCTCATTACCCAGCAGAGTCAGATGAAGAATCCGTTGCCATAGGACACTGGGTATTGAGCAGTTTTCTAGGTTAAGAGGCAATTGAACAAGTCAATGGAAAAAAATACTGGGCAACAGAAAGACCATTTCTGGATCCAGGAGCCTCTGACCCACAGAGTGCTGCAGCTGGGAAAACATTCTGGTGAGGTATAATTACATGCTTAGCCTGTTCTTGTGCTCTCCCCTAGGCATCCACCATTAGTCACTATCAAAGACGGGACAGTGGGCCAGGTAGCTGACAAATCATTTTTATGGGTACAAAGCGTGACTCATGGCACTGGGAGGGCTCTAGTGCTGGTTAGCTCCTCGCCTTGAATCCCAAAGCAGTAAAACGCATGTTGTCACAACGCTACCAGTATGGCAGGTTGTGGCTTGCATCTGCTGCCAGGATCAAGTCATGCAGCTTTGGTGATTGTCCCTTCTAGGTGCCGTGGGAAGTGTCTGCTTAGTGCTCCTTAATGTCTCCTTAGAGCTCCTTCCCTTCCTCAGCTCTGAGCATGCAGTCTATTAAAGAAGCTTCAACCTATCTCTTGGTCTCATGTAGCAATATGCAACCAGCACTGCTCAGCTTAACATATTAAACCATCCAAAGATGTCACACATTGGGAGTCCAAAAATCAGGCAGAAACATATATTTCATAAGTTCTAACCTAATACATTTATTTGCATACTGGCTTTGGCGCGATCTACCATTTTGCACTGTTAGCTTTCATCTTAAAAACCTGGAAGTAAATTTTGCTTTTTAAGTTGAAATTTTCCCAACTGCAACTCTCTAATATGGAAATAATGTAAAAATAACACCTGCCATATCATAAGACTTCATTAAATTACAGCTACCGGCAGCCTAAAGAACAAGGAAGCCACTCTGCATTGACCAAAGGATGAGCACTTCCCAAACAAGAGATGGTAAAAACTATGTACGCTATTTAAGTAGAAAGGTGCATGTGCATGCCAATGGAAACAGACGTTGAAGAGATGCAATTAAACATCCAGCCAGTGCAGTGAGGTACTGTTTCCTCCTTGGAGACATCCTAGAAACTCTGTCATCACTTCCAGGCAGACATGGAGGCATTTCCCTGAAATCAAAGCATTCAGACTCATTATGAGAGCATGTGTTTCGACCTTCCTCTCACACTCACTTCTTGCTTTTTGGGCTGGCTTTGCAGTGACAACATGAGGCCTTCTGGAAGGGGCAGAAGGAAAGTCTGGAATACTGACATGAGCAGTTTCTGGTTGTTGTGATGGGAGCAGCAAGGTAACGTACCCCACACTTGGAAATGTCATCTCAGGTCAGCTCAGCCACATTGGAAATGCTTCTTCTGCTGTCAGTTAACAGCTGGTGGCTAAGAGGGCACCAACAAGGTACTTAGCAAACCTGACACTTCCCAACACCCCACCTAATCTGTTTTGGCTAGAAAAACTTGTGAGAAGTCAAAGTGTGCTGACACAGGGCAGCCGAATTGATCATAGTATCAAACATGAACACTTATGAAAACTGACACCTGTATGTGGCTTTAAGTCCCCTGTTTTAATTTTCATCAGTGGAGAGGAAAATTGCCTTGCCTTGTCTGGAGTTTTCAGTGCTACAGGTAGCAATGAGCAAAGTTTTGCAAACAGTGATAAAAAGTCTCTTAAGACCAGATTCCAACTTGTTCACTGGGAAGAGAATTAAATATACATAATGGGCAATTGCACCATCCCCATCCTGTCCCGCGCCCCCCCCCCCCCCCCATCAATACATGAGTTAGAGGGTAGTAAGGTGCTCCCCAGGCAAGGTAATGTGAGAGAGCACTAAAATGTGAGCTAAGTCTGGACATAAAGGAGCAGGACTGCACATGAAGGAAGATTACTGAGATCTGAAATGCAGGAAGGACTAACCTGTACATCCCAGGAATAAACAGTCCTGTGCAACTGGCACACAAAATGAAGGAAAAACAATGGAAATTAATACATTTCTGTATAGGCAGAATAAAATAATGGAATTCAATAGAGTAACAAGCTAATCCCACCACTTGATAGGCACCAGTTTGGTGGCACATGTCTAGAAACATTCCTGAAGAACAAGTGGGTACGAGTCACACATTTCATATGCGATTGGGAAAACAGGCAGTTTAGTGCTTGCCTAATGATTATTATACATGTTCTGTGTATCTGGCTCTCTTCTTTTCAAAAGAAGCATATTTTCAATGTGTTGTTTCAACAAATACAAAGTATCATGAGATGGTTCTGAAATTTGGGGGGGGACAAAAAAGCAAGTCTCTGTAAAGGCAGCTGAGCTGACAGAAAAACTGAGTTTTGTGTTACCTCTAGAGGTAGAATTTACAGGTCTGAAAACTGCCCACAGAGGTGGGCAGCAGCACTGAGCAGAAACTGGGCAAAAACCTGAAAAATATGTTTTTATCATTTTAACACCTACACACTCTGAGATCATTTATTTAGGATCAAAGTCTTGCCAAACCTTAGTTCAAAGAGCAGACTGTGCACATCTTTAAAAGGTGTGGAAAAACAACTGAATTTAAACCATTTTCATAGTGGCAGCTTCCAAGTGAGGAACAGGACCTCTTTCTTATCTGTCTGTATTTTGCTTGTTTGTGATTGTGTCCCACTATCTTAAGATAAAATTGTTTTGTTTTCAGTATATCATTTTAATTATGCTGTTACTCAACTCACTGTGTGTTCTCTACCCTAACAATTTAATTTTCTTATGGGATACTAAAAGGGATTGAAAACACTTTGGGTCTCTGAGCTCAGCTCTCTGCTCTGTAAAGAATCATTTTGCAATACATTTTATAAGTCACATAGGGTCTGTATTTAAACTAGCTCTGTTTCCATCCTCAGCTCTTCCACAGACATGTTGTGGGATGGTCAGGAATCTTCTTCTGACTTTCACAATACATTTATTCACAGCCACTCTTGGGCCAGCATCATCTGTTATCAGTTGTGGTGTCTCACACCCACCTGCATTTTTCCTGCCCCAACACATACTTAAAGTAACCATATCATCATGCAGCCTTCACCTTCGGCAGATGGATGCACTGGAATACAAGACCTCACATACATTCGTGGCAGACACCACGTCCAGGCTGTCCTGCAAGCAGCATAGCCACGTGAGCACGGCACTACACCCAGGCAGACAACCCTGCTTCATGGTGCTCAGTTAAGCCATTACCCTTCAGTTAAAATCCAGGAATAATCAGGCTGAGAAGGAAGTAAGTAGCTCAATGGCCGTGGGCCCACATTTCTTAATTTCTGGGCAAGCTTGGGCAGATTCTAGGTAGTTATAGGTCAGATTATGCCTTTGGTTCCCTCCTCTGGGCACTCTGTGTTTCCCAGGAGTTTCTCCCCGTGGGAGGCACAGGGTGTAGGAGCACAGCTGCAAGCACGCCAGCACCTTTCCAGTGGGATAAAGATGCCCTTGGTGAGACAGGCTTCCTAACTAATTTAGAGCCTACCTTCAGGTCTCCTAACTAATTAATGCTCTATCCTCCTCCTTCAAGCCTAACACAGGGATCAGAGTCAAGAAGATATTTATGTACCAAATCCCGGTCTGCTCTAACCCTTCAAGGCACATTCTTGATCTGGAGCCACCCTGTCCTGCGACATGAGGCTGCTCACAGCACAGGGACAGCCTGCGGAGACCAGCCCCACACTGGTGTCACCTCTCCCTTCCTCCACCTCTCTTGCTTTTCCAAAGCATGCACCATTTTCCCAACAAATAAGGAGCACTAATAGCTTAAAATTGGCATATGTACTGGGTGGGACTTCTCCCAGAGTATGGAAAGTGTACTAAATGGGATGCAATTCAAAGCGTTGTGTATTATCCAGTGTTAATGTTCCTTGCATGGCTAATGTGCAAGCTCTGTTTGATGTATGTACTCCTATGGTGATGTTTCCAGCCAGAACGAACCCTCGTTTTCCACTATCAGCCATTTCACACAGGGACTGTATCAACTTGCTCATGGATTTAGCAAAATTAATAACTTGATACGCTTGTGGGCATTTTGTGAATCCAGACTCTCCCCCCTGTGCTTACAACCTAAACTTTAATTGAAGCTAAACATGAACAACTGATGCCAGTTCTAGTCTACAGTACAGTGCAAGAGGACAAAGTATAAAGGAGAATTTTCTTTATTTTTAAATATTAGTAACACGGCACAAAACAAAAAGTGGTACTTAAGTGACAGAAAACCAGTACTCAGTCTTATTTCATATTAACCATAATTTAAATACCCTAACAGAGTTCACGTATGGTTATATGTTTGCATAGGGTTACATTGGGTAATGTAAGCATTTGAAGCTAAACCGTTCAGATACTGGAGACACCAGAATTTGTTATATCAAACCATGCTAGAATGCAGACTTGATTTTTCTGTTTAGCTTCTTCCTTACGCCATTATGTGCATTGCTACATCTTTTAAATGTTAGGATGAGTGAGTTTCTCCAGGAACTGTGGACTTTCAATATTGCCAGGTTTAAGTCTGTTACATCAACAATGTATTGGCAAGAGGAAGAACAAAAGAAACAAAACAAAACCATAAGCTGCTAACTCCTATCTGAAGGTTAAAAAGAGGAGGCAACATACTGACAAGAAACATGCAGGTATATGCTTAAGGCAACAGAAGGGCTCTGTACAAACTAAATGGTTAAGAGAAGCAATGTGTCATGCACATGAGAAGTATGGGAAGCAAGGAAGTAATCTTGCCAGAAAATACATATTTCTTTTAAACTGAAGACATCTTTTCAAGCTAGAAAAATTAGTCCTGAAATAAAACTTATGCAAATTGCTTTCATACGTAAAGGTGTAAGTTCTTTGCAGAAACAATTTGATAAAATCTTATACGGATGCTGAAAAACGTTTGTTATCTAAAACCTACTCAGCAGAAACAAAGAGCAGTTTTAAAGTAGCACTTAGATGATTCGTCTCTAGGTTCTGAAAACAAACTTTTAAAATAAGGAATGATTTCACTAAATGATTCATCAGGAGTCAACTATGCTTAAGGAAATCAATAGGAGTGCTTACAGGAGACCATCGTTACACTAAATTTCTTAAAATCAGAGGATATAACTTCATGATACAATTTAAAATGAAGGAACATTTTAATAGCAGGGACAAACCCTTGCTACCCAGCTTGGGGAAAAAACAAATAACCATAAGTCACTTATTAAGCTTGCATAAATTACCCTATAAGAGCTCATGTCTCAGTCCCATTCCCAATGACATGAGTGAATAGGACTCTTCTTTCAACAGGCCTGATGTTGATGCCAGAGTGACCAAACAAACAAGCATTTGCACAACCCTTTAAATCCTACAAAACAAATAAACAAACACTAGACTAGAGTTGTTTTAGTCCCAGGGAAGGAAGAGGTAAGAAATTCTGTAACGCTTTCCAATCTTCAAACATAACACACTTCTAACCAAGATCAGCCTCGTTCAAATTCCCTAACCTGACTGGCAAGAAAGCCACTCCAAGAAACTAAAAAGAATAACATAGTGCAATTTTAGTACAGTTTTAAACATGAGTCACTACCTTGCTAGCAGTGTGAACAATCAAAAAATATACACAAAAGAGGTGTGCTCAAATGTAACATTAAGTTGTAATTATTATAAAGGTATTGGCATAGCAGAGAAGTCCAGTTTAGTAACTCCCTTTGGTTGACTTCTTCTTCTTCTGTTCCTCTCTCTGCTTCTGCTTCCTCCTCTTGCTGCCTTCTTTGTGTCCTGAGGAAACATGGCTTGTAAAAAAACACTATTCACAGCATTCATGGACTTTTCCCTCTAGCAAAAGCACATGTTCTCTGAATGGTTTAAGGAATCTTAAAGAAAAGGTCTGGCTTTCTAATGTATTTTTTTTAAATGATCAGTTCTACTATATCCCCAGTTCTACTATATCCCTTGTATAGGATAGAAAGAAAACACTGTCAATCTTTGAAGTTTGAAAAGATCTGGAGAACTTTCAAAAGACTTCAAAGCCATTCAGGAAAAGCTTCAAAGTTAGAGCACATGCAAAATCAGAATAATTTTCAAAACAGAAGCAATAAATAAGACTTAGACAGCAGGAGCTATTTAAGTACTGTTGTTTCCTGCTCACAGTAGCCAGAGTTACCACGATATTTGCATTTCCATTTTAAGACTAGGGAATGCTGAGAATCCTGAGTAAATAAGAAGGTGCTCAGTGTTTACCAATATGCATTTTATATGCAGGTCGCCAGCCTGCTCATGCTTAACTATGCACCATAGGTTATACTCTACTGCAGCTCCAATGGTACATGGAAGTATTAAGTTTAAGCAACAATTATTTGCTACAGATTCAGTAGGCACAGGCTTCCAGCCATGTGATCACCATCCCAATAATTTTCTTCCCCTACAAAGATGTGTGACAACCAGTTCTTGCTCTGCATCTCATTCTTTCCTCTGAACCTGCAGTAAAATGCAACTTGCTAGCAGACTTGCATAGACAGTGAACTGTGCAGAACCAACACCACATCTACCCAAGTGCACTTATAAATCTAAACTCAAAGCTAGCAAACATTTCCCTCAGATAATCATTCTGTGATGCTTTGAGATAGCTGGAGGGATCTTTTAGCTCAGCAGTGCTCTGCCACAGGGAACCGGCACACTCCAGTGAACGGGGCCAGCATGGAGCGGCTGAGCCCCTACAAGCCAGCTGAGAGGCAGGGCTGGGAGTCAAAGGAACAGCCCAGGAAGGGCACAACTCCGCCTGTCTGGAAATCTGTTTCTTTCCCCCATTCTGTATGCAGGCAGGCAGATGTGTGGCCCTGAGGAAGCCGTGTCACCATCACACCTGGTCCTCCATCAATTTAGCACCAATACCAAAATTAAGATGGGAAAAAGAAGCAGTGGGAGGTCAGAGGACTATGAAGCCACACTGTGGCTGAAGTTCGCTCCTGATCAGAGCTCCTCCCAAGTGCAATTAGGGTTGTGCCCACAGCAGAACTGCAGTTCTTCAGTTTAAGTTTAAGACTTCAGGGAGAACCACAAGATAGTCTTTGGGCTAAAAATCACTTGAGACATTGTCAAAAGCTTGTGCGTTAGAGGAAATACACTCCCTTGCAGCAAAGGGAAACTGTTCCTAGATTATCATTCTAGCTCCTACGCTGTATCAACGGCATGACTTCATCTTTCACAATCATCTGAGTCAAGAAGCAGGATATTTATTTAGAAATTCTGCCATGAGTGATTAGCCTGCACAAAGTTAGAGTGGAAACCAGTTTTATTGTTTAAGGAAGAGAAAAACTGGCAGTGCTTTACAGAATTGCAGATGACGCTGCATTTTCCCTGCACCCTGCCACCCTCCTGAGCTACAATCCTGTCCCCGGGAACACTACACGGACATGTTCTAATTAAGAACTCCACCCATGAAGTTTACTTCAATGTCAGCCCCTCGGTCACCTATACATTGTCAAAAATAGGATCCCTTGGCATTTAATTTACTGCTGTAAGGGACACATTCCACAAGGGCTCAAGCATCTCTTTGCTTTCCCACAGAGGCCAATGGAGGCAGAAGAGACATGCTGACTCCTGAGAATCAGTCATCTGAAAGGTGTTATTCAAAGGATTCTTCCCTTTACTGGAGGGAAAAACAGCATCATATCAGCTGATCAGAACTAGTTCATGTAATAACTATGAAACATTAAACACAGATATTTGGGAAAGGATCATTAAACCCTAACAGGTTATTAGCTTCATAATTTTCTCATTTTTCATTCTCAAAACACTGTCAGTATTTTTAAAAGGCTTCCACATAAAGGCATGATTGCATTTGATACTGCTATTTTATATCATAATATTTTTTTTTTTTGCAACAGTCCTTTTTCTTCAAATCTTTGAGATTTTGAAAGCAATTCTAGCAACGCTTCCTTAAAAATACTGTGACTCAATATAAATTATGACTTGAAATGAATGCCACATAATTCATTGCCTTCTAAATTGAAACAACTCAAATGTTAAAATAATGTGGTATGAAGATATTTAGGCGTTTGACAACATGGTCTCCTACCAGCCTCCAGAATGATAAGGGTGAAAAGTGGAAATCTTTCAAGTGTTATCACTGACACACAGAAACAGATTGGCCAAAGTAGGAGATAACACACAAATACAAAGTATTCCTCAAGAGAAAACTGCCAGGTCTTTTCTGTTCTGAGCCTGCTGTGATAAATAATTTCACTCCCAACCATTTCCTTTTCTACCCCTTCCTAAGAAGAAAGGATAGGTCAAACTTTGCCAGTCTGTTAGCGCCAGTGATGCTATGCTGGGTGATAATGGCCAAAACCCTGATCCAAACAAGTGAAGCAGCTCCTAGTAAAAATAAAAATTGCACGCTAAAGATGTAACCTTTTGGTGCTTATTTCACTTGAATACCTCAACCAGCACTAATTAAAAGCATATTTAGCTACCTTGGTTACAAGACTAGCCCCAAAGCCACAACAGAATAAAATCTGAAGTAGAAAGAACCAGCCCCATTACTGTTTGATTAATTTGCAGTGCACCTGCATCCTGGTGAGTGGCCAGCACCAGGAAGCAGTCACAGGGACTTCCCATAGTTAGTGCCTGGCTGAACTGGCTTCAGCCAGACAGTTCTGGCCTTGGAGATGGGCTTTTCAAATTCCCACCCTCAGAAGCAACTGTTAGCTATCTAAACTCTAGAAATGAGTTACATTAAGATAGAATCTTAGGGAAGGGTAGCGGGGGAAGAGGTTGCTGAGAGCTTCCCCAAGCTTTAACATTTGGAAAACAGATTCACTCAAATGAAGATAGATATCAGCCCAACTTGGTACATTCTTGCTTTCGACAGCTGCCAGGAGCAGAGATGGATGAAGCAAGAATCCACACTATTTGGAATTACACCTGTTTTACAACCTGGATAATTCTTGTTTAAAACAAACAGCATCTGCTGACCTGCTCTCCCCATTTCACCCCCCTTCTCTTCTACTTCCAGAAGAACCATAAAGAGCACAAAAGCTATTCCAGCTTTCAAAAAGCTGAAGTCTGACACCAACTTCCAACAACGCTTAGTAGCAACTCTCTCAAGCACTCAGCAAGGACCAAAACAACCTGGGAAGCTTCTCTTCTGGGTCCCAGATTGACTTTCCTTCTGGCTTTCTGCTTCTCTGCCATCTCCCAAAGTCACAGGTTTGTTCAGTTACTGACTATGAAACTTGTCTCTTTCTTGGGCAGCAACTACAAGGGAGGTGTACACATCAAGCAATCAATCCAAACAGACAAGTGTCCCGGGGAAAATGCTCCTACCCAACCCATTTGTGGTATCCTACGTCTTCCTGCCCTGTCTGACGTCTGTCTGCTCTACCAGGATGCAGAGAGCAGCCACAGGCCTGCTCCACCTTCCTTCTGCCAGCACGGGAGAGCATAGGAGTCAGCAGAAGGAAACAAGGTGTTCAGTCACAACCGACACGCAGCATTTCCGCTTCTCGACCCACACCAGTCAGTAATAAAGGCCATGGCCCAATTTTTATAGAAGATCTCCTGCAAAGGTGAAGACTTTGGAGGAGCCTACTTCCACTTTCAGGCTCTGAAGCACTGAGGTTGGGAGTGAGAGGGATTAATGCTTTCTGCTCAAGTCCCAGAGAAAATGGTTTTCAAGATCTACTAACTTGTTGCTAACATTGCAGCCATTCTTTTGCCCTCCTTCAAACCAGCAAAGCAGTCATGGCTTCAACATGCGCACAGAGCTTTAACAGGGCAGCAGCGCGTGTGCACGCTGGGTTCTGTAGCGCGCTTTCTAATTTTCTGCTCTTAGAAATATCTCTCTAGTCAAAACAATACACCGCTATTTCAAAGGTAGCTAGCTTACTTATGAGTTGCAGCCACCATCTGTTATTTTAGATTGACCACACTTGCATATGCCATTATAAAAAGACACCCCAGATCACAGCTTCAGTATAATTTCATGTGTGTGACTCAATTTACGATTACAGCTTTACACTACACTTTCACGTTCTCTCCTTTCAGCCCGAGCCACTGCCCAACACACTACAATTTGACCTAGTAATTCTCTCACCGCATCCACAGCTCCTGCCCATGCCACAGAGCATCACGGAGAACCTGCCTTTACGTAAAGACCTGAGGTGACAAAACATCCCACCCCATCTAGGTATGCTGCTCCACTATTTAATTATCACACTGTTAAATCCAAGGGGCGAGTTCTCCAGTTTCACTGGCCAACCCAGTGATGTAATTCCAACTTTGATGTTTTAGGGGACTGAAAAGCTTTAGTAACTTACTGGGGCCCTCCTTCAGGCTTGCTCACCATACTATTTTCATTACCAATTCTGCCTAGAATTGCTACAAGAACATACCAAGCCAGATACAACCTGCTTGCCTACTATTAATTAAGGTAATACTACTACTGAATAGAGTCCAAGGTTTTACTCCTGCATAGCAAGCAAAAGCTTGCAAGGCTATGCAGCCTTGGAAGCCCTTCCATGTGCAACCCAGCCACCTTCTATGGGAAGCAAAAGGGTAACGGGATGCTCTCCTACTAGCAGCCAAAAAAACATGTGTGAAGGAAGCTCTGGCTAAGCCAGGAAACAACGAGGCAGCCTCCAAATCCACCAGCCAGTCTTCCCACCCTCCGCCCACAAAAGAGTACGGCTGTTACCCCATCCCACTCAGGCACAGTTACAGCCAGGGGATGTGGAGCAAAGGGAGAGTGAACTCCCTTCCATCTCCACACCTCCAGCATTCCTCAAGTATTAGATTTCCACAGAAAACAGTGGCTTTGCTTTCCTTTCTCTTTCCATTACATGCTCAAATACAAGTATGTGAGAGAATTATAAGGTAATTAGTTTGGATAACCAAGCACATCAATTTTACTAGTTAGTAATGTGTAACTCCGGAAACTGTATGTCGGTAAAAAGAATGGAGACTGCATTAAAGATGTAATGAAGTACAAATAGCTCAACTTTCCAGCAGAGGAATCCATACCGGGAAAGGATCAAGATTAGTTAAGCTAGTTCTTTTAAAGTGGTTTCCTTTTCAGGGATGCCAGCAGGTGAAAATGGAGTAAAAATGAATTATTAATTTTGTAAGTTTTCGGTTAATGCAAGCTATTTCATTCAAAAGGAGGAGCAAACCTTGCAATATTATCTTGCAAATAATGACCTTTCATATCGTGTATTTTTCAGTATTTTAACAATTAAACATTTCAACCATTCTTGCTAGATAAAGATCAAAACTCTCAAATCCAAAGAAGCAAGTTTTTTTTAGGGGTAGTTACCACTACCCCTACCATTAGTGGCTGTAACTCCCAGGTCTCTACTGGCGTTAATACCACTTTCGTACAGCTTGGATATCACCAGGCAGCCATACATCATACAATCAGGCAGAGCATTACTTGTAGTATCTGCATTCTTATTAAAAAATTACTTGGGTGGAGCTAGAGCACTGTTTGAGATACACAGTGACTCCAGAGTACAAGTTTTATTCTAAAGGCTGTTATGAAACCAGGAACAGTATGAAACCCAGCGCAATTTCTACTAAAATGCAAAGTGTCCATGTTAGATGGAGAATCAACTTTTTTTTTTTTTTTTTTTTTTTTATTAAAAACCCACTGTAATGACTGGAAGTCCTGACTAAGGAGAGGATTCATCTCACCTCTGGATATCGGTTGCCAGTCTAAGTGAGTTGGTCAGCCTTTCTCCTTGGGCGCTAGAGAGAGGCAGCCACTTCCAGAGGGATTCCCACCACGTAGCCAAGACGAAACCTGTCCCCTTTTCCTTCATTTAAATTTACTATGGACTTCCAAATTAAAATTCAAGCATTCCCAGGGTTAGAGCTGGGAAAAGGAAACCATTTCACTGCAGATGCATCATTAATGACTGAGGATTTGCTTGAGGTGCTCTAACTGACACAACGTCTAAAACTGCCATGCAGTCTTGCTGCCAAGGGCCATGCGCCAGCAGTGGCAAAACTGTCTGATTCGATGTGGAACAACACCTGGGTTGAGGCCACTGAACTTTATTTTCCACTGAAGTGAGTGGGGTTTGGACCAAGGCAGAAAAAGATGCTATTCTTTCCCAATGCTGGCCCACGTAAACATGGCAGCTGTTGCACTGATCAATGAGAAGCCAAGCAGGAGCAAGTAAGTGGTCTATATAATTACAGACCTGTGCTGGTAAAGCCTGCTTGCTGGGCAAGGCAGTTGACAGAGGCGAACACCCATGAAGGAGAACTGCATTACTGGCCAGGGCTTATTCACGAACTTCCCAGGGAGGGATTAAGACACTCACATAGGTTTTTTTATGACTGACTCAACCAGTCATTCAGCAGCCCTGTCCATCAGAGGAAGAGCAGGCAAAATATTTAAAGCAACAGTAAAATCTTAGTCTTACTGCAGTCAAGTTTTCACCCTGAACCTTTTATGGCAACTCACAATCTACTAACAGAAGAGAAGATTTTGTGATTGCACAAATACTTCTGAAAAATCATTTTAATTGCAAACTTGTGCGTCTTGGAGCATAAAGAGATTCACAGCAAAAAGCCCTAAGCAATCTTAAAAATTGCTCCAAAAATTGCAAGGTGCATGTCAAACTCAGATGCTCTCTGGAAACTATTACAAAGTCTTGTTATGATTGCAGAGAAGCTCAAGTCTCCAAATGCACAGCCAAGGTTTTGTTTTGCCAGCTACAGACACAGGAGACAAAACCTGTAACCCTGGTGTGGGAGATCAGGACATCAGCTCAAAGGTTACATTCAGGCTTCTGTAGAGAAATTTTAAACTTTTTTTTGTTTTTTAAAGAAAAGATTCAACTTAGCCATCCCTAAAGAGACAAAACTTCCAGCAACTCAAGAGGAAGACATCAGCTTCTGTTTTTTCAAGCTGTCATCCCACATGATATCTTTACATCTTCTGTACAGAAGACAGCGTTAAATTTAAAGGCTCATAAACGCAGCAAAAGTTTGTACGGCACTGGGAGTACGTAAGCACGTTTTCAGGTACAGTGCATGTTTTTCATGCGCTGTGTTTACCCTCAGGAGCTTCATATGCTTACGCTTCCCAGGACTTCATCTAATTCAGCACTACTGAGAAGGGCCCTTGGTTTGGGCATCCAAGGAGAAAGGAATCTTCCATGTTTCAGAAAAACCTGTCCTGACAGTCCTGGATGATGTCTGACCACAGGTTCAAATTAAATCAAGTAGTATGTTGTCCAAGATAGCCTCTAGACTATATTGCCAAAACATGACAGACAGGAAATATATCAAAGGACTAATTACTTCCAAAAATAACTGGGACAATCGCTGCGCTTCCGCGTTTGCCTGAATGGTCTCAGGCTTCTCTATTAGGATTTAGGTGCCTAAAATTGCAGTTTCCAGAAATAACATCAAGTTGCTGAACTTCTTCGGCAAGAAAGCCAAGCACAATTTAAGTAAATGAATGTGCAAAGTATTGTGATTAGTTAATCTCTAAAAGGCCTTCACTTTTAAGAACAAAGAGCACAGGCACTTCAGCAGCATAACAGTATTTGCCCTGGATCCTTGAATATCCCGGGGCATTTGTGAATCTAGACTAAATTGAAGAGCAGAGCTAATGCAGGATGGAGGCACACAAGCTACCGTTTATTATCTACCAGGGAACTAACATTAAGTCAACACACAGCAACAACCTCTTGCTTGGCTTTTTGTTTTTGGCTTTTGACTAGCTGATGGATCCTTTTCTGCACATTTCTCATCAACATGCTTGTGCACACCTGATAAATAAAAAGGGGTCTCCAAGCTGCTTGTAACCCGGCTTCTATCTTGTTCTTCCACCTCATCGCTATTATAATGATAGGCATATTTGGGGGAACTGGCAGGCTTGTGAGACTTCAGCAGGCGAGGGTTGGTCGGCTGGAAAGGCAGGGCATGTTGTCCTCTCCGTCTGCACTCCTCAGCAAAGGCTTCTTCATCTGCCTCACCTGAAAAAGCAAAGAGCAAGAAGAGTCAGCTGCATCCAAAAATGCTTAAATTTAGCCTGGAAAAAACTCAAAACTGGGCTGGAAATTGAGTGTCACTAAACTACTACCTCGGCTGTAGTTAGCTCACAGATACTCCTGTCTATCTGCAGATCGGGGAGTGTCTGAAGCAGAAAGCTCTATCAATGGCCTCTCACCACACTGAAGCCACCCAAAAAAGTCAGCTAGATATGACAACTCTGGGGCCATTGTGTCCTTTTTCCCAAAAGGCAGAGTGAGCAAGCTGGGCACATGGCCCTGGACGATATTTCTGTCCTGTGCAGAGTATGTCACCTTGTCCCACCTCACCTGGACTGTCTGCCTAGGAAGGGTTGACCATGCTCAAGGAAAAGCTGTTGGGGAAGGAGGGAGAAATACCCAAGCTGACTATACAGGGATGGTGGGAGAAAAACAAAGCCAACGTGGGTTCAGAGGGGCTGGATGTTGGACATCCATAAGTGGAAGGATGGTAGAGAAGTGTGAAACATCACATGAAGATGGGAAATGGGGTTGAATATGTAAGAGATAAGCACAGTCCAGGGGGCAAGGCAGGCACGCACAGCAAAGATGAATGAATGCAATGGAAATAAAACCCAATGTTTGCAAAAATTAATATGAAAGATGAGGTATTCCAGTCATACTCATGTTATTTTGCAGATGATGCTTTCCTTTGCTCCAGAAACTGTAACAGTACCAATGCTGCAAAGCAGAGAATTCAGCTACTGTAACACAAAAAACCCAGCAAAACCACATATCGAAAAGCAAACAGTAAGATAACAAATAAAAAAGCCAATCCAAGACGTTCAACAGGGAAATTAAGAAAAGTGGGGGAGGGAAGAGTGAGAAGAAAGGTATGTACCACATTTGTCTCTTAAAGGCTTTTTAAAGTTTCATTAATTCAATTACTTAAGTACTTTTAATAGAGCTGATGAAATACGGCGTCATTTTATTTGCATCAAAAGTGGTGTGTCACATTCTGGAAGTTCTTCCCGGGATGTGCCCGGAATCAGCTGCTTAGGGAGGGGTGTGTGCTCTCACCTAATGTGTGTGCTCTTAGTTCATGGCTGGAAAATGCTTTGAAGATGGAAAAAACACCACGTATGCAGTAAAGAACAAGAGCAGTAATGCCCACTTCATTGCATGCACCAAACCACCAACACTTTCAAACAAAACAGGTTGCATTGTCTTTACCTTGTAATCGTATATGGGGAGATGCTTCTGAGGGCATGAGGAAAAGGAGGCAAGGTATGTGTAAAAAGTCATTTCACAGTGCAATGCGGCACCTGAGGCCTCGCAGGAGAAGAGGACTCCAAGACATGCCTCACATTGCTCCGCCGTGCATTTGAGCACCTGATGTGCATGGATATTACACAGAGGACCCTTTTTCACGGGTGATTAAATGCCCGTTCCCCCCCTGCAACACTCACACTTTTTCACCCTGGACTCTCCTGCACTTCCAAAGGCACAAGCAAACAAGACAAAAACAGAAGCGATGATAACACCAAGGATTTCTGCATTTACACGCTGCCTGCCTGCATCGTACAGATGTAAAACTCTGGGTGTGCAGTTCTCCTTGCAGTAGGAGAGGGCTGGCAGGACAGCTTTTTTCCCCTCACATGGGGCACAGCACTTCATCTATGAGAGGCAGTGGACAAGGAAAAGCTCAGAAAACGCCAGATGTGGAATTACTGGCATTTCCCATAAAAGGCTACAGGATTTTACAGCTACACAAACAGCACTGAAGCATGTATCAGTCTGATGATACCAGGTCTATGAAGGTGAAGCCTATAAAATGCCAGTAGTAAAAAATAAAAAAGCATAGCAAACCCGTGTACACCAACTGCACATACAAAAATCAGTCAAGAGAGTTCACTTCCTAACAAATTACAGAAATAGGAGATCCCTCCCCTCCCATGGAAACACAAACTGCATGGCTTTCTTTTTGATGTGCAAAGTCTTGCTTGATGCATTTTTAAAATTTATATTGGCAAGCAGATGCAGGAATAAGAAATGTGCTGGGGCTGTTCTCAAAGCTCTGTGTATGTGTGCATTGCAGAGACACCCTGATCGGACATGCTAACACTTCACGCAGTTAAGTATTAAACCAGATGCTCTAACCAGACGCCCCAATAAATTACTCCTACCTACACTAGAGATCAATCTCAGCCCCTTTAGTCTAATTCAGCTGGTGTGAAAGGCACAGTTTAACACTGGAAGAATTAAAAATAATCTCGCTCTTCCCTGGTGACGTACCCACAGCATCACTGCATGCTGGCCCTCTCGCACCCTGACGTGTCCTTGATGTGCTGCTTGCAACAAAGGCGCCAGCAGAGCTCCCTTGCTCTGGGAGCTGAGCTGTGTCACCAGCACCACAACACTGAGCGCCTAATCAAGCTGCAGAAAGATCTTCCAGCAAGCATTCACTGCTTGAGTGCAACTTAAAATAAAATATAAAAATGCAAAAGAGATTCTGTACTCCAAACGTTCCAATTAAATCAACTGCAACCTAGAGAAAAGGCAGGAAAGCTTGTCCTGCTTTATCAAATCCCATGAGAGCTCCACTCCAGAGCAGGTTTGAGCCTTCAGCTCCTGACAGTACAAGCACGGCTCTGACTCTGAAAAATGATGGTACCTGCCTGTTACATATCTCCTGTGAGTTTTGGGACAAGTCCTCCCAACTATGCCACTTTTTGTCTATAAGAAGTCACAATACGCCTTCTCCGAGGCTTTGCCTGGGGTGTCCTCCACCTGCAGCTCTTCTGCAAATGGCCCAGAGCAAGGACTGTCCCTCCTCCAGTGGGGTTCATAGTTCAATTACTCCATGAAAGATGATACACCAAGAAAATAAAACCCACAGATAATTCCTGTAATGCATATTTCTCTTTCCTTCAAAAATGATCCAAACCTAACCCCCAAAGCTGGACCTTGCACTGCACCATCATATCAGCTGAAGGTGCTGCACAAGCCCAGTGAACCCAGGAAAGCCCTGGCTGTACTTGGTGCTGCTGGCACACTGCCTGCACCAGTCTGAGGTGCAGGACCTGGCTGCTCCTGCTTGGGGTTTATCTGTGCAACACAGCTGTGGCTGAAGCGCAAGGAAAGGGCACGCAGCTGCGGGTGGGAATCAGTATGAAACACTTAGATACCATCCGCTGAGAACAAGCGGTGAAGGGGCTGTTTGCAAACTTGTTCAAACCTACCATTTGCCCCAAAAGAGGAGGCAATCCGTGCTAAAACCTAGAGCACAGCTCCTCAGTATTGGACTCGGGGAACCAGCATCCCTTTGGAAGTTTGTGTTAAACCTTTCCTCGTAAGCTCCCTAACTTTCTTTCATCAAGGATTTGTAATTTGCATTTTTGCTAAGCTGAGCTGACCTGTGTTAATCTGCAAGAAATTTCCATCTTAAGCTGCCCTCGGCATTACTCTGCTGTTTGGGGTACACTGTGAAAGCATCAGCACACCAGAACAGCTGCATCTGCATGCCACAACACAGAATACAGTGGCAACGAAGTCAAACAATAACTTTGATTAGTACAAAGTTACCCAGTTTCCCTCCTGAAGAATAATTTGTGCTTCCTGTTTCTGGGCTGCCTGTACCTGCTCCCACCCATCCTTCGGCCCACGATGGAGCCCTGGGGGGATGCAGAGCTGCTCCCCACCACTAACACAGGCAGCCATTGTGCAGCTAAATCATAGAATCATAGAATGGTTTGGGTTGGAAGGGACCTTTAAAAGTCATCTAGTCCAACATTCCCAGCAATAAGCAGGGACATCTTTAACTAGATCAGGTTGCTCAGAGCCCCGTCCAACCTGACCTTGAATGTTTCCAGGGATGGGGCATCAACCACCCCTCTGGGCAACCTGTTCCAGTGTTTCCCAATGCTCACGGTAAAAGAAAATCTCTTCGTTATATCTAGTGTAAATATACCCTCTTTTAGTTTAAAACCATTACGCCCTTGTCCTATTGCTACAGGCCCTATTAAAGAGTCTATCCCCATCTTTCTTATAAGCCCCCTTTAAGTATTGAAAGGATTAAATCCATCTCGATCACCCAAGAGAGTCATTCAGTTTTCCATCTTCCCCTGAAATAAAGTTTTAATTCAACAAATAGACCCCCAAAATTGTCCAAACTTTTTCCCCTTTCCAAGTGGCAGGAGAGCAAGACAGCACCACAAATTAGTTAAATGCCATAACATCACATCAGCTGTGATTCAAATATTGAATTATGTAGGGTGCTGTGCACAGTATGAGCCTCAAAATCTTTGATCATCTATCTTGAATACATCATGCAAAGCAAAACTAAAGTGTCATTTGCATCAACTGTTTTCTCTTGTTCTACATATTTAAACGTTTGAAACATTCAAGCCAGACTCTGAATAAAGCTAGCTGCACCAATTGCAAATACGAGACTTGTAAAGAATTTACTCCGGGAAAGGTCAGCCACACAGGGCATCACCACCAAAAAGTGCTTAAACATTGCTGGGAGCTTTGTCAGCAGTGATGTTTGTCCTGGAAATGGCTTTTAGGAAGACAGCTGGTATGGAGGGGGGGTCCACAGCTGAGTTCAGAGCTGGAATATCCAGTTGAGAAGCAACTTTCAGGGGTTGCTCCAGCTTTAAACAGCCCTCAGTTCCCCCCACGGCTCCTTCTTGCCATCTCCCACGCATCCCAGCCAGCACACCCACGTGAGAGCCTGGGCAGCTGCGCTGTGAACCCAAGCAGAGGACTGACCCGGGTTAAAAATAACACTCTTTTTGCAAGCTTATTTTTAACCCAGCTCGGTCCCTGGATCCAGCTCATCGTGCAGCTGCCCCAGCTGGGGCAGGGAAGGGGAATTATCAGGGGCTGCTTGAGTCGGCATCCAGACTACAGCATTAAGCAAAAGGTCTTATTCTACTCATGCAAATAATAATTAAGAACCTTACAGTTCTTAATTCACTTAGTTCACTTGCAAAACCAGTTTGGACAAGTTACATTTCTAAGGGTTAATTCTGAAAATGACGGATTCAGCACTACCATTAGCATTTAAAAATAATAATTAAAGTTTGGTGTTTGGGTGCACCAGGTCCTCCCAAATGAAAAGCAGCTTCTGGGGAAAAAGAAATCAAACATGAGCTGTAGCATCCTCAAAAGCTGCATTAGGACCAAAACCTGCCTTCTGCTGCAAGCAAGAAGGGCTGAAAAATAACTTCTCATAGCAAAGTCCTGCTACATGAAAAGGGAAAATATGGATCCTTTAACTTGTAATTAACCAGTAGAGGGCAATATTGCCTATCGTGAAGCACAACGTTATCAGAAAAGTCACTACCAACTCGTATTTTTTCAGTAATACGTCAATTTTATATGTCTGAGGCAAACTGTGAGTACAATTCTTGGTCTAGGCGGGTGCTTTGGGGGAGCCACCAGCTACACCAGAGCGTCCATGTGCACTCCTCTAAAATGGAGATAACGCACAGCAAAACTATTAATGCAGATGATATTCCAGGTGAGGTGGGACAGGTAACTCACAGAGCACTTCTCAAAAGAGCAGCCCTGCACGGTCTAGCATTATTATTTTGTGTTACATTTAAGTAACATCGGTGTACGTCCTGGAACTGAACCGAAATTCTACCAGGAATCAGCAATGATTAATGGCAAGAGTAATTAACAGAAACACGCGGGGTAAACATCCTGAGGATATCAAACCACTTATTTACATCTACCATGTCACTTCCCACACAAGAGGAAGTGGAGTCTTCATGGTTCCCGCACAGCAGCCCTACTGCTTGCATGCTATCTTCTTACACACCTAACCAAGAAAAAAAAAATACATATACATATAATCAGGGTTTTCCCTTGTATTGAGAAACAAAAAGTAGGCGCACTGGTTTGCTCAGTCCGGACGAAGACTTCCCCGAGGCCGCGAACAACGCACAGCCCTTCCCGCAACCAGCTTCAGGAGAAGATGCAACTGGTGAGGGACATCTGGCTTTATCTAATGACACAAGACAGCTCTGAGCTAAAGCTCCAGTGAGCTGGTTGTGCAAGGACAGCTTGCAGGAAACTTACTCCATTCAAATCTTTCTTGAATGATGGCCAGCAAAGTGTCTTTCTAATACTTTAAGACTTCAGAGTTAAGAGGTGGTGTATTTTCTGAAGCTCAGAGCAGGACACCCCATTGCTGCTTCTAGAGAGGACTCAACTGGAGGTCTGACGTTAGTCTGAGCTGCTACCGATGCCAACTGACAACAAACAAGAGTTCAAAAGAAAAAAGCTTTGCTTGCCTTCCCCACGCCCCCCGCCCCCGGCCCCTCTTATGACAAGGACGTGGAATTTACCCTGCACCTAACGGAGGGCACTGGAGTTTCTGATGACTCAGCTACATCCACTGCTGCTGGGGAGAGCTGAGCTGTGACTGAAGAAGCAACGCAAAGGGAAAACCCCATTTAAATACATTTATCTGAAGTCAATAGCACTACAACTTTGTAATCTGTTGATAAAATCTTTGTACTGATAAACTTTTCTGCTGTTAAAGCCGCTCCGGTATAAATATTTGCCTCAGCAGAAGATACCAGAGATCTTCTGAGACTCAAGTCCAACATTTGCTGGGAAATCTCAAGCTTTAGAGGAGCCCGTTGGAGCTGAGAACTTATTTAATGGAAAGGACCTGTCTACAGGCCTGGATTACCCTGGGCTGGAAAATTCCTGAAGATTAACTGGTTCTTCTGTTTCTTCTTAAAAGCTTCATGTCTAATATATTATAGCACAGATAAAACATCAGGAGACCAAATAACTTTCCTAATCATAGAGGAAGTGCTCTAATTTGGGGGACCAAACTTGAAAGTTGTTTTCAGAAAGTTGCAAAATCATCAGAGTTTCTTTAATTTCTGATGGGACCAAGGGATGCTCATAAGATACCAAGCTCAGGGTATTTTACAAAACCACATGTGCGCACACACACACCCCTCCTGAAATTGTAGGCAAGATGCTCAGCCAAGAAAATACTCCCTCATCATTACTGGAGGCTATGTTGAGCAAGTTCTCCTGATTAATCATTCTTAAACTTGTTTCTAAATGCCAGGAAACACTAATACTGTGACAATTAACAGCAGGAGTCATAAAACCCACTTGCAGCCTGTGTGCTCTCAGGTTTGTCAGACTCAGAAATTAAAATTTGCATGAAGTCCTCTTTGGAAAACATCACTGTCGGAGTTTGACAGTGACAGCCTTTAAAAATCTCTCTTGCTATTTGATGTGATGCTTATGAGAAAAAGCAGCCATTTTAAAATCTACTGATGAAAAAAATGCAAGTAGTCTCAAAAGCCGAAAGAGCCTGAAATCACTCCGAAACTATTCAGAGAATGCCAGAGCAGCTGCCCTATCTGCACCATTGCTGCTAAGGACTGATCTTTTGTAAACTGAAAAGGGAGTTTATCAGCTAAAGCAGAGGATGAAGGACACTGTTTTGAGTCGTCTCACACAAATCAGTTGCTTTCACCAATTATCAGCAATCATTTTCCTTCCAGAGCAACTGCATACTCTGCAGTGCCACTGTTATATTCAAAGAGAAAGCATGAGGAGATTCAGGGTTTGCTGTGGTGGCAGACATCTTTCCTGCACAATGCTAGGAAACATTTAGCTGAAGTGGTGCCCGGAGTGCTCAGCCGGCTAAAAACTAAAGACTCGCAATCTGCGCCCTCTGCAGAAACCTGCTGCCATGTCACACCTCATCCTCTCCCCGTCTCACACCTTGCGCTGGCTCCAAGCCACACAGCTCTGCTGTCACCACCATCACCACGCTCAGGCATGCGTTATGTCTCCCTGCTCCAACTCAAAACCTCATATTAAGTTTCTAACTTGGAGGATTTGGGCCGGGCTCTCCCAGGCCAGGACCAGCACTACTATTTCCTCTGTTGTGGGATCTGGGCATTTCCTGTGAGGGGGGAAAACAAGTCCGTAAGTGGCCAGAGGCGGCATGGGAGGTGGTGGTGAAGTTCCTGGGAAGTGATGGGGAAAAAAAAGGGGATAGGATTTGGGAGAAAGGACAGAGACTGAGAGAGCAACTCTTGCAGTGCTATTTGTGCCCTGGGAGAGCCACGGCTGCAGCACATCCAGTATCTGGGAAAGGGCAGGGCTCAATACTTTTTGCTCAATGCACATAGCAATCCTCTGCCCTCCTGGCTTTAAAAGCTGGCAATGGACTTGCTCCTTTTAATTTTGCCCTCGTACCCAGCTGCTCCAAGTGGCAGCTCACACTGTTCCTACCCAGCCCGTACCCCTGCAGTGCAGGGCAGGGGCATGGAAATCCCCACACTGGCTCTGCTCACCCTCCCCACCCCACAGCAGGTCCCTTAGAAAGCTCAACCTTTTGGTTTTCTTCTTTTTTTAGCCATCCGGATTTTACCTACCACCCCCATACATGCCCGAGAACCCTATTATATCCTGTATTCAGCCCAGTGTGTACCAACATGAATCCTGCATTCCCAGCACATCAAGCTACTCAAGACAATGATGTTTTGCCACCAAGATACCCCAATCTGCAATAAATCGGGGAAAATTAGATGACCATACACCATAGGCTAATGGCAGCAGTGCTGCAAACAGGTGCTCTGAAAGGAGATGTCATCGTGCTGTTCCCCTGAGCAGCTAAATGGGGATCACTGGCTAAAGCCACTCCTGTTTGACCGTGTCAGGTGGCACCAAGCTTTGCACCCTGACGTATAGATAGGGGAGCCGCTCAGAGCGCCTGTATTTACCTCCTCGCTGCCAAAACTTACTCACCAGAAGATCTTTTAAAGCCCAATGAAAGGTCCTACATTAAACTTGATACCAGAGAGAAGTGCACGCTGAGCACATCCAGGCTTTTGCAGTTATTTTGCTTCTGTTGAAGCGCACCAGGGCTTCCATATAGATTACGCCAACTGCTCTCATCTTAAAGATATGGGATGTGGGAAATGCAAATGGCAGAAGGTAACATGAATCCCCATGTTTCCAGCAAGCAGAGAGATGACCCCATTTGCACGCTGCTGCTCAAAGTGAATTTTATTAATTTTAAAAGATGTTATCACACAGGGGTCTTATTCATTTCTGCATGAATTTTGAAAGGAAGCAAAGAACGAGGAATGAGCTTCGCAGCTTGACATAAATACAAATTAGCAAGATTTCAAGCTCAGGCTTTGAACAAAAGGACCTGATTTTTAAACAGTAATTGAGACTACTTAAAAGATGATGCTTTCTACACTTTCCAGGGTCGCAGCAGATCTCTGCCATAGTTTCCTGCAAGTCACGTTGTACACCACTACGTTGCAGCGCTGCCCCAGACTCCCTTAAAAAGTTGCACCAGAGGCTCCTACTCTTGGGGCTTCTCTCCCCAACACATGCCCTATACAACATGTAGGTGAGATGGGGCTCAGATCACCCTAACTGCCTCCCTCTCTTACACAGCCCCTCTTCCTCCAGAATTGGTATCACTGACATCAAAATACTTGACTGGGTTCAATATTCAGAGGTTTTTTTTTCATCTCACCTATATTTCAACCTTAGACAAAAATTCCTGCATGTTTCATCTGTCATGAGGAAGCCTTGCAGCTTGCATTTCACTTTGAAATTGAAGTGCAAACCAAAATCCTACTGAGAAAAAAAAGAACGAGCCCTTAGAATGCAACTTAATACTTGCTATTAGAGGAAAACAAATAAACAAACAAAAAATCCACAGCGCTACTACACACAGCCTGGCCAGGTCCTCCATTGCGTACCCAGACACAAGGTGCCTTCCACCAGCGTCACCTCTCTCCTTGTGCCCAAGCAGAGCCCCGCGGACCTTCGCACCTTTCTTGATTGTGCTCCAGAACCTCCCAGTGCCAGACGCAACGGCCCCTTTACTACCCTGCTTCTTGCCTTCAGCCCTCCTAGGAGTTACCACCATCAGGTCAAGCAAAACTGGCTTTAATTAGAAAACTCTTCAGACAGCAAGCAGAGGAAAAGCACTCTTCTACTTTCGCAATGGACAGATCTTTGTAACTCAAACACCAGCAAGTTAAAAGTATCAAGACATCATCTTCCATTAGTGGCCCTCACTAAAAGGAGCATCTCCAGAGCAGTTCTGAGCACGCCCTAATTTAGAAATTACACAGTAGTTACACATTTTTCCATTGATTATCAGCTTTAAACCAGTCTTCAAAACCTTAATGTACAGCAAACCCAGATTACAGTTAAGAGAAAAAAATTATATATAAAGCAAAAAGCCATGCAGATAAATTTAAAAGGAAAAAGAATCTCATGAGTGATTTCAGAAAAATGTGATGAATGACTTCCCCAGCTGTTTTGTCAACATTTCCATAGTAATTTGGCAAAAGCACAAAATCACCAAGTTTATATTTTCATCAAATGGCTATCAGCACTGTTGAAATCTCACAGACACGAGACAGTAAGAGCAAGCTCCACATTTTATTTTGCATTGCCCGTGCTCAGTTTGTAAGATCTCATCTTGTCAGATTAATCATTTGAAAAATATTCTCCCTTCTACCCTGAGCCTTAAATATGACAGAGGGTTTCATATACTAATTACAAAAAAAAAATATATACCTGCCCTCTCCAATTGTACCCCCCAACGTGTAGTTCATTCCTCATCCGTCCCTGCATTACTAGGACTAAGGCAAGCAAATCCCAGCTCCCAGTGCCTGCACACATCCCTGATTACAGAGCTCCAAAGGTCATCATCTTTTAATTAACTCCAAAAATGACAGGTGCTCATAGTAACAGGACATCTCTACTGACAGCTCAATAGGTTTCAAAGTGTTTTATGAACCTTCACCACAAAACCCAATCTATTTTTGACATCTTTCTGACAACAAGAGCACTAAGCCATTAGCTGGCGTTCAGTTCAGTAATACTGACATACTAATGAGAGAAAAAAAATAGTGTTTTGAGTTGACGTTCAATAATGATTTTGACTAAATACTGTATTTAATTAGGAACCTGTACACTGGCCTTACAGGGGCCGTAACTCCCAAGCTGTACCACTTTTTGTTGTTTGGCATCTCCAATACGTCAGGGAACTCTCAAAGTTTCCCATCTTTCTTTCCCACCCATAGTCAAGCTCTTCAGCCTGTGCCTTAAAACCCACCATAGTTTAGGAATAGAAGAAGTCATTTTTCAAATCCAAGACCTATCAATAACTAAGTGTTTATACAAACATACACACACATACATATATTTATACACACAAAAAGAAATTGCTCATGTATACTGCTTGAACTGAAGTTCTGACCAAAATAACCAAAAAAAAGGGAGAGAACAGAAACTAAAATTTTCTCAATTAAAAAAACCCAAACACCAAATCAGAAACACAACTACAATCCAACAATAACAATACTTACAATTATCTTTTGTGCCTGGAAACAGTATTGTCAGTCAGTTTATATGCTGCTTCTGCAGAGATCCAGTGGGAACAGGGAACGTTTTACCAAGAGAGCTTTGTGAGTTTTGGAAACAGAAGGAGAGTTCAAACAGTGACATTAGTACCTGCTTGGTGTACTCAGCACAGCCACGCACCTCCTGGGAAGGCCACCCCAGAGCTGCCCGTGCCCGGAGCAATGGCTGCTCCCATCCTACATTGCTGCAGCAGCACCATCCCACCTTTTAACACGCCTCTGAGATCCAGGGGATGAAGTGCCAAGGACAATAACAACCGTTTCCAACCACAGTCTTTGGGGCCAAAGCAAAAAACGGGGGAACCAGTATTTTAGAGCTACCACAAAGGCAAAGAAATTGGAGAACGCCACATTCCAGAAGGGAGCAAACAGCACCCGAACGCCCACAGGCTCTTGGTGGAGAGGTGGATGCACCAGTGGAAGGGATGCACCCACCGAAACTGTGCGAAAGGACAACTCAACACCGGAAGTTGCCATAACGAGCCTCTGCTCAAAATCACTCGGTGTACGGGCATACCCACATCTCCTGTAATTCTGTAATGGCACGGAAAGCTTTTCCAAATATTTAAGTGACTATTTGTCAGCAGATTCATTATACCATGGTATAAATATTTGAAAAACTTTAAAAACAAATAATCAAAACTGCAGAGATTTTAACTGTTTAACTACAAAGACAATTTTATACTACTAGCAGCCTGAAGTGCAGGATCCAGCAAAGCTAATCCACCTCCCCCTTGAGCACCAGCAAACTCAAAATCTTCTCAGAAACACTTGCCAAGGGTTTTACTAAGTTTGAGGATGTCAAACTTCCATTTACACTACAGCATTTCTCCTCAGCCTTGTAAGATCATTATTGCTCACTTTGTGGGGTTGACAATGTCCTGCAGTCAGCACTGTGATATCAAAAGGAAACCTAGAACAGATGGCACAACAGGTAAGACTGATGCTCACCTACATTTGTTATTATGCAAGGCAGCAACAGACATAAAAAGTTGCAGACTTTGCACTTTTGAGAACATTTCATCACTTTCCAATTAAAATTCTGACCTTGCCTGAACTCTCAGTATTGGATACAGTCTGGTATCTCTGCAGAAACAATCTCCTTTTACAGTAATTCTTAAAAATACTAAATAAAAAAATTAACAACTCTTTCTTTAGAAAAAAAGTTGCTTACTCAAGACTGAAAAGTGGACTGGAAACAAAATTACAGCAGGCAAGGCAGTGAACTTCACCTTCCAGGAGGTGGAATCTGTTTGCAAAAGCCTTAAAAGCACTGAACTTTTATTGAGAAGTTAAACCAATAAATAACACCACATTGTTGTAACACTAATACACTAGACAGTGATGAGAGTTCAGCTAGCACCTCAGTGTCCATCTCTATCACAGTTTCAACTGAAAATTTGAAGGGCCAATATTTTAAAGGAAGATTAGCCAGAACTGTCACAAAAATAGAAAACTGGAGAGGCTTTGACCTCTGTTAGCAATGCATCATCTAACCTACATTAAAGCTGCACTTCAAGTTGCTAACTTGGCTCTGCGCCACTTACAGGTCCATACTCAACACCGGAGACACCGATAATTTGGGAAATTTCGCCGCCACACCCAGAAAACACAACAGTGAGCTGAATCTGGAGCCTGGCATGAACAAAGGGTTGGCTTTTTGTTTCAGGAGAAGCTGGGAGGCATTAAGAAAAAAATCCCCCCCTCAAACAGCTCTTGTAAAAAAAGCTTTCCACTACTGGAAACTATTCTGTCCAGAGCAACGAGCACCTCCCCTGCAACAGAGCACACAGCACGGGCATGCACTTGGCTTCGTGATTTAGTCTACAAAAAGGGTTACCAGGGAAGTAGTCATCTCCTTCTGTAAACATTTCGGGACCAAAGCGCACACATGATCTCAGAGCAAGTGCTAGGAGAGGGAAGAGTGGAAACCACGTAAGAGTTATCAAGTAATCTTTTGTTCATCAAGAAGAGGAGGGAGGCTTAAACACCTGTGTCTTTCCAGAAAAAGGTTTTATTTCCCTGCAACGAGTTTCTTGCTTTCAGGAGTTACTAACAAGAAGCATCTTCTTGATTATTCACTGCATTAGAAAGCACTTAAGATTCACCTCCTGTTCTATTAATGAATATAACTCTGTCTTGAAAAATGTCATAAAGAAATTAAAGGCTACAAAACTGCTGTGGGTAGGATTCAGGACAAATTACTCAACTTTCTTTTAACCTTTCAAACTGGACTATCTTCCAATTCGTTTGGGCTAATACTTTCAAGATGGATCAAAAGTAAGTCAATTAGAAATTATTTAGCCCCCCTCGCAGTAGATACTGCAAGTTATATACCATATAGTAGTAGCTGGCATTGATAAACATCTCAAAAATATGAATATGCATAGTAAAGGACACATAAGTTTCTTTTTAGTTAGCAGCAGTAAAAACTATCATCTACTTTGTCATTTTCTACCTGATTCTCTAGAGAAATTGCTGTGTTTTGCCTAAAAACATGTGGTGATGTCTCTTCCAGCCATGTAACAGGAGACTTGAGTTGTACAGCAAACAGAATTGCATTTCCTAACTCTGAAATAGGTTCCATGTGGGATGCAACTCAAAAATGTTGAAGCTCCTTGGAAAATATGGATTAAAAAAGATAGAATTCTTTTGCTTTGCCAAGTTACAGGTTTGAGACATTTAAAAACAAGGAGTTTTGAAGTGGTTTTCTGCTAACAGTCAACACATACAAGGTGTACACTGGCTATTTACTTTGCCAACTACAGAAAGATTTCTGTCCAAGACTTCTTTTAAGCCAGAAAAGGGCAGAGCAGTACGGCATGTACACTTGTTTGCTTTCCCGTTAACAAGTTTCCTTGTCACTACAGCTGTGTCTATACCGGTAAAGCTGGACTGCTCTGACTCTGCTGTAAGGCAAAAAAGCCTTACAGTTTTTATCATTTGTACAGAAAGGAGACTGCACAAAAGCTATTTTAAAAGCTGAGTATTTAGATCTCAAAATATGGTTAATTTGACTGTAGAAGAACTAAGACTTAGTTCTGGAGTTCCAGCACTCTCCAAGCAGGACACCTTTCCCAGAAGATTAGGAAGGACCTAGAGATACCACGACTTTGCCACAGGGGTTTATGTTTTGGTTTTGTTCCAAGCTATGTTTTATGTCTATGTGACCCAAATGCTGCCGAGTTATAATTCCAGGAATTTGCCTGTCCACAAGTTTCTCTTGGAAATAAACTTGATTAACAAATGCAGCTCTGGGTGTACACAAAACCCAAACAGGCACCCACAGACAGTTTTTTCACACACATAAGCCCTGTCAGAGATGCTTCTCCGGCTGTTCCCTGTAAAATTATTTTTTTGTCATATTGCAGTCCTCGGCATTTAAGCACACTACCAAAGATGATCCAGTGAACAAAAAGCCAGCTTTTTGCATCGTAGTCACTCAAAATTCAAAACACGCATGCTGCTATCCATGTGAGATTTAACACACACTAAAAAGAAAACCTTTACAGTGTTAAAACGCTGCCCACTGCCAAATGAATCTTTGTCATAACGTAACATTCATTAACAAGAGACCTAATCTTCATCTTAGGAGCTGAAATTAGGTGCTCTCAAGCTCTGCAGTCTGCTGTTGGTGAGAAGAGACAACAGACATGCAAGGGCTAACTGTAATGCAAATTCCAAATCAAATTCCCTGGGACAGTCACCACGGCCCTTGCCCTGGTTCCACCTCATCAATAAACACCCAATTTGTCCACTACAATAAAGCAACAACTTACCTTAATAGATCCAGAATGTCTTCTCCCACATGAAGTCCACTCTTGGCACCTACACATCCCAAACTGGATGCTTTAGGGCAATAGTCATCAGGCAACACTATCTGTGCCCTAGGTGCACGTGTTGTCTCCTCGCTTCCCAGCTACCCTGCTTCCCCAGCCTCTCCCAACACGAGGCTGCCCCTGCACGCAGCCCCAACCATCGTCAAATTCCTTCACCACAAAAGCATCCCCCAGTCTCAAAACCACGGTAACAGAATCTGTCACATGCATTAACGTTAACACATCAGGAGAGGGAGGGAAGAAGCTAAGACACAGACTATGAAGAAAGGCCCGAGGAACACTGTGCACTATGTTGCATCTTGATCTGTGCTGCAGGCTCCTGGGTTTCCACTGCTTATCTGTGGAGTCCAAACACTCGCTTCTCACTAAAACATATTTTTCAGAAAGCTGTAAAGTCTTTTAAGATGCTGAAAGCTGGAGACACCACTTCTCTTGGCAGGTTCTTCCAACAGTTAATCACCCATGTGTTAAAAAATGTTTATCTTCTCATTTGAATTTGTCTAGCCTTATACAAATGTTTATACCCTTCCTCCAAACAAGGCAACCTTCAATGTGCACAGTTTTATCTTACTGGTGTACACTTTTTTTTTTTTTAGAATCAAACTGGAAGCACCTCCTTGCCTGCACTGGCAGGGAAACAAGCCTCCAGAGCAGCACAGGCCTTGGGTCTGCAGGAATGGGCAAATACCCACTGCTTCTGCATTCACTGGGGTAACTCGTGATCATGTTTTCCTGACGAGAAAAGCAAAGGCCAAATGAGGAAAAAGGCCTTGAAATTTATGTCAACAGCACAAAAACAGGCTGTGTTGGTTTCCTGCGTCTCCCTTACTGGTTTCATGCCCTGCAAGTTACACTGAGAAACAGCATTGTGCCTATCGAGGATGTTAAGATTTGCCTTTCAGAGAATCATAGAATGTCGTGAGTTGGAAGGGACCCACAAGGATCATCGAGTCCAACTCCTGTCCCTGCACAGGACAACCCCAAAATCACACCATGTCTCTGAGGGCGTCGTCCAAGTGCTTCTTGAATATCGTCAGGCTTGGTGCCGTGACTGCCTCCCTGGGGAGCCTGTTCCAGTGCTCCACCTCCCTCTGGGTGAAGAACCTTCTCCTAATATCCAACCTAAACCTCCCCGGCACATTTTCCTGCCATTCCCTCGGGTCCTATCGTTGGTCATGAGAGAAGAGATCAGCGCCTGCCCCTCCTCCTCCCCTTGTGAGGAAGCTGCAGACCGCCATGAGGTCTGCACTCAGCCTCCTCTTCTCCAGGCTGAACAAACTAAACTACTTCAGCCACTCCTCGTACAGTTTCTTTTCTTGGCACTAAAACATACAAGCCTAGAGAAGATGGAAGTAGCACTAGAGGTGTTTAATTAAAGAAACACTCTGGCAGTTGTCCTAACTCAGAAGGTGAATCTCCCCAAGAGAAAAGACTTCTACCTCTTTGCACTCATTCAGGAGCTCAGACAAAGGCTGAGGGCAGGAGGTTCATGAATGTCACTCATGCTTGCAGGCAACATCAGATGCATCCAGAACAGCTTTAAGTGAATTTCTAGCTCTCTACCGCTCTCCTGAACATCCAGCTCACAGTTTCTATAGAAGAGCTGATAACGCCCTTTCATTATTGAAGTGCAGTTCACTTGGAGATAAAGGCCTGACTGTATTTACTGTAAGCACCCAGTAGTAAGAAATGTATACCTTGAGATTAGCAGACTAATTCTGGAAGGTGTCTGAGTGAATACTTAACTGGGCATGCATGTCCAAATAAATTAAAGCACCAAAGTGCCTTCTGATAAGAGGCAGTATGAGTACGGAAAGCCTGACCAAAGTCCTCTGAAGAAAAAAGGCTTAGTCCTCCAACTTTGGCTAAGAGAGGCTGGAGGACAGGCTGAGCCTTGGCCATGTGAGTCTTCTCCGTTTCCCTCCACAAATACTTCCACATAGAAGTTCAAAACAATTTTAAAACAACCATAGTCTAGCTCCCTTTGGAAGTAGAAGAATGATGGACACTGACACTACAGAATATGCCCTTTCACAAAAGCAAGACACAGTACTCTGTTGCTGAGTAACACAAATACTGCAACAGGGTGACAAATTTAGTTTCTGTATTGGGTTTTGTGCTGCTCAGAGGAAAAGGCAGCCTCCAACTACGTGCCTAGGAAAAGAGGTTGCCAGAGACAGCTATTGTGACAGTTATGCAAATGTGTGATAAATAAGCAAATTAATCTTACTCCATATATGAGTTACAAAGACTAACACAGATGTGGCATGTATTTCTGGAGAGAAACCGAAAGATCTGCCCAGCTTCTCCCACCAGATATGTCAAAGCCTCTGCAAACCTACAATTTTTTTTTTTCCCCCCCAGGTAAACTCCCCTCCTGGACCACATTTCAATCAAGCTTGTGACTGCAACCGAGATAAAAGAATCCTATTCCTGCTGCTTTGCATCTTTAGCTGTTTTGGTAACAGCTTCAAGCAACTCCCTTACAGACGTAGCCAAAATAATTCTCTTCTGGCCATCAGGAATGTGTGTTCCACAATCTGAATTCTGTGACCAGTCACCCAGGCTGGATTCCTCTCCCATACTAATAACTCATTCGAATAAATTTACAAATAAAAAACAATGCAGGAAGATTTCATATTTGATTTTTAACAGTCAGTAAAAGGAGGAACTGAAGCCTTCTCAATGTACTCTGTTGTTTGTCATACCACGTAAGAGACAAGCATCCTTACTGTAGTCTTTACAAACTAGGTGTTAACATTTAATCTCTCTCAGAATTAACATTCAATTATATGAAAGGATTCAGCTTTATTTTGACCACTGGTAAACTAGCAGCTACAGGGCTTTTTTTCTATTTTTAGCAAGTTCATTCCAAGTTGGCTGCATTAAAAAGAATAGCTGAAACAGCTCTCATTTATGACTCAGCATAAAGGGTAAGTTATAGGGCAACGCAAAGTTTTACGAGTTATTACAATAAGCCTCTAAAAAATCTATTTTCTTGATTGTCAACTTTAAGTCAAGCTCAAAAGTGATCTATTTTTAGTGATTTTAAAATGAACCCACTGTGCTGCAAAAGCTAGCATTACTGAAAAAGCCAGAGCACTAAAGAGACAATTCCACTTAACAGCATCCTTTTAATAAAACTTTTTACTTCTCTTCTGAACTAAATATACTTTAATCCCCATCATCGCATTTCAAACCTGACATCTTCTCAAGCAGAAGTCTTTAGCTTTCTCAATTTGGAAGATAATGAGCACTTCGGCCACCACTGCAATCTACCTCACAACAAGACCTCATAGCTTTCAGATCTGGGTACTACCACATCCGAACTGCTGCATGTATTTCAGACACGGTAAGCATGACAGGGGATATAGTACTCACGTGGGTTTTCAATTAACTTTCTACCAGCTGCCGTAAGTAAGATAACACCTAACCCAGTGCTAAGTCTGCCAGAACATAGTTTTCAGAGAAGTTTCAATGAGTCTGAATCTGCAGTCAGCTCACATAGGCTCAGGGCTATGGCTCAGATGGTCACAGCATTTTTTTTAAATTTTATTTTTTTTTTTAAATCTGACAGCAGCTTCTCAAAAGTGGGGCTGTTTTGTGAATGTATGACCTATGTAGCAGAGTACAAACCAACCATCTTCTGCTCTAACTTTCCAGTAGTGCACTTCACTCAACAACCAACTCTAGTCAAGGTTTTTTTTTCCAAAACCAAAGCAGATCAAGCAGTAAACCCACTATAATGATGAATTCACACGGCATAGTTTGTAGCACTGAAAGTAAATTTGCTTCGTTCCAACACTTTTGCAACACAAGGATCATTTCAGCATTTCAGGTGGAAGATAAAAAGCTTTTAACTTAAGACAACAACTTGAAGACAAGCAACAACAACAACAAAACCCAAACTCTGAGTACTACATAAAGCAAGTCCACAGTCACAATTCAGTCCCAAAGTAAACAAGACCAGAGGGAGCAGACAGTGCAAACAAGCTTCAATTTCTTACCTTAAAAAAAAGCAAAGGTTCAAAGTCTGGGTTACTGCTGACTTGCACATTACTGATGTCGGTATTGCAACTACCTTGTGAGAACATCATGACTTAGAAACAAGCCTGAATACTAAGACATTCAAAAAGCAGGACCAAAGAGGCAGGTTTTCCAAAAGTACTACGCAATGCTTCCACAAAAAGGTTAACAAGAATCCTAACGGTAAATTAATGCATTGCACTGAGTGCTTTTGAAAAATTCTCTGACCACAAGCATCATACAGCTGTCACATTCATTTTGCAATGCAAGATCTTTAGAGGTAAACCCTGTCCTGTTACAATCACAGATTAAACTAAGGTAAAGTAGGAAACGAGCTCATTTTTCAAGCAGAACAGAAGCAAATTCAGGAACAGAACTCAGGCTTCCAAAAATAAAAAATGAAATCTAACTTTATCACTGGACCATCCCAGGGATGGTCTGAAACACATAAGCACAGCTAAATACAGAAGACAAATTTCCACTTACACCTAAAGCTAATACACTGAAAGAGGAAAGCAAACAGGACAGCCAAACACAAACACTGACAGAGAGATAAAAAACCCTTAGGCTTGTTTAGAGATTTTTTTTTTTTTTCAGTCTTTTACAAGCCTTGTTTTCAGCATTCGAAGACTCAGCCCATGAATTAATCAGAAGCTGATACAGAATACATCTCACTAATGCCATGTACACTTACTCTGCAGACTAGCTTTGTCGCTTGTACCACAAAATAACGCCTGTGATTCTCAGAGAAGGTATTTTAAGAACCGAGAACTACAACAGCTGCAGCAGTTTCAAAATGGAAGCATTCTAAGGCAAAATCCCGAACTTCTTCAGTAAAGCCAAGTGAAAGGGGTAGGTGCCATGCAATCTAAAGAGAAACCTGTGTTACAGTGGATTGCGTTGAAATTACTGCCATGCACAAGAGACCAAAAAGAGGTTGCACCAAGAAAAAGCATTACAAAGTTATTGTATTCTACCAATGAACTTTGAAGCAGAGCATGAAAGAGTAAGTGACTTAGCAGGTTCAAAAACTCCATCTTAGTTTTTCCAAACCACTGGAGGAAGCTTAATTTAAACAGGATGATGTCCCTAAACATTCAAAATGTTGAATATGAAGAAATGGTACTTTTAATCAACAGCACCTGGTTTTGAAAGCTACCTCATCCCACTGCATACTGGATGCCTAGCATTTGCCAGAATTGAGAACCTTTTCTGTAATTAAGTATTTTGTGCTATTTTAGCCAAAATTGAAGTTTAAGGAAATTTGCTGCCCTTGATCCATTACTTCTAGTAAGTTTTGTACATCCATGCAAATTACATATTAGTAAGGAACCACATAAAATTTTTCAGAGCAACCTAATAAGTAGGTTTTCAAGAGAAAATAAATTCATTTCAGCAGCACAAATAAGAAATTCTGAATATTCAATACATAATAGGAAGAATTTAAATTGGATTCACAGTAAACACAGAATGAGGATTTCTTTCGTGTATTAAAAATTAAGTTGGATGCAACAAGTTGCATTAAAAAAAGTTGGATGTGGTGTTATTTCAAAAAAAAAAAAACAACAACCCAAACTACTCTGTTCTACACATTTAAACAGGTGGAGACTATTAGGCTTAGGTCAAGTGTAAGAAGGTGACAATTTTTAACATCTGGAACTGCCAGTCCAATTCTATACTTGGACCAAGACAATGTATCCACCCAGTTCAACCACCAGCCTGTTCAAATGCTGGTGCATGGCTATCTGCTTAGTACTGTAGAAACCTTTACTGACGAATTCTGCCTTCTGCTGCCTCATTTCTTCTTGTCTGGTTTTGTGTTTTGCCAGCTTCTCCTTCTACCAAGAAGGAGCAGCACTGCCATTTAATGCTGCATTTTGTCCAGCTCTGAAAATAACCAGCTTCAGGGATCTGAAGGCAGAAGAGAGACTATCCAAAACACTGGATCTTCAGCAAATTTACAGTGTTAAAAGATTTCATTATAGAATTCTGGAGTCAACTGTTTGTATGTAATGCTGTGAGAAGGACCACGCTTTTTCTGGGTACAGATTTGCCACTAGCAGGTATGCTATCATAATTGTGTTCTTAACTTGAGCTAGGTAATTTAGATGTTAAAGAAGATTACCTGGGATTAAAATAGCAGGTGAAGTTTGGCAGCTCAATGTAAAACCTATGGGTATCCACAGGAAGGAATTCAAACCCAACTCCAGATTGTCCTAATTTTATTTGACTTCGTTAACCAATTTTGAAGCACTTTTTACAGTTTACATAACTTAAAGGAGCACACTGTGTCCTATAAATATAAATTAACATTTTAATAACTCAAGACATCACAACAAAGCCAGATTTTGAAATAAATTGTCTGTTTAGTTATCTGGATCAAGAAGGAACATACATGGGGAAGGAAAAAACAGCATTAACAAGAAAACACCGTTTAGTTCTAAACTCGGTTTGTGCTTCTACACCAAAAACACAACACTGAAGTAACAAGAACTCTGCAAAGAACTTGAAAAGGTACATAACTTCTGTAGTCCCAAAACCAAAGTACATATTTATTTCTTATTCTACCTGTTATTTTGTTTGGTTCTACGAAATCAGCATTAATGGTAGAGGGACAAATGTAAGACATACTAACTTTGCTGCAAATATGAGTTCTGTTGTAGCACTTTGTTAGATTGTTGGTTTGGGCTAAGTTGAACTGGTTTTCCTGCATGATGAACAAGAACAAATCTTTTCGATGCATTTAATAATCAACGCATTTGTTAGTACAAAGCAGATGGTGTTCAGCAAGAAGGCATTAAGTGATCATTTGAAAACACCATGCTTTTTTTTTTTTTTAAACACTAAGCCACCCTAAAGAATTTCATGAAGGCCAGATGTTCAAAGCTGGTGCACAGATAAAAACTGCACATCCATGATTTATGCATGAAATTACCCAGAGCCTGACAGGTGTTCACATATGCCGATAGTTATTTGCATGCTTTTGCTATGACATACAGAAATCAAGTCATCTTTCACTAAACTTTGAAAATCCGGTCCTAGCTACAAATTAACACTTCACTCCATTAATTTAACAAAAGGCATTAATCCATCTTCCGATTTTTGGGTGATGACTAAAAATAAAAGTGAGATATTTTAATGCTAATAATTTGTACATATCTTCTTCAAAGCAATTATGTTTGTTCTCAAAATAAGCAAAAAATCTTATTGTTCAGAAAGCCTTTAATTGTTAAATGTTTCCCTGTATATTTTTTTTTATTTTTAAACAGAGAGTTACTTTAGGCCTAGACCAAAAAAAAGGTATGTACTAGGGCAAAAGATGGAGTTAGAGCGTCAGCCTCTGAATGCTTCTTAAAAATAGGTGCTTCAAATACAGGTTTAGAAAAGAAATGAAGTATCATGTTTTCAGTCACACTGAAGAAAACATCTGCAAAGAAAAAAGGCCCTCATCCATAAGACTGAAGAAAAAGGTGGTAGGAAAAAAAGAAAAAAAAAAAGCACTGTTTTCCCAAGTTGCCCAAATCACACACAGACACAGGAAAGTTACAAATGCCATTCATGAAAGAATGCACCACAAACATCAGCATTTATTCATTTTGAATTTTTTTTTTTTTTTTTTTAGCAAATGACAAAAGACTCAGCTCACTGGCTTCACTTTTGTTTACCTTTTGCTTACATTACACATTTAAACATTTGTCAAAACTTACTAAGTTGTCTGCATTCATGCACAACTAGAAAACATCCTTAATTTATTTAAACCAGAAACGCATTAGCAGAAATGTATTAACATTGTTCACTACTAAACATTTAAAAAAAAGTTGAAATTATTAAAAAGGTTATCCTGGAAATGTTAACTTCACAGCAGACTTAAACTACTAATTGGCTCACATTTCAAATTGGAAAAAGCAAGATTCATGCTAGTGTTAGTGTACATCTCGCCCTAGCACTACTGAAGGATTATGGTTCACCTTGATCATATATAATAAAAAGAAAGTGCATACAGAAATTTACAACAATTTTAAGGACAAAAAATGGTCCAATTGATGTGGTCCCAACAATTAACTCAAAAGTCTATGACAAATATGAGCTTCAGTGAGCTATTTATACTACTTAAGATTAAGTACGGATATACAGAAAGTTGAGTTCGTTTGAAATCTTCAAAAAATGTTCCTGTCAATCCTCAAATGGTGGCTGTTATAGCTTAAAATTTCTGTTAAATGCGTGCGTTGAATTACTTGTTATCCAAGCGTAGCAGCTGCTCCTTACCATTTATTGTTAGCGACCTTAACTGGCCATCTTCTTCAACTTCTACTCTCTCTTGTCCATTCTCAACAATTCTGTAGGACAAAAAACAGAGTTAGCCATTTTAAAAGCACTGTCAGCAGTTTGAAAATACTCACCAGACCTAGGTTTTTAGATAATAAACTATAACGGAGCACTGCCTGCTTAATGCAACCGTAGTTGGCAAGCTTTTGTATTTAACAGCACAGAAGCGGTAACTAGTAACCATCTGCATTCCCCCACTAATATTGCTTATTTATAGCAGGAAAAGTGCTTTCTGGAAGTTTGAATCCTCCAGTTTGTGGAGTTCACAGTTACAGCTGTCACCTCATACATTGTCACAGTTGTACTGACACTACACGCTACTGTCTAGAAGTAAATGTCTTTTCACAGATCGACTGTACAATCTCGACATTGCATTTAGTACCTACCCATCTGTTAAATGCATGATGTTCTAGATCCAATAACAATTTTGCATGATGTAAGGCAGGTCAGACAGTCTTTAATCCACTTTTTATTTGATCAGAGCAATTAATGTGGAGACCTACTGTATACCAAGTTTATGATCAGTATGTACATTGCAAAATTTAAGTATCCCTAACTGGAAGGAGAGATTAACAAGCTCTGTGGGTTTGGGCTTTTGTTTGTTTGTTTTAGAAATGGGAAGATAAGGAATATTTAAATTATTTTTAGAACATTTAATTTATGCCTAAATTTTAACTATCTGGGAATTGTCCCCTCATGATTCAAATGAGAAAACCACATAGAAGAATACAAATTTTTTTTGAGAACAGACTTATTGAAGGGAATACACCCATATTAAAAACAGAAGGAACGGCTTCTTGCCTGAAGCAAAATATTACTAAGAGAGGATCTTCATTGGGTATGCTGGGATATGAATCTTCTTTAGACTTATCTCCCTTGTGGGCAGACATTCTGCAAAGTAACAGGACTTCCAGGAGAGAGTAAATGTGTCTTGCTAGATGTAGCTAACCACGCCTTGCTTCTCCTCCCCCCTTTCTAAACATGATAACAAAAGATATGACAGCAGCATACCTGATTTAACCTATTTTTTAATATTAAAACAAACATGGTGCCTTATCTCCTTTTGCATAAACACTTTCTTTGGTCTCTCTTGCCTGCTACAATTCCCTCAAAAGTGGGCAGTTTTCAGATTTTTCTGGAATACACTCACAGAAAAATATCATGACCACACCAGTATGTGATGACAAAGGCTGCACTTAAGTGGTCAAGATCACAGGATCTCTCCAATACAACACAACACAGAAGGACCTTGCACTCTCAAGTATGGGACACAAATTATCAAAAAATGGGTTCTCCCTTGCTTTTCTGTAAATTTTTATTAAGTACTGAAATTACAGTTAACTACTCGCTCAGTACTTCTATAACTTATTGATCATAATGTTCCATGTAGGTTACTCTATAGCTAAATTAATATTTGGGTTTCCCAAATGCAGTGATTTCCCCATCACAAGCACGAAATGGTGAGAAGCTACACTGTGTATAGTACTTGAAAATTCACTTTCCAACAAACAGGGAAAGTTTTCTCCAAAGCAGGTTTCAGTTGCTTATTTCACTTAACAGATAAAAGAAAATTCCTTCTTACACAAAAACTTCACTCAAACACTGCCTAGGAAAGCAAACTAGAGCAGATGTTAGGGAAAACTGTTTCATGTTTCATAATGTCTGCAAAATTAAAAGTCCTCCCAATCCCCAGTTAAAAGCTTCCCAATCAACAGAGACCAAGCACACTTCTCCCTTCCAGGAGCTCAAGCTGACTTGGCAGACAGTAGTCAAGGACCATAATAAAAGATGCCGCATTACACAGGAGGTTCTGAAGGCCTGGAAGAGCTCCATTGCCAGGCCCCTTTCAAACAGCAGACGAGTTGCAACCTTCATTTTTCATCAGGGCAGTTCTGAAAGCATGTCTTACACATCTGAACCCTCATCCTCTACACATCAACACCATCTTCCCCATTTTCACATGCTACAGCTTTAAGTAACTCCACAATGCCAAGAGGAGTCAGAGAACCCAAGAAAACTTTTCAAATTTTTTTTAAGCATTCAGAGAAAACCAAGTAATGTGATGACCACAACAGCAAAAGTACATACACACACACGTATTACTATATTTATGTATGTATATATAGTACATGTGTATGCATGTATTTATAGCTATGTATGTCTCTACGTGCAGTTTCATACAAACATATCACTTACCTCTTTGTAGTAATTTTTCTGCCATTAACTATTTTAGTTGAGGTTGATACTGATTTGAAGTTACCCATCCCACTGCCACCAAATGACGTAGAGGAGAACGAAGTAAGGCCTCCATGTCCCAATGAACCAAACGAAGTAAAACCTATTGGGAAAGAAGGTTTTTGGCTCAAAATGTATTTTCTCATGACCATGGGATCCATCATCCACTCAGACTACATCCTAGCTCCAGAATGCCCTTAGTTGGTTGCATCAACACAACATCAGTGACTAGATGGCATTAAACACCAGTGTGAGAATAAAACCATGGCTCTAGCCCCATCAGTTTCTCCCATATGGACCCACAGTTCAAATCCCAAACAGCGTTGTCCAAAAACTTCATCACCTCCTCCCCTGAAAAGGCATTCAATCCTGTCTGCTGAACCATTATATCATTCTTTCCACTTGAGGTAAAGCTAGTAACTTTAATGAATCTGATTTTTTGCTTTAATGTAGATATTGGGATGCCCTGAGTTAGCAGACAGAACAAGTTTTATTTATCCTAACTAAAACCCAGAATCTTAACACTTGAAAGGATGCTGACTACCCGCAACTCTCAGCAACCTCTGAGCAGGCTGTCAGCATTCAAATTGACTACTCCAGAACCGATAGTAAGTAGTACGATGGGTTTTAGGCACACATTTTTCCAGCGTATTTTCAGGACCTTAAATAAAAGCCATCACAACCCCAACACCTAAAAGCAAACGGAACAAAAACAACTCTAAAGCTAGAGAGAAACTGTAGCACCAGAACTAAGAACACAAGAAATTCTACCTCTTAGAGGTCTGCTTACTTTTCATGAACTTTCATGTAGACCAAATATTGTAACTATAGCTTTATTTACATTCAGACTTTACAGAGAGCAGCTTAATTTAAAAAAAGCAGCCTCAGAATTCCTGAATGAAGAAGGCAACTTTTTTTAAAAGTATTTATCAGCTTATTGTATTGAGATCCTTTGTGAACCAAAACTGTATTCCTTGTTAAATGCTGTGATATTTACCTGTGTCAAATGAAGAAAAACCACTTCCAAAAGCAGGGAATCCACTAAATGCGGAGAAAAATGATCCACCACCTCTGTTTCTGCTTCCCCTTGGAACCCGCCTGCCCCCGAAGAAGTCCTCAAAAGGGTCTTCTACAAAACAGAAGACAACATTTAAGAGATCAATATTACTGCATGATTCTTAACCATTAGGGATCCTTCATTAAAAGAAAAAATTTCCTGTTACATATAAAGATTCTTCCTTTAAATATTTGATACTACCAAACTGAACAGTCCATCAAAAAGGCAACTCCTATGCTCCTTCTGGCCTAAGTTCTGTCTCATTTTTGGACCTAAATTACAAAAAGTAGTTAATCTCCCTATTTTAGCTGCTTAGTATTAAAAACCAGTAAGCCTAATGCAAATGCTTTTACATTTTTCAGTATAATAGAATTGGCAAGAGCTATAGAAATAGTATGATTTCCACCACATGCTCATATAGCATAATACACTGGAGGTATGAAAAAAATGAAGTCAGTATTTATCTGAAGCTAACTATGTCCAGACAGTTAGCATTTGACAGTTTTAACACTCTTCAGATGTATAATCATGACCTCTACACACCAAGTCACCATAAGGCAACTCCTTCAGCTGTTCTACAGAACTCCCTGTTGTCAGACTACGGTTTTCCAAGGTGCAGAATAAAGAGTAGCACTACAGACAAATTAAACCCTATAGTACTATAATAGTACTACAGACAAATTCAAAGAATTTTAACAAATCTTAAAATATTGCACACAGTACCTGAACTTTCTAGCTTATTTCTAATCAAGATTTATTGGGGATCACCATGATAAGGTCTCTTGAAAAGTAACTTCCAGATAGGTTATATCAATTATTGAAATATAAAAACAGCAGCCAGGGATTGATGACTCATAAAGTGTTCAAAATGTTTATTTTAGCACTTGCCACATTAGGTACTTCAAGCACATATTCCAATGCATGTTTAGGCAGGAAAATATAGAGGTTTATACACAGTGTCCCAAAGAGGCATTCAGTGCCTACCAAACAGGAGGAAGAGGGGAGAAAGGGGGTCAGGGATAAAATGCTATTTCAAATTCAAGTACAACTGTTATGTCATTCAAACAGCTGCTGTTCCATCCCCATTAGGAAGACAATAGTCTTTTTCAAAAAAAAAAAAAAAAAAAAGGGGGGGGGGGGGGGAAATGGGCAGACACCAGACACCTATACAAGCAATCCCTATTTACTTTACCACATTTTCCTAAAAAAAAAAAAAGTTAGTATTAGAATTATCTGAAAACTGCTTTTTAGCAGTGCTCTTAAAACAAAGAGCAACATACAAAATTGCAATCATGTAACACATACTCAATAAATGTAATACTTGCATTAAAATAAGAAAAGTTTAAGAACTTCAACTACTCTCTCCACCAGTCACAACTCTCCCAGAATGAGTGTTGTACAGTACCAACAATTTTACCAAGTTTTACAAACGGGGACTCAATATTGAAAGGTAACAGTCTGAAACACTGCTCAGAATAAGCTCTAACTGAAAAATGCAGAAACCAGTGATAGCAGCAATAGAAGTATGAAAGCAAGGAAGGCTCTTGTAACTGCATGACTGGTCAGAACTACAAATTGACAAAGTAAAGGTCAGAAACGCAGTATTTATTCCACCTCTGGTACCTCCACAAAAATCCAAGCTGATTTACAATAAATCACCAAGTTAATGCAATAGTGACAACACTAAAGCAATCAATGTGATAATAAAAAGATATTCGTTACCATCTGGTTTATGTCCAATTACTTAACAAAAGTGAAACACCACAATGCACTTATGCTGATCAAAGACAGCCCCTGAGGTTCAGACATACAGTCCCATTAGCAAAGACACAAAATGCAGAGAACAACAACAAGAAAAAACAACCCTATCCTTCCCCTAGCTTCCACCATTATTGAATAAAACAAGGCAGGACCAAACGTTTATATCATACATACACTAGACAAGCAAGTGTTAAGATTTTTTTTCTACCTCAGATGTTTTTTTTGTTTTGTACTTTCTTTTTTTTCGTGTAGAACAAGTTTTCTCCAATATAAAGATGACCTGTTGTTACCTTTAAAACAATAGAAATTAAACCCAGCGCTTGGGCATGGAAATGTAGGAACCTACCACCAAAATTACATGTCCAAAACAAGCACTACATTCATTTAAGAAAAAAAAAAAGGGGGCAATTTTTTGTCAGACTAGCATATCAGCTAGCAAGTAAAACCACTGCAGTTCATTGTTTTGTAGTCCAATTTATTCTCGCTAGAGTGACTCATAAGTTAGTTATGAAGGTCATTCACTCACGTGTACAAATGATCTATATTATATTACTCCCACTGTTAAGCTTTCTATTTATAGTCCAATTTTTCTTGTTACCTGGAGTTTGAATAAAAACAAAGCAACCTACCATGTAAGCTTTGAGTTTTTAATCCCCCACAGTCTATCAGCCTATTCTGCAAGCGACTCCCTCCTCCTCGGCACAGCAGCAGCAGAAACGCAAAAGGTTTTTAAGGAAGGATCACAGAATCTCCCAGAGATCCCTGCTATCAACACAGCTTCTAAAAGGATTATTGCCTACTCCTAGGCACACAAAAACCCAACTGAGACTTGGACATGCCTTATTAGCCTTTGGCAACCCTACAGGCCAAAGAAAGAGGTCAGCACAACGTATTAGCACATGTTCTAGCCTCAGGAGATTCCTGTTAGCAGCCCTGCTACTAATCCTCCAGTACTCTTCCAGTAATTCTCTCCAGTAAATAAGATACTTGAACCACTATTCCACAGTGGACTGCAGAATGGTCAGCAAGATGGATTACGCAGAGACAGAAAAATGCGCAGGACTTTCCTGGGGGAATATTTCTTACTCTCCTAACAGCCATCCAGGTACAGCATGCAGAAAAAAAGCCAAAAACATTTAGGCAAGAAGGCAGCAGGAGGCTTCTGCATTATCGTTTGTTGTATCCACCACCAAATACACAGTAATATAGCAACCTCACAACCACTCAGACCCTGTTTATGCTTTTAGTCCCTAGATCGGGATGATTAATAGCACCACTCGGCAAAATAACAACAATTCAGCCTGGTAGGTCTATTTTTGTGATTTAGCACAACCTTTCCATGCATGATAACTTTTTCACATAGATGGCTTTTTCCAAATGGTTCAAATGCAGCGAGTATCACAATATCAGGTGTTGGGGTTTTTTAATGACGTCTCTTATGAAAGTCATTTTGGTGCTTACAATCCATGTAATTTTCTTATTGAATGTTAGAAGCATACCAGATCAACAAAACTAACCTGTTAAAAAGAAACCTCACAAGTGAAGGCCTTTCTAAAAAGGGAAAATACTATATAAGTACTATACAACTTAAAAGCTTCAGAAAACTGAAATGCTAGACTTGTGTCACCTCAGAGTATTACTAAACACTGTTTGGAGATAAATTCACAGTTTACTCTAATACAGGTATTACCAGAAGCTTATGGGAAGTCTGAATATTGGATTTGGCTTCAACAAAAAAGTTGGAGTACACTTCTGACACAGAACTTGTGGTGCTGTTAAGACAGCAAAGTCAAGAGAGAATAGAAGATGAGAAACTTCAAGGAAGCCAGTGAGACAGACTTCTAATCTATCAATAACAACAGATGACATGAAGCTTTTGGGGGGAAAAAGCAAACACTTAAGCAAAGAACTCATGGTAGCCTGTTACCAAGAAAAGAGACAAAATGAAGGACTTGAGACTCTTGCTGTTACGAGGTAGGAAGACTGCAGTTACAGAAGCCAGAGAGTTAATGCGAATGTTGGAACACGGAACTCCCAGCAACACAAGAGTTTGTACACTAACAAACCCATCTGAAAATAATTACATTACAGGTAATCTTTCAAAAAGAATTTATTTTGTCACAGAATCATAGAAGGGGTTGGGTTGAAATGGACCTTAAAGATCATCTAGTCTAACCCCCCTACCATGGGAAGGGGCACCTTACACTAATTTAGAAAAATCTTTGCTAATTCAAACACAGCAACTGTCTTGTTCCTCTGGGTAAAAAGTTAAACCTGCTCACTGCGAACCATGGAATCCTGCCTTGCTTTTCTGTAGTTACAGGAAAATAATTTCACCTCTAAACAGATCAAATAACAGCTATAATAAATATCTCACTGCAGTTCAAAATAAGGTAGGTCATGCTCTCCCCTACTCTCAGGAGTCCTCAGCTGTAACACAGAAACAGGATTTCCTCCCTTTCAGCAGTATAAGCCAATTGCAGAATACTACATAAAAGATGTGATTGCTCTCCTTTCCTGCCTTGTGATCATGGAACCAAATGACAAATTGCATTAATTCATTGATCCAAAAGAAAACAGAGTGTCTGTATTGTTAGCTTTCTGTTGCATCCATGAGCTAATCTGACTCAATATTGGCAAGACTGACGTCTCTGAAAGAAAATGGGCAGGAAAGCACCATATGATAGGAGAAGGGAGGCAAAAACCAGAATACCTACATTTGAAGCAGTCTATAATTCAGCTAAACTTCATGAAATTCATTAAATCAATCTAAGGCATTAGCTGAAATCACAATACACTATAAATTAAAAGTGCCACATTTTCTATGGCAGTCACTTCTACCATGACACCTGTACCCTGGCAGCTGCTTGGGGAACCAGATCAGGAACTGATCAGCTGAAAAGAGCATCTCCAGATGAAAGGAAGTTCAGCCACATCAATTCTTTGCTAGAGCTCACAGTGTGACCATAAAAGCAGCTGTGCGGGATACAAGGAAGACAGCAGGAAGAAGTGCCCAATGATCAAAGGTAGCACAGGAAGATGCCTTCAGCCACCAAACAATGCTATCCCTGCTGAAAACACTGAGCGCGTTCCAGTGCAATGCCATCATTCACCTCCAGAAAATCAAAAGTGTTGAGATAAACTGTGCACTGTCAGCAAATATTCTCACATGCACGGACTGCTGCAGCCAGAGACATCAATAATCTTATAGGGACGGTATGCAAAGGAACATTACCCCGTAAAAACAGGATCACTGCCTAGTCACCACTCACTGGACTACTTCCCCAACCAGTGACCTTTCTTTCCTTTATTCTTTGCAATCAGAGCCACGCTGTCGCCTCAGCCAAAACACGACACACGAGCTGAATGCCCTTACTGCAGATGCAGGAGGATGACACTGTAGCTGCAACGCACTGAGCAGAATAATGTTGATAGGCTGCTCAGCCCCTACCTAAGGAGGCAGTCAGACTCAACGGCATTGAGTATTACAGTCTGCAGTGTTTCAGTAAGCAAAGGCAGTACAGGCTGCCTGCCATCATTTCTTTATATCAAAAGCATGCTGTAGGTGACTTTATAGATTACGCCAGAAGAAAGTCTGGAATGCAGGTCTGAATAATGTGTTTATGCAAAGGGCTATAGATATATGATACATAAAATAAAATAGAATTCTTGCTGTAGGTGTTCCTATCTTGCCTATTTGAAAAAAAGGTTCAAAGATGCAGATCTGCAGTAAACACACAGAGAACCTCATGCTACAACTCTGTGGTGTACCCAGGCACAAACCCCCATATCGTCAGAATTGGACAGGCCACAGAAACCTGTAAGCACTTTTGCATGGAAATACCTTCTTCCTTATCTACAAAATAAGCATACTGTTGATGCCACTTACTCAGAAGAGACACTAAAATCCTGTTGCAAGCACTTTTGATTCACCTGCCTAGAGTGTTTCAGCATGCTCTTTTGTAATTGCTCATTTCCACAAATTAGATGTCAAACAGACGTTCGCCACACTTAAATAAGAAAGTTTACCAGCCAAATCGTTTGAAAGTCTTTCTAATTATATGTAGCACAGATCCTGGGACTAGTAATTTTCTAGAAAAAGGAGACTTAAAACATTACCTTTGAATGCCATCTATACCATAATTACAAAGATGCTGGAGTACAGTAAGTCCAACTCTAATCAGCATTTCGTATTTATCAAAGTAATGCCCAAATGTTCAGGCACACCTTAAAAATGGAGGAATCTTCCACTACTGTTGTATGACCTGCTCTCCTTGTGCTATGTTCAGCATTTGTCCTCTAACCAATTTAACCAGGTAGCCATGCAAGAAAACAAAACAAAAAACAAAAAACCAAACCATTTTCTTAGGGACTAACAACCTGAACCGGCTTGGGATGCCCAAGACAAACTTCCTCTTTGGCCAGCATGCTATCAAACAGCTTCCCAAGGTATCTAACGGGACATTAGTCACAAATTAAACTTTTAAGATAGACATGAGGATTTGGAGCAAGGCCTCCTCCCTTTCAGCAGCAGAAGCTATAGATGAGTTTAGCTACCCATGGAGTCACAGCATTACCTATTCCTGTTTGATAATGCTGTCTGGGTGAGACAATTGCTGTGTTTCAAAAACCTTCTTCGAACCTATCAAGTTATTTCTGCAAAATTCATAGTAGTGAGATTTGGACCATTCAGTGGATAATTATGATCTAAGACTGGTGCTTACAAAATACAACTGTGCACATTCATACCAAAGCACTGAATGCACATGCAAATCTGAGCAGTTCGTAAATTGCACCAAAAGCTGCAAGTTTATGTCAACAAAAAGATTAATTACAAAGAGGACAATGTTGAGCAACATAGCTTTAATTGGAAGCCACCTCCATTTTCAGTTTTAAGAACCCATTTAACTAACAAATACATGTTGCATTAGAGCACCTAAACATCATAATTATCAGAAAGGGGATTGCATGTGGATTAAAACCAGGATCTGACTCTTACGCAAACCTTTTGCCCCAGCAAGACAACCTTCTGTCCTTGAGACAAAAAGGTTGATGAAGCTATCCCATTCCTAAACAACATCCTAAAACGCAGATCATGTAAAACAGAGTCTGCAATGACTACTGCACATAGCTTTTCCTCTTTCTTGTCAGGTTAAGACTCTTTAGCCTGGATGCTTGAAGTGACTCACTATACTTTTCCAGAATGCTCATGCTTCATTTTATGTAATCGATATTACAGTAATCAATCTGCGGTAATTCCGTTGTTTGATGGTACCAAACTATATGGCATATAACTAGCTAGTTGATGTTCTCTGTGACCATATAAAGGCGTTAAGTTTTATTTTACCTTTGGTTTCCAAGAGTATTGATTTTTAAATACCACATAAACCAGGCAACCAAAATTCTCAAGGGAAAACTCCACAGAATGTATATGGGTTTATAGGCATCATCTGGTATTAAATTTAGATTTAAATACATTCTGAATTCTACTTCACAAACTAAGAAAAACATTTAAGACATTTATAAAATACCATCTCAGAAGGCACACTGAAAATACTAAAGTCTTTAGGAACCACAGCAAAACTGTTAAGATTATAATCTATGTTGAAAGAGACTCCACAAACAGACTTCTCCCAGACATCAGTCTGGAGAGGGCACCCATGTGGAGCAAGTTATCACATCACGTTATTAACACGTTCTACCACGGAGAAAAGCATGGTTCCTTGTGGGATTCCTTTAACTAGACATATAGGCACCTAAAGCCATTTGAAATGCCCTGAAACATCCTACTGAGCTTCTAGATACTGCTGCTGCTGGAGGATACTGGTCTGCTGCAGGTCCTGAGTTGTATTTTCTAGCCCATACAGAAATTACTCAGCATCTCAGTTACCCTAAACCATCCCAAATGTCACCAGATGTGTCTGTAAAGCTCCATGTATATAAAAGATGACTTAGCTACTTAAGGAGTTGTTTGAACTACTAAATTGCCTGTTAGGCAATGTTAAGTTCTTGTGATATCAACTCCCATCTTTCAATATAATTCCTCACTGATAATCCCTTCCAACATGTGACCCATTCTTGAAGTGAGAATCTGAAAAACCTCTAAGCCAAAACTAAGTCAATTCTTTAACAGCCCAGAATCACAGTCAAGCATTTTTGCCTACACCAAAACACATCAGTTTCTGTTCCTCATAATGCTTGAAGCAGCAGTCTTTGAATTAATCAATACAACTCCCTTACCAGTGGTAACATCGGGATCCTTACCTCACTATGAACTGTTAAAATACAGCAGAAGAATGTCCTTGAAAAGTTTACAAGTGAAATATGAACAAAACACTACATGGAACACAAATAAACCAAATCAAGGCAAGCACCATATATAAACTGAGTAGGATATAGTTTAAGTATAAAACAAACTTATTGAAATGAGAAATCAATCCCTATATTAAGAGTAAACAGTCAGTTCTAATAGCGAAGGACAGACAGAAAACAGAAGTATATGGTACAGAGTGCTGAATACCAGTTAACCAGACGTTGATATTCCAAGGCAATGCTTTGCAATACAAAGAGTAGTACTGCACAGGAAGCATCACCTTTTCTTTTCTTCTCTTTTATTCCCATTATAAGGCTTACCATCCACCTATATGTCAGAGAGACTGGAAACTATCACCAGAAGAGCTCACTAGGAAAAAGCAGATTCTGCTGTAACCAGGTGTCACAGAAAGTGAGCCCATCTATCAAAAGAGAGTTAACCGTCTGTCACGTTAGCACATCAAGTTCTAAAAAGTACTAGCCTTCATACAGCCTTATTTTTACAAAGAATTTGCCTGTAAATCAGTTAAGAGACATTGTGACTGGCTGAGTTAATTCCAGTGCAATACACAGCAGTTAACATTAACTTTGCATCCATTTGGAAGTGTTCAGATCTGTCTTCAACAGTATTACAAATTTTCATTTGAAAAGTCTGAAGAGACTCATCCGTTAAAAATCACAACAGAAGTCTTCATACATTCTCCTCTTTTGTACAGATGAATAAAGATGCCTCTGTTTCGAAAGAAAACTTTCTATAACTGCAATAGCAGTGCAACGTAGATCAGTGGAGTTTAACAGATTCAATTCATAGCACAATTTCAGGAATTCTTCACATCCATAAATTTACAGGGATTAATGCATCTGAATGCTGCTCTTAACATATTCAACAGCAATCAGGATATAGAAACTCCCTACCTGCGTTATGTGGGCTTCACTACATGCCACTTCAGACTGTATAAAGGGTGCAAATGTTTCAAAGTATTTATTCAATTTCATCTTTGATTCCACCAGTGTACATTTTTAGAAAGCATGACCTCAGTCCTTATTCAGTTGGTTATAAAACCAATTATAACCTGAGTAGCTCCTTAAAAAGTCACTGGTTCCACAGAAAATTCATCAACAAGTTGAAAACGCCTCATTTTTAGAAGATAAATTCCCTTATTCTTCAGGACAGAAGCTGTCCCACCAGTGTCTCAGCACAGCAGAATCTACAAGGGTTCTAGTTCACCAATACAAATATTCATGTTATACACAGAATTCCTCTGCTTGCTTTTGGTATTATTAAATGCACTACATTCAGCTGAAAGCACCCGTATTTTCATGTTGTACTACCTTAAATATTCATGTAAATGCAGAGATTGTTGCAAACACTTTTTATAGAAAGCTGTGGAAAAATTGTTTTGAGTTACACTTTCCCATATTAGAGAATGTCTTAAGCATCTTAAAGCCAAAAAAAAAATGTCAAAAAAGTAAGAGGTGCTCACTTTGAAGCCTTCTGACGGGAAGAACTACGTGAGCTTTTACTCAGAATCCAAAGCTCAACACAGGTTTTAGGACTCTGGTCACTGACATTGCAACTACCCACATGAAGTGGAGGCAGCTTTGAAATGATTAGTTTTCATCAACTAGAGTATGCATAACAGTGTTGACAGTACTCTGCAAGAAGTGGAGCGTGTGCCACATTACTCATATCTTAAAGCTGACAATGACAGTGATCAAGACATGAAGTAGATAACCTGCTTTTGAATAAATAAATAAATTCAGGTGTTAAGCAGGGGGAGAATGTTTTTGGAAGCACGCCTTGATAACAACACACTTCTGCACTGGTGACAAGTCCAGGTTTCCACAGGTTAAGATCTACCACTGTTCCTCAACAGGAGAGGCTGAAGTAGCTGCAATATCCCAGGAAAACTTTGGCAGTAGTGGTACCTCCATTTGATAAGCTAGACAGCTCTATGTTGTACAGCCTTCCAAGGAATCCAAAGATAAGTCCTCAGGTTCTTTTTAAGCCCATGACTATTTATGACACTGAACTTCATGGCTTTAAGGTCAGTCATGAACACTGACATTTTTAGGGACAGCAAGTTAAATCTTTTTGCTAGTGCTGATGAATAAATACCATCAAAATCAAACTGAGCCTATGTCAGTCTCCCAGTAGCTAGAACATGCCTTACCTATACAATTTACTGTAAAGATATCTGATTAAGAACCATCTATATTTAAATAAAACAACGTACCTTAGATTAAACAATAAACAGAAGAGCTAAACGCTCTCTCCCAGCTCCTCCTCACTAGCTTCGTACTCAACATCTTGCTCAGATTTTTCTAGGTTTTCTACCACTCAATCACAAAATGGATGAGGTTCACAGGGACCTCTGAAGGTCATCCAGTTCAGTCCCCAGCTCAAGCAGGGCCACCTAGAGCAGGTTGCCTCCGACCACGTCCAGATGGCTTCAAAATATCTTCCAAGATGGAGATTCCACAAATTCTCTGGGCAACTCCTCCAATGCTCAGTCACCCCCACAGTAGAAAAGTGCTACCTTAAGTTCAGGCAGAGCCTCCCGTGCTTCCATTTGCACCCACTGCTTCTTGTCCTGCCACCAGGCACCACTGACAACAGCCTGGCTCCACCTTCTTTACACCCTCCCTTCATATAGACATTGATGAAACCCTCACCCTGAGCTTTCTCCATACTGAACAGCAATTCTCTCAGCCTTTTCCTCATGTGAGAGAAGCTCCAGTCCCTTAATTGTCTTAGTGGCCCTTCACTGGACTCTATCCAGTAGCTCTGTTTCTTGTACCGCAGAGCCCAGAACTGGACACAGTACTCCAGATGTGGCCCAACCAATGCTGAGATCCCTCATCTCACCTAAACTGAAATCCTTGTCTAGTATTCCTTAAGATGATTCTTCTACTGCGGGCAGTGTAGAGTTTGCATCTTCCTAGTTCAGCCCCCATTTCACTCATCAGTATTTTGCTAGACGTTTCCTCCAATCTGCCCTTTACTACTCCTGCTGATTTCCTACTGGATCTAATTGCACAAGTTCTGCTGCTTATGCTCTGCCAGATTCCTCCTCTAGCTACTCATCTAATTCAATCAACGTTCTACTGAATTCAACCTCTAGCCCTTCAGCCCCTTTTCTAATCCTTCATTAGAGTCAACAACTGATGATCCCTGAACAGCAAACTAGAGAAGATATAATTAAGATCTGAGCTAGATTAGCCCCTTAATGCTGCCAGCAAAGATAAAAAAATTACCTTTAAAAATATTAAAACATCTACATACATTATTATAGAGATTAATCAATATCAAGGCACTGAATAGGAAGAGAGCTTTGTTTTTCAAGTAGACTTCTTGCAGTTTTCAATACAGGACTTTTTACTTTCCCTAAGTAAGCACTGAACACAGGATCTCCTCCACTTTATAGGTCAGCATTTTATGCAGTAGAAAATACACAGAGAAACTGATTAAGAACTCCAGCACCTCTGACGACCTTCAATATACCAGAGCGAGCAACATCACAAGCCAAAAGACCATCAGCACGATGGTAAAAAGGTTACTTTGACAACTTTATCACATATTGCTTCCTTTAAGTAAATGAAGCATCCAGGCTTCAAGAACTATTTAAGTTACCTGAGCCTTTAGGGGCTCTATCTCCCAAGCAAACATGTGACATGAATTTGGGAGACTGTCTAGATTACATATGCAGCTGTTCTTATTTTGATAAAAGAAAACCATTTCTGCTATGGTACAAGTTCACACTGAGAGCTCTGTTGTAACAGTTACAGTTAACCTGTCCAGTTCAGAAGCTCTCAAAGCTACATTAAATATTTACAGATCAAAAGAGATCAAATTCAACAGACTAAGTTCGCCCGGTCAAATTCTCAAGAATGAATTCCAGTGTATACTTTTTCTGTTGAATGTTAGTCCCTTCCAACCTACAGAGACATAGCTGCCATTATTTTATGTTTTTTTTTAATCAGGCCTTCCAGCAAAACGTGAATTGGCAAGCCATATCTGCTCTGTATTATCCAATCAACCAAGAAGAAACAGGTAGGAAACAAACATTTTAAATATAATACGAAATACCAATTGTTTACCTCCAGTTTTCAGAGCTATTTCTAATAAAGCTGCAATAATACATACATTTATTATAACTAATAAATACAGCTAACTGCATTAGCTATGTTTTTCAAGTGTAAAGCTTTAGCCACACTTTAGATGCATACAACTAAAACCAGCAGATTACTTACCAAAGAAGTCAAATGAAAAGGGGTCCCTTCCACCAAAAAACTCCCTAAAGACATCTTCTGGGTTACGGAATGTAAATCCAAATTCAAACTGACTATCGTGATGATTTCCACCTGCAAAAAGAAGTTAAATTTCAATTACTCTCACACATTCTTACTAAAAACAAAGTTCAGGCCTATATGGTATTTGAATGTCTCTTTCCCTTTCAGGTATCACTCAAGTTCAGTACACACAATACTTTTTATAATTAATTCTCTTTCCTCTGTTTCCAGGTATCAGTAATACCTATTAAAAAAACTAGAAAAATTGTAAAAACAACTGTAATTTCAATTTTTGGAAGATTACATTTTAGGCCTTAGTATAGGCATTTCCAGATTCCTGTCTTAAAGAAAGCTGCAGAAAACAGCTTCCCACCAGAACAGAGAAAACAAAGTGATCAACATACCTCCGCCTCCATTTATTAAGCCTTCTTTTCCATATCTGTCATAGATTTCACGTTTTCTAGCTACAAGGAAAAGTTGTACATCATTTAAGTAAATAGGCACATGGAATTTGGAAAAAACCAAAAATACTTAACTGGTATTCTCAGCTAAACATCTTATCAAAGCTAGTTTATTTAAGAAAGTTCTGGCATGTAACTGGTGAACATTTTTGCTGAGGATTGCTGAAACAAAGTAGGTTCAGAAAGAACAGGTACTAAGCTTCAGACTTATTACCATGTAGTTGTAGAAGCTCAGGTCCTGTTGTATCAGAAAAAATTCTGGAATAAGGACAAACTTTACAAGAAGTTTGCCTTTAGAAAGAATACTGCAGTCTTCATCTTTACATAGGTACCATGGAAAAGCTTTAGGTTGTAAAGGACCTCTGGAATTCAACCTTCTCCTCCAAACAAGTCTAATCTCAAAGTTGGTCAAAAGCCCTGATCTCATCAACCTCCAAGAAAAGAAGATTCCACAGTCTCTCTGTGAAAATAGTCCCAGTGCTCCAGCATTCTCATTGTAAACATTCTCTTCCTTCTATCCAAGTGGAATTTCCTGTGTTGCAAACCTTGACTATCTCCTTTTGGAAGGAAATTTTGACCTCTTTTCCTTTTATTGCACAAGATCAAGCCCATTGTGACACAGTTATGAGAACAGGAGGACAGTGTTTCTGAGAGTGACTGCAAAACCTCTCAAATTAATTACAGCCACTTCTAGTTTAATAAAGGGGAATTAGGCAATGTTAAAAAAATGCCATAGAAGGATTTGACTCAAACTGCTTGCTTTCTATTATTTTGAAGACATGGAACGACTCTTTCTTAATTTCGCTGCAGACCAGCCTTCCAGTATCCATGAGAAAGGGGAGAAAAATTAACTCTACATTACTACGTAAGATCAGACTGCACTGTTGGTACTGGAAGAGAACCTCAAGAGCATAGAGGCAGATAGTCAGCTTATTTTGCTTGCACTGGTGTGGAAGCATCAGCCAAAAACCAGTCAGGGCATCTGATTTTAGATTCTTAATATTAATGCTATTCCCACTGGAATCTCTTCAGTGAAAGATGTTTTTGAAATTTAAATAGGATCACTGAAAGAACATGCAGCTACCTCAAACAGCTGCTGAAAAGTAAAATACTTCTGACTAACAGGCATTAAAATTTTATATACTGGTCATCATCTCCAAATAATGGAAACTTGCAATAGCCTCACACACACATACCCCCAGCAAAGCTTGCTACATTACCCGTATTGCCTTTCTAGAAAGCATTTTTTAAAGAAATTAGGTTAACCTACCCAGCAATGTAAAAAGACCAAAGCAGTAAGGTAGACAAACTGTCAGAAGGAGAAGAAAACAGCGAGGAAGACCTGAGGGCTCAGAAAGCCCAAAGTTCACCTTGACAAACACAATGTTCTTGAAACCACAAGGGAAGTGTGTTCTATGATCACCCAATTTCAGTATTCTTTGCTTATGTAACCCCTTCCAAAACTATTCTTCTGCCAAAAATCTGTCTTCATTCAAGCCTGTAATGGTGTCAGAAAATTCCATTAAATCTGCAGAACAGTTGCTTGCCTCTCAACCCCGGGGCTCAGGATTCAGATACCCCTGCTGCACAAATCATTGTTAAGACGCCAATAACTTAGGATTTGCTCTAGATCCAAAAACAGGCAGCATTTTTAGATGATGTTCTAAAATTCTAGCAGTGTACTGTTTCCAAAGAACTTAAAGACCTGTATAACAACCAGACCAGTATCCTATTTTTATCTTGCTCAAAAAATTTGCTTAAGAAGATTAAATTACTCTAGAAGACAAGTATACAATGAACTACCCATAAATTAAGTTCTGTTTCTCTCATGTCAATTAAGTAAGAAAACCAATCAAAGAACCTGGGTGTACAAGACTGCAGCTTGATAAACCAGGCCAAATTCTGAAAGGTAATCTAGATGTGCCGCTAGTGCTTTAAATATAGCTTTCCCATGCTCACTGGTCTCAGGTGAAATCAAGGGCACTTCAGAAATAGCACATAGACAGCTGCAGTCAATTACAGGGGAAAATAATCAAAGTAGCTTAAATCACTTTGTTATGAATCAGACTGCTTTTGCCAGGACACTAGCAAAAGTTAACCATACTTTCCAAGCAAAAAGATACAGGTGAACTACAAGCTGAAGTCCTGCACTACTTGGGTCAGGGCTAAGCAACTGTTCCAGAACAATTCAAAATAAACACTCTCCTCAGTGTCACAGTTGACTGAATTTACAGAATTCACCCAAACGTAATCCAAATTTTCAGCAAGGTTTACAGTATGCTTGGGCTTTGTCAAGACTAGTTTACTGTTACAAGAACGAGAAGCAGCAGGCCCAGCAGCAGATACTTCAGAGTTGGTCTAGCCCTATTTTTATTGGATAAACACAATAATTCCCCTACACTGACGGTAAAAATGGCTTTACCTCCTAAGATAAAATGGATATTGGTATTCACAGACTCTCTCTTCAGAAATTTCTGAAGAGGGCCTGGCAAACATAGGATTTCAGTTTCTAGAAGGAAACTACTTTGGTTACTCATCTAGAGAGATCCTGCATTTTTTGTTTCAAAATGTCTGCTTATTCTGTCTTATCTGCAAGCTGCTTTTTCTCTCCTTTCTTTTGAAAAGGAATTAGTTGAGTTGGATGGTAAACCAAAGTTACAATATCCCTTTAAAGCATCATACATCCACATTATCAGTCTGATACCCAGACTAGAGACCTGGGGTTCAAGAGCCCTTTTAAAATACCTACCATCTGACAAAACTTCATAGGCCTCAGCTACTTGTTTAAATTGCCGTTCTGCCTCTTCTTTATTGTCTGGATTTTTATCAGGGTGCCATTTTAATGCCAATTTACGGTACCTAAATGGAAGGAAAACAAAGGATATTTTGCTCTGAAATGAAGGAATAGGCTATAGAGATAAACACAAAATGTTTCAAACAAGTTGTCAGGGATTAAAGTATTTTGAAATTCCAGAGTGCTTTGTATCTTGCGCCTTGACCGGTACCAACAGATTCTGCAGGCACACAAAGAACCATCTGCTCAAATCTGCTTTAAAAAAGAAGAAAGTGGATTTGGGGTTCTTCAGTTATTTTGAGATTATTCCTGGGCACTTCTGATGCTCAACATCTGGCAGGTCTAAGCAAAACACTCCATAACACTTCTGCTATGGGCTTCTCCTTAGACTGCCACAATTATTCAATACTACAACCAACCATGGGAAGCATCAAGAGTAGTCTTCTGGTACAAAGATGATAAAGCTCCAAGAGTACGCTGATATGAAACTGTGGCAGCATCCCAACATCAGTGGTTTCTTTGACTGCTACACCTGCACACAATTCCTATCCTCAAATGAAATATTTTGGTGATTTGGAGTGTTTTACACAGTCATACCAGATCACAGTTCAAACATTTGAGCTGACAAAGTAGTATGTGCAGGAATTTGCAAAAGAACAAGGGAGGAAAAAAACCATAAATTAAACTTCCACACACTAGTGCAATGTGATTAATTAAGCTCAGGCGCCTAGGAGCAGGCAAGAGAGAAACACAGTATTTCCAGGTCACTTGAAACTGCAATTTATCGTCAAACAGTTTTGGTATACTAGAAATGTGTACTACAGAAACGCTTCCTCCCAATTGTTTGTTGAAAAGTAAATGGTATCTTTTGAAAAATGTTACCAACACCCGTCTTAATACATAAACAGTAAATCTAAACAAAGAACTGTATTTAATTCCTAATTTAAACACTGGAGGAGGGGGGGGTTAATAGTAACAGATGTTCAGCCCATCAAAATCTAAGCACAGAAACCAGACCCTATGTTGAAAGAGCTAGTATCCAAAAAAGCAGAATGCCAAATACTTGTTAATAACTTTGAAAAAGCACCTCTGCAAATGGAGGGGAAGACTTGTTACTGCAATTCAGCCACAGAAGAAGGGGGCTGTCACTGCCTGTACCATATCAAGTTTGGAGGCACGCTTGTACAGAAATGTATTTAACAGTGATCAAACACTAGTGACTGATGGCATTTTCACTTTAGCAGCACTCAGGATTCTTTTCCCAATTTCATAAAAGTGAGCAAATGCTCTTTCTTCAGAACACTGAATATTTCTGTTAGCGAAGCTATCACCTGAGATGACTACTACTCATCCTAGTATTGACAACAAAGTGAGAATCCAGAAACCATGTGATAATATTTGCTCCTTAAAATACATAACTTAGATATACCAGTGATACTTACGCTTTTTTAATATCTTCTGCTGAGGCATGCTTTTGCACTCCCAGAACTTCGTAGTAATCCACCATGTTTCAGTACTTGTCTTTTGTTAACAACAGCTGAGTCTTTCAAGTCCTGTAACAACAAGAAATTGTAAATGAAGCCAGTCCAGTACTGCTACTTCGTAAGTCAGGTAGGAGCCTAGTATCTTCCAGTACCAAACCTGATCTGAGGGAGCTGCTTGTTTTCACAGATTCCAATGTTCCAAACACCAAAAAATAAAAATGCTTTATTTTAGGTTGACAGAGCAAACGATTACTTTGATTCTGATTTTTATGTTCTTTAATCCCACTGAAAGACAGTGCACAGAGATGCAGGTAAACAGCAGGTTCCTGAAACAAATTAGACTGAAAAGCTAGATTTATTCAGTATATTAAGAAGAGAATGTACAGTATGTCACCATTTTGATATATACATTAATAACTCTGAACGCAAAAGAAACCACGTATCACATTCACTTTATGTCATCTCTGACACCTATGTCATGTCTTAAGCACACATGAGCATAAACAAAGGGCCACATCTTTCACATCTACTCTTCAGAACATCACTTCCATGCTCCCTTCAAAAAATGAATGTATATGCAGGTCTTAGAAATCTAGAATTCCACCTATGGTTTCCAATAAGCCTTTCCTGTACTCAGACCTTGACAGAAAATTCACATATTGCCAAAGCTACTGAATTCCATTCACTTCCTTTATGTTTACCATAAAGTACTTAGCCAGGCAAGACTGCTCAAACTGCAAGGTTAACCAACCAACTCAAGTACAGGGGTACCTTGTGTTTCTTAGTATAAGAGAATAAAGTTTTCACAAGAGTCCTAAGAAACCTAAAAGTTAAAAGCAAAAGCATCTGCCCTCCTCAATATAAATACTGACAGTTTCTTGTCAATTTTAGAGAATAGTTACAAGGAACAGTTATACTAACCACTACTTCAACTAAATGACCACTAAGATTGAAGAATCTTTCTAAAACTTTCAAGAACATTTCATCTCCTCATGCAAAGGCTTCTTCTCCCCACCACTATAACAAGTCTCCATTCTGGCAAAACTTCCAACTACCTTTCCATGCTGCTGGTTCGTTTCAAGGTTCATGAACAAGGCAACACTGACCTTTTCAATGAGTTATCAACTCGTTGCAGGCAAAGTCACCCAAATACACGTAAAACATAACAATACGGCAATGTATTAGTCACATTTTCTTATCCTGTGCATCAAGAACAAAAATTCAGTGACATCACTCCCCACCCCCAAGTCATTCAGTGTTTTTCATTTCAGCCCCAAGTCTCATTTTCATGTTCTTCCACATAAATGCTGAAAGCGTCAAGCATGATATAGCCCAGTGAAATATTCTGAAATTAATTTATTGTACTAGTATTACATGTATCTTTCAACATCCTGGGATATAAACATTAAAGAGAGACTTCCTTTCAAAATAAAGTGGTACATCTTCAAAATACGTTGTAGTTGTAGGTTAAAACTTAATTAAGTTTAATTAGGGATGTAGGTACACACACATTTCCTCAAATGGCAAAACCAGTTTAAGATATATCCTGTCACACCACCTCCCCCCTCCAAACTACTTACAGAAGCAAATGTACTGGGGGAGCTAGGGTTTTTTTAAAACATGAGTGGTTTTAGCAATCTAGTTAACCATATGGTCCCACAAACATTTACAAAATTAAAGTGTAGCACGTAAACAGACTTCTAATTGACTTTGCCCTTTGAAGAAACCGCCACACTATAAAAAAATAGTATGGGTATAGTTGATAGCTGTGACCAACACCAAGGGAAGTTGGGAGATGTGCACTAAAATGAATATTAAGAATGCCAATAGTAATGGCAGGGTTCAATGTGTAAACATAAAGATTAGCAAATATTTTGGGATATTTTTGGTATCAACTAACCTTGCTAGTTTTGCTGTTTCCCAAACAACAATTAGAAGAACAGCTCTATGAATACACAGGTGAGGAGCAAGGTTAGCATCGGTTAAGTATATTATCAAATCCTGTAGCCAATCCTTATGATTAATAGCATATATGGAACATATAGTTTACAGAAAGAAATCAGAGGGGAGAAAATATCTAGTATAAGTCAAGCTTAAGGCTAGAGGTCAGAGCCCCTCCTAGCAAGAGACACTAGCCTAAAACCAGTGAGCTAACAGCAGGAAGCCACAACACATAAGAGTACATACCATACTGCTAAGTGTTTTTCCCATATTCTCCTTTTTTTCTTAAATACAAGACTTGCATTAGTACTCTTCTCAATTTAGGCAGGTATCTTAAAGGGAATATTCAAAACTCAGGCTTCTAGCTAGAGTAAGCAGGTAGGAAAAGCAACTTCGATGTAAAAAAATCAATCACATCTTTTCCTACAGAACTCTGTGCACTCTGGTAGTCATACTGATTTCAACATATATTTCTTTAAACACTTTAGCTATTTGTTTAAAAACAGTGCTGCAGTGTTTTAAGTTCAGACTCAATACATACACCAATATATCCTAAATAACAGAAGCCTGAAGTTGGGACCAAAAATGAGTGCTGAGGCAACATGACCAGCTCTTAATAGATTACTCTGACCCTAAAAAGCAACTCTTCCGGGAACAGAGGAATTATTTGTTTCGAATAAATGTCTGGGGCTTGCATATTCTATCTTTTGTGAGTGTGTATTGTTCAGTTTTTACTTGCCACTAATATCAAGTCTGGAATTAAGACAAGCCAGCAGCTCCACAAAGAAAACAAATTGTTTATATTCTCCTTCTCTTAATCAAACATTCGGGTGATACCAAGAGGTCATCTCCGATTAATCATTATTTCTGTCTGTTAGTTACCATAAAGCATAAACTGCACTGTTACAATTTTAGGTACCATAGGAACTTTTTTCTTGTGGTCAAAAAGGTTTTAGCGATATTTACATGAACAAAATTCATCTGTCACTTTTTTTTGTCCAGCTTAAGCAAAGCATGCAAAAACATGAATCAGCATCAGCTAATATTTAGCCCCTTAATAATATTTGGATTTTCACTCAACACCCAGTAAGAACAAAACAAAACAAAAAAAACACCCACACAAAAAAAAACCAAACAAACAAAACCCCAACCCAACACTCACAAACCAGAAAAGACCTTTGTCTCCCATCTTTCCAGGAAAAAAAAATATTTAAAATATTCACTCAAGAAAACAACTACCATCAACTTATAACAATACAGAAAATGGCTGACCAACAAAAAAATCAGTAGTTTTAAGGCTAGTAGGAATTTGCATGGTGAAAATGCCTAGATGTTTCATAGAAGCAAACCATATACCTTCCTGCAAAATGAGAAGCAAAAATACTCAACTGTCCTAACCAAAATGACATGACAAAAATCTTCTTCCAACCCCAAATCTGTCAAAAATGTCTCTAAATACACAAGCAAGGCTCATTAACTAGGCATTCAAGTGGGTTTTTTTTTCCCAAAGCCACAAGGAAGCCAGCCCACATTAGCTAATTTCCCGCCTCCAACCACAGAAAATCTTCAAAGTCTCAGAACGAAAAACAAGCAAAAAAACCTCCAGCTGAAAGAAGTTGTTTCATTGCCTTCATGTTTGCTTGCAAAAATCTACAGTTATTTGTGTTCATAACTGCACTATGTTTATAGGATGCTATCAGCTACTCCAACTCCTTCTTTGGAGCATGAACAGATCAAACATCCAAATGTTTATGGGAACCAGAAGTTTCCATAGCTTATAGATTTCTCAGTCATCACAGGAGAAGTCAGCTTTGTTCTGGCTTACGGAGCAGAGGCCCTGAATGCTCGTACTGACTCAAGGCAACCGATAGGAGTACATGACCAGGCTTGAGACCTCCCTCTCACAGCACAGCCCAAGGCTAGATCACTTCAGAGTTATCTTGAAACCTGGCTCACAAACTCTCTTCACAGCAAAGTCCTCCGCTCTATAAAAGGCACGAGAAGAATTACAGAAGATAGATACGTAGAGAGCTATAAACTTTTATAAGACCAAGATGAGAAAGAAAAGAAAAAAAAAGTAATCAGATGCACAACCTGCAGGGATGACAGAGCAGCACTCTAACTAAATATGGAAGGGAGGAAGGTATCCAAACAAGAAATTCTTAAATCAGTCAGGAGGGAATTCAGACAGCAAGGGGCATGCGACCTTTGCAGTCAGCCTAGTCAGAAAAAGTTATCTATTTCTGGCCATGAAGCAACAGGGCAGCACAGAGAGTCCTGAAAGATGCCAGAATAGCTCAAGCCTAGTGACTAGTGCAGTCACCTGGGTAGAGGGAGATGGAGTTCCAAATTCCTGATTCACGCAATTCACAGAAGCAGCCAGTCATCAACATCCTGTTCAAGTTGCACAGCCACCCAATTCCTAGTACCTGCCTGCTTTCTATGAACGTATCTAAAGGATTGCATCCTGCTGGCAACACAGGAAGAATAAATACCCTGTTCTGAATCCCAGTTCAGCTTGAGCTTGCATCTGACCTACTCAACAGTAACTGAGCAATTTAGAGATGTCTCTGGTATGTTAATAGATGATACATACCTCAAGGATCTTCAGGAATTGCAACCTATGATTAGAAAAATATTATTTTTCACATTCCAAGAGTTTTATTAGAAAGCAGTATGTCAGCTGGACCTGATGAAATTTTACACTCCTTCAAAGTATGAACAAGACTACAGTAGCATTAATACTGTTGTGGGTCCAGGGCCATAAAAAGAATACCAAGCAACACACACACACACAATCAAAGGTTTCTAGTATCTCTTCATTTGATTTTTATATATCTAAGACACCTTTGCTAAGCCATTTATTATTTACGGTACAGTAAATTCAAAGACATATACAAATATTTTCAGTCTTAAAGTAACAAACTTCAGATGGAGTTCAGTCACCATTTGCTCACAAGCTACAGATTTCAAACACAATCCATGAATTGCAATTACTTGCCTGTATCTCTCCAAGTTACCCATCTAAAAGAAGGCTTTGCCAAGGCTTCCAAGGCACATTTCTACCAGTGGCTCAAGGAGTTCTCACTGCCTTGAAGAGGCCACTGCCTTTAACACACAGATGCTGGTTATAGAAACTGCCTTCTGGTGTCATCCTACGCCCTAATCAAAAAAAGACAAATCTCACACCACAACTCTTCAGAGCAGAACACCACTCAGGCAACAATCAAGTGTATTTTACCTAGTACAACTCAGCAACACAGGAAGCTACACAAGTCCCAAAACCTCAGCCAAATCCTAAATAAAATAAAGAGAACTTTGTCAGTTCCAGCAACAGTATCTGGGATGTGCCATAGGTAACTGAGCTGAGACCACGAGCAGTCTCTTGGCTGTACTAGCAAAGGTCCACTGCGCTAGCGCTGTACAACTGCTAACATAAAAATGCCCACGCTGTATACCAGAAAATCTTTGTAAGAGGAAGTTTAAGAATGCTAAGGAACCAAAAGAAAGTTACTTTAATTCTGATAAGTGCAACAACACAGAGCAAGAAAACCTGTATAAAGTTTGTGATTAATCTGACAAATACATTTAACCAATGCACCAACATTAAATTTTTCTTCTCACTGATACACAAGACTAAGGTATATTAAAAACCTCAGCATTTTTAACTTCTACTTACCCAAGCTTAGAAAAGCTGTCACTGTTTAACCTAACAGATTCCTGAAATTTATTGTTTCATGGAAAAATGTAGGTTTACCATATAATTAAAGTTAAGAAAATGTACTTAAATAGCAATGTTTATACTCATTACATTAATAGTACCACAGCATCCCTATGAGATTAATCTAATAAAATGAACATTCCAAAAAGCTTAGTTTAACCTCATGTTTACACCAAACATCCTATTCCTGTGTTAGAAAACAGAGTGGATTTGCATACTGTGATTACTGTATGAGAGGATGCAGTTCATACAGCGGAAAAAGGTAGCTAGGCTAACTGCTTTACCTTGCAGTTCAAGTTCTTAAAAAAAAAAAAACAAAACACAACACCAAACCACCACCACAAATGAAAAAGAGCCACCTGTAGAAGGTTCCCTCACCCCTCAAGGCAAGAATTTACAAAGAACCCTGTCCATTCATCTCCTCCTGAAGGGGAGCAAGACGCAACTGTGGCAAGAACTACAGGGCTTTCCTGTGTGTATTACTGCCTGGCATGTGAAAAGCCTGTAGAGGGCAACAAGTAAGAAACCATTAAAAAACAAGTAACCTACCAAAAGTGGAAACAGAAGAAATTGAAAATCTTCATCTGTGAAACAAATGTAAACCAGCTAACAAAAACTGGAAAAGGAAGTAGATCAGCGAGTACCTCACACCCTTGGCTGATACACTACTGCTTATCTATCTGATCTATGAGCATACCCTAAATCAAGGGGTACTTATTCACAATCTCTCCTTAAAGCAAAGGGGCATTTTTCCAAAATACAACTCAGGTGTCCAAACTTGGAATTGTGTCATACAAATATCTGGAACACTGGCACCCTCCTAAAACTAACCATAAAAGGCTATTTTATACAAAGTAAAAATATTCCTACCTCACTTTAAAAAATGTATGATCTGTGTTTGATTAAGCGATTAAGAACAGTGAAAGCCTCAACTGGCAAAGATCAGGTCCAGAAAGTTTCAGCCAAATAATCACATGCAACCAGATGAGCCTTCACGGAAAAGAAAACAGTTTAAAGTTTCTACACACTTCCCCTGCAGTTGTTTTTGGAGTCATGATAATTTTACGTAAGCCAACCAGCAAAATTAATGTTATATTAAAGCAAACGCTGATTTCTTTTTCAGAACAATGATGACAGGCTGTCATAGATTCAGGCTACATTAAGACAGAAAAGAATTTCCTCTAATCAAAAGAATTAACAGAGTTTTAACAAAAAACTGGCTGCAATGTAGCTATGAATGGCATCAGACTTATTATGACCTTTAAGATCCTTCTTGAGCACTGAGTCCTCACTAATATCAGTGGGATTTCAGTATTTATTCAGAACAAATAGAAAACATAAATGAAACCTACAACTAGTAACTGTAGGAGTGAAATTCATATGCATAAATTATTTCTTCCCTAGCAGTTACATAAACAGAAGCAGAATAATGCTTTCAATAAGTCTAAACTTTAGAAAAATCTAATATCCATTCAAATGTAGTATTTCATTCAAACGGAAAGAAAATATAATTTAAACCTAGTAATATCAACTACAGTTTTAACTTAAATCTATCTAGAAATAAACAATCATCATATGTAAGATCCAACAAATTCTGACAAAGCTAAGTAACTTGTCACTAATCCTTCCATACCTCGAATAAATCAAGACGAAGGAAAAGCTGTTGACAGAAAATGTTTTCAGGACACTGCTGACGAGGTTCTTTACAAATGCTATTAGAGAAATGAGGCACTTCCTACTTAAGGAGCAAAATACTAGAACGTTAAACCGCACACAAAGTTGAAAATTAAGGCAATACACTCCCTTCAAAACATCATTATTTATAGGGTACGAAAGAGACGGTCCGCTCGGGTCTGGAAGTGCAGTGTTGACACGATTGAGATGCACCACCCTCTACAGCCAGCAGCACAACAGCAGAACCTGGCTAACACGGGTGGCTGCACTCAGTCTGTTCAACCTGGTGTGACATTTCAGTCAATTCCAAGCTAGAACTTCACTGCCTCTGGACTCACAGTAAAACACAGTCGTCACTCTCATCCCGCACGACCTCAGCTCAAAGACCTAACTGCCCCAACGCATTAAGCACAGATGTACAGGAGTCCTGGAAGTTTTATAGTTTAAAAAAAAAACAAACAGGTATACACAGATGTACAGAAAGGTATATACACAGGTATTTCTTTCCTCAGTACAGTCCAAATACTACTAGCAACACATATATCCTTGTTATTGAGATGATGATTTAATTTAAGTTGTTTCCTTTCTCCACGTACATTCCAAAACTTCTAATGGATGAAAGAAAGAATACAGTAGGTAATGTATATATCTATTAAAGAAAAAAAAACTAGCAAAACACATTATCCCTCCAACTAAAAATTCTGTGTTACACAAAAGTGAAGCCTTGCATACTTTCTCCTGAAGTCCAGCCAAGATAAATTAGCAAACCGCATCAATCTAGAAAGACAGAAAAAAAAATACCAGAGAGAAAAGCTGTTTTGGTAAAAATCTGTAGTCAGAAAGCTCAAGTGCTAAAAAGACAAATCTGATGGAGAACAAGGGGAACTCTGCAGTTTACAGATAGAGAAATTATTATTAACACTGCAGTTAAAACGCTACTGCCAGTAAAAGCAGCAATTTAAATTGTCCCTCCAATGTCTGAGATTATTTAAGAAAATTTAATCCTAAATTAACTTCCATTTCAAACGGTCTCTTGTTCTCCACTGAAAAGTCAGCATGAGAGCCAAGAGGTAGAAACAAAGTTAGACCAGTATTGTGCACTACTTAGCATTTTGGTTGTTTAAAGTTAAAAAAAAAAAGGGCAAAAAAAAACCCCACACACAAAAAAGCAATCGCAGAGACAAGATCTGCAAATACATTTATTCACTGGTCCAAACAAATCTTCTTTGACAACATAATCCAGCAAACTAAATGGTACTTTAACCATCAGGCTCTTGATCATCAGCTGAACATAAAATCCCTCCTAACTAGATTACAAGGACCTCCAACGAGCACACAAAAATTAAGGTCAGCGGGCAGCAGTAACTGCAGACTCAGAGGACCAGAGCCTAGTTTCATTCCAGCTGTTCCTTCCGTGTCAACACCTTGTTCTTATCACTTTTTAACACTTTATATCCTAAAAACACAGGGCTCGATCACTAACTGACCACACAATGTCACGAGCCTGACCATTTGCACATTAGCAGTGTTATAAATTTAGCTTCTATGATGTTACTGCGTCCAAAATGAGAACCAAACGAGCAGCTTATTATTATCAGAATTCAAAACAAATTTGCTCAGTAGTTTGAATAACCTTTTCTAACGCCTTCACTAGGATGGCTCCAGCCTGCAGCACAGCTTTTCAGCAGCCAACGAGAGCTCTGACAGTAAAACTCACACAGCAGAAAGTGTCGCTACAAACAGGATCGCTGGTCATAAGTGAGCTCACTTCCCAACTCGCTGCCCTCTCAGAAGTCCCGCAAATACTGACGATCGACTACGCTCCTCACCTGCCAAGGACAATTTTCAGCTCGGCTTGGAACTTGTCAACAGCGAGTTCAAAACACTTGCCCGCTCCCGCCTTCGCCCACCGCTCTCCTCACTACTGACCCTACTCGGAGTTAGTAAATGCAGGGCAGAATTCTACCGGGGGGGGGGGGGGGGGAAGCACGTTTAGTTTACAAGCACGCCAAAAACGTACGCTGCGAAGAGAAGGACTTTATGTAAAACCCTTTCCCATCTGTTCACCACGCTCAAGAGCAAGGGGTGAACTGAGGCTCTCCCTCACCTTTTTGCAACCGAAACCACCGCGAGCAGAAATGGAAACGCGGGGTTTTTTGTCCCCTGGGCCTCCTCCGCCGGCGGCGAGCAGGAGACAAGTCCGGCCCGGGATGGCACGGTCCGGGTATGCCGAACTCTCTCTCCCGCGCCCCGAATTACGGGATAAGCCCGGGGCGGCCGCTGCCGCCGGGGGCGGCCCCTCACCGCCCGCCCCCCCCCCCGCCCCGGCGCCGCCGCCCCGCGCCCCCCCGGCGGCTGGGGAGCGGCCCCCGAGGCCGGCCGCGCCCCGGGGTGCCCGCGGGGGACGCTCCGCCGCCGCCGCTCCGCCAGCGCGCAGCATGGCGGCGCCGCCGGCCCAGGCCCCCGCTCCGCTCCGCTCCGCCGCGCCGGCGGGGCCCGGCACCAGCAGCACCGTTGCCAAGAGCCCAGACACCGGCGCCCCGCGTCCCCTCAGGCGGCCGGACGCCCCTCGCCCTCCCCCGCAGTCACCCACTCACCCGCTCTCCCGCCGGTGCCTCGGCAGCGCGGCCGCCTCCCCCCGCCAGCAGCCCGCGACAACGGCGGCTCGGCTCGGCTCGGCCGCAAACAGGAACCGCCGTCACCGCGCGCCGTCACTTCCGCGCGGCTGTTTCCGGAAGTTTCTCGAACGGCGTGCTGCCCCCGCGGCTTCCCGCCCGCCCGCCGCGCGCGAGCGGGGCCCGCCCCCTGCCGGCGGCCGGCGGCGCTGCAGCGGGGGCGGGGCCCGGCCCCCCGGGGCGGGAAGGGGGAGCAACCCCGCGGGGCTTCTCTGAGGGGGAACGGATGAAAGTGACGTCCAGGCCAGAAAAGGACAAGAAAAAAACTAACAGTTTAAAAAAAACACCCTTTGAATCGGTGGGTTTGGCCGCCGGCAGCGAGAAGCCAAAATTTCTTCCCCCGTGTGCGGCTTTATTTTATTCTCAAAAATCGTGGCCCTCACGCATCATCCTTTCGAGAGCAGATTCATCGTTTTCCAGCTGGCACCCCTGCGGATTCCTTCTGCTGTTTGAATACATTTAAGCACGCTTTGAATTATATTTGAGTGTGTGGTTTTCCGAGTGTCGTGGCTGAGAGCAAAGCGTAAGCAGCCAAGTTATTGTTTTATTTTAAAAAAATCGGACCTTATCCACGATTTAAATTTCTGTAAAATTACATTTCTTGCCCTTTATTTAAAAAGTTTTAGGAGACATTGATTTATAGATCACCAAGGTGAAATTAGAGAGTTTCCACACCTAAAATGTGTGCTCCCCAAATAAAGTCAATTAAGAGGCTACTCATCATCTTGGAAGTGTTTATGGGGGAGCGGGATCAGTTCAAAAGTTAAAAAGCAAGCTTGGAATAAGACAGAGGAGAACCTAACACAAATCAGCACGGCAAGTAGTAGGACAACCCTAAGAAAAGTATAGGCTCTGTGCTTTGGGGGAAATACAAGCTTCAAAAGAAATACTGTTCTGTGAGATTTGATGCTAAATTGTGGTCACGAAAACAAGTCTTGAAAATTAGATCAAAGAGACACCAAGCACCATTATGAGTTTCTCAGCAACAAGTAGCTGTGAAGTCCAAGTTCTTGATCCACCTGGGAAAAAAAAAAAAAAAAGACAACTAGTAGGTTAGACTGGCTCTGTCTAAAAGGTATGGCTGCAAACCACAGAAGATTCCCAGCCTAGCAAGTGCAAAGGCAAGCAGCGAGTCAGTACTGTGTAGTTTGGGAGCAAATCCTTGCAAATTTTGCTTTAATGCTTTAAACATTTCTTGATGTGGAAATAAAGAGGTTTCTCGTCAACCTTTCATAACCGATGAGAGGTGAGAACAAAGTATGAAAAGTCTTCAGTCTTTTAAAAATCTCACCTCCAGTAAACAAGCTAGAAGTAGCGCGTCGGGCAGTTACTTTGCTTTAATTGTTTACCGAGCAGATTTTATATCAAAGTTACGGTACAATGGATGCCAACCATAAAATGTTCTATTTATCCACACAGGCAGAACAGTGGCAAAGAAGCATAATTCCGTATGGAATCACAGGGTTGAAATCGCAGCACTGTCTACGTCAATGCAATCAGGACCACTGCGGCTTTAACACAATTGACGTACGGGTGATAGCATTACATTAATTTGCCCATAGATTTTCTAACACTGTTCTGACTCTAGACTGCGTTGCTCTCCATTAGCACTCTTCAGATATAGCAATAATGTTTGGGAAGGCTTAGAGACCAATTCTGCCCTTGGAGAGAGTCAGGTATGAGAAGGTAAAGTGCCTTGCTCACAGCTGAGGGCAGAGCTAGCAGTACGAGATCCAGTTTGGCATTTTCTAGAGCAAAACACAGAGAATGTAAATAAATGTTTCCAAACAAAGTTGTAGAAAGAAACAAAAGATTATGTAATTATTAAAAAATCCAAAATATATTTTAATTGGTTTATGCTTGTCTTTGTCTTAGAAGTGGGATATGAACACGTTTCCTGAGACTTTGCAGAATGGGTGGTTTGCACAGTAACCAATTAAAACAATCATTTATTGGAGCACCTTTTTTTTTTGACTTATTATCTTTCATAGCTCAGATTATCTAACACTGAATGATAACAAGAAGTATCTAATTTTTTTTAAGTTTATTTATATTGTGCACTTGATATTTAATTTTCTGTTCTCTGGGTTACAGGAAAAGGCAGGGGATTGCAATAAATACAGCACAAGACAAAGCCAGCCAGAAGGGGTACCGCGGGGTATACTGAAGAACATGCTGCAGAGATCCAGGTGAGTGTGCAGAGTCAGTATCCCCAAAACTCCTGTAGTAAAGCAATGTGACCCCAGCTTGTCCCCACCAGACCTGAGCCGGCTTCTGCTGAGCCGCTTGCACGATTGTCCTCGGTGCCCCAGTTCTGAGAGATTTCACTGCCTTATGCTTGTAAGCACAAGGTTTGGTCAGCTCTGGAACTGCACCAGGCAGGAGCCAACCTTACCGCAGGAGGCAGCTCAGCCTGGTAGGCTGGCACAGAATGCTGCTGGACCTCCGTGCACTCGGTGAGATTCGAAAACAATGGGACAGAGGTAGCAGCTAAGAGATTTCTAGTTATATCTCAAGGTCTTAGGAGTGGGGAGGAGTAACTCCAGAGACTCCAGGCTGAGGTTGCCTCTAACACGGCGTTCATCAGACTGCTCAGCTCCTACCAAAGGAAGAAGTTTCTACCTCCCACCTGTGGTTCAGGCTCCCCCTTTGGTAAATGACCAAGCATTCCACCTGAAGTCACCTTGACGAGCATTAACCCTACGCATTTTTTCACGCACAGAAGTGGGTTACCAGTTATCAGTAGTTTGGGGAGTGCAAGACTAACAGGATGAACCTATGAAAACATTAACGGTGACAGATTTTTATCCCGTTTGATTGGCTCCCTGTAGAATTTAACAGAGAAACATAAAGAGTAGTTTCAAAAACACAGACATTCGTGGTCTTGTTTTCCTGGCTTCTGTTTGTTTTCTGATCAGAAGAACGTTGCTTACTGGTAAGCAGTGAAGGAAATGATGCTTTCATTACTGCTTTTCAGCCCGGTATGGCAGCACACCCGCCTCTTACCCCTTCAGACATTCAGCAGGTCAGCTCAGCCTCTAAGATTTTTCAGGCTAATGTGATCTAATGTCTACGGGTCCAGGCAAGGTGTCTGCTTCTCCCAGATCACCCTAAGCTCAAAACAGATAGTGTGGCTATGGATAAGGTGTTTGTAACTGTAGCCAGGTACTGCTGAACCACCTTTTTACCCCCCTTTCTCTCATTCAAGTTACATAGTTCAAGTACCACAGGGCAGGACTGGCTAGTTCCCCAAGAATTAATTAAAATTCTTCTGACCCATAGTTCGATATTTGATCTGTATATTCGGTGACATTCATTTCAGTGAAGATTTCTCATAATTATTTTTAAATTTTAGCGTTAATCACATTTAGATGTCTTAAAATAGTTTGAAAGTCCTTAAATGAGAACTGCCCATGTCAGTGTTTTCCATGCAACAGAAAGACCTTGCAGTCTCTGTGTAAAAAATTAACACAGATAAACAACAGGGGGAACTGCATAAGGTAAAGAGCCAAAAACACCTTCCTCCTCATCAGAGCTAATATCATGGGAAAGATTTTAAAGGCAGGACTTGTAGAAAGAAGGAACATGTTTAATTAGAGCTACTTATAGGACTAATAAAACAGAAAAGCTTTTAGATTCAGAAAACCTTCCTCAAAGGTATTTGCAAAAGTATGAAGTAAAAGTGTCCTGTGTTTTTATGGCTAGCTGCTTGCAGCAAAAGCCTGGAATATTGTGTTAAAGAGTATTAAATCTGATGTTGCTGGCAGAGGATCAGCATTCCAATAACAAAAGCTGATGAAGTCCGGTGGGTCTGTCGGAAGCTGGTATCAAAGATGCAGGCAGACCTTGGCTGGTCTCCAAGTGCCGAGTCGTAAGTCAGAATAAACTAACTCTGTGGTCAAAGGATCATCATTGATTCAAGAATTTGCAACTCTCACCTGAGAACATGAGGGAAAGGTCTGGTTTCACTTCAACTAACTTCAGCTGACCAAAAGTTAAGCATCTAGTTTAAGGCCTCCGACCTCAAAGAGAGAGAAGGAGGGGGCACCTCCAGGGCACAAATTTCTACACATTTCGGAGATGTATTTTAGTAATGAAAGAACTGCCCTCTGGAGCTCTGTCTCGGGGTTGCCTCTCTCTCATCGGAAGTGCCTCGACAGCCACCTTACAGATGGCTGAAGTTAAGTGAGATGAATTCAGGCCTAACTGGTAGCTATAACCTAATGATGGAAATAATGTGGCAGCATTCCAGGAGGTATTAGCAATTCACATAGTTCCCAGATTCTTTTTTTTAATAATTTTTTATGACTTATGGAGGTCAATTATGAAAAGCCCATCAGAACACAAGAAATGCTTGAAAATGCTGCATTAGAGAGATATTAATATTAGTCCCTTTGATGTGGTAATGGCTGTAGCCTTCCGGGCCTGCTGCTCTGGCCTGCTGCTTAATGCATCCAGTTTTTCTATTTACAGATTTACAGATTCTATTTTTGGTATTAGCAAAGAATATGAGCATATGTATCAAAGACTGTTCTCACATCATTTAATTATAGTACTACTGGCAAAGTAATTCTGGAAAGTGCCACTTAATTAAATATAAGCATTAACTTTTTGCTGATAGCTTATCAGAAACAATTAGACTTGAAATATGGGCAATACACCTAATGTTTAAAAATCTAAGTAGAAGCATTAGAAGCACAAAATAACCCATTTTCATTAGCATACTCTGGAGTTTTTCTGCCGAGCACAACCTCAATTTTCACTGGTATGGTGCTTCTCAGGTAATCAAGAATCTGGAAGTTTATCTGGACTCCTCTTTGTAACCAAAAGCTTGAGCAGAGTGGTTTTTTTTGGAAGTGGTTACAACATTTCAGGATGGCTCGTGTTTTTGCCAGTTCCTCCTGAAGCATCAGATGTATTCTACTGAGTATTTGCGGTGTGCAGACAACAAGAACTGTTGTGGGCCATCAGAAGATCTCACAACTTACAGCAAGTGCTTATTCCTTGGAAGGACAGCTTGATCAGCATTTATGCTCATTAACTTGATCAGGGATATGCTTTCTTATCTACATGCCAATGCCAAATATTAATTAATTTTATGTAATTTTTCATCAATAGCCAGATAGATCTAACAGATAATTAGACCTAAAATACCTCTGCAGGACTTTGAGCTCTGCTGCTGTTTACCTGAAAGCACAGAAGGGAAAAACAGTGAGCAGAGCTGCAGTGAAAAGAATTATTCGTAATTAAAGGTACAAGGGCTAGAAGGAACCAATTTCTTCAGAAGGTGTGTCTGACAACATACAGCAAAACTACGTAACAACTGGTAAGAGATGCTTTTCCTAGACCTAACATTTGGGTAAGCAGAAGTAGCAAGATGATCTGAAATAACACCATCTGGTGAATGCCCGTTTCCTTCTTCAGCAATCAAGACGTATGTGTAACTATAAACAGAGTATAAAATAGAAATAATGCAAAACTACTTTTCAGTCAAATGTTGCACAGAATGAACTAACAGCTACTCTGGGAATGCAGAAAAGAATGATCTTAAAAATAGCAGGCCATTTGAGCAAGCTGTTCCTATACATAAACAAACACTGCAAACAGAAAGCATGTTTTCTGCAGAGCCGTGGACAGGTAAACTTAGTCCCAGGCTGGAGAGCAACTATTCTGACAATAAGATGTAGCAATGATTTAACCGTCACACACGAAAAGTTCATCCCTTGACAGTGTGAAGTCAAGCCTGCAGGACACCTGTGCATGCCTTTAGGTACAAGCAGTCCCACCGGTGCCAGTGAGAATTCCCAGGTTTCTCCTGTTGAACTGACTGACGTGCTTTGCTGGATTGCACCTAGCACTGGGCTACCCAACCACTGTAGAAGACAGCCAAACTACAGGAGTTTGCCCAAGAAGGTGCACTTCTAGATGTTTAATACTGTTGGCGGTGGCAGAAGTGAATACACATGGAAGTTATTTAACATTTAGCATCAGTCCTGCGTTTTTTGCATCAGTGTTTAGCATCCTAGCTATAAAAAGTTGTGATAATAATTGAGACCTCAATTTTTACTGAGTCTGCTCAGTATTATTTTGCTCACTGTTATTTTGCAGTTGATAACGGATTTGCAAAATCCTTGAAAAGACAAAAAGCAGCACTGGAAGTTGAAAAAGCAAAGCCACAAAATCTTAAATCCAGCCTTACCTGGGAAGTGCCATTTATTAACAACTACAGACATCTGACAAGGAAGAGAATTAGTGTAGTCTACCGAGTCCCCAGCCACACCGAAGTCGACAAAAGGTATTTTGAAGATGCCGCTGTGTTCACTAACAAGCAAGTTGGAGAAAAAGGTGATTGAGGTTTTGGAGCACGTGTCATGAGGAGAGGCTGAGAGAGCTGGCATTGTTCAGCCTGGAGAAGGCTCAGATTCCTCTTAGTACTGCCCAGTGACAGGACAAGAGGCAATGGGCAGAAACTGGAATACAAGAAATTGTGTTTAAACCTGATAAAAAATGTTTTATTGCAAAGGTAATTGAACACAGGAAGAGGTTGCCCAGAGGAGTTGTGGAGTTTCCATTCACGGAGACATTCAGAACTCCACGGGGCAAGGTCCTGAGCAACCTGCTCTAGGTGACCCTGCCTTGAGCAGAGGGGTTGGACTAGGTGATCTCGGACATTCCTGCTGACCTCAACCATTCTGTGTTCTTTGAAACGGATTCAACTCCATAATCACTTTTTGCCTTGTGTTGTCTCTCTACACACATCAGAAATTTTATGAGCTCTCCAGACTACCAGACACATACTGAAAAACAGGCAAGATATCTGGGCATTTGTGTTCTATCCATGCTATGAGTTATGAAGTGCCCTACAAAAGAAGTTTTCTGTAATTTTGTTTTTACCACATTTTTAGTGGCAGGTAAGCTGAAGAATGTATGTTTCTATTTGTAAGTAATACAAAATAAGCATGCACAATACTAACTTTATAAGTGCTATCGTGGAACTAAAAGTGGATTTAGCAATGAAAATAATAGAAAAGCAAAGGGAAGCAGATAATTGTAATTATCAAAGGAGATAAAAATTGAATTACACCTTCAGAGGGGCCCACATGCGATAAAATACCAGAAGAAGCTGAAAGAGATGATTTTGTACGTGTTTGCTGACAGAGTAGCATTCTTCACTATGAATTACAGCTTCTCGTATTTTTATCCAAGGAAGGAGTTTTGTTCTTTCCAAAGATTCTGAAGGTTTTCAAAGCACATCAGTGATCTTCGCTACGTTGTTTGAAAGACACACTGAAACAAAGCTAAACCTTGCAGCTGGAGTTTGACTGAGCGAGTGGGAACTTCAGAGCTCAAAAACTGAAGTTACAAATCATCCCAAAGCAGTGGTAACTTCAAAACCAATGAACAGTTAATATTAGCTTTCCCTTTTAGAACCTATTCAGTACTATCAATCCTTAGCAAGAGAATGCCCAATTTACTGCAAAAAAAAAAAAAAGAAAGAGTGTTTCTGCAAAGTTTCAAGAAAACTCAAATTATTTTATTCACAAAAGCAGAAGTCAATAAAAATATAGATATCCTGATCAGTTTTACAGACCATGTTCATTTCTTCTCTCCTTCACTGACAGGCAAAGCATCATGAAAAAAAGAAGTAACAAGCATTTACATCACAAACCATTATTAACACAGATTCATGTATATGAGCAAATGTTTTAAAGTTTTTGCATATAATTATAAATACAAAAAAAAATTACAGCTCCAACAAACATTCCAAGAAAAACAGCTGTCTTGTTTTTCCCTTTTTGTTTCTGTGCTGTACTATTTTTCAGTGGTCAAGAGTATGTGCTGTCTCACTGGCATTTAACAAATAGTTTTTGGTTTAAACTGAAATTTAGCATGAGCTCACTGCACTCCTTCAAGTGTTTTTTTTTTAATTCCAAACCCCTTTATAGATCAAATTAGGATGTTTGTGCTAGATTACTCAAGCGATGCCAAACAAACTGTCTACATTGCTACTAATAGCATCAGAATGCTTTTTTTTAATTATGAAGCACCCCACACAAAAATAACTGAAGATATCCTTGTTGTTCAAATCAAACTTCTGTCAGCTCAGTGTTTACGCAGGAAACTGGAGGCAAATCTTTCCTCTTTCATAGACATAAATTCTCCCTAGAAATCATGAGTGAATTTTGTGAAATTTATAGAAGTCTGGCTTTCAGGACCAGGATGGAGGACAACTGAGATTAAGGAACAAGGCCAGTCACGTCTGTTTTGGTTTGTTTTGTTGGTTTTTCTTTTAATCTAGCTAGTAGGACTAAACCCACGTCTGGAAAAATTCTCACCGAGATAAACAGACCGAGTACTAATTTTATTTTTTTATTCCATTTTTATGCCTTTTAACTTTGGAGAGATGAAGAATTTGCGACCTCTTCCACCGTAAAGCTAAACCTTGACAAAAAATGTTTTCAAAACAGGTTACAAAATTATAAAACAAAAATAATTTGAAAACAAAAACCAAACAGGAACTACTGTCATTTTTCAAAAAGCAAGTACTGAACTAGGAGGACAAAACACCTAAGTACAGAAATTGACTTTAAGGAAGGGCTGTCTTCCACAGAAAACAACTCCAGACCCATATTATTACTGCTCTAATTCAGATGATCAAAATCTACAATAAGACTTCAGGTTACTTGCATGCAAAGTGCTTCCTGCCTCTGCCTACCTAAACTCTGGGAGCATCACTACTGGGAGAGAGTTCGCTCTTCTTTTAAAATTAAAAAAAAAAAAAACCAAACCCAAAAAACCCCCAGAAAATCCATTTTCATATATAAACACTTCTTGCTATGTAAGAGCTACGAGAGATCATTTCAACCACCCTGCTCCTCAGGACATGACTAACTCTACCTATATTATTTCTCATACCTTTATCTCCTGTTCCTTAAAATATCCAGCAATAGATCACTGAAAAGCAGGGCCTCGTGCTTCATCCTGACTAGACGAAAACAGCTGACAGTCAGAACTGAAAGCAGCCGTTGCCAAAGGAAAGCCCTACCCTCTTCTTATTGCAGTCTGGATACCGAAGGTGGTGCAAGCTGTTGCAGCACAGACTTTCAACTGACTACCTGCAGAATGAGATCTAGGCTACAATCCCACAGTCCCGAGTATGTCAGAATTTCGTAAGTTAATGTACAGAACATACAAAGCAAAATCACCAAGTCCTACATAGTGAAGAAATAATAAGTGAGAGTATTTTCAACAAACTCAAATTCTCTACTGAAGTCTCCTGCAACACTGTGGTTCTTGCAATTACACGACTACACCTATCTGCAACTCACACTTCCCCCCAGGCTACCCTCTCTGTTGAGCTTGCACCCATGGTAACAGACAGGAATAGTGTGCACTGTCTCCTTTTACAACAGCAGAAAGCATACATTACCAGTCATGAATACTTGGCATGACTCCATCACAACCTTCAAAATATGAATATTTAATAGAAAATTTAAATTTAGTTTTACAAAAGACAGATACAATTGCTACATTGGGTAGTAAAGAATGGAATTGAAAAATAATTTCAAAATATTTAAAGCATTCGGTTCTAAAATAAATAATGCTATCTAAAAGAAGTGTTCAGGTTTTGTGATTAGGAGGAGGCAGTTCCACTATTACTGATCTCTTTTTAAACTTCTTTATAAGTTCCATAATTTATGTAGAAAAATATACAAGAAAAGAATTTGGGGATAAAGAATAGGTTGGGTATGTAACATTTAACATAAATAAAAAGCCTAAAGCAAAACTAAAAAGAAAACCAAACATTTTATTTCTGTACATCAAGACTACAAATAGTATTTTAACACTTCATTTATTACCCAAATTAAGAAATTACACATTTTTATATGGTTACTAGTAAACATCTGAAAATCACTCAGTTTCCCCATATTTAAAAGGATATTGCTGGTTACTGCTTATTAAATATGAAATCCAACAGAGTTTCCAGTAACAGCAAAATATTTTTTTGCATAAGAGATGAATAAAAATTTGATTGCAAATTCTGATGATTTAAAATATCAAACTAAAGTTCAGAGGGATGCACTTATGAATCTTACAGTTTGATCTACAATTCCTTTTTTAAATTGACTGCAGTTTGCATATGAATACCCAACGATGTGCCTACTACTAGAGGATCCATTCCTTCCACATGAAAGCAAATTTTTTCCCAGATATCAAATTATATTAAGCAGCATATTCCCACCTTCTTTCCTTAGCAGAAATACTGCAGGCAGATGGATATAAAAGCTGTTTAATCACAAAAAAATAATGAATTTGACTACTGTCTACGGCACAGATATGGTACTTAAGATGGAAAGAAACAATAGGGAAAAGGAATGTGAACACCACAGGCTTCAAATATAAAAGATAAAGCCTGATAACTTTGGTTCAAATAATTTTAATAGTTGTTACATGTATATTTTTCCAAAGTGATGACTTTTATATGTACTGTGTATGCAATAGGAGTCTGATACATTTAAAAAAAAATCTGTACAGGCACAGAAGACAGAAACAGATAAAACATGGATAGTCACATCCACTCACGACAGTGTTCAAGTGATAATGACGCAGCCAAAGGTTGAACTTAAAATAACGCGACTCTGATTTCTCCAAGGTATTTCAGAAAGCACAAATGGAATATTATAAATGTTTTCTCTCAGTGCCTACCATCTTGAGGGAAGGTAGTATAAAACAAAATCAGTTCTGCAACAACTATGATTTGTAAACAATTCTACAACGTAAGTAAAGATGTTAGGTTATCGGTAATGAGCATTTTCATCCTCTCAGTTCTGGGATATCTGCAAACATCTGCTTCACTTCCATCTAAAAGATTAATTACAGGATGTTAGCCCTGTCTCATCCCAATGCACTGCATGGTACACAACTTTATTGCCAGTTTGTGAAATTATTTATGTTTGAACAGCACAAAGCCAAAGCTTCATCTTTGGTTAATTTCACTGAGATGTCACTGTTCTTTAAATGTGCTTTCTTCGCATAAACACAGAAAACAGCCACACCGCACACGGCATTCATTGTTTTGAATCATAAAGCAGTGTCAATGTAATATTAATTAATGAAAGCTAACTAAGAAATTGTGTTTAAAAATGAAACCTATTTGAGGGCATTTGATAAGACACAAGAGCTGCAGAAATCTAGACAGAATTCCCTTAAAACTGCTTGGGTATGGGTGCTGCTTATAGAGTAGGCACTGGTTAGTTCCTCTGCAGATCATCCAAATAAGCATCAGTTCGACTCAGCTTAATTCAAATCCAGCAGCACATTCAATGGCATAAAGAAGCTTGCTTCGCATAAGATTTTCATCATAAAACTCAGGAAGCTTCAGCAAGTTCATGCAGGTACTGGCAGTAGGCAGCCTGTCTAAATCAGATCCTCCGTTGTGAATGCAAAATGCAGGATATAACTCCTGAAAAATGCAACAGAAAAAAACATATCAAAGAATACATACAAGCCAAAACCTACCCGTAACAGCTGGCACAGATTTCTAGGAAATAAATTGTTAGATTAAAACCTGTCACAATGACATACTCAAATGGCGTTTTCTTTCATTCCTGATGGCCCCAAAAGCACTCTTGAATTGTGTAGTGCCTCCCTCGCCCTTGTCCCCACCAAGATCCATGAATTTGCAAAACACAAAGCAATTTATTTGGTTCCAAGGAAAAAAAATAATAATTTGTTATTGTTCATACACTCTATTCTGCAAATTTATGATGCTACAAAAAACAGTGAAACATGAAATGGAAAAAGTAATACAGCAGCATGCAAGAAATTTTCTGTTGTATTTGGGAGAAACAACTGGGATTCACAACTTCAGACTCTCCTTCCAAAGCCTCCCAAATGCCCACGGATGCTGTTTATTCTGTAGGAACAGGAAAATGGTGGGTTCCTGCTACACTGAAGTTCTCTGACAGTGAAATACAGGCTGGACACAGGGAACAACAGACCACTAGCAGTAACGGAGATAAATGGAAAAGGATGTTCTGCTGTGTTTGAATGACACGTAATATTTGGGACTGTATAATGGCACAGCTTCTTCTGAGAATTATACTTTCTGGTTTCTCCTTTCCAGGCAGGGAAAACACTGTTTCTCTACACACAAAAATCCCAACAAAGGCAATTTTGCTCTAGCTAATGATGTGCTACGCCAGTTACAACATTCTTCTGTTAGAGTTTAGAAGTATTCCAATTTTATGCACAATTTCTACACAAGCATTTACTTGTCACATTAAAGTGATGCTCTGAGGAAAAAGAGGATAAATAAGTGACCAGATCGAAGAACAAATTTGATACAGTACTACATCAATCTCTCTGTGACATCCAAAAAAAAAAATTCCCAAACAATGATCAAACATATCCTTTCAGTGTTCTAGCAGCTCTATCCTTCTAGAGCTTCAGTTTGTTAGCATACCCCAGATATAGAAAATAAAGTCTTCAAGTGGATGAGTATCAAGCCATCATCTTCCTTCTACTCACCACAGTATACAACGATATTTTCTTTGTTAAAAATCAACTGTCTGATACAATGCTAAAAGGCATTTCTTGCCCTAAAGGGATTTCTGTCTAAACTAATCTTTCAGCAAGGCTACAATTTATGAATTTCAAGACGAACAGTACTGATGACTTCAGTGGGTCTGTCCATGAGTGAGATTAAGCAAGTATTTACACTACCATGGTCTAGAACTCTGAATCAAGAGGTACTTTATATTCTCCAAATAAAGATCTAACTTTATTTAAAGCAACTGTAATCACAGAGTGATTATAAAGTCACTCTGCTGTTATTGGGACGATATTGATGTGCATAGTAAGTCTGTATGATATAAACTTGTCAAACCCTGATTATTATTCTGATGTGATAACTATTGATCTGAGGAACTGACTTCTAAGACATTTTATATGTAATATTTAATTGTTTTAATATCTGACTTTTTTCCTTCTGAGAAAGACTATAGTGAAAAATATATTTATTTGTTACCTCTAAAGCACTGCTTTTGCTGGTAAGAAAGTATTCATTTTATCAAATGCCTGCCTGAGGTAACACAGTTCTGATTTTAGTAACTGGAAAAAAAATCCCAGCTCCAAAGGCAAAAGGTCAATGAGATGCTAAGCTAAATTATTGTTCAAATGGAGGCCTTAAAAGTATTTCATGGCTAAAATGCTGCATTTTTAGTGTTCCTTTCAAAATGCTAATTGAATTCCCCTACTTTAGCTTTAAAAATGGAAAAATGAAGTTCTAAATTGAAATGTCATGCCAAGGGCACCATTTGTTGCATAATTAAATACTGTACAGCGGGAAACTGCAATAGTTTCGAAGTGAAAAGTATCATCAATTTATTATGTGACCTGATTGGAACTTAACAATTTTCAACCACACTTTAATGATTTTTTTTTTTTTTTGTCCGTAGCAATCACATTTATTAAACTTATTAAACTTTAATTAGCTTTAGTAAATGTTATTCTGAGTCTGAATCTGGCAGTGAGAATTTAAAATTTTTAAATGATGCAAAGCCTGACTGTGCTATCTATAAGCTATGAATGTCAAGACATTTCCTTATCTTAAATGAACATGCATTAACTTTAAGAAAACGTGAAGGTTCCACAATGTAGAGCATACAGAAGATTTCAGAGTGAGAAACTGAAACTGTGTTCCTCTCAGAAAAATGTAGTACCCATATTAAAACCGTAAACAAATTTTGAAGATAGTTTGCGTTAACGTCTGCCATCAGCATAAATATATACAGACAGCTTTTTGGCTGGTAATACTTGGCACTCCTGCAGCTTCGCACTCTTCACCTTCAAAGCTCTAAACAACACACTTATCATAGGCTACCAAGACATTATTGCTGATGACAATGCCAATTACCCCGTTCCTTTTCTGGCAAGCATTTCCTGGCAAACCCCTGGTTTGTTGGTAAATCCGTATTAACAAACTACTACTGCAAGTGCCACGCAAGTATTGACCTAACTCCCGCTCAGCGCTGCCCAGCAAAGCAGCAGTAATGCCTTTTCACTCTGCTCTCTCTTGCCAAGACCGCTGCATGTGGCTGAGCTTGCAAGTCCGTTGTACAGTGAATTAATCTTTTAACTTATTCCTACCATGCTGAAAATCTGATGACTATTTTACTTCCATTTTTTCCTAGCCAAGTATGTTAAAGTCAGGTTGTGGCCTATCCCCCAAGTACACACACAAACTTCAGCTTTCCACATTTGGCTTCGCTACATCCTGTTTCTAATGTGTCGCTGTCAGCCTTAATATTTTTAGACTTTTGATTCACTTCCTCCATCTCTTCAAATGTCACGCTGGCTACTTCAAAGCCGGGTAGCTACATCTGCATTTCCTCTTCTCCCCTTGTAATTAAAAAGGATGACAACAAATGGAGACTTCTCTTGACTTTGTTTCCACATGGTTGTTTCCCAGTTCTCCCTTCATTACACGACTGATGTGCACTGTCCTATCTTGGTCTCATCTCACCGTTTTCTAACTGTTCTTCTCACTGTCCTATAAAATCCTGTTTGTTGCTAGAGTACTGTACAGTGATATTCACACAGTCTTGGAGAATTCAAGAGAAATGCTGGCAGACTTTTAAATAATCAATCAATGAATACACCCTAGAAAGGATTCAAGTGATTAAACAGCCATCTCTGCTGTCTCCATATCCAAATCTAGTCACCCCAGGCTCTCTTTACTGTTAAAGGGGATATAACTAGTATGCTTTGTGGAATGTAAGACACGATTCATTTCATCCTGAAGTAGACACGTAGAACAGTCAGACAAATTACCAACGGAAAGTGCTCACTCCTCTCCTAAGTGCCTACAGAAGGAGTATAGCTGAACTATAGGTTATAGATACTTAGGTTGGAGGATACGTTGCCTATCCACATGCTAACAGCACCACACAGCACTTGATACAGCAGCTGAAGGAATTATGCAGAGTGAGGCTGCACACAGGTTTACAGAACAACTGTACCAAAGGGAGGTTTAAAGGATCACATGTTGCAATGGCAGTGCTGCATACCCACAGCAGCTGATAAAGAAACAGGAAAATAAACAAAAGGATTGAAGAGGGAAGAGAATGTGAAGTTCCAGCATAAGGGGATAGATGGAAGCCAAGGGCAAAGGGCCACGCTTCACTGCGGAATGTGGCACCAAAAACAACTCTTCCACTTCAAAACCTTTCTGCAGCCTGGGAAAAAAAAAAAGCTGTTAAAGCTACTGGGAGTTCTTTCACCACCTCTAGCAACTGATCCACATACTACTGTATGACAACCTACATACGCTTTTCTACATTTTAAATCATTCACGTGTCAGAGGTGTGAGACTGAGACCACTGTGATTTCAATACTGGATGTGTCTTCTTGTCAGTTTTCCAGAGGAAAACTGTATTTATGAAAAAAGTAAATCATCAAAAGTTTGAAAATTCTAGAATGAATTTTGTTTAATTCAATAAGAATAAAACAGTGGTAAGTACCACAAACATCTAAGTCGTGTGTGTGGAAGAGGAAGGTGGTGGTGGTGGGTGTTTCATTTTTTACTTCTGATATCTTTACCATTTGTCACCCCCAGGACACTTCACAGGAAAGGGCCCAATTCCTAGAGCTGAGAAGAAATTCTTCTAGCATTTGCCTTTCAAGTATTTTTTAAAATGCTGATAAAGTAACCCAAACAAAACCCCCCAAAAACCCCCACCAGAATGAACTTTCACAGTACAATTCAAGAAAAAAATGTGCAAAATTCCAAGTATGTTGTTTCCACCTCCAGGCTATCACGTGTATCTGAATTCCTTGTTCCTATACAAAATGTCAGTATCTGTCCCTGAACTATTTCTGTAATGAGCAAATGTTCATTCAACACCACTTATTTTACAAAACAGCTAATAAACCTTCAGAACTTATACATTACTTATGGGTTCATCTACCTATTTTACCTAATAAATGTAGGAAATTAGTTACTATCCCCTACTAATTAAATATTGTATCAGAGTATCTTATCATGGGAAAATTTACTAAGTACACGTACTTGAATTTTGTTCAGCAACAAATCTTATTCTTACTTGTAAGAGACTAGATGATGTAATGCCTATATGTGTTCCATATAAGCCCGCCTTTGTATTAATTTTACTAAATAGTACAACAGTAAACATGCTGTTGACCACTGTATTAAAGGTGATGGTGTTTGCTATGAAGCAATTTATTCTTTTAGTTTCTTACAGAAAAGCATTGACTGGTCCCACATTTTAGAGGAAATGAAGTCCGTGGCCGATTCTTAGCCAGAATTTTGCAGCCCAGCTGAAACTCACAGGTAGAATATCCCCAGAAATTAGTTTGAAAATGTCTTCAGCCTCTCTTCAGTTTTATAAGCTGTAGACAAAAAGTTTCTTCATACTTAAGCTTCACTGTAAATAGCAATCTAAAGATAGCAGCAAAATATTTAGATACAAAGGGTAACAAGCTGTGACCCTATAAGCAGATAAATGGTAATTAGAAGGAAACGCTATACATCTCCTGCTTCAAATGGTTAATTTAAGAGGTTCAAATTTAATAGCTGCTTTTATATCCTCAATCCTCTTTTGCCCTATTTAAAAGACGTTATTCTTAACTCAATCTGTTCCTTGAAACTGGTAGCAATACTGCTTCTGTACAATAACATGAAATGGCAGCAAGGGTCTTCCATGACAAAGAGTAAGTGCTCTAACCAATGTGGGTTTAGGCTTATCAAATTTTGCAGTTAAAATAGAAAACAACAGAACAACATTTCATGAAATATTTTAAAACTATACTCATTATACACCCAAGTGCAAACACTGAAGCTCTTTCTGTAGTTACAGAGGAACATTCTTCTCGAATTGTAAATGCCTACCGACAAGAAAAGCTTGTATCACATCTGTAGTGTTTATAGAAACTTGCCCAAAAGTTGGGAAGACATATATACCTTAAACCCCAGAAGAGGCGGTCGAGAGCAGCTTGTTACAAACTTGAGTAGTTTGCGTTTCTCTTCATCAGTGAAGCTTTCCACAACTCTCCAGAATATTTTAATTACAGGATGGTCTGCCGTGTAGCCTCCTACAATGAGATTTAAATGATTTATAGGTAGAATAGTTTTGTGTAAGAAATAAGTTCTTCAGAAAACCTAGCATCAATCTTGAAAAACTTGGGGAAAATATTAAAACCAGCAGGCTTACACTGCTGACTTCTAGTATCTCTAGATCTCTTTGATCACTGCATTTTGAGTTTTTCATTCATTGCTTACCTATGGCTACTATTTCCCTCAGCTTCTTAACTGCAGCTTTCTTCACTGAATCCTATTTGTTTATTTTAAATTAATTTTATTTAGTTTAGAATTTACCTAGTAACTTTGGATTAGTGCCTTTTACTCCAAGAGTCTGAAAAATCTGCAAGGCTCAGGATGTTATTTAATGAATCAACTTACCTTGAGGTCAGCTCAGATGTGAACTGATGATACAGTAGTTACGTTTTGATTACATGCATGATAAATGCAGGGAAAAATGAAGTAAGTCTCACAAGGAAAAAATATGAGCTCTCTCTTCAGGCTGTCTGAGAAATGGTAAGTATCTGAATGCAGTGGTAGAAACAACCATGCCAAAGTCATCTGCAGAGTTATTTTCAGGGCAACCAGACACAACATCGACTAACATCCATTTAGAAAAGGAATTACATGTCCTCTAATTATCTGGCTATAAACTTGTATTTAAGTGTACAAATAAAATAAACTGCACACCTCTATCTCCCAGCATTTATAAAATTAGGTTGCAATTTTACCCCACCTTCTGAAACACAGGCCTGTCTAGAGAGTTCAGCCAAAGTTAACAAGAATGACCCTACAACTTTTTTTTAAAAGCTAGGATAAAAAGCAGTTTATTTATTCCTGAGTCAGTCATAACACTTTTTTTTTATTCAAGTAAAATATACTTACCTGAATAGTTTGTGAAAGATTTAAGGTCATCCAAACTAATAGGAACCTGGGCACCAGAAATCAGGACCTAGCAGTGAAGGAAATTAGACAATTACATTACAGGCAAAAATCAGCATTTATTTCTGTTTTCTGCAGTTTTAAGCAGAAGTACCTGTATTTCCTGTTGATCAAACATTCGAAGCCATTCAAGATTCACAACATTGGCCAGTCCCTGACGGAAAGCAAGGCAATGCTGTCGAATTTGTTTGTTTAACCTGTAGTCTGCCACCAGATGGATGTATGCGATTCGGTTAGCGCTGGTAACAGGAATATCTTTTCCACCTGGCTTCAGCTCAACCACCTATAAACATAACAGTTTTCATCATTTTGTTAAACTTTAGTTCTGTGTGCTGTAACCGTAAAATTGAACTGCAAAACATTCTAGTAAGTGATGTAGATATTTGAAGTTTACTAGAATATACTCAAGAATATTCAGCTCAAAATAAGATACAAGATTATGAGAAGTTATAAAGGTAGGTTTTTCCTGTTTACTCATAAGAGCACATTCTATAGCATCCAGTTTTTAGACCTAGACCTCCAGCTGCTAATGCAGCCGACGGCATGGCCCTGTGGTTTACTACCAGAAAGCAGATTCGGCAAAGTCAGAACTCTTTTATAGGGGACAGTGCGTAATACTAAATTCACCACTGCAAGTCAGACAGAAACTGAGGTGAAAATCTTCCCCTTGGCAGGCTCACCCCTAGCTTCACTGATGCTAATAAGTGTCCTGGAAGAGAGAGTAGCCTGTATAAGCACAGATCTCACAGACAGCATTCTCTCTCCAGTTGGATTAAGAAAGCTGTGCTTGACTGGCTAGGCTCGTCTCTAACTGTTTGGTGATCGTGAATTCTGCAGGATCACATTATGGTAAAAGCAATGTCCACTGAGTCAAAATTAAGATTCTGATACAAGCCTAATTTAGAGAATGATAAGCATTCACAATTCCTGCTGTTGATCATTCAAGTTGTACATGCTCAGTACTTTCAATAAAAACAAAAAAACCAATACCAACAAAAAAAAAAAATCAAGCCCAAACCTTGTTTTTCTACTGAGAAGCTTTGGTCCTTCAAGTACACCAAGATACCTCAGCATGGAATAATTTTTAATGGGGGGAGGGACAACGACACCACCAACCCCAAAGATACGTAATTGCGTTAAGATATAAATCAGCATCAACAGTAGTTGTTACTAAAACACTACTGACCTTTACATATTCTACTCTTTACTACAAGATGATGATTTTGCTGAGTAGTAGCCAAATCTGAAGGTATTATTTGAGTAGTAAGATGATGAGTAAAAAAAAAAAAAAAAACCACTGAAAAGCTGAGATACGGTCACCTTCTAAAGCCTTCAGCAAAAAGTTTGGTTTTTCTACACTCTGAAGTCAGCAATTTTTAAATTATTTTTGTTCTAAGTAACTCTGTATTTCAGTCTGTGGTAACAATCACATCTTCAGAACACAGAGAATTAAACACGTGAATAGTTCCTTTTGTAACATGCTACCTAATAATGCGAGCTGTTCCAGTACTACACAAAACACGAAGTGGTAAGATTAAAAATTCACAGCGCTTTTGAGCATTTGGATTTTTGCTTGATTCATAGGTTTTTAAGGCCAAGAGAGAACATTAAGATCTGTCAATCTGATCTCCCAGATAACACGGGCCAGAGGATTCTGTCTAGAGATTCCTGTATTTAACTCAATAAATCCATAGATGAGTTAGAGCACATTTTTTAGAGAGACAGGCAATCCTGGTGTAAAGACTCCATGTGATGGAGTATTTACCACTTCCCTTGATAAGCTAGAACAACCTGAATTACAATAGGTGTTAAAAATGTGTCTTACTTCCCATTTTAATCCTTCAGCTGCAAGCTTCTTGATTTTGTTACGCTTACAGTAAAAAAAACCTCATCAATACCCCACCATCTCTGGTGTAGGTAGCACTGACTATGTTTAAGTCCTATTCCTTGAAGAATTAAGTAAAATGAAGGTGTCAGTTTAGCTGACTGTTTCACACTCTGCACACATTAGTTTGCTCCCTCCTGAGCAAGTCCCCTTCAACGAGAACCATGGACACAAGAGGCAGGATAGCCTTCTCCAGGGTCTGCCCCGTGAGGAGCCTGGCATGCCACGCAGCCAGCCAGTCTAGGGGGTACAGGCCAGTACCTGCTGCCACTGACTGGCCTGAGGGCGAGGATAGTTCTACTGCTAAAGTCCACAAGGAATATTAATAGAAGTATGGGACACGTTCCACACTGCAGTGGAAATATCTGATGAGGAGGGGCCCCTGTGCTGCTAAGCTTTCTCCTCTGCTACTGCAGGCAACAATGCGGTCTAGAAATGTACTGTGTTTCATCCCACTACAGTAGTCTTACTACTGTCACTGGAAAGTTAGTCAATAATTGGATTCATCTAATGATTAGAAACATTCTAATTTCACTTTGAGTCCAATGGGTAAAGTTTGTTCATACCAACTGTTCTTACTTCAATATTGCTGTAGCTTAACCAGCTCTTTACCTTCCTCCTCAATTACATCCATGATGTATTACTTATGGGCAGCAACTTCATTAATCTTCCCAGAAATTTTTTCACTGAACTAAAATAAGTCAAGCTCCTTTAATTTCCTCCTATAAAATACCCTTGTACAAAGCCTAACAAGATCAGAAAGCTTTCTCTTACTTATTACCTAAGTTCCTGTCCTCTTTAGTGTTAGAGGATCAGAGCCACCAATGTGTTCCACATGAACAGATCACTCTTGAAACCTCAACACTACTTACATTTCGCTTTCTGTCCACTTACAAATCCCCTCTGTTTGTTTTGCAGAACTGCATAATCACCTGGTTTTTGTCAGTACTTCACTGAATACAATTCCTGTCTTTGAAGTATGGACAGATTGAATTTGACCATATTAAAGCATATTTGTATCACCCAAGCTTCTCTTAAGGATACAGACACCAACAATAAACTAACAAATAGTTATTATTCCACTTGCATACAGGAGTTTCTGTTAGGTCACTGTTTACACAAAAAGATGCCTGAACTGACTTCCTTCCTAAAATAGCAAAAGGGAACTACCGGCAGGGTATTCTAGAAAACTGTTGTGTTTTAAGATTCATCCCAGCACTAGGTGAAGTAAAACATCTAACCTTCCCTGCAGGTCAGCAAAGAGAGATATCAGGACACAGGACACAGATTAATTTAAGCTTATGTTTGCATTATAATAGTATTGTCTCCACAGTGGTATAAGGATGCTGGGAAAGCTGTATCCATTGCATAATAAAAGCTACTCCCAATGCTTACAACGTTCTTCCTGGAAATCAGGGGGAAAAAAAACCTGTTGATCTCTTTCTGACCACTAGTTTCAGAAAACAGGAATTTTTTTTTAAATCCTATTTTTGCTTTTATTTTTATATTTTTAATTAGCAAACCTTGATTTCTGATCCATCAACACCTCCATCGCTCCCCTTCCTCCTCTCAACCCTGCATCGCCACAAGACTGCAGCAGTTAACTGAATTTCCTGGGGTTTTCCAGTGATCTAGTTATCCATTTTCAGAGTTTGTCAATGTGAGTTTAATTCTGCCACCATTTTGTCAAAGTATCACCACAGTCTGAAACAAAAAGGCTAATGTAGCAGGAATAATAAATCTATTATGCCATAAAGGCTAAGAAGGACGTAAAACAGAAGACAGAAAATGGTAACACTTGGGCTGGCAGTAAAACGATACTAAATGTAGATGCAGTTCACTTTTTACTCGTTCGTTTTTTTCATGGCATTTTAAAGGGACTATTGTAGAATTCCCACTTAATTCTAAATGTCAGAAATGATTGTTGAAGAGTTCCTTTTCAAAAAGGCCACAACACAATTTAGAAAACCTAAAAAGATTTATTAGCTTGCATTTTTATTTTTATCCATCCAATTTTCACCACTAGATGGTGCAAGATAGTTACACAGGAGGGGCGAGAACAGAAAACTTCCCAACACATGCAAGGCTTGTGTCATCAGCTTAGTTTCTACTTTGTAGATCCAAGTTTAAAAAAAAATTAACTTGGTTCATTATCAAAATCACATATTTTAAAAGCACTTAAATCATATGTTTTACTTAGATAAGTATTCAGATCGTTGACAATGCCATAGATAACTAAATTTGATTCCATACTCAAAGTATGTCTTCAAAATGAATGGGAAAAATCAAAATGGAATAAAAAGTCCCATATTTTTAAAAATCTGCAAGAAAAGGTGCTTTGCATTTTTTAGTGATGGGGACAGAAGTATTGCATTAGGCCTCCGTCTGAAGGTTACATACACTCGGAACTACAGTTGCATGCACTTAAGGTTTTGTTGGCTATAAATTCAATTCTATGTTTCTGCAAGTACACACTAAAAAGAAAAAAAGCACTCAACTTACATTTATAGTCTTACTTAAGAAAACCACCACCATTTGTAAAAAAACAAAAAGTAAATCTCTTACGTATGGCTGCAGTTCAAGTGAAGGGTTCAGAAGATCATTTTCAGTTATTGTATCTACTATTTTGAACATTAGCATAATAATGAAATACACACCAAAAAATCAGGAAAACGGTGAATAACATAATATTTGTCAAGCAGAATTCAGGGGATTTATCTTGCGGCTTATTGATAATCATCTGTCACACCAAGTCACTTTGTAATGGGATTATGGGCAGACAACGGTAAGCCTCTGTTGGCAGACAAACTTAATGCTAAGCTGCTGTTCACGCAGATCTGGCAGTGGCAGCTGCTTCCCAGGATAATGGAGGAAAAGGTAATATTTCGAGGGTAAAGTGGGAAATATTTTAGGAAACAATAAGGGACCTGTCATCTAGGTATTCTTTTTTTGTGTATGAAGACGTAAGACATATCTCCAGTGCAATTTCAAAAAGCATTCTTACAGATAGTCAAAAACTCTTACAAACTTGTTTTTAGGACAGATGAAAATATTCTATCTCTTCTCTTGGACTCTGATCATCTTTGTTCACATCACCCCTAAAGTTCCTCCCCCCCTTTCTGAAAACAAGTAGATAAAGGCTTGCTTTCTTTCCCTGTCATCTGCATTCCAGATGTTCAGGCAAGAGTTCCAGGTAGGAGACTGCATCTGAATGCCTAAGAATGTATTTGCCGAAAGCGTTATAAATCTGCCTGAGAAGGATCAGCCTCAACTTCAATATTTTGCTTTGGAAAAACCTCCAAAATCATTCATCTAAGCCACTGTATCCTAGTAAAGAAGCTGCCAAGACAGAAACTTTCAGAATTATTTTGAAGGCCTCAAAATTTTCTCTCAGGGAAATTTAAAGGCAAAAACTCTCCTTTAGTGAGTCAACATATTTTCAGTAACAGCAATGGCATTCACTTCTGTTTTAAAAAGCCAAAAGAAGGTGTCCTGACACCAACTTCTACACTATATGGATTTCACAGAAACTGCTGCCACATTATTGTAGTGCTCTTCTGTGGATTTGTGCTGCTACACTTTATTTATGGAGTATTCTGATTACGGAATCTTCTTGTATTCAACTGTTCTGATCCATGGAATCTCAAGAATCAATGTTTGACAAGAATAGCTGGAGTGGACTCCTCTTCATAACGAGAGGTTATGGAATCTAACGTTTTTGAAGACGGGAATACATATTTGAATCTTCCTCTCTTCCCTTGGGCAGCCACAAAACTCACCTTCCTCACTGAGAGAGAGGGGGGAGGGAGGAAAGTCTGAAAAAAGGAGGCATTTTCTTGATTTTGTTAACCTTACACTCATTATAAGCATTTTATAACCATTTTATCACCATCTAATCTACAAGATAGAAGGAAAAATAAAATCAACATACACAGCTACTTGAAGGCACCTGTAACTATAAGGCTGACATTCTTTTGAGATTTTTTTACTGGCCACCATTTTATGCAGCAGATCTAAAAGTTGAAGTCTAGGCTGGTATCACTGCATTAGATAGTTCTTTATCAAAAGCTAAAGCTACTTGGGGGTTGGAAGATAAGGTTGATGGCATAGCTCCCCTAATTAGCAGGTCTAATGTGCAAATTATTAAGTACCTTTTTCAACTTCTGGTGAATGCACTTTGACAATAGTTTAATGGGATCTAAAAGCACATTACAGGATTGGAATCAATATGCTGATAATAGAATTCCTACCTTCTACTACTGACAGAGGCAACAGAGCCCCTTTTGAATGTGTCTTTCATTGCAGATAATGCTTTTGTGCCACAATTGCTGGATGGACACTGTCATGAGGATAGCTATTTACAATGATAGATTTATGATGCATTTATTGGGCACTAATAAATTAGACACTAAAGTGGTTGTTTAGCTGAAAACTAGAGATAATGTACATTCAACAGAAGGAGTGCAAATTAAGCTCTTTTCCCAAAGTGAATTAGCCTTACCTTGACACAATTAATTCGTATGCAATGGTTACACGAGTCAAATACCAGACAAAATGTATTTATCCATATGAGGTTTATTAAGGTAATGAAATGAAGTATAAAAAATAACCCATTGCATTAAAACACAGAAGACAGTGACAAGAACCAATTAGTTCTCTTGAACTACACTAACACACAGTCTCATTAAAAGATGGTTAATACTTCACAGGTATAGTGTTCTCCCTCCAAGTCTAAACCTAGCAATACAGCATCAGAATATTTAGTTTAACTTACAGTTCATTTAGTTACTCAGAACCTATTATATTTAATCTTCCTTTTAAATTTATGCCAAACAATCAAAAATGAGAAGTCTTGATAATACTAGCCATGGCCCTTAGAGAATATTAACAAACAAATTAGGCTTCTTTGCAACAATGCACTTTGTACAAGTTTTTGTTGCAGTAGGTAGAGCTGGCAACACCTCTTACTTGCATCTCCTTGTATGTTATTTCTGAGCTACTTCTCTTTTCTGTGTCCTTCTACCTTACTTGCTGAGGTAGGTTCTAACTTGTGTGGCTAATATTTGAGGATGTACAGAGCAGATGTATAAAGCATGGAAACCACAAGCTCTCCAGAAAACATTAGCTACTTTTCTTTTTTAATTAGAGACTAAACTGCATTTGTACTGGCTGCAATCAACAAAACTATTACTTTAAGTGCATTTAAATGAATGGCTTCAGAATACAAACAACAGACTTTCCCCCTCGCCCAGAAAATCCTACCTTAGATTGGAAACTGCCATCTTGTGTGTTTTGCAACCTAGTAACCAAATACATGGATGCTACAGAACTCAATTCAGTATTGGTCACTTAACAGCACACGCTACAACAGAGCAGGTGCTCTACTGTACAATATTGTACAATAAAGTAGCTGCTCTAAGAACATCCTTTCTGATACATCTCTATCACATGCCCTTATTTCAAGTTTTTGAATGTTTTTCTGAAGACAGTGCGGGTCAGAAGTTTTCATATAGGGAGCATAACCCAGGGGAAAAAATGTCACATGGCGTATGTTTAATATGAAACATTACTTATATCAGGCAACTGTTGACTCTCCCCTTCAATATGATTCAGGAACCCCAAATCTGTGGATACTATTTTAAAACTGTAATGCAATCCAGATTTTGGGATCTTCCAAAATGACAGGAAATGGATGACAGAAGAGTAAAGATAAAGTCCAAGCCTGATGCTGTTAAATCATAAGTCTTGGGCACCAGACTTGCTACGATTTAAGCAGCAGCAGAGAACTCAACCTAACAATTTCCAGGACTAGCTGCTGCACCTGAGAGATGTGCGTAGTCCCAGGCTTCCCTGACCAACAGGCACGCCCAAGAGAACCGCTTACGCACTTTTATAGCCTCTGTTTCTTCTACAAGGAACAAGGCTGAATTCACATGCTCCTGCATGTCACAATGTGGTCAGGTCTACTTTTTTGATCCAATTATTAAATACCATAATCAAGTATAAGTAGGGCATAAGTAGTACACAACCTTAATCCTCAAAAATGAAAGAGGAAGCATGAGAAAAGACTAACCAAGGAGGTTAACTGTATTAGCACATAAAGGCACACTTTTCAAGCTCTAGTGACATTGATTTTCTACTATGAACATACACGATCTTCAGTACTCAGAACAGAGCAAATAAAAGCCATAATCAAATCATATAGTGCAATTGTATTAAAAACTCATACTCAAGGACCTAATTAACTAGCCCTAACTGCTTTTTAGAAGCACTGAACACCCATTTCTCCCCTCTGACTCACCTGATGTCTCAGCCCCTCAAAAAAAAAAAAATTTAGGCCCTCTCCTTTGAAAACTACAGCTAAAGGAGACAGCGCTTCTCTCACAGTAAACGGTCATTATCATTTAAAACCATTCTAACGCTGATTCCAAAACCAGGCAGTACTTCTACGGTTTACATATCATCGAACTTTTGCAATTATTTGAAGTGCAATTAAAGAATCAACATAAAATATTTTGTTCAAGAAATTATCTCAGGCAATAGAACTTTTCATGTATGACTGTATGCAAACAATCACTATAGTTTACTACTTAAAAGACCAGACCTTTAAGTCATCATCAAAAGTTATTTTTTTTTAAATACAAGATTAGTTATTCTCTACTCCAAATATTGAGTCAGAATCCCGATGATGCCTCACAATGCACAGCACCTTTAACAGTTACTTCCTATCACTTTTAAATTAAAAAATGAATTAGAAGGGGTACTAATGATTCATCAGTCATACATAAAAGAAAAAAAAAAGCGAAAGCCGTTCTTACCTGTGCTTCCCCAAGGTCATTATTTACCACAGTGAAGTTTAGTCCAAGTTCTTCCACATCCCCTTCATAGCTCTTGAGAAAAAGCAAATTTTTGTACATTTCTGGATCTAATGAAGCTAAATGATGAATGTCAACATCAGCACTTGTCCCCAATAATTTTGAGAGGAAAAAACTAGCAAATGGCAGCTCCACCAGCATATTTTCATAAAGAGCCTGAAAAACAAAGCAATTAAAAGCACATTAGATTTTATTGTTGTACGTGCAGGAATTCTGATGGCTATTGTCTATTTCTCAACTTTTTGGTAATTCCTTCTTAATTTGGCGTCTGAGTAAGATCTTCCGGCATGGCAACAGCCCAGATATTGCATGAATTCAAAAATATTCATCCAAAGTTTGAAATTTGAATATTCTTGTGAAATACCAAGCTCCCAAGTTTTACAAATTAATTATGTGGTGATTTAAAAGGTACAGTCACTGTTCATCTGTCACTAATATTCTTGTCCAAAGTCTGATGGCAAACAGGAAGCATATCAATTGCATGGATTGGCAAGAAAAGCAAAGTTTGCTAAAGCATAATGCAACCACATCAGGAATGCCTTCTAAAAAAGTCAGCATCTCTACCATTAGCATTGTCACAAGCAATATTTTTCCATTCATATCAATTGCTGCATGTAAAATAGCCTGTCCCTTAAAAAAACTACATAAAATCAGTACATTTTTAATTAATCCAAATAAACTATTTCTCTTGCATGTTATACAGATTCATCGCTGCATATTTTTGGTGAATTCTACTGCTTAACAGCATCATCAAACCATCCTAATTTCCAAGCCGAGAGCTTACCAGTTATGACTGTATCGTATGTCCAGTCCTTCCTATGCCTGACACTGTCACACCTGTCAAAAGATTACTGAGCCAAAAATGAGCCTGACTCAAATATGCAGCACTCATGAAAAATTTATTTTTACTGTAAACTGAGTTTCCTCAAAAATTTTCAAAAATGCACATAACTCCAGCAATACCACTCGCAGCTGATCTACTGTATGACCACATTTCGATGTAATGCAAAGCAACTTTGCATATTTTTTCATACAATAAGTAACAACTTGTTGATTGGAAGAAAAAAGTACTTATGGTAGCTCTCAAAAGAAGGAAAGATGGAAACTCCAGAGCAAGAAAACTTGACATCATTTAAAGAAAGCCTACATGAATAAAGGGAAAATAAAAGACCATTGCCTTTAAAAAAACAACCCTGGAACATGCTGTCTGTGCACAGCCTTTCCCATTGTCCAGTTTGTTTGCTACATCAGCATCTCTAACAATGACAACCCAATCTTTATAGTATCATTAATATCACTGCCAGGCAGATCAGAAAAGGCATCATCAACATAACACCATTGTTTGTTCTCTTTTACTCTTCAAGAGCAGTGTTTTGGCATTACTTAATTCCTCCATAATCTGTTGCAAACTTAGAAAAGGAAGCACAATGAGCAAAAGAAGGAAAAAAGAAGAATAAATGTAGCTGTAATCACTCAATGCTATTGCAACAAAGACCTTAAGAAAAATATACACAATTCCTTAAACTTCTGAAAGAACATTTCTATGAGGTGAGTTAGACCTTGCAGAAAGAATTGAGAATAACGAGTTCAAAGCCAAAGGGTGCATTATATTTAGAGCCATATGATTTATTCAAGGTGTAGAAGTCGAAATCCTCATTTGTATAGTTGACTTTAAAAGCAAACTAGAGGGATAAATCATTAATTTGCAATGTATAAGGTCAGTGTTTGCTGTTCCTGCATTAGTAACAATAAAGCCATTGTAATTCCTTAAATATATCAAAGCTACCCGAATTTAAAATGGAATTCCATCTATGACTCATAAAATGTAAATGTAGAGGTGTAATTTTTTACACAAGGCAGGTTTAAGCCTTTAGAGCATTTAATATACAAGGACTAATAAATGATAGCACTAAAAACTATGATCACATCAGCTAAATGGATTATAAATTAAATTTCCATAATGTATGCAACTGAAATACAAATGTAGACATAAATCAAGGTATTTTCTAAACACAGGTTAATTACACAAATTCAAAACCTGTCTATTTTTTATGCAAAATAATCCACTTAGCATTTTTCAAACTGGTCTTAAGTCTTAGCCACTTGCAACACTTGATCCTAGAAGCCTATCAATAATTCCTTGTCAGGAAAAAACAGCAATAGGTATATTGAAGAAACTTGTATGTTATTTTTCAAGTGTCTGTCTTTTATGAGTGTTTATTGCTAGAAATTGTGCCAAAATTATTTGAAATAAAAAGGATTAATTATAGTAGAAGCTTTTTAATATAAGTGAGTGCAGCTGCAATGCAATTAATGCAAATTGTGACACTATCAGGAAAATAAATGTGAACAACATCACTGGCTATTTCTGTTTGCTGCCAAATAACTTCAGTAATTTACTACATTAAGAATCAATAAAAAAATAATGCATTTCAAATGCATCACTATTAATCTTCAGGTGGTTCCAAAGTGAACATTTATAACTTCATCTAAAAACTATATAAAGCATTTTTAAATAAACTAAATTGTGCAACTTGAGAACAACTTTAATTACTACTTCTTCTCTCAGCTACGTGATTGCAATATTAAAAACAAAGCATTTTTGGAAACAAGGCAAACAGTAGTGTTTTAATTAGCTTGAAAGTCAAGCTATCCTAATAAAGTTTAATAAAAAATGCACTAAAACCCTGGTAAATAAAATCATGAAAAATTCTGGGTTTTTTTCAAAGAGGTAAATTATACCATTAGAGCTCCAGCACTGTGCAGAGATGCTGAGAAATGCTCAATACAACCAAGTATGACTTAATAAACTGAAACTTCATCTTTCAGTTTCAATCTAATTTCCCCGTTTCTCAGTCAGCACAAACTGATCAAACTACCTGTTACCGCCAAAAGATGGGATTCCGCCCATTCCTGCCAGGGGGATGAAACCAATCAGCTTGCTGATTCAACTGGGTTTCTTTGCAGATTAATTGTTTGGGGTGCTTTCTGGGGGGAGGGATTGTTTGAAGTTGAGCTTTCTATCAAATCAGAATTAGATCCAGCTCACAGCTATGGCTGAAACTGGGCAGGAACAGCAAGACCAGTTGTTTCAATGGGAGCACAACCTTATAGCAGCCAGTTGCCCCTGGAAGTCCACCATGATGGGTATTTTTTCATACTGCCACTAATCTAATGGCCAAAAGGGGAGATTCACTCCTTCCCTCTTTTCCTTTAGTGAACTGTCTTGGGGAGCTGTAAGTTACCCTATTTTAAGCTTAGTTTTCTGCCTGTTCAACCCTCTGAACTGGCCTTCTGCATCAATGACAACACAAAGGAGGCAGGAGCCCAGCATCAGTGACAGGCAGGAGAATGACGACCACCTCCTACAGAGGTAACCAGCTGTCAGATCAACTTAGCTGCAATATAAAGCGGCACCATTAGAATATGCTTACATATGTACTTTAATACAATATGAAGTCACGCTCTCCCCACAGAAGCAGTCCTCTTTTTTCCTCCAACAGCCAATGAGCAACAAAGCCAAAAGAAGAAAGTGGCTTGCTCTTGGAGGGAGGTGACTTCTGTTTGACTGTAAAGACAGAGAAGTTCCTGGTCATACACTGCTTCAAGAGATCAAAGCCAGCAAGTTTAACCAATATATATTTTAAAACTAATCTCTTCTCAAACTTCAAGTACTCTCACCCATTGGCAAGTTTCCTTTAACTCTTACGGTTGTCACCTATGGGACTGGTGCCATTCCATGATTAATTATGAGAGTTCACATTCCCAATTTTCCTATCTAACAAGACCTTTACTTGATTGTCTTTACCCTGCAGTCCCATAAACTGAAACTGACTGCATCCAGGAAAAAATCCAGATGATAAGTCATGAAAGGAGCAACTGGTGGTCGAATATGACATTAGACTTCCAGTTTCTAATGTTGGGGGGGGGCAGGGCAGGAAGGGGAACGACACACAGACACAATTTAACAGAACCTATATACCTCTGCCTCCCCGAAAGGCTGGGCGTGTTAGCATTCCACTTTCAAAGAAGTGCAGTTTGCAGATGCAAGCTTGAGGCAAGAAGAGGCTAGTCTGAAGCAGAGAGGGGAATGTCTATATCAACACAAGCAGTGTAGTGCTCCTACCACTCCAGTAGCTAAAAGGTTATGTCTGCTGAAAGGGCCAACCTGGATTTCCCAGCACTATTTCAAACTCTTGTAGGTTTGGGATGCTCTTTAGGCAAAGTTATGGCACCCCTAGATAACCATTAAAATAACTTAAAAGCTTCTGAAACTACACAAAAAAAGCCCCACCTATTTTTCAGTAACAAATTAGGTGTTGTACTCTTCCCCCCTATTTTCACATTAGCTCAAGATTCCTTCCTTTTTTCTTCTTTTTAATGAATGGCTAGAATTAGTTCTTTCTGGTTAAAAGGCTGAAAGCAAGATTTCACTATGGAAGAAGTAGTATTCAGTGAAAGGAACTTCATACACCTCCCCCCTCCCCTCTGTGAAGGCTTGTAGAACACACCAGAAGATTAAAAACAAACAAAATAACAGAAAGTCTACTCTGGTTAACAGGTTTTGACTTCACACACAAAGCACACAGCCTGAAATCTATTGTTTCTCTTTTAAATAATATTAGCTAGTTAAAATTACTATAAGGCATCTAAATACTGTCTAGTTAAACTATAATTGATTGAAACCTGGACTAGCTATAAAACCTTCTACTCAAGTCAGCAACACAGATCACAACTTGGTCATCTAAAGCGAAAAATATTATGTTCAGGTACTGGACAGATACAAATATAATGTATGCATTCATTAAACACCTGTGATGGGGGGGTAACACATGGTTAAGGCCAACAACTTTCAGAATAAAGCTACTAATTGCATGCCTATAAAATATTCTGGAAGAAATATCAGCTAGAAGGACAGCTGTAGACAGTACAGAGGGAAGAAATATGAAATGTGCTGCCCTCTGAACAAGGGGGACTTTTTTCTTGTTTTCAGTGTAATGAGAATAATATCTGACTGGGACCATATAAGGTAACTATCATAGTATTATTTAAGCACTACATGGTCACTCAAGGTACTGTTCAGGTATGACCCCAAGATTTAGGAAACAACTCTTCAGAAAGAAAAGACTGCACCGTGTTTTAAAACTGGACAAACTTTAAGGTAGTCTAGTCATTTCAAACAAATTAGCTATATGTAGTAGAGGTTACATGCTGAACAGAGAACACATTGAATAAAGTTCAAATTGTATAAACAAATTCACAGATGAACGAACTAAACCTCCGTGACTGTGAGGCAGCTTTAATGCCTTTACTTATATTTTCAGGTCTACAATTAATTCTCTCATTATTTTAACTAAAATCTTTCTTAAGAAAAATACTTAATCAGTTATTGTTCTTGCTCTCCATTAAACCTTCACAACCCAGAACTCTATTTTAAAACCTAAACAATGCTACAGTCATACCCCTAGAAAGACACACGGCTTAAGGGCTGAAGTAGTAAATGACTGGGCTTAAATTCAGTTATCTCCCTAATCAGCCCCCAAGACCGTAACCCTTTCTATTTCAGCCATTTTAAACAGTTACTATTAAATAATACTTAGCACTTACAGAGTGCAATAGATCTTCAAAGCTGTACAGAACCATTAATAAAAATGACAGAAAAATAGCAAAACCATTAGAACTTCCTTCTACCTTATTACTTATATCCTAGATATATCTCATCACACTCAAAAAGCCTTGGGGGCCAGCAAGGCCTATTCTACCCTAATGAAAAAGATAAAACTAAAAACATAAGTTACAGTAACATGTACCCACATTTTTGAAGCGTTTTTAAAGTTAGTTTAGTAATTTTACAATCATTTCCCGCAGATACTCAATAATGTGCTTTAAAGTGAGCAAAACCAAAACTGATATTGTTCCTAATGTCAATATAGTGAAATAAACCTAATTATATCAGGTGTGTGTCACACTGCAGTATGTCTACTATCTGGTAGCTTTAAGTCACTGTTTCTCAGTTCTCTGGGCTCTACAGTAGCACAGACATCCAGATGCATTCGTATCACCTTAGTAATGGAGTATCTGGTACATCATCTTCCCTATATGACTGTGAAAATTCATAGTGTACTTTTTGTTCAAATACTACATGCCTCTTTTTTTTTAAAAAAAAAAACAGAAGAGTCCAAAATTCCATAGTTAGATGCCTAAAATTAGGCTTCTGAGAGAGATTTATTAACATCCTGAGATTCCCCCCCCACCCCGAAAAAATAAAGTGTTTTGTAAATTGGTTTTACTTGCGATTTCCCACTCCCTGGGAGTTTGAAGGTCAGTAAGTACAAGTTCATAGAAGTTCCACAAATTCAGGGTAGCAAAGACTCAGATGCAAGGGGCCTGCCTGTCAAATTTGCTGCAGTCAGTGTAAATATCTGAAATGGACTGCAGGTGTGTGGTAAGCACAAAACGAACTCATGACTGGACTCACGAACTCATTACCATAAAAATGTAGGGATCCATTTCCAAAGACTCCATTGGAGCATATCAAGTATAATGACCTTCAGTTAACTTTTAAATTAAAGTGGAAAGTCATGTTAGTATTTTTATTCTAATAATCTAGGATATATTTAATTTTATCACAAGAACTTTTATTACCAAAATAGAGTGCTTCAGAAATGTTGCTACTTACAGAAAACCACCATTTCATCAGGTTGGTACTTTCTTTCTGTTTTAATAGGAACAGTTACCTCTGTAACTTATGCCACGTATGATATAAATGGCTGTCAATCTCATTTGGAGGCAGGTTGAGGGATGGGACAGGGAAGGACTAGAGGTACCTGTGGATGCACTGGAAAACTGATAGTTACCATTTCACTACTGACGTTGCCGTAAAGGCTTAATAGATTTTTCTTGTCTCAAATTTAAACATAATTTAGCAAGAACTGAAGATAAGACACCTCCTCCCTATTTAAGTTCCAATCTTCTGAAAAACTGAAACTTTCACTCCTATATAACTAACTTCTGGATATGCTTCTAAGATGAATCCTATATTTTAATAGCAGTGAAACTAGTCATTTTTGAAAACAGTTCAAATAGTATAAAGAATTTCAGTAAATATTCCAAACCTAATTGACTGAAATGGACGTAGGTGTTTCCAACTGTGAAAAAAGATCGGGATACCATTACCACACACTCTAACTGTTTATTTATTCCCTGTCTAGGAACCTGATTTAGAGGCAATAAAATGCAATCAGTACACAAACCAGAAGCAGGAATCATCTGCTAATGGAACTTTTAATTGAGGAGTGACCACTGACATGAGGTAATTCTTTCCATGCAGAACTCCTTGCAGAGACCTCTATGCACTTTATCACGGTAAACAATCACTAACATATGCATTAAAGAAAATTTAAATACATTATGACCCAATAAATATCACAATCCATCAATACACACTTTTCCTTCCTAAAGATTTAGAGTTAAAATACCACATTTCAGTAGTCTTTTAGTGCTAGACATATATTTACAAGGTTACTACTAACATAGCTATTTGTAATCAAAAGATAATTGGTTATGTTAAATGAATCAGTACACAAAGGAATTGTCAAGCTGAATAACCATGTCAGAAAATAGATTCAGATTCGTTTACATCTACATTCATAAATCATGAAATAACTTCCATAAGGTATCGGTTTCGCTCTCTTATGATTGTGTTTCTGCACTGTAAATGCATAATTAAAAGAGCTTGCCACTTTATGTGGTAAATTCCTGATTTGGTTCCATTTCAGATGAATCAGGATTTTCTGAGACAAATGATCCTCAGCTAACTTGCTTTTAAGCAAAATGCTGAGTCTACAAAATCATGTGCACGGTAACTGAAATTAATAGAACAAAAAGTTTATACAAATTACCTCCTCTTTGTATCGGTATCACTAATTCCATACCTACCTTTCTAGGTACTACTAGTATGAATTGTGGCTGCAGCACAAATCAGTTAAGAGCATACTGATTTAACCCAAGCCAAAGTGGTTCTTAATTAAATGGACAGTAAGCAAAGGGAAAGGGTAGCCTAAAAATCAGAAGAAAAAAAACCCAACTACAAAAAAAAAAACCCACAAGCCCACCCTTCAACGTCAGAGAAACAGAAGAAGAATAGCAGCACAATGCTTCACACACCATCCTATCAAATATTCAACTATATGAAACCCAGTTCTCATCGTAGGATTTTCTTCCTTTGTTTTCTCTCTACAAGCTTTTGGAGCAAAAAGGGCACACAAATATGTTACTAGAAACATTTGATTGATGGTTTTTAACTCCATATGTGCAGCTTATTAATGATTTAAGACTTAAGGATCTGATCCAGATCTTGCTGTGAAAAGACTCCCTCCGATTCGATCCATTTTAGATAAGGCCTCAGGATGATTAAGAACTACTTTAGTTTTTCTGCAAAACGGATACTGTAGACACTGCTAATCTTAAAATTGTACCTTCCAGCCAGGAATAATATTTTGCACAACAAATGATCTATCACAGCTCTATTCAAAGTTACAAACAGTAACCACACGGCACACTCTCTAAGATGTAGAAAAATAACCTAATCAATAATTACTGGCCCCACATTTACCACTAGGGTAATTAAATTTGTATTTGATCTACTATTACCCTGCTAACGTTTAATTTTACCAAAAGACATATTTTATAACTTTTTCCAATTATATACGTTTAACAACATTTAGATATGTGCAAAGAACAGTCCATTATATCTTAAATCAGTATAGAAACCTATAAAAAGGCGTATGAAAACAAACAACTTAAACCTTTACCATATAATATCCACCAGTCCACACAAATTACTGACCTCCTATATAACATTAAATATTAATTTTCAAAGGCTAAACCTAGATTTTCTCATCTGTCATCAAAATAATGCTAAAATTTAAAATAAACACATTATTTTTGCTCAGACCTTGCTGCTTCTTCTATCAAAGCTCTTTATATGGATCCACAAAGGAAGGACTCAGTTCAAAACAACAATAACTCAAAACACATTTTGTTCTTTATACTGCCTTCCCAACCCTTTAAGACAAAAGCGAAGTCTTCACAAAACAAATCTAAATCTCTTCAGAAAACTCCAGTGTTTTCAAAGGACTGCAGATTCTACTGCTTAGAAAAAGAGGCTTTAATATTATATTTAAAAGATAGTTCTCCAGCAACTATGAATGTGTGACTCACTAGTGCTCTTCAATATGCTGGAATAAGAGAAGAGAAATGGAGATGGAAAAATTCAGTATAACCAAAGATGCTGCGTATATGAGACAAAAATTTCTAATGTCAGAAAGAGTCACTTTGTTAAAGGTGCAAAGACAATCATTGCAAAACATAATACATGCAAAGACTAGCAGGTTTATGTCAAAAAGGAAGAAGAGGAAACCATAAAAATTATCATTCTAATCTTTCTATGGGCTTCCTGCCATATTCTTGAACTAATGCTGATACTTCATGAAATTTAAGTAAGTTATCTTAAAAATTAGCTACTTGATGTCAAATAATTCCAAATGCAAAGAATGTCCTTTTCCACAACATCTGTCACATCAACATCATTGAATAAATGCAAATGTAAACTGGAAACAGGGAAAGATAATACAGTATACAGTCTGAGTTTAGGTCTGAACATGGTGAAATTCAGATTTTAATTCTGTATCTGTCACTGTTCTACTGATCACCATTTCTGTTGAAATGGTTAACCAGCGTTTCTCTCCTTCCAGGTTTGCAGCAGACCATTCAAGAATCAGCACGGGGAAAATCCTCACTTAAGATTCTCAGGTGTTGCTTCCAAACTTCCCTTCTCTGGCTATATTGCTTGAAGTTTTGGCAGCTGGCCAAATAGCAACTTTTGTGTTCTCCTCCTGAGCCAAGTCCACTACATGGCCAAAGCTGCAGCAGGAAAGCCTGCACGTGGAAAGATTTTTACTGCTGCCAGAACAACTACTGCATGGGAAAGGAAGTTAAACCAAATCAGGTGCCTCCCCACAGCCCAATCCTACCATACTGAGAGAGCAAAAAGATTACAACGTCCCATCCATATTTCTAGGACACCACGTGGGACTACAGGATTTTACTTTCCAGAGAGAACAAAGAGAATTTGGGACTAGAAAACCTCTGTCTGAATGTCCCTGACAGCCCAGAACACCCTCAGCTCTCAAGCAAAGCCTGGGACTCAAAGTCACTGCTATGCTGCCAGCGGGTGAAACTGAAAGGTTCGAGTTTCAAATTGCACTGGTGGTGGGAGACTGCTACCAGAGGTGGGCATGGTAAGCTGAGCTTTTACTTTTAAGGAAGAGAAAGGAAAATGCTTAAAAGGCACCAATGTTAAAATAATATTTACATTACAGAGTAAAGTCACTGAAAGTTGAGAAATGTAAACTTTGGAAGTGTTTGAGTAGCTGTTGTTTAAGCAAACTCATTTCTGCTTTTTTTTGAAGAATGATTTCAGACAACATATGCAATTACATGATCACATGGTATTATTTCTACAAGACCTTTTGCTCATGCAGTGATCAGTAAAAGTTGCATCGACAGCCATGCAGTTTGTGTAGTATATAGATTTCAACTTCTTCACTAACTACAAAAACACACCCTAATTAGTCAATTTATCTAGAGTTAGATTAAGTTTTTAGATACACCATTTTTAAAGGTAAGTTTTAAATTTACACGTTTCTACTTCTGAACCAACCAATTAACAAAAAAGATGTCAAGCTGTTAGAGAGAAGAAAAACTGAATTAGGTGTAAATCTATGGTACTGAAAGTTAAATGCATTTGGATATTAGTATGAAATGGTTACCAAGAGACAGAGAATTTCTATAAATTATTATATTTTAATGTATTTGTTTTCTGATAACATTGAAACTTCCTACGTGCGAGTTTTTGGTGGCAGCGCTCTTTACATACTGGTTTCCACAAATAAGAAATTGCTGTGGATGCCTGATTGCTTCCTTTGCATTCTATCTATTTTGTTTACAAAGGGGCTTTTAATAATCCACTATTGCTCTCAAATAACCCTGTGCAAAGCATAAAATGGACATATTTTTGAAAACGGGTGAGTGAGTATTCAATAACTTAACCAAGATCACAATACTGGCAGGTTTTGAATAGTATGGTCGTGCCTTATCTTTCTGTTTAATTCATCAAGACTCTAAATACACTACTAAAGAGGTGTCTGTGCACTTGGGTAGGGGTAATTATTAAGTAACACTGTCAATTCTTACCTTATGTAAATATACTGCAAATACAAAAACAATTTATGCTTTCAAAATGTTAAATAATAGATCCTCTGATTTTAAAAAGACAAAACCAAGGCTATACTTGTAGCACTCTATGGGAGATAAAACACATTTTGCAACTTCTGTCTTTATGCTAATATTTGAAATCCAATTACAGAAGGTCATGTGTTGTTTTGACAGAAGAAATTAAAGATTCAAAATTACAATTTTTTTTTTTAAATAATGTTTCAAACTTCCCCTTGACAATTGAGCCCTGTCCCATTCCTAGATAAACACTAAACATTTTTGGAGTGAAATAACTTCCTCACAATACCGCAGCAGTATTCGCTTCCCCACTCCAAAAACCTGCAGATGCAGAAAGAAAATGAAGCCTTGGATATGTAACAATAGTTTGTAATTAGGACCTATGTATTAGTACTGAATCCATCTCCCATTAAGAGCAGGAACAATCCTTCAGAAATTATTTTATTGAAATAGCTGATTTGAAATTTTCGTTATTTAACAAGTTTGGATACTGCAATAGCTAGGAAGCATTAGCAGAGAATTTGCCTACAAAGTGGCAGTTTAATCTACATCAGTTGACTGGCAACTCTAAAGAACAGCATTCTGTTTCAACAACTCAAGTCTGCCAACAGCATCCTTTTAAACCACTTCCAGCTACACTAAAAGAACATCCAACTATATGTTAAATCTCACTGCAAGTCAGCAGGATTTTAGCCTCCAAAAATAAATTCAGGCAGTTAAATGGGACTTTTACATCTTAAATACCTTCAGGTTTAGATAGCTGAGTAGCAATCAATACATTTTTTTTCTGAAATGGAATTTGTATTCCAAACTTTGTTTCACAATTATTAGCTTTACAAAAATTATTTCAAGGGCTTAGAAGGAAATAGCCTCAGTACTAAACCTGACTGTAAAAGAAAACTGAATGTAATGAATGCTTGTAATGGTTTCTCTCTTTTTGCTCAACAAGTGCGTATCAGTTTTTGAACATTCAAAACACCAAAATATTAAGCACTAAAACTCAAGAAAGATGCAAAATGTATGAAAAACCAAGCAGAGTATGTGAAAGTTAATTTGCCCATGGCTCTCAAGTACGGTAAAAGCTCATGGCAAATTTTAAATGCTAGCAAGAACTGTACACCTCATACAACTAGAAACTGTTTGTTTCTGAAAATACTATTTTCATATATGCCAAATGATGAAAATGTAACTGCAGTCAAATTCCAGAAACTCCAGGTTAAAAATCTCCATAAGCAGAGTAGTTCTATTGACTTCAATCAGTGTAACCTTAAGCAAGATGATAGACACAAAAGCAGACATAGGTACACTTTGCTCAACTGGCAGTCAGGGTATCAAATTCTTTGTACTTTTCAAGTATGTAATTAATTAAAACGAACCAGAAGTTTGGGTGGTATATAGAAATAATGTTCAGATCCAACATCTGAAAGTTATTTTTCCTCAACTCTAGAAAAATCATTTTTCCTCATCTACCCCATTACTGAATAATTTCAGTACCATTATAGCTTTTTATTATACAACACTGGTTTTACCTTTCCAAGCATTCTTCCAAGAAAGTAGTAATGTCGGGCATAGGAGTCTCCAACGAGCATCTGTGCAGCAGGGTTAGGGTAAAGAAGTCCCTCATTGGTGGTCTTAAAAAATCCCTGGTTAGGGTTAAATCCTGATTTAAGTAGTTCATTCAGAAATTCTCTGAAAATTCCACCACCATCAATACCAGCTTCATCAAGACCATGTGCATTAAGTAAGTGAACACGAATGCGCTTTTTTAGGTCAGGTTCTGCAGAGAAAGGAGAGAGAGAAACTCAAATACAACTATCTGCTTGAATTTTGTTTGATAAGAAACACATGTAACTACACATACAAACACATCTACACTAACTTTAGTTTGGAATATTCAGTATGTGAAACTCACTTTGTACAAAAGGTCTTGCTTTAAGAGTCATCAAAAGATAGAATGGAAGGATACTAGGTAGGGGAAGAAAAAAATCCTACAAAATATTTTAAAGGCCCAAGAATAATCGGAAAATTCTATTTATATAAAATGTTGTGAATGCAAGGTTCAACTTCCTCCTGTCTAAAGGAACCATCAATAAGCACTGCATTCCGTTAGAGAGGCTGACTGTTAAGCTACACCATTAAATACTATTATTTGAAATGGAACTTAATATTTTGATACTTTGGACTCATTGCTATGTCATGTAATTCCAGTGAGCAAGGTGTGGTAAAGATGGACATGTTCTGGGGCAGGTGTTCTGCTTGTTTCATAGAAGGCTGCTACTTAAGAAAGCAAGCAATATTTAGTCCTTGAACTATGTACGCTTAACGGGGAAGGAGGACCTTTTTGCTCAATTCACTGAGGGCTTCCAAAGATCTAACCAAATACACAGCTTTTATGTAAACCCTTGCATTGACTACACTTGTGTTCCAGCAAAGCAACCAGTAATAAACCAGTAACAATGAAACTTTCTACTGCTTCCACGTGCTACAAAATCCACACGTTATGGACAGCTGATGTTCATGAAAGAATCTTCAGCACCTTGTAGCAACAGAATTTCTCCTGAACTACTGAGTCTTACTCACATTCTCCCATTAGCAAATACCTCTACATCTACTAGTAACTTCCCATTTCACACTCGGCTGTTTTTAGAAATTACCTATTAGTTCTTCATTCAAGTGAAATGCTCTCCTGCACAAAAATTCCTGATGGCTGAAAATAGAGGATGGCCATTTTTAGCCACAGGCACTACAATAGGTCCACTCATCACCATCCAAGCAAGAAAACAGAACACTGGCAAAAGCATACAGACATGCTATGTCTGGAGACTCCCGAGATATTGAGCACTAATGTTAATACTTATATATGGAAAATGTTGGTTTAGTGCTTTTTGGTGCCTTATGAACAAAGTCAGTTATTTGTCTCTTCCTCTGTGTACTGACAATCAGATTTATAGCAAGGAGGGAAAAATGGTCCTAAAACAAATTCACATGTCAAAACAGGTGACCAGGTAGAGGTGGACCCCAAGTTATTGTAACCTTGAAAAGAAGATATTTTTGTTTACACGGATAACCAAAGCAGATAATATCTAATGAACCACATAGATAAATACACAAAGTACAGTTATTTGGACAAGTAAATGACAAGAAAAGTCCCATAAAAGTAGGTTTGAACTAAAGAAGGGCATGTTAAAGAGAATGAGACTGCAATAATCAGAAATAATGTGACTGGATGAGAATTACTTTACGTAAAAATAAGGAAATTTAACTTTATAAGGACTTTCACTCCTCAGAGCTGATATACTTCTGACATCCTACTCAAGTAAGCAAATACGTAACTACGTGGTAAAAATGGTTAAAAGTTATAAACAAGCTGATGATAACTTAATTGTAAACCTACCATTTTCAGGAGAAAGTTTATCATAAGCATCTTCATAAATATAATTTCTTCTGATAGTGACATTAATTCCATCCAAAAATGGCCCATCTCCTTGAACTTCTTGTTTATCAGCATAGATCAGCCTTTGAAAAATCTGTTAAAATGAGTGAAAAGAGAAATCATTTAATTGTACAGATCTAAATATTCAATGAGAGATGGTTATTCACTACTCTTACTGTCTTTTGAGTTGCTTCTCGGCACTCACTTTCAAGATTTGTCTTCTCTGTCACTGAGCTGCAGAAACATAATACAGAGCCATGTCCCAGGGGAGGGAAGGAGAGGGGACAGACACGCAAAAAATTTTTTCGTGGTAAGATAACATCCTCAGTTTTTTCTACATAAAGAGGCACATCTACAGACATTGTATCAATCATTCCAGTTTCCTCTCCCTAACTTTCAGAGTTCTGAAATGCAAGGTATTCAAAAACAAAGGGAAAAAGCCACGTGAGTATTTAGTACACACAGAGGCAATCCTCAATAGTAGTAAACGATTTTTTGTCATTTTTGTAATGCTTAGGAACATTCCCGGTAACAAGAAATTAGGTATCATTTCTCATCTCAGGAGCAGTGAGCAAATAATTCAAAGCAAAACAGTGGACAGCACTGCCACATTAAACAAAGAACCAGAGCATCATACTAATTCAAAAAATAATGCCAGCTGAAGTACAAATCGAACTTCACATTGACCCTTTGCAAGTCTTCACAACAGGAACCTGTTACGGTTCTCCTGAAGAGTAACTGTAGCTAACTGCGTTTCTGTGCCAAGATGTAGCATGGGAGGGGGTTGTCTAATGTACAATAATGTTCAATATATCTTCAATCCAGGGAGTGTGTTTACTGTATTCTCTCTTGCATCTTTCCTATACTCAATAAATAGTCTAGCACATTTTCCAAGGGATGTAATCTCCCAATAATATCACAGACTGCTTTCTTAACTAAGAAGTTTAAGTAAGAGTCTCCAGGGATGTTTAAAATCAACAAATTTACCATGAAAGAGGAAAATCTGACAACAGACAAAGCTAGAGTAAGGTCTCAAAACTACTGTCTCTATGGACACCTGTAGCTAGTGGAGAACATGCTATCCAACCAGGAGGATTATAGTGTAGACAGACAGATTCTTCTCTGAGGTACACAGCAGGAAAACAAGAGAAAACATTCATAAACTGCAGAAAGAGAAACGTTGAATGGACATAAAGAAAAAAATAACCATGAGAGTGATTAAGTATCGGAAGAGGTTACACAAAGAGTTTGTGAAATCTCCATCTCTGGAGATAGAACTCATCTGGACAAGTCCTTGAGCATCCTGAGCCAACTCTGAAGTTACTCCTGTATGATGAGGAAGGATGTGGACTAGAGTACCTCCAGAGGTCCCTTCTTAGCTACATTCTTCTACAGTTCTATGACATCAAGACACAGCCACAGACATCTTTTTATGTACAGGGCATGAGAATATGCTTACCACCATTCTCTTCCCTGAAGCATGGCTAGATATGGTTTATTAACTATTGCTACACAACACTAAATGGAAAGAATCGCTTGGAGGTATATCTCATAGCAAAATTCTTCTTGAAACAGAGTCTGGAATCCTATATAATCCAATGTTCATGCATATGCTAGTCCTAAAAAAACAAGAACCCTAACGCATAGCCGAAGCATTTACAATTACTTCAGACTAACACATGGAAAAGTAAGCAATGCTGACTGAGGTACACACCATAGGAAATAACATCACCATAGGAAAGCTGACGAAAGTATGGCTTAAGTAAGTGAAAACCAAGGCATTTGATACAAATGGGATTTATTACCTCCCACAGGTAAATATCAGATTGAGAGGTACACATCAATGTGCCTTAAAGCTAAAGATAACATCGCCCTGGGTCAGAAGGCTGAAGAGCCTACTGTGAAACTGGACTCAGTAATCGCTTTAAGAATATCTAATATCTGGTAATTCAAGGAAATTTTATTCAGAAAATGAAAGGACACATGGAACAACCCACACATGTGAACAGCATTGAGCTGTATTACCACACTGAATTACAGCCTAAAAGATGACAACTGGAAGAAAGAAAACTAAAAAAAAACCGACATGATAAGGTATCTTTATTCCTTACTGCAAGTTGTTTTGCAGGGGCAGTGGGAGATTCCAAAAGGATGCTGATTCCCACTATTACATAAAAAGGGCCATACTTGGTCCAAAAAGCAGTATAAGAGGATGTCCCCTTTGAACTAAAAAAGTTCAATCTACAGCTTTATCCTTCTCTCCGAGCTCTCATCCAATTGTTACTATTTCAGTTTTTATGGTAAAACTAAACACGATTTTATGAATTCCAGAAACTTAAAATATGTACATCTCAACATAGCTTTAAGTCCAGAGGTTGTAGAGAGTGAATAAATCATGACACACAAACCCCTGCTTGAGGCCACTTCCAATTGTTTCCCTGTAGTCCTAGTTCAATATTGCCATACAGTATTAAGATGTTTTGTTGGAACAAGTGCTTCATAGAAGCCTGAAAAAAACACTCCTTTTCTACCAAAGCTGTCATTGTCTTTTTTTTGACGTACTGATTTACTCTTCCTATGGAACTATTCTTCATTCCCTTGATGGTGTCTTGCAACTTAATGCTTCCAAAACATTTCAGGGAGCAGTTTTTAAGTAATTGATATTGTTGACAACAAAAGCAGTTCAGAAAAAAAATTATGGGTAACAGAATAATAGCTTTTAAAAAAATATATGATGCAAACTGAAACAGACAATAGAACTAACAATTACATATTTAAAATCTAGAAAACATTCAAAAGCAAATCAAATAGTATAAGAATCTTTCAAGTTTTAAACTACATACTCTATTAAAGTTCAGCTACTCAGCTATGAATGCAGAAATTTAATCTCTAGGCGTTATTTTCCCAAAATGGACATCCATCATCTCATTCTGAGTAAATCCACCCACTGCACAAAAGTCTCCAGTCTTGACCTTGCAATCTGTTTATTACAGATACACAACTAGTTAGTGCTCTGCTTACCACAAGAGGGTGCAATCATGTAGATCAACCAATTGAATCAGGACTGCAGTTCATTATAAACATACAACTGCCCTCATGTATCTTGGAATACATGTTTTTAATTTTAATGCAATTATTATAAAGGCTAACATAACTAGTAAAAAAAGAGAAAAGTTATTAACTTCAAATGTTCAGTGGCCACATGAGTACTGAAGAAAAACAGTATGGCCAGTCATAACCTTCTGCAGGGAAACGATCCAGCTTCTACTTAGCCAAGTGTTCTTTTTACACTTATTGAAAACAAAACAAAAAAAACAAAAAAAACCACCAAAACAAAAAACAAAAAACCAACTGCATATTAAATTAGAAATTAGGTACCTTTACTCTTTCTTCAAAAGGAACTACAAAAGGTAGCTCTGTCAGAATTGCAAGTTGTCGTTCTTCAGATACAGAAAGAGGTGCTGGTTCCAAACCCACTTAAAATAGAAATAATAATTTTAAATATTTTGGAAAGAACAACTTTTTAAACAGTTTATTTTGTATCAAGTGACTCAATTTACTCTGTAGAAAATACATACATTAGAATTGCTTATTTACTAAACAGTCACACCAAGCCTTACCTTTCTTTAAACATTAGTTTCTGCAGGCAAACTGAAATGTAAGTAGCAAAAACACACTGAAAACAAAATGTGTACAAAAATAAGTACTCCTGCATTTCCTATTTTATTCAGAAGAAAAAGTTATTTTCTTATTGACATTTTAATTTTTCAATTAAGAAAAAATACATGACAGAAGACAATTAAGAAGTTGTAACTAATTAGAAATTTCATCACAGGAATACACAACATTCCCACCCCAATGATTAAAATAGTTTAAAGGTACTGTGCTTTCAACTACACCATCTACTTTCAATCAAATCATTTTAGGCATAAAAACTAAGAATTAATCAAATCTAATGAAACCAACAGAAAGATAACATTTATTTCAATGAGTTTTCTCTCCCAACAGCAAGGTCACAGTGATCACATTAAATCCTAGTCACTGCAGATATAGCAAAAAGAACATAAAGAAATTGTATAATGCACTCAAGAAAAAAAAGATCAGAAAAGAATTTAGGAAGCCACAGCAACAGAGAGACTCAATCGCATGCGGTTCCCAAGCTACCCATGCAGCTCCTTTGAACCTTCTTATACCCACAGAGGATGTTTTTAGGAAAAAAGTCAACTTTGGGTGATGCACAGTAGAAGTGACAATCCTGCTCTAACTTCACGGGAAGAAACTCAGTTGCTGAGCACATAGCTGACTGTAAAATTCATTAATTGCAGCAAAAAAAAAAAAAGGTATTGCTCACTGACTCGACACTGTGGTTAAAGGTTCACTTAGCTTCGGTCTACAGAGGAAACAAAACCCGCAACTCCTCAGTTGTTTCATTTTCATGTTTAATAATCACCTTCTTGAAAAAAGACTCCAGGGTCTAGATTATATATAGACCATATTACAAAACTGAAGTAAATCTTTCACGTTACTACGCAGTCTGGAAGTTTGTGATGACAGTTTCAAGTCTTTCCTTTGGCTCCTACCTGTGGTAACTAGCATTTTGCTGCCCTTCTGCAACTGGACATCACTTAATGTTTTTTTTTTGGGGGGGGGGGGGGAGTGGGGGTGGGGGGCGGGTGGGGGTGGTGTTTTGTTTTTGGTTTTACTCCTCAAAGCACTTTAAATAGGGATGTTTTAAGCACCAATTTAACATGACATGACCCAGAACATCACTACACTTGATGTATATTCATTTGGGGCAGGTTTCAACATTGCAAGCCTTTGGAATTTCTGATAAAATGCTTATCTGTGATTAACCTTAGTTTACTTAGTAAACACTTTTAATTAAAGTCAATGTATGCAGCCTATTAAGCTAAGGGTTAAAAGCATTTTAAATAATAAGTGCATGTACAGCAAAGGTAAACTACTACATGACTTCGACAGTTCAATTATTCCAGTCAATTAGTCAATTTTATCTGCATTTCTCCATCACAGCTTCTTTCTTTGAAGAGAAATATGGGATGGAGTCATCAATACAGAGGGCATTTAGAACTCACGAGTTTGCCATTTAAGTAAATGAAAAAGCACAAATAAACATGACCATATGTGATTCAGCAGTACTTTCATGCTAATTGGCTTTAACCCATATGGAGTCAAGAGGGATTAAACAAGTCATGTGCACATTGTTACCTGCTTGTTTTCACACATTCATGTTGACTGCACTTTTTTTAGCCTGATGTCATATGAAAATTAGGTTTACATGAACACACTGTGTCATCTTTCCTCACCCTCTTGCCTCCAACACACCTTTTGAGCTAACCAGCTTAATGTTAACTTTGACAGAGAACAGGAGATTCAAAAATACTAAGTTCTGGGAAAATTTTCAACTGGATAGAGACAATAAATTCCTTTAGTGACCCGATTACAGAAACAGCAAGGAGAGCTCAGTTATCTGCTCTGTTCAGTGTGTCAGCTTGTCTGACAGCCAGCGGCAAAATGAGGGCGTATAGCTGCTCTGCACCAGCCACAGCACATGCATTCCTTATTCATCAACTGCCCAGGCCAAGGCAACTAACGAAAAATGGAGGGAACTGGTGCTATTATGGGAAGGAAGACAAGGGAGAGAGCTCAAGATACTGCATGTATGAAAGGAACGAGACTAGCAGACTAGTAGCATGGGGGAGAATCTGGAAGAAATAAATGTGGAACAGGTCTGACAGTGGAGAACATCAAGACAGTACAGCTGTCAAGAGCCATGCAGGTCAATGGAAGAAACAGGGATTACTGATGTAGAGTCGATAAGGTATACAGGATACAGGCCTGTTGAAGCCTGGCAATTTTGGCTAAAACACCTGCTTTTAAGATTTCATATTATCAGTCACTTAAAATAGGTGATTTCCAAAGAGAGAAAACTAAACTGAAAAAGTATTCAATTCAAAATTCTGAGGAGTACTTACACTGGACCAACTAATTGTTATCTGGCAACTAGACTAATAACATAATCAAAGTAAACTTATACTATCATAGCTATTCAAATTAAAAAAAATCATTATAAGTCTTTAGGTTTCAACCTTGGACAAAGCCCTTAATTCTGTATAACTCTTGTGGCACCATTCAAAGGCTACGGTCTTCTCTAAATGATCTACTGTATCTGGCTAAGATACTCAAGCAGATTACATCATCTTGAAATAGAGTATGGACTCTCATAGATGAATCATTTTGCTGCTTCAAGGCCCCATTTTTAATTCATTATTAAATCCTCACAAGTATTAGTGATTTAATGACTATTTTACCTGAGTATAGCAAGGTAAAATTCTAGAACAGTGAAGATACAAAGGTATGAAAAGCCAAACAGACTGTCTACATAAGAAAGTATATTGGCACAACTAAACTAGTTTAGATTTACCCTGATTGCTAAGTTGGTCCAACTCTGTCATCTTTCTTTGGAAGTTCCATAAAGTCCAGATATTTTGGGTAATTCAAGAGGTTAGTTTTCTGCCTTATCTAATTAGAGACAATATTTATAAACAGTAATTAATACTTATCATGGTATCTAAATCTTGTTTGTTACAGTTTAATATATAATAAAGAAGTTTCTTTATAGTGTATAGCAAAAGCAAAACCTCGATGCTTTATTACATCTTCTGCAACTTTATTAATTTTTTGTCTTATGCAACTGCCTTTTATACATATTAATACAAATATTTTTAACACATATCATTTGTCCACCTCATTATTTCCCCTCATCTATCCCAGCACAAGCTTGGGGAAAGCTGTTATACATTAAATATTCTAAAGACATACACACACACGTGTATACAAATATAGGGTTTTTAAAATTTCTGAAACAAAATTATGAAAGACTGCCTTGCTTTTGGCTATCATTAAGACTTTTATACAAAATACTCAACTGAGCTCTACAAAAGGTAGATTTTCTTTGCATAAGGCAAACTGTTATTTTGACTTAGTAAAGCAAAAATTGCACAGACAGTATCTTACCATCCAAAGTAGACTGCAATGGTCCTATTCTTCCCATTCTTCTGACTCTCCAGACATGTCTAGCAGATGGCACATACAGCTGTGTAACCTAATAAATTAACAGTATTTTACAGTTACACATTATCTAATTACATATTACAATTTACTATTACATAGTAAATACATAAAATTGTCACATCCAAGAGCGTGCCTGAATGCTTAAGTATCTTCATTTCTAACCCCTCCTCCTCACACTTGTGCCTTAAAGCCGAGCTGCAAAATTAACAACAATGTAATATAAATTCCATGTATCATTTTAAAACACCATGCAATGTTACATTAAATTCTGGTATGTAAGATACCAGTGAAGCTGAATTTGAATTTTGAGATGTCAAATAAATTCTCTTTACTTTGTATTGAGAATCAGGTTAGCATCACAGTTTAAGACTCCTACTACTTTCTCTAAGATGCGTAGCCACTACTTCCTAAGAAATATAAAGAACTGACACACGAAGAAATGGAAATCTTGAACACAAGGCAAGAAAATATGCAATCATCAAAATAAACAGAAGAGTTAGTTCACTGTTAACTATTCTGTGCAAAACTTCTAACTGTTAAGACATCTAATAGTGCAAGGTAGTCTCTCTGAGGTGAAATTAGCTTCCTAAGATCCAAGTCTTCAATGACTGAAAGGATGTACTTAGACATTCATAGTAGCGTTTTCTTTTGCATGCACATACACACTTTTTAAGCTCAAAGAATACCATTTTTTCACAAGCTCTTAGGAAAAAAAAAAATTCTAGATGAGGTAAGTACAGAAGATGCTCCTGAATTTTGTTTTGGAAGAGAATTTTGAGAGTTTTTTTACCCACTAAAAAAAAGCTAAATACAAGAATTGCTTTAATTATTAGAAGTACTTAAAGTAACTAGAAAATAAAATGCAACAAAATGCTACCAGGTCTTCAATTCTCCTCTGCTATAAACGCAGATGACTTACACTGTCACACTGTAGAGTGGGTTCTACTTTATGGAGTGACAATGTGATTTAACATAAAAGTTTCTCGGCAGACGCAAGACTGTCACATTAGAGAAAAGCAGCATTACTCCAGGTTTTAAACCACACTAGATCTGTGCAACACCAGCATCATTGATATTGTCAGGAATCAAACTTTGCAAGACTTTACCATTGCAACTTTGGCACCTGTAAGGGTATGTGGGAAAAGGGTATTACTCTTACCTTATCTGCTTTAATGTTTTCTTGTTCTGAGAGCCAGTGATTTGGTGGGCAGAAATTTCTCCTTGTATCTCTAGATTTCAACATTTTCACTAAGTTTGTGATGACCTAGGTGTCAGGAACACATACATTCAATATACATTTAGTACTGTGAATGAAATTGTATAATCCACAAGCAAAGACTTAAGAAAACCTTTCAGTCATGTATGAAATCGTTACTCATTTTTAACTTACAAAAACTTGCTCTTAAATACCACAGAAGGTGAATAAGTAAATGTGATTCACTTCTAAGTCAGCAAAAAAACTGACTTATTAAAGTCTAATTCCAAAACCTAAGAACTAGGACTACCTAGGACTAAGTAATCCTAGGACCCCGCACACCTAAAAAGTTGTATGCCAGTTCAGGGAAGCTGAGAACTTACACTGAGGAGTTACAGGGAAGCTGTGACTTTTTGAAGAAAACAAATCATTACCACCATTAAATTACTTAAAGAAAGTTACACCTAACCAGGGCATTTATACAATGGTCTTTTATACAATTTTTTTTTCTTTTTTTGCTTATACAGGTTTTCAGAAATCAAATGTGTGAATAGATGTATGTTTTAGAAGAGAGAGCTATACAGCTATTCTTTAATACATCTCATTCCAAAACTGAGATTCTGAACAATCTGGCTGATTTGTAGGTTTTCTTTGTCCACAAGAAGGAAGATTGTTAAATTTCTGTGCATTGTTTTTCAAGGAAGATCCTCCACAGAAGAATGAAACTTTCACTTGCCATCTCAAGACAAAGGTCACTGTATCACTCCACACCTAGGCAAATCTGAGGGATCAACTAATAAGAAGTGGGTATTTCTGCCTGTAGTCAATAAACTTAACTAAGCAGCCAGCACAAGACTGTGTGATATGCTTCTCCATGGCCAAACTGTACAAAAACCAACATCAGCTTCAGAAGGTAGAGAAGGAGAGGGCAAGAGCCTTACATTGGCAGCAAAACTTAACAGCAAAAGTTTCATCTCCAAAGTACCTGAAAGATTGACTGTTTCTGGTTGCTGCATTAACAAACTAAAGCATTTCCAACTAAAGGTGCCTCAGATGAGAAATCATAAGAATCTGCTGATGATATCACCTGATCAAATACTAAGGTGATTACCTATGTGAAAAAACTAATACTGATATTTTAAGGGTAAAAGCCTACATCTGAAAAGACACTACAGACTCCTCGTCAATGAATATCGTTAGCATTTTCAAAGCTGATGAGAAAAAAAGATCATCTCATCCAGAAGTAGCTACCAATTTATCAAATTAACTGTACCCTCAAAATTCTTGTCTCTATTAAAACAGATCCTCGTGTGACTAGCTCAGTTGTTTACACTGTATGGTAAACCCTACCGTAAGACTGTCAAAGGATCCAACATACCAGATTCAGAAAGTAAAACCAACTACTCCTGAGAAGGGCGTAGCCCAAACATGCCTAAACACAGATTACAAGATGACCATTTCCAGAAAAAGGATGGTTACCAAATATTCTTCTGGTGATCACCATAAGCAGCACAAAAAGCCCCCACAGTCCTAAAAATATGTGTGGGGTGGCTGGTTGTAGTTTTCATTTAATATGCACATATATACTGTATTATTGTAACGTTATTTAAAAACTAAAATGTGTTAGGTAAAAGCCCATTACTATGTCAAGTCAGTAAGCCCTTTTCCAACAGAATGTATAACCATTTACCTGAAAACCACCTGGTAATAGCGGGTTAACAAATTTTTTGCTCATCAACTGAACCATAGCAGGTGATGCCTACACCCATACTTCACCCAACCACAAGCACGTTATCTTAAACCACTATGTTTACTTCATTTTTATTGACAAGGAATTAAAATAAAGACAGAATTACCTTTCATCATTATAACCACACAGTCAGAAAATGAGAAAACTGAACAGATAACTAGTTTATGCACATCTTCAAAATAAAATTGGGAGGCTGAGAAAAATGGCTATCATGGTTACTAGGGTGTCTTTGCAATTTTAATATTTTTCTTGGCAGTCTCCTCCAATTCAGAAAAAAAAAAGTAGAGATATCAAGCTAACAACTACTCCACCTCAAGCACCGTTGTCATACTTGGTTGCATGCCTTCTCTCCAAAGCAGAACCAACTTAGCCCAAATCTACATAAAACATAATTAAGTGGAATCAGCAGAATATTAAATTACTAGCCTAAAAGATGTTATGTTATCACTGCTACAATGAACAGCCATCTGTTTTGCAGTTTAGAACTTTAGCACTTGAAAAATGAATAGAAAAAAACATACACAAAGCTTTTCTGAAGTAATTTTGCTAAAAGACAGTCTTAATGGGCTGGTGTCAAGAGTAACAAAGAGTTTAATGGGCCTTCTAAAGGATTCTATGTCTAGATACTATACAAAAGACCTTTTAAGATCCAGTTTGTAAAGTAAGGTCTTGAATAAAGACAGAACAAAGAAGAATGTTATTAAGGGAACTGTCTGATTACACAGGAATTTTCATCACCTTGCCCTTATAAAATTCACTGCAGGTTAGATTAGTCACTGAAGCTCTGTGGTCCCATTACCACTATACTTAAGAAAAAAAAAAAAAAGGAAAAAAAAAATCAGAAAAAATTATCCATGTGAAAACCACACTAATAAAATATTTTACAAGCAGTTAAAGAATCCTTAAAGGGAGCTGAACCAAATTAGGTGAGATTGGAGTTACTTCTACATAACAAATGGGTACTGAGAACACTAGCAGTCTAAGACCAGGACTCCTTTGTAAAATTTTTTATAAGGATGTATTTTATTGAAAGGAAAGACCCACTACAATAAATAATATTAAAATGGGGATTTCCTTCCAATAAAGCGCCAAGTGCAAGTAATAATCAAAACTAGAATTCAGCAAAATTAGCAACTTAATTTCATAGGATTAACTCAAGACAGTGAAATAATTCTTTTATTTGACAAAATCCATTTTCATGTACTCATAACTTAAGTCCTTCCGTGGAATCTCTAACAGTTGACTACACTATTCATTATTATACCAAGCCAAAAAAGAGGGATTCTGCTGAATAAAGACATTTTCACATGTAAATGTTACCATTTCAAAGACCTCCAATCTGCTAGCAAAGAAGCACATCACTGTCAGCAGTCTCACTGTTTCCAGATTTACCATTACCTTGCAGAAGTAAAGCCTGTGTTTGCGTGTATATATATACAGGAATGTATTTCATTAGACACCAGTGGTGTGGAAAACTTGCAAAACAAGGTTGAGATTTTAGAAGAAAAAAGAAAAAGGTGAAAAGAGAAATTAAAAGCATAGATGATAGGGAAGGGACATGACTTTCTCTGAAGGCAGCTTGCAAAAGCTTTAAAAAAATGTAAATCTCATATTTGACGTAGTGTAAAAAAGAAAAGTAGAGAAGTATTTTCTACTTCAACACCTTATATTTATGATGAACTACTTTAGCTTTGTTTTAATGATTTGGAAGAAGATATTGCTGCCTGCTCACTGGCAAGAAGCTATTTTGAAGCTGCCCTCAGGAAGGACTCAATGCTGCGTACAGCAGTCTTGATGAGATGAACTTTAGCTGTGTTGAATTTTTATCTGCAACGATACGTTTCTGAAGGAGGAAACAAGGCGAGTTTTGTTATTAGCTACTTTTTTGGGTAGAACCAGAGCCTTTGAGATACAAATGTAAATCTTGAGGGTAATTCAGCTAATGGAAGACAACCTTGGCTCCTGAAAACAGCAAGAGTACACCGAGTTTAGACAGTTCCTCTATGAGTTTAATTCCTGACTGCCAAAGTGGGACAGAGTAACTCGGGATTTTACAGCTTTCTGAATGACAGCAAAATATGATCAAAATTCACCTGAAATGTAAAAGCTTATAAAAAAATTGATTAAATATGACAAACTAAAGAGAAGAAGTTCAAGATGGCATGATATAAGCTGCATACATAAAAACACCCCTAGCATGCTGTCCTTTGAAAAATATACATATTGGGGTTTTCACTCGTGACCTTTAAATTGAAAGTTTATTTGGCAATTTAAAGACAAGTAATTAAATTAAATTGTGCAAACATATATTAGATCAATCCGTGCAAATTACAAATTCAGTGGTGCATTAGGACTGTATTCAATGCAATCAAAACATTATCAGTTACTCTCACTGCTATTAATGCTTATGCTCGTAAGTGAAATGTGTTGTAAAATCAGGCAGAATAGGCTGGATAGAGGCTATCTTAGACTTGTAGAATGAATAAGCATTCCTTAATTAGCCCATCAGGTTAAGTGCAAGCCTTAATGGGCCTTTCCTAAAGTCTAGCATGACATCTCTCTCCAAACATGGCCAAGAAGAAAGTTCCATTAGCAATATTAATACAAGCTTAGTTGATCATTTTCATTCAATTAACTTCTTTCAATTAAATAGATAGCTTGACAAAAGCAGTGATAAAAGACCTGAAGGGACAGCTGATGACTCGAACTGAACATTAGTGTGCGAGAGGTCACCAGTATTAAACAGACTGTAAATCTAGCATTCAATTTGGAAAATGCATTTCTTCTGCTCCCACTTCTTTAATGAGCAATTTTAGCTGACTAGATGTGTTTGCTGCAGAATTTTCATGACAAGTCAAGCACTCCTTTTTTTCCAGCAACAGTTATATTAGGTTTTTTCCTGCCAATGTTTTCAGCTTCTCTTAACTCATGTCTTCAGTAGGATACCATGGATAAAACTAGCAGAAATACATTGGTGGGTATTCAGAAAGAACACACATTAAGTTTACATTTGCTAAGCTGGACTCACCATCCCATTAGTATTCCAGCAGACCTAAAAGGAGTAGTACCAACATATTTTGGTAGAACACCAACAAAACCACTGCAGCATGCTAACAATTTAGTGAAGCCTCTAATACAGAAGTACTTGCGTAATCCTATGATTCAGTTAGAATTTCACACCTACATAAATTATCATGACATACCTAAGAAACTTGGACTCTCATTCAGCAAGGTAAAACCTATAAACTATACAGTTTTTATAAGCAGGATAAGCAAGAAAATTAAGAGTTGCCAGAGGGAAAAAAAATTGTTACAGTTCTCAGAATTTAATTACTCAAAGTTTAGCATATACGCCAAAAAGCAACCTTCCCAAATCCATATTCCTTCTAACAACTGTGCTAAAAGTATAACCAGAGAAAGAAAAAATCCCCAATCTCACATCTTCAGCAAAGGCCTGAAAATTTTATTTAAATATGTTCTGAAAATTGACACAATTTACCTTGAATAACTGAATCCACCTTTTTTGTTCCGTCTGTATACATTGCTGCATTTCTGTATTTTTTGTTACTCCAACACTTCTAAATGCTGCAATATATTCCTCACGAACCTCTGGTTTTGTTTCTGGGTAAGCCAACTTTATGATTCCTAAACATGCATCTCGAAGGCAGCGTGATAATATTACAAGCTCTTCTAGTGTAAAAGGCATCATAGATGATTGTCTTTGACCTACAACTACATAAAACACAAGTTTAAGTTTCTTTAAATGTCTTTTTCTTAATCACTTCACTCTCTTCACTGACTTGTTAAAAATTGTCATGATTAAGAACTTCCATATCAGACCCTGTAAAGCTAGGGTTCCCAAGGTGCAGACCATCATTTTTTTTCTCTTTTTTTCTAAATGCAATCACCATGAAAGAGCCAGCTGACAGCTGAGTGCTCAGGGGACTATCAGCAAGTCAGCCCAGAAAAGCCTTCCCCACAGATGTCAGCAAATCATCACCCAGGGAACTCTATAGCCTTACACAAAAGCATATTGCAAAGCACTGCTATTCAGTATGCTTGAAACTCACCTTCTATTGGATCACCAAAGAATTCATTATCGTGAATAGAAATAAGTGAATGACTAAACAGAGAACTAAAAAGGTAGAAGAGAGGGATAATTCGACTAGAGTCTTCTAAAGACATTGGAGAGCCTCTTGAAATCACTTGAAGGAGTGGCACCATAGACCTTAAAATATAAAATGCAAAATTAAAGAGACAGTTAATACTCTAAAAAAAAGTATTAACTTCGGCATTCTAGTAAAAATATTTAGTAGTTCCTACAGCAAAATAAGGACAGCACTCTCAGTTAACTAACTACTATTTCCCACTCTTGTAAAATAAGGCTACTCTTTGTAAGTTCTTACCACTATAGTATCTCACTGTCTTGATGATACATATAACTTTGGCGTTAACTATTATGACTGCAGATACTTTCTGGTTTAGAACAGAGACATGAAGCAGAGAGAGTAGCTAATCTGCATGTCAGCACAGAACAAACCTGTAGGTCCAATGCCTCACTTCCTGGGAACAGGCTTCTTCTGCCACAATCAATTTCTGAACTAGTCAAAGTATGCGAGATAAAACTCATATAGTTGGGATGAAGTACTTGGAGCTTCAGTGTTTGTTATACTGATGCTAGTAAGCACTCCAAAAACCACAAAACATCCACCTTATTTTAAATAAAGATTTTATTTGTTTACCTGTGATTATTTACAACTGTCCAATTCCCAAGATTTTGCTCATTTTTATGAAATCATAGGAGCTAAGTAACCATTACAGTTTCATTTTCAATCACCTCCCACAAGCATTGTCATACCACCAATTGTCTCATTCTCTTTTCACTACATATGCTCTATATTAACAAAGACTCAGTCTCAGAAATTGTGTCATACATACCCTGTAATCATTCGTGTAGTCATTGAAGATATCAAATACCAAAGATGCCTCAGGAATCTGGCATTAAAGGCTAAACTATAAAGAAGCCTGCAAGAAGAAGTTCAAGTAAGTTGTATCTTCCAAAATACTGTATTCACAAAACACAATGCTTGTCAAAAAACTTTTCTGTCAAGCATTTCTCAAACATCAACAATTAAAATATATTTTTTCAAGATGGAAGCTCTTACTCTAATCAAATCTGGTGAAAGCCCCAAAGCTGAAAAACAAGCATATAAATCCTTATACATAAAATACACAGTTTTCATTAATTCAGCAACAAACCACATGATGTAGACCCAAGTTTGCATTATTCCACAAAATTAAACACACATTAAATAAAAAAAGCATACACTGAGTTATTTATCTAGGATTTTTTTTAAATTCTAATATAGAAAAACCACACCAACTAATCACCAGGTCACTTCCATGGTTCTTCTGACACTAACAAACACAGCAATATTTGCAAGATATGGATTAAAATACCTTAAAGTTAATTTACACTAGAAGCAACTATTGATTTAAAATTATGTAGTGGTTTTACTGGTATATTCTGCATGGTAAATATAAATATAACATCAACGGAACAATGTCTGTCAGGACAGCTACACATACACTAATCCATCTGTAGACAGAAAATGGTTAATACAACTGTAAAAATAAATGTGTATGTTCACAAGTCAGTTATACACAGGACTGACTTTATTATTTCAGACATGATTACAGCACGATACTTTTTATAGAAATGAGAAATAAAAAGCTTCCTGGAATTAAAAGGTCTCCCTCAGCCTATTTTTTCCCCTGCAGGAAGCAATATATGTGAGAAACATCATTTGAAACAATATCTTTTGGGAAACCAAACTGGATTTGACTGACTAAACTGTCATTTTTCAGATACTGGAGAACTGTATTCAGTTAGCTATCCTAAATGCTACTTCCCTAGGTCTCCTAATTACTATTAGAATAAATAAGGTAAGACAGATACTCATCCACATTTCCTCTCAGAGGTCAATAGCCTCATAATATCAAAATTCCCTGTGACCATGCATACAGGAGGTAGGAGGCTGGGAAATGGGAGCAGGGAGGGTAGACTAGAAGTGCTGCTGCCTGAAAAAACAGTATTTATTATGGACCACAGGGATAAATTAAAATTTGCCAGATGGCAAAAGGAAAGGAAGGGCACATCTCATTAAGGAAAAAAGTAAAATACGAGTAAACACTTAAACATTTGAAAATTGTTTAAGTGGCAATTCATTTCAAGACATTAAAACAAAAAACCCATAAGAAAACCTACACACCCACTCACAAACATACTGCACTGTGCCGTATGCCTCTGGGTCCTTGCCTACTGGCTGCTGAAGCCCTGCAGGCTCTTTTTGCTGCGGATACTCTCATGCATCCACACAGCTAGTCCCTTCTCCAGGCTCTCATTTCACAAGCATTCACCAAGCCAGTTGCACAGACAATGAACTGTGCGAGGATAAAGCAGCATTAGGAAGGGCAGAACTCTTCACCAAACAGAAAGGATAGAGCTTCACAGGTACGGGGAGTTTTGGAAATAGAATGGGGGCATGCAGAAGAAGGGAAAATGAAATATAAGCAACCTCTGGTTTGCAGTGCGTCTTTGCTGACATATCACCCCTCTTGTTTCAAAAACTTTGGATTTTAAATACATAGATCAGTACCTTTAAAAAGAATTGGGAGCTTCACATATTCCACAGAAGTTGCGTGTTGGTGATCATTACTAAGTTTGAGTCAAATTTGAAGCAACTGCAGCAAATGCCAGTTTAAGTTAAGTTTTATTGTAAATTAAAGTTCTCCTTTAAATATGTGGAATTTTTGAAAAAATTCAACCTGAATTTGATACATGGGAATTTTACTTCCTTCTGAAGTCACATTATTTTGACATTTAGGTGGAAATTATGCATTATCATGTAAGGAAGGGCTTATTATACCTAGCTAATTTAGAATAAGGATTTGTATTTTAATGTTTAAATATCTGAATTATAGCTCAGATGTCTTGGTTTCTGAAAAGAGAAATTTCCTCAGTGACCTTCAGTTTTCAGTCTCATATTTGAAATGAAAAGTAATTTGGCACAGTGCTGTTAGGTCTCATAGGGCTTCCAAGTAAAAACTTGTTAATTTTACAATCATCCCTGGAAATTATGTAATAGTTTTAGCAGAAATGAACAAACATTATGGACACTGAACCTATCATAATGTAATTCATTTTTTCACTCTAGCAATATTCAGCAATAATGAAGGGAAAAAAAAGGACAAACGTTAAGAGCTTATAATAATAACCTTTGTCTAACTTTTAGCCATTTTTATTCCATATCCGTGATTCAGGCAGTCAATTGTAGCAACTGCTATATTTCATGGCCCGATTCCAGAAATGCTGAATGCATTCAACTTTCACATTTCCCTTCCCTGAAAATCTGGTAAAATACAAACATGCAAATTTGGTAGATGTTACCATACAGCCTATTTGTCAATATGAAATACCTATGAAATATGAAGCAGAGGAATTAATCAATTCTAAAGTTTCCATACTATTACCAGAAAATAAACAAGAAACTGCAAACTAAACACAGAAGTGTAAATTAGGCCTTGTGTTACAAATATTTTACATCACTAGATTCACCTGAAGTATAATCCATTGCAAAAGGAATGACAGCAGAAACAACCTACCACCCTCCCACTCCAAGTATAGAAACTGGCTTTCAAAGTAGAAGATAACAATTTTAACAAAACACCCACAATGCAAGGATGGACATGAAGTTCTCTCTCCAAAAGTTCAAGAAATTGACTGTACTAAAAAGTATCAAAATTTTTGGCTTCACACTGAAAAAAAAAAACATGAAAAAGCCTAAAAAACTAAAAACTGAAAAGTAAAAAACAAAAACTTTGATAATTAAAATAGGTCAAAATCTACCTCATGTGGTCTTTTTCTTTGGCAGAGAAAAGATATGCATCTGCTAAAAAACAGCATTTCCAGGTAGAACTACTTTAAAATGACACAACAGATAATAATTCTTGATAAACTGCAGAACATTTCAGGGATAGCTTATATACCCTGAAGACAAAGCATTATCAATCCACAAAGTTCAGAGATCAGTTAATGTAAAGCTTGAGTGTCTATATAATCTTGATCACTTTTTCCTTTAAAGAAAAAAAAAAAAAAGAAGACCCACACACAAACACCAGAAATCAAAAAGATTAGACATTATTTCTTTTTATGTACAGTTTCATAATTTAACCCAGGGGTTTAATTTTCAATATTTGTACTATTCTAAAAACAAGCCAAGTGGGTAAAGTTTAAACCCTGGGTTTTTACCCCTCCCATCTGGTGGTTTTGCATTTTCCTGAAAATCTCACTGCATACCACCAACTTATTTATTATGAGATCATTATACATGGCTTTATAGAATAGATTCATTAGTAGATTTTCTGTAAACTTCAATATTCAGATTTAGCACTGTAGTTTGGAAGAACCACCATTTTTCAACTACCAGAAAGGATAAGCTCCTTTCAGGTGGGAAAATGCACACTGTCTCAGCCACAGGCTATGATAGAGTTAAATTCACTCCAATGTTTTCTGTTAAGTGTCTATTTTAATCATACCAAATTAAATTATCTGCTCCCAAAAGTAAGTACATAACGATCATTTATTTAGAACCTTGTTTCTCTCCGTAGGTATCTAATCGTCCACAAAGGCCACATGATTTATGTGTACTTGCCAGAATGGCATTTTGGGCACCTCTGGTTGAGAAAAAGCGTCAAATTCCTCCCGCGCAATGGGACAGATTAAATGACCCATTAAGCTTAATTTAGCTGAGGCACCACTACAAGTTAATTAGTTAAAGGCAAGATTTTCAGCCTAGGTCATAAATTGGGCCCAGTTTCCCACTGAGACCATTTAAGTTAATGAAGAGAATACACTAGAATGAGAGGAGCTCATACAGTCTGCGAAAGGTCACTGCTGCTGGGGCAGTGGATTTGGACACTTCAGAACTGCAAGGTGTCACAGGTATGAGACAGCACGCACAGCCATCACTAAATGAACGATACCGCTCTTTAGGCTGCTTTATGCTTCTGCCTCTCTTCATATTGGACCAAGAATGCAAAGCAAAGCTTTTTTAAAAAAAAAAAAGAAAAGTAAAAACGTCTATGTTTCTGGTTTTAAGAAAAAAACAACAATATAAGAACATTCCCTAAAGAATTACTAAAATAGCCTCACGTAAAGCCTAAGTATCTTCAGCACAAGTATGAAGACAGGCTGCTCATATTACACTGGAATGTCAGTTTTCCAAACAATTTTCAACCACAGGTTAAGATTAGCAATGATATCTTTACTAAGTAGTAGTCATGTACAATCACTATGAATCTGTTAAACCAAGATTAGCAATCACTCTGGGGCACTGATCAGATGGCTGATAGTGACTGAAGTCCCAGTACAAGCACAGTTTCCATCACTATTTAATATTAAGCCATAGTGATAACCTGAAGTCTATGGTATTAAATTACGCCCCTAAATATTTTGCAGAAACAGCATTTACTAGTTATTTATAGTTGTGATGAACAAAAGTCTTGCAAATCTCGTTATAAGAACTACATTCCAAGACTCATTTTTTCTCTCTCTCTTTTTTTTTTTTTTTAGTAACTGTGTTCAGTAATATATAACAACTTTACAGTGAAAAGATGAAAGCCGTGCCCCTCTGGAAACAAGTACAATTCCCAAGCACTTCAGTACAATCAAGATTTTATTCTACACCTCTCATGTGGCTTACTGAACACTACCTACAGCTAGGTTTTTCCAGTCTTATGGCTTTTTTCTTTAATTGGGCTTGACTGCATCTTTCCAGAACTTATTCAGAATTTATCAAAATTCCTAACAACTAACCAAAGCAACGTGCTTTTCCAGCAATCCACCTTTGATCCCACCGCTCTCTGTAGAGAATCAGAAAGGAACTTCAGAGGCTTGCTCCTTCTGTTCAAAACTACATGGTACTTCTAGGTATCTTTTCTGCTCTCTCGGTCTCTGTTGCAAAATCAAAGAAACTACCAAGCTAATGCAGCAACACCAATGTTCCTAACACCATACAGTATCCTCATCAGTCAAATCAAAGATATATTGAGAAGCCATGAGAAAAAAAAGCATTCAGCTTTAATGGAGTGACACATGTCTATACTATGAGTTTCTTTTTTCAAGAAGGAAAAAAGCCTCAGAACAATTAAAATAATACAGGTATTTGTTGTTTCCTCCCTTCCAAAGCCTGTGTTAACTTTAGCCTTTCTTTACAGTTATTGAAAAGTTATTTTCAGTTACTAATCTCTTTATTTAGCATCTTACTTTGCAGATTTGCAGCCTTTATGTTTTTAATTATAATTATTTTCTATTAGTTGTAAATGCTGTTGAATAAGCAAAGTCTTTGTAACAAGCTTTTCTATCTTTTAAACCATTTGACCCAGTATGTTTCCTAACAGAAAATAAAAGAGCATTTTTGAGCTCTTAGAACATATTAAAAATAATTTTAAATAATTTCTGCTTAACTATTTCCACATGGTTTAATTATATAGATACATTTTACTCTGAATATTAAGTGATTTAAAAGTTAGTTTCAAAACAAGTGACAAAAAAAATCTTTTCATTGTCTTTTGTAATGGCACAATGTTTATACCTTTCAAACAAGCATCAAATGTCCTTTGAAAACACTCAAAAATAATGTTTAGAACAGCTGTTTTGTAACGTAGGCCAGGTCTAAAATGCACTGAGAGTAGGACAAAAGATTGACACCTCCCGACGTGATGATGCCTGGCAAACCCAACGCTTACAATTGACTTGGAAGTCAGAATTAGTAATTAAACGTCTACTTTAATTTACCAAATACCTGTATGAATTAACTTCATTTTGACCGTGAAAGTAATTCCATTGGTATTACTGACACAAGTCTTAAGTATCTCTACTACTTCTTTCTAAAATTGGTACATTCAACTATTTTGGACCTATTCAAAAGTTAAAATTTGTAAATTGCTTTCCATTATAAGATGTTGAGTAGAACTTCCATAACTCCTGAACTTATCCAATGTGTAACTAGCTTGTTATCACAAATAATTGCAAAGCCCCAATATGGTTTCTCAGAGGAAATAGATGCCATACTCATCCAATTGAAGTTTTGTGTGACTTCTTTATTCATTAAACGCCCTTTTCCACACAGTTCACCAGCAAACCTCAAGTCAAAGCAGTGATGCATTTAAACTCAGTAATTACAATCCAAGGCAATGTACTACTTGCAACAATAAAGTGGGCATACTAATTCAACTGCTGCTATGATCTTCAGGTCTCACATCCTGCTCTAATGCAATTAGTCTACAAAGAACTAATTACCCTAATCGAGCAATCACAGTTTCACTGACATCTTACTTCCTCTAACAGCTATAAACACCACTGAGCTAAGATAGCACCTAATTAGTTTTCTGTATCACTGTTTACAATGCAGTTTGAATTGATTATGTTTACAACATTCCCTAAATACTTACTTTACTACCAGCAACTACATACTTATCCAAAACTACTTGCACCAGAACAGTGTTAATATTTATGGGTCTTAGCCCGATAATAAAATGGTCAAAAAATCTTCTTCCATTGTTACTGACATTTGTGGTTTGCAGTCTTTGTAAAAGAATGCTGTACACATGAACAAGCCTCTGATCTCTGTCTCAGGTGCCAAAGGCCTTCCCAAACAACAACAGTGATTTTCAATAGTTAGGAATCATTTTAATTTGTAGCAAGAGAGGTCTTGGCTATATATCAAAGAGGGTAGAGAACAAGTTGGTTTCAGTGTTCAGCTAGCTGGAGAGACTGTGGAATCCGTATCACTGGAAGTTTTAAAAACAAGCTAGACAAACTTCAGCTAGATGCCACTTAACACTGCCTCTAAGCAAGGGCACAGATAAACTCCTTCCAAGAATCTTTTCAATCCCTATTTGTGTGTGATTTTCTGATCACAAACACTGCTTGTTCCATAGTCCTCAATGTGGTGATAGAATACTAACTTATTTGCAACTCACTAAACAAACGAAGAGCTTACACTTTTGCATTCAGTGATTACTCCAGAGAGAGCACAATGAACAAGAAGAAAAACAAGAAACAGAAAGAATCCACTCTTTGGTTTGCCTGAAATTATTATTTAAATTCTGACATTCTTATTTATTTCAGCTGACCATAAAAGTAAAAACAGGGAAAAAAAAGGGTATTTAAAACAAGTATATCTAATAAAACCAATTTTAGATGTACTAAAGTTCAACATGACTATTATTTATACTTGCCTGACTTTTGGCACCATCATTCGGTGTTGTACCATTAGCGTGTGGCAGATTGATGCCATCAGAGTAAAGACCTCTTCACTAGCTGAATCCCTCCAAACCATATTCAGTAGAGTGTTTGTCTGCTGCTTTGTATCCAATTTCTTTAGACACTCCTCAGTTATGTACTGAACCGATATTCTCCCATCACCCTACAAATGTATCAAAGAAAAATTTGCTTTCAGGCTTTTTAATGATCAAAGTATCCCCTTTTTAAAAAAATATACTTCAGAATTTTACCAGAACATAACATTTTCTTGTACAATAATTAAAACATAAGCACATATGTATATCCCAGTAGCATTCTTAAAAGTATCAGACCCAAGAGTCAACTTAAATCCCTAGGTAGGCAACTGTTGGGTTGTGGTATTTATCTTTTCACTTAGGCCACTGGGAAAGACTCCCTTTAATGTAAGTGTGTTCTACAACATTTGGATACAATAAGGCAAGATCATTTACTGGCATAAAATATGCAAATAGTCATCTCTTCCCCTGACATCAGTCAGCATTGGACATGAAATCCAGAAATGGGTATCTACTCTAAGTTCCGTTACAAATGGTATTTTCACACTCAAACCATGAGTTACAAAAAAAAAGAAAAAGGGGAGTTGTTTGTTAAGACAGGCATGCATGAAAATATGGAATATATATATAAAACTCATAGGAGAAACACCCAAAAAACATATTGCAATAAAGAGTAGTATCTATTAAAGTCTCCTCAGAGCAAATTTTCTCTAGTTTACAAATTATTCTAAGTTACCTGTGAACTGAAATTTATGCTTTGTTTTTACCTGATCACCTCTTAAACATCACGAGTATCTCTAAGCCACAAGTAGAATCTGCCAATGTTTACATCACATACAGTGTGTGCCTGTCTGGCAAATGAATTATTTTATTCACACTCTTGGTAAACATTTTGGGGTAACACACTGCATTTAAAAATGCACAAGTAAAAGGTTGAATGTATTCCCCAGCAGTATGGGTTTTCATAAGAGGCTACTCTCAATATTGAGGTCTTAAAAATGCTACATCTTTCAGAAAGGTACATCAACTTACATGAAATATAAGTAGGCATTATAGTAACAGTATGTCTTAAAAGAGCTGGTACACTTTTGCCTTCAACTCCTAACCAAGAAAATGCCAGGAAGCCTCAGAATGCCTGAGACAGACAGAAATCCAGAATTCCCAGCTCAGTGTGGGGAGGCAAAATAATCTGAGACTTTTTTTTTAATGAACCCTGAATATGGCGAAATTTCACACATTCCACAAGGAAAAGACTGCACACTGCATAAGTTCTTTGAATGGCAGTGTCTTTTGAGAGATTAATATAAAGGCCAGTAAGAAACTGTTGAATCTACGTCTCTCCAACTTAGTTGTTCAAAGCCTTGATCCAAGTGTCAGGAGGTTAAAGTCAGCACAGATTAAACTTACACCAATAAAATGAAACTACAGTGAAAAATTCTATTTGTAATACAGTCTCTATACATTATTACAGAAAGCAGGTGTTCCCCCTTTGAGGGCTTTCAAGATTGTGGATATATTTAAATACAGAGCTAATTCTACAGGGTAAAGACTGTAGTTGAACTTGTAATATTCCCATGAGAAAAAAAATGAAAATATTAAGTTGGAAGATCAGATTGCTGTTTTATGCTATCTTAGCATCACCACAGACGTAAAGAATATAGAGATTAACACAGTCTCTGTAAAACACAAATTTAAAAGAGTTGAAACTTTTTTTGTTAGACAGAAGCTCTGTCTTTCAGCAGACACACTACCTGTATTTTAAGATTTCTTATTATAGTAAGGGTTTTGTTTTTAATGTAAGCAACCAGTTCCATTTGCTTACAGTGAGCAGCCATTTGTTTTTAAGTAGTAAATATGCTCCCTTCTACATGTAGTTAGAAAAATGCTGCACTTACGGTATCATGTTTTTGCCTATGTTTGCTGCTGCTATAATACAAATTAATTCAAAGAAATTTTGTACTGCTTACTGGTGTAGTTGTCATTTTACTGATCTCTTCATCCTCATCTTCAGAATCACTGTTCGCATCTTGACAATTTGTACCAGCAGTAGACACAGGCAGCTGAGAGAGGAAAGTCTGCAGTACCCTCAAATACACAAGAAGTCCTTCCTCTGAAAGGGATCCTATAGCACATACATTGAAGTAAAAGATCGTTAGCCAGAACACACTGTACTATAAAATATATTTTACCAGAAATACTTGACCAAAGCACATTATGCCAAATCTTCCCAAAATAAGTGTATTATTTACTCAAAAGGATAAGAATAGCTAATAAAACAGATCGCTCCAATACGTTTATCCACCAACTGTCCTTTTCGCTTGGCAATGAGCCACATTGTGGAAATATATCACATATTAACTGAAATATGAAAAAACAATGAATTAGCCATTCAGCTTTCTCACCCAAATATGTTTCTCCAACTGATAACACAAAGTAAAAAAGCCATGGGGCTTGATCACTTCTTCTTGAACATCCACTTTCTGCTAATAATAGTGCATTCAGAAAGAGTTCATAAGGGAAAATGGTCTGCACATCAGCAAGCGCTGGAATGATGAAATGGAATATCTGATCTGTAAAAGGTGCTGCCAGAAACTCCTCTGTGAAGGCTGCAAAAATCTGCTGCCTGAAATGAAGAAAAACTGTCTTTACAGAAGATACAGGCAAAATGTCTCACAACTATATCCATGGAATAATAGATCAATTTGCAAGTTTGAACACATCCATCAAGAAGACTGCAAAGACGCGCTCCACTAATCCTGTGCTAATAAACCAAATTTCTTAGATTTTTCAAAAATGAACTTCTTACGCTACATGCTTTTCCTGACGATCTTAACATGTAATTTGATCCTTTAAACTTTTCATGAACTCACAGAAAACTATTCTGAAGTGAAATTTGTAGTTCATATTCTTGAAATAAAAAATAAATTTAAAAAGCACAATTAGTCTTTTTCCCCAAAAATACTACTTTAACACAAAACACTACCACACGTGATACAACCAGAGTTTTTGTTCCATCTTTCTACACACCTGACTCTTTCTTCTTGTAAGCTTAGTTATTTCTCTTCATAAACCTCAGCTCCTGTCACAAAGTTCTTAACTCAAAATCCTTTTAATCTGCTCTCAGCTGATTTTTTCCACACCTATGTTCCTACACATTGTGATACCTGCTACTCTGTGCTGTTTACTGTAATCTTCAGCATTTCATTGCCTTTTCCTTAAACACACCTGAAACTACATTGTTTCATCAATGAAAAGAATTACCAAAAAATCATTACTATTGCAAAGAAAACAAACTGCAGTGAAAGAACAGCCAGGCACTCAACAAGCTGTGCACCTCTGACAATAACAAGTATACAAATATCTAATATTATCTTTATTTACCTTGCACCTTCTGGACAGGAGCTATATATAAAGTGCAATGGCTTCAGAACATTCTCCAGAAGTATTTTTGCAATAGGGACTCGAGAAACATCAGAATACTCAATACTCGAGGGAAGCTTATTGTTAATTAACAAATAAAGCGACTTGTAGTAGCCTGCAAATAAGAAATATCACTTTTTAAATACAGTATTATTTTTCTTCTTTTCCATATAAAAACAACTTCATATTTTTAACTTGAAAAATACTTTACAATTCATTGTGTGAAGCTTTACTTAGGAAGACATTTTCCAACAGTAGTCCAAATCACATTCACATAACTAACAGGATATACCAACAATTTGGAACTATCACTTTATAAAACCATAGACAGATAATTGCATTCAGAGTTAGTCTGATTTTTCAAAGACTGACCATTCCCGCTGATGAAGTGAATATTTTGATTTTTTTAAACAATGGCCTACGAAAAAGATATGCTCTTCTCCTCTGAGTGACTCTAGTCATGTTTGACAGCTGCCCTTCCACCCCTTCAGAAATGATGAATTTTCCCCTCTACTCCAAAACAGGTAAAAGTCCTGTTGGCGCAATGTCTCAATTCTATAAACAACTTGCCTTAGCAGGCTGAAGAATACAATTGCTGTTCCCAAAACAGGGATCTCTCAGAGAGTCATAAAACACATTACCACCCAAGCCATGAAGACACACGTAGAAGGTAATCCATTTTTGTCTCTCTAACATACCAATGAAATCACATGATTTCATTCTTCTTAAACCAACTTCCTCTTGCTCAATGAACTCCTAAACCAAGACTCAAGTTCCATTACTACAGGAACCACTGTAAATGCATAAATAGTGGCACATTATTGAGAGGTCCAGTCTAAGACCCTTTGTTGGGGACTACCTAACCTGACATACAATGCAACAAGTGGAAGACACCATAAAGTAATAATTTAACAATGCTGACACGATGCACATGGAAGCCAAATTACATACAAAAACATATACTAATAAAAGCTGATTACAGATTCTTTACAAATTAACCATCATAAATTATTAGGAGATGGAACACCTGCAGTTGCACACAACTGCTTCTTTTTGTTTTGACTCTAAGTGATCAGAAAGCTGAATTATTTTTACTAAAATTTATGATCTAATATCTTGATAAACTTTCATTTATCAGTTATGAGGACTGAATATTATAATAGAAGAACAAAGTATAATGTATTAAAGTATTATGGAAGATATACTTATTATATAGTTAAGCAATGAGACGAACACAAATACTTCTATAGTTTTAGTTATGCCTGGCAAGTAAAATGAATGTGCTACAAATACAGCCATTTTTTTTCCTCATAGTGACTTCAACATGTAGTAGTTAGGACCAAATCCTTAGTAACAGGATAAAATAGTCTAGTCCACTGAATTTACTTTAAAACTTACAAACACATAATTATTCCAACAATTAACTAACAAACTGGAAGGTGCTCTTTTTACATTTTATACCAAGGAAGCTGGATCTGAGATGTTTATTTCATAATGTTTTTGTCTTTTCTCCCCATCCAAAAGTCTTGCAAACTCAAGCTACAATATCAGAAAGCCAAATTTTTTCACGCATTCCCAGAGTAATAAAGTTTCTTCGGGACAAAACATAATTTTAGTGATAACTACACAATTCATTAACTTTCAGTATGTTTGCACAGGTGTAACTGATTGCAGTTTAGCAAACAGTTTTGCTGATGATGGTAAAAGGAAAATAAAAGCTAGGTCACCATCTCTTTGCTAAGGTGTCTCTAGGGTTAGCAGGATGAAAAGGTGATGCCAATTTATGATAATATGAACATTAGCAGTTATAGAGAACAAGACTGCAAAACAATGCCCAACTTTTACACAACTAAAGCTTAGACCTGGGACAGTGTGTGTGTGCATGCAGGTGTAAACAACTACTGGAATAAAACTTCTGTTAGGTAACATCCACCTACTCTCAAAATCTGTGGTAAAAGTCTGTATAAGTAACTTGGTAGAATATTCAATTTATAAACAGAATTTCCAAAGAAATCAAAGAGTAATTTCTCAAACAGTGATCTCATTACAAGCAAAATATCCATCTAATGTATAGGTTAGTGTATGCAGCACTTAATTCATCGTGTCTGTGGTAAAGGCAAAGCGTGATTAAACAACATGGTCTTCAGGTATTACGCATTCTGTTTAATTTTGAGCATTTCCCAGAACTTCCAGTTCCTAGCTACTCACCTTTTTGAATCATGTAGTGCAAAATTTGTTCAATTAATGATGTCACATAGCTGACATCTTGTAAAACAGGCAAATACGTATTCTCAGATGAAAATACCTCAAGCATTCTCATAGGAAGTGCAACATTCAGACTGTCATCATTGCAATTTTGCAATAGCCTGTAAATGAAATGAAATCAAAATTATTTAACAAGATATTTCTCTTATTTCACCACAGGCATATGTACACTGATTTAAAAATAAAAATACAAAAAACCCTTTTCACAGTCACCTTAAAATCACTTATTTCTACCTGCTTTCCAAGTGTTCTCAGTAGTTAAGCTACATCATTTTGTTGGCACCTTTATAATAATAATTCCTGATTTTAGGGTTTCTATGAATATGGCACTCTCTTTAAATCCTACTAAATTCTTGCTTTCAGTGACTTAAGAGTTTGGAGGTCTACTTCATGAATTGGAAGAGAAGCAAAGAATAATACATGTTTTTCCAACACGTATTACTACCCATATTAAAAATGAAGTCATGAAAGCCCCAGAGCAATATGGGCTGGGAACAAACGCTGGGGAACGTCATATGTATAACTAAAACAATATGTCCTTGATTACAGACTGAAATATTAAAAATACAACCATCCCCATCCTTTTAGCAAATTCCTTATGAAACAACTACCAGTAACCACAGAAATGGTGAAGATTAAGCACCTGTTTAGAATTAAAAGGATTTGTCAGTATGAGGTGTATACAGGCATAGTTGACCTAACAACATGTTTTCTTTCCCAGTCATTCAGAAAGACGGGACCTATCAGCAAAAATTATTTTGACACCATAGCTAAGACATTTCACTAAACAGAAAAAAAAATAAGATACTCTGACAACAAGATCTTTTCTGCAGATGTAGCTGCAATCAAACTACCATTTTTTGCTACAATATTACACAGTCACCTTTTTTTTCCATAGCATCAAAAGCTACAGCTTCTCATGAATCTGAGCTTATCCCAGCGAAACACTTTTTTGGCTACCTGTCCCACTGCTCAGTTTCTGGGCTTTTTCAGAAAATTAAAGTAGCTCAGAAAGCAAGTACAGACACCCATCATCATGCTGGCAAGGTGAAGCTAGGAAGAGGTTCCTTCTCCATTCTCCCTATATGTATAGGCAGGGACAGCTCTTTCACTCCTTTTCCTTTCCCACACCACCCACCCAGGAAGGGCGAGTGGGAATACTAACAGAGCTGCATTTACAAAACCACAATTTGTAGTGAAAATGTACAATTCAAACCAGTGACACCACAGCTGTGTTCCACTGTATGGGGACTTTGAAGCCCACCACTCAAGTCTTCTTTAGTATCTGGCGCCACTGTTTATTATACATCTAGTATACACAACTGTAAGAACACAAGGTTCAGTCACTTGAATGAAGCAATTGTCTAAAAAAGCCTCAATGTTAAAAGGAAAAAAAACCCTATTTTAAAGCTCTGGAGAGTATAACTAGTTGCTGTTATTGATAAGAACAGATATATTGCTTTCTAAAACCAGGCTTTACCTGCCAGCTATTCAAGACACCTTGACAGATTTACCTTCCTGTGATCCTCCCCCACTACAAATAATAAATATACTGCTGAAGCCAGTAATGTAACTGCTTAACATGCCTTAAATTCAAAATAAAGTGTGAGGAAAGGCATCTTAAATAATATCAGTTTTAAAACAAAATATATCCAAAGTATGTCCTTGGAACATTACTCTAACAATACCTTCTAATCACTACCAGTTCCCAAAAAAACCTTCTGGTTTCCGCAAATATTGCTAATGATATTGCTATATGTAAACATTTAAGAATGTACTTAAGCCTATCCCTAGGCAGGTCATCCCTTAAGCACTTGTTGAACTTGAAAGTCAATTCCATTGCTCTTACATAGGAACAAGTAACCTATACTGTGGCCTACATATGTGTTTAAAATAAACAGTCCTCTCCATTAGATTACTTTACATTTAATACTTCACCTGCTGCAAAAAGAAACAAAAAAGTGCCCAACACAATTTCAGAACACTTTTTAGGCAGCAGCATATAGAGAAAAAAATTTACCTGCAACACAGCCCCAACAGTCTTTTTATTTGGAATAAGCAAGTAAGTCTCTCTGGACCATCCAATTGCTTAACAAACTGAGAACTCTGTTTAATTAAATTCTGACACATCCATACCTGGGAAAAGATATGCACAAGTTTACTGTTTATAACAACAAGTTATATTATTTATTGCAACATAGACAGTAATATGTCTATCCTGTTTTAGATACCTTTGGAGGACCTACAAAACACATAGTAAGACAATCATGTTCAGCTGAGAAAAAAATTGTTACCCAACATAAACTACACAACTGCTAGCACTAAACTTTCAAAGTTAAGACTGAATTACACTTACAAGTAACTTAACTCTTGCAACAGATTTATCTGTTAATTTTTGGTTTTTAAATAGCCGTAATTCTTTAATGTCTATTATTAATACTGCTATGAATCATACTTACTGCTACATTTGGGAAGTTTGCAGTGAGTTTGCAATTGATATGCCAGCATTATTGACCAGTGAGGAAAAAAACCAAAATGCAAACACCTTAGGAATGACCAGAGGGCTAAGTGGAAAATATTGTTTAAAAACTAAATTCTAATAGAAGTATATTATTTGTAATAAATCACTGTGAATAATACACACAGGATTTTTCATGGCTTCATTTCAGAGATTGTGTGCACGCGCGCACAGATAAAATCTAATTTTAAGTTATTCTGTCTAAACAAAAAACAGCAGAGTGCAGGCCAGCAAAAGCCAGAATTCTTAAATGAATTTACTGAACTGGTCAAAGCCTTTTTTGCATCCCTTCAAAATCTTTTAAGTGAAAGCGTACTTTAGAAGTGCATGAAATAAAAGTACTACAGATCAAAGTATGTAACAGTACTCACCAAACGCTTAGAATCCTCATTCTGTCTATAGAAAAAGAGTAACTGACGAACTAAGAGAGTCAAATTAGCTCCATTAGCAGTGGAAAAGGTTCCTCCAGATTGGGCCAAATTAGCACAGCGATCAAATTCACTTCTTTGGATAGAGTACTTAAAAATAAGACATGCATAAATATATCAATAATGGTTATGATTTAAAATAAAGATGCAAAATTTTAAAAACCTTATTTCAGATTCCCACCCAAACTGATAGCAAAGTAGTAAAATTAATTCAACACATATTTGTTAAGAGATCAATACATACACACAATATCATAGTTAAGGCCATAACTGCTTTCTGTAATTCATAAAGTACACATTGCAACAAATTTGTTGCTTTTCAAGTAAAGAATATCACATCAAACATTTTCATCTAGTTTACTCAATAAATATTAGTGAATTTAAACAGATACAACTCTTTCTTAGAATAAACTACCCAACAGCAGCTTAGAAAGAACATCTTTTTGACTCAAACTACCACCTTAGTCAAATCAGAAAAAAAAAGCTACACTGATGTGTGAAAGTTGCTAACACCTAACTGTTTTCATATGCTTTGTCAGTTAAAAAGAAATTGCGTAATCTCACTGAAGTCCACTGTCACATACATGCTTTGCGGAATGAACGTCCATCTACTAGAATATTGAGGTTCAAATGAAAATGTCAAGAGGAAAAAGAATTTGCACTTTTTTGGGCACACACAATACTCACAAAGGTGAAGATTTTTCAATGGAATTACTTATTACTAGGAAGTCTCATTTTCAGCAAAACTGTTTTACACCTTTCCAAACAAATAACGAAGTACTTACTTGATGTTTTCTGTCTCTGTACCCTCTTACAAATGACTGGATTATTATTGCATTTTTCAGCCTCCGCCTTTCTTCCTGTACAACAAAGCAGGAAAATGAAATCAATATTGTGGAACTGACTCAAATTTCTAGAATTTTATCAAATATATTTGTATCCAAAAGGATTTCTTTAATAAAAATTAAGCACTAATCATTAATAAAGTGTTTGAAGGTTTGCATCCAATATACATAAATCAGGGAGAAAACTTGCTGTTTAAGTGTAAATTTACCATTAAGATATTGAGTATTAAAAATTCTGTTGCAAGTATGTAATAATACAGAAATCAAAATAAACACTTGTACTTTATTAGACACAGTCTTAATATTAAGATGTTGAAGAATTCATCAAATTCGATTACATCATTCTTCTTTCTGCATGGATCAGCTAACACTGAAGACCTGCTTATTTGTTTCCATTCAAATAATATATCAGTATTACGAGGCTGGTGCAGTTTAGATGGGGGGGAGGTGGGGAGGGAACCACACACACTAACAAAAAGAATCAGTTATTTGGAGACAATACTGCTGTCAAAAAGAAAATGAGGCTTAATGCTTTAAGCCCAGGAGCACGATATGGAAATTAATAAAAATTCTTGCTCTCTCCTTCAAACCAGACATATGAAGTGAGTCATTTTATGATGTCTTCCTCAGTAGCTAGGAAGAGTAGTTAAAATCATCCCTTTACAATGGCTCACTTTCTGAGGAACTGAAAGCCAGTTTGCTTCAGGTACTATGGAAAGAGCACTCAGTGAGTCCCCTGACAACACCCCCAGCATATCCCATCACAATAAATGTCTAAGGGAAGTGGCTACTGTAATTTGGTTTCTAATAATGTCCATATAGTTTCTTAGGGGATGAAAGAGGGAAGTAAATAAAACAGTTGCTCATAAGCCTAGAGCTACAAAGCAGTGGTTGAGGAAGGGAAAGTAGGAAGATCAAGAGTGGAAATCAGAGAAGCCTGCTTTAAGAAGAAAAATTTGAACCTCATCAATCCTTGAACTATAACAAGCCCATAATTCTGAGGGTCACCAGGCAAAACAAAACACCAAAATGTTTTTATAAATTTCACTAAAATACATTTGGGAAAGTTCACATAAACTTTCAACTCGCAAAAACTTGATTTCTAATTTATTGTGCTATAAAGACACATCTAACTTAAGAACTTAACCTGGACTGACCAGAGAAGCACCAGACAAATTTGCTATTCAATGCCTATTTTATTGTTCTTGGAAATCTCAGTTCCTAAAGCAATTTCTCAGAATGAGCATATACATGAAAGACACTAATTGCCTCTAGAGCATGGACCAAAATCAAAGTTTTGATAGGCCAAAGGGTATTCTTCTCTCCGAAGTATCTAACAGTAAAAGTGCAAAGCATGGGGCCAAGCAGGAGAGAGTTTCAATTACAGAGAGGCATTGTTTCTTCATGACCATAATGTAATGCTCGACTAAAAAGTAGGTATGTTCTCCTTTTCTCTACATACAGGTTTTATCCCAGAATACATAATTGTCAATTAGCGACCCATAATTGCAAAGGTTTTAAGTCTGAGGTCACTGCTAAGATTCTGCTACAGGCATTTTTTTAAAAGCCATAACTGATTTTATTCTCAGAGGAGTCATCCATTTTGTAAGAATTCGATATCTGCCACAGAAAATCATTGTGTGTATGTGTGTACGTACACAGATATGAGTATATGACTGCATCAGCTCTGCAGCAGACAAAATTAAGCAACTCAATGGGTTCTTTCAACATATGGCAAAAAGTTTATGAAGCACAAAAAAGTCTTTTTGCGTATGTTGATGTGGACTCACTGATTATAAATTTGACTGATAACGCACCATTCTGCACTAACTGGTGAAATCCTAGTAACTTCATACTTAAACTTGGTCCATTAATTACACATCCAGGTTGGAAAGAAAAAAAAGCAGTAACTGGCCCCAGAAACAGAGGAGCCACTGCAGAACCTGTTTAATCCAGCAAGGGTCAAACACATCTTGAAGGGGCAAACAGCTCTCTTTTCTTGATTAGCATGAAAACTACATAGTTATACTTTTTAAATAATTTTTAAGACCAAAATTGTCTCCACTCATACCAGAGGGGAAAAACATGACAAAATGAACATATTCACTTTAATTCCATAGTACTAAATTTTGTTTTCATATTGCCGCGTATATTAATGTTTTAAAACTGGTATTTTTCTTTTCAATGCCTACCCCCCCTTTGCATTATGCCAGGCTGAATTATCCATGGCGGTAAGCTTCGATCTCAAACCAGCATTAAGATTTCCTAAAGCCTCACATATCAGCCTCACAACTGCTTCTCATTGCTCTTCAATTACCAGGCGATTTCAAAGCACTTTAGGATGCCTTCAAGTATCCCGGTTGTGATGCTACCTCCACGGAACTGAGGCACACACTGGGGAAGTGAATTGCTGAAGGTCATCCAAGAAACCAGGAGCAGAAGACAAAGTTTGCTGAGACCGACCCATAGTAACAGATTACGGAAAAGGCAAAAAATGCAATTTACTGTCAAAATACCTGTCTTTTCTCAACAAAGACCAGATCAAATGAGCACCTAAATAAAAGGAAAAATTGTCTTTGCACCCAGCGCATGCTTAACTACCTTCTTTTGAGATGAAAATCACTTCTGGGAAGCATCTTAAAAGCACTCAAACAGTCTGTAAATTCTAGTATACTGAAGACTATGTAGAAATTGCAAACTGAAACAAAACATTCCTGAACTAAGTAGGACTGCAGCAGAATAAAGTACTTCAGACTGTAAAAGTTTACTACATCAAAGAAAAATCCAGTGTGCATGCAAACGCTTACAGTCTACTTTACCTCTCGTTTTCTCCTTTCTTCCTGAGTACGATGCAGGAGAGAAGCCTTTTCTTCCTACAAAGCACAAACAAAGACAAAATTGCATTTTCTTTCAAACACATAATTCAAATGTGCTCACGATCTTTAATCGAGACTTCACTTTGGGGATTGTTCTTAATAGGTAATATGTAGAACACTGGAGAAAAGTGTTAATCATTTTCTGCTCTCACAAATACATGTAATGCAGCCCTCTCAGAAGCACAGTGGTGGAGGGAAGCTATGTAAAAAGAAAAGGGACAGGCAAACAGCAGCAAACTGTACTGATCCATGTCCAGGTTTGTGTTTTCAGCATCTCAGTAATCTAGATGATCATCATTCACTTACAGCTGAAACATAACAGGGTCCCAATCCTACCGGGTAGTACCAAATGTTTGAGTGTTCTCCTTGCTTGGAGGATACGTTAAGTCATTGGTCCAGGTGCGTACAGCAAGTTGTGGCACGTTCAAAGTAATTGCATACTGTTCCAAAGCCCCATGCTTTTGTCTAACTTGCAAAAAAGCATTAAGCTCTTACATTTACTTATCCTTTTCCTCAAAACTTGTCCAGAAAAGATGTCAAAACAGACTTGTATAACATAAATGGTAGGAATTTTTTCCTTTAAAATTTTGAACTCTTCACCCAAATTAAGGTTACAAACCGAAACTTTCAGAACAGCGATCTCTTCAATAGACAAAAAGAATACTAAAATATTCATGAGGCCTCTAAAGAACAATACCATTACAACAGAAAGCCTATGCATTAGCTTTTAAACCACAATCTTAAATCAGCACATATAGATTACAAAATATAAACAAAGCTTTATTTGCAAGAATTTCTTACTGGATGGTTCTGTGTAATTTCCAAGGAAATATACAAAATAATTCTTTTTGGATGCAGAGTATTCAGCTCCCACTGCAGACAATAAGAGCTGAAAGTGCCCTGGCACCTTCCCAAATCCAGACTAAAACAGACAATAGATTTAAGGAATCTATTTTCTTTTTTTGCCTCTATGACACATATAACTACTTCCTTTTGCTCCCTATGCCCTTATTAGTCTAGAGAAGTTAAGAAATAAAACACACTCAAGCTGAAAATGCATTATATCCGCATACATAAAATAAATTTGAAGTTGGCAAACAAATGTTTATATAATATTTAACCACATCTAAAGTAACTGTGCTAGAATATTTTCAATGTCTATATGCAGATATAAAACTGAGGGCAAAATTCTTCTGCATTTCTTTTTTGATGAAACAGAGGAAGCAAAGTCATGATTCCCCTAGTTTCTTTAGGATAGAAAATACTTTAATGCAGACCACCAAGACAGAATGAAAAAAGAAAAACATAGATGCAAAAAGGGAATTTAAAATTGGGTTTGTATTTCAAATCATTTCCTGGAGCAAGCATAAAGAAAAAAATCCCACAAGAAGGTTAACCATCTCTTCCTCTAAAGACAGTATTTATGGCCGAAGTCACCACTAACTACAGCTATTGCCCTCTAAAGACAGAGGTTTTTTTCCATGTGTTAAACACAGTATAAACAAATCATAACAAAATCCATACATAAGATGATATATCTCCACTCAAGCAACAGGAAAGGCTCCAGGTCTGCTTGGTAACGTGAGGCAAGAGATTCTGACCTTACACACACACAAAAGGCAAAATAATGTACTAGGTCAAGAAATAACCAACGGACGGCTTAAAGTTTCGGGACTTTAATAGATTACTTCTTTTTCAACAGCTGATACCCAATACAGAAGTTTGTAAAATGTTCCTATTTAGAAGTGATCAGAGTGACATCTCTTCAGTGTGCTTGGAGAGTTTCATTCTGCTGGCAGCGCCATGTAGACACCATTTCTGCTTACAAGCAACGTTGCCGAATTTGTCCTTAGACTTCAGTGCGGATTGAAGGAAAAAGCAAAAGAACATACAGAAAAGGGAAATTGTTACAAGTGAGTGGAGAAGAGAATGGTACAAAAAAAAAATACAAACACAGTAAACACAAGGGATTAGTAGAAAAAGGAAAATACGTGGCCAGAGGCCTTATCAGAAACAAATAATTTTAAGTATTTGGAGGGGGGAAGAGATAAAAGAGGCCAGTGTATCCTCACTTGGTGTATCACCAGCTTTGCACTGATCAGGAATTGGGTCTCTCTGAAGCAAGCACTTTTCAAACCAATCCATTTTTTAAAAAAAATAACAAAACTTTAAGTTTTTAGTCAATGTCACATACTTGCCTTGAGTATTTGTAAAGAAAAACACCAACTTGTTATGGTATAAATTAAATATAATAGAAGAACTGTCTTAAGACAAAGAATAAAATATTCAGGTAAGTACATCCCACCTTTAAAAAATTATTATGGGTCAAATAATACTGTTGTTCTTGTTCACAAAACACACATAGATCAGAAACATAACGGAATGGAATCATAACTGTGACTAAAAAATATATTTAAATTAAATGCAAGAAAAACATATCTCCTTCAGAGTTATTCAACCCAACTGGAATGCACTGTCTCTTCAGAAATTAAAAAGTAATAGTAAATACGCAATAGAAAATAAACCTGCTGTGGGGAAAGAGATGAAAAGAACTATGAAATAATCTTGTTCACCTACAAGGGGCATTCTAACAAAATTATTTCTTAAAGACAGCCAACTGCACAGTCACCTCTCAAATCCTCCTGGCCTTGCCTCTTAAACAGCACAGTGAAACAGACCTGAACTCAGTAGCTGTTGCTCTGTGGCTGGCTGCGAATGACAACGGCGTTAGGATAAGTGATATACATTTGACAGCTCCCATCTATACGGTCACATGAGCGCTGACTGCTACAGCTGCTACTCCACCACCTCTTCCTGCCCACCTACAGCCAGAGCTACTCACAGTAAAAGATTGCCTGACAGTAACTTCCAAAGATCCCACCTTGCTCGTTCCTACTCCCCATCTTCCTTGCCTCACTTCTGTGATGGTCATGCTATCTTCTTTCTTCACCTGCCAGACAGGCAGACGTCAGGTATCAAGTCTACCTACCAAGGTAGGTAGTCAGACATTTTAGGGAGAAGGAAGCATCAGCTTGTCTTGATTCCTTCAACCCTAACTCAAAAGGAGGGAAAAGCCATTTACTGAATCAAATTCCTGACACCTTCTATGACGTAGTCATCTTTCTTCAGGACCCTGTCCTCCAAAGTCCAGAATAGGGAATGCACTGTCTGTGCGTTTCATGCAACGTTTAGTGTATTAATAGCAGTCTCTTTCCTGTCTGCTCCTTCCTCCAACAGAAGACACTGGTAAAGACAGCCAACCTCAGGCTCTAGCACGCAAGCTGCAGGACCATGGAAAGCCCGATTTAAGAAGTTTTCTTCACCAAGTATGTCAAATATATGACACAAAGAAACAAGAAAGCAAAGAAACAGTATGTGTCACCAAAAGGCAATGTGACATTATGGATGATGACTCAAAGAGTAAGAAAGGAGAGGGAAAGAGGTGAAAATAAGGAACCAGATGGAGGACAGTATACAGAAAGGAAAGCTTGTGACTACCATCAAAGAAATATTAAGTAATATTTGAAATGTTAATTTATACATCAGGATAAAACTATGTACCGTATTATTTATCACGGCAAAGTTCAAAGTCACACCACTGCTGTAACAGACCAGCTGATGAGAAAGAGCCACATCCGACAGTGTAACAATGTCATCAGTGCTTCAAAAACTCCAGTTAAATACATAATGAAAAAATTTTGAATTAGAACTGCTTTCTTGTCCTCATTTTACTGAAATACACTATTTTGTTGCAAAAGTATGTTTACACAACTCCTACCCTTTACATAGACAAAGACTATGTATCTAGACCAAGTCTGAACAAAGACTGAATAACATCAACAAATATACAAATTACAATTCTTTTTGTCCTGCATTTTAAACACTTTGCATTGAGAACAATAATAAACTTTCAGCCATCTTGGCTCAAAATTCAGGTTCAAGGAAAAAAGTATACAGAACTAAATTTTTTCAAATACTTCTAGTATTTGTTGACTCTTAAAATCTGACATTGAACACTCCTGGACAGTCATGTTAATCAAGCTATCTTAGCTCTACGCAAGTAAATTTAAAACCTAAATATGCTAGATGCAAAGGTGAAACTGAGTAATTATTTTCAGGTACTGTCTAAATAGCGAGCACATTTTAAAAAAATCAACACAAAAAATTAAATATTATTAATAAATGTGTGGTATTTATTTGTAAAATGCAGGGGTTTATTTCCTTTCTTTAGTTGAGAATGCTATTCCATTTAACATTACAATGGATCATGCAAAGTACAAGGCACGACTTTTAGGAAATTTTCATGGAAAAACAAACACACGTTTGATCTTTTAACTTTTGGGGACAATTATAAAATCTTGTTTGGTTTTCATCTACAAAACCCAGGAACTTGCGCCTTTTTTCTTTCCTTAAAATGAGGAACATGACTTTTCAGATTAATTTAGCTTGAACCACATACACATCAGTAAAAACTCCCAAAGCAAATGAAGGGACCTAAGCAACTTATAGAATAAAATTCCTTTCAATACAAGTATTTAATAAGTCCAACAAATAAAAGAAAGATTTTGTAGCATTTATTTGTAGAGATGTGGACACTGGGAGAGGTGCCCCTCTGAAGTGGTTCTTAACAATGTTTCTAGTTCCGGACATTACTTTAGACAAGATAAACTCCACTTCAACTGTTTTTTCTGAATATTAAAAGAAATTGACATTTTAAAAGATTGACAATGTCTTGAACTGAACCTCAACAACTTAAATTCCATTGGACACACAGCTCAGCCAGCCTGAGTAAAACATGTTCAGCAGCTTGAAAAATTCTGCTTTAAAACAGTTTGTGACTCCTCATATCTCTGATTATTTACATCATGATGAAGTTTATATGTAGAGAAGACCATCTTCCAGAAGAAGGTATTTTAAAGGACTTAAAATATGCCAAGAAAGTGGCATTTGGCCAGGGAAAGCCTGGCCTACTGAAACCAATGTCACAGTGCTTGCTAGAAAACATCTCGGCGTGTTAGCTCAAATTTTACTGTAGGATGTAGGGAGTATCTGGGACCACCTTTATCACGGTAGCTACAAAGCCACACAGTGGAACCAGGACTTGACTGGAGGCTCTAGAGACCAAATGAAATGCTAACAAGTTGCTCTTAAATTTACTCTCAGTTCGTCTGTATTGTGATCTTTAAGATGTATATTGTATACATCATTGTAGGTGAGTGACTTTTCATTTTCTCAGAAACAAGCAGGAAAAAAATATATCTATAAAAGTAGAAATTTTGGGGTTGAATTTGAGAAAATAGCACCTAACTGAAAATAACAGTGTAATCACTGCTGTCAGCTAACGACAACTCCATCATTCGTAGCTTCCTTTCAAATGAGGAGAATTTTAAATGTCACCAAGAGGGAAAAAAATCCACAAGAATCTGGCATGCATTAATTATAAAGCTTCCTACTGACAGACAGTCATTATTTTACAACATGATGGTCTCATCATATTTCCACACTACAGATCTGAAATTCAAAGAGTATTTCAAGACTCAGGCTTTGACATTTCAGTGTTCTGAACAAAACACAGTTCTGACTCATAATGAGGTATGTACTTGCATAAGGATTCACGCCACATGCCTTATGGGACAACGGTCTTATGGAGCAATTCCTTCCCACCACTCAAAAATGAGTTGTAAATTTGTAATTGTAATCTAGAAATCCTGTACTACAAATCCCTAGCATCATTTTATTTCCATTGTGACCTGGTGTAGGCTCAAATAAGATATAATAAGACAGTAATTCTTCCTCCCTGGAATTACTAACAACTTTCCTCAATCAATCAGTAACAGAGAAACAAAACTATTTTTTAAATCTGTCCCATCGTTGCCTACATCCTACAGACATCTATTACCATAAGCAATCCCAACCTGTGCAGATCTCTCCATACACTGGCAATCTTACAGCCTACCGTTTTTAAAGCATTAATTTTTATTCCACGAGAAGTTACTTCAGGCATAGAATACAGAAAATAAAGAGCAAACAAGGTGCTTCTGGAGTTTTATCTCTGCACTTCAGCTGAGAGCGGGAGGAAAAATATACAGGAATCTAAGGCTTAATGTATGCGCTTAATTTAAGGAAGCGTATCAGTAACTACTAAAATAAAATATAAACAAGCTTTGTAAATTGAAGATCTTTGATTATTAAAAATGTCCATATTAAAAGAAAGTAAGGAGACTTTTTAAAATACAGATGGAGTCATCACTAGCAATCTGCCATCTCTTCCACAAAAACAAAACCAAAAAGAAAATCAGTAAAGTTGGTTCCACTTTCATGACAGTGCTAACTCTTCTATATTACGAACTCCTGAAAAGAAAGATTTTTTTAAACCATCTCATATTGTATTATACTTTAAAAATACTCTATTTTAAACAGCCTTGAGATTTATAAAAGCATGTTTCAGCTAAGTGATACTGTAAATTTGACAATAATATTTTTTAACTATTCTTCCTGTTAAAGGCTTACAGGATGTCAATAATACATTTTACAACCTAAACAAATAACGTGGAGCTACAGAGCCCCTTATACCTTATACCATGCATGGGGATCCCTCTGCATGCATGTACTGAAGGACTGGTACCTCATATTTTTCTTAACACTGATAAAATTAATAAAGGAACACTAGGCCTGACTGTACCAAATTAAGCTGGTGTGGTTAAACAGATTCTGCACTATGCCACCAAGAGCCCAACTTCATGACAGAGTTAGTGAAACCTGCCAGCTGCCACCAGACGGCATGGTGACACTCCACCTTGAAGAAATACGTTCGCTAACCAGGGCACAAAGGATGGGGTGGGAACCACCCAGGTGAAGGACCATCTGTTTCAGCCCACTGCACTGTTAGGTCGGGTTAGTTCAATCTGAACTGCACCCCAAACCAACTCTTCAGACGCACCTCTTTTTTCTTGCCTGACACACCACAGAAATTCTGCAGCCACAGCTTTTTAGGCAGCAATTACTGTCCTGTACAAAAAGTCCGTAAGTAATTCAAGACCTTCCCATACTGAACTCCAATAGCAGTATTCATTTTTGGAGGCTATTTTACTTCAGAAGTAAAAACATATGTTTTGCCAGTTGCAATTAAAACTAGATCTGAAAATATCTTTTGAAGAGCCTCATAAAGCAGTGAATCATGTTTATAAACGGTGACAATAAGCACCCCCGAAGATTAAAAAAAAAACCACAAAAACCACACAAAAATTAACTTATCTCATTGTAAATAAAACACCGTATCTATACCCTCAAACACATATACAACTAATGCAAACAGTCCAAACGGATCAACAGATTTTTTTTTTTAAATTAGGTATGGAGGGAAAAGTCCAAACACTGACAATACAACCTATATTTTTACACTTAGGTACGATGCAATATTAAAATGTGACAATAATATTCTGAAAGGATCAGTCACAGGGATAGTCATTTCAGGAACATTATTTTAATGCTTAACAGAAGTAGGTGATAATTAAAGGCTACTTTTTTGGCAAAAGGTTTGGCTGGATTGAAGAGCCTCTCTACAGCATCCACAATTCAGATCATCATAACGCATGTGAACGTAAGACGCTGAGTGTAAAAACAAACCCGAAGCTCTCTGCTTTTATAATTCAAAAATGCCAGAAAACTTAGCGGTGAGAAAGCATGCTAGATTCAGTACCTTTCTAACTGCCATAATGCCACAAGTCCCCAGCTATATTGTTATCATTGTGCCTATACTGATAGGACTTACTGAAGTCAACCCCTCGTGAGGCCTAAGGAGACACTACAGACATTCGTGGCGATGTCAGACAGGGCATCAACACGTGCGACCCATAACCAACACGGTTACTGTTTGCAGCTTCAATTACAGTAGTAAAACAACTCTTTTAATAGTCAGGTTTGCTGATGGTTTATTTTGGTATAGTTGTATCCACATCAAGAAGACTCTGCTAGCATCTTCAGCGCTATCTCCTCGAACTGGAGCCCCCTGCTTTCATACTGGGAGGATTTTGCTGTCGGTATACAGGTGCAACATTTGGGAAACTCGCCCAAATTGGGTACAGAGTTATTCTTAGCATTACGCAGACTGCATACAGATTCCACCAGTATTTCCGAGTTGTGCTTTACTCCACCAAAGGAATCAAAATAGGCAGTACTAAGCATCCAGCTAACTAACAGAGCTTTGCAGAGGTGCAGGGTTGGAACTATATACTGTATCTTTCTAAAATTATATGGATTTGGGAGGGCAAGGGGGTTTGTCAAAGAACACTTTTTTTCCCCATGTGCACAAAAAGCTGAAAGGAAACATTTTACAATTCAGCCCTCTGTAAAACTGAAGCCTATACATATGAGAAACATCATCACAAGGAGCCTGTGACGTTGCTCGTGCAACCCACATAAGCACTTGCCATACCAATCTCTGCTGTAGTGTGTTTCCATAAAAGCTCAGGTAAACTGCATTTTTAGAAGTAATTCTTAATATTGTTTAAATAAATTCTTTCATTAGTATTGTACATAGTTTCTGAAAATAAGCAGCTATTTCAAGGGCATTCTACAATGTCCATATAACCATGACGTCCAAAGCTGCTACTGATTTGCACTGATGCAGTACAAGCACTTCAGTGTACCAGTGTAAGTCATGAAATCTGTGGACCAGTCAGCACCAATCTGTCCATGAAATACAATCTTTGTGCTGGACAGAGTGAAGGTTAGGCATCAATTTCAGTTTCCGCTTCCTTCACCTTTTAATATTTGCCCTTGGAAATTCATCCCTGTATAACATTAATCAGTTTGTCCCGTATAATTAAAATAGATAGAATTCTGCTGAATTTTCACAAAGAAATCAGTATGTGTAAAAGAAGATATTATGCCAGTTGTTTACTTCTGTAGAAGTAAACATGTTCTGCAAGTAACACTATTAGCAAGTCAGTGCCAAAAGCTGCAAAGCACCTAAAGTGTACGAGGACCAGGGCATGTTCTGCCAATTCCTACTTCAACTGGGGAATATTTATTGTATTTTTGACTCATGTAATGCCATTGTATGTAGGCTAATGAACAGAAATGTCTTAAGATAAGCAGATGGATCAGATGAAAAGCTGGACAATTTAAATGCAGTTCTGATACACATTCTCTTTCATAAATTATGTAAGGGAATACACTAAAACGCAAACTTCACTGTAATTTTAATATCACATAGTGAAGTATTTTAGCTCAGTTTCCTAACTGTACTGCCAACCCTTAAAAGTTTCACAGAACCAAACTTGCTTACAGTGCACAATAACAAAACTTATTTTTGCCCCCCGTTAAGATTCAAAAATGCTAATGAAAACATTCAGTAGCTTCCCACACAATTCTGTCCAACGATAACACGAGGAATCAGTATTTTAGTAGTAAATTAAAGCGACCCTGACAAATCAGGCCACTTCTAAAAACACTTTGTCCTTTCTCTTGTGTAGTTCTATGCCCTTCAGTGCTTGACGAAACATATGACTACCCTGGCCAATCAGCGAGACCCAAATAAACAGTTTCACTTCTTTTCCATCAATAAATACAAGGAGATTCAGCAGTCTGGCACAGTAGACAATGAACTGCTACTCACCCTGCACACGACAAACTGACTGGACGTAAACTTGACAGAGAAAAGCTACACCTGTGACCCGGCAACCCTCGCTCAGGTGGACGGAGGCTCCCCCAGCGATGTGCACTGATCCGGCGCTGTGCAGGGCCGCTCCCCCCGGCCCTCAGCGAGGGGCCACGCAAGTCCCTCCCTTGGGAGAGGGAAGGAATGACGAGAGGGCTCCGAGTCCTTCCCTCCTTCACCCCGGGGGCCCCGGAGACGAACGGCTCGGGAGGTGCCACCGGCCACAACAAACCGGATTGCGCGCAGGGGGGACCAGCTAAGGAGACATTTCCTCGCTTCCCACAATTCTTACTACACTACGAGCCTGGGAGGGGGTCTGTGGCCTGGTTAAAAAAAAAAAAAAAAGGAGAAAAAAACCCAACCACAGAGTCAGGGAGATCAGAGATAAACACTTCACCAGAAGGGGAGGGTTTTTTTTCCCCTCTGTTAAACCTTAGTCATAGCTGCCCCCATTTCTGAAGGCCCAACAGTGAAAACAAGGATAACACACGGAGGCAAGGCAGGCGGGGGCCGAGGGAAGCCGACACAACCGCGGAGACAGACCGGCGCCGTTCCTTACCTTCCTACTCGCTCCTCCGAGAGACACCTTGGGCCTTGTTTTGAAATCCCCTTCAAAGCTAAACATGTTTACAGCTTATCCCATCTAGAGCGGGGTGCGGCCCCCCGAGCTGACCCCGCAAAGGGGGCGGTCGGCAGGGGCGAGCGGAGGGGCCGCCGCCGGCCCCGGGGAGGGAGGCACGAACCCCCCGGGCTGGCACCCCCGGGCCCGCCCGCCGCCGCCGCCGCCGAGCCCCGCCCGCCCCCGCGGGGCTGCTCCCCTCGCGGCGGCCCGGCTTATCCCCCCCACGCCGCCGCCGCCGCCGCCGCCTTCCCCGCCCCGCGGCCTTCGCTTCCCCAGTCGCCCCCTTTCTGACCGGCGGCGGCGGCTGAGTGTGGTGGGAGGGAGGAGGAGGAGGAGGAGGGGGCTGGCGGGGCTGCTTCACTTGCACTGGGGGAGCAGCCGGCTGTGGAGAGAAGATGGCCGCCGCCCGCAGCCTCCCCGGCGCGCTCCCGAGGGCCGGGCGCGCGCGCCGCCCGCAGCCGCCGGGGCTGCGCCGCCCCTCGGTCGCCGCGGGGGCGCGCCTCGGTCCGCGGGGGCGGGGGGTGGCGGTGGCCGCCGGGCCCTCAGCCCCGAGGCCCGCGCGGGCCCGCCTCCGCGCTTCCCGGGCCTGGCGAGCGGCTTGTCCGCCCGCCCCTGGGAGCCGGCTGTCTCACAGCCCTGCCCGCTGCCCCGTTGGTCCCAAGCACGGTCGTTTCAGCTAAAAACTTCTTTCCCATTTTAAATACGAGCATCGCGTGGGTGTGCGGGAGAGCGTGGAGCTGGACTCGCAACTGCGCTGTGGCCTCGGCCTCAGCCAGGCAGCGCTGGAGAGGGGGCCTGAGCGGAGGGTCCCGCCAGGCCTCGGCGTGGCGTGGACTGTGAAACGTGCGTTTTGTGCGTGCGCGTGTGCGTGTCTGTGTGTGTATATACCTCCTTTTTGTAGGCTAAGCACGTGATGGACATTACCCCATTGCAGACTTCAGGACCAGTCTGAAGACCAGGCACCGAATGCCCCAGAACAGGCTCTTGAGCTTACACAGATGTGAAAATGCACTTGAGAAAGTTCCTGGTGCGAGTAGGGTCTGCGAGGGACCAGGGCCTCGGTGAAGAATGGAAAGAGAACAGGGCTGTAATAGAAAAGCAACACACCTGAATGGTGAAACTAGACTCTAGGCGCCTTTATTTTATATTTCTTAGCCTGTTCCCCATTTTTCAGTGCTGTGGTTGCATCCTTCCAGATACAGAGGTGATACGGACCACAGCAATAACAAAAAGCAGTTACTCAGTCTGCAGCTACAAGGTGCTAAATAAATATACATGGCCAAATCCAGCTTTCATTTCCTTCAGTGGAAATTTGACGGAGCCCTAACTCGTGAATTCTCACATCGGTGTATCACAACAAACAAATGGCAAGGGTCCACCTCAGGAGACGATGTATGCGCTTTGCAGCTGTTCATACTGAGACCACAATGCCATTTAACTATTGCCAAGCTGACTGTCAAATATTTCTTGAGATTTCTACAGATTTAGATGGTTCAGAAGAGTCTAAACTGTAAAATTTCAGACTTTTCAGACTTTTCATAAGGGAACAAGTGCTTGGCAAGAGTGAACATTAGCCCCGCATTTCCCGAGGTAACATAGCTTCAGTATAAGCAAGCCTGGCCTCCTATAAATACTGTTTACGAATGCAGCTGAGGTTTAGGGCATTGTGAAATACCACGTCAAGTGTTCATTTATAGTTTCAACACGTTGCATTGCTGATGTAATATCACAACGCTCTATATGGGAGTGGTAGCAAGTTTTTTTCCAGGCATGACAGCATTCTTTTCAAGTGGACTTAAGCCTTGATAAACTTGGTAAGTCTTATACAGAAAAAGACTAGTCTAGGCATCCCTAGCAGTTAATTCATTGATTTTCATTTGCATAGAAGCAGTTAGGTCATGAGTTTGTGCCAAATTTTTGTCACTAGCAAAGCCACTTAGGGATTTAATCCCTCCTCATGTAAGAAGCCAAAGAAACATGAAACTGCAGAGAGCAGGGTTTCTATGAAGTAGGTTTTAGACCAATACACATTTGACAGGTTCTAGCTCCAATGTCAGAAGGACACAAGATCCTCTGCCAACCCTGGCTGTTACCTTCTGAAGAAGTAGCTGTTAAATGACATGGGTCCAGCTGATGAATGTTTATCTGAGAAGTCTTAGTGATTTGCATGTCCCCCTAGAGGCCACTCTAGGTGTAATTTTATTAAATGAAAACTTATATAACAGAACAAACTGAGTGCTTGTATCTTGAATACAGCGAAATTATGGAAGCATATAAGAAACTGTAAATTTGTTTTATTTTTTTATTTATTCTTTAGGACAAAATATACATTTATATCACAGTGGAGAAAATATACAAAAGTCAGAAATCTCAGCATTGCTTAGTCAAAAAGTCAGAGCACAGACTGGTTTAGTATTCTCAGGGAGCAGCAAGAGCAGGGCTGCTCCATGAAGGAAGATGAGTGGGCGCAGAGCATGACCCCAGCACAGGCCATGCCCTCCCCGGTCAGGACATAATCCCACAGGATCCAAGCACAGCGGGCAGAGCCCAGCAATGGTTACAGGGTCCACCGGCAGTCCCAGGCAGTCCATCCGGGAGGCAGGGCTGGAGACAGGTACACCTGAGCTGAGAAGGACCGATGAGCAGCGGGGTGAGTGAGCTGGGGTCCCAGCTGAAGCTGCTCAGGGCAATTAAGACCTGTCAGAGCATTCAGAGCCCTGACAAACACATATTCAGGGATCTAGGAATATTGCTCTTGTATGTATGCTGTGGTAACACCCACTTGCCTCACCTGCTGCAGTGAAGTTTGCTCCATACACAGTTTCCCATCTTTCTCATCTCCTTCTTATTGCACATTCCATGAGATTTTTTTGCTTGCTCCTAATCACGGTTCTCTGCCTTTTGATTGTTCCTTTTTCCCTCTGCAGGCATATGTACACATTGCTTCCAGGTACAGCTGGACTGCAGAAGTTCAATTGTTCATCAGACTGTAGTCTGTTAACAAGATGTCATTACACAACATTTTCTTCACTCTCTGCAATCAATAGCAATCTTTTCTACTTTTTATTTGAAATCGGGTGTGCAGGGCCATTTTGTCTGTATATGTGAGAATCACCAATGACAAGTATTCCACTTTCAAGAAAATTAATTTATTTTCAGTATTTTTGTTAATAAACAAAGAAAGAAGGCTGTGAATATGAATGTCCTGGGGAATTAAAAACAAGGAATCCTAGAAGTACGGGTGTAGGACTGACCTCTAATCTATGCCCCTGCTCTAAGAAAAGAAACAATATGTACACATAAATTATCTCTAAATACATATAGCTCTAAGTATATGTTGCTCTTAAGCACCTTTCACACATCAGTACTGAGTATAGTTTCAGTAAAGCGCTGCAAACGGGGAAGTTCAACAATGTGCCTACCTGTTCACGACAGAAAGTCGTGGATTTTCTCCTAACATCCAATTTATATTTCCATCTTCCTGTTGTGCAAGTAAAATCTGAATCATAACATATATGTATAGTGACCCAGTCTCAATGTGTTTTACATCCCCTCTGAGATGTCCTGTATGTTTGATAGTCTATATTGCTTTTTGCTCAAAAGCATGGGACAGAGAGGGAGACATCAGAGAATAATATTAGAGATATTATGTCTGAGCAGATGGTTAAGTTCTGGCATTGGCATGGAGTAGGGGTAAGCTTTCAGAGGCTGTGCAGATACCTTCTTTTTCTTGTAAATGCACACCATAGAAATGAAAACAGCAACACAGGCAAGTTAGTCACATTTGTTGAAAATATGGGCAAAGTGTGATTCAATCTGCATTAGAGAGAAACTTGTCTACAGACGCTCTCCTGGGCCTGCCTCTGGGTACTGAAGGACAGGAAAAATATTGTGGTTCATATCTGACTGTTGTAAGATGGTGCTCCCTGGTTGTCTTTTTCTTTTTTCACTATGACCGAGTCAGAGCAAAGCCATCTTCTAAATGTAGCTTGTTGACACCTTGGTACTGGGCAGAAGAAAACCAGGAATGAAGGTTTTTTGGGGAGCAATAATGAAAAGAGAAAATAATTTCTTCCCAATGGTGATGAAGATCTTGAGTTTGTGTGTTGTGCTGGATGCTAAGGATAACATCACTGAGGTTACTTACGAACTTTTAAAATTATGGAGCTACTGGTACCTTACTGTAAGTAGGCTGAGACGCTCTGCCTCTGTCAGGGACAGATTTTATAGTTTTCATAAACACTCTTTCTATATATTGAAAAAATTGTGGCATTTCAAAAGAAAATAAATATTATACATGCTGGTTTTACCCTTTGAATGAGCACCATTTTACATCTACAATCTATTGTCAAACTAATCCCCAAACAATTTAATTCTGATGCATTGTCCTTCTGGCCCCTCTCTATGCATATATTCCTTATTTAGACAGGGTAAGCAATCAAGAGTGTATTTGGCAATTGCACAGTACTGTAGGGTATGATGGCCAAATTGTCACCGTCTTGCCATTACTTTCCATTCCCTGTGCAATTATAATAAAGTGTCCTAAACTTTTATGCTGACTTGCTGAACTCAGATGAAAATCTAAGATGTGCTGACAGCATCTCATTATGTGCTACATTACTTCCCAAGATGCAGAAACATTTTTTACAAAAGCGCATCATAAGTGAATAGTAAATAAGTTAGAAGTACTTTAATTTACAGGAGATGAGGCTTGAGATTAGTCCAAATGCTGTGATAGGCCAATATCTGATTTCTAGTAATGCTTTAGTAAGGTTTGCTATCATATGGACTGATGGTGGGAGGTAATTTATTTTTTAAAATTTATTTACTCTGGGTAAAACACTGAAAATTAAATCTATTCTGTCAGAGAAGATACTGGCAGGACTGTAATGTAAAAAGCACTTCACTTAAGCACTTCCTTTAGTTAAACCTGAGTGCCAACAGACAGTGCCAAGGAATGAAGACATTTTATTTAAAATTACACTGGCAAGAGACCATCAAATTATCCTTAACATTTTCATTAAATTGAGATACAGATATAGTTAGGGTAGTAAATCTTTTCAATACAAGGAGTTTATTCCTGAGCCAAGGCCAGATTCAGCAGTAATTGTAGGAACTGTTAAGACCTAAAGCCTCATCTACATTACCAAAACAACTGTTCAAGGCTTTAGCTCATTTTTGAAAAATGGACGGGCTTCACCCATTACTACGGGCCTAATCAGATCAGCAAACTACTGTGATGCATATGGATTCCGGTCTGGGGTGATCATTCCATGTTTTGTTGGCTTGGTTCAATGAGATTTTGGGGGTTTGCATTAGAAATCTGTGAATATCTATAGGTTGTCTGCAGTCCATGCTCCCAAGGCTCTAAAACAGTCAAACAAGTGCTACCTTTCTTAATATTGACACCTCATTCCTCTATAGGAATGTTGAGCTGAAGAGACTAAGGAACCTTATATCCATAGTTTCTAAGATAAAAAAGTTATTACCCTATGGTCTCAGCTCCTTTATAAGATCTACACAGCAAAATTCCCCGCCAGAGATTCCTACATTTCATTCACAGCTTCTGATTGAACAAGATCATTTATTTAGGCATCCAGTCTTCTGAGGACTGTGGGGCTAAGGGCTTATTGTAGTTTTATAGCTATAATTGTGAGACATTATTTTGTTACTCGGCAAGCGTTAGTTAACCATAAACCCCAGTTTGTTTTCTGGGGTTAAAAATCATAAACATATTTCATTTCAATACTAGTACTGCAAAGATGTTCAGCTAAATAATAAAGATTAGGATGCTCTTTTCCAAGTCTGCCTAGAAACTTAAGTATCAATTTATTTTAATAGGAATGGAGCATTCAGAATCCTGAGATGTCTTTGAAAGCCCAATTGCAAAAAATAATTGCCCTCAAGTGAGCACAAATATAACTTCATATTTGCATTGTTATCTTTGGCTCACCTTTAATATACCTGGAAGCTTTCCATATATATAAGCATTATAAAAATTGCCATTCCAAGCAAATTCCAACATGCTGATTTTATGCTGACAGAAACATATGTGCTATGGGCCAGTACACATCTAGCTGTTGTTAAAACATGTTCCACTTCATTTCCTATTTAAATTGGTTGGATTATTTTCACCTTCCCTTGGTGCCCATGTAAACAAGAGCTTTATTGATGTCATATCTTTCATGTGGTTTGAGGAAAACCAGGCCAGATTATTTCTTTGGTTTAGGTGACCTGAACTTCCTTGTGATCCAGAAAAACATACACACGTGCACACGTGTGTGTATGTGTATGTATTGATATATGGATGTATGGAAGTGTTTCCTTGCAGAAGTTCTCAGAAGAATTTAAAGAGGTCCTTCATAACAAATTACTCATAATTAAAAAGGTCTTGAATGTCTGAAGAAGATCCCAGTACATCCCAACCTATGTTCATTAAGTAGGAACAGTCAGATGGATTGTTTGGTGTACAGGGCTTTGGCTGTTGTAACAGTGAAAAAAAATAGTGAAAACACAGGCCAATGTCATGCCCACTGAGAAGATAAGTTTTCACCAACCAGCTCTTACAAGATGGAAGCGACCTTCAAAACCTACCGGAAACAGTAGAAATTAAAGACAGCTGATAAGCTCATATTGTGAAGACTCATACAAAAATTATTTAAGGGGCACAAATTATGATCTTGTGGAACATAATTAAGAGAAAGCAAGGAAAAAAAAAAAAAACAGAAGCCAATTCAGATAACTAAGAGGAAACAATAATATTCTGATATTTTAAATTATTCTGAAAAATTTACTGCAGCTATGCCATGGAATCCTAGAAGATTGTTCTGACTTACCTCTGTGCATCATTCAAGTTATTCAGATTCATTTTCTGCATGGATGTATTAGCTTAGTCCTAAATGAGCTGTATAGGTCCTTCTACAAACTTAGATTTTGCGCAGCTCAGATACATTAATTTAGCTTCGCAGTTGGTAAAAATCAGTGTAGTTACACAGAATTGAGTAGGGGTGAAGACAGTTTATGCTGCCTTAGAATAAAGTTCCTGAATTTTACTCCTACCTTCACTTATATTTCTTCCTGAGTGAGATCAGTGTAATCTAATTTTAGCTGTCTAAATATTAGGCATCTAGTCTAACCTCTTCATCTAGACCTCCCATCACAGAGAGGTACTTCCTTCCTCTTCTAAACTCCTCTCTTATAATGGGTTCAGCTCACTGGATGTGTTTATTGATTGAAAGTTCAGGATGAGATTAGGCACTTGCCATGTGCATGGCTGAAGTTATCTGGGATGAGTTCACCCTCCATGTGACTGAAGACAAGCCACACAATAAAGAAGAAATTTAACCTTCATCCATAAAGAAGGAGCAATGATGCTTAGGCACTTCTAAACAGACTTTAAGACCTAAATGACAAATGATTAATGGAATTGTTCAGGATTATTATTAGTGTCACAGAAGGATGTTGAGAAAAGTGCCAGAGACTGTTGAATAATTCCCATTTTACTTTGGTACTGATTCTAAACGCTGTAGTTAACATCTGCTGTGGAAAAAAACACAGAAATGACATTTGTCTTTTGATCTCTGCCAGTAAATTTGGATTTTCAAAATACCATTAGGAAGAAATTAAGATGCCACAGCCAGGATTCGGGAGATGTCATTTAAATGCCCAGCACTTCCACTAACTTTCTATGTAATCATGATCAAGTAAGCTAGCTGGAAAGCATCTTTGCAGAGAAAGACCTGGGGTCCTCCTAGGCAAGAAGCTGAACATGAGTCAGCAGCGTACCTTTGCAGCAAAGAAAGCCAACCATGTAGCAGGCTATATTAACTAGAGCATAACCAGCAGGTTGATGGAAGTGACTCTTCCTTTTAGCACTTACGAGACTGCATCTGGAGAACTGCATGCAATTTTGGGCTCCTCGGGGCAAGAAACACTTTGAAACACTGGAGCAAATCCATCAGAGGACCAACAAGATGATGAGAGGCTGGACTGTATGATACAAAGAGAAGCTGAATGAATCAGGTTTATTCAGCCTTGAGACAAGAAGCTGAAGGAAAGACCTTACTGCAGTTTATAACTGCCTAATCAGAGTGTATGGAGAAGGTGGAACCAGGCTCCTCTTGAGGCAATGGACACAAGTTGCAACCAAGAGACGATGGACGCAAGTTTCAACAAGGGAAATTAGGGTGTTTTCAACTAGATATTAGGAAGAAAATTTTCATGGTAGAGGTGGTCAAACACTGGAACAGGACCCAGATAGATATCTTGTGAAACTTCCATCCTTGGGGATATTCAAACCTACACTGCACAGGATGCTGAGCAATCTTTTGCCCTGCTTTGCACAGAGGGTTTGGACTAAGTCCACAGGTCCCTTCCAGCCTCAGCTGTTCTCTGATTCTGTGATTCAGCTCACCTAGCTAATAGCTATAGTGTGGTCATTGACATCTGAGCTGATTGCTCTGGGTTCCCTTTGACATCAGTGTTGTGACTCACCCAACACTGACTTTAAGAGGAGACATACCAACCCATGCTCAGTATTGTTCCTCAGTTGCTGAGACAGAGGGGAGTCCCTCCTAAGCCACAAAGACTTAGTCATATCAGTCCTACACTCTTTACCTTTCTTTCACATTCATAAAGCAAAGATACTCTTACCTCAGTATTTTTTTGGAGGAACACATTTGTTAATATTTGAGCCTCACTCAGAGGCTGTGATGTTGGCTGCTGTATATGGAAAGAGAAAAAAGAAATGAAGTCTTCCAGATGATGACAGCACTGTGGCTCCCTCCCCTCCTAAGCAATGCCAACAATAATTTTAAAAAAGCCTTTTATCTTCAAACATATTTCAGAGCCGTTTCAGAGTGAGAAGAGCTTCTTAACATATGAACCTTCAGATGGCTGGGTTGAAGAAAATATGGAGCTTTCCTTTAAACAATTAGAGCCCATTTTGCTAATCAATTTTGTCAGGCACCTAGAAACATTTTTCATGATCAGATTCCAAATTGTCTTGAACAGTATGAACTAATGACCTTTTATCAGTCCAGTTTGGGGCACTCTGATACGTCCCTGCTCAAACTAAATAAATCACAATCCTTAATTAACAAAGACTGGCATGACTGCAAAAGCAATGAATTAGTTTGTACGCTATCTGAGAGATCACAAACGTACAGTAGTTACAATTAATGGATTTAATTTTAAATGCTGGGACTCCTGCATGAAAGTGCCTGAGAAGTCCATCCTGGCATTCTTATTACTCTTTAATTATAATTGATGTAGCTGGGAAAGATGTCAGCAGTGTACATTTTAATACAGGTGCTAGTGTCCCTTAAGAGCTCATAGTCCTTGCTTGAAACAGTCAATGATATGCAACAAGGTTTTGATGAAATCCAAATTTATTAGGGTTATTAAAAGACATTAATTATTTGGCACTGTAGAGATGTAATATGGTACTATTTTTTTAATAGACAGCTTTATATATTTAAGTTTGAGAATTGAGGTTTATTTTTACTTTAAAATACTTCTGTCCCTTTTGGCCCCTTTCTGCCATTCCTGTTTCTTGCAGATTTCTCTTTTTTTCCTCCTTACACTGAGCTCTTATCTTCCAAGCAGATATTTCCAACTATTTTCCATGCTTTTTTCCAGCCTCAAGAGACATCTTCACCGCTCCACTATCACGGTTCTTGTGTGAAGCAGTTCCCAGGAGGTTCCATCAGCAATGAACATTTAGTCAAGTCTAAAAAATAAAGTCAGCTAACATCAGCAGATGATAAATCCATCTTCTGTAAAATGACATCAAGTCCACTGGCATTGTTTGAGGTGTCAAGCTTGATCTGAACATAAGTGGCCTGATAATTAAATATTTTCCAAGGGTAGTCCTCTGCTTCCCTCCATCCCACATGCAGCCCAGCAAGCAGGATTGACACTAGGCACAGATGAAGTCAATAGCTGCCTAGGGCAGCCGGTTCTCAAGGGCAGGACAACAGCTCTGCTCTCACTGCGCACTTGCCTGGGCCATCTGGAGAGCAAGGCCAGCAACTCCTGCCTCTGCAGGAGGAAACAGGCTCTAAAAAGTGGCAGCAACAAGGAATGGGGTGGACAGTCCCAAAAGTAGACAGCATTGCCCCAACCCGTCTGTCCCCTGAGGAGCGGTGGCAAGGTCAGCTCAGCCAGGATCTGTACCCCACTCTCCCTCCCAGCTTGGTCCTTCCACCTTCTCAGAGCTGGCTGGACCACATTCCCAGCCCTTCATCCCAAGGGTGCTCCTGCCCAATTCGTCAAATCTCCTGCAAGACACTCTGCCCTCTTCCTGCAGGATGAGTTTAAAAGAAATATTTGCACTGCAACTGACTCTCATAATTACAGTGCAAACCTTGTGATAACTTGTCCTTCTCTTATTGCCTCAACTTACGGAGTTGTTAGACTATAGAAAACTCCAGCAGTCAGTTAAAGAGGAAAATTAATTTTCTGGTTACAGAGACTGGAAATGGCAAGTAGGTGAGCCCCAAAGGCTCATAAAAAACAAAACGCAATTGGAATTAATCCCATATGGATTTCATCATTGACTTTACAAAAAGTTTGTCATTGACTTTAATGCAGCCAGAATTTTCTTGATTCCTTTAAAAAAAGTGTGTTTTTTGAGGATGTATCATGATTATTGGGTTCTGATTAATAATTTTTTAATATTTAGAGTTGGCAATAAAATATTTTACGGAACAGCTGCATAACACTGTATGACCATTTGCTGAATTTTTATATTTATTTGGATTATGCATTTCTAGAGCACAAACCTATAATTTAAAAATTAAATTATGTAAATCAAATAACAGAAATAACATCTAAACTGTGTTTTGTATTAATTACCTACTAACTTTCATCAGCTCCATATTCTGTGCTTACCAATTAGTCCTTACAGCGATTACAGTCAATAACAGTGTTTAATGGTGGAGAATCAAAACAAAATACTTTTCACTGAGAGATGGAAACTTGCCTACAAGCTTTGCTTGCTTTGCACTATCTGGTATCCTAGTCTTCAGCAAATAAATATTTTGGCCAGATAAGAACACTGGTCTGGTCTCTTGAGGATTATAGGGCATGGAATTTGATCTGTTTGCCTCTGCAGTGGTCCATACACTTTGGATGTAGGACTTGAAAAGGCATCCTGTGTCATGCACTCCAGTCCCCTGCTACCACAGGCTCCATAGATACAATCCTTTGCACAAATTTATGGAGCTCCATCCTAGGAACACTTGGGCTGTTTGAAGTAGAAACTGATGGGTTTCCCCTTCAGGAATTTGGCCAATCCCTGTTTAAGCCCATTTATCCTTTTGACCTCTGTAACAGCTTCCAAGAGCAGAATCCTGTTGCTGCATGCCTATAAATGCTTTGTGTGTGAAAAAGTACCATCTTCTGTTTAAGTTTTTCACTTGAGTGTTTATTGGTTGTCCCTCAGTGTTTATGCCTTTCCCATTTTCCTAACTAACCCCATTAGAAGCTGTTGTAGAATCTGACTGATATAAAGCCTAAAACCCTTCTAATTTCTAGCCCAACTCTGTTCATGGTCAATTTATATCTATTTGTTCTTGCAACAGCATTGGCCTCTGTCTTATGTGGTTGAGTGTTGATAGCCAAAATCTTCTTTCTGCCCTGTCAAGTTTTGCTAGGCTGAGCAAGCCTTGTTCTGCTGTGTTAGGTGAGGTTGCTAGAAACAGTCTGAGTCAGTCTATCAGCCTCTTGCCATTGAAAGAGATGATCCCTGATTTTCTTCTCCTCCTCCTCCTCCTCCTCTCTTTCCTGGCCATGCATATGTTTCCCATGCAACCGGTTCTGTCTCTTGTCTGACCTTTCAATTTAGGTGATTAAACATGCAGAAAAGTAAACCAGCAGAAAACAAGAAAAGTTTTCTGCTGGTTTAGTGAGCAGGATCAGTTCGGCAGGTGGTCAAAGCTAGGCTGGCTCAGGCCACCTCCAGGAACCGCTCCAACTGTGTCTTCTTGCAAGATCGGCTCCCCACTCCCTTCATCAATCCTATGAGCCCTTCTTCACACTTTTTATCAACACAGCTGACCAGAGCTTAGTGCTGTGTTGCAGAGCAGGTCTTCCCTGTCATAGTGAAACTTTCCTTTCACTCTTTGAAGTACTTGTGTGCATACATCGTTTCCATTTACTTTTCTCATCCCTGCATAATGTTGTTGTCTCCTGATAGTCCTGGTATTCACTGGTACATCCTGATCCTCCTTTTCCTCAGAGGTTTTCAGCTGATGAGTTCAATTCACAGCAGAAGTTCCTCTGATGGTTCCCCTAAGGCAGGACACTTTTCAACAATGAAATTTGGTCTCAGTTTTGGATTCCAGTACTTTTGGTTATTCAGTACTTTGTTTCTGATGGATATTCAGATTCACTTCAGTATTGACAGTGCCTCTCAACTTTTTACTATTGGCAAATTCCTCATGTGTGTATCACAGTCGCTGATAGAAATGTTGTACAAGACAGGCCCGAGGCTGGACAGGCGCTAGAGAACATCTCTGGTGACCCTTCAGCCTAGACAATTTCTGCTTGATTGAAGTTTTTCTTCACTAAACTGGGATTACAGTCATTTTAAGGAAAATGTAATGTTGCAAAGCAGTCAGATTATGCCAGCTTGACCTTGATTTTTGTCCTCACCATCCAACGTACTGTAAAGCCTAAACAAGAGGAAAAGTAAAAAAGAGAAAAGAGTAGAAGATACACAGGTTAAATACCATCAATTACTCTAGTCCTCTGTTATTTTAATTTGTTCATATGAAGATTTTTTAAATAGGATTTGTTTCTGGAGTAGACTATCTTTGGAAGTCTTCCTGGAAATAGTATATTTTAAAGCTAACTTTAAGTGAATAGAAGGTCATGAATTTGTTTCAAAAGGACACTGGCTTATGCATCTGATCTCCTTATTGCTTACAACTGGTGTTAATAATTTTCAGGTGACTATACTGAAGGGTTTTAGGAAGTCTATTATTTATTTTGCAGCTAACTAAATCCCCTGCCTCCACTTTAATTATTTTTAAATTACAAGGATGTGGCATGTTTAACATGGTTGGGAGTCACCAGGTAGTGTACCCCAGAAAATCTTCAGATATTTACTTACCTGACTATAGAGATAGAATGAGATCTTCAATATTAGCTTGTTGTTAGTTGTAATGAAGTTGTTTTTAGAAACTGTTGTGATAAAGTTTGATCTTTCTTCCTGACTCAGCACCAAACTGACATATTTCCTAGGTAAAGCTCCTGTCCTCAGGAGCCACACAAGGAAACAAAACTCCATGTGATGCAAAAAAATATACAGCTTTTGATATGTATTTGTTGGCCCCACAGTGTCCACTATCTACCTAGTGCACAAGATTGAAAAGGGAACTGAATTTTACAGATATGTTTAACTTTTGAACTCAAGAAAAACAGTTTACTTAGTTTCAGACTGTTGCTACTAGAATTAGTTTTGTGGAGCAGTGTCAGGCTGCTCTTAGTATGCTAACAATATGTCACTGCTGACCATTAATTTATTAAATAAAGCATCTCTGGTAACGATTTCCCAAGACATGACATCTTTTGTAGATTGTATTTTGGTTTTAAGAACATTAATCTCAAGAAGTCCAGTAATAAAGCCTGATGGAAAGTAACATTTTCCATAGCATAACCCTGGTATCTAGAAAAAAAAATTATAGCTGAGCGAATACAGAGAAAGAATAATTTTATTCAAAGAGCAGTTATTGCTGTGCTTGCATTAACCTTGCAAGTCTCATGCCTAAAATGTCTGTATAATGTATTTAACCTTGCATTTGATAATGAAATACGATGAACAGATCACTGTAGCAAAGTGTGGAAGATGATCAGGAAACGCTCACCAACCAGCACTGCTAGAGCATGTGTGATCAAATGCTGCAGTATGAAAACAAGAAATATGGCTGTAAAAACATACAACATGACAGATGAGGGAAAACTAAGCAAGAGAGAGAAATGTCAAGAATTCAAGTTATTTTGGTCATGGTAGATCATCTAGAGACTTCCTGAAATTGCAGTTTCATTGTTTTTGAAAAAATAGCAAAAAGTAGCCATTACTTTTGAGAGTTTGGGTCTAATAGACATGAGAGTGAAGGAAGGCCAAAAGTATTTATTACCCTGAAGAGACAAGGCAGAGACTGCATAGGTTGCCTAAGATCAGGTAGGGGAGCACTAGCAGCAATCAGCAGAATTCAGTGTGGATCTCTTTTTGTCCTCTTTCCTGTAAACGGGCTGAGCTGTGAAGGTTTACTTTAGCATGGAAGTTTAACCTATAAAGCAGAAAATGCTATCAGTAGTTTTGCAGTGAGGTTATCTATTGTTCGTGTTCAAACATGCCAAAGATATTGAATCCCACATTGATTCTATTTTACTTTTCATTGTTAATCCGTGATCTTTCAAAAACACTCATATTATTGGTATTCAGGCAACCAAGCAAGAAACACTTTTGGAATTAAAAGAAAATAGACATATGGCTGGTATTTACAGCAAAGTTAGCTGTCATCATCATTGAAATTTAATTTCTAGTCACAGTTATGTCCACACACAGAACCTTTTAACCTGAGTGAGATAATGTGTTGAACTCAAGTTGGTGAAGCCACCAGGAGTAGAGATGCTGAAGTAGCCAAGTCCATGCTCAGTACTTACACAGCCACTAGGTAGTGTGAACCCAGACCAGCTCTATTTATCCAGGGCCTTCTCATAAATTCTCCATGAGCCCAAAAAGAAGTGATCTTCCATGTTCACTGGGAATGAAGTTGCTGAGTAGGTCAACTTTTACCAGCGCCGTGAATTATAAAAATTGACTGTAGGACAAATGAATAAATGCAGAGCCATATGGGACCAATTTGAAAGTTAGTTTGCAGTGTAATTCCATTCAAGTGAAGCTTGCTCAGAAATCTAAGGGAGAATAAATTGTATTACCTCTATAGTGATGACACTACTAAGGCTAGATTAATTCATAGCAATTACAGACATTGACCCTTCCCTAGTATCACACCATAGTTGGCAAATGGTGCAATTTTCCATCACCCAAAAAACTAGAACATTCGTGCTTAATATTTGAGCATGAAAACTGCATGAGACCATTTAGCTATACAAGTTTTGCATCATTTCTTTACAGTTAGTAGTCGTCTTGTACAGAAAAAAAAAATCCAAGACTTGTCATGTTATTTGTGTTGTGCATTTAATTTCTATGACAAGATGACAGGTGCAGTTTTGGGGGCACCGTTTAATACAAAACCACCAAAATGTCTCTCCAGGAATTTAGATATTTTTGTGCTACAAAAAGTTGTAGTTGATTATGGTAGGTCTTCTGAAAATTTACAAATGCATTTGTTGAACAGCTTATACAATATAAGAAAATGAACATAGATCTCTTGGGGATTTCATTGTTTTTCTATGTTTTACTAGTAGTAATATGAGGTTTTGGTCCTGTTTACCCTGTACTGAGGCCTTCATATGAAAGGCAGTGTTAAAGGTAAAAAATACAACATTTCAGAAATTTACTGATGTAAAGTCTGGCTACTAGGCTGTAGCAAAACAAAGACAGAAGGTACATTCTAGTTGTATGAATTTGCAGATGTAGCATCTCTTATACCTTGGATTTGCTGTTCCTTTTTAATTATGTTCGTGGCAATAGCAGTGTACTATTTTTAAATTTTAGCAGTTTAAAAATCTTATAAATTTAGGGGAAGATTGAAAGTTGGTTCAGTAATATCTTTTTGTGCCTTGCCTCTGCAATCTGCAGATCATCATGTGAGTGTTGTCACTTAATGTTCCACTGATGATTATTTTGGAAGAAACATTGTCTAATGTAAAAATGGATCTGATCACAAATGGACTTAAAATTTGGAGGATTAATGGATTTGATGACAAATACTTAAAAGGCAGCCCAACACTCAGGGTTGCATGGACATTTGCATTTAAAATAGGAATTAAATTATTTTCTAATATATGAATAATAAGATGTTTCTATCTGAAACTCTTACTCATAGGAAACCAAACCCATTAGCTGAAAATGTTAGGTAAAGCCATTACATTATGTTCTAACCATTTTTAAAGCAGTTCCTTTGGAAGATTTTATTGGCAAATAAAATTCTTCTTTGGATCTGTCTAACAATAGAGTTTCTGAAGTCTGTAGGTTGAAAAATGACCCATTTGTAGATTATTCTACATGTCCATTCTAGGACATGGACTATTCCAAAGTTTACTAATGTGTAAATGTTGGCTTTAATGGAGGCATCACGGTTTTACGTTCCAGGGCTTGCCATATAACACTCTTCCCAAAATGTGTGTGTTGTAAATTACTTTCCAAATTAGTTTGTCATGAAGTTTTTTTTTCATGGCAAATATTGTGTCATACAATTGATTTTGTTTTAATGACTTATGATGAAGAATAAGCTATGCACTGTATTTCTCCAGGACAAGTCAATCAGAGAACAGCAGAGATAACATATTTTATCAGAGGAGTAACTTCAGCTTTGCCAGTTGAGTGATTCAGCATTTTGCTGAGTTATAAACTCATCTCCTGCAGGGTGAGAGCCTCTTGGCTGAAGAAGCCCTTTGCTAAGGCCCCATCACTGCAGCCTGAGCCCCAGACTTGCCCTTCTTCTGTCTCCCTGCCATTCTGCCAGCTCCTAGAGCAAGTGACTCTGTGGGAGTCCCAGTTTTCATGGCTCTAGAGAAGAGCTTGAAATGCAAATCAACCAAGGATGTCCATAACCTAGCAATCAGAAGCACTCAACTATTTATGGATTCTGTTATCATTTTTAAGCCATGCAAGGTCTTGCAAGAGATCTTTCAGCATGACACAGTTTGATGTCTTCCTCCATTCCTGTGGGGGAGGGATTCTCCCAGAGCGATTCAACCCCATCATTATGCTTCAATGCACTGACCTGATATAGCAGCTCTGGGGCCGTGGTGAAGATGCTCAGTCACAGGTTTGAAGGCCAGAGCACCATGAGAAATGGATCTGACCGCATGTAACTAAAACCAAGGAAATCCACCAGCGATCCCACAGCAATCCCATGCCTTCCCATGAAGGATCATTTACTTCACAGTACTGGAAAGCTGGTGCCAAAAGTTTACACAGTCACACAGTGGCTTCTTCCAGTTAAGCCATTTGAGATGTATATGATCTCTGACTATCGTACAAATCATTCTGTGGATGCAAGCATTACAACAACATGTATTACCATGCACACATAGACAGGAAAAGAGGAAATGGGATGAGGCAGCCTGAATATCAGTCAGGAATTACCCTTTTACAAGACAAGACGACCTGAAAATTTTTCTTTTAAACAAGGCTTCTATCCTTTTTTGCTTCTTCATGACATTCAAGGAAGACCTAAAATATGTTGCATTTATGCAGTTTGGGCTTCACAAGAAATTTTTTTAGGGTGTGAATTTATTTCTTTTTTTAGATTTCTTCAGCTGGCTGGACCCGAAATCCTTGCAGCTGGTGAGTCAGGACATAACAAGAGACAAGAGACTGACAGCTGTGGAGATGATCAGTCAGATGGCTTCCACAGGACTTCTGGGTGGTTTTGGTTTTAACAGTTGTTTCATTACAGTTGCTCACATTAGGGATATAAGAGAACAGCTCTCTCTTTTGGAGACAGAATACTCCCACTCTGACACCTGTGGTCAGAGAGATCCCAGCATGCACCTTCCAAGTTACCCAGCTCCACCTAGGAAAACCAGAAATGACCAAGATACAAAATCTCTGCTAATTTTAAGGTAATAATGAAGTAGAAGAAACCTTTTATTTAAGAAATGAGACAAACTCTTCAGATGTTCTTTATAAAGGCCTGCAGTGAAAAACACAACCTGTTCTTAAGAGTGATTTTCATGGTGCTTTTAAAGATGGAGCAGTTGGGTGTTCTGGAAGCAGAGAAAACCCGAAAGAAATTATAGGGGTCAATTTAACAATCAAATCAGCTATGATTAATACTCCATACCCTTATACTTTCTAATCCTCACAGAGGAAACTTCAAATTACACAAATGTCTGATGAAAGATGGCCATCAGCTGGAGTGTCCTCCTCACTTGCAAGATTTTACATGGAGAAGATTAAATTGGCTGGCTTCACAGACCTATTTCTCCTTAAGCTCGTTGCTCCATTCACTTGGTTACTGCCGACCGTTTGCTAACATAGCTAGGAAATTCCCTGAAAAAGAAAACACAAATGACATGAGAAATCCCACAAAACTCTTTCCTCAAAAAAAATTATTAAAATACTTTTTAAAAGCATTAAATGTATTCCCCACTGATTCAAAAACATGGAAAAATAACAGTATGGTAGCACTATTCATCCATAGCCCTCTGCCACCCTAGTGCTGACCCACAGGAGCAGATTTACACTGCATCAATGCACTTGCTTTCCAGTCAATACCCACACCCACAACATGTACACCACTGTCATGGTTTTAGCTGGGATAGAGTTAATTTTCTTCACTGCAGCTGGTACAGTGCTGCGTTTCGGACTTAGTATGAAAATAATGTTGATAACACACTGATGTTTTAGTTGTTGCTAGGTAGTGCTTACACTAGTCAAGGACTTTTCCAGCTTCCCATGCTCTGCCAGGTGCACAAGAAGCCGGGAGGGGAGGGGGCACAGCCAAGAGAGCTGATCCAAACTGGCCAAAGGGATATTCCATATCATGTGACGTCATGCCCAGTATATTAACTGGGGGGAGTTGGCCGGGGGAAGCAGCAATTGTGGCTCGGGGACTGGCAACGCTGGTCGGCGGGTGGTGAGCGGTTGCAGCAATTGTGGTTTTTTTTTTCTTTTCTCTCTTTTCACCGGGTTTCATTTCTCTCTCTCGTTGTTTTCTGTTATATTATCATTATCATTATTATTATTATTATTATTATTATTATTATCATTACCATTACTGCTATTACTATTTTATTTTAATTATTAAACTGTTCTTATCTCAACCCAGGAGTTTTCTTGCTTTTGCTCTTCCAATTTTCTTCCCCATCCCACTGGGTGGGGGGAGTGAGCAAGTAGCTGTGTGGTGCTTAGTTGCTGACTGGGGCTAAACCATGACAGTCCTTTTTGGCGCCCAATGTGGGGCACAAAGTGTTTGAGGTAATAACAGTTGCTGGTCACAGCATCAACTTTGTTCTCAATATTAGTTTATCCGATCTGCACCACGGTCTTGTTTTTGCTGTACGTGTTTAAGATTGGTGTTTGTTTTTGTAGTCTGCTGTGCTCTGCAGTGATTAGCGATGTTTTGCCTGGGAGAGTTGTTATTAAAACACTGCCCTTGAATTTTATTTGGTATCTGAAGTTTATATTGAAGCCGTTACTGTACTTCGGGTACCACCTCATGGAGACAGTTAGCAATTATACCTCCTCCTCTGAGAGTTGTTTTATGGAGGAAATACTGAATGGCACCTTAGTTAGCTTTGTCTATAGTGTCTCCTCCTTCATTACAACAACTTTTGAGCATCTTGAACATCCTTGGGTAGTTAAGATACATCTGTTGGTACTTCTTTGGCAGATTCGTTCTGTTTTGTCTAAGGTTAATAAGCAATTTAAGAATATCATCCAGAGGTCTGCCCAATGCTTGATAGTTATGAGTGGCAGAGCACGTGGGATAGTATGGGCAAATACCTAGGACGGTGGGCACCTCCAGTGTTTTGGAATTTCACCCCTGAACAAGTGCACAATCCTGAAAAACTGGTAGAGTATTTGGAGAAAGTATGTTGTCATCCCGGCAACTCCAGAGAGACACAGATCACTGCAACATGCTGGGGCCTGACCCATGCCTAGCGAGCCCTGTTCAACAGTATTCAGTACCCCCAAGGGGTAGAGAAGGCCTCTGGATCTAAGAAGACAAAGAAAAAGAAGGCGACAGGCACCGTGGCCACTCCAACCCCGGCAACAGGCACCGCAGCCACTCCAACTCCGGTGACAGGCAATGCAGCCATTTCAGCCCTGGCAACAGGCACCACGGCCACTTCAACCCCCGTGGCAGGCACCGTGGCCATTCAGTTCCCCACGACAGGCACTGCGGCCACTCCAACCCCAACAACAGGTACTGTGGCCACTCAAAACTCCATGACAGGCACTGCGGTTGAATCAGAAAATCAACCCGTCATAGTATCAATTGCCCCTGTACACAAGAAGAAATCTTGGAAGAAAAAGTCAAATCGTTTAGAAAGAGATGATGGAAAAACAGGGCCATCACAAGGAGAGAAGAAGGAAGAGGAAGAACTCGTACAAGAGACGGAAACTACCCGATCCCTATCCTTGAGTGAGCTGCGAGATATGTGGAAAGATTTTGGCCATCATGTAGGTGAGCATGTTGTCACCTGGCTGCTCCGATGCTGGGATAACAGGGCCAGTAGCGTGGAATTAGAGGGGAAGGAAGCCAAACAACTGGGATCCCTTTCTAGGGAAGGGATCATTGACAAAGCAATTGGAAAAGGGACACAAGGCCTCAGCCTCTGGAGGCAACTCCTGTCTGGAGTGAAAGAAAGGTATCACTTCAAGGAAGATGTTATATATCACCCAGGAAAATGGACCACCATGGAGAAAGATATCCAGTACCTGAGAGAATTAGCTGTGCTTGAGGTGATTTATGGTGACCCTGATAGTGAACAGTCATCCAAAGGTCCAGATGAAGCCCAGTGCACATGACCCATGTGGCGGAAGTTTGTACAGAGTGCACCGTTGTTGCATGCAAACTCATTGGCAGTAATGTCCTGGAAAGCTGAAGAGGCACCAACGGTGGGGGATATGATTGATAAACTCCGGGATTACGAAGCACATGTCTCTTCCTCCCTCATCTCAGCTGTGGAGAAACTGTCCTGGAAGGTTCAGCAACTCAAAGAAGATATGTCCTACTCCCTACCTGTACGGACCAGTATTTCAGCCATTAGGAGTAAGCGTCCCTCTGCTCAAGAGAGAGGATACACACCATGGGCCACCCTATGCTTTTACCTGCTTGACCACGGAGAGGACATGAGGAAGTGGGATGGGAAATCTACCTTGACCCTGGAGGCACGGGTACATGAGTTGCAAGGAAAAACAATCACTCAGGGGGGACCTCCAGGAAAGTTGCTGCTCCACTTTCCAGTAAGCAGTTCCCCAGACAGAGGAGTAGAAGCGCTGATTTTATTTCTGATCTTAATAGAGAGACTTCTGATGCCCATTCACAAGAAGTGAGTTTGAATTCTGGGACTGGGACTAGAGGGGCCCTGCCTCCAGCCAGGTGGAGGAAAGGGACAACTGGGTTTACTGGACTGTGTGGATCCGATGGCCTGTCACATCCGACCCACAGGAGTATAAGGCTCTAGCGGACATCGGTGCACAGTGCACCCTAATGCCATCAAACTATGTAGGGGCAGAACCCATCTGTATTGCTGGAGTGACAGGGGGATCCCAAGAGCTAACTGTACTGGAGGCCGAAGTGAGCCTAACCAGGAATGAGTGGCGAAAGCACCCCATTGTGATTGGCCCAGAGGCTCTGTGCATCCTTGGCATAGACTACCTCAGGAGAGGGTATTTCAGGGACCCAAATGGGTACAGGTAGATTTTGGTATAGCTGCCTTGGAGACAGAGGGAATTAAACAGCTGTCTACCTTGCCTGGTCTCTTGAAGGACCCTTCTGTGGTGAGGTTGCTGAAGGTCAAAGAACAACAGGTGCCGATTGCCACCACAGGGGTGCACCAGCAGCGATATCCCACTAACCGAGACTCCCTGATTCCCATCCATGAGCTCATTTGGCGACTGGAGAGCCAAGGAGTGATCAGTAAGACCCGCTCACCCTTTAACAGTCCCATAGGGCCAGCGCGGAAGTCTAATGGGGAGTGGAGACTAACAGTAGACTATCGTGGCCTGAACGAAGTCACTCCGCCACTGAGTGCTGCTGTGCCGGACATGCTAGAACTTCAGTACGAACTGGAGTCAAAGGCAGCCAAGTGGTATGCCACAATTGATATTGCTAATGCATTCTTCTCAATCCCTCTGGCAGCAGAGTGCAGGCCACAGTTTGCTTTCACTTGGAGGGGCATCCAGTACACCTGGAATCGACTGCCCCAGGGGTGGAAACACAGCCCTACCATTTGCCATGGACTGATCCATACTGCACTGGAACAGGGTGGAGCTCCGGAACACGTTCAGTACATTGATGACATCATCGTGTGGGGCAACACAGCAGAAGATGTTTTTGAGAAAGGGAAGAAAATAGTCCAAATCCTTCTGAAGGCCGGTTTTGCCATAAAACAAAGTAAGGTGAAGGGATCTGCAGAGGAGATCCAGTTTTTAGGAATAAAATGGCAAGACAGACGTCGTCAGATCCCAATGGATGTGATCAACAAAATAACAGCCATGTCTCCACCAACTAGCAGAAAGGAAACACAAGCTTTTTTAGGTGTTGTGGGTTTTTGGAGAATGCATATGCCAAATTATAGTCTGACTGTAAGCCCTCTCTATCAAGTGACCCGGAAGAAGAATGATTTCAAATGGGGCCCTGAGCAACGACAAGCCTTTGAACAGATTAAACAGGAGATAGTTCATGCAGTAGCACTTGGGCCAGTCCAGGCAGGACAAGATGTAAAAAATATGCTGGGGAAAACAGTCTGGGTCATTCCTGTCTCGGGCAAAGGCAAACCCATTTGTGGGATTGCTTTTACTCGAGGACCTGGGTGCACTTGGTGGGTGATGTGGGAGAATGGAGAAGTTCGATGTGTACCTCAAGGGGATTTGATTTTGGGTGAAAATAGCCAGTGAACTGAATGGTATGCTGTTAATTGCTATATGATATTGTATGTCATCACTCCTATGGTTGCTATATGGCATATCAATGGTATCATAGTAAGAATCTCCCAAATTAATGAAGAATGAACTTTGATTGAACCAGGCAAAGTGCAGCGGTGATGGAACAAAGACTGACTTCAGCATGCAACAATCCAACACCACACACACCATCTCTCTGGCCTTGAAAGACTGCTACGATAGATGGAGCCCAAAGTTATGGACTAAATGAATTCAAGGGACATTTGTGGACCCTCTACAGACATTTTACAGGGGTGGTCCATAGACTAAGGGGATGATAAATGATATCTGTGTATTTTATCAAAGGATGGGAAGGCAGGTGGTGGTTATTGAGGTTGTATTGAATAGTATGGGATCTGAGCATGATGTAAATGGTATGGGCTAAGGATACTTAGTGGATACTGTCATGGTTTTAGCTGGGATAGAGTTAATTTTCTTCACTGCAGCTGGTACAGTGCTGCGTTTCGGACTTAGTATGAAAATAATGTTGATAACACACTGATGTTTTAGTTGTTGCTAGGTAGTGCTTACACTAGTCAAGGACTTTTCCAGCTTCCCATGCTCTGCCAGGTGCACAAGAAGCCGGGAGGGGAGGGGGTACAGCCAGGAGAGCTGATCCAAACTGGCCAAAGGGATATTCCATATCATGTGATGTCATGCCCAGTATATTAACTGGGGGGAGTTGGCCGGGGGAGGCAGCAATCGCGGCTCGGGGACTGGCAGTGTCGGTCGGTCACTGGGTGGTGAGCGGTTGCAGCACTTGTGGTTTTTTTTTCTTTTCCCTCTTTTCACCGGGTTTCATTTCTCTCTCTCATTATTTTCTGTTATATTATCATTATCATTATTATTATTATCATTATTATTATTATCATTACCATTACTGCTATTACTATTTTATTTTAATTATTAAACTGTTCTTATCTCAACCCAGGAGTTTTCTTGCTTTTGCTCTTCCAATTTTCTTCCCCATCCCACAGGGGTGGGGGAAGCGAGCGAGCAGCTGTGTGTTGCTTAGTTGCTGACGGGGGCTAAACCACGACAACCATGAAGTGGCAAAATGCTGGGCTTTTCACAGCATGGGGAGGACATGTTCTGTCCTCCAAGCCCCTCAAATGCCTATGGAATGAGAAACCCTCTGTCCTTCAAGGGACATGTCTGTCCTCATCACCTGTGCTCTCACTCTGCAGGGTGACAACACATATTTTAAAACACACATAGCTAATCTGCAGCCACAGGTATTTGCCCTGTATTTACTGAGAGAAACCTGTGCTAAGAGCTGTGGCCTTCCACTCCTTATTTCCTTCTGCCTTGCCAGTACCTCTCTCCAAAATCCTACAGAATTCATCTGTTCCCAGTGTTATCCTTGGGATCATGGGAAGGTGCAGGGAGGCAAAAGGAATTATGTTGCTCATGCCGGTTTCTGATCCTCCTGATGGTTGTCTAGATGTTTTGGATTCCTTTAACCAATTTTGTGCTAAAACACAAGTTTTCAACTTTGCAGACTCTTAATTTCAGTCAATTGAGCCACTTACAATGTAATACTGTCAAATGCAATACTGCAGGTTAAAGTTTACAATATCTAAAATCGTGGTTACATTCATGGTGGTCTGGATTTATTTTTTTCTCAGTTTCTTTCAGATCACATCTGGTAGAGTTTCAACATATTTTCATCTGCAAACTACATGTGGAATGAGAACGATAATAAAGTTGCAGCTACAGAACTTGTGCTGATAATGAATAAACCAGAAGAGAATGCAAGGATCCGGGATGGAAAGCATTGTGACTTTGTTAGCTGCATTTTTATACTGATTTAGTTCCCAAAAGTTTAGAAGTTGGGCCTCAGCTTAATCCAGCAGGATTTGGGTCTTTTATTATTTTTACTTCATGATTTTTTAGGTTTTTACAACATGAAGCTGCCACTCAAGTTTCTCAGCAGTTTGGATAACTCACACAGGAAGAGTGAGCTGAATTTTGTCTGCCAGAAAACATCCCCAATTCCCCTGACTTCAAAGAAGGCAGAGCTGTATCCTGATGGTCTGCTTTGCTGCTTTGTCAGAAAACTTTGTTTTTCACAAGGTTAAAGTACTACTTTACAAATCCTGTTCACACATGATGATAGTGCAAGAGGGTTGGGTTCTCCGGTCAGGGTGAGCTCTGTTCAGCCTAGGGAAGACACAAGGACAAAGGAAACCTGGACATGGCCATCCTAATCCTGGGACCACTAAGCTGTTCTTCATTAATCCCAGCTGCTCCTGGCCCCCAGGATTTATGGTTCACTGTAATGGTGGGATTTTGGCTATATCCCTTTCCCTAGGCATGCATACAGGCATCAGGGTAAAGCTGACTTCCACGGTCTTTGTGTTGTTGAATTGCTAGAAAATAATTACATAAAGTATAAAACAAAATTAATTGTCTGCTCTCCTTACAACGCCCATTTGCTTTGATGCCTGATGAAAACTTGTCAATAGTTCTGATACTCTGGAACTGGTGTCTGTTGTGGTGTTCCATCGTTTTGTGGTGCTTTCCTACCTATCCCTATTCTTCTTCACCTCTTGGGCTTAGAACTGTTTTGTCTTGGGTTTGTGTAACACCCAGCACATTGGGACTCAACACAGACAATAAATAGCATTGCAACAATAATTAAAATTAGAGGCCAGTGTCCAGTACTGCCAAGGAAAAATATCAGGTTTTCCCATTCAAGGCATTCCTGAGAGAAAGCAAAAGCAAGATCCCTCTCCTTTCTTGGCACTTAGTCACTGATGTGACTGTCAATTAGACTTTTTAGGAGCAACAGATATTATGATATGAATGCAGTTTAATCAGTCGTTTTACAGCAGCAACAATGGCAATTAGAAGTGTTTTAGCACTTTTAGGTCAAGATTAAAAATTATAGGATTTATTGCTGCTGATTTAGAGATTAACATTGTGCCAATTAATCAATTACTCAGTATGAAGAATTGACAATCCATTGACATTCTTCTTCCAGGCTGGCAAACTACTATTTAATATTTGAAGATATAAATATATGTGTGTGTATATATATATATGGAGCTAGAACAACAGCTGTTTCAGAAGAAAGGCAACTGGAAAAGTATAGGCAAAATAAAAATAATATTGAGAACCTATGTAGCCACAGGGTTATTTCAGAATGAAAAATCAGATACAGCATTAGATTTTTGTGCAATACATAAAAATACTCTAAGACAAACATCCTGGGCTGTGGTACACAGGCAGCCTAGGAATCGCCTCCTCTCAGCCCTAGTTTTGCTGCTGCCTTTCTTAATGAGTTGTCTGAAGGCATTTGGGGACAGTGGAAGGAATGAATAACATAACAGGCAATTGCCCTTTAGCTTTCTCATTGGGCTTGACCATATCTACATTTCTTGTCTCAAAATAATCCAAACTGCATGATAAATCAAGGCTCTAAAAATAGCTATTCCCACCTGATGCCCTGTTTTGATGCCAGAAGTCAGAATCACGTGGAAAGCTATTTCTGATTTGGGCAAAAGCAGAGCCAGGCTTTGAACGGTGCCTCTGGACTAGTGTTTATGCTGGTGCTAGAAGAACTAGCACCAAAGGAGTTACATGGCCATGAAATTTGTGTGAGAGAGGAATCTGTCCTGAACTTCCAGTGTGATTCCCACCTAGCCCAGGAGGGATAGAGATAATCATTTCCAAGGTGCTGAGAAGTCATTGTGCTGTGGGCTTCTGGACACGGTCTGGCTTCTCTAGTCAGAAGATACTGTCTCATTAGATAAATCTACATCAAAACAATGTGGCTACTATGGCTACATAGAACTGTGCTACTCAACCAGAAGAGTATACACCCGTATCTATAAGGTATATTTGTATGTGTGCATATTTGCAGGAAGGAGAAAGAAAAAGAAGAAAGTCAAAGGTCCAGACTCAATCCAATATGGGTATTCATACACACACAAAAATTGTACAACTGCAACATACCACTTTTTTTTTTTTTTTTTTTTTTTTTTATTTGCATGAAATCTACCAGGAGGAAATAGAAGAGCAAAAGAGGGCTTTTGCATTTAAATAACTTGTTAATGTCTGGAAACCAAAACAGTCACAGAACAGCAATAAAGAAGCTCTTCAAATGTTGCTGGAGGATGTCCATAAAGAGGATATAATGAAAAGGACTGCCCAAATGTGCAAGGATAATATAGTTAATGTATTACTTCTTTTATTATTTTATCATCTTTCATTAATTGCTGGCATCTTTCCTGCAGGAGCTGGTTCCATGAAAAGGGCTTTTAGTCAAATGTCCTAAATGAAACAACCACTTAGAACCCAAGAACAAGGTTGAAACAAGGTTCACCTGACTTCTCTAAATCACACTGGAAGGGTGAGGGCAAAATACCACATTGGTTTCATTTTGTGGCATCCTAATGTCAGGATTGAACCAGACTCCACAGAACGATGTCCCCAGGAGCATAGCTTCATCTGTATTCTGGAGTAAAGACCAGGTCTGAGGGCATTAAAAGATATTTCTATCCACCCTGCTGGCTGTCAGTTCACATGGGCTTGGGTTTTAACTGTCTTTACTGAATTCAGAAAGAGTCAGGCCTGCGATATATACTGGCCATGTAGGCTGTAATATTTTTTTACTCTTCCTAGCCAAACGGCCAGGCCAACGCTTAGGCACTGAGCAAGCTTGTACTTTCCCCTCCAGGGAGTCCTGGGCTGGATTTTGAACAAACAAGAATGAGGCTTGCCCAGTGCAAATATTACCTCTTGGTATTGGCTATGGAAGGTCAAACAGCTTTTCCAGAGACACTATGAGCAGTTTACTAGGACAGGAGAAGCAGCACAGAGGCAATGTCCTTGTGCATAGACAGCTATAACAACAGGTAAATGGATCTTCAGGTGAAACAATGGGGAGCAAAGGCTGGTACCCACAATAGGGTTTTTATCAAGGTCACTCTTCTACATTTCCCACTTGCTCATCTAAGCCAGCAGAAGTCTACTGTGTAGGAAAGCCCATAATGAGCACAGGGCCTGGCTCCAGGGGGTGAGAGGGTCAGGTAACATTTGGAAAGGCCTGTTTCAGTTCTGCGCCATGACGTTTCCATGTAGGGGCACTTCAGAAATGCAGTCCAAGGAAGGGGACATACTGCCTGCTCTGGGCTCTGGGCCAAGACCAGTGAAGTCCACAGAAACATTCCTACTCCATCTCAGTGGGCTTTGAGTCAAGTAATTCATGCAGGAGGGCTTGGTTAACTTCTCTTCAGAAGCAGCAGTGACCACAATTACACACCGTCCTACTGTCCGCTTGAGAATATCCCTGTCTCTCCTCCTGTAACTTTTAGGATCCACAAATACACTCCCAAGTCCAATGGTTGCCCCTATCTTCTTTGCTAGAGAAAGGTAATGAACTCGACTGCATCAGCGATACGGAAGTCACCAATCACATGCAGATGTCATCACTTTTGACTGACTGATTTTTATTAAAACTCAGTGAGAGTCATATATGATATTTCCCAGCATTCAACATGGTTACTTCCTTGATCACGAGGTATCATTTTTATGTTCCCATTGCAATCATTTGCCATTCTTCTGTAGCAGAGACTTGCACTTGTCCCTTTTCCAGCTACCAAACATTCAGCTCACATTAAAAATATAAAACAGCAAGGATATTCTGAAATTTATGGAGAAAATGTCTAGAGAGAAACCCATTTGCTGATACTGGAGTAGGCACCACAGAGACAACTCAGCAAATCAGAAGCAGCCAGAAGCGAAGGCAGATTTTCTTTGTCAGAACAAATTTTACAAAAATCCTGTGCTTTTGACCTTTAGACCATAACAACTGATTTTAGTGAAATTGCTCCCAGCTTGCTTGACAATAGTTGGGAGGAGAATGAATCCATATGTCTTCACTTTATATTAATTTCTAACACTGCAAGTAAGCCTAAAGGGCTGCTTTACTCTAGGGAGTGTGTGCAGAACAAAAGAACAACCCCTGCCTCTTGCACAGGGTATGTTGCTGCTTTCGCTTAATGACTCTAATTAAGCTATGCTTACCGAACTGGATTTAGCTATATCTAGTTAAACTGATATAACATATAAGGGAAACATACAGAAGTCTTGATTATATTGGTTATGACAGCGTCAGTTTGTAACCTTCTGGTTTGGGTCTGTTTGCATCCCACTGTGTTTGCTGAGAGTTTGGTGTCAGGATGCACCAGAATTGAACAAACTTTTCAACAAAATCCTTTCCAATTAACAAAGTGTTTTGCAGAAACGCATAGGTTTAGAAGAAAATGTTTCCTTACCCCCGGCTGGAATTTCTGGCAAGAGAGAAACAAATTTATTTCAGGACTCACCTGCCTCAAGGGGAAAGGGAACAAGTCTCTTATACCCCACACAAATGTCCGAATCATGTAGCACTGGTTTTGTGTGTGCATGTTTATGTATGGGACTGTGTGCACGTGGGTTTGTGTATGGGATTGTGTTTGTTTGTGTGGATCTCATCTTCATTCTGCATAAGAAGTGTCAAGATGAACAGAACTGCTAGTTTTGGCAAGTGCTGACAGCTAACAGTTTGATATGTTAAAAAGGTCTGTGGGGAAGACCCAGTGCTTTCCACTCACAGAATACAGCCTGCTCTCTTCTGTTCATGCTCACATGAGGACACTCTGACAGTGCATTAAACATTGCCCAGCCCTGGCGCATCCATTCCCCATCTTGTTCTGGGAAGGCTCTTGTGACAAGAAGCTGCATCCCGGGGCCTGAGACCTGTGGATGTGGGAAACCGTCACTGCATGCAGCCTCAGACATCACTCTTTCCCAATCATCCTGCCCCAGAACACTCTTGGGCTTCCTGATGCCCTATATCAGAGGCAACTGCTGCTCATAAATAACTGCTAAGGCAGTTGTGATGTCGCCTGAAGTAGCATTAGGACCATCAGGCATGTTAAGTTCATGGAATCCCATCCAAATCCATTGAAACATAAGACTGTTCCATTAGTCAAAGTAACTTCAAAGCATGAAGTTACTGTCAATGCACAGATAGGGAAAGTGAGACACAGAGCAGCCGTGAGATTTGCGTGTTACAGAACAGGTCACAAGTAACATCCACTGTGCTTACAGAGTAAGATTTCTGCACAAGGGAAATAAGAACTTGAAGGCAGTTCCTTGCTGAACAAATTTCACTCTTCTGGTTTATGCTTTTGCAAGATCATTCAGAAATGACCTGGGAGCTGTAAGCAGTCACTAAGTAGTTGGGTGAGCAGTTCCAACACATGTTTACAAATTATGAAGTTATTTTTCATGGAATATTTGCTCTCTCTGACATGTGCCACACGGTGATCTTCCTGCTGATTGATTGGCAGGGTGAAAACTTTGAGCATGAGAAATGTGATGATTCACAATAAAGGCCGTTCTTGGTAAAGAAAATAAGGTTTCCCACTGGCAAAGATTGACCATTGTGTGGTGACTAGAACAAGGGCAGAAAACACACTTGCTCCACAAACGATACACCTTCCTGGCCCTGAAGAGAAAATTAAAAGAGACAAGGGCACACCAGAATCAAAGAGCTTCTGGAAATCTGCATGATGGTTCCCATAGACTGGTGTGTCCAGGCAGCCTCAGGGTTTCTGCGATGGTTTTTAGTTTTGCTTTTTAGCTGGGGACAGTTGTGAAAGGAGTCCCTCTATTTCACATAAGAGTCAGAAGTCTGCGTGAGCTCCTGTGAGACGGCCTGTACAGACCCAAAGACCAGGCATTTCTACACCACCCATTGAAGACCACCCAAAGGCATCCTGGCCAGATTCTCTCCATATAAAGAGAAGATCTTCAAGCACTGGTTGCATTGGGGCTTACTGGGGGCATGAGGAATCCTTCATATCCAAGACTTGGTTATTTAGCATCTCACAACAGCAGCTCTCAACCAGGTCCAGGTAAGATATCTACAAGTATCTTGCAGGTAGTCTGCATGGGAGCCACATGGGTGGAAGATGCAAAGAAGGACAGAGTGGGGGATTATGAATGAATGTGCAAGGCACAGTGTGTTGGATGAATCCATCCATGAGATGAAAAACTCACCCTAAAACCAAAAATAGTTAGTCCGTAGACAAATCAGCAACATGGATTGCAATCAGATGACTGCTAGAGCTGACACATGGCAGCAACCCCCAGCTGAGGATGAGGAGGGACCGTTCCTTCAGCAGCAGCATAACCTAATACTTCCTGAAGTCCACCAGGAAACCACAGCTTTTTTCACTGTGCAGATTCAAGGGGGATTTTTAACCATGGTTCAATTATGGCCAAGCATAGGGTTGTTGAGAGGCCTGGGATGGGATCGAACAAACCTAAGCTATTGCTAGATGCTGTGTTTCTAACCCTGACTGGTTTTCAGACTTCCATAGCATTGGTTTAACCCACATCCATGCTCCAAAACTACTTTCCCTTAAGAAAACCAGCAGATTTTTGTTTGTTCGCATGTCATTTGCTTGTTGCGGGAGGATGAGTTAGGGAGGTGGCTATGAAAAGGTCTGTATTTGGGAAGGACTTTCTAAACATGTAAAGAATAAAAATTCTCCTTCCAGAAAAAAAGAAAACAATTCCTTAGGTTGTTGAGGTCAGGGATCCAGAGGGAAGGTATCTGGTTCCCCTTCCTCATCCACAGCAGTAACTTCCATTGTTAATCAGACTGAACTGGAGCTTTTCCACTTCATCCTTTAGATTTGATAAATAGGGGTGTGCGAACATCCTTCTCCAGGGATTTGATTTCAAAGCCCTTGCAATTTTTATTTCATGCATACTTTCAGTCATTGTCAACTATTTCCATCTTTTTCTTTCCACCCTTCCCATTTCAAGTTCTGGAGGGACATCAGACCTTCTTCAGCTTCTGCCTTTTTAAGGCATTGGCAGACAGTCACTATCTTGATCCCTGTGGTCCCAGGGCAAGTCCAGAGATCCTCCTTCTGCCACGGCTTTTCCTCATTAGGAGAGGCTCCTTTGCCCTGCAACTTTTTGCTGACTGTTTTGCTTTCTTTCTCAAGAGCTTAATGGTTGTAGGGTTTGATGATTTTTTGCCCTGCTTGCCAAAACACAAAACATTTAAATGCTTGCCTTGCCTCTCACAATGGAAGGAACCCAGCATGCTAAAACGTGGATTTGGGAGTTCAAAACCCAGGCAAGAGGAGATTGCCAATGCTTTAAAGTCGTTCATTTCCAAAACGGAGGGGAAAGCAATTCTGTCACGATCTGTATTTTATTATCCATTTTATGATTTGTATGCCAAGAGGACAGAAGGGACATTTTCTCTCCCTTGGATTGGCCAGAATAACTCATAGCACTTTTTAAAATCAATTATATTACATAGCAGCTTTTCAGCAGTTCAGCCTGGAACTGCTGTCAGATCTAAGAAAATAGTGTTGTTAGAGACCTTGAGAAGCCCTTGATCCAGCCCCAGGGTGTGATCAAAAATATCTACGTAATCTCTGATTGATCCTTCACTAGCCTAATCTAGTAAAAATGATTTTGCTGCATTAGACTTCAAGCCTCTCCTGCTTCTGTACATATCCCTTCATGCTTTACAGGCTGCTCTTGCCAGAGGACTGACCTCCCTGATATAACCCAATCCATAATCAGATTTTTATCCCATCCACCATCTTCTTAAATTCCAGCTTTACTGCATACCTGGAGTAGGAGGTATATTCTTAAGACTTTGGTTTCCTTCAGTGAAAGTGAAATACCCAAAAATATGTATATTTGATGCTACGCGGTTGCAATTCCACTATGGTTCTGTTTTGGTACTGGAGGGTTCTGGAGGTATAAAGACTAGAGCTACTCTTAAACTTTTTTTAAACCTTTTTTTTTTTATCAGAACAGATGGTTTTGTAGAATCTGAAAGTCTGCACAGGCAACAAATTAAGAAAGATTTCAGAGATGTGATTTCTGAACTCCTGAGTAAACCTCCAGGTCCGCAAAACTGCAGATGGGAAACGGGGCTTGCTTTGCTCCCGTTCTGGATGCCTGTGAGCAGATCCACTTCCTAGGGGCAGATACAAAAGCTCTGACTATGGGTTTAAGAATAGGGCTGGTCTTAGTAATTCCTACCTTTCCTGACCCCTTTTTTCTTATGGGTGGGATAGAAAGAAGTAATATACCAGAGACTGGAGATGCGTTGGCTAGAAGGGCTGCCAGTTCCAACTAAGTGAGGAAATTTGTTCAGAGTGAGCAATGTAGCCCTAGAAAGTGAGCCTAAAAACACCTATTTAGAAAGGAGGCAGTACTTCTATTGGAGTGGGACAGGTGATCTATAACATCTACTAACACCTCCCCTAAATAAAACTTCGCTAGAAGCTTAGAAGCCATTCTTTTTTTCTGCTCCTTGTGCAAGGTTTCAAAGTCCTGTGTTTAGTTAAACAGGCTGATTTAATTCCAGTGGTGAATGGCAGCAAAGGTGAAAAATCTCAGCAGTGCCACTAAGTGAAACTGTCCTGCTCTAGCAAAGTTGTTCCCTTCAGCAACCCCATTGCTCACTGTCCTTCAGAGTCGGCTGCTGACAACACAATGGGGGATTTTGTAGTAGGTGACTCTTCAGCCTTATCCACCTGCACAACAGAGAATTCACTCAAGAGTAGACTTGGTTAGCAACCCCAAAATACCTCCAGATAATCACTGGCATCTATTTGTGTGTAAAATTGTCATTGCATTACAGCCAGCAGTTCTGATAAAAGTTAATTACTTAGATAAATTGAAAAATCTATGTTCATTTACAAATGGACATAAAATGAAGTCTCAATTATTATAATTTATTTATACTGTCAACTTAGATGAAAGCATATCCAAAAATATTGCTGGAAGCTGGGACCCTGGGGCCTGATTCTTCAAAGCCTTAACAGCACTAGTAGTACTTACCCTCTGAGTGGCAGCGTCTGAGTCAAGTGAGTAAACAGAGAATAGGACTTCTGTTTTGTGGAAAAATAAAATTGATCTTATTTAAGAATAAAGTGCTTAAAGAATTCCTTCCTTGCCCAAAAGTCATGCATATTTGATTTGGACAGTCTAGAGCATTTTTGTGCTACAGTAATTTCATAGCAAATATAAATAGACACTTCCATATATTTATTACTCCAGAGAGACTTGTAGATGGATTTCACCTCACTTACCATACCAGAAGCAAATTATGTTGAAATCCTTCCAAGATCTGAAATGATATGTTTATAAATTCTCCTTATTGAACTCTTGGCCTCAAGTAACTTTATTATAATAAAACATTTAGGTGTTTATTTTATTTATTTATTTTTTGAAATGCATTCTGTTTACTGCGAGAGAAGTGGCCACAGTTTGTAATTTCACATCCATTGGCTGAATTTTATGCTGCAAAACAATCATAAAGCATAAATGCATCAAATAATAAAATAACACCCCATCGTATCAGATATGTAATGAATTTCTCCATGTGCTGTTGTTTTCATTATGCTGATTTACAGCCACTTTAATGCACACAGCCTTCTTAAACAACTTAGGGTTGATTGTTCTGGAACTAGACTGTGATTCGAGATAACACACTGGCTCTTTGCCATCTTTTAGGAAAGTTATCTGAATCCCTCTGGGTGCAAACAATCTTGGATTAAAGAGTTTAGGTTATTCAACACACGAATGATGTTCTAGCCACTAAAACAAATTGCTCAAATGTGGTGGAAGCAAAACTGACACCCCTGGAGCTGGAGAAAAGCAAGCAGTGAAGGACCATGGTCCGTAGGCATATTGGTATCTTGCAAATCACACTTCAATCCTGAAATCTTAACTCAAGAATTCCTGGTGCATTCAAGGTAACTCTGCTTGAGGATTTGCCTTTAATGACATGATGCAATTCTAGCAATACTGTGCATTATTTGTATTCATGTCTAATAGCCTGGCAGAGTCCTTTTTGACAGTGGCACACCAGTTGGTACATGCAGGCAGAAAAGCACGCAGCGTGAAAGCCTTGCCAAAGGAGGACAGAGCTTTCCAGCAAGGTTAGGATTTCAACCAGTGCCCCAGATCTTCAGAGGCTGGAGGAAAGACACCCTCTTTGGAATAGAGCCAATATCAGTGTACCCACTGTGCTTCCAGGGGGTATTTGCGTCCTTCGAATAGCAGAGGAAAAAAGGCAAGTTTATATGTCCCAGAGACAATGTCACTACAATTCCCAGAGCCCTGTTAAAGAAAAGCGTTACCCTGAGCTTTCTCCTTCTGTTCACTGCCAGAGGTTTAGGCCAAGGATGGGGTTTAATATTGGTTTTCCAAAGTTCCCCATTCACCACACCACAACGCTCTGCGATGCTTGTACCACCCAGCATCACTGCTCTGGGTGGAGTGCGCACAGCCGCGGCTCCCCGCTGCCTGCCTGGAGGTTGGATTCGCACGGGTGGGCCCTTCCTCGCCCCGTGGAGCTGCCCATGCTCAGCGCCTCGGGATGACGGGGAGCGACACCAGTTGCCGAGTTACAGGGATGCTTCTTAAAATGTTATTCAGGGATTCCTGGCCCTGATAAGCATGAGGCTAAGCCAATAACTATTTGTCATAACTGTGATTAAAGCAAATTTGCCAGTTTAGTGGTGAGGCCTGGGAAGCCAGGTATGAAACATAACTAGGAAACACCCCACAAAAACTTGTGAACCTCCCAACGGTCACGGACCACGCCGGGAGGGAGCTCTGCCTTTTCATCCTTGAGCGCCTCCCTGTATCCCTGCCACAGGCACACGCTGTCACTGAGTTCCTCTCCATCTCCCCTTCTTTTGTCAAGACAGCTCTGAGCAGCAGCCACTAATGTTGCACCACACGAAACAGAGTGACAAAATCTCCCTGATTCATTCCAAAATCTGACTTTTCCTGCTTAACACCCTCTGTTCCTCTTTACCGCCCTGTACTCAGCATCTTCGCAGGAGCAACCCCTGAAGCTACAAAGCAATGAATGCCAGCAGAGACCGTAGCAGGAGTTAAAGCAAGTGTTGCGCTGGAGTTCGCTGCCAGAAATGTGGCTGGAATTACTGCAACTGTTATCTCTTTTAATCTTACCTCTTTTACAAGCTCTCTCACCAGCTTTCCAGTGAGCTGTAAGCACTGTAATAACATCAATTAGGTGTCCATTAGTATTGCCAATATTACTTTTCATGCAGCATTATGGAGATACGGATATATAAAATGTCAATATTTTCTTTCCCTGCATTATGTTAATCATGCTGTAAGTTGCCACACTAACGGTCTTCATGGAGGCTGTGATATTTATGCTGATTTAACATTTACAAGCCGCCAGTCTGCCTGGGCGCTGCGCTCCACACAAACACATGTGAAAGGCTAATGGGCTGAACTGAAAAATGTGTCTGACTTAAGTAATTTTATAAACACTTTAAACACATTAGGACACTTACAGTGCTCTGCAGGCACAAGGCTTAGTCCTACTTGCCATCAAATGGGTGGCAAAACTCCCACTGACTTCCCCGAGACCCAGCTCACCGTGCCTTGACTAAATAAATGTAAAATAAATGTGCAATAAATGTAGAAAATGCAGAACTGCTTCCCAGACACAGCAGAGAACTCACTGAGTACAAGATACACAGGCTACCTGTTGGGAGTCGGGACCGTGCCTGGGTTGGGTTGGGCTGGGCTGGGCTGAGAGCCTGCCATGTTGAGGAGGTTTTTGCAGAACAGCAGCATTTGGAGCAGGATTTATTCCTCCCCTGTTCCCAGGGTAGGCACCCATGGTACCTGTGCCATGTGCAAGCTGCCTCGTAGATACTTAAAATTAGGTGAGATGGGTCCTGCCATCCAGTTATACATATTGTGATGCGCTTCTAGGCTTAAGGATGGGCTAAATGGACTTCTGACAGCGCTACTCAGCTGTGCTGCCCGTGCAGTGTTGGACAGGCAGGTGGATCAGGGCACCTGCAAGGAGGTAAGAGGATGGGACATATCAACTCACCCCCTCAAACAGAGTAATCTTCTTAAAGAAGTGGTTACTTAGAAAAGGTGTTGAGTGACTTCACCGTCAGCTTTTCCTTCCCACCAGCATCATCTTGCCAATGCCCGCTCCGGTTCTCCTACCGCCTTCCCCTTCTGCTCCATGTCCCCATACAGTCCCCAGAGCATCACCCTCCTCATTCCTCACTTCTCTCCTTTGTCTACAGAAAATTCAGCAAAGCAGAGGCAGCAGCCACCACACTGACCATGTTGTCCTTTTGTCTCTTCAGACGCTGTCGTGTCCCCTCGACAGACATCTGCTGTTCCCCACCTTTGGCAGCTTTCTGGGCCAGGAGAGATTGTGTAGATGTGTGTTTGCTCAGCACCAAACACTGCAGGGCTTGATCCACCATGGGACCTCCCAGGCCTGGTGGAGCACAGTAGCTCTTCCTGCTGCTGACAAGAGTTTGTAACAGAGAAGCCTGTTGGTTTCTTTTAATGGAAGAGTAATTTCTGTTGACATTGTTTGGTCTAAATGTCAGTATCACAGTATCATCCTCATTTTGTAGCACTTATTTCACATAGTCTTGACATGATAACAATGTCCACTTAATCTTGCATGGAAATTTCCTTTCAGTGTCCATTGGTCTCCGCTGATTTATGCGGACACTGCTTTCTTGTGTCGCTGTGAACTGCTCTCCATAGATTTTCTGTGTCATTGATTTGCCATCATCTCCACAATCCAATACAATTTTCCTCCACTTGCATTTAATATTCTCATGTTGACACCAAAGACCTGCATCACTAATATTATATTAATATCATTCCAACATGGGAACAAATGATCCTCATGCTAATAACATTTACTGATGATAACTCACCATAATGCAGTTACCAGTAATTTGCTTCCAGAGGATTCAGTCTTCGCACTTGACATCCAGACATCCTCTCCAAAGCGTTTCTGTTGATCATACCCTGCAATGCAACTTTCTCTCTAAATGACTAATAGCAATTGCAATGCCGATAATTTGACAGATTGCATCTTCAAAGACCTTTGCAAGCAAATATTTAATTCTCACAACAACCTAGGCAAGAAATAAACTTCCCACCCCATATAAGAATAAGCTGGAGAGGTTTTTTAAGTTTGCTTTATGGAAAAACAGTAGAGGATCCTCACAGTAAGCAATAGCCCAAGGGCTATGTCAGTTACGTGGGAGACCCACGGTCTGTCCACTCCTCTACCTGACCCAGGCAGGCTCCAGATGGCTGCCCTGACCTGTTGGCCATTCCCCACTCAAGGATCTCATTTTTTGTTACAGCCAGAAATTCTGGCTCAGACCCTAGCAATCTCTCTCAACAAAATTTAATCAGTACTGATATGTTCCCATGAAAAGTTTCAGTTTCAATAAATCAGCATTTTCCTAGAAAAAAACATCTGGTTGGAAAACTCCCAGCCCACTCACATCTCTGCTATCAGCTACAGAAAGTCAATATTATTCTCCATCATTGGGACTGCCTCTACGCTCCAATTTTTTAAGAAAGAGAAACTAAGGTCCCGATAAAGGATATGATTTTTTTCAAAAGTGCCCGAATGATTGAAGACCCCAGCAATTTCATAGGATGCCTGTTCCAAAGTCACTTGTAAGCTTTGGAAAATCCCACCCTAAATCTATCATTCTGAAGTCTGTTTGATTTTTAAAGTCTGGGGTTAAAAAACACAGGAAAAGCTAAACAAAAGCTTATTCAAGACCACACAGCAAGATCATACTGCCCACACTGTGACGAGAGGAGAAAGTTCTGAGCACTCTTCTGGCCAAGGTGTGGGTAGGGCAGCAAAGCCAGGCTCTTTGCAAGCCACGCTGGTGGAGGCAGCTCTTTTTTCCTGTTAACAGCCATGTATGTCACCCAGCCACAGTTCAACTCATTTACCAAAATAATTTGAAGTGCCTGAAGCCACAGCAGGGCCCCTGCCAAATGGAGATGTTGGGGCCATTCCCCACAGGCACATTTTAGCAAACTTCATTGCGAAGGTTCCTCCAAGCTCAGCCAGCAGAAGCTATGGAGGTGACACTGCTCCTCTGTATATTGTCCATTAGCAGAAGACCCAAAGTAGCCCAGGGCTAACTTCCAGTAGCAAACCTGACGTATTCATAGCCAACTGAGCAATTTTGGGGAAAACGAGGATTTCCCGAGTTGCCCACATCCCCTGTTCTACTTACTGAACCAAACAATCTATTCAGCAGAGAGCTTTAGGAAAGCTCGGTATTAAACTGTCATTTTGTCAATAAAATGTCATTTCATCAATAGTATGTCCAGGTGGCCAAATGTTTCTGCATAATTAATTCAACTGATGCATTAAGGAATGTTATACACAATATTAATCAAAAAGTACTGTCAATATAAGGACCATATATAAACCCAGCAAAGAAAACTACAAACCTGTTTGAAAGCTAAGCTCTTTTTTCCAAGATGATCCTTCAATCTAAGGAGATGTGGATTCTACTATCGAAAATGCAATTAAGAAAATAGCATGGTGGTCTGTGGAAATATAGTATTCAACTCCCTAAACCACTTCTTTAGCAGCAGGTCTTTACTGGGACCTGAACTTAAACTGTACTATTTGATATACAGGGATCACTGAGACCAGAGCCTTAAAGGAAGCAGGATATGTGGTTCTTGGGAAATTCTACGATTTTGGTATTTGTGTTTGTTCTGAATAAAAATAAACTGCAAATGTTATAAAACTTTCTGAGAAACTACGGCTTTGAAAATACACTATCATTTTCTTGCAGTTTGGATTGAAACGCTTTGCCATGTAAAATTTTTACAAAGTCAATTCTGCAGTGAAAATGTGAGTATTTAATCCCAGGACTGTCAGAAATTCCTCTCTGAGCAATTGCTGAGCGCAGCGGCAGCCGATCACACAGGGTACCGACCACCGCTGACCTCTCCCTCTCCACGCTGACATCTTCTTTGCGTGGCGCTCTCCAGACGCTGCCTCTCGCTTCCCCGCTACCCCTCCCCAACCCCACATCGCAGACCTGGACCCCTTGCCCATCCTCCCCATCCCTCCTCACCTCCCACCACCCTCTCTCTCTCTCTACGCAGTTGTGGCTTTAGCATCTCCGGCTCTGGAGTCCCCCCACCTGCCTCCATCACGTCCAGCTCTGAATTTCCCTGCAAGCCCTCGTTGCAGGTGTGGTACCCACGACTCTAGATGAGCACCACTCACCCAGCTCCGTGCCACCACTGGCTTCTTCCTCGGCCCATTTCCTTAGCCGTGGTCAGGTCTGACACCTCGCTGCTCCAGTACCGGCTGCTGCAGCCCGTGGGAAGCAGAAAAAGCAGTGACAGGGAGGGAAATCCTGCTCAGATCCTGACCAGGGTTATCTCTGGAGCAAAAGCAGTCTTTGAGAAATGCAGCTAAGGAGCTCACGGAGGAGCTGCTTTCGGAAGTTTTATGATTTGGCCAAAGGCTGGGTTTGTGGGATCGATGACAGGAGGTGTGCCCCGTGCCAGGGGGGTCTGATCCGCACCAGCTGCGGCTGTAAATCACCGCTCAATGGGTATGCAAACACCCTCACTGGAAAGACTTTAAGGCAGGCAAAACAATGACAATATTTCTTAACCTGGGTCTTAAAAATGGCTGAGCCATTTCTGCTGACTTAAAACAATAAAAAGCAGGCAGATATTTTAGCTCAGGAATTTCAGCCCACATTGATCAAATGTGGTGAAATTAGAAGTGCGTAAAAACAGGTCTTAGAAGGGGTATTTTAGGCATATTTATTTACAGACAAAAATCAGCAGCTCTGCCAGTAGTAGCAATAATTCAGGCAGGGTAAATACAGTATTGCTCTCACTCCTTAGAGAGATACCGTAGTACAGGGCTCAAAGGAACAAGGCAGCAGCCTCTACAGGAACTGTGTTGGATTTTATAGTGACAGTATATCTGAGTATTTTCAGAAATTTTTAATCATTTTATTTGCATCAGTCATTCTACCACATGAACACTTCCACTGTAATCAGCAGAGCGGCATGAGCAAGGCAAATTAGTTCTGCTCTTAAAATTAAGCATTTTATTCTGAAGTTAATAATATGTCCTTTAAACAATTTTCTAGCCTTCTATAAACAAGACCATGTTCTAGACTTTTTCATCAGAGATGCTATTAATTCCATTACCTTCTTGTAGTTATTTCCTATCCTTAACACGGGAAAATTGATGCTACAAAGTGTTATCTGTCCCCAGAAATTTATAGGTGCCACAACAAGTTGCCACGTTCTGCACAAATAAGCCAGTAAAGCAAAGAAACCACTTAAATTTATCTATTTTATTTGTGTTTGATATTTTCAGTGTGTCTGCATTTTAAATGTATTTTAATGTAAAGGTTAATGGAGTTTTAATAAAGGGCAGATGGCCACTCTAATTGCAGAACACCCAGCATACTCTTTTAAAAACCTCTTTAGCTGGCTAGACAGATATTAATAATTCTGAATGCCATTAGAAAAAGCAGAGGTTTGAATCAAATGATTCTTCAAAGTTAAATTTATTATTAAACCAAAACTGCAATCATTGCATACATTTTGCAAAGAAAAATTGTATTATCAATATATTTCCCATCAAGTGATCCTGTGAACTCTCTATTATCTATTATCTATAACTAAATTATATATATGAAAGCGCCAAATGTTGAACTTCCTATTATATATTGTTTTTTTATCCAGATGTCAACTTTCAGCCTTTTTTTTTTAATTCTCTAAACATTTTGCTAGTCACGCAGTCTCCTCCCCGCTTCACTAATTTGATCCTTTTTTGCAAGAGCATGATTCCTGGGTCACATAACATTATGCATGCACATCGCAATCCCTGGTATGTGTCTTAAAAAAAGAAGAAAAAAAAGGAAATAAAAAGCATGAGCTATTTTGTACTAGGCCTTGTGCCAAGCAGAGCCTCCTGCCTCCAGAAAATACAGTGAAAGCAAACTGTATCTATGAATATCTTCAGAGCAGCCAGTTCACTGGGAGTGGGAGGTGGCTAATGCTACAAGGGAATGAAGAAGCCACAGGTACAAATCCTGTGGGCTTTATCACCAAAATAATTTGATTCTTCGAGCATTTAGAGTTAGGCACTTCAAAGTCCCAATTAAGTCCTCGGGAGCTCTGATACGAATCTGAAGTCACAGCAGAATAACCATGTAACACCTGAGATAGTTTAAACCGGACAGCAATTTTCTGCTTTGCAAATAATTTCTATAACCTCTTCCTGCCCCCACTGCAGACCCCTCTGCACAAGCCCATGTACGCCATAACCATCACCATCACCCTCTGAAATTAGCAGTTACATTAACAAGGTTTTGAAATATTGGCTGGAATGCAGTTTGGGGCTCTACAATGAAAGAGAAGTAAGTTTTATATCATTTTATGAATGGACATTAATCAATGCTAAATCACAATGAGAGTCTTATGGAATCACATATTACAATCTCCTAAATCGCACGAGGAACTTGCTGTGATTAATGTTACTACAACGACATTTGATACAATTAATCGTGGGAGCGGTTCACGTTTAGGTTTTACCACATTAGGTGCTTTTTCTGAGCCCGCCGTGGATGGGAGGGACCTTTGGAGCCCAGGCCAAGAAACAATAGTATTTGTCACATTATTAATCTGCCCTTATGATTCATCTTTTATCCTTTCTGACATTTATGTTGTTCCTCTGAGATGCACAGTGGGGGCCCAAACAGTCCCAGAGCTGAACAGCACGAAGGTGGAGGGAGTCTTCATGTGTCTTGTATCCCACTCTCCGTCCACATGGATCTGTTATTTCTCCAAATAATTCCTCTCAAATCAATTGCAAGAAGCCTTGCCTGGTTGGAGAGGGGGTCCCATGGAGGCAGGGCTGGAGACTGAGGCTGGGACCACCTGAATCTCGAAAGCTCAAGGCAGCCTTCAAGATCTACAGACCCAAGATCCTCCTGGGACGCTCCCATTTGGAGGAACCAGTGACATGAGGTGAGCTGGGGACAGCAAAGAGCAACTCTGCCTGCTACAGGGGTGACTGAGCCTGGCTTTTCTCTGCCCAAGCCCACAGCTATCTGGGAGAGGTTCAGCATCACCCCAGACGTGGGTGGGAGGTGACTTCTCTGTCCCAGGTGTTTAAGCACAAGTCAGTGAAGGGCCACCTTCATCGGGATGAAGGATGTCCCAGGTACCTGCGTACAGACATGGTATCTGAGACACGCAGCCCTCGTGCTGGGGGGTAGGATGGGGTGGGCTGGACCAGGCAGGAGGCACCAGCTGAGGGATGATGAACCAGGAGACCTGGGGAGTTTGTGTCCATCTGCACAGAGCATGAGCGTGTCCCCCACATCCCCACACTGTCACAGGCCAGCCATACTTGCCTGTCCCCCTCGGTGCTTCTGCTAGCCCCCCACCCCCGGAGCCAGCCTGCTCCTGGGGGGCTGCTCCCTCAGCCTTGTGCATGTTCAGGTGTCCCCCCATGTGCTTGTGGGGTCCCCTCCATGCCTCAAAGCCCGGGGAAAGAGCCAGCCTGGCTCACGGAGATGGTGGGACTGCGTAGAGTCTTCGGCTGCTCTGGGGGGGCTAGACGGGGGGCAGGATGACCCATGCTGCCCACCCTGCCTTTTAGGGCCACTCTCAGGGGTCTTTCTTATGGGGGAGAGGGGAGCAAAGAAGGTGAAAGAGCGCTGGGCCCCCCGTCTGCTTCTGATGCAGGAGTGACACGCGTGTCCCCTCCATCCCACACATCCCTGGGGCTGCTCTCGGGGGGGCCACGCAGACCACCCCAGCTAGGAGGGGGCTGGTTATTTAATACCCCATTATATGTATTTATTATATATATATTTAATACCCCGTTGTTCCCTCCCTAGTCCCCAGCACAGGCTCCCGCCCGGGACAGGCAGCGGGGGGGTCCCTGCACAGCCCCTCGCCCTTTCCCCTGCGCTGCCGCCCACCTGCTGCGCCTTCCCGGGGGGGGCTGCGCGGGGGGGGGGGAGCCCCAAAGGCGTTTCGCAGCCCCCGGGATGTGCTGGGGAAAGAAAAAAAAAACCAAAACGCAGCTTTTCCCCAAAACCGCGCTGTTTGCCCTTAACCCGCCGTTCCTTGGCGGCGCCGGCGGCAGGAGCGGCGCAAGCGATTTTCAGGCGCTATTTTCAGCCCCCGCGGGCGGGTTTGCGCGGGGCGCGGAGGGGCAGCGGCGCGGCCCGGCCCGGGCGCGTAAAATACCCGCGGTGTTTCCAAATGATACATTTAGCCAGATGTTGAAGACGTATGAGAGCAGAGTAGTTAAAACCCACATTATATAGTTCTGCCTAGTCTAAAATTACATGCGCTGACCCATATATTTTAAACTGTAAACGGACTCCAGTCATTTAAAATATTGCAACGTCGATAGGACTAATTAATTGGAAATAAGAAACGAAAGAATACAATTAAACGAGGAGAGAATCATTTTCTAATTTAATAGCGGGACATTTATAAAGATCACAAGCTAAAAGGCATCGAATGATCCTATCGACGGAGTGTTAAATCAGCGCAGCTGGAGGGGGGGCACGGCCCCGGCCCCGGCCTTCCTCTCCTCCTCCTCCTCCTGCGGGACGCCCTTTCTCCCGCGGAGAGCCGCGCTCCGGCCCGCGCCCGCGGAATCAGCGCCGGCGGCGGCTGCGCAGCTCCCCGCCTGCGCGGTGCCCTCAAATATTGTGGCATTTTATTAGCCCCCATTTCCTAACAATAATTTATTGCGATAAAACAGACACCCGGGGTCCTCTTAAATTGTCTTTTCATAATGAATAAATTTAAACTGGCTAATTAATATATAAACTAACCCGATTTGTCAGGTTGATTTGTATTTTAGTTAATTGTGAAAGTAATTACCACATGGGCAAATTAACAGCTTTCTGGAAATGACCAAGGCAGGGGTTTTATTTCCTTCCTGGGTGAAGAAAATTCATTTTTCCCAGCTCTTGATGTGATGAATAAAAGTCATAAATCTGGGTGATTGGTGCAGGCAGAGTCTAAATGGCTTCATATTTCATTTTAGGTTTAATAGAAATATTCATGCTCTGTTTTAATGAAATTAAATTGAAGGGGGGTGGACTGAGAGGCTGTCGGTCGGGGCTTAAAGGGGCAGCGCACGCTTGGTGGGCTTTTTGTTGTTTTCTCGTGGATGAGCAAAAACCGTCAAGCTTTCGTTATTCCAGACAAGCCGCGCCTGATGCGGCATCGCAGCAGGAGCGGAAATAAATTTAAATTTTTTGCTTGACGTTACCTGAAGAGTGAGAAAGTCTAACGAGAGGTAAAACTTTGGAAGATGGTTTGTACGGGGGATAAAAAAAAAAAAAAAAAAAGGAAAAAAAAAAAAATCCTGGCCTCCCAACGCAGGGACAGCTTTTTTCCCCAGAATGCAGGGGTTCGGGGTGAAGGAGGGTTTCGGGCAGCCCGTGGGCAGCCCGGCCCCCCTCCCCAGGACTGCCACCTCGGGGTGCGCCGAATGCCCCGTTCCCGGGAGGGGCGTGCGGAGGCGGCCGCCCCCGAGCACCCAGCCAGGCAGGGGGCTGGCGGGGACCCGCGGCTCTCCCGCCATCACTGTCTCCCTTCCCTGGCCGAAGAAAACACTCGTAGGCGTTTTCCGAGTACCTGAGGCCAGTTACGCCGGCCCGAGCACCCGGAGGGGCCCGTTTCCCCCCCCGAAGAGCCGGGCCCCCCCCGGCCGGGGCCAGCCCCGGGCCCCGCCTGCAGCCGGAGCCGCTCCGTAATGGCTCGGAGCTGGGACTTGTTGATTTCCCCTGAGCAAATAAGGCTTTGATGCAGTCCCGGCGAGAGTGGTTAGCTGATGAATTGACAAAAACTAATCAGCTTTATTGGGAAACAGGTTAAGGGCAGCAGAGTGTCAATAATTCTCCGCCTGACCCCCTCATCCATTAAGGGAGGCAGGCTGATTAGACCGAGAAGACCCTGCGCTTTTTGCACTCAGTGTAATATGTGTTTTTGGCAATAACGCTGGCCCCACGCCTGAGGTTTGTAACGGCTTTGGAGAGACCGGCCTGCGTGGGGAGACCGGGGGGGGGGGGCTTAATTCAGAGGACTGAGACCCCCCCACCCCACCGCAGGGCTCCGGGCGCTCCGCCGGTCCCACCCTGCAACCCGCGGCCGCCCGGGGTTTACCCGACGCGCCCCCCGCACGCACCGCCCCGGCTTTTCAAAAGGCGAGATAGGCATCTGTTTGCCCACGGCCGGGGGAGCGGGGGGCTCTGCTGAAAGGGGACCACCCGGGGGGGCGGGGAGCGCGCTCCTTGCGCTATCTCCGCCGAGATAACCGCGCATTGTTGGCTCCCGGGCAATGCGACTGGATCAACACAGGTGCGGGAGCCGCAGGGAGTTCAGCCGGGCCGGATGGCCTGCGGCACCTGGGGCTTGGGGGGGTGGGGAAACACGGGGAACGGAGCGGGGAAATAAAAGGGGGGGGGGGGAAGGAGAAAAAAGGAAAGAAAAAAAGGAAAGGAAAAAAAGGAAAGTAAAAAGAAAAGATGAAAAAGAAAAAAATGAAAGAAAAAGGGAGAGAAAAGAAAAAAAGAAAAATGAAAGAAAAAGGGAGAGAAAGGAAAAAAAGAAAAAATGAAAGAAAAAAGGGAAGAGAAAGAAAAAAGAAAAAAAATGAAAGAAAAAAAGGAAGGAAAAGGAAAGAAAAAAAGAAGAAAAAGGAGAGAAAAAAGAAAAAGGAAAGAAAAAAGGAAAAAGAAAGGAAAGAAAAAGAAAAGGAAGAAAACGAAAGAAAAAAGATAAATGAAAGAAAAAGGAAGAAAAATGAAAGAAAAAAAGAAAAAAGGAAGATAAAAAAGAAAAAAAAAAAAAAAAGAAAAAAAAAAAAAAAGAAAAAAAAAAAAAAAAAAGAAAAAAAAGAAAAAAAAAAAAAAGAAAAAAAAAATAAAAAAAAAAAAAGAAAAGAAAAAAAAAGAAAAAAGGAAAGAAAAAGAAAAAGAAAGAAAAGAAGGAAGAAAAGAAAAGAAGGAAGAAAGGAAAGAAAAAAGAGAAAAAGGAAATAAAGAAAAAGGAAAGAAAAAAGAGAAAAGGAAAGAAAAAAGGAAAAGAAAAAGGAAAGAAAAAGAAAGAAAGAAAGAAAAAAAAGAAAGGAAAGAAAAAAGAAAGGAAAGAAAAAAGAAAAGAAGGAAAGAAAAAAAAGAAAAAAATGAAAGAAAAAGGAAAGAAAAAAGAAAAGAAGGAAAGAAAAAAAGAAAAAATGAAAAGAAAAAGGAAAGAAAAAAAGAAAAGAAAAAGGAAAGAAAAAAGAAAAGAAAAAGGAAAGAAAAAAGAAAAGAAAGGGAAGAAAGGAAAGAAAAAAGAGAGAAGGAAAGAAAAAGGAAAGAAAAAAGAAAAGAAAGGAAATAAAAAGGAAAGAAAAAAAGAAAAGGGGAGGAAAGAAAATAAAAGAAAAAAAGAATTCGGTACTTGATTTAAAACAAAAAAAAAAAAAAAAGGCCTGACAATCGAAATCTTTCCCTGAGCACTCAGTATTGCCCCCCGGGCCGGAGGGCAGCCCGGGAGCGGTCAGGAGGGCCAAGGCAGGCTGGCGGGCGGGGGCCGGGCGGGCCCCCTCGGGGTGCCCCGGGGGGCTGCGGGGGGGCGGACGCAGGGGCCCAGCCGCGGCAGCGCTGCTGGGCTGAAGCTTGCGGGGTCCTGGGAAGCGGCGGGGGGGGGCTTTTCCACACGTCCATCAGCCAAAACGCCGCCCCGCCTGCGGCGCCGGGCCGGGGGGGGCGCGGGGTGCCCGGACGGGGCGACCCGCCTGGGGCCCGCCCCGGGAGGCGGGGATGGACGCGGGGGGGCGGCGGGGGCGGCCCCGGCCCGCACCCCCCCCGCCAGGCCCCGGCGCCTGCCGCCCCGTCACCCGCCCGGAGAAACGCCCGCGCCAGCCGCCACCCTCGCCCGCGTCCCCCACCCGCGTCCTGAGCGCAGCCCTGCGCCCGCGGCTCTGCTCCCGCACGGGTGGATCCCGCCGCAGCTCCGCTCCCTCCTCCCGCAGACAGCACCGGGAGCGGGCCCGCAGCGGTACCGCAAAGCGGTCTGCGTGCGTGCGGGACAGCGCCGGCCCCGCCGGCCCGCGCATCGGGACGTGGCACCGGCTCAGCCCGGGGGGGTGACGGCCGCGTCCCCCGCTTCCCACGGGCCGGGCATCCCCCCTTGCCCACGGCGCGCTGACGGGAGGCGCCCCTCACCCTGCCGGGGTGCAGGGGAGGAGGGGACGGGTTTCAATACCCCCCCCCCCGCCTTCGGGGTCGGTCACGGGGACAAGCCCCGGTTCAGGGCACTCGCTGCCGTGGGACTGCCCCGCGCGTGGGGCCCGCAGGGAGCCCCGGCGGAAGGCAGCCGTCCCCGGGGCGGCCTCCCCGGGCCCTCGGAGCCCGCCGGGGGCCCGGCAACACCGAAGCGGTTCATAAAAACGACCCCGCGACTCGGTTTTCCCCCCTCTCCTCCCCGCGGAGCCCGGCGGGGCGGGTTGCACGGGTGCCTTGTGCGCCGTGCGGGGACCCGTCCCCGCGCTCCCCCGCAGCGTGGGGCGGGCTGTGCCCGGCCGCGTGTCGGGGTTCCCCGTGCGGGAGCGGCCGCCGGTTGGGGTCCGGGGGCGTCTGCTCCGCTCGTCCCTGTGTGCGGGTGTGGGGAACGCGTTGTGTGCGGGGGCTGCCGTGTGCGGGGGCTGCCCGTGTGCGGGGGGCTCTGCTGCGCCACGCGTGCGCGCGTGTGCGGTCGTGCCTGGGCTGTACAGGTGCGTCTGTGCGTCTGCTGGGCTTGTGTCTGTGCGTCCGCCTGCTCGTGTCTGTGCGTCTGCTGGGCTTGTGTCTGTGTGTCTGCTGGGCTTCCGTCTGTTGCGTCCGCCTGCTCGTGTCTGTGCGTCTGCTGGGCTTGTGTCTGTGCGTCCGCCTGCTCGTGTCTGTGGGTCTGCTGGGCTTGTTTGTGTCTGCGTCTGCCCTGCTTGTGCCTGTGCGTCTGCTGGGCTTCTGTCTGTCCCTGCTTGGGTCTGTCTGTCTGCTGTGTGTGAGCGAGCGCCTGCGGAGGCTCTGATCAGGGAGGTCAAGAGAAAAAAAAAAAAAACCAAACCCAAGTCAGTGCAAGGAGGGCGGGGGAGTGTCAGGACACAGAGCAAGGGGCGCGTGTCTGTGCGTGGGTGCGAGTGTCTCTGTGTGCGTGGGCATGTCCGCGCCCGCCCCGCAGGGATGCTCTGGGCCCTCTGCCCACGGAGCAGTAGCGAGAAGGGGACCGGGAGCAAAGTCGTCGGATATTTTGTCGGTTGTGTCGGACTCCGCTCGCCGTCTCCGTTTCCCCCCTCTTTCCCTTTCTTTTCCCCCCGTTTTCCTCCCCCCTTTAAATTGCTTTGCGTTTTCCCACCCCCGGGCACGGGCCGGGGAGGGGGGGGGCAGCCCGCCCTCGACACGCTCCCCCCGGGGCGCATCCCCGCCGCCCCCCGCGGGCGAAGCGGCCCCTCCGGGGGGGGGGGGGGGGGGGCTGAGGGTGGCGGGGCCGCGACGCGGGCATCGCCCGCAGCGTTTCCTCCTCGCGGGGGCCGGCGAAGGCTTTCCGAAGGGAGACCGTGTTCGCCTCGGCAGCGCCGGGCGCCGCAGCCTGACCTTCCGCTCACACCGGCCCTGCCGAGCCCCCGCCGCCCCCCCGGGAAGGGGGACCCCGGCGAGGGGGCGACCCCTCGCCCCGCTCTTTCCCTTTTCTGTTCGGGCCTGTTTGCGTTAGATAAGCAGGTCTAATAACACTGTTGACAAAGCCGGGGTTTGGTGGCGGGCTTGACTCCCTGACCCGCAGGTGTTTATTCTTTCCGACTCGTTAAAAAGCGGTCGGCGGCGCGTTCGCGGCAAATATTTGCCGTGTGCGGGAATGGTGGAAAAACCGTCATTGAATACGCGGCGGGGGCAACGTCCCGGGGCCGGGCGGGCTCCCCGCGCCGAGAGGGGCCGGCTCTGCCCCCGTGCCGGCCCCCCTCTCCCGTTAACCCCCCCCCCCCCCCGTTAACCCCCGTCCCGCTGCCCCCGCCTCTCCCGGAGTCCCCGGGGGCGGGGGGAAGGGGGCGGGCCGCTGCGCCGTGACAAGTGGGCGGCGGGGCCAATGGCGGGCGAGGCCGCGGCGCCGGCGGCCCAATGGGAGCCGCCTGCGGCCCTTGAAGGGGCGCGCCGCGGAGCGGGGCCGCACTGCCGCCGCCGCCGCCGGGAGACGCGGCCGGCCCGGGGCCGCGGTCCCGCCCGTCCCGCCTCCCGCCCCAGCCCGCCGGCGCTCCCATGGAAAAATCCAAAAATTTCCGCATCGACGCGCTGCTGGCTGTCGACCCCCCCAAGGCGGCGGCGGCGGCGGCGGGGCAGAGCGCGCCGCTGGCCCTGGTCACCTCGCTGGGCGGCAGCAGCAGCAGCGGGAGCGGCAGCCCCCCGTCCTCCTCCTCCTCTTCCTCCTCCTCCTCCTCCTCCTCCTCCTCCTCCGAGCATCCCGCCGGCGGCCCCGCCGACTGCCTGCGCACCGACAGCCCCTCTCCGCCGCGCCTCCTGGCCGCCCACTGCGCCCTGGTCCCTAAACCCGGTTTTTTGCCCGGCGCCGGTTCCCACCCGCATCACCACGCCTCGGCGGCCGGCATGGCCCTGGGACTGCACCCCGCGGCGCCCGGCGGGCCGGGCATGCCGGCCCAGGCGGCCCTCTACGGCCACCCGGTGTACGGCTACTCGGCGCTGGGCGGGCAGCACCCGGCCCTCTCCTACTCCTACTCGCAAGTGCAGGGCGCCCACCCCTCCCACCCGGCCGCCGACCCCATCAAGCTCAGCGCCGGCACCTTCCAGCTGGACCAGTGGCTGCGGGCCTCCACCGCCGGCATGATCCTGCCCAAAATGCCCGACTTCAACTGTGAGTATTCGCCGCCCGCAGCCGCATCCCCTCCGTCCCCCATCCCGGCTTACCGGGAGCCGTCTCCTTCCTAGAGGGTAGAAAACCCCCCTCTCCGGCGTAAATAAGCCGCAGATTTAAACAGGCGGTGACTCTGATTTTTTTTTTTTTTTAATTTTATATTTATTAGAAGGAGGGAGCGGCGATCCGCGCCGGGAAGCGGGGGTGTGCGGGTCGCCTCACCCTTCCCGGCCCTGCGGAGCCCCTGACAGCTCGGGTTTTCATGGCAGGTTAAATAAGAAGGTGGCAAATCCCTTCCTGCCGTTGCGAACGCCCTTCCCCGCCGTCCCCGGGCTGCAGAAACCGCCGGGGAGGGGGGGCGGCGGGACGGGAGCCCCCGTGGTCTCCCCCAAAAACCCAGTCTCGATGTATTCCCCCCCCCCCAAAAAAAAAAAAAAAACCAACAGACAAACCAGGGGGCGGCGGGTCCTGTCGCCCAGCCACCGTTCTTAGAAATAAAATTATCGGAAATGGGCTTATAATAATTACGGCAGGCTCCTCTGGGCAAATCGGGCGTAGGGAGGGTCTGGGGTGAGCCAAAAACTTGGGGTTGCGCGTTCGCTGGGCAGAGCGAATAGGCCCGAACTAACCGTAGCGGGGAGGGTTTCGGCTCGGCGGGAGGGGAGCCCGCGGGCGCCGCCGTAAGCGGGGCCGGGCCGAGGTCCCGGCCGCGGCGCGGTGCCGAGCACTAGGCCTCACGGCGGCGGGGACCGGGCGCGCATCCGCGTCCGGCGCCGATCGGTTGCGGAGGTGTGAGCTCTCGGTGGGAACGGGTTCAGCAATACCGGAGGTGTAGTTTTACGAAAATCATGCCGGGAAAAAGAATCGCGATTTTTTTTTGTTGTTGTTGTTGCTTTCCCCCCCCTCCCTTCTCACTCTCTGCACACGCATTCGCAGACAAAAAACTCCATTGTTTTCTCTCGAATTGGGGTTGTTTAGACTAGAACATTCACGGGGGGGGGGGGGGAATAATTAGGAGAGCTGTCAGAGCTCTGCCTCTCAAACAAGGTGCAGGGGGAGAAATAAATAACCGGAGAGAAACGAGAATGGAGCCTCGGAAAATCGCACGGCGGTGAGAAAACCTCCCCGGCGCTGCCGTCCGGGAGCGGGCGCTGCCCTCGTCCCTCCCCGCCGCGGCAGCCGGCGGGCTCCGAAGGCGGCCGGGGGGGAGAGAGCCGTGTCCCCCCCCCCGTCCCCCCCCTTCGTGCTCTGATTTTTCTAAACCGAAGAAGTCAAAATGCCAAAACGCTCCGGGAAATGAGCGGTGCCGCGGCCGCCTCGCATCCCCGGGGGTGTCCGCGCCCCCGAAGGGGCTCAGGCCCGCCCGTGCTCTCCCCCTTAGCCATCGCCGGGCCTTTTTTTATTTTGCAATTATTTCTGAACACGGAAAACGCGCCGATGGGTTTGGTTGGGGTTTTTTTTTCCTCTTTTTTTTTTTTTTTTTTTTTCGTTCAAAGACAGCGTCCCAGCCCTCGCTGCCGGGCCGCGCTGCGGCGGGGGGGGGTGCCCGCCTGCACCCCGGTACTGCAGGGGTACGGGCGGGCTGGCGGCGCGGCGGGTTGAACTGCAGCATTTACATGGCGCTAATTGCGGCTCCCGGAGAGCCCGGCACCCCTGCGCCGCCAGCCCCGGCTCCGTTTTATTGTCTCGCACTTGCTAGACCCTTGGGAAATCAAGAGACGTATTTTTTCTTTATTTAAAAGATTTAATTTAATTCTTTGTTTGGGTCCCTGGGGGGGGGGGGGGGGGGGGGAATTCCCTGACACTGCGCAAACCCAGAAAACCCGAAGCCGGAGGATCCGGCGGCGGGGGGGGAAGCCCTCCCTCGGTCCGTGCTCCGGTGGCTGTCTGTCCGTCCTGCCCCAACCTCCTCCCACCGGCTTTCCTGCCTCCCCGCTCGCCACCCCCGTCCCGGAGGACGCCCGGCCGCGGCGGGGCGGCCCCCGCTCACCCCCCCGCTCCCTCCCCGCTCCTTTCCCAGCCCAGGCTCAGTCCAACCTGCTGGGGAAGTGCCGCCGGCCCCGCACGGCCTTCACCAGCCAGCAGCTCCTGGAGCTGGAGCACCAGTTCAAGCTCAACAAGTATCTCTCCCGGCCCAAGCGCTTCGAGGTGGCCACGTCGCTGATGCTCACCGAGACGCAGGTGAGCAGGGCGAGGGGCAGGCGGGGGATGCCGCCCGGGGGGGGGGGGGGCGGTGGGTGAGGAGGTGTCTGTGTCCCTGTGTCCCCCCCCCGCCCCGTCTCCCCCAGGTGAAGATCTGGTTCCAGAACCGGCGCATGAAGTGGAAGCGCAGCAAGAAGGCGAAGGAGCAGGCGGCGCAGGAGGCCGAGAAGCAGAAGGGGGGCGGCGGGGAGGACAAGGGGGATGAGGACCTGCTGTTGCCCGCCCCGGAGAAAAGCGGCGGGAGGAGGATGCGGGAGCTGCCCGACAGCGAGCCCGAGGACGAGGAGGAGGAGGAGGAGGAAGAGGAGGCAGCGGCGGCCGGGCGATGCTGCCCTTACCACTCCTCCGACTGCTCCGAGGCAGAGGAGGAGGACACGCAGCCCCGGGGGCGGCAGGGAGCCCCGGCGCAGCCCCAGTGAGCCCCCCCCGGCCGGCCGCCCCGCTCCCTCCGGCCGCCGGCTCTGCCCGTCGCGCCGCGGGGGGGGAGCCCCGCCGCTCCCGCTCGGCACCGGCCCCGCTCCCCCCCTTGGTCCCACCTCTCCCTGCTTGCAGGGGGATGGAGAAGAGGATCCCGCCGCATGCCGGGCGGGGGAAGAGGATTTACGGTGAATACAGTGTTATTATTGACTGAAAATCAGACAAAACTTGACCCCCCCCGCCCCGCCCCCATCCCTGCCCCGTGGAAGCGTGTTCCTCTCGCTGAGTATTGGAAATGTTTTGTTCTTACTACATATCGGGAAAACTGTTTATGTCATGAACGTTAAAACTGCTGGAAATCTCAATACTGTCTTTATTTTTGTATATCGTATTTATAAAAAAAAATTACCTCTACTTATGCATGCTAAATTATTCCCCAGGCCCTCCCACCTGCGCGATGGGGTGGAAAATAAACGGCGTTTTGTACTGGAGATGTATGAGCGCTCTGTGCGGGGGGGCTGCTGGGCTCTGCGGGGCCGGGGTGCTCCGGGCAGGGCTGAGCCCCCGGGAAGGAGCGGGGAACCGGTTTCTAACCCGAATTTAATTCGGTGCCGCAGCGTCGGGCAATGTCTGACGTGAGCGTGGGCCTTTCCGAGAGGAGCGCCTCCGTACCGGGGAGGAATCCCCCGCACCCCCCGGCTTTTGTTTTGCTGCTTTCCAGCCCCCCCCCCCGGCAGCAGAGCTGCGTGTCCCACGGGCGAGCGGCGGGGTCCCCCGCCGTGCGATGCTCTCGGGAAGCCGGGGCTGGGGGGGGGGGGGACACCCCACTTCCCACCCCCTCGCCCAGGGCGTAAGAAACGGGGGAGCAGCGGTGGTTTCCAGGGGCGGTGGGTGGAGGGGGGCCCCCGGCACCGAGGACGGGACCCGCCCCACCCCCCCGAGGCCGCCCCGACACGACGCGCGGGTTTTTCGATAACTGCGGGATTTATCTCGCCAATAAATTTGCAGATCAATTCATCCTTGTCACCGCGGCTCTTCCCCAAATCAATTATAGCGAATTTAAATATAATCACTGGCTCATCCTGCCCAGCTCGGGGCCACGGCTGGCAATTCATCCCCGCTAATGAATCACGGCGCGGCTCCGGGTCCCGCGTGGGGCCGCGCAGGGGGGCGGGGGGACCCGCCGGAGCCTGAGGGCCCCCCGCATCCCCCGGGGTGCCGCAGCCCCCCGCAGAGCCCGGGAGCACGAAGACCTCCGAAATACGGAGTGTTCCTACTCCCGGACGCCTTTTTTTCTTTCTTTCTTTTTTTTTTTTTTTTTTAATTAAAAAAGCGATTTTTTAGAAACCCGCGTTAACCTTCCACGTGGGAGCAGCACGACCCCTCCCATCGGCTTCCACGACAATCCCCCCCCCCCCCCCCGCGACACAGGCTGGCGGGTCCGGGAGATCACGGCAGGACGATGACACGAAGGAAAAGCGTTGTCCATCGCGGGGAGCTTCGGGCGGAGGCGATGCCGTGCCCGTGTACCCGCCGTAAATCGCGCACGTTCACGGGGTAAATCCCAAACCTGGATGGATCCCATACGTCAAAAAAAAATTTGATCGGGATGAACTTGATTTGGGCTCGACCGATACCTCCCCCCTCGCACGGAAACAATCACGTCTGAGGCCCTGATTTAGGTTTGTCAACGATTTCCTCTCGGCCACAGGTTGTAGGGAATTGAAGGCGATAGGAAAATAAAAGCATTAGATGCTCTGCGATTTTCCGCGCCGATGGCTGCGGCTGCACCTTGGCGCGTGCAGGACCGCGCAACGCCCGCGCAGGGCCCGCGCAACTCCCGGGCAGGAGCCGAGTAACACCCGCGCAACGTCCGCGCAGGGCCGCGCCGCCTCCTCCGCCCTAAACCCGGCGGCGCGGCCGAGCCGCTCCCTTCCAGCAGCACTTGCCTCTCTGCTTACACCTTAAAACAGCTAAAACACATCAGTCTGGAGGACAACATCGTTATCTTAAAAAAAAAAATAAACAAAAGAAATCAAGAGCTACCTGAGATCACCCCCCAAAAAAAGATCCTCCCTCAGCCATTAATTTTCAATTAAATACTCGCTAATTAAACTGGCAGACGTGCACCACCGGGCCAGGAATTTACCGTATGCCTGAGAGGTGTGTGTCCAAACGTGTCTCAGCCCCATGAAAAATAGCTTTGCGGGGTACAGGCAACTGCTCACGGACTCGGTATCAAAGTCCTACCGGTGTATTGTGTCTGTCTCAATAAAATTAATCTCTTTAAAGCCCAGCGTCTCACAAGAATACCTTCAGTGTTCCAGACTACAAGGGCAAATATGTTTTTCAGATTCTGTTTTTATGGACGGATTAAAGTTTATTTTCCATAATAGGGCACCTAATAAAACTCATAAAGCTCTGTCAGTCTTACAGCTGGTGGCCTCATTTAACACTTTCACTTCGTAAATCATTTTACAACTTACCAGGTGTTTCCAAAACTGAAAGGAGAGGAGGGGGGAAGAGAGCAAGGGAGGGGGGAGAGAAATTAAAGTCACTTAAAATATAGATATTTGGCGGTGGGTGCGTTTGCGCTGTCGCTTGGAGGGGCTGCAAAGAAGGCGTCGATCCCCGCGGAGGAGAAAAGCCTTTTAATCCGGCTTTCCCACGCTCTTTTGAAGTGAGGAGGTTCGTCCCCACGTGCGGCGCAATTAAAGGCTCCGGTTGATGAGCGGAGCCCGGCGACCTGCGCCATCCGCTCCGCGCCCCGCGCAGGCTCCGCGCAGGCTCCGCGCCCGCTCCCGGCCGGCCCCGGGCGGTGGGTGCCCGCGGGTTTGCCCCGCCGGGCGGCATCCAAGGGGCCTCGTTACCCCCCGCAGCCCCCCCCCCCCCCCCCCCCGAGCATCGCCCCGGGGCGCCCCGTTGGTGTTGGTGTTGGTGTGGGGGGGGGGGGTGTCGCTTTGCCTTGAGACCCGGCACAGGCAGGGCTAAGCAAGGCTTTAATCTAACCCCCTGTTTGTAATTTCATTATTCGATCGGTTCCCTCCCCCAGATGCAGTAGGTAACAAGCCTCTTAAAACTTTCATTGCTGTACTTGAGAGGTGGCAAGTATGAACATGGACCTTTGGTAGACATTTTCCTTTAAAAAGCAACATGGTTTAGGCATGGATGTCATTAACTGGCAATTTCATAAGCATTAAGTGCTAAAACAAAAGAACCAAAATAGGATCCATATGTTCGAGGTAAACCTGCTAAAAGTCTTTCAAATGGGAAACCATAAATATATAATCCCCCTCAAACTCTCCGTGAAACTGCTGGGAAGGAAATACTTCGCTAGCAGAAAGACTATTGATTATTTCGGAAGTCCAAACTGTTACGCTCCTCCAAAACTAAGGGATTAATGTCAGCTTTTTCTCTAGTTCTCAGTAAGACCCCATCCCACATTCCCTCTTCCTCCTCCTCCTCGTATGCCCCTTACCCTTTATGCCTGCAGGGCCGTGAGCGGGAGGGTTGCGTGCCCGCCGGAGGGTTGCGTGCCCGCCGCTCCCCGTGCGATTGCAAGCGGCTGCTTCAGTCCCAAGAATGCTTCCCGGCTCTGATTTCTGTTCCCAGCTCTCATTTCCCCGCCGGGGCCTATGCTAGAGTTGGTTCCCCAGGTGCCGCCTCAGGCACCAGAAGTCCCTCAGGGCAGTGAATCTCAGCCCAGATCCCCTTCTTTCTTTCCCAACTTTCCCCTCGCCTGCTGAGGGTGCTGGGATAACTGCACACTGCTTCCATTGTGAAAGTAGAAACGCATTATTTTTTAATTCTTCAACCATACATCATTCCTGTGATGTGCAGGGTGCTTCTTTGTTGCCTGTTTGAATCCCATGAACAGCAACATGGGACAAATAGTGGAAGGGATGAAGCTCGCAGGGCGCCTCAGTTTCTCTTGGGTGTTGTGTGTAGTGACCAAACTACAGTCCTTCTGCCCCCAAAATGCTGGTGCAAATCCGGCCAGAGTTAAATGCCAAGAGCACACTACTCTGGGAGTTACGCAGTGACTGTGATACAGTGGTTTGATTTCTTATTTTGCACTAATGCTCGTGCAGTCAGGATCACATCTCCGGTGGGTTGGGGTTGTCCCCGATTAATAGATTAGGCGGTTTTGTCTTTTCTGGGACTTCTTGCTTTATTTTTCTTGCCTTGAAGAGCGAGGTGTTGTGTAATGTCTCCTCCAAAGAGTCCTCTGCAAGCGCAGAGACCAAGGGAGGTATTTACTGTCTTGTTCTCCTTACCCCGAGGGCTGGAAATCTTTAGTTTAACTGAAGTCCTGGGGCTCTCCCTGTGTGGAAATGGAAGTGCCTGCATGGGAATGGGATCACCTGCGATGTGTAGGAGGTCAGAGTGGTCATCTAGGGGTCTTTCCCTGATCACAATCTACTGTCAAAATTTGGCATTCAGCTTCCTTTTGGAAAAGAAACAGGTTTCGCTGGGTTAAGTCTAACTGGGACTGGTCTCTCAAATCAGTAGATGAGAACAACAACATCCTTTTCTTCTTGTAAAACCCAGCAGAGCCAGTGGCTTGCAATGAATTGTGTAGCTGGAAGGCTTAGCTCCATCTTACTGCTTGCAGGACATTCGCAAGCAGATCACAATTTCCTCTAATTAATCCATTATTTGAAATTATTATTCACAGGACTTCTGTTAATGTTCTTGGCCGATGGCAGCTTTTGGCAGGTTGGACTTGGGTCTGAAGAGGGAGCACGGATGGACAATGCAGAAGCCTCTCATTCGGCTGCCTCCCCTCTTCCCGCACAGAGGAGACGGGGATGGAGAATTCCTGTCCCCATCCAGCCCTGCTGGGCTGTGGGTACCATTTCCATAAATACAAATGAAAGGCAGCCAGCGTAGATTTTAACCTGGGAATGGGGCAGGGGAGCGGTCCCGGTTTAGATCAACATCTCAGGGGATGGGGCAGGTTGTCCGTCGCTTGCTATCCCCAGATGCCCTTTCTGGAAAGTACGTGAAAGTCAAGCAGAAGCTGTTGAGCCATCTCCAGTGCTAATTTCTGCAGTGTAATAGCGGCTGGCGATGCGCAGAGGTCTGCATAGACGATCTAATGATTCTTTCTGGACTTCAACATGATGAATCTATAAAGCATGTATTGCTGTAGCAGCTAGGTGCAATTTTAGAAATGTTAATGAGTAATTACATAAAGGTTGTCCACAGTCATTGATGTTAATCACTGTTCTTTTGCCAGGGATAATTAAGATGACACTTCAGCAGCGTCAGCCAGTGGTTCCTGCTGTCTCTGCTGCCTCCTTCTCCCTTCCCAGCTCCTGCTGCGGCTCTCACCCTCCTTCAGGGATCTTCTTGGCTACCTTCACCCCTCCCATGCTCCTAGCCCCCCAACCATTCTGAAGGGCCTGACTGACTGTGGCCTGAGGATTTTTAAGATATATATGAGCATGGTCTTGTGAAGGTGAGCTGAGGGTGTCGGGAGAAGCAGATTCGGGTGATGTGAGGCAGCGGTCTGCTGCCTCCATGCTCCTGCCCAGAGCATCACGGCGCTCAGCTCCATTCTGCAAGTAATTTGCTTAGAGAATCTGTGAACCTTTCTTCGGTGTCTGCCTCATGAAACAGCTGGTCTGCCCACCTTTTGTGCCTTTTTGTGTGCCTTGGAAACATCTGATGAAAGGATCCTGGCCAGTATTAAGGACTATGGAGGAGCTGGAGTAACAGCTGTGTAAGTATATGGTTTGTTGTAATCAAACTTATAAATTTTATCCACATTTTCACTCTTCAGGCTGTGATCAGATGCTATTCAGTGTAATGCAGGTTTCAGGTGATAGAAAGCCCATGATGGAGGTTTTAGCGGAGGAGAGAGACCCCGTCTGTGCCACTGAAACACATGGGTGGGTGGGGGGGTTGCAGTGTGAGTTCATCTCATGCTTCTCCTGCAGATTTCCCGGGTAAGCGAGTGGAACTGCCTGTGTGCTGCTTCCCCGGCTGTAGGACGGTAAGGAGACGAGTATGTGACCTGCACACCCGCAGGGATCATGTTGAGATGGGAAGGCCACCCTAGGTGTTTAAACTTGAATCACCCCCAGGGAGCAGGAGCTCTGGGCAGCGTGCAGGTAGCTGGCAGGTGCACCATGAAAAAAGATGTCCCCGTCTGTTGACCCTGCGGTTGCCCAGAGAGGACCCCTCTCTCATTACTACAGATCCTCATGGGTGCTCTTTGCTTTGGGGATGGGAAGAAGAAAGCTCTTTCATCAGCTAAGGATGGCAAGATACCTGAAACCCCCACTCCTTTATTCCTCCAGATCTTCATCTTCAGGACTGATAAATACATCTAGAGGTTACATTTGAGGGTGGATTTTAGCAGCAGAGGAATATGGGATAATGTTGAAGAAGCTTAATGTCCACTTCTGCAAAACCTGTTAATCCTGTGCCTCCGACAGCTCCACGTCAGCCTTTGGGTAGCCCTGGCTCCTCCCTGGAGGAGGCCATTTCAGGGAAAGTGTTACTCAGCACCCATGAGGGTGTCAGAAACCTGGCCAGGAGTTTTTTTTGCTTCTCCAGCCCTTAGCAGTCTGAAGGCGCCTTTAAACTCACAAACCTGGTGCAAGGTTTCACAAGAATAGGGCAGCCCAAGAAATATTGATGGGCCTAGTGTCTCTGCGGATCTGATTCTCACATTGCTTTCAGACCACAGATAAGAAAAACGAACAGATTCAAAACCCACAGCAGCTTTCGAGCCGACCTATTGCCTCCTGCTCATGCTCTGAAGCACTGGTGAAGAGCTCCCTAGAGCCTCCCTCAACAGCTTTTACCATCATAGGAAACGCTTATGATTTGCAATTGATGTCCCTGCCTTTCTGCACTGCTTCCTAATCTCTGCTGCACAGTACCTGCATAATCCTTGGTGTAATAAAAATCTTCGAGACCAACAGGCTTAGTTTCGTCTTCATACAAACCATTTAGTTAGGGAATTTGGAAAGTAAACACCATCTAGTCAATGTTTTAAGGGTGAATCGAACTACAGAGTAAGGAAAAAAAACTCCATCCAGAATCTATACAGCTTTGGCTGAGGTGGAGAGATGATTTTGTGAATAAGATGCAAGCCTAGAAAATGCAATCAAGATGACTTATTTTTCCCCAAGGTGACACTGAGCATACCTTGACTTATTGCCTCTGTACTGGAAAAATGCATTGCTCCATCCCCTGACTGTAACTGAAGGCTGTTCCCACAGTGGGCTTCACTGCCTCCTAACAATATTCCCTGTTATTTCATGCCAGGGCCGTGTGTGCCGGCACACCCAAGGGAGATCTGAGGGTACTCTTACCATCTGAACAGTAAAAGGTCCGTAATGGAGTTTTTAATGAAAAACCCGTCAAGCTTGGAAATCTGTCATGTTTTAAAATGAAACAACCATTTCACCATTACTGACAAAAGACTTTAAAGGAATTATTCAAAAAAGGTCTCTATTTGTAATCCTACTGTGTACCTCTCATTCTAGTTACACTACTTAGTAACTTTTTAATGTATTCACTTTGAAGTCCTCCATTTGCACAAAGTGAGCTGGTTTTGGTGTGTGAACTGTTTTGTCCTAGGACACAAGTTTTAAGGAATATTTGGTGCCAGCTGGCTCTTCCTAAACTTATCCTTGATAGACGCTCATTTCATTTCCTTAAAGTGTTATTAGGGAAACCACATGATATCCGATTCTGAATCGTGCATGCATTTCAATTAGTGGCAGGCTACTGTAATCAATTTTAAAGCAAGGCTCCAGGTCGCACCAGAATTTGAGGATAGTGCAGCTGTTTTATACGGGCAGCTGTGATGTCCATGCCTGCAGGCCTCACGGTAAACTAACCTTTACCAGAGGGCAAAGGAAAGCTCCTCCAGGAGACGATATCATGAAAAGTGGCATATGGTAAAGGAGTCATATCGCTACCTACAATTTCCTGAAATCAGTCCAACCCAAAAAGTCTTGGGTAAAACATAAGCTCTGCCTTTGGAAAAGTGACCCTACAGATCAAATTGTCTCCTGAAAACAAAAGCGCTTCATCTACTGCAGGAAAAAAAAAAATCACATACTGATTCTCGCACACGCAGGACGTAGCCGGGCACGAATCTGCTATTACATTAAATGCAACAAAAATTAGAGTTGCCACTCGCGTATTTATTAAGCTGAAAACACTGTCGCTCGCATTTGGCACCACGCTGCTCCCGGGCTGTAACTTTTCACATGCAAAGTTCACCCGTAGAACAATGAGAATCAAACGATCCCAGATGTGCTTTAAGTACAGTATTGGGTTGCACACCTTCGCTAGCGCGAGGCAGGGCAGACCTGCTTGCGTCTGCGCTTTCGGAGCACGACTGATATCAACCCGTCATCCCCGGTGTGCAGGACAATGGAAAAATGTCAAGTTAAAAAAGCCCTGCAGATACTTGGCCCATTCAGGTGCGGTGTTAAAAACCCTGCCAAAAGGACTTGTGTATGATTTATCAGCGTCACACTCTGGCCAAAGCTGAAAAACAGACTTTACTGCCCTGTTAATTTTGATATAGAAAACAGAGAAAGTTTAAAACATTGCTGTCCAGCCTAAAAGAAAACAAAAATTGAAACCGTGATAATAGCTGTGAGTGGATAGGGCTGTTTAAAGGGGGAATTGAAATCTTCTGCCATATAACTGAAAACTCAAACATCTGCCTTTTAGTTAAATGCATCTAAAGCAAATCATGACATATTTTCCACTGGCTTGTCAGGCGTAAGGATTAGTGTTGCAACCATAACTGCCTGGCTTTCCAGCGTAGTGTATTTTTACCAATTCAAAGTTATTTTCTGCTCATGAAGTAGTAACTCCCCCACACCTCCTCTATGGAAGAATTTTGGACATTTTAAGTGGCATCTCTCTCATTGGAACGATAAGGGAACATTTCGCATGGAGGTTTGATGCTGGCTAAGAGTCTCATACTCAATAGGAAGAAATCTCGACATGCTGTATTTTGTGGGTGTTATCGAACATTTATTCCACAGCAGACAAAGCAAAACGTGTCCAAGCCCAGTGTAACTTCTCCAGCAGCCTCTGCTGGCAGTCAGTGCTTAGTGTGCAGTTTTGCAGGAAGCCGCTTGCCAGCATTCGGACTTGCTGCTGTTACAGAGAGACCTTATAGCACCGACAACCCTGCTCTCAGGAGGAGGCACTTTGGCAGGGCTAGCTTTGCTGGTGATGAGTTTTTTCTCCAGGGTTAAAAATATGATATATATAAAATATATAAGATATATATCTATACATACATTTACACATATATAATACCTATACAATATATTATGTATAAATATATAACATGGTTAATATAAGTATATATAAAAATGAATATAAAAATCATCTCAGCTTTCCTTTTCACATGTGCCTTATATCCTTGGGATGTGACTGGACCACGGAAGCGACAGCTTGCAGATGGGTATGTACGTCGATAGCACACTCTGACAGGCCTTCCACCTCCGTCAAGCTGTGGCAGTTTGGCTAGTAAGACCACGGAAAAAATTGTTAAACATGGCAAGATCCAAGACTCAGGAATTCACATTTATCTTAAAGTTGTCAAATTTCTGTTTGACAGATTCCCTCACTGAATCACAGCGAGATGACTCCAAAACGCCCGCAGCAACTGTCCTTGTACCATGACTATGGCACTGTGGACTGGCAGTGTGTTTTGGCTGCTTTACTTCAAAATTCAGTTTTTCAAAAAACTTCATGTGTATATGTAAATGTGACACACATAAAAGCTGCAGGCAGGTAAAATTTGTTTTCTTCAGAAACAAATCAATGGCTCTAATTGTAAGTTTGAACAAAACATACTAGCTGTATGGGAAAAATAATAACTAATGCAAGTCTCAGTTTAAAAAAAATTGCAATTGTAATTTTAGACTGTAAGGTTGAAACCATCTCCTCTAATTGCACAGCAACACCTGCATCACACTGCCTCAGGCAGCTGCAGCAAGTGAATAGGCTCGGACCCATAAAACACTAGGTGATCTTTCCACGGGCAGGAAAGGGTGGTCAATTCTGATCACCAAGCAAAGCATTCAGACAAGGAACCGGCAGCCTGTCACATTTAATTTAAGGAAGATGTTTCAAGATTTATCTCGAGGAGCAAAGTTGTCTCAACCTCCCAGCTGGAGCAATGTGTTTCCATTTATGTATTATTAAACCACAAACATGTTGAAATGCTGGGTCTACCTAAACTCCTGCAAAAAAGGTAATTAATTAGGTGGCTGCTGCAGTCCAGGGGGAGCAATTTTTACTCACCAAGGTCCCATGCATTCCACAGCAGCCAGTTTCTAGGGGCTTGCACAGATTTTCTCCCAAGTCCAGCCTCAAAAACTAAAATATGAGGTTTGTCATGGTTGTTTGCAAGGGAGCTGTTTACATGAAGTCTTCAAAGTTGTGACTTTAGTATCCATCAAAATACGGCCAATTCTTCTGCTGCCCATACTCCTGTTAATTGGTATGAATTTTAGAAATACTTTAACTAAATTTTTTTCCTCTTCTGTCAGTTGAGTGTAAGATGCAACTGAGGGGAAATAACCAGTTTCATATGCTTAAAAGCTGCCAGTGGTATGAAACAGGCTGAAGAAAGCGTCGTGCTTTGTTCTTTTGCTAGTAATCTCTTCTGTGTTAACTGTTACCGTGTCAGCATAACCTGGGATTTTGAAGCAGTCTCTCTGCTCCCAGAACACCTTGCTCCCTACAGCTTGCCCTCACCAACAGAGGAAAGGTGAGAAAAACAGCTCCCTGGCTGCTGGGGGAAGCACTCCTCTGCCTGAACACATCACTCATACAACTGAGCAAGCAGAGCATTCTACATTCAAGACTTTGATTAAAAAATAAAAAAAAAAATAAAAAAAATTAAAAATTCTGGTCCACCTCTCTTGCTGCAGAACTGAAAATTTTCTGGAGGATGCCAACTGGGAGCAAATTTTCCCAACCAGGACAGATCCAAAGCAGCAGAATAGATCAGCTGGTATCAAATGCAATTAGGAGGCACCGTGAGTGGACTATTGAACACCAGAGGGCAAACCTGGTTATAGAAATACGGCCGGCAGCACCAGCACAGGTAGGTCACGCAGATGCGGCGCATACTGCAGACAAGAAAGTGCTTTCTCCCCCTCCCCCCAATTTAAGGTCATTCCCTTCCCGGCAAGCCAGCTAGAGTAAGGCTAATACAAACAGCAGAGCCTTTAGAAAAATTGCAGTTTAATATGTAGTGGTAAGGTGACAAAAGGAACAAACCATTAACACTGAGTGTTACAGAAAGAAATGTACACGATTTTTTTTTTAAAATATCTGAATGGAAAATGCAAGCAAATTCTTAAATAAGGTATCCTCTTATTAAAACACTCATACTGATGTTATTCTTCATGCCTAGAAAAATCTGATTAACACAAGTGATTAGGCAACTCTAATTTTACAGCTGCGAAAAACAGGCTAAAAGAGCAATAAAACTACGCAGTGATCTCTAAACCCAATATAATTGGGCAAACTCAGATCCTCAAGTCGTTTTAACTACAGCTTTGAATCCAACTGAAGATCTTTTCCTGACCCACAGGCAGGTAAACAATTCACAGAATTAGCAGTTAACTTCAATACTTTAAAGAAAAAAGTTGATTTCTTCCAAAACTGACTCACCAGTACTTGTGCCATCTAGTGGCCTGTTTCTTCAGGCAAGTACCATGATTAAAAGCCTTTGGTGAAGGCTGCTTCTTTCACAGTGGTCAGCATTATGCTATTATTTTAAATGAAAGGTTAGAATATGCAATGCAGAACGCTACTGCTGACTGGGAGTATTACAGAAGAGAAATTCACCCTCTTCTCCAGCTACTAACCACCAACATGAAGGACTCATACTAAAAGGGACATGACAAAACCCTCATTTTTCCTTTCTTCAAAAAGGCCTTGTATCACCTTCAGTTAAACCTGTGACTAGTGTGTAGAGCAACGAAACTGTTTACATCAAAAAATGGATCCTTTAGAGTAACACGGCTGTCCTCATTCACAATTATTTGGGTCTGAAAGACTAACAAAGCTTTGCATCTTCACACAGACTCAGTTTTTCTCTATGTTTTATTAGAAAAAACAGAACTATAGCTTCAATTTGGATTCTTTTGCTTGCAGAGCCTTGGTTGCTAGTTCAACTCTTTCTTTTAATAAGCTAGTTTCTTCAGCACTTTTTTGGGCCTGCACATTTTTCAGTAAGAAGTGGGTGAGGAAGAGTTTCAAGCCTTCCCGTAGCAGTCCCAGTTTGGGGTTGTCAGATACCCTGTAAAGATACAGATCAAAAGTAATACTTAGTCTTCTACTGTTCCAGAAGTTTCTTAATGTTTTTCTTTATCTTCTTCAAATAGAGACGTAGAAAAAAAATCCAACCTACAAAAGGAGCTTTTCTGAAGAGGCTTTCAAATTACCAGCAAGTCTACATTGGTTTGGCAAACAGCCCAAACACACTCGACATACAATTGATCCACAACAATAAAATGGAATATTGGAGCCTTAGACTTGCTTAATGTAAACAATTACATTACAGCAACAAAGGAGGCAAACACCGTGTTTGAGCTGCCTTGTGTTGCAGCGTAACGGTTGAAACATCTTCACCTAATTTCTTCTAACTTTATGTGACCTTGCAAGTTTTATACAACAAAATCATGGAATCATGGAATAATTTAAGTCAGAAAAGATGTCGGCAGGTCATCTTGTCCGACCTCCTGTTTAAAGCCAGACTAACATCCAGGTGTGGTCAGGTTGCTCAGAGTCTTATCCACTCCAGTCCTAAGCATCACCAAGGATGGAGATTTCCCAGATCTCTCCAGGCAACCCTGTCCCATATACAAAAATAAGATTTTTCCAGACAATGTCGATAAAAAAACCAAACCCAAACCTTTCCCTCGTTTCTTTATTTTTCCTTCTTACACTAAAGATACCTTCTATCAAAGACTGCTGGGAGAGTGAAGCCCACTGCACACAGATGATAAAACAACCAAAACAATAAGGAAAGCAGGCAATTACAGAGCTCTGCTCATGAAAATCCTATGACCAAAACGATACAATGAGTATCTGAAAGCCTTATTTTGTATAACACTACTCACACTTGTATCTATATCAGAGCCTCTGCTAACACTCAAATGATACGCTTCCCCCCACTCACCCAGAAGAGCTTACTTTTTAAGGGATGGATGGCTGATCTTTGGAAAAGGCACTGTATAATTCCAAACAAAATAAGCAAACTTCTTATCTTCTTAATTATTACTCACCAAAGGTTCCCTGGATATCTCTCTGATCACTTACCTCACAAAAATGTCACTAAGTTCTTCAGCATCTGTTTTGATTAACAGCGTGCTTAATACTTGTCGCAAGAAACGGACTTTGGGTTTATCTAGTTCACTGAATTCAATTACCTAGTGGAGAGAGAGGGAGGGACAATTAGATTAATTCAAATATTTCAGACAGCTGAATTCTCTTCTAAATGAACAGCTTTTAGCACACCAACTGGCCTCCCATATATACTGAGTCTTAAGTTTGGCACAGAAGAATTAGCTGAGCACGCTGCTTCCAAAAGCCAATCAATAAGGAAGAAGAGAAGTTTCTAAGGAATAACCTGTCTATTAGTACCAGAATACCAGATCTAATTTCTCAATTAGATAAATACTTCAGCAGTACCTAGGACAATGCATGTAATTGCCTGTTTAATACATTTCAATTATTCCTCTAATAAAATTCTATGGGCTCCCCATTCTGAAATCCAAGTGCTCAGTTGATTTCTTTCTGGTCTAATAAAAATCAACACCAGCTAAAAAGCATAGCACAGAACCCACTGACAAAGCCTGTTCATGAAGGGGCCTCAGTTCCCACTCTGGATACTCCAAAGAAAATAATCTTACAACTGCTCTAGATATAGAATTGTAGACTTTCTGTATGCCTGGGTCACCCCAGGTTCCCTTTTCCCCAAATGATAGCATTACCATAATCAATGGGATTAATTTGGTAATTTTAGAACAAGTTTTCTCTTAGCTTACGACCAGGAACAGCTGAAATACCAGCTAGGTAACAGAAAAAATACATTTTCCACAGAACTAGCAAATGCAAGGAAAACACAGAAGTATTTTGAAAAGAAAATACACCAACCTTGAGAGCTGAAAGTGGCAATGATTTTGTCCTTAATAAGTGAGCCAACAGTGAAACCAAGTTGGAGATAGCAGCGGCTGACAGGTTTTCCAAGTCTCTGATTTTGTCCCAAATACTAAACTGAAATGTCATCTAGGTGTCGAAGGAAAAAAAAAAATCCTACAAATCAAGTGACTGTTTAAATGAGTAATAACATAACAAAACCTTTCGACCTTCTATCCTTTATAAGCCCTCTGTTAATTAACAGAGATGCTCAATCAGACTGTTAAATTCTTTTAAAATGTGTAAAGCAGAGGAAAGCAAACCTTCTGCAGGAGTTATTTTATTTCCTATTCAGACCTGACCACGAGTTTGCCTTACTGAATACATAGGTATACCACCAGAATTTTTCCTCAGGATCAAGATCTTCACAGGCATGCATCCATTCTCAGGTATTTAACAACAGTCTTCCTAACCACAATAACAACACTAAAACAAAGTAGGAGCAGTTTTTTCTTCACCTGAAATCGTCTTTCATATTCACAAAACTTGTTAGCCAAAAACGCATAGAAGGGGTTATATGTCTTCTCCTGTAAGCAGCAGTAAAGGATAACATGAACAATTTCTCTCTCCTGCTGATCTTTCAGTCCAAGCCTGAAATTTAGCAAGAGAATGAGAATCGCTTAGTAAGGAAAAAAATTACTGCCATAAAGTAAGAGCTACAGTCAACATCTGAGAGTAATACTTAAAAACCCCTCCAAACACCACATTCGATTTTACTTGTTAGAAAGTTCTTATGAAGTCTTTACAACACTGAATGGACTCAAACCCTTAAGACTGTGAGCTAAATCAGTACACTGGTATGGCAATATGGAAACACTGCACTATTATTGGTGTTAAAGCAGCAGCTGCAAAAGCAGGACCTCAGACAGAATGATACAATTACCCCCTGGGGAAGGAAAGGTAGCCCACTCCACGTCTGTAGCTCTCCATGAAGAAAAACAGAGGAGAGGGCACTGTCATCATGGAGTCTTGTGCCTTTGAAGGTAGCGGTAGTACTGCAGCAAGCGCTGCTGCACGGTGTACAAAGGTTAAATAGTGAAACAAGACCTGTAGGACCCTGTTGCGGTTATCTCACGCTTGTACCTATGGTCATAGGAGGAAAAACAGCCTATGGATCAGTATAAGCCTATTTAGAGAAACATGTCTGGGGCCCTTCATTTCTGTGGTCCTTACTAGGAACAGGAAAATACTTTAAGATGTTTTTCCTCCTTGGTGACATGAATCTTTTCATCTCTAAGTCAACCCCATGCTACATAATACTTGAAATTCATTATTGTTTTTCAGCAGCCTAAGAGGATGCAGTCAGTGATTTCAAACCACCTTAAAAAACCCAAAAAGCCTGAAGAAAACAGTCAGTATCAATGAGTACTTATGTTGGTTGCCTCAGCATAAAGGCCAAGGACTGAAGAGCCTTCCCACTTCAACAGCTGACCAGTCTAAAAGAGGGCTGAGACACTTTGGCAGGGAATGGTAACTAACTCGCAGTGCACCTGTTCTGTGAATAATACGATTTAGCTTCCAGGGCTGCCAAATGCTTGGCAGCATTAAAACCAATTAAAATGAAAAATGCTTCGTATTATAATCTGAAAAATGCCAAGCAAAATTCTTTTCATTGCTTCAATCTCAAGTTTCATATGGTATTAGTATAACTGAAGTGTATTTTCTAACTAAGTTTGACTCCACTGGAACTTGCTCTACAGTCTGTAGAGTACAGTTTGTCATTGCTTGAGTCTAATATCCCTCGTTTGTATACACCTCCAGACATCTGCCATTGCATTTGATCACAGACACATACCAGATTAACAGAGAAAATATTGTCTTTCAGTGAAAAACCCCCAGAATGTAAGGTCTTACAATATGAAAATCTGGGATGATTTCTAGGCTGATTGCTAACGAGTGGTGAGAACTTAGAAGTCTGCTTCTCCAAAAGAGACCAGCACTGTAAGTGCTGTGTCTGTGATACAATTCACGTGCTCTCCCATCAGACGAGTTCTATCTGATTTTATTACAGACCAACAAAATTTTTTTTTTTTTTTTTCAAAACACATGGGTTTTCAGCCACTGTACATGCATTTAATAGATGACTTGTGAAGTTACATTGCAATCACTAATTTGGCACACTCTCCTTGTCCTTGTTCATCACCACTTCTATCATGACTTGCTTATTTAGGAAATACTCATGTTGCCAGATGGTTGTAACCAAGTAAATCAGCGCTTTGACGTTCAATTTTGTTCTTACCCTCACTTCTTCACATACCTAGCAGTATTTTCTCTTTTCAGACCTAGCGTTCCTAAACATCTAAATTTGAGAGTCAGGATTGTCCTTCACTGCTGAGCTTCACCATAAACCTGTACAGATTTCATAAGCTTGATAATCTTAGATAAAGAATATGCAACCACCTCACCTATTAAATCATTCATGAGTTACAATATTCCCATGGACTTTAATGTCTTCATCACTTTAAGAATTTCCCTCTGTATACGGGATAACTGCCTCTGGAGTAGAGTATTTATCACCAGCAGAAGCCTCCCACTAAGTAGGTTAGTTATCAGCTGAAGCCCAAGACTATCATTGCCTTTAGATCAAAAATAGCAATACTCAAACCCACCTTTTAAAAAAGTCAGTTCAAATGATTGTAGTAGATACAGCCACATACTCTCTGTGCTGAATTACACACCACACTACAACAGGATATCATTTAAGACTTCTACAAGTTTAAATTTTTTGTGAGATGTAAAGTTTCTGAAATTCTTCATCTCTATGAAATAGCTTAAAAAATTGCCTCTTCATCAAACTTAAGAAGCATTCATTCCCCCTATCTGTGGTTTGTAGAGGAGGTGCGGCCTTTCAGCTGATGAAGTATATGAAGTCTCACTCCCTTCTCTGTCTCCAGTCCTCCCTTTACATTGACACGTCTGCCATCACAAGCTGAGCCACTTCAGGGAGATGTTTTGGCTTCAAACTATTTTCTTCTGATGTAAGGATGAGAAAGACAAGCAGAACTATAGCAGCTTGGATTTAAAATGGTTTAAATTACCATTAAACCACACCTAAACTCTGCCAGAGATCTAGCAGCAGATCAATCAGCCAGCGCAGTTAAAATACTTAGGTATTTCTCAGGCTCTTCCTCATGAGACTGACATCAAACATAGGAATATAAATTCCTATACACTCTGGAACGCATGTTCACATTAAAGTTAATTCCTTTACTGAAAGTTCTGTGTACTTTCCATTATACTCTGCCAGATGTGGGCAGGTTTGAGAATTCCTCTGAGTTTGCTGTATAAAAAAAAAAATCAGTATTACACACACCAGGCAATCTGCAGACAGTTTTTCTGCCAAGCCTGTAGGTATACAGATTTGTATACTAGTTTAAATAGCACGGATGAGAGTCAAGGATCAATTTGCAAATTGAACTACTAGGTCTTGGCAAGAACTGCAGCAGCAGCAGCAGCTAATTTCTTTTAATTGAACAGGCCATATTACGATATTGGAATGACTCCATCTCAGTCTTAAATCCAAGTTATGTTTTGCAGAAGTGGCATTTAATCAAATATTAGTTGACTTTATTACAAAGTCTGTTTTGGTTTGGTTAGCAAATTAAATAATTGCATGCCATCCTTGTAAGACAATTCCCTTGAATTACAAGGCTGCAATAGAAAAGTTCAGACCTGATCGCTCCTCTCCCAGTTACTACAGACTTAAAATTAATATTCTGACAAACACAAAGAATAGCTTAGTTGAGCTTTTCCCTGATCACATCGTTTTCTAAAGAGCTGTTTGCCAAGTGGTAAGAAAACTGGTCTTAACATGAAATGTGACCCTGGCACAAATCCAGAGCTAATAAATTCTGCAATAGGGAAGTGGAGGTGCTAGAACACTACCAGGTCATGCAAGTATGGACAGAGACCTACAAGATGGCTTAACAAGGTGGCAAGAAGTAAAGGAAGCGGCAGTAGTCCGGAAATCCAGTGACAAAACCTAGAGGTGTTCTGAAGCGGCTTCTGGTCTGCCTCTGTAAGGAAGCAAGCCTGCAACAGACTTCCATTTACTAGACTGGGATGCACATCTTCAATGCAAAAAGATACAGGCTTTTAAAGTCAAAAGATGCTGTAAATCACAGTTATAGACATGAATGACAATAACAAGGGCTACTCCTTTCCTCTGACTGCCACTCAGTTCTGCCTGCCCTCTACTACTCCTTACACCAGGGTTTTGGTCCCTCTCCTACCCTTTTACCCTATGTGGATCCCTAGCTATGCACTTCTTTAATTGTATTATCAATTAAATGCTCTTAAGCCCAGACCAGCAATGTTATTTTTCCAACCAGCTAATGCTATTTTTAGTTCTGGGCTGTCTTCTGTGCTAGTGTGTACTTACTTGAGAAGCTTTTCAAAGGCATCCAGGAAGTCTTCACTTGTCATCAAGACACAAAAAATACTTCTCCTGATATCGGTGTTCATTCTCTGCTTACGAGCAAGCTCCATTATCTTTGAACTCACCTGAAAAACACCCAGTTAAATGCTATTTTATTTATGCTTGCTTTAAGAAAACTGTTTCTGCGCAGCCTCTAAGACCATTAATGAAGACCTCCAGTAAACTATGAAGCATCAATCCAAAGGCCCTGAGCTTTTGTCCAAAGGCACAGGCATCATCAGAAACTTTTTCAACTAGGGAAATATATTTTAATGTATTTCAATTGTACCAATTATTTTTAAGACATGCTTCTCTAATGCAAGCCACCATGACCATCTCACCACACTACTTCTAGAATCAGCTTAGATACTTAAACACCCACAGACAGACAACACTACCTGTCAGAATTCATACTAGCAAATCCACTTTAAGTCAAGTCTCTTCTTCCACTTACATAACAAGTTACTTTTGCAATTCCACAGGATAAGAAAAAACAAGCTATACCATAATATTTGTCGTAACAGCTCTTATGAAGCGCTCGAGTACAACATTTTGAAAAATGTTAAGAGCAGAATTTATAGTCCAAGAGCTTAGTCTTACAAGAGTCCATGAATGTTTTTTTGTTGCGCTCTGACAGGAAGTTATTTACCTGTATGAAGAATATTTAAAAGATCACAAACACTTCGACTTATAACTAGCACTGCTTGGATTTACCTTTCCTATATGCAGTTTTTGCTGAGTCTTGCTGTTTGTATCATTGATCATTGGTGCTCCACTCCAGGATGACCCTACAATCCACCAGCGACCAACCTGATCAGCACTGAGGAGAGATTCCAGGGAGACACGGAGCTGAGTTTCTTTTCCAGAACCACTGCTGTGAACCTGGAATAACAAAATACAAAAACACCCAAAAGTTTTTGTTTAAAGCTTTCTTTAAAAAAAAAAACCAAACAACCAACCAAACAACAAACACTTCAATTACTTAAAATTACTTTAAAACAAGTAACTTAATCCCCATAAAGGTCTTCACGCATTCTCCCTCACAACCTTTAGTTTCAGTCAGCAACCTGAAAAGAATCTACAAGTTTTCCATATGCTCCAATCTCAAATACAAGAAGTTGCTTAAATCTACATTTAGAAACTCTTGATTTTTTTATTAAAAAAAAAAAAAAGAGACAATCAATTAAAAAGTAGCCATGTTCCAATCAAAAAACTTGATTAGAATTCAGACTTGATGCTGACATTGAAAATCATTTGCAGCATTTTACAATGTGGTCATGATTTTCCTTTTGAATGCTTGCGATCAAATAAAATGACATGACAGTTTAAACTGTTTAAACTCTTTGAACAAAATAAGAATTTTCAACAAAAGAGGCTAGAAGCATACTAAGAGGACTGTGAAAATTTAAGAAAGGAAATTCTATGGAACTAGGTTACCTAGCTTATTTTTGCCTGGCCTATTATCACTGATGTGCACATCTTGCACTTCCAAATTTCTGAAAAATATGATGCTCTAGGTGTTGTAAACAAGTAGCATAATTTTCAGGTTGGAGATACAGGGACTCTAAAACCAGAGTCAAGTCTTGTGAAAATGAATTAGTTCTCAATCCAAAGAGAGAATTACTTTCATGCATTTTATACTGGGTTGTTCTAGACAAACTGCTCGCTCTCTGCCAAAAAAAAAACAGAAAGAAAAAAACATCCAGGTTTTCAGAAGTGTTAGACTTCCAAAATAATTCTGGTGAAGTTAGGAGCGGGTGCCTGCATCCAAAATCTATGGAAAAGAGAACTTGTCATAATGACTCATTTCTTCTGCACAGTCATTAAACATCCCATGATCTCTTTTTCAAGGACGGGACTTTGAGGCAAAGTCTTTGGCTAAGTATTACATCCTTTCTCCAACTGTTCTGCAGAAGGCTGGTTGACTGCTGACTAAACTTGGACACAGGAGATAATCCTTAACGATCTAAGAAGTGATTTTTGTCCACAAGAGTTTCAGGCTGTTAAACAAATTAAAAAATAGTATAGCCCATCAAGCCACCACACAATACAAATAATTACTTCTGGTTTAAGAACAGCTATACTACATATGTCAAGAAAGTTCTCACCAGTGTTCTTTGCAATTTGCGGAGTTTTTCAACTGGTTCAGGATCATAACCAGGAATCTTACGCATGTCATTATTCCTTAGTGCCAACATAGTCTCTAGCATAAAACGAACCTATTGGGAAAAGAAATATTTCTGTGGATTATGTGTTGTGAGTTTCTTTAATAAAGTCGAAAGTGTACTTTGAAATTACTATTCTGTGAGAATAAGCAGCTCAGCTAGCCACATACATCAAAATTTAGATTACATGAATACAAATACAGAGAAGGATGTTACTTTAACTCCTATTATATTCATGTTCAAGCTTCAATTCAAAGTTTAAGCTGCTAAACACCATGCCTCAGCGACCATTTTTTGAAGTGTACAGAGTACCACGAAACTTACGCAACGGACAGTGCTTCTGACACAGAACAGTCCTAGTCTCAACCACTACAAGCATTTTGGTGTCTGTGTCCTAAGAACTAATGGAGAAAGACAGACAAGAAGAATGCAAATAACTGAATGCAACAACTGAACGATAATGGTAACTTAGAATCTAAACAGAGTGTAGCAGAAAACATTTTGGTAAATTAACACGTATCCAAATGCTTATTAAAGTCTATTCAGAACAGAAAATCTTTTTACGCGCACACACATACCCTAGTCTGATCCTGGAGTTTCTTCTCTGCTGTGTTTGCTTTCCTCTGGGCTTCAGTGATCAATTCCTTCAAAGCTAATGCATCGTCTTTTCTTAAGGAAAAGCCCACGTTTTTCAGAAGAAACAAAATCAACTCAATTTCTTTTTCTGTGAAAGTGCTAACAAGCTTTTTCAGAATATCAAAGATGAGCAGGGAATGAACCACATGGAAATTATACAGATGAGCAATCAAGGCAAGCAGATTTTCACATTCTTTCCCTTCAGCATCACTTTTACAGAGTTCATCAAATTTCTTCACCACGGCTTCCAAAAAATGAGCACCGACCTGGCAATAGTTCGATTAAGGGGGAAAAAAAAAAATCCAGCAGTTAACTGCAAGTAGATTTTACAAACATCTGTAAAACATTCATTTTTGAGGCACTGCCACTATTAATTTTAAAGAAATACTGTTGCTCCTCTCAGCCAATATGGATGTTCTACATTTACATATACAAATATCTAAGTGGTGTGACATTTTCTTAAAGTATATGTTATTTACACCTCATATATACCATCCAGCCACCTTTTAAAGTCTGTGCAAGAAAAGCAAACGTTATGAACTTACAGTACACATACATCAGAATTTGTTTACATTATTTTTATGGACACATATTAGCATCTTCCCAGCTGTTAGGCTAGCATGCTGTTACTGCTAGTCATTCATCCACTAAAAGCTGCATGTCAAAAACCAAATGCATCACTGAGTTCAGCATTCCAGAACAAAACCCTTAACAGGAGGGAAAAAAATAATATTGTAAAACAACCCCCAACATACCAAGTTTTCACAGTTGCTGGGCATGAGCATAGGCTGATCCTGAAGTGGGGATAAATCTTTGCCATTTGTCACTGGTACAGTTGGAAAAAGAAATTTTGGAATCTCTATATTTGTGAAGAGAGAACTGATGCTGAAGAGTGGAATTAGGAGGCATAGGTAACGAACATAACATCCTCACAGGTAAGCTTAGGAAGTGTGGGTTAGATGAGTGGACAGTGAGGTGGATTGAGAACTGGCTGAAGGACAGAGCTCAGAGGGTCGTGATCAACGGCACAGGGTCTGATTGGAGGCCTGTAACCAGCGGTGTTCCCCAGGGGTCCGTGCTGGGTCCAGTCCTGTTCAACATATTCATCAATGACCTGGATGAAGGGACAGAGGGTACCCTCAGCAAGTTTGCTGATGATACAAAACTGGGAGGAGTGGTTGATACACCAGAAGGCCGTGCTGCCATTCAGCGAGACCTGGACAGGCTGGAGAGCTGGGCCAAGGGGAACCTCATGAAAATCAACAAGAGCAAGTGTAGAGTCCTGCACCTGGGGAGGAACAACCCCATGCACCAGTACAGGTTGGGGGCTGACCTGCAGGGAAGCAGCTCTGCTGAGAAGGCCCTGGGAGTGCTGGTGGACAGCGAGGTGACCATGAGCCAGCAACGTGCCCTTGTGGCCAAGGAGGCCAACGGTATCCTGGGGTGCATTAAAAGGAGTGTGGCCAGCAGGTCGAGGGAGGTTATCCTCCCCCTCTACTCCACCCTAGTGAGGCCACATCTGGAGTACTGCGTCCAGTTCTGGGCTCCTCAGTTCAAGAAAGACAGGGAACTACTGGAGAGAGTCCAGCGGAGAGCTACGAAGATGGTCAGGGGACTGGAGCATCTCTCTTATGAGGAAAGGCTGAGACCTGGGTTTGTTCAGCCTGGAGAAGAGAAGACTGAGGGGGGATCTTATCAGTGCTTATAAATATCTGAAGGGTGGGTGTCAAGAGGATGGGGCCAGACTCTTTTCAGTGGTGCCCAATGAATGGGCACAAGTTGGGACACGGGAAGTTCCACCTGACTATGAGGAAAAACTTCTTTATTGTGAGGGTGCCAGAGCAGTGGAACAGGCTGCCCAGAGAGGTTGTGGAGTCTCCTTCTCTGGAAATATTCAAAACCCAACTGGACGTGGTCCTGTGCCCCCTGCTCTAGGTGTCCCTGCTCAAGCAGGGGGGTTGGACGAGGTGATCTCCAGAGGTCCCTTCCAACCCCTACCATTCTGTGAACACATCACTGCTAAACAAGAAAACCCCCCCATTATTATGGTGCTAATACTTGCTGATTGTTCTTATGAAAATCAGAAGTCTCAGTAGCAGTACTGACTTGCATTACAAGCCTTGACCAGCTCAGGTTTTAAATATCCAGTGATCATATTCCACAAACATATAAACACAGCTATTGGAATCCCAACTTCTGCATTGCTCAAACTAATTTTAAATGCAGGTGGGCTATCACACTTTCACATAATGCACATTCTACATTTATTTTACAGAAAAATAATGGGGCTTTATAGTATACTTAAATACTACAGTCTTAGATTCTTAGATTTTTATATTCTGGAGTCACTGATATACCTAGTTAATTCCACTGATTATTTGCATGATTGGGCTTAAAAAAGGACTTCTTCCACTGATGTAAAAAGATTTCTGTAACTGCAGTGCTTTCCTTATCTGGATACACATCATTCAAGAACAATACACTCAGATACCCAAGAGAATAGAAATGGATTAGTGTAATTAAAGAGGAGAAAACTTGAAGCTTAAAAAAGAAATTCAGTTTTATCGACAGAAAGATTTTGATGAAAAAACTGATGTTTTTGTAAGTGACCAGTGGTAACTCATGGAGAAAATAAATTAATCAGATAAGGCAACAGACTTAGTCCCTTTCACTTGTGGACATCTAGCAAATAAGCTACAAATACTGATAAAATTCAACCAGAGGTGCTTTTTAGTGACACACAATAAAAAATCAAAAGAAAATTCAAACAAAATATCAAGAAAAACACTCTAGAATACGTATTATCAAACAAAATTGGTCCCAGCCGCAAGAATTACCTCAATTCCTACATTATGATGAAGAATGCTGACCAAAAGGACATGCTCCATCACCAGTCTTGCAGGCATGGCAACTGCAGTAACACAGGCATTCATGAGAATATCTGTCAGAGTTTCATTCATGTCCTTTCTGCTGTTGGCCATGTAGAGATCTTCCATCTGTCCACTAATGGAGGCCAAATTTGGTTCACTCAACCTATTGAGAAACAAAATCCAGTGTTCACTTTTTCTTCTCTTTACATGGTTCCACAATTTTCAATTTATCCAAACAAACAACCTACTCTTTCCAGAGAAACTTGCTTGCCTTAAGAAGAAAGATTGAAAAGATGACCGGAAGGGACCTTTTGTATTTTGCTGAACTAAAAACATACAACATACGTTTAATTCTGAGGGTTTTTTAAAAAATATTCACATGTAAAAACTGATTAGCAGCAGTATTCACAAAGCACCGTCAATGTGCTTATTGTCACACTCAACAGACTTATTAAGAAAACAGACTTTATTCTTAGCAGTTTTAACTATGGCACATCAGTGTCTTTGGAGAAATTAAGTATGAAAATACCTCATACTTTCCTAACATATAAGGTATATCAAATTCTAAACGACTGAACAAACTGCATACTGTAGTCTGCATTTTACAGATAACATAGATAAAAGAAAATGGCAATAGATTTCTTATTTTAAAAATACTCTAAAATTAAACCACGTAAAAGTGTTAATTACTTTTTCTGTTCTTCAGAAAAACTTTAATCATGCTTTTTGGGGGGGGAGCAATAACTCACACTATGAAGTTTTTTTATAGGCATACTTCAACTGACACTTAGTGAATTATAACTAGCACTTGCAGGCAACTGCTGTGTGGAATTCAGCCCAACCTTAAATTTATTTTCTAGATTTTTCAACTTCTATAACGACCAACTTTGAAGAATTTATATCAACAAAGATAATTATTATTAAGGATAGCAGACATGATTGCCAACTTAAAATCAGTTTGTGAAGAGAAAAGTCACATCCTTGCCACTTTTCCTTGAATGATGAGCACTGTCACATCAAGCCAGAAAGATTAATGACTTTCCTTATTACGTTACCTATTAATGAGACCATTCACCATTTTCTTCAGTCTTCCCAATTCTTCTCTTTTCTTGTCATCTACTGTCTCCTGAGCTTTCCTTACTTGAGGGGGAACATACTTTGTAGCACCGTAATTACGACTCTTACCAGGAAAACAATAAAATAAGATACCAAATGAGACTAGTATCTTAAATATTTGAATACAAATATACATTTCTATTTAAGATTTATATACAAAACTTTGTTAAGTATGTGTTTTACCGTCTAATAACTTATTCCAAAGGAACAACTTCATACAGAAAAGAAGCATACAACAAGTTACCACTTAAGACCAACCTGACGGCAGCAAAACCCCTCTTCCCTTTACTTGAAATTTTCTTTATGCTATTGCTATTAAAACCTGACACCTTAGGTCTTGGTTTTATCAGCTGCAGACGTACTAACAGTTTAAGTTAGTGCCATGTGGGCTAAATGACCTGTTTGCCCTCCTCTCCTTCACCCGTGCTATAACACCTAACACAGGCAGAACCTCTAGGATCATCCGGAAGAAGCAACACTTTAGTTTGCAACAGATATAAATATTAACATAAGCTCTCTTTGCTCTTAGCAGCAGTGCTTAATCATGTTTTTAGACTCTAAAGCCAGGGCAGTTCCTTTTATTTGCTGATCTCATACACAGAGACAAGGCCACGTGCCTTGTGCTTTAGGGTACTACCTGCCACCACCCCGACTTGGGGGAACCCTACCCCCCACGCCCAACAGCTGTCCCCGGGACACCTTGGGCCCACACCGCTCCGCATGCCCTGACCAGAGAGCCAACACCTGTGCTGTACAGAGGTGGTGGCAATTCTGCTTTATGCTCAGGTTGTGGCACGTACTTGGGGAAGCAGGTTTGCGCCATCTGGGGCGAACACCCTACCTCCTCCTCCTCCTCCTCCTCGTCGTCGTCCTCGCCCGGGGGCTCGCTGGCCTCAGGCACCCCGCCGTCCTCGGGGGACGAGGACGAGCTCTCGCTCTCCCACTGCCCTTCCACATCGGCCCCCTCGGAGGGATCTGAGGCCTCCTCGGGACCCTCCTCGGCCTCGTCCGGCTCCTCCGCGGCCTCCTCCCGCGGCCCCGGCGGACCCTCCCGCGGCCCCGGCGCCTCCTCCTCGTCGCTGCTCTCGCACAGCCTGCCGAGGCCGGCCCGGGAGCCCAGGGCGCCCAGCACGTAGCCCAGCCCGTCCCGCAGGAAGCTCTGCGGCAGCTTCTCCGCCGCGGACCCCTCCTGCTTCTTGCGGCGCTTGCCGAGTCCCAGCCGCCGCTCCAGGCGCCGGATCTCCTTCTCCTCCTCCTCGTTGGCCTCCAGCAGGGCCCGCTTCCGCGCCGAGGCGGTTGCGGCGGCGGGGGCAACCGCGCGGGGTGTCGGTGCCGGCCCCGGCCGCTGCTTTCCGACGGCGGCGGGCGAGGCTGGGGCTCGGGGGCGGGCGGCAGGAGCCGGCTTGGCCGGGGCGGCGGGGGCCTCCACCGGCTCCCCGCGTTGGAGGCGGCGGCGGCGGCTCCGCTTGAGCCTGCGCTTCTCCTTTCTCGCGTCCCGGCGGCTCCTGCGGGTCTGCCTCTCCGAGTCTTTCAGCAGGGGCGGCGGCGGCTGGCCGCCAGCTGCCTGCACGAACTCCTGCACCGCCTGCCGCAGCCTGTCCAGCTTCCCGCCGCGGCGAGCGCGGGCGGCCGCCGGCCGCTTCATCTTTCTCTCAGCCACGCCGCGCCTGGGCGCCGCCATCTTGGGGAAGAGCCGGCCTTCCTCTTCCGCCGCGCGGCCGCCATTTCGGGCAGCGGCGCCCCCTGCTGGGCGCTGGCCGCTGGCTGGCGGGGCGGCCGCAGCTCTGAGGAGGTGGTACCCGGCGGGCTGGAGCTCGCTTGAAACCCGTAAGCGCAGCAGCTAAATCCGTAGTGATCCCCCCCACTTTCTTTTTAATATATTTAATAAAATGTAAGGCTTGTCCCTCATGTTACAGAAGGGACTCCTCGTCCCTCATAGCCCTGGCTGCGGTCGCAAGGCCCCAACACCCACTGGGCACGAGGCCTTCGCTAACGCCTCGTGAGGCTGAGGGACATGAGTGCCCCAGCCTCTCCTCCCCCTGCCCACTCCCCCATTTTAAGCCCCTTCCAACCCTGCCAAGCTTGGGTGTCTCTTCCCGAGCACGCCAGAGACAACGTCCACGTCTACAGCCTCTGCCTGGCGCTGATTTCTCTCGGGGCGTTTCCACCCACAGCGGCGCGCGGGAGAAGGTGATGCGGCTGCTGGGACCGGTGGCCCCTGCCACAGGGACAGGGTCCTCACCGCTCTGCCTGGCTCGTTGCGCACAGCAGGTGACAACTCGTCTGTCATTTACGTGGTCGGGGGAATTAAATGTCCCACGGCAGCTTGCTGCTGTCAGCAGGAAAACCAATTGGCTGGTCTTATTTTTAGTCTCTGCTGTACTCTAGGCTTATGTAACCTGCTGGGTTTGTGTGTCTGGCCCTGTGTCTGTGACTGCATCTTCTCCTCCCACCAGCTTCAAAATCTAGTGCCAGTGTCAGTCGTGTCTGGCAGATGCCTGGAGTTTCCCAAAACACTGAATTTCCCCAAGTTTCATCAAAATAGGTGGCTGGGTAGAGGAAAGAATTTCTCAGCTGAACAAAGTGCTACAGGATGAGCTTACACCTTAGCAGACACCAGAAAACACAAATGAAAGCCAGCGCGCATGACCTGGTTTCAGAAAAAGGGTCGGTCTTGAATCTCCTGTGGGGACCAAATCCATAGGATGTCAGACTTCATTATTTTGTTCTTTGGTGTTGGACTCCTGACCTCTCTTGAACAATGAAGTACTGCACAGGACTTATATTTTACCTGAAAATTTAATATGGCTTCATTATTGAGAAGATTATTTTTGTCTTTCTATGCATGTTTCCATATTCTCTCATTACATCATATGTCCTAAATGACCCATGCTTCAGAAATCCAGCTTTCTCAAGGCTGATGATAATGAATCTTTCACCCTCAGTGACAAAATATGTTGTGTTGATTTGTCAAGGCATTCCTTTTGCTACATTTTAAACTATATATTATGCTATAATTTATTGCTGGGCCGCTCTTCTTTCACGCACAGACAGCTCACATGCATTTTGCATCCTATTTAGAGATTTATTGATAACAGTAATCCAGCAGCATGCCAGAATGCTAGATAAATACAGCTGAATATAATTTGAGAAAATATTAGATGCTTTTAAAACTCCAAGATTTGCATCTTCCTTCTGTCTCATCGTGTAATTTGTCATTCAGGGCAACAGAGCTTTCCAATAATGGGAAATTTCATGTATCTTCAAAGAGAGAAAATGTCAATATTTGCCTTCTTCAGTACTTCATGTCACAAATGAAAATGTGGAAAGCATGTATTTTGCTGAACTCGATAATCCCAAATATGGGTGAAAATGGGCATGCTACTTTTGAAAAAAAAAAGAGTAGAATTATTATCACCTGTTTGTGAAGTAAAAATACTTTCTAAGAACTAAAGCAATATTTCAGACAAAATAGAAACATAATCATCAAGAAAATGTAAGATTGAAAGAAGTATCAATCTGCTTAATAGACTAATTCAGCATTCAGATCTAGCGATGCCGCATCTAAATAAATACAATACAACAAATATTTCAGATACTATCCTAGAATATTGTGGTTTATTATTTTACATTTACCAATTTGGCTTCAAGTACCTGGTAAATACAGTCTTCTTAAAACCTACAATGTGAATAATTAGAAACTCCTGTGTGCCGGTTTTGGCTGGGATAGGGTTAATTTTCTTCACAGTAGCTAGTATGGGGCTGTGGTTTGGATTTGTGCTGAAAACCGTGTTGATAATACAGGGATGTTTTAGTTCCTGCTGAGCAGGGCTTACAGAGAGCCAAGGCCTTTTCTGCCCCTCACCCCACCCCAGCAGCGAGGAGGCTGGGGGGGCACAAGGGGCTGGGAGGGGACACGGCTGGGACAGCTGACCCCAACTGACCCAGAGGATATTCCATACCATATGACGTCATGCTCAGCATATAGAGCTGGGGGAAGAAGAAGGAAGGGGGGATGTTCGGGGTGGTGGCATTTGTCTTCCCCAGTCACTGTTACACGTGATGGAGCCCTGCTTTCCTGGGGATGGCTGAACACCTGCCTGCCCATGGGAAGCAGTGAATAAATTCCTTGTTTTTCTTTGCTTGCGTGTGCAGCTTTTGCTTAATCTATTAAACTGTCTTTGTCTCAACCCACAAGTTTCCTCACTTCTACTTTTTTGACTCTCTCCCCCCTCCCACTGGGGTGGAGTGAGTGAGCAGCTGTATGGGGCTTAGTTGCTGACTGGGGTTAAACCATGACATCCTGTCAACTACTCTTCCAACCTTCCTATGTTGTCTAAATACCAGAAAAGGGAGAAAACCAGTTCCCATTTTACGATTTTCATATTTAGATCTCTGCATCATATGGGCATCACTTACCAACTAGGAGGTCTGAACAGAGGGAACATTTTGTAATTGTTCTTGTTTTGACAGTGATCCTGCAGCGGAGAACAAGCTGCAAGGGCAGGTTTTGCATTTAGAATGAAACTGAACATAATGGTGTGATTCACTGGAAATGACAGTTCATACAGAATTGTTGCTTCAGTAAGTTTTTGCTTCCTGCTGAGATAATCATTATTAACAGATTTCCTTTCCTATTAAATTCTATTCATGGATTATATTTTTTCCCCTCTGCAGAATGAGTGGAATACAATTCCTTCAGCATTCTGCCTGCTATTGCCTCCTGGTCACCTCCCACATGCCATGAAAATGTGCTTTAGTGCCTACATAATACACATAGGTAGATTCTGGCTCTTTTGTAATTTGCAACTGTTGAGAATATTGTGCTATTTATCACCAGATGAAATATCAAAGCAGCACCAGCAAGACTTTTAGACTGAGCTCATAGGGTCATTCTTTGTTCTTATCAATGGAGAAAACAGCCTGATTCGTGTAAGAATATCACTTTACAGCCAAAGACTTTTTTCACTACGCAGACAGAAAGCTTTGTGCCAGAATTAATTTATTCTAAGCAGTGAGAGCCTCAGGACAGTGCAAGTTCCTTGAAGACTCTGCTGTGGATCTCTAGCATGGCGTCCATCTACTTGAGGTACTGTTTCCCCCCATACTGGCACCACTGGGATCAGCAGAACTGAAGTTTGGTCTGCTGGAAGAGGTTGTCTGTGGAAGGATACTTTTCCACTGGAAAATGTTTTCCAAAGTCTCAAGGCAGTACAAAGTTGTTGGCTCTTCAAATGTGCTTCAGTTTCATCTATTTCAGAAGGTATTAGTAGGTGAGGAAAGTGATTTCCTTAGTGTTTTAAAGATACATCCCTGTTGCTCAGAATCCTGTTGGTTTTATTCCAGAGAGTAAGTGCTAAGCAATTTCTGAAAGCTTGGTCCTTATACAGGTTAAGTCAGGCACGATGAAAACAGAACTACACAAATACTCTAGAAAAATCTCTGTCCTAACACTTACTCCCACAATTGCCACAATCTTTGTGCCTGACCTTGGGCTGGTCATTTATCTTCTCCATGCTGCTTTTGTACAAAATGAGTTATCTTCCATCATTCTGAGACTAAGACCATGTTAATATATCCTCCTGCATATCCAGGTTTGCCTGCTGAAGAAGTTACTACCCACAGCACCCTCCCTTGAGGGGGCTTATGACTGCCTCTTTTTCTGGGGCTGCCCCAACAGATTTGCTGACTAAAAGCCATTTGCTGAGTTTTTCATACAATTGCTTTCTTTTAGTCACCGAGTTAAATGTCCTTTCAGTCAGTGCTGACTGATGATACGCATTGAAAGAGATCTACAGTTAGTTTAAGCTAACTTAGGCTGTTTTGATTGAGACAAATTAGGAAGTAACTATATGAGTAGCTCTGCAAGGGGATGTCTGTAGCTTCCCCCCTCCCAAAACAAAGGAAGCAGCCGAAAGTGGTAACCTCAGCTGGCAAAACTGGAGTAGGGAGAAGATGTCTATTCACTGACTTTAATCATTAATATCTTTTAGTTCATTGGAAGGAAGGAGTGGGTACTAAAGGTTATTATTTAGATAAATGATCCAAAAGACAAGCATAAAAAAGACAGATATGCTGGGTGAAAGCAGAAACCCATTTCCCCAATCCATTAGCATTTTTAGTTTTAAACTATAAGGAGATTATCTAATACGTGACACAAGGATGACTGAAAAAATGTAATCAGATGACTTTCTTGTTATTAAAAGGAAGAGGTAGGTTGCAACTAAAATGAGGTTTTAAATTAGTGCTTTGTGCACATCAATTAAAAAACCAAACAAACACTTACAAATCAGGATAGCACCATTGATCAAAGTCCCCCATTATAGCACTTTGAATTTCCTATATGAAATTTATATAATCAAAGTTTCTGTGCCAAGAAATATAAGTCTTTATGGGAGACTTAACTCTATGCTGAACGTTGACCTTATCTAAGGTACACTTGTACTATATTGTCATTTATAAGGCAGTTTTCATCAAAAATATGCAAATACTTAACAAGGGACATCTTTTCCCTCTGTTCTTTCTCCTTTGCTGTTAATTTCTTAGCTCTAATATACCAATTGTAATTCTATTCCCTGAAGATCAGTCTTTATTTTTATTAGCTATTTCTTTAATTCTGACACAACAACTTAAAAAAAAAAAATACTTGGAAGTAGGAGTGACACTCTGGAATAAATACCTACAAATGCTTGAATTCAGCAAACAAATCCCCTAAAATTAGCAGTTACTGTTACTTTGTTAAAATCACTTTTCACCTGTTTATTTATATATAGAAAGTGAAAACACTGGCAAGAATAAGTATGGTGCCACTCACATAGGAGCAATTGCACCAGTAGCAGTGTTACTGTTCATCCCACTGCTAACACTGTCTTTTTTTATACACAGTGTAAGGTAATTGTTTGTAGGCACAATTGATTTCCAGCAGCTTTTTCTAGCTCAGTGGGGTGCTCCTAGCTATTAACAAAAGTCTTACTGCATTTTTCCTGAGGCTTTGTTAAACATGCAATATGATATGTATCTGAGCCAAATACAGTGAAGTATTTGGAAGTCTTTCTGGGATGGCAGCAAACTTTGGATCTGGTAACTTGTATTGTAACAATGATATCAATTTATACATGTTGGTTGCCATTCTACATCTCAATCTCAGTTCCTATAATGCATTATGTTATTGTTTATTACATAGTATTAATTTAATATACAGTTCCTGTTCAGGAACTCTACTTACCTGACCAAAACCAGAGCACAGCAGTGGACTGGGCATACCACACCTCTAGTTAGAGAGCATTCTCTTAAAGTACTTTGAAATAGCAACAGTGATTTAACCTTGATGGACAAGACAGAGTTCTCCCTCAGTTTAGATGGATACCTACAGCAGAGCCTATCACCCTGCTCTCTGTTTATAGTCAAATGGAGATAAATAGTCACTTTTAGAGAAAAATCTCAACTAATCCATCTCAGGCTTCTACTTCAGCACGAGATGGATAGTGCCTTAGACTCCATTAACCCGACAGTTAGACCTCCACTGATTTAAAAGGGAGCCTTGCACAACTTGCTTAAATGCAGGCAACATTGTAGATACTTAATTAGGTGACTCATATGCAAAGGACAAGGCAGCAAACCAAAACCATACACACATGAGCTTGAATAACCTCATGTTTATGCAGTTTGTGTCTGGCACATACCTGGCACTAAAAACCACCTTAACGTACTCCTCCACCTGCTAACATCCCTTTCAAACAATCACCATCTTTCAAGGCTGCAGTTTTGCACCTACCATAGGACAACCTCAGTCTGCCACACACTTGTCCAGGTAATGCATTTGCTCATCCTTCTTCATGTTAATGCCAGGACTTGTGGCATAATCCACCAGATCCAAGATTTGATCCAAATGAAACTATTGAGCTTTTCAGCTGGGCTGTATTAATTTTCTGATTCATCTACAGAAAGAGATAGTTAGCAATAGGAAAGGGAAGAGAACTGCTCCTTCCAATAGCAGCACAGACTAACATCACCCTAAATCAGTTATGAAACTACACCATTAACAGATTACAAAAACAACTGTATCAAGATAGCCCAGTGGGAGGACAGTTCTTCCCATGCTGCTTTAAAGGAGAATTCATTACTCTAACAACTACAGCTGGTCCTTCTGCTACCCAATCTGTAAGCATTTGCTTGCACCTGTGCCCAATATGAAACAGGTTTTGAAACACAGGTGAAAACAGGAACAATAACAAAAGCCCTTCTTGTGTAATTACATTGTTTATCATGAAGGAGTTTGTCTTTTTTGCTCTCCTGAACACTTCTGCAAAAACCAGCATGCCAACAAGTAAGCTAGCATTAAAAGCAAAGCTCTGCATAACTGGATGCGGATGCCTAGGGAGTTGGCTGGTTCTGTACAGCTTGAATTTTTTTTTTCTCAGTGGAAATTTCCTCCTTCGTTACTGGTGGTAAAGGTAAGATATCTATTTTTAGGACAACTCACACTTGTCTGGATACACTTTCAGAGTAGCAGTGTTAAGCTTACTGTAGCCTGTTTGTGTACATAATCATGGAAAAACACATACTTAAAATGAGGTACATGTTAGTATTGTATTGTTATATTATGACTACAAAAATCAATGAAAGAGACAGTTTTAATATTATAATTACAGTTGTAAATTCTTAACTGCAGGTGCCATATTTTCATTAAGTATTTAAATAAATCCTCACAATATGAGGCCCTGATGGGGGAGTCCTGCAGCACCATAATGAAAAAGAAACAACAACAAGAAAATTAATAACTGTGTCCTTGCTTATAAGCCATGCCAAGCTGTTTGTTTGAATTCCTAGCTCTTTAATGAATCCTGAGTCCTGTATGTGAGTGGTTCCAGTTCTAAGACCTATTACCCCTGTGGTGATGTTACTGCCTGGTTTTCAGGTCTGCAGATGAAAGAGTAAGCTTGGAAGGAAGAGAAGCATATTGGCAATTGGACCGTGTATATATGGTTTGGCTTTTTTTTTCAGTAGAGAGGATAATTAAATGTATAGTAATACATGGCAATAATGATGGGGTTACCTGTCTACAGATAAGCTGCCTATATGGAGGACTCATTTCCTTCTTTGGCATTCACTGAAGTAGAACAACACAGGCTGCGTGAGCCTAATATTGCTTTGTAAATTGATTGTGGCTTCTTTCCATTTCAATTTCAGTATTGAAAGAAACTTGATCTAATGTGTTTGAACACAGGGCCAAAGACCAGATGCGACTGAGTTCCAATCCTGATGTCATAACACCTTTGTAGCCTTGGTCTTAAGGCTGCAACTCTCTGCAGGCAAAAAACAGCAAAAACCCTGGCTAAGCCAAGTCACTTAATCTTTGAATTTTGAAGCTTCAAATTTTGTTATGTAAAATAATTATAGAGAGGTTATGGTGTTAACCTGAGTCACATTAGTGGTGGGAGAACTGTTTAGATGTTCTTTGTAAAGGACGGTGAAGAGAAAGGGTGCTAGGTAAGAAGTCTGGTTAGAGATGCATCCAAGCAGCAAAATTCAGATACTGAACCTAACCCAGGTGTCCCTGAAGATGGAAGAGCACTGGGATTTAGGGTTCAGTATGACCTCGATTAATTTTTTTATTCACAGAAGCAAGCAGTTGACCTGTTTTGTTAGAGATTCAGAATTTCTCATTCTTCCATAACTCGCAATTGCTTTTTCCCATCAGCAGAAAAGGTCATTCTCATTAGGAGAAAAATATGGCAAATTGGATGAATCTAGTTTGCATATTCAGATATGCAAATGATCACAGTTCTCATTTTTCTTCCCAAGTACTGACCTCTGAGTCAAATGGAATTTATTCTACTCTAAGCTGAAAGTGAACTTCTATATGATAAAGATGATTGGGTGTCACAGGGCATCTGACATATTTTATCTAATTGTGATTCCAGGTATTTGATGACAGCCAGAAAGCCTGTGGCTAGATTTCACAAGAATGAAAAATTAGAAGTCAGTCTAGATTCCAGTTTTTGTGTAGAAACAGGTGATTAAGCAAAATTATTAGACCTGTTCAAGGCCAACATCAAAAATTGTTTTAAAGACCAGTGTTTAAGATTGATGTTACCAGCAGCCTCTTGATGCAGACTGGGAATGTAGCCATGGAACAATCCCAACCTCCAGCAATGAGGAAACAAAGATTCAAGGTCACTTGCAAGCTGAGATGCTTTATATAGCACATTTCAATGCTTGCTTATGTTCTGGACTGACCATAGGATCTTACAGTACCAAGGATTGTCCTTTTATTAGGTAATCACTATGAGTGATCGTCAGATGAGAAAAACCTTGCCATCATTATCTATGATGGACAATACACTATCATTCTGCAATAATACACTATTATTCTGCAATAGAATTTTAAAATATTGTCACATTTTATTCTTTAGTAACTAGGTTGAATAAGGGTTGAATAAGGATCCAATGTTACTCTCCAGTTCTTTCAAAAATAATTACACACTAAAAGTTGTAATACATCAAAAATTTAATTACATTAAAAGTGCTTACTAATGTTTTGTTATTACTCTGTTTAATCTTGGCATCCGTATGCCATCCATTAATTTATCTCAGTAGAAACTATAGGTCACATTGTGAAGTTCTTATTAAATTTCTGGGTAGTCAAAACTCCCATTTTTTTTCCAGTGTGTAGCTTCAGTGAAGACATTGATCTGGGGTACATGGCTTTGTGCACGGATACTTCTAACAGACGAAGATAACGCTTTAGTTTATGTGTATTTCAGATTTGTATATAAGCGTATTTTTTCAGTGTATATTACTTGGAGTTATCGGTCCTTATAATTAATTCAAGCAACCATTTAAATATTTCCTCCATGTTAAAAGAAAGTTTATTTGCGGCACAGGCTTCAGTGCCCTTCTTAAGTAGATAAAATATAAACCACATAATAAAATTATAAACTGGAGAGACATTCCAACAGTAATTGAACTACATTTTTCTTTCTTTCATACATGTACTCACACAACTCATGTGAAAGAATACTATAAGCTGCTGCTTCTTTATAAAGGCAAAAATACCCTACTCAGTAAAGTCAATAGACAGTGATTTTGTCAAAAAAAGGGAACACCGGTACCTTGATTCAAATTAACTTGGCGTACAAATCTTTGGCTCTTGTAAAGAAATTCTGTAGAGGATGCTATGCAATGCTGTCTTCCACAGTGGCTTATTTTAAGACTATTGCAGGGTAACAATATATTTCAGAGAACTTTAGATAAAAATAAGCACACACACATAAAAAGAAATATATAAATAGACAGACATTATGTATATGTACAATATAACACAAATTCATTTAATGATTTTAAAATGTACACTTTAATATTTATTGCATTAGTGAATCTTTAAACAAATTCTTCCCAAAAATGCAATAAAATTGTCCCACTGACATTGTGCATAAGTCTTTCTTATTCTATAACATATGGCAGGAAGAACTATCTGGAAATTATAGTATCTAGTTATATCTTCACTCATGAATCCTTTATGAGGATCATGCATGTGCAGAGCAAAAGGGCAATAGAGTTTCTCACATTTTCTTTTACTCTCAATACCAGAAATGGCATCAGCCAGACAGAAGAACATATTTGTGATTGCTTTGAGCATACAGTGTAGCTCACAAGCATTTATCTCTGTAACAGTGGTGGCTGGAGTAGCTCCCCCTGCTCAGTTATATCATTCCTTCTGCTGTGTGAATGCAAAACGAACTGGCTCAGAGAGTTCATTCTGATTACATTTTTTTATTTTTGCTAGTTGTCTTCCCCAGGTCTGTCCGGCCGTGTATTGCTGTGTCAACACTGCTGAAGGGGTAGTGGGAACAAACTGAACAAGAGGAAAGCTGGACAGGACGAGTGCTACAGCCGAGAGGTACTTGCTTGGGTATTTTTACAAAGTGCTGAAGTTAAATCCTCACTTGGGTTTTTTGGAAGCTCTATGGAGATTACTAGCCTGCAGTAATCTAAAAATCAATTAGATGTGGGAAACTTGGAGTTGTACAGTGTCTGCTACAGGATTGCTTTGTAAGTGCCAAATTATGTGATAAATTTTATAACATGAACAGACAAAATAGTTTTTGATGCAGTTATTCTGTAAGGTTCTTTAGGCCCTGGAGAAGGAATTTGAGGCTTCCTTCAGAGCTGTTTGACAGGAAAGTTGATGTTCCCTCAAACCTGTCATGACTCGAGGTATGACGAGAAAATATGAAGGGTAGAAGGATGTACCAGCAGATCCAGCGTGGTGATGGCGTTGAAAATGGGAGTCAGTGGTGGGGATGTAAGACAGGAAGGGAAGGAGTACGGCTGGCATTTCAGCCATTGAAAAATTTTATCTTACTAAGATGCTGCTACTGTTCTACTGTAGTGTGTGTGGGGCGAAGAGAACTTGGAAAGGTTACGAGCTCACTGCTGTCGAAGTTCCTACCTCTACCCCTACAACAGAAAATCCAAACATATGCCATAGCATGTAGTGTTATATAGGACAACTGCAATGTTAAATAATCATTTCCTTCACAGATTTGCCGGCAGCCTGAATGCATTCAAGACTAAATGTCACTTTGGTAATAGAGTTGAAGTGTGGAGAAGACCCATCTGAGAGAGTTTGGTTGTTTTCTTACTTTGTTGATGATATCCAGGTGTTAATACACAATGAGACAGTAAATAGGTCTGAAATTGTAGTCTAATTATGCTAATTCTGGGAGCATGTGACTCTAAGTGGACCAAAGCATGCTGTAGGCTAGAGTTTAAAAAAGGTGATGATATCAGGTCAGCATATGCCCAGAGTAATGGCACTTGGACACTCACAATGATAACAGGATGGAGTGTGGTGGGGAGGTGGCTGTCAGGATACAGAAAGAGCGTTCAGCGCAGATGTGACTACCTAAATAGTAAAACTCTGTCATATGCTATGCAGCATTACCGGTACTTCAAAGAAAACTACATCCTATGCAGTACTTTACCAGTGACTACAAACTGCACAGTTATTTCCTATGGTTTGTTGTTTTTATGATTCAGGATGAAGTGACCCCTTTGTATCCAGCTTTCCCATTGTGCCTTACGTAGGCTTTTAATGCATGTTTAGCTTTTGGCAAATCAACCAACAGTACAAAAAATATTGTTTCTGTAAAAGCAAATAAGTTTTGAGCTATCAACACACAAGATACATTCATACTGTTTTGCATCCTATGAAATGTTAACTTTGTACCATCTCTACAGTTTAAGTGATTACTCACCGAATGACATGATTTAGAAACAAAAGACCATCTGTCTCAAACAGATGACATCTTTGTAACCTTATCAGTACTGAAAATAGAAAAACTAGATTCTGCAAGTTTTTCAGTAACCAGTTTGTAGGGAATATGCTTCAAAGAAGAATGAATGAATAGCGTACCTGCTTTTACATTGAAGAAACTCCTTGTCTCTGTGCTTCTCTAAAAACTCTGCAGCTTTCTGTCCTCCCATGTATGGTACAGAGCCAGTATATTGTGGTCAGCTAAGCTCAACAGTGTCTCTGAACTTGTCACATGGTGGGCCATAAGGAGCTCTATGCTTGTTTCCTCTATAAGGTGGGACCAGAATTTTGGGAAAGCTTGACTGCAACAGCCATATCAATGTGGAACATTTGGAAAATAGGGGGAATTGCCTAGAGGTAATAAAGCTGAAGGACCCCTGTAACAAGGCCAAAGGTATGATTATCAACTTGGGCAAGGGAGAAGATGCACTCCTATGTCAGGTAGTAGTTATTACAGGTTGAGCCATGCATGACCACATTTTTGATGAGAAATGGGGTCAGTGACCATTATCATACACTGGAGATGAAAGGATGAATATTGACACTTTCAACCTCATGTGGATGAGGTTGGGAGTTGTCCCACTCCTCTCAGATCAACCATTAGCAGCGTGTAGGAGAGCAGGGCACACCTGGCCAGGCAAAGAAGACATCTTATGCAGTTCAACAAATTCAAGATGCAACTTGAAAGCCAATAATGGAGGCAGACCTTCTCCTCTGCTGCTCCTCTGTCCAAAGACCAGGAGATGCATGCCTTTTCTATGTGTAGGATTCAGCTGACTGATGGCCATACCCCACCACTCTTAAAACTCTGATATCAGACTTTTTTTTAAATGAGGATGTAGACTGGCATCATCAGAACTGAAGGCCTGGAACAGTAGGTCCCTCATTTAGAATTGCAGTACCTATAGAGATGTATGCACAGGAAGTTTCCCACAGGGTTGCCCACAGCTCCGGGTTAACTTCCGAATCCTAGTGGATACTAAGCCCAGCCACAAAGGGAGATCACAGCCCTGAAGGCTTCTGCAACACCCCCATACCCAGAGCAATTCCTGTTCCCTAGCACCTTCAGTGGGGACTAGGCAGGGTGAGGGTTTTTTTTAGTTGGATGTGGCTAGTATCTGCCACCTACCCAGAGGTCAGTGGGTAGACATGGCATAGGTGGAGGTTCCTGGTGGAGCCTATTGGGACCTTCGGGGCGCTGACAGCCTGCCCCAGGGAACAGGCTAAGTATGGCCTCTGCTGGTACTTAGTCTGAATGTACTTTGAGAGATTCCAGGTGTCCCAAGGAACACAGAAAGATAGAACTATGTCTTTCAGTGTCTGATAAGTGTCTGCCTGGTTTGAGCTGGCTTCAGGAAGAAGGGCTGAACTTTATGAGATATTTTTCTCTTGTGGTTTGTTTTTAGTCTTCTTTTTAAGTGTGGCCTGGCATTCAAGGCACAGTCCTTGGCAACGACCTCTCTATGCGAGTCAGAATAGGTGGAAGTGAAAAAAGCAGATGGCAGATGAGAAGTGTGTGGACAGTAGTCTCTAGACAAACCTTGGATTTGGAAGGTTTGTAGGAGAGCTGCATGCTTTACTGTAGGTTGTGTAGATTGACCTTTCCCCTTGCCCAGGCCAAGGGCTGCAGTTCAATAGAATTGAAAAAAACCTAAGCAGGTGCAGTGTGATAGTGACTTTCAAAGGGGTGCCTTATGGAATGTAATGAAGCTGCATCAGGGGAAGTTCAGATTGGACATTAGGAAAAGGCTCTTCACTGAGAGGGTGGTCGGTTACTGGAACAGGCTCTCCAGGGAAGTGTTCATGGCACCAAGCCTGTCAGAGTTCAGGGAGCATCTGGATGATGCTCTTAGTCATATGGTTTAATTTTATGCATTCCTGTGAGGAGCAGTGAGTTGGTCTCAATGATCCTTATGGGTCCCTTCCAACTTGAGATATTCTATGATTCTATGTGCCACACCACATGTAAAATATGGTCAAATATCATATATGTGTCTTGTAGCATAGACATATATGGAACATTCAGCATGGGGCATCTCTGCAGTTGCAACCAGTGGCAGGATGGGTGTAATTTGAATCTAATGTATGGCTTATAGGACCTAAAATTAGGAAGATGAACATACTTTAAAGAGTTGGATGAATCACAACCTATTCCTTGTTCTATCCTCCCACCTTCAAGACGGTATGAAATCTCTGGAGTCCTCCATTCAAATACTTAGATACACCTAAATGTTTCAAGTCACTAGAGATGGCTTTTGCTTTTATATGAGGGCCAGAGGACTGTATATCCTCCCAGGGGCTGAGGATACTGCCATATTTTTGTTACTTGGAGGTGTAATTACTGTAATGTATGGTCGTGATCAATCTATTTGAGAAAGGAAGTTAAACTCTCAAGAACAAATTAGCTAATTTCACATGATTTTTGTTAAAAGGCCTGCTAGATCTGAGTCCAGTTTCTGAAAACAAGTATTGTCTTATGTTACAAAATAATCTGTTCTCATGATGTCAGCATTTTCTGATAGACCACTGGTGGAATGGATGGGTGCTATATGTTCTGTGGAATAAATACTGATCATCAGAGCTCTAATTAGAGTGTAGTCTTTGATGGTATAACTGCATAAAATTCTTCTGGTCAGGAGATCAGACTTGATAGTTGTAGTGGCCCTTTTTGGCCTTCCAGCCATTGATGCTGGCAATAAGCTTATACGGCAACAAGAAACTTCAGCATGGCAAGAGGCAGATATTGTAAAAGTGCATTTTATATTTGACTGTTGCACGAAGGAATACCTGCTGAAATTTATTTGCAATGTCCTTGAACAACATTGAATTCTCCATATTAGGTGGTGCCTGTGGAGCAAACCTATTCATTTTGCTAATGAGACAGAGGAGGAAGATAAAGATTTAAAAAATGCCTGGCATCATATTTTATTAGTCACCCAATATAATTATTGACAGGGATCGAGGATGTTAAGTTCCAGAAAAGGACTACTTATTATCTTAACACTCCTGAGATGCATTAAACACATTTGAATTTAATTAGAAAGGAGTATCCATGATTTAAGAATAAATCTTGCACCTATTAATTTTAGAAATTAAGATGATTTATTTCCTTTAAAATTTCTAGCATTTTGGATAAAAGTCCTTGATAAAAGGTGCATGGCTTGCTTTCAAAGACTAAATTTATACAATGTGATTTTGTGAACCAGACTGAAAAATGGTTGTAGTTTAATACTGGATAGATTTTTGAAATGCCTTCTGTGTGGTATTTAACAGTACAGTCATCTTAGTCATGATGAGTCAGATACTGAATTTAAGAGAGAAAATAAAATTATTTAATACCAAAAATGTTTTTCTTATTGTTTAAGGATTTGGCAGTGCAACCCACTTTCTCCAAAAATTGTAAAATTTCATTTCTCAAAACTGTGTAACTAACAAGAAGTAACCTGAGGATAGTTTAGAAGGACCACAGATGATCCAGCAGATTAATGATTTCTTTTTCTCTTTTTTTTTAAGGACAATGAGTACAGCCATGTTAAGTAGTCAAGAACTGATAACATGGGTAGATATTTGCATTTTCATAATTTATAACACAGCTAATGCATGGTCACATGTTTTAGAATCAATAGTAAATTGGCGGACTAAGATGTCTACTGAAATGTTGAACGGCCCACAAATCAAAGGAGACTATTCAAAAAGGACAGAGAAACAATGAAAGGTAAACAATCAGCAGAACTCGCAGAGAAAGCACAGATGTAGTGATGGGTGAGAGTTTACAGCCTGTGCAGCATGTTGTGTGGACGTAATGCTACAGTGCTACATACGCGACAAACAAAGTGGAGCAGGGGCTGGAGTAATTTTAAAAGGTACTGTGTAAGCACTTCAGGAATGGGAACTAAACAAAGACTGAAGAGAAAGCACAGGAGTGAAGAAAGCATCTGTTCTGTAGGAACAGAAAAATTATTTGAGACACTTTGGTTTCAGAGACATATGCTGCTGCTATTATTCAACCAGTGGTAAAACAACATTAAAGCTTCTAATGATCATTTGCTAACACAAAAAATACTGGCTTCACTCTCAAATAACTCTTTTGGATCCCATTATGATGTTGCCATGGAACCAACCCATGCTATTGGCAAGCTCATATTCCATACAGGCAAACATAACACTCGCGACCAGTAAAATAATTATTATGTGTACTTAGTACGTCAGGAAGTTCCCAAAGATGAGAAAAATTATAAGAAAAATTGATTTGGATAAAAAAAACAGGGGTGGAGATTATTTTTTTTAAATGATGTATTTATTCTGGTTGACAAATCACTGCTAATACTACTGGCAGATGACACAAAAAAAGTTGGCACATACTGGAAATAACAGAATGGTAAATTACAAAGATGAGTTAATCATACAGAGCAATCTGAAATGTTTGGGAGGCAGAAAACAAAGAGGCTTGAATTCAGTCAAATGTTCATGGATGCACCAGGACAAGGAGTCGAGGGCTGTACTGAACCAGGGCTGTATCTGGAGAACAATGATTCAGAATAGAAATTACGGACTGCTGCTGGTTGATATGAGCAAAGTTCAGAGGTAGCCACTATTTTCTACCTCAAGGAAATGATTGCTATAGCATTTGGATTAAAATATCCCTAAAATTGGCTTTATATAAGCAAATAAGTGGATGTGGCAACCCAAAACAAAGTTAAAGAGCCATTAATCTTACTTTAGGTCTGCCACAAGGAAGCCTTTTACCTACAGCCAGACCTCTGACAGCGGGAAGACAGGAGTAGGCAAAAGTTTCTTTGATAGCACATCCCATTTGCTTCTGGGAAGTAATCATGTTTTTAATCTCTGAAGCTGTGTGCTCTTTTTCTCTGTAATGACTGAAATGGTCTGCAATAGAGACCATAAACTAAGGAGGTGATTTTACATCTGTTCATGGAATTGCTGAAACCGAGCCTAGAATACTGCTTTCAGTTCTTTTGCGTATGTTTTAGTAAGTATGTTAAAAGCTTGGAGAGAATTCAGGGAAGAAAGAAAAAAATGGGTTCGTGGTTAAGAAAAATCTTTAAAGAGTAAATTTACTTAGAGTAAATCTTTTTAACTGACTGAAAAGGAGATTTTTGAGGTGAATTGTGAGTAGCAGGAAATATCACGTATTGAAGTTCTTAGCTGTAGCTGGGAAGGACAGAACAAGAACCATGGTTAGAAGCTGAAGGCAGTAAAATTCAAATCAGAAATAAGGGATGATTTTTAATACAGATGGTAATTAAATATTGAACACATGATAAAGAGAGGTAAAGCAGTGAGTTTTTACTCTTTTGATCCATCCACTCTAGCTGAACACCTTTCAGAGGCTGACTGAATCGAACACTAATTTCTGGGCTCAAAACAGACACGGACTGGTAAACGTGAGGCTTTCTTGTGGGGTTTTGTTTGGTTGGTTGGTTTAGTTTGTTTTGGTTTTTGATTCTTTGGCTTTGTAGCAATATTGACCCTGGCAGGAGTTTAGGAGTTCTATCAATAAATACCTACTTAAAGAATCAGCCAAATCAGCCATGGATAGACAGCATAGAGCACATGTCCCTGGGCTTGTTCATCTCTGTATAGCCTGTGAACTTTGACTTCTATATGCAGCCACATATCCCTGTATATTTCCTTTTATCTCATTCCTAACCAAGTTTAAGCTGCAATGTGGTGGGTTCTTTTGTTGTTGTTTTGTTGGTTTTTTTCTTTTGTTTTGAGGAGTTTTTTGAATCCTCACAGTGGGACATGAAAGACAGTAAAGGTGAATGGAAGCAAGATGAGCTTTCAGTCACTTCACGCTGCCTAGATACGGAACAGAAACTGTTCTTGTTTCATGACACGACTTATGCTTCCCTTTTACCTAACAAGACCAAGCTCCTGCTGAGTTTCTACCTCTGACTCTAAACTCTGCAGAGGTCTTCTGATACTAGGTTCCTATCAGTGAAGCAAACCTAAGGACTAGAAGGGGTTTTATTTATTGCTGAATCCAGTTCTTTGGTTACTGAAAGCGATCTCACTAACCTTTTAATAAATGGACCCAGCTCTAAGTTAAAAGTAGTGGAGATATTTTACTCAAATGTTCATTTCAAAAGCTTGTTCAAAACTATTACTTTGCATTTTTTTCCTTCTATTTTTGGGGGTATAGATTCATCAATATATTGATGAATATATACATAAAATCCAGCACATACCTATGTGGGTCTCTACTGAAGTAATTTATATCCATTTTTTGTGCCAACATTCTAATTTTTAATTTAAATTTCTTTCCCTTGGCTGTTTCAAAAACTATGTATTTTATGGCATAATATAGTATTTAGCTGGGGAGTTAATGTTACTGGGTTGACACAAGGAAGATACAGGCTGGAAATATTTGGAACCAAAACAAAAATCATGCTTTTTTTATTTTAAAAAAGCAAACAAATAGAAAGAAGGTATGAATAGAAATGAAATGCCAGTCAGCAATATTTCAAGTTGAATCCAGATCCAAGACTGATTGATCTGGCTTTCTCAAGTTATAATGCAATTCTTGTTATGCTTTAGTTTACAAAATATAAGACATTGAAATGACCACCCAATAAATAATCTTAATGTACATAATTATGATAGCATAAAATTTCTTTTATACCATGATCAAGTTATTTTAACTTTTCAGTCTTTTTTTTCCTCTTCCATAATTGGGTTTTGAGTATGTGAAGTGCTGGGCATCATCTGTGGCGTGTGTTTAGTTTACCCCAAGTTCTCTTTAAAATCAATGGTCACTCTCAGCAGCATACTGAATTGAGCTTCAGGCTTCAATCTGGCCAATTCTTAGGCAATATCGTGAACGTAATCATGTAAGTAGTCATACTAACTGAGAGAATAACTTTCTGTTTTCTGTTTAGTCCAAGCTGTCTTTGGCTGAATGATGACTGGAAAAGAAGGCACCACCTATTCAAATGCTGCTAGATAAATTTAGATTTAAAGGTGGGGTGCCAGTTTCACATTTACAGTTAAAGATGGTGATCTAAAATCCATTGACAAATTCTGTGGGAACCTTCCTAGTGAAACAGTTCCAACTTTAGCAACTTTAATTTTAGCCAATTCAACTAATTTTATTAGCTTGAATATCCCAACATTTTTTTCTGGAGAATCTCAGAGTTAACCCAGTGCACGTAAAACCCTCCTTGGGGGTTCAGGATACCAGACACTTATTGGGTTATCTTGAAGCTGAAAAACTGTTCATTTAAAACTGGGCTGAAAAAGAATAAACTGAGCAAAATCTATTAAATCTGCTCAACTTTTACGCTGAGGGGTTAGGCACCACTAAACGTGAGTTTAAGAGAAGTCCGTTTTTCATTACTCCCTTTGTGAGTGTGTATCTGTACATTAGCAGCTTGAGAAAATGTTCTATTTACACCTAAATCATGTCTAGATTAAACCTAGACCAAGCTCCTTAGGGTTACTGAGTAAGTCCTAAGAATTGCTGAGGACAGTCCCTCCAGCACTGTGTTTGTTATATCTGAAGTATGGAGGAAAAACATCCAGAGGTCTTTTAACTGCTTTCTGGTGCAAGGTGCCTCAGGCTTAATTTTTGAGGTTTTTCTTTTGGTATGCTTCAAATTACCACTTCTGTACTCCCATCAAAAATCAATGGGTTCATCAGTCAGCCTTCTTGTCAGTTTGCAACAGCTGCCTACTCTACACTGCATTTGCTTTGTTATAAATAGATTTTACTGTGGTGACTACCATGACCTTCCTTCGTGATGTAGAAACCTCGGAACTGAGCAATAATTTCTGCCCAAGAAAGGATCTAAGCTATTTTTTTTCTGTCTTCTTAGCAAATATAAATGTGTATCATGTTTCTGATGATTCATCTGCTAGAAATGGAAGAAAGAACTTGCCAGTCCATAGCATGAGACAAATAATGTATCTTCTCCTCAGGTATATTTCAAATTCAATATATTAAAAAGAAAACTTACAGCCCAAGTGGAAGCAGAAGGTTCAATTCTGCTAAATCTTAAACTTAATTTTATTTCTGTGACAACTACGAAAGTACAGCTCATTTTCCTTACAACCTTGTATTTCAGAGCAGTGTTCACTATGTCTGCACATGAAGTTAGAAATTTATGAAATCCTTGGTGCCCAGATACAACTCTCAGACCTCCTTAGTGAAATAAACATAGTTTCAGATTCAATGACCTGTTCTTTAGTAGTGGGTGAATCATTTCCCAGGTAGCTCAGGAACTAAATCTCACCTCAGACCTAGATTCCTAACCAACTGCAGTAGGTATTGGTATTTACTGGCAGAGATTCCCTCAGAGGCTATAGTTTGCCCTGCCCTAAGCTTAGTTCTTTCTCTTGACTCCGAACTATGTCTTTCACTGTCTCCTCTTCCCCAAACTGCTTCATGCTTCCATTTGTTTGTTGTGGGTCATCCTTGTTGCCTGGATCAACTTGATGCTTGACTGTGGCCTGAACTCCAACCATGCTCCTCCTTTGTCTTGGTATTAGTATGTATATTTTAACACACTGATTGCTGGCCTAATCTCTGATTGTTCCCATTTTTCCCCTTTGACTGGACCTTCTGGTCTCCCCAGTTCTCAGATCTGGGTTGTTCTGGCAACGTGACTTCTGTCTTTATTGCAAATCTAGTGAAGGCCTAAAGGCTAGGTTCCTCATACCCAGGTTATAATACCATTACAATTTATTGTGTAGGTCTTTTATACAAGATGATGAAAGCTGGGGAAATATCTGTTCTGTGCAAACGTTAAGCATGACATTTTGCAAGAGCAGGGTTTGTCTTTGAGTCCAGTGACATAATTTCTATAGGCAGCTCTGAGAGAATTGGATTTCTCTGGGGACAGGTTCTTGCATACCGAACAGTTGTCTACTTTTCCCAGTTGTGTTTGGTGTTATAATAAAAGATACTACTTCTACCTATAAACCTTGTCTTCAGTTACACTGTTCCCTCTGGACCAACTCCTGAGAGCAGAACAGCACTAGCCACTCTCGCAAGCTGAAGTCTCATGTAATGTTCCTTTTGGCAGCTACAGATGCTTTCACCACTTTCAGCATCCCAAGATGAAAAGGTAATTGAAGATAAGTGGGAATAGTTGAAGAAAAACCCCAAATGAGTAATAATATTGTCTATCAGACACAATCTAGTGCTGTGCAGGGAATAGCTGTAAAGTAGGACAGCTTTTCCCAACAAGCATCTCAAAGACTCTCTGCTCCTGCTCCTTCAGGTCTGCTTTTAATGGTCCTACAGCCTCAATGAATACCTAGAAACTCCCCCTCCTTAAGCAGCTGACTTCAGGAGGAGAGAGAGCGGGGACATTTCTGACCTCTCACACCCACAGCATGATTCTGCCTGCAAATACCTTGTCTGCATCTTCATAAGTATCAAAGGAACACGGGTGAAACCATGGCCATACTGAAGCTGAAGGCAGTTCTGCATTCAGAACTGCAGGGAATACATTAGGCAGTCAGAGATTACTTTTGCTAACTCTAAAATTTAATAAACACTTCATCTGCTTTTAACCAAGAAAATGGGCCAGAGGCTGGGAGGTAAATGTAATCTGAATTTTAAGTGGCATGGATATAATGTATAATGTATCAGCAGATGTAAGGAGGCAGAAAGTGATGATCCTTATATTTGGAATAATGCTACACGTTTGGATAGAAGTGTTTGATTTGCTAAATCACCATCTATAATTTATAGTGTCCTAGATTAATAGTTTTTGTGCATATTTAGAGAATTGCTCTACTTGCAAACTCGGAAACAAAGCAAATCGCCTGCGTGTACAGAGGGAATAGGGAACAACTGGGAGATTGTGCCTTCGTGCTCCAGCAGTCGGCCGAAAACCGACACCGCGATTTGTCAATAGGAATCACTCAAAGGCACGAAGCCACTCCAGACTGGTGGGACACAAGTTTTAACTTAAGTACAATCTTTCAAACTAGAGATTCTGATGCGTTGACAGGGAAGGCTGGCTTCCAGGGGGGTCAACTCCACCAGCACACCTCCAGGCCCGGCCAGTGACAGCCGTGGTTCTCGTGAGCGGGGAGTGGAACCCCTGTTCGCTCCCATCTCCCGAGGGGCCTTGGTGGGTAGGGCTGGGTGAACCCTGCGGGCGGCCCCACGGCCAGGGCGGCCCCAAGGCCAGGGCGGCCCCAGTGACTTCTCCCAGTGGGAAGGGGGCTCCCGGCCAGGCCCTGCGCCGGAGGCTCTGCCCGCTCCCCCGCCAGCGCCGCGGGAGCGCCCCCTTCCCGCCCCCTTCCCGCCCCCAGCCCCCCGGGCGGGCACAAACCTGCCCTTTTCAGGCGAAACCAGCACCCCCCTCCCGCGCCTCGCGCCCCGCCCCGTTCCCGCTCCAGCCCGGTCCTCTGGCTCCGCCCCCACTGAGGCCACGCCCCTTTCCAGCCCAACTCCCGCCTTCCTTTCAGCCACACCCCCGGACGTTGGCTCGCCCTCCCGTCGCTCACAGATAAACCCCGCCTCTTGCCCCTCCCCCGCCCCGGGGCGGATTGGCCACGCCTCCTATCCGTTAGCCCCGCCCCGCCCCCGGGCGGCTGGGGGCGGGGCCGCGGTGTGCGCCGGGACGCAGCGTGGTGACGCAGCAGGAGGAGCTGAGGCGGCGCTGCCCGCCCTTCCTCCTCCTCCTCCTCCTCCTCCTCCTCCTCCTCCGCGCCCCGCCGGACGCTGACAGAGCGGCGGAGCCAGCCGCCGGTGCCGGGGCCCCGCAGCCGCCGCCAGGGCCCGGGGGAGCCGCCGGCGCTGCCGCTGGCCATGGTGGCCCGCCTGCCGCCGGAGGGGCAGGAGCAGGCGCGGCGGCGGCGGCCGCCATTGCGCGCGGGGGCCGCGGGACTATGAAGGATGGAAGCGGACGAGGTGACGATCCGCGAGCAGAACTTCCACAGCCAAGTGCGGGAGTACACGGTAGGCGACGCCGGCCCCGCACCGCCGGGCCCCCGCGGCCGCCCGCCCTCGCAGCCCCCCGGCTGCCCCGTCCCCGCTCCCGCCGCCCTCCCTGGCCTGGCACCGCGGCGCGGCGGCGGCCGCCGGGCTCCCCGCCCCGCTCAGCCCCCATCCCCCCGGGCTCGGGGGGCTCGCTCCCTGTCTGTCTGACTGACACGGGACAGACCGACGCGGAGGCCCGTCGCGTGCGGGCACAGCTGTGCCCGCATCCCCCCTGCGGGCCGGGTGCGGGGGGCGTGCGGGCCCGGCTCCTGCCGCGTTGTGCCCTCAGCGACGAGGGGCAGCCCCGCGTACACGCGCGGGTGCGCTTCTGGGTGCGCGGTGTTACGCGGTCAGCACGTCCAGGGGCAGCCGCGTTACCGGAGGGCGTGCGGGGGGCTCCGTGTTACCGCTTGCGATGCTCCCGTCTCTTGCTGCGCTCTTTGCAGCGGGTGCGCGTAACCGTCGTGTTCTCCCTCGCCCCGCACGTCGCCCTCGGGGCTGCGGCGTGCCCCGGGCTCTCCAAGCGGAGCTGTACGCCGCAGCGGTGCCTGTGCTGGCCCGTCTTCCTCAGCCTTCTGTAGCGAAGCGCAACGCTACACCTTAGGGGCAGATAGAGAGAGCTGTTGCGGTTTCCTCTCCCACTGCCGCACAACCGTCTTCAGGACTATTCAAAGCCGATAAAGGTGTTTTGATGGGGCTTGTCTCTCTTCTGCTTTAGCTCAAGGAAGGAAATACGCGCTGCACATAGGAGACATGCAGTGTTGTCTTCTGTGCACGTGCTATCCTAACTCAGCTGGGTAATTGCGTTCTCTTTGCAGTTAATGTGCTGTCTTGATTTCTTGAATAAAAATATGATTTCATAATTTAGCTTTAAATATTTTTTCAGCTGTATTGGGAGACTATTAAATATCACTGTTAACTGGTTTATATAGGCCTGTGGCTAGGCTATTTGATAAAAGAGACTTGCTTGGATCTCTAGCATGTTAATTTCTTTTCTGTATCTTAAGAATCCATATGTTAAGACCTTCTTTCTTTTGGTGAAATATTATGTTTCCGTGATTTTTTTTTTCTTTTTTTCTGAAGAGTGCAAAGAAGTCTGTATCAAGAGAACTGTTACTTTAGGAGATTTTCTGGACCTTTGCTTCTCTGTGAGTGGATTTAGCATATGTCATGAGAGCTGTGACCAGTGGAGGGGCATAAAAAGAAAAATACTCTTTTGTAAAGAAGTCTTTAAGCATTATTTTAGTCTCCTTTGTGCTACAAAAGCACAGGTGTATATGCAAATCATGCATCTCTTCTGGATGCTAGCACCCATCTTTTCCCTAGTGTCCCCTTTCCATTTGTATTTCTTTGTGTGCTAATTAGCTCCTCCTTATGTCCACTGAGTCTTGTTCTGGTGCATCATGTGCTACATATTGTGCTTTTGTACATAGTAGGATGCACAAATTTTGAGTCTGAAGGAATGGCTGTGTGCAGCCTCTCCGGGTACTGTTACAAATAGTGAAGGTCTATTAAATTCTTAAAGAACTAGCTCATCTATACTGCAGCTACTTCTCTAAAGCTTTTTCAGCCGCTCTAAAGCAACTGGTAACTCTTCCTATTGGAAGAGTTCCTGTGTAAGAAATCACATAAGACACCAAGAACTAGTATTTCAGGGGTGCGGTGTTGCTTTATTTGGACAGGGGAGGCAGAATATTCAGTGAATGACTTCATGTTCTTGAAACTGTACTTAGATGGCTTGTCATCAATATTAAAGCTCAATGTTATTGTTTAATCAGTGGGGATAACAGCTTTGCCTTTTAAATCATGCATTGGTACAGTTGTGATCTTCTCTTTAATTTATGTTGGAAGACTACAGGGTTTTATGAGTGTATAAACTGCTGCCATCCACAGCTGAGTGTGCAGCCTTCTTTTGGCTTTCATGTAGCCACAGAAGCATACTGCAAGTAGGATTACACTTGTGAGTTTAAGCATAACAAAGTACACAGAGTATGTGCTTACACGTACCATTATGTTAACATCTCCTCCTAATCATTCCTGCCCGTGCTGGTCATGAAGTTACATGGCGAATATAATTTCTTAAAATATGCAAATAAACAGTTGTTATGTGGGTAGTGGGTATAATCATCGGCCCCTCAGCTGGAGAAGGGAACATATTTCACTTTCTGATACATGCCCAAGATTTTCATTCCAGCTGCAGCTGGGCTGGGGGCAGTGGAGCAGTTAATAGAAGGATTTGACGTTTGTCGTGTAATAGTACAGTGGGGAAAACCTCTATATGCCTGTGAGAAGTAAGTCAAATTTATGGAATCTGGTAGTATTGTCTTTGGAGACTTGGTTGTGTGGCCCAGTCTTTACTGGAAGCTAAAATGAGAGAAGAGAAATCAACCTAAGTTGATGTGGTTGAAATGAAAACCCTTTTCACTTTTCTTTTGCAAATTTTCTTCATTTTCTTTGAATAGATACAGAATTTCTAGATTGTGCTTTCTGATGGATTCCTAAGGGCACGCTAAGCTTAACTTCAGTGTAATGCTTCATTTCTGTTTCATCTGTTCTCTGAACTGGCAAGCTACAGTCTTCCATAAAGTTGTTACACAACAAAAATTAAAGGCTTGTTACCCTTCTGCTGGTGGTGCCTGTCTCTTTCTGTGGGTGATGACTTAGGCTAATTCCACCTTGAAGAGAGAAGAAATATTTCTGACATGTTTATAGATTGAGCAAGGGTAGTAAAATATTTTTTTAAATAAATTCTTCATCTGCTTTTGAGGTGACTGTCCCTGTGATTTAATACGTAATTGAACTTGGGCCCATTTGCTCTTGACCTTGTTTGGGGTGCCTGTATGGTACCTGTTTTTTTCAAGAGGGTGCCTCTTTGCAAGAAAATAATCTGCTTTGTATTTTGTTGCTTCATGAGGATGATCTTTTACTAATAGGCGATTAACTCCCTAGTCTAGTTTCGGCACGGCTCTTCAAATGTGAACCTGCTATGTTGGGGATCTGTTGTTTGGAAGAGTTATTGAAAACACCCAGACTCTTTCAGACTTGTACAAACTTTAAAATTCAGATTCAGGAAAGTAAACACAGAGATTGAGAACTGATGACCCAGTATAAGAGACATGGGACAGCCGTGAGTTTGCTTGAAGTCAATGAGAGCCTTGATGTCAATAAGGCCAGAGACATACTCAGTTCTAACTAAAATATTTCTGAAAAGCAGCTTTAGTCGGTTACAAAATATAGAAGAGCGTCTGTGTTCTCTACGTGATCAGCGTTCGTATGAAGGAGTTGTAAAGGCCAGGCAATGTTCTGTGCTGGTCTGATACTATCTGTTATTTTTGTACACTTAATTAGTTTGCCTTTCTTGATCCTTTAGATTCCCTTTATAGTTTGCTGAGATCTTGCACACCCATGGAAGATATTTAAGCTTTTAGGGAACTGCTTTTCCCTTGTGTCCTGTTACTATGTCTGTTTATACAAGATAATTATAAAGTGTTCCATTTTCCGCTAGTATTGTTGTGAAGTGTTTATTTTAAATGCAAATCAAGTAAGTGTGATAGTCCAGTCTCTCTGTGTTCCCCTGGGTTTATTTTTTAGAATAGTCTTACACTTCTTTTGTCCCGTTTGAGTCTTCTATTCTGCAATATTAGTTTGTATTTTTAAAATTGACATCTACTTTTTGATGTTATTTTTCCATTTACAAAATGTAGGATTTTGAGTTTGTAAAAATAAACACATACACTTGGTTATGAGGTATCCTTGGCAAAATAAATACACTGTGCTTGCATTTGTAGTGTGGGGAAAACTGCGGAAGAAAACAATTTGGTGACCATAGAATTACTAGTTAGAAAGCTTAATAACAGACATAGTCTATTTGGAAATGGCTTAATTATATTAAATATGTCATAATTTCTAATACAAAAGTGCTATTATAACTCTAATTGCTTCATGCAAGTCCAGGCAGACATTGAAACTCGTAATAAGTAGTTTTGTGATTGATGTCAGATGCTTCCATTTGAAGGGCTCGGTGTTTTCAGGGTGTAGGCTTCAGATGCTGGATATTCGGAGAAACGTAGTTTCTCTACTACTTAAAGCAGTTCCCTCTACCAGAAGGCGCTTTTTTTTTTCCTTTAAACCATACCACTTTTAAAGATTAAGGGTTGGTGGTTTTTTGTTACAGGTGATATGATGGTTATTTAGAGAATGTGTGTGTGTAAATCTGAATCTAAAAATACTTTCCAGCAGTTTAGAAAGGCCTTTTTAGGTAGTTGCAACTGTGTCACGTTTTTGACTTCGTTTGCAACTTCACACTAATACCACTGGCTTTGTTTTCTTCTTGGATTTCTTTTCATACCTTTTGTCCTTTCGTCCTATTTTGGGGTAGAGGTGTTCAGGATTCTTCTGTATGACCCAGTGCAGTTCGGTTGCTGCTGGCATTTGTCCCCTGTAGGGCCGTAAAATGAGAAAGCCGAATGCTGTACTCCTCTTGGTAGTGTGCTCTTGTTCCTGACCAGTTCTGCTTCCTTAAATTTATGCCCCAGACAAAAATTGTGATCTTCACAGACCCTTTTTTTGATGCCAGAAGTGATGATATTCTGGTAGTGGGCCAGAAAGAAAATGCTGATTAGAAGCATGGGTGATTTTTAAGAATAAACTTGTAATAAGTTTTTGTTTGAATGTTTATGCAAGTTTATCTTTTACTCAATAAAATTGATGCCTTTCAATTTTTTTATCCATATGCTGAAAACTTGAGGAGTAATTTATATCTTAAATGGCTTCTTGTATCTCAAATAACTTTGCCTAGGTTTCTCAGTATTGCTTTTTGGTTTTGTTTTTTTCTTTTTTTAAAATGTTTTGGAAAAGAACTGTAACTGACTAAAGGAGTATCTGTGGTAGCGGCATGAGATGTAAGGCTGAAAGACCGGTGCGGGTTTAATGTAGTTACATATATAAAATGTTGGCATTATTCTGTCATCTTAAAAATATACCTTTACTTGTAAACATGGGTGCTGTACAGAACTTCAAGAAGTGATGAGTCATCTTCTGGCTGCTGGTCCTGAGGATCAGCACTGGTGGGTCCATGTGGAATCAAAAGGCTTCTCCAAATACTTGGCATAGACAAATGGATAGAAATGCCTATTCCCAAAACAGGAACAACTTTTGGAGAGTTCCACTTTTTCTGTTTACATAAAATAAGCATGAGAGGCTGAAGTGTAAAGAGTCGCTCTTAATTACAGTACAGAATAATTCCCTTTGAATACTGGTGTGTGTTTCTTTGTGGCAGCAGTTGACCAAAAGGGCAACACACTTCATGGAAGGTACAGACACCTGTTTAAGAAAATTTAGGTTAAGATGTAAATTAGATTTGAGAAAATGTAATGGGAAGTGAAAGAACTGACAGCATACAAAATCTGTTACTGATTACAAGACCACAGAGAAGCATATCCATCTTGGGTTTTGTTTGGATAGCTGGTCGTGTAGTAGAGGGACTGGATAAGATGGCAGGATGTAACTGTGAGATCGTAGGGTTGTAATGAACATCTCAATTTGTGCTGGGATGTAGGGATGCTGAGTGTGATTGAATTTATAAGCCCAAGACCCTCTGGAAAGAAGTGTTTTCAGAGATGTGTGGAGGGTTGAGGGGTGGGTGAAGCGGAGAGCAGAGCAGCAGAGATGGTAGTACTGGCAGAGCAGAGTGAGAATCTGAAGCATGTTGCCAGTAAAGTTATGATAAACAAGTGAGAGCTCAGATCTGGTGACATAGGTGGGAATTTGGGTTAAGGAAGACTCTCTAAAGAAAACATTTCATTCAATATAAACTTACTGCTTTTATTTGAAGGTTTTGTAAGTGACTTTTTTTAAACTGCAGTGCTTTCTCCTTTCCTGTCTTTCACTCTGCTGTATTTAATTTAGTATTTATCCTCATTTAGGAGGGCAGTGATAACTCTTGTTGAGAAAGTCTTAACTTCTGTGATACTCTCTACTCTCTCCATGTCTTACCCCCTACCTTGAAAACCACTGAAGTTTTCCTGTAAGCATGTACTTCTCTCAAATGACTAGGGACACCGACTTCTTGGTAACATTAATGTGCGGGAATTTACATAACTTACAACACAGGAACAGGAGAGACTTTGAAAGTCATGATTGTAGTTTATGTTTTTATGTATATAATAATTAACAGCCTTGGTTGTTGCATCGCTCTAAAAGGTAAGCATACAGCTAGGTGGAGATGACCTGGAATAAGTTACTGCTGTAACCCCCTTATTAGTCATTCATGTGACCTGTGAAATTGCTTCATACTTTCCGCAGCTTTGATCTGTTGCTCTTTGGGCCCCAATTTACTCACATGAGGATGGTGACAAAACTCATGTTGACGTTTCATCAGCTTGGTGTTGAATATGTAACGTAGTGCTGCTGAGCTGCTTCCCGCACGGAGGTTTCCAGTTTTAACTGAATATATTAAAAGTTGTTTCTAACTACCAACAACGTGATTCCAAGAAAGACCCCAGTGCTTTGTGGTGTTTTAATATTTGAGTGCATTGATAATAATTTGGCTTTGAAAATTTTGATTAACTGGAAAATACTATTCTACAGAACTTTGTTTCAGTTCCTCTATTTCCATATCACATGTCCTCTCCACAGCAAGCGGTATGTGTACAGGTGGTACTGAAGTCTGTGTACGGCTGAGTTTAATAAACAGAGGATAGAAGCAGTATATGTGCATGGTTGCCCGCTCTTCGCTCCCCCTTACCTTCTTGGCTTGTAGTGATGTGGTTTCCAGTGTTAGGCTCCACGATTGTCATCGAAATGTGGTGCTTCACAGTTTTACTGTTGATTTTAAGTGCCTGTTTATGCCTTGAGTATCCTATTTTTCCATTACCTAGTTGTACTTTATTTTTTTTAACATATTTAGCTGATGGGAAGAATTGGTGCTGATGAGTTTGTGTTGAATTTGACAATAGCAACATGTCTAAAATATTTGCTGAGTTTGAGACTGTGATAACTTATCTCCAGTAGAGAGTCTGCATCATTGGTGAGAATTATGAAAACATCCAACTATTGCAGTTTAAAATTGCGGTTTTAGGAGTGGGGGTGGAAAAAAAAATGTGCTACTTACAAGTTCTACACTATGTATGTGTGAGAAGGCAAGAAAGAAGATTTTTATGAGTTAGGAGGAGAAAATTAATTAGCTCTGTTTTCTAAGATAGTTGTGTGTCTTGCCCTGGAAATTAGTATTAGCCAAAGAAGCTATCTTAACACAAATTGTTTACCAAGTTTGTATTAATAAGTCTTCTGAGTTTATTTTTTCAGAAGGGAATTTTTAATGGAATGACTCTGAAGTTTTAATATAACTGATTATTATAGTCTGGCTGTAAAATGTAGAATAATACCTTCATTCAGTGGCAGAATGTAGCATGATCTAGGTTGGTGCTGTTGGTGTTAATTCTAGAGGGTGTTTTTAAATCTTGTACTAATGCTGAAAAATATTCTTGAATCCGATTTTAATGGCATTGCTGTAGCCCATACAGGTCAAAGAAAAATGACTTGCAGTCATTTTTTGAGGGGTTTTGCGTGTATTACTGGGTACAGGATATAGTACCCTGAACAAAGGTATCTTGGGCCTATTACCAAGGGTCGCGGAGGTGTCATAACACTTTCTCCCTGCCCCCCCCCCCCCCTTTACCGAGCAACATGAATATGTTCCTGTTAAGTATGTAAGAGGGAATGTAAAAGCTAACAAATTCATGTATTGATTTGAATTCCTTCATTAGTTTGAAATTTTAACTGGTGAAGGTAGTTTTAAGTGAACGACATATGGAAGCTACCTTCTGAAGGGCTGTAGAGGCTGGGTTTGGTGTGTGTGTGTGTTTTTTTTATCTTCAGCTGAGCAGTATTTCTAACACACAGACTATGTTTCTGGATTTTTTTGTACTTTCTGTTAGATGCTGGATTTTTTTCCGAGATGAGCAAGTCTAGGCACCCAGCCTCTGAAACACTTATGATTTCTTCATGACTTAGGAATCAACAGAAAAAAGTGGGTCAACCTCTTGCACATGTCTTAAACCAGGGAGGAGTCCTGAGAGGAGACCATACATGTCTGGATATCCCTCATGATCCCTCTTTCATATGGGAAATCATAGGTGTGGAGGGCTGTGTTAATGAGTAAAATTAATCTGTAGTCATAAGACATATTTGACATTTTCTCATAAGCTTGAAATTAATGTGTCATGCTAAGGGTGTAAGGCTGGCTGGGTTAGAGTGAACTTAATCTAACCACAGAGCGCAGAGTTTTTAAGAATAAATACTTAATATCTCATTTTGAGAAAAATGGTATGTCCAAAGCAGGTGATATTACGAATGCCAGGTCAAACTCGGAGCAGAGCTAAAATATTTTAGTTTTCTTTAGTGTACGTAGTTTGTTATAGGTAACTTACTGTTGACACATCCAAAACAGGTGGAATACCTTGTTTGCTTTTTAGATGTCAGTGGGATAATGGAGTTATTAGAAACAGACCAAAGAGAACTGCTTGTCTCTACCTGTATTTCCTTGCTGTTTATTCCTGCCACCCTTTCCACGAGTCAACGAAAGTAGTTGCCAAGTGGGACAGCAGGAGGAAGCTTTTTAGTTGCTCTGTGGCATTTTAATGGACATTAAAATACTTTAACAGCATGAGAGCAGTAAGAGATGGGTGTACAATGCTATGTTTAGTTGTTTTCTATTATAGAAATTAAAACTCAGAAGTACAACACTACTACTTTTCTGTAGGCAGTAATCACAGTCAAGCAAAACACTGACAGTTCTGTTTTCAACTCTTAAACATGTTCTTAGACATTCTACAGGGTGTTGTTACCCAGGGTGACTTCTGCCTTCTCTTTTCTCTGTGCTGTTTTTTCTGCTTAGGGAAAAGGACATGTTCTGTAAAGTAACAGCAAGAAATGGAGGTATTCTTCTTTACATATGTAGCTTTTTTTTTGTATATCCTTTGCACAGAAATGCTGGTGGATGTGATAGCAACTTTTTTGTTTTACTGACACAGCCACTTTTAAAGTTATTTCCTTCCTCCCTCCCCTTCCCCTTCCCCTTCCCCTTCCCCTTCCCCTTCCCCTTCCCCTTCCCCTTCCCCTTCCCCTTCCCCTTCCCCTTCCCCTTCCCCTTCCCCTTCCCCTTCCCCTTCCCCTTCCCCTTCCCCTTCCCCTTCCCCTTCCCCTTCCCCTTCCCCTTCCCCTTCCCCTTCCCCTTCCCCTTCCCCTTCCCCTTCCCCTTCCCCTTCCCCTTCCCCTTCCCCTTCCCCTTCCCCTTCCCCTTCCCCTTCCCCTTCCCCTTCCCCTTCCCCTTCCCCTTCCCCTTCCCCTTCCCCTTCCCCTTCCCCTTCCCCTTCCCCTTCCCCTTCCCCTTCCCCTTCCCCTTCCCCTTCCCCTCCCCTTCCCTGTTTTTTGGACCTTCTTGATCTTTCATTTCATACATAGCATAGTAAAATGCTGTTTACTTCTTGTCCGTGTTGCTCCTCCAGATTTACTCTCCCTGTTGTAAACGCTAGTAGTCAAATGGGAGGAAATGATTGCTTGTCTGCTTTGATGCTTTTCAAGTGGAAATCTTGAACCTGTGTGTCGAGCTTGGAGGTGTGTTAAATCAAAGAATATTAAGGTCTGTGACTTCTTTCTGCAAAGAAATTCTGTGGTGGTTCCTTACTGCTAAAAGTTGTTGTGCAAGATGTCCAGCTTTTTCACAGTGGGAGGACATCCCTGGCACAGTCCTACAGGGGCCTGTGCTTACACTAATACTTTTAAACATATTCATAAATGACCTGGAGAAAGGGTATAAATTATGAGGTGACAAAGTTTCTAATGCTGCTAATTTATTCAGGGTAGTAGAAAAGAAGGCTGACTGGACCCCAGCCTCCTGCTCAGAAGGAGGGTCATGGGTGACCTCAGACTAGGTTACTTAGGGCTTGAAAACATCAGGGGATGGAGATTGTACAGCCTTGCTGGGCAGCTGGTTCCACTGCTTGGCCCTCCTCACAGAGGTGACTTCTCCTTACCCGAGTTGCATCCTCCCACCATGCACCCCTGTCAAAAGCCCAGCTCTGCCTTCTTAATGACTTCCTCACAGGTACTGGCAAGCTTCAGGTCCTCCTGAAGCTGCCTTGTCCTCAGGCTAAGCAAACTGAGGTCCTTCAGCCTGTCTGCACCAGGCAAGTGTTCCAGCCTCTTGACCATCTTGGTGATCTTCCTTGCTGCAATAACCAATGTCTTTCTTAATTTGGAGGCTCCAAACTGGGCACAGCAGCTACATGTGACCTGATGAATGCTGACTGGAGGCAGATAATTACTTCCCATGATTATTGGCTTTGCTGCTGGTAATATAGCCCAGGATGTTCTTGGGAGTGTTTGCTGCCAGGGCACACTGCTGACAGGAATTGAACAATTCTTGGACAACACAGCTGTATGCTTTTTTTCCTAGTATAAACTACAGCTATATTTCCTGCACACCAGTTAGGAAGAATATTATGCTATATAAATAGAAGCTGTTGATCTTTCTGTACACAAAAACGCAGCGTTTAATGCACACACAAACACACAAATTACAATTGTGTATGATAGTTGTGTCTCTGTGCATCAGGGAAAAAAAACCTTGTGCATTTTGAGCATATTCTTTCTTAGCATGAAAGTGTAGCTCTAGCACTTGCAGCAGAAGATGATGCTTTACCAATCCGAGGCGTGAATTTCAATGCCAGAGCTTTAAAGATCATCCACACGGACAAATTAATGTCAGCTGATCTTCAGTAACTGTCTGTGGACTAAGTACAATGGAGTGTGAGTTAGTTGAGACCTTTATTGCTTGTGTTTAATGCTAGACTCTTCAGTGCCAGCCCCTTAGACGCACATAGTTATGAACTGAAACGCATGCAGTTTCTTGTGCTCAGTTCTCACAGGAGTGGGGAGCTGCCTGGTACAGATCCAGAAGTATGACTTGGATGACTTTGGATGACAGATCCAAAAGTATGACTCTATTGAAGAGTTAGATACAAGATACCTAAGAATGTAGTGCTGTGCATCTCCAGAAGTAGCTTCTCTTGGCATGTTTAGTGGGTAATCTAAGTAGGAGCGTAAAGCACTTCCTTTCCCAAATGAAGATTAAGAACTCCAGGGGAAGACGGGTTTCTTTTCCTTGTCCTACCAGAGGTTGTATTTGGTCCATGCAAAGAGTTGTGAATGAATGATAATGCTTGAGCTTTGAAGACTTCTTAGGGAGCCCCTAGATGTAGCATAGAATCCATGCATTTTGTTTTCAGTTACTGAGTTGTGCGGAGGGTGGAACACAAAAAGACATTAAAAATTCTTAACATTGCTTTGCTTGACTGTTGGCTATAACCATATAAAATTCTCAGATTCTTCTTAATTTCCTTTATGTTGTGATGCAGCTGGTCAAACATGGACTGAGCATATTTTTCCCTATAATGTGAGAACGTACCGTGGTTGGGTTAAAGTAGCTTTCCAGGAGCAGTCTAACTGTGGCAACAAATCCACAACTGCTTTGCTCCATAAAGTTGGAATAATTTAAGGACATAGATGTTAAGATTGGAAGTTATTATTTGTTGTGGTGGTGGTTTGTGTGGTGGGTTGTTTTTTTTTTTTTAGTTGACACTATCAGGGAATGCCAGAAAACCATATTCATCACAGTTGTGTACACTTTCCACACAGTGTCTTCACTGTCTCCTCAAGTCAAACCTGGAAGAGCTTTATTTGAGCTCCAGTGAAAATCTCCTTGCAGAGAACCTGGGGTTATGAGGAATATAGCTTGGCCTAGATTTGCTGTGTTTGCAGCATCCTTAACTTTTGTCAGCTCTTATCGTAGAGATGAGTGATGGCATAGAACACTGCTTTTTGGTTGAAAACATGGCTTGCAGTATGGTTTGGATTTAACATTGTATTCGAGTATTGGCTCTAATACTGCCACATGTAATAGTTTCCTGAAGAAAAGATGGGATTTGACAAATATAGGCTTTTATTTCACTGAAGATACCAATGTAGATTTATGTATGTTGTGTTTTTATTAATACCCTATTTCAGCATGACTACCTGTGCTTTTTAGTAAGTGATTAGAAATGAAAGCTGACAGATGATTTAGGGTATTATGAAAATATGTGTATGTGACTTTGCTGTCTTCTAAGTTTTTTTTTAAGAAAGTCAAATTAGGTGTTTAGAACTGTGTTTTCTGAAGCCACATGACTGTTGGTAGAGTGCTTCTTTTGCATATGTCAAGGGCTATATCCAGGAAATACACTGAAAGGTATTTCTTAGAGTTGGGTCAGTGCACCTTAGTAGAAGAGCTGTAAAGTGAATAAGAAACTGGCTGTACTGTACATGACAATAAGAGTTGCGTTCGGGGGCGGGGGGAAGCTACTATTGAGTTTCCTCAGGTATCGGTGTTCAGAGAAATCTTGCTCAACTTAGATGAAAATGAAGTAAAACATTCTGTTGTTAGCACAAAACTAATTCTTTAGGAGATGTTGTCAGTACAAAGGAGGGTTAGAAGATGATGCAGAAAGGAGTTGACTACCCCAAAATAATAGATGTAGTATGAAATTAAAGTGTGGTTTTTAAAAGGAAAAAAAAAGAAGACGTGGTGATGAACCTGAACCCTAAAAACAAGTTTCTGCTGTAACTTGAGAGCTGCTCTGCTGGAAGCAGTTGGGGAGGACTGCGTGGATGGATTCAGTGATCGGAGGATAATGCTAAGTTACTAGTGTGATTCTCAGGTGAATGTGTTGAAGTATTTTCAGCACAGAAAGGAAGGCTTAGTGCTGTTATATATAGCCATAAGACCTTACCTGGAGTACAGCATACAAGCCCAGTCATTCGTAATTGAGAAACATGAACTGAAGCTAGAACAAGTACAAACAAGGGCTGTATTTTTTTTTTTGGTACAAAAATATCCTGAAACAAAGAGCATACGAGGAGTAAGAACACAGGATTGCACTGCGACAGGACAGTGGAGTCTGTTCTTCGGCTATCATGGGCAACGCATTCCTTTTCCCCAACTTCACTGAGTTCCACTCTAAAAATAGTTAGGATGCTGGCTTTGCTACTCCCTTTAGAAGGCTATTCAGAATGCATTGTTAGAAACACTTCAGGGCCATAGGTTTCATTAAGTATAAATTGAGATAGAAGTAATATTTCTGAGTTTGCTTATTGACTTGTTTTAGTCAGTATGAAGAACTTTATGAGTACTCTTTTGTTAAGATCCTAAAGCTTTCATTGATCATATTTTACTCAATTCTTTTCTTGTCGATCATTTTAAAATGATATGTATTTTCAGTAATAACTTTATCAAATATTTACAAAATTGTTCTCAATTCTGACAGAAGTAGAGCAATAATTACACTAAGATACATAGTTATGCCTTATTGCTGAGTTGCAAAGTAACTGTCATCTAAAACTGGAAATACAGCGTTTGACAGTTCGTGTTACTGGACAGCTTTCTCCTGCTGTGGCCTCAAAATACCTCAGTTATCTTAGTGGTACCTTACGAGTACAGACCCACATTTTCATTGTAACTTCTCTGTCACAGATAGAATAAAAGTAATCTCTTTTATTTGAAGATACAGACAAAACTGCTGTCATTTTTATTCTTGTTTTAAATAAAATTAAAAAAAATGAGCTTAATTATATCTTTATTTTATGCAGGAGCAGTGTTATTTGGGTCTGATAGATTTTTAAAGAATTTTATTGACCCTGTATATGTGATACCTAATTTTCAAAAGTGGATGCCTAAAATTAGATGTCTCTAACTGTAGCCTTGGTCTAGTTTTCAGAGGAACTGGAAACCTAGAGAAGGATTCTTCTTTCAGCACCGGCATTGCGTTTTCCGATACTGACAGGACAAGCTGTGTCAGAGTACCCTGAAAACCGAAGGCTGTTCTTAGTTTCTTTTGTTCTTCCTGATTCAAAAATACACCAGCATATTTTTTTAATTAAATCTTAATAAAATTCTTTATTAATAGAATTCTTTAAAGAATTATTTATCAGAACCCTTTCCTCTTGGAAGCATCCTCTGGAAAGTTGGAGTGGTGAACTCTATTCAGATTAAATATTTGAATTCGGAGATCTAGTTATGAAATCTAATTTTCAGCATCTGTATTTCAGATGTCTCTGTGGTGCCTGTGCAGAGAATGAGCTCAGTTGCCACTTTCAGACCTATGGCACCGTAATACTTCTGGGGGACATCCGTAGGGCAGTTGCAGGCACCCACATGTCATGCTCAGACACGTGGCTATGCTTTGGTTTTTTTTTGTCTAAAATGTCTGACTACACAAAAGAAATAACTGTCCCAGTTTATTTTTATTAGTATTTCTTAAAAAGTCTGTCTTTACTGATTGAGTGATACATTCTTTTTCCCTCTGATTCTGCTGATTTGGATGTAATACGCTTATTTAGATGTAAATTTTTAAGGGATATCATCACTACCCTTGCTTTCACGTTTTCCTTTCACTTAGGGTAGCTTTTCTGCTCCTGAGTTTTTTTGAGACCATCATAACTTCTTAAAGGCAACAAATCTTTTTAAATGACTGATTAAAGAAATAGTTCAGCTGTTGCCCAGTGAAGTAATTTTGCAATTTCAGATCACAAAGGAGATTAAAGCTCAGACTAAAGTAGAACAAATTCAGGGTGCCAATATTATGAACTGCAGATCCAGGCAAGGCCAATTAAACAAAACACCTTATATGGGTAATAGGGCAAACCCAATTAATAGTAAAAACTGCTAAAACAGTTTTGCCTGATTCAGTTGGGTAACTGCTGCGTGTTAAGACTTATTTGGTCGTTACTAGTGTCGTGCACAAGCAAAAGAATCTTAACAGTTCGCACTATTTCAAGTAGCTTCTCAGCCTGTGGTGTGTAGGTAATCTGTTTCCTGCAAGTTAATAAAAAGCAAAACACACTGTGTTGGTGTACAGCACTGTTCACTGTGACCGCGCTGGTACTCATGAAGGCTAAGGGCCACAGCATTACGGAATGGCGTGCTTCGTTCTTGTTTCATTTCTGACTGACCCATGTTTTTAATAGGTATCAACAACAAAGATTAAGGAAGCAGTGTTGAGCCACTGATGCCTCATTCAGGAGCAAATAAAATGTGTTTTTCTTTTTTCTTTTTGTTTCCCATAAAGGCCTGGAGAATTAAAACTGTCTTGCTGTTTGATTCCTTTCCTCCAAGATTCCCAACATATTTGTAGGTGTTTTGGTCTTACCTTATTGTATTGAAATTCTAGTGCTAAATCTTAGAAACAACTTGATGCAAGTCACGCTGGGATCAAGGTACATCTGACCTAAATAAGATGCCTACCTTACGAGGAGGGAAATTGTGCCCTCAGCTTCTGTCTGTAAAGGAAATGTTTTGTTTGATTAGCTCACGCTTGGACGTCCACTGTAGGCAGATGAGTCTCTCCTGTGTGTATTGTCGCCTGGAATTTGTTTGATTCAAGACATGATGGAAATAGTAAACTGCTTTCTTCTTTCCACGTATGTTGATAGCTTACTCCAAAATAGATCTTTAAGAGCCCATTGTATAAAATACAATTACCCTTAGGTTACATGTGAAGGGGATACAAAGCGTGATAACTTTTACAACCAAAGTGGATTCAAACTCTAAAAACCAACCCAACTCACCCCACCCCTCCCCCAAACAAAAAATCACACTGTAAGTAAGGCTTTTTTTCTGAATTTTAGAGTAAAACTTGCTGGCCATATAATTGATCCAATACCTGTTACTCTAATTAAACTGTTCTTATTGGTTTAACTTTCTATTAATAAGATACACAACTTCTGACAGTTTGAAACTTACATAGAATACACTTCTGATCTGAATTAAATTATTTTAAATTGTTGATACTGGATTTCCTGTTTATTCTTACTATAATCCTGGCATTTCTTCACAACCTAATAAATGCAATATTTTTTTGCAGATCTGTTTTCTCCTATTTGCTGTTCTCTACATAGTTTCCTACTTCATAATCACAAGATACAAAAGGAAAGCAGGTAAGCATAGACTTTTTAATATATTAAAAAACAGTTTTGTTTTTCAAGTGAATAGGCAATTCTTTTTCCCTCTTCCTCTACAAGGGAAGTGGAAGAACTACATCTCTGATCAAAAGTATATCCCAGGCTGCTGGTCTGTGGCAGCCTAGGCAGATCTGATTGTAAATGCTGCTGTCTTGCCCTCTATCTGCTCCCTTTGTCCCTGAGCCAGGAGTTTCCATCCCCTCCCTTGTGCCCGCTCTGGCACGTCTCAGACCCTTCAATGTGCCTTTTAATATCACTAAATAAGGGAAGGGAGTGCACTGAAGCATCTTGGAAAAGGATCTGTGAGTGCTGTAGCTGGCACTCTGAGAGTGGGTGGCTGTCAGGGAGGTGCTGTGGATGGCCACAATCAGTTGTTCTGCTGTGGCTCTGTGGCAGCCTGGATTTTAACTGTTTCGAGAGGGAAGAAGGGGGCCAGTTTCAAGTAGTCGTTTCTGCCTCCCTTGCCTTTAGCTCCTGCTGTTCTCCTTTCATGTCAGCTTTTCCAGAATAAGTATTTTCAGGCTGTGTTCTAGCACCAAAATCAAGTTCAAAGCTTTACCTGGTAGAATGAAAGAAAAGGTGGCCAGTAATACAGAAGGAAAGTAGCAGATCTCTTCTAAAAATCCTGCTTTGCTCAGGTACAGTTATTTTAATGTTCTTAACCTATTTCTTATGACCTTGCCACTGAAGTCTTATTCCTTGAGCTAATCCTGTATTTTTTTTTTCTTTTAGAGACATTGTCTGTCTGAAACTAGTCTGTAGGGACCCCTGTCATTTTCTTCTATATTTCTTCTAAAGACAAATAGCATAAAAATCTGTATAAAATGGCAAAATCTTTGACTCTTGACAGCTTCTCTGGGACCTTGGTTCTTGGTAATACTCAGTTGGTCGTGCTGGAGAAGCATTCTTATGCATCATGATCTTGGCACTTTGAACTTTGGAGACTGTTTGAGCTATAGTGACCTGTGTTATGACAGAACTGCTTTCATAGAAGGATTCATGTTTTAAAAAATTAAACTCTTCATGAAATTTAATACCTTTAAAAAAAAGTGCACCTCTTTAAACATAAAGAATAATTAAACAAATGAGTAAGAGGGATGTTCCTTATGCGTATTTTGGATACTACAAAGCTGCTACCATTTGGAGATACAGAACAACAGGGAGGGGGAACTGGTTTGGCAAATACTATTGGCAAATACACTTTTATTACCTTTTTGGCAGTTAATCTCATCAGCTAGTGAGAGGAACTGCTCTGCAGCTGTCCCAACTTTATGAAAGCTTTGTGAGCATTTAGTTAGGCAAACTTTGTAGCCTGCTAGGATGACATTTGAACAGTCAGTACTTCTGGAATTCTTTCAGGACAAATTGTTTGCTTTTTCTGCAACAACCTCTTTAGCCAAAATGATTCATAAGAGACCTTGACTTAGCCTCTCAAAACACCATAAGATTCCCATCAAAAATCCAGAAACAATAACCCAATGTACTTTCACAGAAGAATTTCAAAATAGCATGATGTTAGTGGCTACATGTTTATTTCAAGTGTGTGCATGACTGAAGAACTTGAAACACCTGGCTTTATTTATTCCTAGATTTTAGAATAAATTTGAGTTATGTCTCATGGAAAACCTGGGAGACTTAAGCTGACTCTAAAATTATTTCAAATGCAGAAATGCATATGTTTGTGTACAGACGTATATAGTGAAGAATAAATGAAGGATATAGTAGTGATTGACCTCTGAGTTATAATGTTGATAATACTTAAAGATAGAATATTAATTGAGGAATAAGTGAACAAAAATGGTCTAATATATGAAATACCAGAAGCGAAGCCATGGTATCTTAAATCCAAAGCAAACAGCAAGAACAACAGCTCTTCTTTCCCCCACCCCTCACCCCCATCACCCAAATCCCTGGGGAGGGGCGGTGATGACTAAGGGGAAGCAACTGTGTGGTCATCACTGCTGTTCTAAGTATGCTTTCTTGTTTTAAAAATACATGAATACTGAAAATGAAACATCTGTTTAGGGATTTATAGCAGTAGTTAGTATGCACCCTAAGACTTTCCTGTAGCTTGCTGGCTCTCTGTAGCTTCAGAGATGCCCGAAGGGACAGTTCCTAGCAGCAGCCGTGGTAGTAGTAGTCTGAAAGCTTGATTGCTGTAGAGCCCTGTGGAACATGTTTCCAAGAAGTTTTGATCTGCATATTTAAATAAAGTCAAATAACTTAGTAGTTACATTGAGTGAAAAGAGTTTAGGACTAGCAAAAAAAAAAAAAGTATTCATTTTTGATAGGAATGTTCTTAAAATACTGATGCTAATAAATTCTTCTAGTAATTCTAAATTTTAATTGTAATTTAAAATTGTTCCTATGTATATACATTTTAGCCTGAGGAGAGATGACCAAGTATTATGAATATAACCTGCTGTAATTTAATTTTCAGATGAGCAAGAGGATGAAGATGCCATCGTTAACAGAATATCGTATGTATAGCTCTCTTTTGCAGAACTTTTTTTCCTAAATACTTTGTTATGATAGGAATCTTGTATGCTTCCAAATACATAACAGTCCATTTTAAATGTGACAGCAAATAGATTGCTAGAGGGTAGAGGAAAAAGATTTGATTGAGTGGCATCTTGTATTATGAAAGGCATGACAAGAGGCAAGACAGTTTGGTCTAGGGCTTTTTTCACCTGTGGTTTTCCTGGAAGGCATGAAATTGGCCAGAATATTGCATGAGGAGCTGGTGCAAGAGGTGGAATTCAGTGCAAGACCTGCACCGAAGTTTAGGTCTCTAAAATGTAAGTGTTTATATGGGAAGTAGGTGTTTAAGTGCCCACTGCAGTTGATGGAAGTCCTGTCAAGGGAGGCAATGGATCCTAGAAAGGAGGTTAGTTCACCCTGAAGTAGACATCTGTATTTGATCATCTTAAAATAAGCTTAAAAAAGAATAACAAATGGAGGACAAACACTTGCCAGACCTGCTGGTCTGCCAGCAACTCTCTCTCCTGTTTCTGTTCCTTTGTAAAGCTAGATATTAATCTCTCCTATTTAAATATGTCTGAAGACTTACAGAACATCTGTGAGCTGTGGCTGCCCTCTCAGTTCCATGACTTGCTGAACTATGTGGACTTGCTTATTACAATGTTCTTAGCTCTTCCATGGTGGTACCGTCATCCTCTTGGAAGGAGAGCACATTGAGTCTTTTATTGATTTGTCTTGTACCCTGGGAAAGTGCTGAGTACACTGTAAGCTGTTCACTTTTAGTTGTGCCTTTTTGGCAAGATTGAAAGAAGTACAAAGGTGCTGTAAATCTTAGGTGAGCTTTTCCAAGTAGTGTCTGATACTGATATTTTTTATGAATTTGAAATGCTTATTTGCCACAAGATCTACTTCAGATCTAGGGAGAGAAAAGTACATACTTTTAAATGCTATGAAGCTTTTCCCTCTCAAGTAGATGAGCATCTCTCCTGTGCTTTTAAGACTACAGTGAAGGCTCTTCTAACAGTGAAGGCTCTTCTAGATTGAATGATTTTCATAGCAGCTGCAGTCTTAGCCTGGTTCTGAATTTTTCAATGTTCAAAGAGTAAAATTTGTCCTGTTAACTGTTATTCCCCCTGCATCTGTTTTCCAGTTTAGCTCTAAAATACAACAAATATAAATTGTAAAAACTATGTTCTTAATGTGAAAACAGTGTAAGACTTCCATCAGGGTAATAGCCTTTCATTAATAGTGTTGTTATAAATATAAAATGCTTCCTGTTCTTTCAGCCTAAGCTTTCTTGTTCCTTAAGTGTGCATGTTATTTTCCAAGAAGCAATAACTGTCAAACATATGCAGATTGATATTTCTTTGCACAGCGTTGTTGTCAGGACTTAAGAGGTGGGTGGGGGGAGGACACAAAGCCAAACTGCTGTAGCACTTTGAAAGGCTGTAGTGTGTTAGGTTTCACAATTCTGGCTTAGAATACTTAAACATCCTTAAATAAAAAAAAATACCCCAGAAACCAACAACAAAATCATATAAGAATATGTTTTTTAAATAAAATTAGTCACCCTGGCTTTCTTCTGTAAGTATTGTGTGAGTGACGAATAGATTTGTAGACAGTTAAGGAAAAGTAAGATCTCTGTAAGCAGCTTACTGACATTCCTGTTGTAGGAATGATCTGTTTATCTTTTTTGTCATGCAGTTTTGAGAAGTATTTCTAATTTTATTCTAGCATTGGATTAGTTCTGTAAGAATGTTTTTGTTGGTCTTATTTTTTTTTAGAGCACAGTTCTTTTTAATGCCACAAGGTGGCATTTGATATAAGTTGTATTTGGGATCTGAAAAGAATAAGCTTAAACATTTTAAACAATTCTGACAATTTCTCGGTATTGACTTTACAGCTATGAGAAAACCCCAAGGTATGAGATGGTAGTTGAATAACTACTTTGTTAAAGAAAAGCAATATTTTTTTTTAGTTTAGTGTTAAAATATTTGTTTATGTATAATTATACTCACTTTTTAGACATCAAAAAGCTGCTCTGCTTTTAAAAATTGTAGTAAGAATAAAGGAATGGAAATTATTTTAATTCGGAGTGTGTATGTGGGAAATGAAAACTAAAATAGGAGACTTATGAAAAGATATTCCATGAACTCCAATAATTTATCCTGTGCATGACATTGGAATTGGATGCATGCAAGTCCCAAGAGAATAATTGTGATAGTTGGTAAAAACTAATTATTTTTACTGGATTCTGTAAACTGCTTGGTATTTGAAATTATCTTTTTGGAAGTGAAATATTGTGGAAAACTGTTTCTCCTGTCCCTTTACAATGTAAGAATGGGTTGCCTTCAGACACTGATTAAATAGGTAGGCTAACTACTTTTTTCCCCTGTTCAGAGCATGTTGGTGGTAACAGTGGTACATTTCTTTAAATTTCAGGCTGTTCTTGAGCACCTTCACTCTAGCAGTTTCAGCTGGTGCAGTCCTGCTTCTACCTTTCTCAATAATCAGCAATGAGATCCTGCTTTCTTTTCCACAAAACTACTATATTCAGTGGTTAAATGGCTCACTAATTCATGGTTAGTACTCAGCATAATATAATTAAAATGGATGTCTTAATTATATGTGCACAGATATGTTCTTATTTTCAAACTAATAACTCCATTTTCATTTAAGATGCTAATTGAATTGTTAATATGTTATTGGCTAGTTGTTTTTCCTGCTGTGTGATACATCACAAAAGTCTGTCTTAACTGTTCTGTTGGGTTTTTTAAAGAATTATGCAGACTTGATGGAATTAAACCAAATTCATGGCTTTGAATATTAATGTAGAATAAGAGCTACTAGAAGCTAACTTGAAAACATACTGTTCAAACTTCCTCCTTATGTGTTAATGCCTGTGTTTATGATGATACATATAAATTTATTCTCAAAATAAAAAAAATGTTTTAAGACGCTTGCTAGCTATGAGCAGTTGGGATTACTTAAATTCAACTGTTAGTAATTTATTTGTAAACAAGGAAAATTACAGAATATAAGTGTATCGAGTGTGGTAAAGAGGCACAATAAAAATGAACTATTTCAAGGAAAACAAGATGCAAGAAAAGAATGTTACTTGTACTTGCAACAATGATGCCTTGATGTCTGTCAGAATGAGTTTTGCATCCTTTCCAGTATCAGTTAACGTGCTTAGGACTATGATGTGTATAATGGATACTAATATTTGAAAATAATTTGGACACTTCTGTGTGTCTTAGGGAAATAACTGGTGGAAACAGGGCATTATGTAGTAGATTTGGCTGGAGAAAGAAGATAGTACCTTCACTATGTGAAACAATTTATTTAAACTGGAACAAATAATTTACAAGTTAACTGTGCTGTCCTTTCTCTGTTCTTGTGAAGGGATAATAATGGGGCTTTGGAGGATTTTTCTCTGAAAAATGGATTATTTTTGCTAAATGTCTAATAATACAACAAATTAATTTCAGATCCAAATTTTTTTACAACAAATTAAATGTGGATAGGTGAAGACAGGAAATAATGCATATTGTCTGTCATCTTTCTGAAACTAGTTGAGCATTTTTTGTTATTTGGACAGTAAAATAATTTTTTTTAAACTCTTGAATAAAGAGGAGCTGACTGTAGGTGTGGTGGTCAATGATGACCCTCACTGTGGAGACAGAGTAGTTTAAGACCTGAGAAAAGTGAGGAGGGAAAATAGTAAAACTAAAAACATTAGATTTTAAGAGAGTAGACTTTGTCCTCTTCAGGAAATGTGTATGTGGGACCTTACTGGGGAATGCCCTGAAGGCAAAGAAAGCCAGGAAAGATGCTTACTTTCAAGGATAACCTTCAAGCATTTTAATGTGCACCTCAGTGTTGCAAGAAAATGAGCAGGTATCATAGGAGGTCGACTTGGCTGAATGGGGAACTCCTGAGCTCAAATGGAAAAGAAGCGTACAGAAGGTAGAAGTAGGGATGAACTGCTCAGGAGGGGTGTAGAAATATCACCTCGGTTAATATCCTGGTGTGAAATTAGGAAAGCCAGGGCACAGCTGGATTTGCAACTGGTAAGGGGTTTGTATAGAGCCAGCTGCTTCTCTGGGGCATGCAATGAGAGGCAACAAGCAATGTTTGCAGGAGATAAAGCAACAATTCTTCACAGTGGACATGGCTGAACACTGGAAAAGGTTGTCCAGAGAAACTGGGAAATCTAAATCTTTGGAAGTTTTCCAAAACTCAGCTGGCTAAAGCTCTGAGCAACCCGATTGCACCTGCAGTTTAGATGTTTTAAACAGCAAATCTGACTACATGGCTTTAGAGATTCTTTCTAGTTGAATTATTCTGTGATCTGTTTTGTCACACATCATGGGGGATTACTAATTTGGTATGTCTCCTACTTGGAAGAAAAAACCACCAGCTAATTCTCATTTTTCACATGGATTTAGCTGCTCAGACCGATTTATATTCTTTACTCCTGAACATGAAAAAAAATATTTAATGGAAAATAATCATTCCTTCAGTCTGAATTGACTTTGGAAAAGCTACAGTAAAATACTTCGGAGAGTGAAAATTATGTAATAACCAATTCAGAAATTTTTACTCTGTCAGAGTTGCTACAGTACTTGAGAAAACTTGGGTTAATTAGAAATCTGCTGGAAATGTAGCTGTCACATATTCACATGCCTTTGAATTTTCCAGTGACCATCTTCTTTTGATTTTAATGTGATAATCTTTTGAAAGTACCACTTTATGCATGCACAGTATAATTTGTATTTCGTAAGTCCAATAGTAATGGCTAGCAAGACAGTAAATTCAGCATCTTGGTGTTTCCAAGTTTGACTGTGTATTGCAAAGCTTACGCTAGGGGTAGACATGACTGAACTAAACCAAGATTTACCACAGTTAGCATGAAGACTTCAGAAACATTTTGGGTCAGACCATGGGCTTCTGTTACTTGCAACTTGACAAAAATCAGTGTACTTTTATTTCAAAACGTTACCTTGGGGAGGGGCTCCCTCTTGTGGTATTCACTAGGTTTGCACAATAGCATTGCACTGCTCTGTAAAAACCTATTCCATGTAGTGGCATACCGTTTTGAAGTTAGTTGTGAAATAACCTGTGCAAGTTTTTAGAGCTGATAGTGCTATCACAAGCACTCAAGGTCAGAAAATGTCCGTATTTCCGTAACACTCTGTCTGGCATAGCCTTCATGTATTATTTGCTTACTGCTTTGTGAATGTTATTGAATGGGAAAATTCGTATTGCTTTAAAACACTTTGGTTTTGCTAGATTTATCAATTACAGGTATAGTCTGAGGTACTTGGGTGTAACATTAAGGGATTTTTGTATTGTAGGCTGTTGCATCAGTTGTGGCATATAGAAAAATAGAAAATATATGCCTCTGATTTTTGAAACTAGGCAGAAAGCCTGTACCTGGATCCAGTATAAACACTTTTACCTAGTGCGTGTTGAACTAAACCCAGAAATAGTTCTGACAGCTGGATGGTCACTTGTGCTGTTGTTGGGTACAACCACCAGGTGGGGGTAAAATGTAATGAAACTGCCACGAATAAGACAGATGAAAAATTGCTCAGGGTCTAATCTGTTTGCCAAAGACTGAGAGATTTTTAATTTTTATGTTTTATTAACTTGTTTTATGGGGGATATTCTTAGGTGGCTGTAAAAGAAAAAAAAATCCAATAGACTGCTTAAAGCTTTTATATAAGTTGATATCTGCAAGTCTCTCATGCAGTTTTGTGAGGCAGTCAGTGTCGTAGGAAATAATTATTTTTCTGAGTCTGTTTTAATTTGATTTCTGAACTATCAAATTAGGATAAGGTATACAGTAGAGGAAGAAGAGGGCCCTGCATGTTCCTTACTTTGAGGAAAGTGTATATGTATGCAGCAGCAGTACAGCACTGTCCTTATCTCTCATAACTTTACATGCATGTTGTAGCTCTGTAGTTTAATATTCTGTGAATGTGGTTCCTATCAGCTGCTAATGTGTAAACTTTTGGATTTTAACTTCTTAAAAATCACCCCATATGTGCACCGCTCTTCCCTCCCTTAAAATGCTCTGTACATACCTACTATTCAGCTCCTAAGCCCTGTTTTACATTGTAGATATACATGTAATAGAGCTGCTGAAATTAGGACAACCAGGTATTCAGCTTTGTGTCAGGTAACTGAATGCACTATCTGTCTTCAGTTAGAGAAAACCACTGAAATAAGACCCCTGCCCCGATGTAGTAGTATTTCTACTCTAACGCTGGTGTCTTCATTTTCTCAAAAAAAAAAAGGAGGGGGGGGGAAGTACACAGACTGCTTCAGTTAATGTACCTCTAGTAAGGGCTGTTAATGACATTCTTGCCGATGTTGCTATGTGTGAATGTTCCTTGAATGGTAACAGGAGCTTCCTGGCTAAGCAAATTCAAAAGGAAAAATCCCCTTCTTTGTTAACTGGAGTTTAGCCACCTTTAGGCAGTCTGTTTTCTTTAGCAGTTGAGTATTATATTTCACGCATCTGTCGGAATTTTCCTGGTTTGTTTTCTGTAGCTTATTTGGCTAAGTTTGGTTCTTGGTGTCCTGGTGCTATCAGTTGCTGAAGAAGTAGATTTCTTGGCCCCCTGCCTTCCTCCTCCCACCCTGTTTTTACTTCTCTTCAAAATTTAATTTCATTTAAAGAAAAAGGAAGTATATATGGTGAAAGCCTTTTTTTTAAGGGGGTGTAGGTGAAGGTAACTGTTAATTATTTTACATTTGGAATTTAAATACAGGAATTTCTCTCAATAACAAATTCCCCAGATATGCAGTAAATGTCTCTTTCCTTCCCTATTCTTTCCAAAATGGAAATTTCAAAGAAGAAAATGAACAAGCCTGTATATGAGAAGAAAGAAATAAACAAAGCTGTTAGTTCATATTTCCTTATCATGAGGGATGTTCTTTTTCGCATTTCAGGTGATATAATAGAGTCCTGCAGAACTGTGGGAAATGTGTGTGTATTTTGGGGAGGGTGGGGGACTAAGCCTGTTCTTCTCAACTACAAAATAAAAGATTTGTTTTCAGGATGCAGAACATGTGACACTAGTTAAACCTGTTAGCTACCCTAATACTAAATTGCAGGTAAGCTTCTGCTTTTATAAAGAAGAAACACCACATCCTGCACAACTTTTGATAGGATGATGATGGGTTCATGTTTATGCACCAGAAGCTGGCTGTTCAGAAAGTGTTCGGTTTCAGAAATCTTAATAGAGCAGATAACTGATTTCTGTTAAGGGTATCACTTCAGGTTGTTTTCTAAACCTTTTCCCTTCTTGCAGATGTCATATGTGACTTACAGATGTCCTAGTTTTAGTTAGTTCTTGATTTTTCACCTAGATCACAGAATGGTTGAGGTGGGAAGGGACCTCTGGAAATCGTCTAGTCTGACCTCCCTGCTCAAAGCAGGGGCAGTTAGAGAAGGCTGCTCAAGGCAGTGCTCGGTCGGGTTTTCAACATGTCAGGGGATGGAGATTACAAAACCTCTCTCGACAGCCTGTTGCAGTGTTTGACTGCACTCAGTGGGAAAAGTTTTTTTTTCTTGCATTTAAGTTGTTTTGGGGTTTATTTGTGGTGGTTTTTTTTTGTTTTGTTTTCGATTTGTGCTCATTGCCTCTTCTACATTCACTGGATACCACTGTGAAGAGTCTGACTCTATTTTCCTTTCCCCCTCCCTCATCAGATATTTATGTACACTGATAAAGTGCTCTCTTCTCAAGGGCAAACAATTCCAGCTTTCGTAGCCTCTGCTTGTGTGACAAATGCTGCAGTCCATTAATCATCTTTGTGGTCCTTTGCTGGACTCGTTCCAGTATGGCCAAGTCTGTCTTGTATGGAGGGGTCCACAACTGGATGCAGTGCTCCCGATGTGTGCCACCAGTGCTGAGCAGAGAGGAAGGACCACCTCCCTCGACCTGCTGGCAACACTTCTCCTAATGCAGCCCAGGATGCTGTTGGCCTTCTCTGTTGCAGGGGCACAGTGCTGGCTTGTGTTCAGCTTGGTGTCTGACAGAACCTCTAAGGCCTTTCCTAGAAAGCTGCTTTTGGGACAGTTGGTGCCCAGTGTGTGCTCTGCCCATTTGTCCAGCCTGTTGAGGATCATCTGAATGGCAGGCCAGTGCTCCACCCTGTTTTGTATCATCGGCAAACTTGCTGAGGATGCACACTCTCCCATCATCCCTGTCATTAATGAAGATGTAAAACCCAATATTGACCCCCTGGGATACACCACTGGTGACTGGCTTCCAGCCTGACTTTGTACTGCTGGTCACAACCCTTTGAGCCTGGAGCTCAGCCAATTTTCAGTCTACCTCAGAGTTCACTTACCTAGCCCATACTTCATTAATTAGTCTGAGGAGGTTATGGGAGATGACATTGCAAGCCTTACTAAAGTTGAGATAAACAACACCTGCTGCTCTCCTCTTGCCTACTGATACTGTCATCTCATCGTGGAAGGCTGCTGTTGCTGTTACCATGATATCTTCTTTTAATTTGGAGGTGGTGATGGCATTTGTGTATTGCTGATGTTAAAATCCATGACTTATCTAAGTTTCTCTTGAGGAGAAAATATGGGAGGAAATGAGTACACAGAACTGAATTTTGTGAGATTCACTGATGTTAGTAAAATACTGTTGTCCTGAAAATTTTTTAAAAAGTTGTCTGAAGAGCCTTAACTGGGATATTGTGGAAGTAGTCCATCTGAATTTGCAATCTATCTTCCAAGATTTCAGGCAGTTGCTGTTGTTTAAGCTGGTATCCAATATTTATTTGAAGATTGTTACACAGAGAAATGGGTGTGTTTCGGCAATGACCTGTAAAGAACTACGTATCCATAAAAACCTGGCTTCTCTTAGCACTTGTTTGTATACTACATTGTTATATCTAAGGGAGGAAAATGTAGCATCTTTAACTTTTAAAGCTGAGAAACTTATAATGCAAACTTTTTCTTGTTTGTTGCAGGTTTATGGAATCTTGCTTCTCTTTTTTCAAATTTATGTTTGTTTGTGTTGATGCCCTTTGCCTTTTTCTTCCTGGAATCGGAAGGATTTGCTGGCTTAAAAAAGGTAGGAAAATACTGTTGAATACAGGGTAATTACAGTATATATTCTATTTGGAGCCCTTGTTTCTGATGAAACTGGAATTACAAATTCAGGAGGATTTGGCACTGGGATGTATATGCTTATGTGAGTGTTTATGTACAGATGTGTGCTCTTGCACAAGCAGGTGAAGCGAGTATACAGTGTTGTGTGGTTGTTAGTAAGCTTAAGGGGAAAAAAAGTCCTTGAAAAGCCATGTATACTGAGATCAAGAAAATTACTTGTCTTTTAATAATGAAATGTTTTAATCGAGATTGTATTTTTTGGAAAATTACTTTGTTGGGATGCTAAAAGAAGAGAAGGTTCAATAAATACACTAGAAATAAAGTAACAAGGGAAAGAAGTACAGGCTTCGTACTAACGGGAATGGTGATTAAATAACAGATGACCCAGGGAAAACAAGCTTGATTAAAGATTACAGACATCCTGAAAAAGGTTCAAGTGTGGTCAGTATTAACAATAATATGTTAAGAAAACTGTCTTAAATGAGTAGAAAATAACTAAAAATATTCAGCTTATTTGAATATATTCAGCTTGAGAGGGCTGAATATTTCAGCGAAGTGTGGAATTTGACAGCAATTTCTGAACAATAAGATGATAACGATTATATTAATATGTGAACTAAAGAAATATAAAGAAAAATTACTATAATGGGAGGCAGAGCAAAAGGAATTTCAAATCGTAAATATCAAATAAATTAAACTGGAATGACTGTCTGGGGACCAATTGTAGCACGTTTTCATTAATCTTTATCATCCAAATGATAACACTTTTTGTTTTTAATGATACTACACTTGAGGGAATTCTACGCACTTTGGATGACAGTTATTAGAAAGCAAAGGATCTTGAAAAGTGGTCTGAAATCAGGAAAATGAAATGCATTAAAGATAGATGCAAAAGACTATGAGTCATTGGCAGATCGCACATAACATAAATCAACAAGGGAATGGTTGTGGTGGGAAGGCAAATGTGATTCCTGGTTGCATTGAAGGGAACGTGGCATGGAGGCAATGAAGTTGCCATTTTTGTTCTTGGTGGAATTGGGGAAAACACAGCTGAAGTACTGTATCCAATTTGGGATTTTAGGGTTCGTGTAGATACTTAAGAGAGAAGATAAGACACTTAAAGTACAGCATGAAGGAAAATTTTAATTCAGAGAGAAAAATGTGAAGAAACAGATTTTTATTCTATAGCTGAAGCTATCAGAAGATTAGGTAGACTGAGCATTGTAACTGTGTCAGAAAGGACCTGCAGGAAGCAACCAAGATGATGTGTACATACTTGTTTGGTGTAGCCTGTTCTGAGCTCATTGAAGCTACTGCAGTGTTATTTTGTATTGACTGAACTGTGGATGTATCCAGCTTCAGTTACAAGTTTGGATGACTGAGCTAATGAGTTCAACTCCAGAGGAGCTTGGTGATGGGCTAAGTATTGTCCATACTGCTATGTTTAACTCTACTTACCCAATTTGTCTGGAAAACACTCTCCTCTCCTCTTCTTCCTTCGCTTCACGTATCTACAGGGCTAAGAAAACTTTCAGCAGCTCAGTTTGTCCTTTCAGTTTTTAGGTGGAGGCCACTCCGTTTCCCTTTTGACTCAAGTATCTAGCCACAGCTGATGTATATCTTCTGAAAAAGAAATGCTAACTGATTTTAGTGGGGTTTGTCTCTTCTGCAGTCCAACCAAAACCAAGGAGTCTCTCTATTAGCATACCATGTACGGTACTGCTGCTGTGTCCTCTTGACTTGTAGGCTTCTCTTGGCTCCAATAGACACATTATGTATCCCAGCTGCATTAAACTTGCACTTTACATAAAAGTTTAATAGTTACATTGTAACTTTCAAATGTATGATACTGGCTATCAATAAATCCCATTCAGGATAAATAGGATTACCATTACATGTTTACACTTGGAAGCATTTGTAATTCCAGATGAGATAGAACCATAATCTGTCTGCAGATGTCAGGAAAAAGATGATTGTTGGTGCTTTAGAGTAGTTCCGCTTCTTTTTGGGGGTAGATGAGATTAGATTTCAGTATCAAAACCCACCTATTGCGGGGGGGGGGTGGGGGGGAGAACACGACGCACCCAATTTTTGGGATGTTTTGTTACTTTGACTTCTCCTGGATGTTTTTGGTACATCCCAGAAGCCAAGTGTGATTCCTAGTACAGGTATTCAAGGCCTTTGTCCAATAATGTCTGTTCTACCTGACTGCTCTATTTAAAAGTATCCAAAATGGATGCAGACATATACAGAATTGTTTTACTAGCTTTGAGTGAGCCCTAAAGCTGTTGGTGAGGATGTAGGAATTGTAGTCCATTTTTATATGAACAGACCTTATCTTTGGTCGCTTTTCTTAGAAAGTAAGTGGCAAATGTCACTTTTGGACTAAGGTGATAGTTAAAATTGAGTGTGCTGTTCTGTTCAAATTCTGATGCAGATAAATGATTCTGCTTGCAATAAGTACTATATATACACATATATATATTAAAGAATTACATCACATAATAGGGTGATTGGAATCTGGGAAAATTGATGCTTAATTGAACTCGGGATTACATGTAAGCTTTTAAGTTCTAGAATCCGTGAAGGGTACTTTCCATCTTTTTTACTTTCCTTAGACTTTGGCACATTGCTTATCTCTTTTCAGAGAAGATTTGAGACTATGATCACCTTGTAGAATTCTGGTACTTTAATAAATTATTTTAGTTGTGATTATAGTCCTGCAAGTTTTTTAAAAAAAAAAATGTTATACTTTGTCATGAATCACATCAGACTAATGGACCAGAGAGACAAAACATAATTCAAATGCTATTACTGTTAACTGGCAAAATCAGATTTTAGTGATCTCAATTTAAAAGAACATTTCATATATTTGGCAAAACTTGGAGTGTTTAAGAGAAGAGCAATCTACTGTGAATGTAAAGACATTCAATAAGGAGGTTTGGCACAGGATATGTAATCTTTAATCTCTCAGTTGGGAGTTAGATACAAGGAGTGGGAAGGTAGTTGATTCTAGAAATCCAACTCAGCTCTAAATGTGGATAAAAAGACTGTTTGAGTGGATGCTTTTGTGCAGGTCATCTTGAATTTGTCATAGTTATCTTCATCGTAATTAATAGGTCATTGAAGATCTATGTATGCACAGTCAAGATACCTATTTGAAGGTGTTCACGTAAGAAATACTTGTTGGATTTTAATAAGTTCTGAAAATTAATGATTAAAAGAGGTTTAGTTATGAAATTGAATGGCTTTTTAAATTTTTAATGGATTTCTTTGTTCAGCTTAAATTGCAACAGTAGTGTTAGTCATTATCACATATGGGTCTAACCCCAAAGAGTTTAGCCATCCGTTGGAGTGTTTATCATAGATTACGCTATAATAGTTGATTTTACCTATTCACTGTAGCGTGAACTTTTTGCAAGCTGTGATATTTCAGGTAGCTCATAGGTTACTATTACGAGCTGTGTGTAACTTTTCTTTCCATGGTCTTGTAAGGAAGCATTGTTCTCTTAACTGTTTCAGTTTCATGAATCAGAATGGGTTTGATTAACCATCGTCCAATTTACTATGGCTTTTTTTTCTTGGTTGCTAGTATACTTTCTAAATGGCACATGGCCCCTCTTATAGACTCTTTTTGATTCCCCAGGGCAACAGTTAAAAACAACCAAGGACTTGCATATTGTGCAGAGGAGAGAAATACGGAAATTAGGCACTCACCATGGACGGATGCAGTGTTGTACTGAGAATCAAACTGATTCTCTGCCTAGTTTTTAATTAAAACCACTATGTTAATTCAAAAAGGGAATTTTGGGCCTAAGGGGGTTGACCATGCCCTTTTAAAGAGCTTAAGTGCTCTTCCTTGCTATAGTTTTATTTCCATTTAATGGCAGTTGCAGACTTCTGTTATCAGGAAAATAATTATAAACGTAGTATTGGAGGTGTATAATATATGTGTGTGTATATGCATGTCTTTGAGTATATATGTGTACCTGCCGTGTGTGTTTATGCACACATATGTATTTCCTTGCACACGTGTGAATTAGGTTTTTCAAGAGCGTTGAAGTAATTGGAGACCATTGTGCTATATTACACCTTAGTCAGTGGTATTAACTGAGCTATTGGAGTACCTGAAGTAACTTTAATCTCCTTCATTGATATTAAAAAGTTTTTCATATCTTTCTGTATTCTTCTTGTCTTCCTTTGTAGAGTCTGTGCATAAAACTATTTCTTGTTTAGATACTCTTTCAGTTCTTTGTCACTGGCCTTCTCAAATTCTGTAGTACACTTATGAAACAAAGGTGTCAACCATGTTTCTTAATGTCAGAATTAACCTCATTCTTTATCCTTCTCTCCAGAAAAGGAAAATTGTGGTATTTGCAGTTGAGCATCTGTAGTTCACAGTGCTGATGTTTCCATGTGTGATATCAGACTGCACAGAAAATTACATGTGTGCTGCTGTGTGAAGGAGGCAAGGGTTTTTGAGGAGATAATTGCTATACCTTTTCTTGACCTTTAAAATATGCTTTCTCTTGATGTAACTTCAACTGAAATTTGTATTTGTTTGAAGTTGACAAAGAAAGATGTTCAGGAGTAATTTCCTTTTAAGAAAATACAAATAGTGCAATTTACCACCGTGAGAAACTGGAATAACTAGGTATTGCATAATCACAAGTGTAGAGTTTTAAAAAGGCTTTATGAAGTATTTTACCTTAATACTGATCTTTGAACTTGAAGTCATGGCATGAAGTTTAACATGAGCGACAGCAACATCCTGACCAATTATCCAAATTATCCAGACATCCCAAAATGTTCAGAACACAACACACAGAGTCTGTGGATTAAGAGGTTAATTCCTGGAACATCAAAAGAAGTGCATGATAATAAAAACAAATAGTACAAAAATTTGAGGTAACTTCCTTGCTTAATTAATTAGGTAGACCAGGTGGAAGCGAAGAGGCCAGAGCTGGTGCTCGGAATGTCTATAAAGCTGAGCAACATGACAGCACAATGGAGGAGGAACAAAGATTTTTTTAATATACTTCTATCCTGTGTCACAGTTTGAAATTGTCCTGGTTTATGTCCCTTTTGGCAAACTTACATAAAAGTGACCCTGTACTGTATTTTATGACCAGATGACTTTTTTTCCCAGTGGCTAATTTGTATCAGACCCCCATCTTAAGGAGACACAGAAATGAGTAGGAAGTCCAAGCCGGTTTGTCTCAATGAGCTTTCATTGCATGCTTTCATTATTTTTGCTCGTTTTTGCCACTGATCATCCATAAATTGTTGGAAATGAGTGATTAAGGAAGTGCTGCTTAGTGTTAGTGGCACATGCACATTCTTGGTATGTTTTTTGTGGGTGAGAGGAAATCGCGTACTGCACAAACAAAAAGGAAAACTCCTGCTGAGAACCTTTCAAGGGAATTTAACTTGCATAATGTTTTGATCTTGGTGTTTATTACAGAAAATAAGAGTAATATTTCACCAGCTATTGTTATGTGTCAGCTAGTCTCTCCATCTGCTTGCCTTTCCTTGATACCTCTTCCCAAATTCTCATTGAGTTTATTTTAATAAAAACACCACTTAAAAATGTAGCAGTTTATTCATACGCTTAAGGCAGGTGAGATGGGCCAGTGTTCAGAACAGTTTATTGCATAGTGCTTGCTACTGTATAAAGATTTGGCTGTCATGACTGCAAAGTCCTGCCTGTGTTGCAGCTTAGCCCATGCAAGTAAAACGTGGTGTGTAGGTTCCCTTCCAAATAGTGGTTTCTGCTGTTAAAGGCAGATTTCTTCCCTTCCCCTCTTTTATTGGAGCATGGCTTTTAAAAATGTGTTTTGTAAATAAAATTGCTTCCTTGGGGAGGGAGTGAAAAGTTGAAGCTTTTGCAAAAATAGTTACCAGCATTTTTTGAAACTGCTTTTTTTGCTGTAAAGGTAAGCTGTTGTTAACTTGCTGAGCAGCCGCAATGTGTACATCTTCCATCTCTTCAATATTTGAGTTGATTTGATATACTCTATATTTGTTAGTAGCAATGACTTTTGTTAGTCATATTACTATATAACAAGACTGAACTAAGCTTAAGTTTCTAATGTGGTGTGTTGCAGCGCATTGTATTTGCAAATTCTAAGTAACTAAAGATAGTAATAAACATAATTGAAAAGTAAAGCTGCTGTTTTTTCTTCTCGTGATGGATATGGAAGTTTTAATTTCTGTATTTCTGCATGTAGAAAAGCTGTACTCCCCAGTTTTGCTGTGTGTACCAGTAGAACTCTGGTACAATTATAGGCATAGAGCACTGTAAAATACATTTTCAGTCTGTGATGAAGTCAATGTAGGAAGTATGTTCAAAGTTAATTTTGAAGTATTTACTTTTAGAAAATTTTGCTGATCTTAAGCAGTATTCCATGGAAAGCAATTGTTCCTGTAACACAAAATACTGGGGAAAGTGGCTTGGAAATCCTTTCCAGTCTGAGACTATCTCTAATTAAAACCAGTCAATTTTGTAAATTTGCCTCGATTTTTCTGGAGAAGTGATTTGGAGAGTGCAAGAGTCTTGAACCTTGTTTGGAAACAGCACTTGACTTTGTTTTGTGCTTGCATGTAGCTCTGACTGCAGTACCCACAGGCCACTATGTGTAAGGGCTCACCAAATAGTCTTGAGGCAGCCTGTTAACAGTGTATGTTTATTTGGCATTTAAGCTCATGTTTGTCTATAAAGTCATTCAGCATGAACTGAGACTTTAGTGCTCTGATCTCCATGAAATGTTTACTAGTATGTAACTGAATTATTGTACATTATATTACAACCCATTTACTCATTCCATTAGTAATACCAGAGACAAAAGTTGTTTAATCAGTCACATCAAAGGCAGCTGTTTGATTTTTGTATTTTGGACATAAACTAACATCTTAAGTTCAGATATGAAGTCCAGTTCTTTAAACCGGAGTCATTTAAAATGACACCACTTAAAATTTATTACTTTTTTGTTGTTGTTTAGAAGCAGATCCTGATTATTCTGGGATTCTGATTTGGCAAGTAGCTTGATCAGGATTTTTCCTCCTCTCTGTTAAAATAAAAGCATACTAACTGACAGTTATACAAACCCATAACATAATCTGTAAGGTGTAAGGTGGATAGTTAAGGACTATATTTAATGGTAAATCTTGCATTAAAAATGGTGCATATCTTGACTCTTCATATGCTTCCTGCTTCTGCTGAAGTCTCAGAAGTGGCATGTACACAGCTAAATGTAGAGTGTGTTTATAATTGTACCATAGGGGACAGGCACATCTAATACTAAATTTGAGAAGAGCTTATAAAATGGCAGGAAATGGAAGATGAGAAGGTTTAGCATACTTGTTAGCATGTCACATTGACAAGTGCCTATCCTAAACTCTGAAAACATGTTAAAATTATAGCTTTATACTACTAGGTCCTTTATTTGCAGTTCTGTGGAGGAAAAAAAAATTCTTACCTTAGAGGTATATTTCAACAAATTAGTCTGAAAAGAGTTATGTGAGCTGTATGGCCTGCTTTTGAGGACCTGTGATTGGAATATGTAACTGTGCTGTAAATTAGTATGAGATGAAAATACCTTTGTCTGTAAAAGTATTGCAGGGATGTCTTTTTCTGTCCTTTCATGATGACTGTAAGACAAAGTTAATTGACAGTAAGAACATGGAAATTACTACAAGTAGGTCAAGAAGAGGTTGGGAATGTTGGTTGTATTAATTTTTGTATTACAAAGCCTAGACTTCAGCATGCGTAATTTTTTTTTTTCTGGTGTTTGTATTTAGACATTTAGGAACAAAGGCTGTGCAGGACAGGTAAGTAACACCCATGTATTCTTCAACTTAGGGCCACGTCACGTTTCAATGAGACCAAGATAGAAAGAAATTCAAGAATCAATGGCTAGGAGAGAGAAACTTGTGACTGTTGAGGAATAATGGCTTAAAGTGAATTTGTGTTCAAAATCAAAAACATTTTATAAGGTTTTATAAGACATCTTGCTTAAGTCAGTTGGGGACATCATATACAAAATCTGTCCTTTTTATTTTACCATAAGGAGATGTATGTTTTGTTGAATATATGCAACAGTCCTGTATCTGGGGACAGCTGAGGGGGAAATAAGTGGATGTCGGTTGTTGCACACATTGGATCAAGATGTGATGAGATGTGATCTGTGCTCCGTTTCATTGAAGTAGTTAAATGTCAGTTGGTTGCTTCCATAAATTAGAAGGTACTTCTGTTAGAGAGGCCTTAGTATAAGTTACAAAAAAAATAGGCTAACAGGAGATAAGCTAATGGTATAGTTTATTTGGCATAGCTTTTGTGCACTACCTGCCTCGCTGTGACTTCATTAGCTCATCAGTGATTCAGCCGTTCTGCAGTAGTTTATGGGGTTGAGATTATAATTACTTTTTTTTGAGCAACTCTTTAATATAGATAGAAAAGCAAAGCGTGTCAGGGTAGTAGTCTGTGTTCTTGCAACATTGTCATGTATTTGAGCTATGGAAATTAGTAGAGTAACAAGATGAAACAAGGATTGTTAGTAATACTGAGGTAAAAATACTGTGCAAAGAAAATCCCAAACACGCTTAGTGTTATTTCAAAATGTGGTTTTCTGACCATTACTTCTCTAGCATACTGTGAGAAACTGTGTTAGATGACTGATGCATTATGAGTAGGTAAAGTCATCTGTAAAACTAATTAGTTTCAGAAGCTAGCACTGGAGCATTAGTTATTCCACCTCATCTGAGCCAGGAATGAAATGCATTGCTGAACTTTTGTGCTTTCCCCACTCCTACGTCGTTCTGAACTTGTACATTTCTGCTGTATTTAGCATGCTTATGTTGTGTGGAATTTCCATAGTTCTTTGCTAAAAGCTTTAACATGTAGCTGGAAGCCTGCAAATGGAATAAGATGTGAATATTCTTCTCTGCTGCTCTCTTAGTGAATAAATGGAGTGGGTTTTATTATGTCAGTTTTTATTTATAGGATAACTTATAGAGTTCTGCATGAGTAAAAATTGACATGCTAAATACTTCTACTACTTGTAAAGTATACAGGTGGTACAGCTACCAATACTAAGCTTGAATCTCTTCATTTAGCGTTGATGTAAACTGAAGCACTGGGTTCTAAAATACTTTTTTTCTGAGATACTTTTTTTGGTAGGCAGAAATGACTAATTTTCAAATTTTTTTTGGATGGAGCATTCTTAATGCCCTCTATTAGACCCTTCTGTTTGTGGTAGATGATAGCTGTATATCTAAAAACCCTGAGATGTATTTCTTCATTTTTTTTATGATCAGTTTCTAATAAAATTAATATAATTATTTTATTTAAACTAGAAAGTTCTGCCATCCTTTGGGAAGGCAGTATTCACACATGCAGGATCCCTGAAATGGCTGTGATTCAGGGGATCTGGAAGCCCTCTCTTAGTCAATGGAAAAAGGCAGATGCCTTTAAGAATTTGGCATGTCTGAGAGGCTTCAAGAAGGCAATGTGAACCTCTTCCCATCTCAGTATTTGGGTTTCTTTTATTAAATGGTAAGAAACATTAAATTGATCTGCTGCTGTTTTTATTTCAGCATGGTAATTTGTTTTATAAAAAAGACTGTTTTATGCATGAGGAATACTTTATTAAGATGTGAATATTTTAACGTTAGTCTGTGTTTTCATTTGAGTCTTCATTGACATCAAATAGTGACCTTTCAGGACAAGCAAAAACATTGTATCTACTTTAAGTCTCTTTATGCACTTTTACTTTACATAAAAATAAAAAAAAATTACAGATGTAATAGAAATGCTATTTTAATTCACAGAGAAAAATTATATGGCAATTTTATATTGATAGTGGCAAGTTTTAATATAAATTTTTTATCATAGAAAGGCGTGAAACAATTTTCTAATAGGCTTCCTTTTATTAAATGAGGCTTTTGCTTCCCACTCTAAAAACAATGTTGTTTTCCATTAATACTGATAACCAGAAATATGATATTTAGACCTTTAGTCGGTATTACTTGTTTAGTATTACTAGAAATACTCCACAGTAAGGATTGCTCTATATTAAGAATTACTTATTCCGAACTGACAATGCAAGGAAGGAAGGAATTAATGCATCTGTAATGAGGATTTATAAGGCAGTCAATAACTTTATTTACAAATGAGGGAAGGAAGGAAGGAAAACCAATGAGTTTATCTCCCATCCTTGGCCATTTTCTTTTCTATTTTTTTTTATTTCTTTCCTTTTTTTTGTGTAGCATTTTGAAGGATTTCCCAGTTTATTAAAAGGAGCTTCCAGCAGTCTGGTGCTTTGGCCAATTCCTAGAAGTGTGCTTTCTTCCTGATCTTATTCACCCTTGCAGGGGGTTAATAATAGACATTGACACCAAAAAACCTTCAGGTTTCTCTTTATTTTAAAACCTTAATAGTGACCTGTGCACTTCTACGTGTCACTTGCTTTTGGGAACTGTCTTCATGGTTTCTTTCTGCCAGAAACACAATCACAAATTCCAAGTCTTTCTCTATACTGATGCGTTACTTATCTTAATCCTCTGCCAAGCTACAAAGAAGTCGGAAAATATCTATTTATCTTCCTATCACTCCAGTCTAGCAGGAAAGATTCTTTCTGATCCAAAAGTAAATGATTGGAGGGGAGACTCATAGTGTTGGAAATCCCACAGCTCCCATGTTGTTGTTGCAGGTGGCTTTGGAAAGTCTGGGAAACTTGGTAGGTCGAGGGAGTGGAGCAATTAAGAGCTAATTAGTGAGGGCTGGGCTGGCAGATGGAACAACAGCAGAACCTTGTGAGGGAAAGGGGTAGCACTGGGACAGTCATCATTCTACTGTGTGTATCCTCTCATTTCTTACTTCTCCCCAAAAGGTTTGGGTTCTATGCTTTTGCTATAGTTACAAGAGATCTGCATCTGTCCTTTTTAATAAGAGCTTAGACGTAATCCTGGGGGTGCTTTTTGTGTGTGTGTATGTGTGGGTTTTTTGCCCTTTTTTTTTGGTGTGGTTTTTTTTTTTCAATAGTTTCCTCTGCAAAGGAGGGGAGGGCAGGCTACAGCAGGGTAGTCACATACATCTGACAGCTGTAGGCTGTAATTATTTTATTCCAGCTAGTAGGTGTTTGCATTTTCTCTGTCTAGCTTTTTCTCATTTTAAGAAATTCTTACGTCTTCTGTTATAAAATTTGGAGGGAATGTTTTTCTAATATACTATTTCTATGTTAAATATTCAAGAAAGGTACCTAGATGTGAAAGTGCCAGGTGTATGCTCTTTCCTTAAGTAATTTGAATCCATGTGTTTGAAACAATGCCTTAACTGCTACGCAATAAATGAATCTCACATTATCATTTTCATTGGAGTCCATCTTGTATTGGGTAATTAACAATAAGTTCTTTCTCAGTTTTTTTCCTGGAATATATTTATCCCAATCGTGAGGATGCAAGTCTGCAAGGAGTCCATCTTGGTTCTTAGGTTATTTCAGTGAGTTATTTGCATGCAGTGATGTCAACAGGAAAGTTTGATGGATATGGACCCCAAAATACATTTTCATGCTGTGGTTTGGATGCTCTGCTGGGACACTGGAGAAGAGGGCCTAAGTTTTCTTTGGCAGAGGAGTCACTCCAGTGGGTGTACTGCATCCTGGATAAATGTCCTCTTCACGAGTCTACTAAATAAAAACATCTTTTTTCGACCTCTAGTTGAGTGATTTTGGTCCTTCATTTCCAGCTTGGCAGGCATAGCTCTAATGCTTATTGGTACATGTCTTTAGCCAGTACCCAAAGAATTCATCATATTTTTTTCCATCAAGTTCCTTTTAACTTTAATTTTGTTTTTCTCTCTCCAGTTCTTAGTTTCTCTTCTGAAATTTTTGGATTTTTGTTACTTATACTGTGTAACTATTAAATTCTATACAGTGAAATGATTTCAGCTGCCACCTCTTGCTCCATTGACAGAATGGTAACCACCATGAAATCATGTGGAAAAAGATACCTACACAAAAATCAGCTGGAAGTTGGGAGTGTTTTGTGACTATGAATTTAAGATTTGTATTGTGTGGAAAAAAAATATAAACTTCAAAATACACTCATCATGTTGTGATGAAAAGTGTTCATTTTAGTCTTAACCCCACAGGCTGGAAAGATTCTGTGAGGGAAGAGGTGGTGTGGGAGAAGACACAGTCAGCACTGGTTACAGTCTGGTTCTTGCATGGGCAAGGAAACTTTTTTCCTGATTGCTTGAATCGGATGCCTGAATATATTATTTTTTGACTAAAGTTTTTGAGCTCCCTCTGTGAGGGTTCTGAGTCACTGGCTTCTACATTTTTAAAATGAACTGAGTTTTCCTAAAACTACAGCTTCCATTTTTGACCTAGTAATTTGTGGTAGTCCCCTAAGGTAATGACCCCTTGTCTAAATATCAGTGTGCTAAATGTAGTATGTGTCTCCATGTTACCTGATGAAAAATGGGCCTCCTTTACTTACTCAAAAAATTGTTTCTGCACTGCTTTGAATAGGTCAGAACAAAGATTGCTCAAGGTATGGTTTCTAACCATAGAAATGGTTAGAATGCTTGAAGCTCATCTCTTCACAAATGCTCTCAAACTGAGAAAGAGGGGGTATCGTATGCTAAAAATGTAATTGATGTGGATCTGTAACATCCCCAACCTCATACCTGCTGTAATTCTTGTTCTTTTTTTAGTGCCTCCATTTCTTTTCTGCAGATGTTAGCAGGCGTGTTTGTTGCAGTCAGCCTCTCACTGAACAAATCTTAAGGTTACTAAGACTCCTTTTTGTCACGTGAAAACAATGGGCTTCATGTGTACTTTAAATGTGCCATGATTGCAGAAATGTTTCCCAGGCTTTCCCCATGGGTCAGGGCATGGTGTAAAAAATAATGTTTACCTACCTTGCAAGAGGTCAAGATGTCCAAGCAGAACTGTGTTCAAATATTCAGCACCATAGAAACTTTGTTAGGACTCTCTGGTTTTGTGTGTAACGTGTTGTAATTTTTACTTCATTGATAATAGGTTTTTTGGATTTTTTTTTCTGCACAACTTGCAACCAAATTAAAATGTAGAATTAACCAAAATTAACAGAAGCCATACCATGTTGTACACTGATGTAGTTCCAAAAATGTCCATCTTATAGGAGCTAATAATGTGTTCATCAAAATCACTATAGCCAGGTAACGTTCCAGAAAAGAAATGCTTTTTCTTGAGGTAGGGGTGGGACTGTAGGTCTTTGGTTTTACCAGGAGTTTTATCTCTTACAGAAAGAGAAAATAACATGTTGGAAGTTTTTCTACTCCTTCATCACTGTTAAAACACAAGAACTCTTGGTAAATATTATCTGTACATATAAGTTGAAATCCTGATAACCTTAGAAAGCATTAAAAATTATGCTTAAATTGCTGGGAAATAATATTTGTGTTCCTAATCACAACTGGCAGAGCAAAAATTGGGACAAAAATGGCTTGATTGCTTTCATTTGTGTAATCATTCTTTCCCAAAAAGTAACAACTTGTGAGCTTCTGGCACAAGGTTGTGTCACTGCTTGGAAGATAAGCATATTGTCCACTGTTTCCTGGATATATGGTGCATGTTTTACCTTAGCTTTGCAAGAAGGTAAACTCGTCAGAGATTTCCTTTTAAGCCTTTCCAGATTTCGCATGTGACTCTTAATGGAGAGAGGAGCAGTCAGCAGGTTTCTTGCCTGTGCACTGACTTGAGTCATTTATTTAGTCAGAAAAGATCCCTGTGCTAACTGCTAGTTACGCAAAACACCTGAAATGTTGTGGACATCCAGTGTGCAGAGCAAGGCCTTCACTCCTTACCTATGCTAGCTTAATGGCAAAGGATGTTGTGTTGTTACCTTTATATCATTCAAAATAGTTACAGAATTGCAAATGGGGAAAAAAGCCCAACACGTCTTACTGTTTCCATTATCAAGAAATGTCCGTTTTCCTTGTTGAAAAGCTGTAAGAAACTATCACCAAACACGTGTTCTCTTTTAGAGTAAAAACCAGCCTCTAGGTGTTATGTGTGAACGCACATAGTGGGAAAAGTCTTAATGTGTTGCAGTTGGCATGATAGTCATCCTGCTTTAACACAAGTGTACAGGGTAGGAGAAATGGTGTCCTTAGCAATTACACTTTTTGACTTACTTGTATGACGTCCATCATCCCTTCAGGACTGTTGTGGCCATTTGTACTTCATTGGGCTTTTCAGCCGAAGAATTACCTTTGTTTTGGCCATGTGCTGGTTTTTAATATGTTTTGGATATTTATCATCCAGGATGACTTATCTGTGTTAATCATAATAAGAAATATGGTAAGACTTTGATGCCTTCCAGAGTAGCAAAATTTGTCAGAACACTTCTAGAATAATTAAAACCTGTCTTGCTAAAATTAGGCTTTTCTGGAAACATGAACCCTTAGGCCTGCTGCTCCAGGCAGCTTAAGTAGCTCAGGATTAAACAATATAAAAACTTCTTCTGAATGTCTCAGCAATAAAATTTTCAAGAAGTAGTCTGAGAGTCGGATATCTCCAAGGCTGTACAAACCACAAGATCCTTAGAATGTGTTTGTAGGACAGCTTTTATTTGTAGGCATGCCTTGAGAGCTTCAAATGCTCTTTTTGTTCATCTTTTATTTTTCTGGGTTTTTTCCTCCCTTATTAGTGTACAGAGAAGATGACAGATATTACTAGGCTTCTGGCGAGTTCCAGGCTGCTGGGATTGATGTGTTAAACATCTTTCCTTCAAAAAAAAAAAAATTCATCTGGTTAAGTGGTCATGTTAAAGAACTAGGTGGCTTTTGAAAATGTGCTGTGAGTAAAAATGTAGGTGAGCTGTTGAGTCTAAACTGTGAAACTTTGCAGTTTAGAAAAAAAGGGGGGGAGGTTAGAGGGTATAATCTGCCAGTCTTTTTTCCCAATTTTCTTGATAAACAGTTGGTTTACAATTAATTGTAATTTCTATCAGATTATAGTAATTAGATTCCAAAAGTTTTTGTCGACCATATTTTTAATCCTCCACAAGAGACTCCTTATATGTGTCAAGTTGGCCTCTGATGCCAAGCTTCTGCTTCCCTGACAATGGGGAACCACGCAGGTAATTCACTTTCAGAAGTCCGTTTTGCCTTATGGATAATCTGAAACTCACTTGAAGAGATTGCAAGCTGTTGGATGTGTTTTGTTTTCCTGTTTAGCAGTTACCAAAGATTGTCTTACGTGCTTGTAGTGCCGGAAGCAATGACAGTTGATGTTTTGTTCTAGATGCCTTCATGGAAAAAGACTTTAAAATTGGGCTACTAAAACTAAAGTTGCTGTCCAGCAAGAGAAGTGCCACCTTCCTTCAAATTGTGGATCATGCTTCTCAAAGGATGGCCCTAACTGAGTCCATCCTGGGAACAACTTTCCTCTCATTTTTGGACCTACAGAGAAATTTATGTATGAATTGAAGACCAAAGATCAGGTGGTGGTTCTTCTCAACACTTCTACCTTTCTTTTAGCTCACGTTATTGCCGTCCCTTTCCCTTTTGCTCTCTCTGTTTCACTTCCATTTCATCTCTTCTTTTTCATAAGTGTTTTATGCCTTCCCTCTTCTCTGCATACCCCTGGGGAACAGGAGCAACACCAACACCTACAAAAGCAAGGATGCTTTCTGAGCCCCTTCTCTACAATAAAAAAATCTGTTCAGGTCATCCTTGGTTTTTTTTGAGATCTTCAGGGAGTGTCTGAAGAAGTAACCATGGTCTACAGTGCTTCATCCATTTCCTTTGAGGACTATGTGTCCTGGTTACAGATTCAGATTTTCTAATCTTCCTGACTGGCAAATAATCTTTCTAATCCCAGGCTTTATTCTAGGTAAGTTTTTTTTAAAAGGAATAAATATATTTTTTTTCCTAGGTCCTCCTACTTCCTTTACTTCTTTCCCATTCCTCTCTCCTTGTGCACACAAATGTAAGCTGAATTCACAGCAGTATTCTTAATGTATAGCAGTGAAAGTATGAAAAACCACCACCTTAACATGTATTTCCATTCCCCATTTAATTTTATAACTTCAAGCTCAATTACATTTTGTGTAGTTTATGATTTTCTTTTTGATATCTGGTATTTGTAGAACTGTAAAAAAGATTTTAAAATCTTGGTGTGTGGGTTTTTTTTGTTACCTTTCCAGCTTAACCAGCATCCCAGCAGTAATTGGCCAAGAGAAAGTAAGGGATTTGACCTCCTTAAAATTGACATGCTAATAGAAGTACTGCAGGGGTCAGCTTGTCTTACTGAAAATAAAGCAAGTGTATTGCCTGAGCTCACTCTTCTTGATTAGAATTGTCTTATCACCGTATTTAAAACAACACAATTTAGCCTGAGGTGGAGGGGAACATTTTAAATTATTTCTAAAGGCTATGGTTTTGTCCATCTCCTAAGTCTACAGCATGGGAGCATTTTTTAAGGCTGTGTAGTTAGTGCTGTACTGAAATCTGAGTTTAATATTTTAATTGATAGTGATATCAAGGTTATTCTCCTTATGCCCCCCTTAATAAGCTGTATAGACATTTATAATGTGTTTCAGTCTGCATCTTACACTTGAATTCTTTAAATACTAGAACATAGCATAGATGCAAACCAGTCTTTTTTTCCTCACTGTGTCAATATCCTGGAGGTATCCTTCTGATGCTTTACTGCGCAATCCATGCTTGGTTTGGAGATAAATCCCTCCTCCCCTAAAACAGGTTGAACTGCAGGTGGAATTGCATTAAAATAATTCATAAGACAGTGAATTAATTGTGGTATAAGCATTCTGTTTGTAATGAAGGACATCTTAAGAATGAAGTAGTATGTGTGTTAACCAAATGCAGGTTTGAAAGGTGAGATCTAGAACAACTTTCTGGAAAACCTCATGCAAGCTGGTTGGTTGTATAGTGTTTACTTTCTTTGTTTTTACCTGTCAGAACCATTGGGAAAAGACTAGATGAAGATTTGGACAACTTAATTTTCCTTTTTGAATACCAAGTATTCAAAATACCAAGTATTTTCCCATTCCTCTTTCTTATAGTCAGTTTAGTTTCCATAGGAATGTTAAGCAGTGATCATAGGAGCTCATGAGGCAATTTCTCCTGATTGAACAATCGAACTGGAAAACTGGTGTAAAAGGTGACTATTCTGCCCTTCTTCCCTTACCTGCCCCGTACGTGTACATACATATGCATGTGCACACACGCTTGCTGGGCAGGTCACCTCCTTAATTTGTGTGGTAAAGGTTTCCTTTGTTTCCCGTTGCACACTGACGATGAGGAATCAACTCTCCAATTGATTCAATTGCAGCCACTTTTTTGACACTACGATTTAGTGCTGAATGTCTGTTTTTCCTTGCTTAGGTAGAATGCTAATTTGAAGTAGTCCTGTGTACCTACACTGGACTGTTTTTTCATATTGTACTCATTTGTTAATTCTGTACTCAAGACAGATACGATGGTATAGACTGAAGATGAACAATAAATTGTAGTCTTACAAGCTGATTTGAAATCTCCGGTTTTATATAGGATTGTTGCTGTTTTTGAAAATGGCAGACTAATGCTCCTTTTCACACAAAAAAAATGTGAGGAGTAAATGGATTCAAAAAGTGCAATAAGTATGTGAAATAGAAGTGGCAGTATCTTCGGTGCCATGAAGATATACTGTGACATTTGGTTCATCTAAGAAATCTGAGTAATACAATGGGGCTGTGGGAGAGAAGTGAGATGACTCAGAAGAAATGTTAAGCCAAACTCAGAATGTCAGTGAAGAGGTCTTTGCTCAGAAAAAAAAAATATTCAGTGTTGAATTTCAAGGTTTATCTGCATAGTTTTGCTTTCATTGAAATAAAATGAAGTGTTGCTTGTATTTACCTGTTTTTTCCTCTCTGTTCTCAAAATCAGGAGTATAGATTTTTTGCCCAGCTCTTAAATTAGTGATGTTACTAATGATAATGTTCAAGCTTTAAATTTTTCACCTGAACAAACAAAATTACTTTCAGCAAAAATAAGAAGTAGTAAGGGTGTCTAAGGCTCACTTCTCACTTCTTATTTTTACTGAGGGTGAGGGTGCCTGAGCCCTGGCACAGGTTGTCCAGGCAGGCTGTAGAATCTTACTCAAAAGTTGCCTGGACACAGTCTTGGGCACCCAGCTGTAGGTGGCCCTGCTTCAGGGGGCGGGTTGGACCAGCTGACCTCCAGAGATCCCTGCAAACCTCAACCGTTCTGTGATTCTCCAGAAGTGTGTGTGTGGGGAAATTCTGTACCTTTCATTCCTTACAAATAGCAGCTATTTGACAGGTACACTAATGTATGTAAGTATGAACTAATGTGCCTGGAACATTAATGTTTTAATAGGGCATAGTCTTATGGGTGCCTCATTGAGATTAAGTATATATGCTTTAAGCATCTTAATATTTTTTTTTAATCCTGGACTGTTACCAGGTATTCATTAGTGCCTATGACAGAATGTTTCTATCTAGTCACTTCACTGGAGTTCTTCAAAATACTACTGTTTTACTATTTTTAAGTGACCATCGGTGTGTGTGTGAATCCTATTGTGTGACTGTGTGTGTGTATGTGTGTGTGCTGTGTAATACAAAAAATTGTTCTGCCCTTCAGTGAACTGCATTCCTGCTTTTCAAACATACATGAGACTGTAGTATTGTTGCTGTGTCACATAGGTGCAGAGATAGGTGTAACTAGTGAGAACAGAACGAGATTGATCCAATTTTCTGAGAATCAAAGGTTATTCAAACTAGCATGGAAACCAACAAATGGGAAAGGCTCATTAGGCAGCTAACTGGCTTTTTCTGGAGTTTGTGCCAATGACACTTGTGGCCACAAGCAGTGGTTACCTCTGAGTATTTGCTGTGGTCACCTCTCTTTTTTTTGAGAGAGAATTTTGCCTGTCTTCAGAGAACACTTGTAAATTTGAAAAAATATTATACATGTTGACTGTCTCCATCACAGTGTATTTCTTGTTTATCTGTTTTGATAATTGTGCTACTCCATTCAAGGGAGGAGGATTTGGTGTTCGGATCGCCATGTAAAATGAAGTATTTTCCAGATTTGTCCAGAAGAATCTGTTGCTGTGAAATTTGAGGTCAGAGAGGCTGAGATTTGTGTGTGTGCCTCATAGTAGGGAAGTAAAGAACCTACTTGCTGTGGCTAAGGCTTTCGGAAGCCCAGAAGGTAGTTTTATATTTTCCTCTGCCTAGGAGAGGAAAGGAGTCTTCAAGGTTTTTGGAAAGCTTGAAGCAGATCTCTGTGCATGCGTCCTTGAACATTTTGTGTTTTCTTCTAATCCTGTGACTTTCTTCTGTTGTAAAGTGAAGGCTCTATGTCAATGCTCAGGACTTAGACTGTAATCTGTTTCCTGGTAACTTATTGCTCAAGTTCAAAACTTTAATATTAAACATATGGCTGTTTAACCTTCAAATACATTTATTTGGCTTAGATGCTCACCTTCAAAATAACTCATGGAAGACTGAAAGCTAGTTTATGAGCACTACAAAAGCAACATTTTAATAACTTAACAACCTCAAAGCCACTTTTATTTTACACAGAGTACATCCTAGGAGTAAATCCATATCCTATCCATACTACCTGTAATTTGAAATTTGGTGTTTGAGATCCTTTATGGAGTTGGATTTAATCTGCCCACTTAAGCCTGAAGGGGAATTTTGTGAAGGTCTCTTTTTGTCTGGTTTTTCCTTTGTGCTACCTTAGCTGTTCTGCAGAGGACGGATGGTGGAGACGAACTGGTGTGCTAGAGGAGATCAGTGCTCATGGTTAGGATGCCTGAGGTCCTCATTCATGGTTGGATGCAGTGGTTATGTAGGGAGCATAATTTTCAGGGTAAATGTCATGCAAAGATTACCCTCTTGTGCTGTGTGTCCTCCCTCAGTGAGAGAGGAGGTGATAAAAGTAGACAAACGATTAAGTAAAATAAACTTTCTGCTTTTAAGACTTTTCAGTAGGATGTGCCCAAGTTGGGTGGACCTGTGTGAGAAAGGAGAGATTGGGTTTGCTTGTGGAGATGTATACTGGCAAATGAACAAAAATAAAAGTAAAGTTGTTACGTGAGCAGCAATCTGATAGTCCCTTAATGGCAAGGATGTCTGAAGAAAGTGTCCCAATAGCTCTATTGCTTGAAATTAGTAAAATTAATGTTAAAAACACCGGCAAAAAACCCCTAAATATGATTTTGTGTATTATTTGATATATTTACATTCGGAAATCTAAAACTCAACTCTCAGAGCGTTGTTACATTTTTAGACTCAAGCAAATGCTATGATATAAGCTTGTAGACCTGTGATTTGCCTGTGTGTTGTAAGCGAGACATACGTGTTCCCTTCAGCGCGGAGCATGCAAAGCTGGGAGGTGGTGGATGCGGCTGCAGCAGCAGCAGTGTGCGGGCAGACCAAGAGCAAGCAGTACTCCGACCGTACACTTGAGGGCTCTGAAGACTGTGAGGAATGGCGCAGAAGCCATTGCAGTTGAAGAATGTATTTTAACTAAATTGGCGCATTGTACCTGCGCAGGGTTTAATGGTTGCTGGGCCATTTGGCTATTTGCCATAATTGGCTTTCCATTCCCTTGATTGGAATCATAGATAAAAATTTGCTAATCCACTTTCTTTGCTGAAAGTATTAGAGAAGTAATCCATCTTTTAAAAATGCTCGAACAAAATCATATGGTATAAAGAATACTTTATGGAATAATGAGATTAATGACAACTGTAAGGCATACACAATTTAAAACGTTTTTCTATGGTTTTAAGGGGAAAAATGCAATCTGGGCACTATAAAACCATAAGTACTTCCTTTTTTATGCACTGCCTTTTAAATGTGCATTACATGTTACGCTTTTGTCTACATGATAAAATGTGAGTATATATTTAGGAAGAAGGATCTGCTATTTATTTGTATTTTTCTTATGTTTGAAAATACCTGATTCAAAGTTTTTTGGCTATGTTCTTTCTTCCCTCTCCTCTCTTCTGCCCACAGGGCATCAGAGCACGTATTTTGGAAACCCTTGTAATGCTTATTCTTCTTGCACTGCTTATCCTTGGAATCGTATGGGTGGCTTCAGCACTCATAGACAATGATGCTGCCAGTATGGAGTCTTTGTATGGTACGGAATTTAAAAAAACACCACACTAGTTTCATTTTAATTATGGAAATGGGTTTTTTCAATCAAACAAATTTTTAGTAAATGCTATGTGAGTACTGCACAGGTTGTGAAGAAGCTGTATTAATTTAGTCAATGCCATTTTTTCTGTTAAATCCGTTTTTAGCATTCTGAGAAGTTCCATGCTCATGTGGACACGAGGTATGTTAAAAACAAGTGACTTAAGTGATAAAAGCTGAAGATATTTTTCACCCTAAAGTACTTGGGGATTTAGTTGCCTGCAGGATTATTAACTGACTAATTCTTAGTTTATACTTGAAAATACAATTGTTCAATGCTGAATGCTTAAGAAAAGAAGTTAATTCAGTTGTGTTTGTGACTTAAGTGGCCTACTAGTAATAAGCTAAGGCTGTGCTCAATATTTTCTTTACAGACCTCTGGGAATTCTACCTCCCGTATTTATATTCCTGTATATCACTGATGGGATGCTTGTTACTTCTGTGTAAGTATTTTCCTGATTATTCAAAAAGATGAATGATTTTATTTTTTTAGAGATTAAAGGAAACTGGTTTTCACTGTGAAAATTAAGGTTGTGAAAGTTAAGAGTGGGGAAAAAAGTGTTTTGGCCTTTTTTTCTCCCATTCTTAAGTTTAAATTTAGAGGTAAATTTGTTAGGTTTGGGTTCTGAAGTTTGTGAACAAATGCTACCTTACACTTCGAGGTTTTGAGGAACTTCAGACCTCACCCAAAATACTTTCAATTTTTAACTTTTTAAAGCAGGTATTTGAAAAATAGGGACTCCATTCTGCAAAGACAAGCACAATTTTTAAATTAAATATCTGCAGGAGGTCAGTAGTATGGAGAGAAAGTTATTTTGGAACACTGAATTTGTCCTATATTCAGTAAATGATCCTCTTTCCTTTTTTAATTGAAAACCTTCCTGTACAGACAGAAGTTGGAATACAACATAATTAGCTTTCATAATCCCAAAACTGATTATCTGGCCAGTCTGGAGGTCAGTTATACGATTGCATGTAAAACAACTGCAGTAAAAACCAGCCTTATACCAACTGGTCCTAGACAGAATTCAGTCATCCATGTTCAGGGGAATAAGAAAGATGGTGGAAGGCTCCAAATCCCACTTAAAATTTCAGCTGCCCTCCGCCCCTGCCCCCCCCCCCCCCCCCAATTCCTAGGAAATTGCTGAGGGGAATACAGAACATCTCCCCTTCTAGATTATCATGATTTCAGCCGTACTTCTGGTTTCATAGGTTTACACCTAACACTTGTAGGGCTGTCATGGGTGGAGAAAGGGTGGGGAATGATGGTTTGAAACTTCTTTAAAAGTAAGCAGATCTGTCTCTGAAAGGTGTTGCTCACAGAGTCTTCGGTGAGTCTCCTTGGGTTCTCTCTATGTGGAGATTCTTTAATCCACTTTAATGGAGGGAGGGGGGAAGTAAAAAAAAAAGTGGTTCTGAATGTCTCATGTAGGCTGTTCAGGAGCATGATTCACAACAGTTGCTGAATGTTTTGATGGGGAAGTTGGCTTACAAACTTCCAACATCTGTCTTGCAGTTTGTTTCAGCAGAGCTGAAAACACAGCATGTGTTCTGGGGCTATTGTATACCAGTCCACCGAAATAATTAGGATTAAATGTCAATTTTTGGAAGAGTTATTTTTAATTTATACAAGCAAATCACTGAAGTTAAAGGCCCTCCAAGCTGTTAGATCTGTGTAGCTGAAAGGGCAGCATACAGCAGTGGGAAAGTGGTGGATGCTGGGGTAAAGCGTCATTAGATCTTCAGGTGGCTTAACTGCTGAAGCAGTGAATGAGTAAGGCTTACTGCAGTGGTGATTTGGAGCATTGCTTCCTCTCTCCTTTCTCCTTTTCTTGCAGGCTTTCTCTGTAGTAAAGGAAGGCTAGCTTAAGTTAGCCTTTTTGAATGCTCTTGCATTTTTCCTGTAATACATAGTAGTCATAGTGAAACACTAGCTAATAAAAATAAATTTGATCCTCACTACAAAATCTTGCTTGCTTCTCCTTTTTTTGACAACACTTTTATTATAATGGAAACTGTAAGTGTATACTCTCCTCCATGCTGTTACAAATTCCTTCCATCTCCTACACACTTCAGAATTTGAAGGCTGTTCTCCCTAAACTATTGATTTTTACAAATAATTTTATATTATCATGGCTTGAGCCTTTCTCTCAACAAACATGTATGCATCATACCTGGGAACTATCACAGGCTACAATCAAAAAGGGCCTATTGTTATTTCATAGAAAAGTAGTTTAAAATCTGGTAGCTGAGCCTACTATCAACTGAAGTTGCAGTACAACTTTCAGAGCAAAGCAGCTTCATGATCTCCTGACCTTACAGCTACGCCCGTGGTAATAGATTAAATGTGCTTGAGATGTTCTCCAGTGGCCAACTAGTGTCATTCCATCCATGATATTGCAGTTTTCAGAAGGTGGCTGTGTATGTATTGCTTCATGGTGATGGTTCCTTGGACTGCATGAACCCCAGAGCTGCACCTGGGAATTGTTTGGGAAAGTGCTAACTGGCCCAGGGCGAATCATGCCAGGGATAGTTCTAGCAATTTCCTGGTGTAGACAATCAAGTCTTAATGCCCAGGAATGTATCCTGGCACTGCTGAATTTACTAGTGTAGACATAGCCTCTGGTGCCGCATGCTTTGAATAAATAATTACTTGAGCAAGTTTAAGATACCTGATTACATGGTGTTCCTTGTTGACAAAAATAATCACAGTTACGCTCTTGGAGGGGGGGAGATGCTTGTCTTGTTCAGAATTCATATGATAGCAATATGTTTTAAAGTTTGTATTGGAGTTTGAAGCTCTCGCGGTTCTCTTCAAAACCGTACTTGGTCATACGTGGAATAGCACAGTGAACATCCAAATGAAAAATTGGTCTTTGACTTATGAATCACTGTTTTGCCTAATCTTTCTTCCTCTGCAGTATGCACGCCAGTGGGACTTTCACGGATGTTTACAGTAATGGGTCAGTTGCTGGTGAAGCCAACAGTAAGTGTTACACAAATCTGTCCCCGTGTGCTATCTGTTAGAAGGTAGAAAGGTATTAGGGTACTTTCTTTCAGAATGGTTGCACTTCTACATAATTCTTTCCTCAGTTCATCAGAGTTTCTATAGTCAATATTTATGTACTTGTTTAAAATTTTTCGTATAGTACAAAAGCCTGTTTTTTTCTGCAGAAAAAGGTTTTTTTTTAATAGTATAGACTTCCTCTGATTTTCCAATTTATATAAATGCTACTAGTATTAATATTTATTGCCAGTATTGCCCGCTGTGTCTGTTTTGCAAACACCTGAAAAGTGGGGGCTTGTTCTGAGTTCAGGAGCAAAGGATACAAGACACAAACTAAGGCTGGATGACAAGAAGGGTACATGGGGATACACTTAAATGGGTGAAATGTAGGTAGTTGGCATCTGTAAGAACTTGTTATATATAGATACTCTACTGTTCTTGTACTGAATGCTGTGAAGGAAGGGAGAAGTTTGTACCATGTGCAAGTGCTCTAGTGACTTTGCTGTCATGTTTCCTAGTTTGTATTTACTAAAATTTGGCTGCACGTAGGTCTTCCATTCCTTTTCATTAGTCAGTTCAACCCTGAAAATACAAAGAAAATATGCAGTGTTTTGCCATCTGTAAGCTTTAAACTCAAAACAGCTGATAGTAAGGTAGACAGACAATTTATTTGGTTTTAGCTTCCAATAGCAATTTATATTTGCCTGAAATATTACCTTATGTGAAAAGTCACTTTTTAATATACTTTTTCAAAATCTGCAGTTATTTTTGTTTAAATTGAGTGTGATCCAATTGATTGATAGGTTGTTAATTTTTTCCCCTGGAAATGATTTGAATGTAGGTCAGATGTACTGTCCCTTCCTCTGTTCTCTTAGTCTCTTTTAGATTGGAACTGAACACAAGAGCTTTAACCTGAAATGAAAACTCAACAGAAAGTTTGCTTACAGTAAAGAAATAGATCTGTAACAGAATGGAATAATCTTCTGTGGAGTTTTTATTTGTATCAGTATTGTAAAGTTGTAGACTATATATTTAAAATATAGGTTACTAGAACAAAACAAACCTGACTAGATCAGTGTAGTCAGAAAAACAAGTGACTCTGATACTCAGTCAGTTCATGTTTCTGTTTCCAAATACAGATCCTTGAAGACCTAGATGAGCAGATGTATATCATCACTTTAGAGGAAGAAGCAATTCAGAGGAGACTTAATGGTATGCTTGTTCTGATACTCCTTCAGATACGGTATTTAGAATAGAGCGGTTCTGGTCATGAGTACTGGTCTCACAGTTACATAGCCTCTTCTCTCAAAATAGAAAATGTCAATGTCTGAGTATGTAACAAGCATTATAGGCTTCGTTTTCATTGCTCACTGTGTTGTTCAAGATTGGCTTGTGTGTGTGTGGTTTGCTTTGTTTTGGTTTTTAACATGTTCATCAGCTCTAATATGTGAATATTCTGAGACTGAGAAAGCAAATGGAGTAGCTGACCAGACCCACCACCCATACTGCAAACCAGTTTGGATTGGCTGTATTTTAGCCTTGTCTGAAGAACAATGAACTTACATTAGCAAGAAGCTCACCGTCCCTCATTATGAGTTTTGTTTTCTGTTTGGAGGTTTTTTCTGTTTCAGTTCATTATTATTTAGAATCCTAGATAATAATTCATTAAACATCAGAGCAGTCTTTTATATTCTGGGAGCTATTTGGTGAATTTAATAATTTTAATAATTTTATTAATGATTACAATGAATAATTGTACAAATGTTTTGGACTTCTTGTATTTAGTATTACAATTTTGCACTTCTTGACAAGGTGTTTTTTGAAGTATTTCAAAAGCAGTATGAAGCTTTGGCTTCTAAGAATAAGAGTATCGCAGCATGGCAGGTAGCAATCATGGAAAATGTATCAATTCCGTAAACCTGGAAATCATATCGTACAAATTCTCTTCTGAATTGCTTTTAACTGTAAGGGTAAGCCATCCATCCACGATTTATACAATTGCTTCAGGTTGCAAAACGAAAGAATATTCAGGTCATGACACGTCCGTTGTTGTGTTGTCTTATGACTTATTTTAGCCTTAATTTTCTTCATTTCCTGCCTTTCTCTCTTCAGTCTTCTGTCATATATCTCAATCTTTTCTTCTTTCAAGTCTCAGTCTCCTTTCGAAGTTGCGTGATCAGGGAAAGTACCTTTGGTAACAGTAGATCATGGTGGTCGTCTTTATTCCAGCGTTTAAAACTTGTGGAGGAGTAGTGACTTCTTTGTGCTAAAATCAGCCGTGGTTTCAGTTTAAAAGTAATGTTCACCTTTGCTGTTTTGGAAGCTCAGGTTTTTATACTGACAGGCGTATATATATGCATACACATACAGACACGCAAAAAGGTGCATGCAGCAAATGTCTTTGAAGCGGGGATGGGGTAATTATAATTGTTCTGTGTGTTTGATGTTAGCTAGCAACTGTAAAATATTTGTTACTGACTATTTCAGGTTGTCATGGTGATTGTGCTTATGTACAGGAAAAGCGATACAGATAAATGACCCAAGAGTTATTCAAGTATTTATTAGAAGTAGTGCAGAGTGGCTTCTGCTATTCGGGGGAGAATGTGATGATTTGGGTGATGATTGTGCGCTGGTTTTCTGCACAGAAATCTATGCAACAGTTGTTTATATTGCAGTGTAGTAATATCACTTGCGAGGTGGGCCTAGTCTGTTTGTAGCCATCTAGTAATTGCACCTGGATTTAGGATGTGTGCAGGTGGCTCCCCTAACTAGTAGCTGAAAGACTGGATTCTCTTTCAGCAAATCGGTTAGTATTCAATGTAAAGTGGAACTGCAACCCACCCATGTTCTGCAGAGCTCTCACCAGCCCACTCTTGGGAGGTGAAAGATGTGGGGCTTAACTGTCCTTTGACAGGAGAGGGAACCGAATTCTTCTGTTTCACATGCTGAGGGAATGGTATTGACATCACCATCTGAAGGAATGCTTGAAAACCCATCATTTGGTGTACACAGAAAATTAGTGGACTTAAGCTGAAAAGTAAATAAAAATCTAAACTTGGATAGAGCGTGTAGGTGGAGGGCAATATGTTATATGCACAAGATGATACTCTGCAAGATTTTTGTGAGTAATTATTTAAGTAATTTTAAGAATGGTTCTCATTTATGTGGCAAGCATGGAAAGCTTCATCTCTGCCAGAAGTCTTTCCAATACGTACAAATTATGCCAGAAAAATAGATACTATTTTTGCCAGAACTATGAAGACTGATGCTTATCACATTTATTGCATTTTTAAAAAATGTGTACAAATGGAGGTGTGGTGTTAATTACATCAATAGATGTAGTGTTGTGATGTTAGAGGCCATAATCTGTGACTTAACACGCAGACTGTGTAAGTATTTTTGTTGCTGCATTGGAGCAGATGTATTAGGCTACACAATTCCTGTGCCATAGCTATTGCAACTCTTCCACAGTTGTGGTAGTGAAAATATATGTGCTTAAGTAGCCCTGCCAGACGCTTTTGCAGTAAAGTGTTCTGAAATACATACTCCATTTATATGTATAATCAAAGAGTTGAATTTTTATTAAAACTGAAGAGGACCAGAGCACAGGCTTAAGCAATACTTGGTGATTGTCAATATTGGTTTTTCTTTTTTCTTGGTGGAAAAATTGCTGTCACACTCCTAGGACTGCTTTGCCCCATCCTAATTAATATTTCCTCAGACAGTGCCTGGACATAGGAAGGGGGTAACATGAATTGCTGTTCCCACTGCATAGGCTGGGTAAATCCTCTGTTTTCAGAGGAAAAAAGTTTAGCTGTGTGAGCTGGCGCCCTTCTTGATTCATAGAGATGTTGCTGTTGTGGTGGTGATGCAACTGATAGAGTATTCTGTAAAGCGCTTCATATTTGAAAATAAATCTGACTGTGAAACTGCATATCTTCTTTGCGGAAACTAATTTTATTCCTTCTCAGATGTCTGTAGTGTATAACTGAAAATTGGAGGAGGAGGGAGGGGAAAGTTTGATTGTGTTATCTACCCTAGTATTTTTATCTATTGAAGAGATGCTGGGCTTTGGGAAAATGTTTGTTTCCAGTGTATTATGTTTCAGTACCCACATCACTCCTACAGTCGAAGAATAAAGCTGGGACTTTTTTATATTAAAAGAAAAAAGTTGCCTTCAGCTATTAGTTTTCCTGAATCCAAAGAGACGGGTGGGGTAGGATCAAAAATACTTACTTGATCAAAGTTATTGGCTCTGAAGGTATCCTTACATAGGTAAGAAAGATGAAAGGTGTTGTTTTTATTGCACGCTAGTAACAGTGTAATTTTGAACTAATTGGTGCTGAACTGCCAATCACCTAGGGGGAATGCAAATAGATACTCTTACAATTTCCTTTGAGGTACTGAATCTTATGTCGGGGCTGGAAGAAAAACAGAATAATACCGTTAAATTGACCTTAAATGAGCTGCTTTGTGGCTTTCTTGGAGAATCCCTTCTAACTTTTCATTGCTAGTCCAAACAAGTCTCGTCTACCAATTTGATTTATTGGCTAGACAGCGCTGACATTGAACTTTGTGCGTGTTTGAAATAAAGCTAATGTTATAGAGCTTTTAAGAATTTAGTTGCATCCTTTTCAAATACTCTTTTGACTGATCTGAAACTTTGCCTTCCCCTCTCGTAAAATATCCTTTTGTATAGCAACCTGTTGTTTGCTGCTGTTTTTAAGGAGGAACTACAACAGCCCTTAAATATGATTCAGAATTTCTACTGGAGTGTCTCTTAGGGACCTAATGTGATCACACTGACTTTGTTGGAAAGACTCTCATGAATAAGTGTTTTGAGCTTGGATTTTTATATTGAGGGGAGGAAACAACATATATCTTGAATAAAGCTTTTCCTCAGGGACCCCTAAATCAGTTATGGAGAAGAAGAAGATGTCAGTTGCTAACTTGAGTTTTCTTACTCTTTCAACTGCTTCCATTAAAGTTCTTGAGACTTTCCACTGAGCTCTATAGCTATCCTTTTTCTCAACTCATAGTAATTAGTCATTCCATAAAACAGATGTTTTAGACTTTTTTCAGAGGGAATTCATCAGCACAAAAGCTTATTTTTATAATGATAATGAGATTTGTGAGGTTTTTTAAACTTTCTCTAAAAAACCCCTTATTATGATTACTTTTTTAAAAACCACTGAGAAATTAAACTGACGTTCATATTGCAGGTACTTCAAGTGAACAGAAGTTGTTAGAAAACAGCATTTGCAGGTCTTACTGGTTAGTCCTGGGATTTGAGATACTTATATATTTGAAGCCACTGTAAATATTACCACATACACATTAAACATTTATCTTTCATATCAGTGATATAGGCATAGGACAGAGGTTGTGTGTTATATGCAAAAATGTTTGTGAAAGGAGCAGGTAATTAAACATTTTAAAAATTAATTTTTGAAACAGTTGTATGCCTCATTAATAATTTGACGGCATTGAACAAATTAGTATTAATACTCTGAAATAAAAAGAGTAGAAGTTTAAAAAAAGTTCAAGAAATACTCTTGTATATCTTGTTTTTCAGGTAGGACCTCACTGTGCTGGAACATGGAGAATGTGGGGGCTGGATGGGATGAGAAATTTACGTTCTTATCTTGTACTGAGATTGCTGGATGGATGAGCAGACAACAGAAAATAAGAAAAGAATGAGACTGGACTATAAAGTAGTGTTAGCGTGCCAGCAAGCTAAGTGCTGTTTAGTTTGTGTAAGCAAATGATCAAGATATGAGATAAAAGCCTGGACAAGACTCTTAATCTCATAGAAATTTATCAGTGTTTAAAAAAAAAGTATCTGGAGCATGGTGCTTTTACAGGTTAGCCCGCAATCAAAGGTGAGGCTGAGGGTAGGGAATGGCCTACAGATGAGGGGTGTCAATGTAAATCGAGAAAGAAGATAACAAAGAGGACTTAGGGTTTACTCAGACCTTGAACTGTCACTGCCACAGAGTGTTTTTGCAGAGTGACGTTGGGCTGGAATAGACAGGGAAAATATGAGCCCTCTTAACTTATTTTCAGGTGAGATTATTCAGAAATAAAAGGGATGAAAGTGGGGCAAAGATGAGTGGAGAGTGTTTCAAACTTGTCCTGGGAAGAATGCTTCCAGTTGGTGATTGCGAAGAGTAAAAGCTAAAGTAGAAATAATGAGATGAGAACTGAAATAGCAGATCTCTAGTCAGCATTTCAGAGCTTTATCATTGCTTGAATGCTGTGCAGTGTTTGTAGAGGAAATGGAATCAAGGAGAGAAACTGCTGTGTGCTTGCACTGGAAGAGATGGATGGTTTTAAGAGAATGGGAGGTTGAAGAGAAAAAGGATGGAGAGGAAAAATGGGCTGGGTTTCCTAGCACCCATGTAGGGATAGGAGGAAGAGTTGCTGAGCAACTTTTAGGCAGAAAATTAGCAAGGGAGTGAGGAATTAATATTATGGTTGTCAGTTTTCAGCTGGTGTAGAGGAGAGAGTTTGAGGAGTTGCATAACAGGGACACACATATGCTGTAATCTGTAAAAAGAGAAGTGAAAGAATATAGTCTCATGGGTGGTTGTGAGGGAGATCTGATCATGGTTGTCAGAGGGAGCTCTGTGGCACAGAGAGACTGACCAAATCAGGCAAACTGATACGAGCAGAAGATATGTCATCAAGCGGGGCAGTAGTATGGGAACTGAGTTTGCTGAGTAAAAAGAACAGGGAAAGGGAGGGAGGGGCAGAAGCTGAAAGTGGAGATCCAGTCACCAGCTTACTTAGCCTGGAGGCAAAGCTCCACTTTGTCTTTAGGTTGCTAAATAATAATGTCCTTGAAGGGTATCCAGAGATTCTTCACTTTTTGTATCTCTATATGAGTCATATATCAAGAATGAGGCATTTGAGACATCCTGTGTCAGGCTGCCACACCAGAGCTGGGTTTTGGAGCCGTGCGACAGTTCAGCAGTAGCTGTTCTCCTAGTTCTTGCAGCAGCTGGTGAACAGAATAGGCAGGGACCACAGAAGGCCACACTGTGAAACCTCTGATGTGTTGAATTCTTCTGGTTAGACAGAATTAGAGGGTTCTTGACTAAGCCTCTGTTTTTTGAAAAGTAGTTGGAAAGTTCCAAAGCAACAACTACAGTTTAAAACCCCAAGTGTTAATGTGATGCTTCCTAAATCTGAATTGTCACAGCGTGTCTTACAGTACTATAGTTAGTCTAATCCAAAAGAAAATACTGTCTTCTGTTTTAAAAGGTGTATCTTCCACAGTGGAATACCAGACAGTAGAGTTGGAACGGGAACTTGAAAAAGTGAAAAGCAAGAAAACAAATCTAGGTAATAACTTTTTTCTACTGTTTTGTGTGGATTGCAGTTTAATAAATGACCTTAAGATGCTTGTTTGGTTTGTAGCAGTCACTTGATTGATTCTGTTTTGTTCTTAACCAAATTTGTGAATTTGCAGTCCTTTCAAATTGTCATAGTTTCTACAAATACATTACATGGAATCATTGCGCCCCTCTAACAAACAAATTTAAGTAGGGAGTTTGATTTGGATCTTATTTTTGACATAATTTTAGAGAAATTGTAACACTCTTGAATTCCTTGCATGGAGCTCAATAGCATGGTCTTACCATATATAATGATTTGTTTATGATTATTTGGGATGATCTAAGATATTACTCTCTTTTTGAATTATTTCTATAAAAGTCTAATTGTTTTTAAGAACAGTAAAATAATTCTTAGCAGGTTTGTGTCTTAAAACTGAAAAGTGATACTTATGGTAATGGCAGCCACTCAACAGGAATCTCCTTACTTGTTCAAAGGCTTGCAGGATTTTGCATTTATCAGTGTGTTATGTGCAAAACTAAGACTCTGGTAAGACAAAGCTGTTGGGTTTTCTTTTTAGACACACTAGTGATGTCCAGCGAGTTAGTCTTGTCTTTCTTGCTTTATGTTATAAGAGGAATATGCTGTTTAAATATTATAAATTCCCTTCTGTCCCTTTAGGTCATACTAAAATATACATGTAAACAGCGTATTTTTAAATTCAGTATATTTTAAACTTTTCAGAACTCCTGTATTCCAGGGAAAAGAAAAAGTTATGGTGAAACATACCTGTAAACAAGAAAGAAAAATCTGCTTTTCTTTGTCTCCTCAGCCTTTCTCTAGAGGCTTCATATTTTTGGCATTGCTTTGTACAGCTCTTCAGGGTGGATACTTTTATGAACTGGTTGGTGTCAGTTTGAGATAAGATTCCTTTTGTTACCTATAGTTATAACAAGAGCTTGTAGATAGCTGAATGATTTTTACTTGTTTTATTCTAAGGTGTTCTATGGTATTAAGCCTCTGTTCTTCTCTTCTGAACAGAGCGGCGGAAAAAAGCTTCTGCTTGGGAAAGGAATTTAGTCTATCCAGCTGTTATGATATTGCTACTGATTGAGACGGTAGGAATTTTTGTTCTTTTTGTTTTGCTTTTTACTTTTTCCCCAACAAAAAGTATGATGAATTCTTTGGTCATTTGGGGGAATAGTTTTAAAATTTTTGAGTGATGTGTGTTTAAGCAACAAACTTGATAGTCTTTTCTTGACCATTTTAAAAGAACTTAACATTAGGAAATCTGGTGAGGATAAATGTATACATTTAAAAAATATGGAATACTTTTAAATAACCCGACTGTTTTTACTTCTTTGTAGTCATTCTCAGTCCTCTTAGTTGCTTTCAACATTCTTTACCTGTTGGTTGATGAGACTGCAATGCCAAAGGGATCAGGGGTAAAGTAAACTTCTTTTATTATTTTTATAACTTTAGTAAAGCTTTGGAGCCCTTGCAGAAGTGCAAGTGAGATCTTCTGGTTTAATAACATTGAAACTGATGAGCCTCAACCTTGAGGGTTTTTTTATGAACTTGGTAATGCTTTCCCCTGCCTAGAGCTGTATATGAGCTGGCAGGGCTATAAAAGGCGTTTAGTGGTGATGGCCACTCTGCCTGTGGTATTGCGAACAACTAGAAGTGTCGTCTTTTGAGACCTCTTATTTTAGTTTCCAAAGTAATGGAGTATGTATAAAATGCAGCATGGTGGGCAGATGCAGCGTGCATAAAATGTGAGTCGTTATACCTTGTGTCTTAGTAGTACATTTCACTGAAGTTTGAAAACTAGCTGGTGCAGTTGCATAGGCTGGGAGACTTGTGGGTTAGAACATCAGAATGCCCCTTAAACACTGAATTGAGAAAAGGCTGTATTTCATGTAAGAGGTTAGGTTTTTTGGTCCTGGTAGAAGATAACTTCATGAACAGTTGCATGTATCTTATTAAATTATGTAAAGTATTTTTCTCCTTGTAGGGGCCTGGAATAGGAAATGCCTCCCTATCCACCTTTGGTTTTGTGGGAGCAGCACTTGAAATCATTTTGATTTTGTATCCTTTCTTTAAGAATTCTGTCTGTTAACAAGTGTTCTGTCTAGTTTTCTGGGACACTGGTAATTTGCTAAGACACTTGCCTGGAAAGAAGAGATAGGTCAGTCCTCCTCAAGCATTCAAAGTGTTTTTGGTTTTTTGGGGGGTGGTGGTTTGTTTTTTTTTTTCTTCCCTTTGGTTCTTAAGACTTCTAGGAGACTGCTGAGAACTTGAGTGAAACTCGCATTCCTTGGAGGTTCCTTTTTCCTTGATTCTCACAGCTATCTTATGGTATCCTCTGTCGTCGGCTTCTACAGTCTTCGTTTTTTTGAAAATTTCACTCCCAGGAAGGATGACACAACTATGACAAAGGTAAGGTAAAGTCTGTGCTGGGGATGGCCCCCTCCTCTCTTTCTTGCCACCCAAGACAAACTGACTCTTTGAGTTAGTAATTGCCCTGAATGGCTCATTTGCAGTGATCAGTATTTGTTTGTAAGCTGCGTAAACACAAACTGGAAGATTTTCAAAATGCTGAATGAGTGGGAAAAAGGATGTGCTCTGTTTAGTTTGGATGGCATCCATTCACTTGTAAAAAGCTGGGAATAGCAGAGCTTGTTAACTAGCTATAGAAAAGCTAGTGAAAGAACTTTTTTCAAAGGAAACTTATTGCTAATGAGTAACTTTGTGCTAACTGTACTTCAGGGAGCTTGTTTGAAATCTGAAGAACTTGGTTGCTAGAAGTAATACAGACAAAGTAATTCAAATTTGAATAATTAAACTAAGACTGAGGAGGTCTATTCAGCAACGTTTTGCAGTCTGAGGCTAATTTGACTTTCTACAATTTAGCACTGGCTTCAGAATAACAAATGCTGTTACCTAATGCAGAGGAACATGCTTAGGTTTTTGGCAAAATATTCCCACAGCTGACAAGGGGAAGTGATCGGTAACCAAGGAACAGATGTTGAATTTAATTATTTTTTCAACGTGTTTCATAGTTTGTTTTTTTTAAAGTAATGGATAAAGACATTTTTACCATAAATTGTTGGAAGTGAGAAAGTGGGTAAACACCCGGTGTGGTTATAGTAGGTAGGTAGTAAGGAGCTGGAATGTTCTTAACGTTTTCTAGTGATTGTTTACAGTACACCAGGAATAGAGTAGAAATAAATAGTGAATGCACAAATGTCTACCTACTTCCAAGAAGTTTTCTGGTTTTTGCTTTTCGATTCTGATAGAATTAGAGGTGAAGAAAGTGATCCTTTGTGAGAGAAAGTTTCAATTACTCTTTTAAAGGCTTCACAAAAACTAGAGTAAAATCTAACAGCTGTGAATTTTTTTTGTACTATTTAAAGTAGTCAACAGCCATTCAATTGAAAGGAAGCTCTTTGTTGTAATTTTTTAAATAATGCTAATCCTGCAAGCAGTTACATACAAAGCTTAAGCTGATGTATCAGTCATCTATTCTAAACCCATGGAATGGTTCTTTATTATAAAAGTTTGCAGGAATTAAGTAAACAGTTGATGCTTTGCAACATGGTAGTTTTGAATTATTTTGAATCTAAGCATACATAACACTTCGATTAAAAGCAAATGATTATGTATTTGTTTGGGTTTTTAACTCATCTCTTGGATCATCTTCATCTTCTGTAACACCATATGGAGAAGTGTGACAGAAGTAAGCAAGACTAACAATATGTTATTGTAAATTGCTTTAGGTTCAGTTTGAAGAATGTAACTTTTAGGAATTCTTTTTCATCTTGACCACTGTTTTTCTTGCTTTTTTTTTTAGTGTCTTTTCTTCAGCAATCCCATTTAGGATTTAAATGTTTTAAATTAAATGTTGTTTGTCATTTTCAAACAGATCATTGGAAACTGTGTCTCAATCTTGGTGCTGAGCTCTGCTTTGCCAGTGATGTCAAGGACACTCGGTAAGTGAAACAGAAGTATAAAGCATTGTCATAAAGGATGTTTAATTGAATTTAAAAAAAAAAAAAAAGGAAAAAAGAACAGCCTGTAGCTGTACCTTTCATAGTATGTATTTAATTTGCCATCACTTTCAGTAGAAGGAGCATGTATGTGTGGCCTTCTTTTCTACACCAACATGAGCTGTTGAACATATTCTACATATGTGAACTACAGAACATACATTCTAAAAAAAAAGATGCTAAGCATTTTCTAGAGAATATATTATTTTAAAAAGGCAGGTCAGATTTTAAACTTAAAACAGGAGATAATGAGAAGAATAGGTATGGAAACTGCTTGTCCAAGGCAGTATAAAATAGTTTCATGTCCACAATTACAGTGCTTAGTTTTTGTGAAAAAAATACATTTGGGGATTTTAGGTATAAAATTTGAGATAATGTTGAGTGCAAATGTCTTGTTAAAACAGTTAATGACTCTTCATTTAATAAGTTTTTTATCAGCAATGATACCAGGCTACCTTCATTTTCCCTAAAATAATCTGCTTGAATTGGTGGTTACTTCAGTTTTCAAATATAAAAATTTGGAATACAGCATAACAGAAGTGAAGAACTGGCAGTAGCATTTGAAATGGAAAAACTATTTTAACCAGTTGGAAAGAAGATGTTTTGTATCTTCACTTTGTTTAATTAGGTAATCTTCAGCCTGAAGTTAGATTGCAAGGCTATTAAATCTTTAAGTAGTTCAGAATACTTGCAGCTAATGTGAATTTCATTGGGAACATTAAACAGAACAAAACAAAAATCTTCACCTTGGGCTGTACAAGTCTTAAGTACAAGTTTAGGAATTTAAGCTCAGGCTCACAGACCAGTAACCTGTACACAATAGTGCTGTAGCTGATTTTCTTTTCAACCAGAATACTGTCAAATCAAGAGTAGTTTATATTTTCTGGTAAACTATACTGTATATTTTCATGCTGTGTATATCTACAGATGATGAATTTTATTAGATTTACTAGATCATTTCTACAGCAAACAAAAAATCCCCTGTAATGCATTTTGGAGGGTTGAATCTTAAAATACACATTATAGAGCTCATGCTTTAAAAATCTATAGTAAAACTTCACAAAAATGCAAAAGAACAATTCAAGTATTAAAAGTAGTGCAACTTTAAAATATAGCCCGTATGATAAAGATCTAAGTAGTAAAACACTTCTAGCATGTAGAGCAAGATGTTATGTTGAAAAATTAGTGGTTTAGAGCAGAATTTTAACATTAGTATTGTGTCCACTAAGTTACTGCATTTATCATTTGTTTAAAAAAAAAAATTATTGTTAATTATCTGTGAGATTAACAGTTGATAATAAACAGATTCCGTGGAAGTAAGTATACATGCTGGGTGCATTGTTGTCTCACAGGAAACAGATTAATGGTAAAACTCACTTAAAAGAAAAAAAAAGGGAAGAAGACTAACAAATGAAATTCCTGAATAGTTTGCCATAGAGATAAATAAAAGAAGAAAAAAGATGGAACAATTAACACACAGCTAACAAATGCACAGTCACAGCTGTCCAAACAGGATTAATAGAGTGTATTAGAGTACAGTGAGTCATGTGGTGCTTTGCAAAAATATCAACATGTGTTGCACTACATGCTACCGCCCTGTGGCACTGAATAGATGAAAAGAAATAAATATGTTAAGCAGATTCGTAGTCTTTTCACTTTATTAAAAAAGCGAGTTTCTAGACTCTACAGAAGAGACTAGACTTTATCTTTATGGAAAACATAAAAAAGCAAAAGTTACCTAATGCAAGTACCTTTTTCAAGTTTTTAAAAATGGAAATATGAGAAATTTTTAACATATTTCATAGCATTCTCATTAAATGTGTAGGTGGTGGATGTCTGTAATCTGTCATTCTTTTAGAACTCCAGGAAAGTTTTTACTAAAATAAGTTAACTCATTTTTTCCAGACTTTTCAGCCTTTTATTAGTCCTTCTTGAAAAAAGTTTCCCGCCAGCACCATATTGCTAACCACTGTTAAACAAACTGGGAGCAGAGGACTTAATAGCCAGGAATATAGAACCAAGGAATTGCGAACAAAATTGAATTTTCTAATATACAAAAGTGTTTCTAGAATTCTTCTCGTGATTATTATGGTTAAGTTAACAGTGATTTAAAGCTTATTTGTATGTACAGTCTAAAAACGTAGTATTTTGGTTTTAACCTGAGCAATTCTTTAATGTTTTATTTGGTAAGTTGTTACCAGTTTATTGGATATATATTTGTGTCCACTAGAGATGCAGCTTTCTGGTCAGTTACTGAGTAGTCTTTCAAATTGCAGTCTTGGAAATTTTTTTCTGTGGGCTGACTAGATACTTCTGTAAGAAAGTCAGCAAAAGCTTTTTAATGTTTTTTTCCCACAAACTTAGAAAATGATCCTGTGTCAGATTTTTTTTTCTGATGAGCAGTGACATTTTTTTTTATTCGTATGAAGAAAATGAATGTAACTTGTAGACAATATTTTTTCCCACCTGCTCTAACAGAAGTGTCAGGCTTCATTTTTGTTTGTCCTAGTAACGCCTACTCCATTGCTAGCTATTCTTCTGAACCCCTTTGTGTCAAGCAGCATTTTTGCTTTTCCAAAGAACTCTTTACTCAGTGCTCTACCTGCCTTGTTTCTTTTCCTTTAAAGGTCTGGAAGCCTATGCGTTCAAGCTCGACTTTCTCAATTTTCTTGTAGCTCTGCAGTCTGACTAAAACACTCTCTGCTTCTTTGAAAATATTCTGAAGGACACTGTTCATTTGCCTTCAAGTGTGAAAGCAATTTTGTGTTTATTATCCTTCATCTGTTTACCAGTTGATTCAATCAGCCAGTTTCTTCTTCTTGTGTTAAGACCTTCTGTGCTTTTTTTATATTTCTCCCTGCTATTGATATTTATCTACGCTATTTTATCCCTCTCTTGGTGTTTTGATCAGCTTCAGTCTTTTTTTTAATTTGCTTTATCCTTTGAAAATTCTTTTTAATTTTCTTCATTTTGGCATGTTTTTCTTAGATACTGAATTTGATTACCCTATTTTTTTTTATTTAATTGACTGTTGCTGAGTACAAGAAGCATGTGTATCTTCTAGCATTGTGATAGCTGGCTCTAAGTCTTGGGTATCAAGGTATGATGAGACTCCTAAGTGCCAGCTTTACCCCTGAAAGGAAGGTAACTGACCCTTAATTCTGTCTGTCTTCATTTATTACCACTGGAGAAGTCACAGTTCTGAAAAGCTCCCAAACCCTTTCAAAGTAACTTGATGGAAAACTCGCTTCCAGGAACTTCAGAGCCAGGGTTGTTTTCTGATTGCCTAGTTTTCAGCTGCCAGTTTAGTTCTGGGGCGAGGTAAGCTTTCCTTCCTTCGCACTGTTGGTCTCAACCGTGAGAGCGCATGTCACTGTGACATCATCTGTGCCAAAAGTTTTTTGGGAATATAATGGCTCATCAATCGTAGACAACTGTTATTTGGGTATCATCTCAACATTCTGCCCTTTATTCAGTGCAGTCCTTGATGTAGACCTGGCAAAGGAACAACCTATGGTTCTTCCTCTTCTGCCTTTTTGGATGGACCCTTGTAGTAGACACTTCCATGTTTTGGAAAAATTTTGCACACTTAGCTTTCGCGATTGACTAGCCTTTGGTGAGCACAAAGCCCAAGTGTCAGTGTTGTGAGGTCCACTGTGAAGATGACCTGTCAGCACTATCTTTCAGCCAAACTCCTTTTCCTTCTGTGCAGATGCTCTGTGGCTGTAGTGGTGGGTAGGTCTAGGAGAAAAACTGCAGTTGGGAAGATGTCTTTTAAACTTTGGTGTCAAAAGCAGTGCCTCTGAAAAAAAACACTTAAAAAGGCTTAGTGTTTACTGTAAGATGTTGTGGCTCTCGTGGAAGGGCTTTTTGCTACCTGTATTTTTTTATATAGAAAGCCCATGATGCATTTCATCCTTTTCTGGAATAGATACAGAGTTCATAGAAACTAAGATTTCAAGCAGTTTTCATTCTAATACTGATTTTTTCCTAGTTATATTTATTGAAATTATAAAAGCAGAATTCCTATCTAAAATAGACAATTTACTTCAACTCACATTATTCAAGCATTTTACTAGGAAACTTAAACGTTCTGATGTGCGTCTTACAGTTTTATAGTGGTCAATGAAGTGGAAAATTACCTTGAGAACATTGTCTTTTGTGTTTAACCATGTGTCTTAAAGTGTGTTGTCTGAAAGAATTCTGCTTCCATATGTAAAAAGTAATAGAATGAAACTTTTGTGTTTCTTAAAAAATGTAATGAAGATTTTGATGTAAATCTTAAATGTAATTTTAACAGGAATCACCAGATTTGATCTGCTTGGAGACTTTGGAAGGTTTAACTGGCTGGGAAACTTCTATATTGTATTATCTTACAACTTGCTCTTTGCCATCATGACAACGTTATGTCTGGTCAGAAAGTTCACTTCTGCTGTGCGAGAAGAGCTCCTGAAGGCATTAGGTAATATAGCACTGAAAATTTCCTTTGTACTTGAACGTTTCCTTTCTCCAGCGTTGGTACCTTGATGTGCTACTGTTCAAGTTCTGTTACAACCCACAGAAAAGTTTGTTGGTTTTTTTTTTTGGTGGAAGTTTCTATAAGTTTGGGTGAGAATGTATAGCTTTGTGTTATTTTTTAGAGTCAAGAGCTATGGTACAGTGTTGATCTTCATGATCTGCAGTTAGATTTTCAGCCTTTAGAGAGCACAGAAACATTCTCTTTGCTGCTGAGCAATTATTCCGAAATAAAACTTCAACTTGTGTGTGGCTTGACTTATTTCTTTTTTTGTTTAAAGCAAATTATTAATTCCCTAAAAATAGTTTAGTGGCAGTCTTAGCTGCTTTGCTGTGATGCTTTTTTTTTTGAGCACTATGTGTTCAGAAAGTCTTCGTACAGAATATACAGAATCTTAGTAACTGGTTGAGTAAAACCTGTACTTCATATAATCAAAATTTTGACCAAACTCTGCATTCATGTTTCCTGGCCATAGAAGAAAGGCTTGAAACATACTTGATAGTGAGAGGATAAAATGCACATATTTAGTAATTGTGGTGTTACTCTATCTTATCCTTACTAACTAATGAAGCTCCTACCTCTTTCGAACCCTAGAGTAGTATTTGCTTAAATTGAGACGACTAATTGTGAAACTTCGGTGTTTATTTATAACTGTGGATTCAGTTTGTAGTGTACTAAAAGGTACTTGTGCTGGTTTTCACCGATTACTGCTTTCCAGAGTTGTGACCCTGGTAAACAAAATCCAAGCACTTCCTGAAGTGCATCTCTACTGGTGGCAGTTAAGGTAAAATCAGACCTAATAAATAGGGAAATACAAAATGACTGAGAGTGTAGGATTAAAACAAGCCATTCTGTGATTTCTGATGTTGAGTTTTGAAGCTCCAGGAGAACAGATTAGTGGGCCAGAGGTGTATAAATCTGCCTGTTGATTTTTTTATGCTGAAAATATTTTCGGAGAAGTTCCATTGTTGATTGAGGCAGATATATGATGGAGGTATGACGTATTTGACATTACCCCCCAGCTTTTAGTTAAGGTCATTTTATGAGAAGACCTTCATTCATCTCTTTCAGTTGACCAGTTGACTTGCATAATCCCATTTTTTGTGTGCAACTGTTTTGACTGTAAAGGGATTAACTTTGTATAATGTAATGGCTGTTGCAGAGCTCTGAAGGAAATAAATTAACATTGGTCAGCGTGGGCTTAGAGCAACAGGTCTGGTAAAACTTTAAAGTTTCTGTCTTAAAGCAAACGATGGAAAAGACTTAACGTGGTAATTCATGGCACTTAACTGTATTGAACATAAAATTTTTAACATTCGTTGAAAGCAGATTAACAAACTTCAAAATGCAGGTGTAGTAGGATAATGGTCATTGGATGGCATCATTCTAAAGGATATTTTAGGAATTTTTTCGGCCTCTTGCTATCACATTGTGTGATTTTGTGTAAATATTGTGATCAAAATGGAGAAGGAAAGTAATTGGTTGGAGATTTGCATTTGACACAAGCAGGGAGTTACAAATCTGAAGAGCACAGGTTCCTGACACAAACTGAGCTTGCTTTCAACACTGTGCATAACAAACAGTGTCTGTTTAAAAATCGTCATAGGGAATTCAAAGAATGAGAACCAATATTTGTGTACTTGTTTCTCCCCCATGCTGAAAACTGTGATTCTGAGGACTAGAGGCTGGTGGAGCATCATAGCTAATTAGTAGAAGGTAAATTCCTGCTGCAGGCCTCTGACAAAAAGAATTCATGTCATATTGGGACTTACAGGTAATACAATATTGAGTAGATGTTGGTTTTTTGGTAGTGCAGTCAATTTTGGAATTGCAGTGATGCAAGAAGTTTGACCTGGTACATCATGGTACTTCAGTAAAACATTCAATGCAGCCTATACTGAATGAATAAGAAGCTCTTTCCATTTTTGATCCTTAATTTTAGAGACTTGACAGGACACTTCAGGGAGAAACTGTAGCAAGCGAGGAAAACAGACATCTTGCCTCTTGTGAATAAAATATTCTTAAATTTACCATCCTTCCCCACCTCCCTGCAAAAAAGAGTAGTTTAACTACTTGCCTGGGACAGGATGGGAGACTTTAATTAGCACTCATAGTAGAGGACTATGCAATAAGAATAAGAACAAATGGCTGGAAATTGAGATAAATTAGTAATAATGTAGGCCTAAACATATTATTAGACACACGAAGAGTTTAGGGAGGTGATGTGGTCATCACGAATGACCTTGAGATCAGCAATGGATGCTTTTCAGAAAGATGCTATAGTTTAAAGGAAATATTTCAGGTAATTATTTTGGTCTTTGTAGGTTGGCAGAGTAAAGGATTACAAACCTTTCTCTGTTCTTAATATCTAAGTCTGTGATTTAAGCAACGTGAAGTTGGGCTTCTCTTGCTTCCATGCTTGTCCATTGTAATGGACTTTTGTCCCTTAAAACACAACTGAGGGAATTTCCCAGAAGTAATTCTTACCTGAGCTAGGATGTCCATTCTGGTCTTCAGCAAATGCAAAGTCCTTAATCACAAAGTAGAATTTGGTTTGTATGTGTTCTTTTGAATAGCTGTATGCATGAAACATGGGAGAACCTCAGCTTTTCCTTGTAATGTTTTGCAGGATTAGATAAACTTCATCTGTCAAACAATCCAAGAGACTCGGAGACAAAGCCGTCTGCAAACGGACATCAGAAAACACTGTGACTAACAATCGCCTGCAATCACCAGAGCTGAAAACACCAACCTCATGGCATTCCTGTCATCTCATCAGCATTTTTATATTGATTTTATTTGTTGATAATTTGGGTCCAACCTTGTCTCATTTTTTGATGGTGTGTGCTTCTGAGGAAGTTAGGTATATCAGATTCTTCTCTTTCCAGTGAACTTTTGGTCTGCTTGTTTATTTCCCAGTAAGTTAATGGAGGAGGTGCCTTGAAGACTGGAAGCTGAAGAGAATAATGCATTCCTTTTTATTTGTTGACAGTCTCATATCTTCAGATATAAACCTGCTACCATTGAATGCACAGTACCTCCTGTGTTGTATAGACACAGCTCTAAAGAATAACTTTGGGACTTGGTTATAAAAAAAAAAAAGAAAAAAGATGTACTTGAAGCCCTATATGACCCTTAATGCAAATGTAAACCACCTGGAGTAGGTGTCCTTGAAGGTAGATAAACAGTTCCACTAAGAATGTGTTAAAAATGGAAGTAACTGGTAGAAGTCACAGTTCTTTTTGTGCTGGATACAGGAGGCTGTTCATAGTCTAATGCCACAAAGCTTTCTTGGGAGGCCAGCGTTTTCAGCTTTCTGTTCTTAGGTAAAAATGCCAGGTCGCTTTACTGGTAGTCAGACAATGTCTTACTGAATAGAGTGAAGTACAAGATGAAGATTAACTTCAGTGTTAAATCTGAGCCTAGTATGCTTTGTAAAAAGCTGTGTAGACCCCCTGTCACAGCTCTTACGGTTCTGTAAGCTATTGTGCCATGGCGGTCACTTACCCTACCAAGTACACCCCTGTAAAATTCTCTATGAACTACTGTGTATAAGCAGTACTTGTAATCAATGCAAGTAGCACAGGCCTAGGAGGCTGCAGTTGCAGTTTTTTACAATCTTCTTTAATTTGAAGTAAATTATTTCTCCGAATTTATACTATAGTTACCAGGATTTCTGTTCAGTGGCATAATCCAGTATCTTTCGCTAGCCTGTTTTTTAGTGTACACCTGAACATGTATATAGGCCTATATGTGTAGATAATGTAACTTAAATTCTAAGCTTATAGAGATGACATAGGTGGCTCGGTAAGTAAAACTTTTGTGTGTTCAGTCTTGGTAGTATGAATTTCGGTGGTGTTACAGTTCAACTGCTCAGAGGCCTTAGATTCAGGATGGCATCGGTGGGTGCTAATGTCCTTTTTCTTAGCATTGCTGCAGCCTTAGGAATCCTTTAAGCAGTTTATAGTAAAGAAAAAACCCACCAACCAAAACCCAACAAGTATGCAAAATCTGGTTGCGCTTTTGTCCTGCTCTGCCACAAGTACGGTCCAAACAGACTGGAATGGGGACACCTTCAGCGCGTGCCCGTTATGTAGTGAGTCAGATAACGTTCCTGTTTGTTCCCCATTTCTGTAAAACAAGTATGTCTGTAGTTTGAGGTCTTACACGTGATCAGGCGGTGACAACTAGCTCTCCAGTGTGGTTCCGAAATAAGATAAACCTCGTGTCAGAAACTCTTTGGCTGCTCTCCCAGGATGACTGCTCTGGGCTGTCGGCCTTGTTGCTGGGTGTGTGGATGGGAGCTGCTCTTCCCCCCACACAGAGTACTTCAAAAATCAAGCTCCAGTACACATGAGGATTTCTCAGTTTTTTTTGCAACTGCCTTTTCTGACGTGAACTGGGGCATAATGTAAATATTGCTGTAGTAAATATGATGCTAGAAAGTTACTTTTCTTTTGTGTGATTAGTATAAATTCAAGGCTTATTAAACTGACTGTTGATGTGCTGTACTGAGTCTTGGAAGACAAAGTAAAATTGCTTGATTTCATTAAGATTTACAAGCATCTTTTCTGTTGTTTGAGTTTAATGCTGACATTTTAGGGAGAAATCTTTATCTGAGTCAAAGTTCTGCAACCAAGAACAGGGAGCTGTAATTAAAAGTTGTTTTAAAATGTGTTTACATTTAAAGTATTGGGAGATTTATTATTAGGGGCGTCATTCAGGTATTCCGAGAGCTTGTAGCCTTACTTATTAGCATTATAGTTAAAAATAACTGAAACATATCCACTTGTCCACACAAGTGATTGTGTGACCAAAATCGTCCTCGTGTCTTAATGGGGCTGGTGAATCGTGGTGTGTGAGGCTAGTTAGCTTTGTTAAAATATTTCTGTTACAACTTTAAGACAGTTATTTAAATACAGTCTATGAAACCGAAGAAATTAATTTAAGGAATAAATATAGGGAGTGTGACCCAGCATAGGTCTTGCTCTTCATGCTCTTGGAGAGATGTTTGTCCTGGCGTCAGTGACCCAAGAACATAGAAGAAGACGGGGTTGTGATGTGTGTGTGGCTTCTGAAAGTCAGTCGGGCAACTACTGAAATTGAGCGGAGACAGTTCCTGCCGATAAGCACACAAGTTTTCAGACAAGGCTTTAAAACTGTCTTTCAAAACAAACGTTACAGCCTTGCCTGTTGCCAGCCCTTGTGCTGGGTTTTGCAGTCAGAGGCGTATGGGTTGAGGCTACCTTAGTGAAGATTTTACACTGAAATCCGGAGGATGGTTAAGATGCAGTGTGGTTTCCAAGGTGGGCGAGAAATTCAGAACTACCCTGGGCAACTACTGACAGTGTTTTGTTTTAAAATCAGCTGTTTATATTGTGACACTGTCCACATTAAAATATGCCTTTGGCCTTGAAAATGACACGCTTATGCAAAACTTCTTTACAGATACAATGCTACAGAAATACTACGTGTAAGATACAGGTCACTATATACTTTTCACAGAAGCATATGGTCACTTAAATACAAGCAACTGGTAATTCATTAATGGATATTGCCAATACATTCCTAGTATTTTGACTCATGTAGAGTCAGGTGGTCTATACCTTCAAGGTATATACAGCTGATCTTAGTAACATTAACATCTGCCTCACTTCTTATGAGGCAAAAAGCGCATAAATGCTTCCATCTTCAACTAGATACCACACAAGACCAAAAAATAGATGTAAACTAAGTGTTTTAAGTTAGCCGTTTCTTGGCATTATTCTGTGTTGGTAGCACAATATTAAATGCAGTGGCAGAACTGTAATATTGTGGGATTTCTAAGTGTAAAGCACACATACTTATCACTTTAATCTAAAAAATAATAGTATTGGTTGCTGTAAAAGTAACAGTTTTTGCATTCATAGGAAGCTTTGTTTACCGTCTGTAATGTGATGTTTATCTTTGGCCCTGTTCCTCCCATACCTTTTACCCTGTTGACTGTTTTAGTGTCATAGAAATTAAAGGATTTGACAAGTTGTTTTCCTTGTCGAGTTCCGAAGTACCACCTCGAGGACCGCAGCGGCGCGGCTGTCGCCGCAGTCGAGCCCGCGCAGGCAGGAGCTGGCGCAGCTGAGTGCTTAGTGGGGCGAAGGCGTGAGCGGGTGCTGCGGAGTGCCGCTTCCTCCGCAGGAGCGATGAGTGCGGGGGGGCTGCAGCCCTCCTCTCCCCCGCTCTGCCCTGTGGCTCTGCAGCGGCTGATGCTACTTCGGGCGCTCACGTGTGCCCACTGCTATGCAGTGAGGACGAGATGGCCCTTTTCCTACAGAATTCACAATCTGAATTAGAAAGTAATAAGGTAGAAAGGGAGCAAATGGCTTCTTCATGCACGTGACTTTCCTTGAATTTTGTAAGAATGTTCTGGGTTATTTTCCTTTCTTTTCCTCCTCTCCCAGAAGCGGGACGGACTCAGGTGGTGTACGTACAGCAGCTGAGCCTTACGCTTAGTGGACTAACATCTGCAATTTGGAAATGCCAAATACAGGGAGACAGCTAAATCTGCTGTTTTACATACACTCTGATTTTTAAAATAGCAATTTTAAAAATCTAGGTCAAGTCACTTAAGCAGAGTCAGTAGACTGAGGCCATGTTCATAACCTCTTTAAAAAGAAATATGCTTGGTTTTGTTTCAAAAAAGTGTTGATGTGAACTGTGAACCTTCAAATGCTTTAAGGAGATAAGATCCCCTACCCCCTCGCGTTAGTACTTTTGCTGTTATTTTAGCGCTGACTTGAAACAATATTGCATACACTAACTTCCCTCCCCAACCCGTGTATTTCAGGAGCTGAAATCTTGAGCTCCTGAATATGGGATTTACTATTGGTAAACTGGCAAGTTATTTCAGTTGCATTAACAGTGTTTGAACTTTACAAAAATGCTGCTTTTGAATTCATCCCGCTCGGGGAGAGCGATCGAAGCCAACGGCTATCACGCAGACGGTGATAACCTCTGCCGCCGCCTTCTGCCTTGCCCAGTGAGTGCCCGCGCCTCAGGCAAACAGCCTCTGACGCTGTCGCGAGAAGTTGTGATGCTCCTTTTCTGCTCCCGGAGTGAGGAGATCAGCCTGGGAAATGTCCGTCTGCCGCACCCAGCTCTGGGTGCTGGATTGGGTTACTTCTGGTTGGGATTGCAGACTCCCGGGGTTTCCAGGTGATAGCTGTGCATGTTCCTCAGCTGTAGCGTTTCCCTTTCACCACTATTTTGTTGGGACTGAGAAGCCGTTCGGGATTTTCTGGTTGTACCGTTCGGTGCAGGCCGTTTTGTGTTGGAATGGCTTCGTGCTGTCTCAAGAAATGGTTCTGAATAGAATGGTGGCCTCCCAGACCACATCCAGAGAGGATCTCCCACGAGCTTCATTCTAACAGTTAAAACCTGACAATATCGGTCAGAATCTTCGGAAGGAGAACGTGTCCGGTGGGGAATTCACACTAACCGTGACTTCCAGCGTCCCCACGGTGCCCAATAACTGGGCAGGGGTGGGGGAATGATGTGCAGCTCACCTGTGCAGACAGTCTGTTTTCCATTATTTTTCTAGTCGATATTTAAATTTCCGTAGTACTAAAAATATATTTAAAATCCATAAATTCATTAAATTCCGGGGCTGATGAAACTTTCCTAAATCTGGCCTTAATTCTTGAAGCCATCTAACATCTTGGCTTGCTTTCCTTTTTTATGTTTTCAAGTCGTTCGCTCTCTTATTTGGTGGCACTGACGTTAATCACAGGCCCTCTTCTTGATGTAGACAAAACATGAAATAACAGAGGAAGAAGAATCTATGTAGATCTGGTGTATGATCTGTAAGAATATATACTGGCAGGAAAATTAAATGGGAAGGCTTTTTTGAAATGTTTCACAATCGAAGCACTTCAAACTCTTCTTTCAAAGAGAAAGAAGAAACCTGTGTATCGTTAGCTTATGAAGGTTAATAGTATGTTCTCTAATTATGCCAGTAATTCACTAGCACTGAAAAGAACTTCATAAATTCTTAAACTCTGTTTTGCGATTCACACTGCAACAGTGTCCTTGACTTTAAATTAATAGGAGCCTGTGAACTTTTGAAGATCGCTCTGTCTTGGCAACAGAAAACTGAGGATGCTTGCTAGTTCTGTATTCATTACCCTCTTTTTCTAAGTAACTTTTTCAGTTTCTTTTATTGCTCACAGATTTTTTTTTTAATATATACATAGTATTAAATGTTTTAACAAATACAGAAGGTGACTCCAACCAGTCAAAGAGATAGTGTTAGAAATATCTTGTAAATGCTGATAATCCTGACACATCTAACTCCCAGCTGTTTACAGGCTGCATCTGTATGAAGGCCTTACATAAAGAGAGAAATTAGGAAATCCTGATTCTTAAAGGCTTTAGGTACCTGATTTTCACTTGTACCTACATGAGCACTTTGGGATACTGCTTCTAAATATTTGTTGTATATTAACCTCAAGTGTTGCTGTTGCCTCCCCGCCCCCCCCAGCCATTACGTTAAGTTTCATAGTCGGCACCACTGGATGAAGCTCCTTTTGGGAACAGTGCTTCATTTTGCATTCCTCGTACATTCAGTGCTTCCACAGACAGCAGCTGTTGAAGCGTCAGGGCACTTGCTGCGATTTTAATGTATCTCTTTTCCCACATAGTCCCACATGTCCCAGAGACATTCCCTAGTTAGAAATGTTCTTCCGTGATGCAAATGTTAGTATTAATTCATTCATTTGTGCTTGATCTGGTTTTTACCCCTAGATTCTGCGAAAACAATCCTGTCATTAGAGTGGGTCCTCTAACAAGTTACCAAGAGCTCGTGTAAGTTTGAATTAGGAGTGAGATGGAAATGGTTTAGTCATCGCGTGTATACGTGCTTTTAACTTCCAATAGCGTGAGGCAACCAGCCTGCTTCTCGGTGAGAGTAACATGCTGATGGAGGTTGCTCCGGAGTAGCTGACGTTCTGTGGGACTGCTCGTCAGTTATCTTCCTTGTAACTTGTCGAGTAAGACCACAGCTCTCCACGTGCCTTGCTGCCTCGCTCGGCGGGAGATCGAGACGCATCGTTCCGGTGCGTCGGCACTGTGTAACTCTCTCGTGTTTTGGTCAAAGTCAGACTTGGCGTGGCGCCGAGGGAAGGCTCTTCGTGTGCCTTCCGCACCTTTTGTGTACCGTGCGTATGAGCATGTTTTGGACCTTCTCTCTCCGTGTGAAGTGATCATTCAGAAAAGCGGTGCGATGGCGGTACCCGCATTGTGAATATGATGGGTGTGTTTAAATGCTTAAGGAGAAAATTAACTGGTGCAGGACCTTGGTTTTCCCCCTAACCATAAGATTTCCCAGTCTGGGTCAAAATACTTACTCGCACAGATTTTGTGAATCTTTCTCCTCCCTGGTGTTATAAAACAAAACAAAGTGTTTTTTCATTTTTTAACAGTAGGTGTCAAAGTATTTTTTGTCTTATTTGGCCTGACATCTATTGCTTCATAGACAAATGGATAGAAAATGAAGATACATTTGGGTCATGGATTTGAAACCTTAAAGGGTATGAAACACATGTACACAAAAAGTATGGCTAGAGTTCCTTTACTTTCTTGTGGGGTGAGGAGCCCAGCCCCACGTCACCTAAATAGAAAACGCGTGCTGCTCTTGTCTTTATGAAGCTTTGCCTCTAAAATTCCCTCCGAGGAGGCTGAGAACACCCTCAGCGCGCCGCTGGCCATCTCGGCACATGGGATCAGCCTCACGTGGGCTTGGGTGGCGCGACCGTAAAAATCCAGTTCAGAACCAGCGTTTCTAGGGACGTTGCTGCTGCCGCGGCAGCCATGGCAGCGGGTGTCTTCTGTCGTGCACTTTGGGTTTTTCACCGCAGTGTTACTGGGTAAGAATTCAGTTTACAAAAAAAAAACAAACCCCACAAAAAAACAAAACAAGAAAAAAACCCTATGCACAATCTTAACTGTGTGTGAGGCTGAGCGAGAGACGTTGGGTGGAATCGGCGGTCCCCTCTTGGTCCGGCTTGTGCTTAAGGCTTTGTAAACTCTGCAGTCTTGAGCAGCTGATGTTTCCTTCACATGGACGTGTCTTGGACCAAGGTAAAATATAGCTGAAAAATTATGCTTTTAGTGACACTTTAATCAGAACAATTTTCTGTGTCCATACCTTCTCCCCACCAAACCCTTCCTGTGTTCTTTTAGGTCATCCAGAAATACATTTTATAATGTTCAGTTGCGGATACTTTGCTGTGTTACAAAACTAAGTTAAAATACTTGCTGACTTCGCCATGTAGAATTTTTGTGAAAAGCAGTGGTAACGTGTTTTTTCCTTTGTTTGAAATGTTACGCTGAATGTTTTGTAGAAAGATTTTATTTTTACTGTGTTTTCAATAAAGTTAAAGTGTGATTCATAGTGGAGTTTTGCTTTATTTTGTTTTAAGCAATGAAGAAGAAAAAAAAAATCCTCTGTGGCATTCTAAATTATCCTGTCAGTAGTTGGTGGGAATAGCTGTGTTCCTCTCTTCTTCCCTCCTCCCTGCAGTTTAACGTGCTTTTTTGGTTCTCAGATGGGCGGATTTTTAAGATACGTGCTGTGTGGTATGGGATGGAGATTCCTGTACCTTCAGAGCCATTACAGCCCTGTGTTTGAGGGGTGCACAATTAATTTGAACCCTCTTCTTAGGGCAAGTGGGGTTTGTTTATAGAATATGCTGATGATGTAATGTGTAAGTAATTTTCAATAGCTTAATAGTTTGACTGAAGGGCAATTTTTTTGTATTAAAAACCTGACCCCCATGTGTCGTGGTTTAGCCCCAGCCAGCAGCCAAGCACCACGCAGCCGCTCGCTCACTGCCCCCACCCCTGTGGGATGGGGGAGGGAATCGGAAGAGCAAAAGCAAGAAAACTCATGGGTTGAGATAAGAACAGTTTAATAATTAAAATAAAATAGTAGTGATGGTAATGATAATCATTATGATAATAATGATAATATAATAAAAAGGAAAATAACGAGAGAGAAATGAAACCTGTGGGAAGAGGGAAAAGAAAAAACCAACCACAAGTGCTGCAACCGCTCACCACCCACTGACCGACCGACACTGCCGGTCCCCGAGCCACGATCGCTGCCTCCCTTGGCCAACTCCCACCAGTTAATATACTGGGCATGACGTCACATGATATGGAATATCCCTTTGGCCAATTCGGATCAGCTCTCTTGGCTGTACCCCCTCCCCTCCCGGCTTCTTGTGCACCTGGCAGAGCATGGGAAGCTGGAAAAGTCCTTGACTAGTGTAAGCACTACCTAGCAACAACTAAAACATCAGTGTGTTATCAACATTATTCTCATACTAAGTCCGAAACGCAGCACTGTACCAGCTGCAGTGAAGGAAATTAACTCCATCCCAGCTAAAACCATGACACCATGTTTCCTGAACTATTTGAAACTTAAGCAGCTTCAAACTTTCCATTTCACGGGAGATTTTACGCTGTTCATAAAGTTCAAGAGTCAGGTGGCTGGAGGAGACTTGGAGATGCCGGATCCATCCAGCTGCACAGGACCAAACCTGCCTGCATTGTTCCTGGTACGTAACCAGCCCGGCAGGGACTCTGCAACGCAATTTCTGGGCTGTCTCTGGGCGGTACATTCCAGTGTTTAATTGTCCGAGGTTTCCTAAATGTCAGCTGTGAACGGCCCTTGCCACACTTTTAAGCTTTACTTTGGTTCTCAAACATCCGTACTAAGACAAGTCTTTCTGCTTACACCAGCTTTTTCCACACCTGAAAGGTTTCATTTCCCTTTATCTTCGATGTAAGAAGTGACCCCTGCCAACTCCCTCAGCTGTTTTATGTCGGCCTCTCATCATCCTTTTTGCCACCTGTGGGGACCCTCATGTTTCTAGAAATGCAGAGCTCAGAACTGGATCCAGACGCCTCCGAGCCTGAGCCCTTCCACTACATCATGTCTTCAGTACTTTTCTGCCTTTTTTTGGTTTTTTTTGGTGATCTTTTTTTGCAACATCGTTCATTCATACTGAACTTGTGTTCTCAAATATATTTCCAGATGTCTTTCTGTGAAAAGTCTCTATATTGCTACATATGTAAGATGCGAGTCATCTCATACGTGGGGTTATTCCTACCTGAGTGTATTTGTTACACTTTAATCTTTTGTGATGCTACGTTTTCTGCTTCATCTGCAGGACCATATCCTGTTACAGAAATGAACTGAGTTGGCTTGATATGATTCTCTTCTTCTTGGCACATCCCATGTCCAACACTAGTTCTTTTTCAGTAGTTGGTACCAGTGTTTTTCTGGGAAATGAAGTGAAAATGATGTCTGCATTTCCCCAGGATTTCCTCCCTCCTCCCCAGTGTCAAGACAGCTTTATCAATTCCTCGTCCTTTGGAGTGTCACACATTCTCTGCGAGTTCTTCACGACAACCGATTGACAGCCCTGCGGCCAGCTTTCTGGCTGCCCAAAAGCAGAGTCAATCAGCAGCTGGTCTGTAAAACACTTTTTATCTAACGATTCTCTAATACAGCCTTTCCCACTTCCAGCTTGAGGCTGGGGACCCACGGCCCTGGTAGTGCGGTGACCACCTCACGTGATGCACGACACAACTTTATCTTGGCAGCGTTATTTGGAAGCTCGCTATCAGTTGATCAGTTATTGCCTCTTCATGCAAAATTAATTTTCATGTTCCCTTGATGTGTTGCTATCTCGTTTTGTTTTAGCTTCTGACTTCTGTCTTTATGTGCTCATACTTTTCTTACAAATTATCTGTGGTGAACTGACTTTTAGTTTCAGCAATGCAGAGCTGAAAAGTCCGAATCACGTTTTTATTTCTCTTCCAAGTGGTCAGTACTTACTGTGTTCCGGATCCTCTGAAGTTCTGAAATGATCCTGCATCTTCGAGGGCCACTTTTATCTACCTACAGCTCTCTGGAGTTGGTCAGAGTCCAGAAGCAGCAGCCAGGGTTCTAGTTAGTAAACGTGGCTGAAGGAAAAGGGGAAAAAAAAAAAAAAAAAGCGTTTCTTGCTACAGCCACCAGTTGCAGCAGTGGCAGTCCTTGTGAGCAGGAACCTGTGCTGCAACAAATCAGGTGGAAAAAACCCGGTGAGGGATGCTAGCGGGGTATCGGGGAATGGCCACACTGCCTGAGACAACTGTGGCTTGTCTTTGGGAAAGGGAAATGAATGTGGAGGAAGGCAGGAGTGACAGACGGAGGAAGAATAAAAATGCTGGAAGACCAAAGGTGAAACCGAGTGTAAAAGCACCCTTCTAACTTTTATTTCTCAAAATACAAGGCAAGTACTGTTGTCCATACAAAAGAATTTGTTCTTGGAAGATCTGGCTCTGAAAAGGCTCCAGAGTTAGAAGTACACGTGTTGTCAGCTACAATCTACGAGGTAGCTCATTATGAGCCACACACATCAACATTTGAGGATTTTCTTTTGATAGTATGAGCGACATAAAGGACAAATACATCGCTCTCCCAAGGAAAACTCTTCAAATGCTTGAAGACAGGTATGATGAAACAAATGTGAACAAGAGAGCAGAACTGTCTGTTGTGAGGACGGATTGCTGTTACCAGAGGAGAGGCTGGCAGGATGAACTGTAGGACCGAGTGGCGTGATACAGATGGGACAGTCAAATATCTCTTGCCGAAATGCCTGAGTAAAAACAAACAAACCAACCTGTAGTGAAATAATGGAAGGTAAATATGTCAGCAATATGCTAATTCAAATGTTCAAAGTTTATGACTGTAGGGTATTTTGAGAAACTATTAACGTTTTGATTTTCAGTTTTGTCTACAGCCTTTTTGGGCTCTTTAGCTGAGTAGAAGAGGGACGCTGCTGAGGTAAACCATTTTAATGTTTCTGATTTGGAGCAGACGGACCAAAATTTAAGAAAAAAGAAAACACTCAATTGTGCTGAAAAGACTGCCATGCCTCAAAAGAGCATGAAAGAGCTTATAAATGCAAAACTACTTAAAAAAAAAAAACAAACCCAAAAAAAAAGCCAACCAACCTGCATCTGGATCTTCTCCCAGTCAGTTTCACTTATTAATATTTCTTCTCCTCCTGACTGCTGAAACACATCTCGACTTGCAGCTATAGAAGAATCTATCTCAGAAAAAAATTCATCCAGGTTGATGTCGTAAGAACTCAGCAGTCGATTGCTGATCTGTTGAACCTGAGAAGAAACCCGACTGCTGTTAGGTTTGGCGCTGCCTACAGGCAGTCCACATGTGGGTGAATTGTGACAAGCGGGCCCGAGGAGTTGCACAGTCTGTGGAATCTTGTTCCAGTTTGCAGCTGGTGTCCAGTGCTCATTTAGAGGTTAAAAGCGTCAGGTCCCCAGATTCCACTGATGGACCGTTATCCTTCTGGGAAAACGCAGGATGTTCATCACTGAACCTTCTCAAGGTAGTTGTACTGTTCTTAACCCCTACGGGCGCAGTGCAGGGGGTACAGGGGGTACAGCTGCGTTAGAGAAAGGAAGTACAGAAAGTAGCTGGGCACTGGTTATTTGATGGGAAACCAGTGCATCTGCTGGGGCTTGGTTAAAGGCACGATAAGCAATGACAGAAGAAAGAGGCATCTCGGGTGTTGTCCTTGCACAACCTACTGCCTTAGGTACGTTTCTGTGTATTGCACCTGGGCCGCAGCAATCTGGGCATCGTATCCGAAGATGCTCCCATCAGTGCTCAGCAAAATAAACACCTAAGAGCAATGAATGCTTTTCTCATTCATCAACTCGAGTGCGATCCCAGCTCGCTGGGGCCACTTTCTCCCATTGCTGCCGCAATATCTGGAAGTTCCGTAGGGAGTTACCCAAGTCTTAGGCCTTGCCTTTTGTGACTCTGCTTGTAAATGCTTTCAGCTGTTTTAAGGAACATTCTAACACCTGGGCCGTGACCGTGCAACGTGAGCCCTTCTGTCCACGCATCTCCTGCCAGTGAAAACTGGATGGGAAAGCAGGGAGCCCTCTTTTCACGGAGGGCGGGATGGGAAGCGGGAGGTGAGGTGGCGGAAGCGTTGTTGCCAAGGTCAGACAGCCTGACGGTACCTGAACACTTTCCTATTGTTTCATTTCACTTTTTTCTTTGGTAGCTTTTCTCTACCAGGATGTGTGCTCCCATGCAACTGCTGAAGTGACCCTTCATAGCAGAATATTCAAAGTGAACTTTTCTAGACCCAAAGGAATCAAGCCCAAATTCCACAAAAACTCCACAAAAACTATCTGAAAAGCTCACTTAATATTCTAAGACTAAATTAAAACTTTGAATTTCCCAAATTTCCTTCTAAAAATGATGAAAAACCTCATCAGTTAATTTAAAAAAAAAAAAAAAAAGTCCAAAGTGTCTTCCAGTGAAACCCGTAATGTTTCTCAAGAAAGACTTTAGAGGCAAACATTAGAAGCATCCAGGTAAGGGAAATAGTGAAAATCATCATGTAAGGCAAGTTGTTTGCTTCTTGATGTTAGATTTGATCCTGTGTATTCTTTTTATTTTATGGTTTGATTCACTGCTAACCGAGACCTGTATTTCCAAATGATCCTTAACACAACAGGACATTGAAATGCTGCATTCATTTGTCAGTACAAGTCTAACCTAGTTACCCTAACAGGTAAGTTAACTTAATATAACTTAAAAAAAATTAAAAAGAAGAAGAAAAAAAATCCCCCGAGACCCCTTGTATAGTGTATGTATTTAAATCACAATGCGATAGGCAAAGCAGCGGCCCCTTCTGTACTCTGTGAGAGAATGCTGTGTCTAGCAATGAGCAGCTGGGTAACCTCGTGCTCCCCTCATGACACTTCACTGACAAGAAAGAAAAAAATCTGGTCCTGTCCCAGGCACACATACACACTGACCTCCAGTGGTATGTGTAAACCAAAAAACAAACAAACAAGAATCCCACCACAGGCCTTCTTCAATATTTACACTTTGTGGTCTCCAAACAATCCCAAACGATGACAGTGTGGGCTTCTCACTCCATGAGTGAGACATGAAATACTAACGCACCGCCCCTTAATCAGGTTATGTCTTTAATATTTCAATGTGATTATGTATTTACTTAAGCGATAACAGTCCTAGGAAGTTTCATCTGAACTGTTGTTTCCTAGGTTCTGGAACTGAATCCACTCCACACTGCAATTTTAACTGCTCTTACTGATTTAATTTTAAAATCTGACTTCAGGAAGAACAGGGTAAGATTACACCTAAACCTTACACAATTCCTGGTTTCTGTTCAACACAAGTAAAGGTTGTTCCATTTGAAAACACTTTTGGTCCCGATTTGTGCTTGGTCTTCATTTACATTGGTATCAGACTTGAACAGACCTGAACTGTTTTCATAAGCAAGCTAGGCGGATGTAATAGAAAGCTAGAGCAGCCATGACGATGCTTTCCAATAGCCTCTCGGGACCCAGAATTTGAGGTAAAGCAACAACATTTTAACTCTGCTCTTATCTAGGGTCTATTTCTGTGAACGTGGGAGCAACACAGACAGCACATGGTGGTCAGCTCTAGGATTTGGCCTGTCTTTGTGAACTAGGCTATGCCTAGACAGGCTGCTGAGGAAAACTAACCAACAGGGAGAGCTGAATGCAGGGGGCAGAGAGGGGCGGGGGTTGCATGAAGCAAGCAGTGCCCCCATGCTGCCCACACCTGTGCTGCTTGCTCCTTTTTTCCTCAGCAGGGAGAAGCCCTCCATTTCTTCCCTGAGCTTGCACTTGTGTTTCTCTTTTCTCGTTTCACTAAGTGATCCTGGAAGTCCTCTCATGAGCCTCCTTGAGCAGAAACTGTAAAAATAAAGAGAGGAAAACTCTTCCCCTGCCTGAGCCAGTGATCTATTAACTTCTCCTGCTGCTGAGATACTATCTGCCTTGAGCTATTCCTGTATTTTTTGCAGTATGACCTGATTCAACCCATATCCATCAATCAGCAAAAAAAGTCTAAGGCTGGGAAGAAAAAAAGGTGTAACTGAAATTTAACCCAAAATTTTTGCTAACTGGCAAATCAGTGCAAACTTCCAATGTGAACAGAAAGAAAATAAGCATTTTGTGTAATTTGTTGGTTTTAACATGTCCTAGGATTAAAATATTAAATCTTGCTGTGTTTTAATGCATAATACTGAATAACCTTTTTTTCCTAGAACAAGTGAAACTGATTAACTGAATTTATTTCTGAAAACACCACACCTCTATATTTTATGTCTGTGACTTCTTAAAACTTGCATAGAATGGCAATAACTGAGTATTTGAAATACTCTACTGGTATGCAAAACTACATCAGTCATCTGTACAGCAGCACAAGACTATGATAAAATAAAACGATGAAACAAAGCACTGAGGTGAACTTTGTCCACAGGGGAAGCCTTTCTAAGTGATCCAATGTCAGCAAATTGCTTACTAATGTGTTGACTTATGGCAACCCTCAAAAGTAAAATGAAAAGGCTGGAATTTACAGCATATCAATGAATCAGTTGATAAGCTTTTACTGGTTTAATATCCTCCTAGTTTTGCTGCTTGGAGCCACTTCAAGTTAGCAACAGAATGTTTACCATCTCCACGTGATAAAGGAAGTCAAACGACTAAACAAATTCCAGGACCATTATACTGTTTGGTGAGATTTAAATTAAAATCGTTGGGAGAAATCATGTGGAGGGGGAAGGAAGAAACTAAAGTCAACTACATCATTTCACAATGACCTACCTTGCTTCCTGAACAATGGCAAGGTTTTTAGCAAAGCTGGAGATAATATAATGCATTTGAAAAGATTTAATTGCACCAGTAAAAGACTATACCACAATTAAATGACATACAGAAGTGACATTTATAGGTAGGATCAAAGAAATTCACTCCCTAACATGCTGAAGCAACACCCTGCTTTCTGTGCATAGTAGCACTAAAGAGTAGCCTACTTTGGTTTCAGTGACCTTTCTTATCTCCTTTGATCTAGATTATTAAAAGTTTTAATGATAGGTGTAATAAGGGCTACTGTAGCACCCTGAAACAGGTAATATGTATCTTTCCTAGTACTAATATTTCAGACCTTGGTTTTTTTATTTTGTGATATTTATTTAAGAGTATGAGGCTTGACGTTTAACCTTTGTGATCCTTCCAGAGGCGGCAGGATTATTAAAAATTAGATTTTTTTTTTTTTTCCAATTGTGATGCCATTTGATTATGCTAATGTTTAGGGAGTGACATTTTAAAAGCACAGCACAAGTCTGAGAGGCAAAATTTATTTCAGAAAAGCTTTTTAGCATCTGGAAATGGATAGCTCCTTGTGAAAAATTTCTTTAGTGTTTTCATTAACCAACACTTAGAAGTATAAGAGCGAACAGTGGGAAAACTCACCTAAAATTCCCACTTGAAAGCCACTAGGAAAAATAAGTATATATCCTTTAATCACAATTGGCCCTGAATTCATTTAAACCTGGCTAATCCATATGAGAAGTCTTTATAAATTTATTCTTAATAGAAGGTGAAAACATAGTACCCATTTTGTTCCCTGCAAAACCCTGAAGCGTTACATATGAGAATGATTTCCTAGTGCTGTGGTCTATATATGGCAACTATGTTACATGAAGACCTTCCCGTGGCTTACAATGACGTGATGAAATGCGGGGAGTCTAGTGGGCTGTTTCTCCCTAAAACAGGTATCTCTGCTAGGGGCCCTAAAAGCCAGCCCATTGTAGACAGCATGGTAGACCGCTACTGTAGCCATCTGCAATTTGGCAAGAGAAATTTTAACAAACAACACTCAGCTGCAACTTTCAGTGTATTTCGAAGCCTTCTTCAACTTCCCTTTACTGAGACCCTGTTTATAGCTAAGCATGGCATCTTGAGCACACAGAAAATTGAGAACCTTATTGGGAAAGAAGCATATGATTCTTTCCCCAGTCTTCCATGAAGAAACATCCAAGTCTTTCTGTTTTTTCTTCTCAGCATGCTGCTTGAAGACAGTCAGAATCCACCGAAGGATTCACTTCTTCCAAACTTCTGTGTTTGAGCACTTTCAAGGTAACATTAGCTTTCTTCAGTTACCTCCATATTCACTTTCTCCATTACAGGGAAGGACTTTGCACTGATTACAAAGGCAGCATAGCAACCAGCGAGCTGTCTCAGCGTTAAGGCTGAGAGCAGCGTTTCCTCTCTCCCCCCTGCCACTGTTACCACACGAGCAGGAGAGTGGTACCAGTTTTGTTGCAAGAGTCTGCAAGATCACCTCTAGGGTACCAATCTCCCTGTCACACATAAATGCATAATATAGAAAGAGAGGGTCTTTGCCTCCAAAGTTCTCCTCCAACAGGATACAACCAAGTAAGTGTGAGAATAATGACAGACAGTAACAAGCCTTTTTCTGCAAGCAGTCTTCTGTTTAACTAAAGCAGTGATTTAAAAAACAACCAACCGATTTAAGTATTGGTTTAAACCTACCACTGATGGGGTAAGAGTATCTCCCTAGTTGCACGCACTAGCTGCATTTAAATGGCTGTCTTGTATGGCGTTATTATTCTCTGTTAACCAGGCTGCTGGGTAATCTGGACTGAAGATGGCTTCTCTCGCTCCCCGAGGGACGGTTTGGTCATCGCTGACGATGTGTCAGAGCAGCTTTTGTTACTGAAAAGCTGAGGTGGGCTGGCTGTTACTAAACTGGGGGAAGACTGGGAGTTGGCAAGGGAGGACCTGAGGATTGCACAGGGACGCTGCAGCAGCTGTGTGCTCGAAGGCAAGCAGGGTCATTGCAAAACGCTTGCACCCGAATTGGCCTCATTTGTATGGGGTCAGGACCCTAATTTGTTACAGTCTGACTTGCATCTGAGCAGAAGGTGGGGAAGGGCAAAGCTATGGAATAGAACTATCCGGTTCAGTCCAGTGAGGGAACAATGGTAGTGAAAAGAAGTTATGATTGTTTTTGGACTTATTTGTTTTCCCCCGTTACTATACCCCCTTCATATAATTCTATAGGAAACAGATTACTGTGATTTATTAAAAAGAGAATGGAAATACAGAGCCTCAAAAAACTGCCGCTATTCTCGGTCTAGGCAAAAGGCAGGCCTTAAAATGAAATATTTCAATTATTTTTCCTGCTTCTACATTGTAAAGAGAACGGAATGAACAGACTAACAAAACAGCTGAGTGCCTCCAGTGCTGCCTGTTCGATATGAATAAGAAGGAATAAATGAAGAGGTAGAGAGCTGATATTCAGGAGTTTTGATTCAAGGGAGCTGAATCAGAGCAAAGAAATGGACCAAAGAAGCCAATGCAACATACCTTTTTCTCAAAGAATTGCTTTCTTAATTTGCTATCTTTAGGAGGCACTGTTTTTCTGAAGTTTTTATACCGTTTTCGAACAATATATCCCCTCCAGAAAGCTTGAATTCTGTAAGAAATAATTTTGCTCAAGAAGAGGAAACTCAAATTTATATAATTTTACTATTTATATGAAACAATAATTTTATGCATTTTTTAAAACTTTGACTTTTGTAGTGCATTCATTTTATCTAGTTTCTTATCAAAGTTTTAACACATTTGGAACGTTATTTAGAAATAAATACTGTCCAGTGACAACACCTGTAGCAGAAGTAAGGCTTACCTAATAGCGCACTTTGTTTTAAACAAGCACGCCCCATCATGTATCACTCCGGTCTGATACTGCTCTTTTCTACACATAGGACAAGACTTTTTACCTGTAAATTTTTCAAAGGGTTTCAGGCATGCCTGAAAAAATAATTACAATTACTTACAATATATTTCATATCATTGGAACAGGTGGAACAGGATAGGTTACAGAATGTAAAACCAGTTTATTCATCAGTCCATGAACACTCTAAAAGATGCATATTTTTATAAATAAAATGTTAAGAGAATTTTGTAAATTGCCATATATTCACATGAAATTGCATTAATTAAACTATTCCTGCTTAGAATACAAATGTATAGTTCAATTACAAATTATGTTTTCCCATATGGTTTTAAAAAAGGTAATAAAATGGAATAAAGTGCCTCATCATAAAGCAGCCTTAAATTATATTTCTCACCATAAAAATCTGGAATCAAAATTACTTTTCAAGATGATTACATTTAATTCATTAAGATATTCACTTCAGTAGTTTAATTAAATACTCGTGTGTTATGTGCTTGAATAGTTATATAAAAATATACTCACTTTATGGAATACATGGGAACATGAAAGCAGCACCTGTTTTTCAAAGGAAAAAAAAAACAACCTGACTTTAAACCATTCTAAAAGCTGAAAAGTAAAAAATGCCGACAAGAAAAATTCTGACTGCCTGGAAGGTCATCAGTTTCTTTCTGTTACTACTGAGGTCTTTCTGGTGAAAATAAAATTAGCCTTCTATAGGAATTACTTAATATATTACATCCTAAACCAATATGTGAATTCTGTGTTAAAAACACATGGAGTGGCAGAAAGCAAGAAATGCCAACTTCTACTGACTGGAGGAAAAGATTACAAAGCAAGTACTTAAAATGAAAGCTGACTAATTTTTTTCCCTTTTCCCCACAGAGATGTTAAATTTCAAGAAGTGATATACATCAAATGCAGCATTTCACACATACAAAAAAACAAAAGAGAAAGCATGTTCACAGGCTACAAGAAAACTTCACCTTTATCTGACCTAAATTCCCACCAAATGCTGGTGATCTTCATCCTGACAAAGATACAGAGTTGGACAAAAAAGGCAGTTAGCTCTTAGAGGAAGGAAAAACTGGGAAAAGAGTGAAAACCAGAACAAGTAGTGTGCACTATTGAGCTGGTAAACACAAAAGGATTAATGGCTAGCAGCCAGCTGAAGGGAAAGCTTTCAGATACAGTGGCTTTTTTCCCTTGAGGGAGGAAAGCTAACGAAAACGCAGAGGACAAAAAGAATTCCAGAGGCATTTCCCTTTTTGTGCCAAATCTGAAGTAACCTTTTTAATGAGTGCTGTCTTTGCTCTCTCTTGTGAAGCTTTAGACTTTCAGGGTAGCCAGAAACTGGCAGAATGGTCTTTTGCCAGATCCACCCCACCTGTCTCTGGACAATTGTACACCTTCAGTTAATGTTGCTGTAAAAGGAAGCAAAAGCTCTGTATCAAAGGTTATTAAAAGACCTTGATTCACATCACAGACTTGGTTGTAAAAAGTCTTCAAGAAAAATTAAAAGGGGGAACTGGCAGAAAGAAACCACCCTAGAATGCACTGTGGAAAGAAACTTGCAAGCAGTTGGGATAATTCTTCTAATTACCGTCATCACCTCTCTGAAGCAGCACTCCTCGTCAGTCAGTCACTTGTCCCTTTTGCTTAATATTTTCAAGAAGATAGATGAAAGAATCTAATAAAGCATAATGTATTTCTGCTTACGCTACACACATGCACTGAATAAAGCCACAAAGGTAAAATGCAAGCACTTCTTCAGATAACTTAAGGAAGTGACTGACTGGTGTTATGAGTACACCTACCTCCATTTGCCAAATAGAAATAACTCTTGAACTAAACTGCAATCAACAAAACTTGCGAGAAAACCAAATATATCTTAAATCATATAATTAGTGAATATTTACCGTTCTGATGAATGAAGGCTCGGATCATACCTAACAGGAGTTTAAATGAAGCAAAAAATAGCCTATACCTGCTTTGCAAGAACAGATAAAAAGGCTGATTACCTTCTCCTCTACTGTCATAACTTCAGAAGCGAGCAAACACTACCAACTTTCTCTACCGTGTCATGTCCAAAATACTTTCAGAGTTGGCCACTGAAAGCTGGGTCCAGCTATTAAATGCTAAATGGTGTCTTAAAGTAGAATCTTTCATTTCTTTCCTTTCTTCTTCCAGCTAATGATTTTTAGCAGTAACTCCGGAAAATTTTTTTCAAATACAATTTTGTAGTCCACACAATTATACACGTACCTGAGGTTGAAGTGCAAATTCTTCCCTGCATATTGCACAAGGCTGTGTGGAGTCTCCATGCTGTACGGATCTCTGCTTTATTTTTACCCATTCTTCAGCAGTTAGTGGCAAGGAAGGAGGCTCAACTAGGCCTAGTTTCTGAGCTGTAGAACGATAACAACAACAGATCACTGAATAAAACCCATTGGCAGATGCAGACAATGGATTTTCGTCGTGTGAAATTCATGGGTGATGCACTTATTTAAAAATACTTTAGACAGATACTTCATATAAATCTATCACCAGACCAACCACCGGTGGACAACATACTTCTTACTATTAGTTAGCTATTCAGTAATTGTTAGAACCTCTGTTACATACAGGATTTATACAGGAAATTTTTGAATGTCAACTTCTATTTGCTGAGTAATTTGAATTTATTTTGATACCTTTCCACAGCCATTACAATGGGGAATATTAAATAGACAATGTAACAATGCGCAATAATGTAATTTTGTTTGTACAAACAGAATCTCTGTTAGAATTAATCTGTGAAGGTTTCTTCAGCATTACATTTTTGTATTCTCGAAATAAAAATGAACAAAGTCGTATAATAAAAAACTGTTGCTGGCGCAAAATGCTGAAGTGTAATGAGACTGTGACGGATGCAAGAGAAATAAAGAGCATGAAGAAACAAAAAGAGATGATTACAAGACACCAGTGATAGCATCACTGTGATAGCTGAGCTTGTCCATCTTGAATGATAACTGTGAGGTGCCTTGCTGCATGCCCGTCTGAAATGTCTGCCTTCTCCAAGAAGGAATCAGTGAAAATACTTACAGTATTCCCCAACAACCCCACAAACGGCAGATAAAGTCCGGTGTAAGTATCTCTGTAGTAAAAAAGATGCTAATAGGTACAAAAAGGAATAGATCTTTGCCATCTTTGAAGACCAGAGGAAGCAGCTTGTGTGGACTGACCAAAGTCAACAAAGGAACGCCCAAGGTATGTGTAATAGCCAATAACATGAATCCATGAGGCCTCAATGGTATCTGCTAAAACCAGAAAGGAAGAGAGACATGTGATAGTTAGAATGCAAGCTGATGACACATAGATGAGAGTTTTAGCTTTAAATGGGAAGGAAAGGGTCAACTCTTTCATTCATACTGAAATCTTTGCATAAACCAGACATTAATAAGCAGGACTTATTTGTCCTGTATGAGCTTTCAAAACCCCATCAGACAGACTGTGTATCCAAACCCATTATACTAGTTAGTCATGAAGAGAAAAGGAACCCTAACAAATCCAAGAATGGGGTTTTGCTCGTCCACTTGCTCAAGTATCTGATTATTCTAGGATAGGATTTGTTAATTTTTGAGACAAAAATTCTGCTCCTGAGCTCATCCATCTACAGATGTATATCGTTAATCATTTAAAAGTTGCACAAAACTGCCTTTGATCTTTTTAAAGAACTTTTGCGAGGTACTAAAGGAATTATAAGGAATACTTTCTTCCCTCTAGTTGAACTATCTGCCTGACCTATTTCCTTGTGAGCTCATGACATCCTTCAAAAGTAAATCAATTTGATTCCGTATCTTAGAACAACAAGATGGCTTTGAGATTTCAAGCTGGGTCAGTTTATGCTTTTGGAACTATGTGGAAAGTGCTTTCTCTGCATGTGGTTTCGTTCAAATACACCCCACCTTGTTACTTTCATTACCCTTGTAAAGGTATCAAGTCAAAGGTAAGCAGTGCATGTAAACCTAACTATCAAAAGAAAACTTGAATCAATGAATGCTGCGGATGACATCGATGGTCATATATGAATTGTCTTAGAGGCACGCCGTTTCAGTTCCTGGACAACTCAATACCCAGACACAAATACGGTCCCTCCGCACGTGCAGGAGCTCGCAGCTCTGCCTGCAGGCTATGGGCTAGAATTCAAACCACTCTGTGTCAAGCAGCAAAGCGCATATGTATGTATTTACGGCACTGTAATTTCAGGTTGTAAAATATATACTGTATTAACATAAAATAACATTGTCTATCAATTTTTGGTGCAGTAAAATGCTTTTATCTGGTGCTCTTGATGGTGAAAAATAATATGAGCTTAACAGAAACATGAAGGATCCCGCAAACTTTCTAGAGTATAAAAACTAGTTCAGAATATGTAGTTTTCTTAAAGCTTACTCATGAGTTCCTGAAATTGGTAGCTGAGTGACAAGGAAGTTTTCCTAATCACAAGTGCTTTCCCTCTTGACCATTCAACCCTTGAAGACCATATATTGCACAGAACAGTGCTTCTGCTACAAAAGAAGGATCAAATCCTAAAATACATGATAAAAGTTTCAGTAAAAACATATATCAAGTTTCACCTGACAGTAATACCTAAGAGTATCAGTGAATGAGCAAGGAAACAAGATCCTGTTTTGATAGTCCAATATATACAAGCAATGGTCTTTATGATGAGAAAAACTGGATACACAGGGAGCGAGCACGATAGCAAACCAGTCACAGCATGAAAGACAATATCACAACATAAAAAATGCCTACCCTTAATTTTCTTCAAGCACTGTGGTCAGAGACTGTTTTAAGGAAGACAATGAGATGGCTTTGCGGAAAGCCTTTTGTATACCCCCAGGGTAAGAGAAAATGCTTATTGAAAACTTTCACAAATGGATGATTAAAGCTGCCAAATAGTAAGAGATTGGCGGCAAAACCTAACTTCTAAATAATATAAACCAGATGGGATATTTGTGAGGGACAGGTTATACAGGTGTTTAGAAGGAAAGCTTTTATACAACATAGTTGATGAAGGAAAACTGGCAGTGGGACACACAAGAAGGGATATGTGGATGAAGCAAAAGGCTCTATGAAGATATTCTCAAAGCAGCACTTTGAATAAATACAAGCAATGAAAGCCTCCATTTATCACAGCTCAAGACATCCAGGAGTTTTCATCCTTATGCATCAAGCTTACAAGCCCAACCCATTGACTGACACACCCATTTACAATCAAGTGAGTTACTTATCCTAAAATGAACATTAGCAAAGTGATTACATACATTAACCTTTAAACTATTATTATTTGATTTTAGGACTCAAGTCCCTATTGAGAAAAATTTAAAGAGAGAGGCCTGTGAGATTTTGTTTGATTACCCACAAACTCAAGAAGAAAAAGGGGCATTAAGTTTTCAAAGTTGGTTCACAGCTGTAAGGTTTAAACCACACAATTCTTATTAAGAGAAAGCTTGACACAAGCATTTTAAAATAATGAGAGACTAAAGGTGAAAATACTAATAAGCAAAACCCAGAAACAATTGTAATTTTTTAAAATCTTTCAGCACATTCTTTCAAATCACTTGCACAAGCATTCATACGGGACGTTTCAGTCAATGCTGTGATTTAAAGAGAAAATATTTCATATTTCTTATAATTGCAGAGAACATGCTCACACTTGGGCTGCATTTTTTCCCCACAACCTTTAGCTTCCATAATCACTCGTTATTTATATTTGTGTTAACCCCAGTACCTCTCTGCTGTTTTTCCCCCCACTATTCTCTCTTCTTTCAAATTCCTCTTCAAAACGAACCAAAGAAAAAACCCTCCCAACTTTAGAACTATAACCATGTAAACATAGTAATAATCACCTTGTCTTACTACCTTTGTCCTATCACTTGTTACACTCACTTGTTGTGTATTATCTTAAGTTACCCTCTTAACCTTCAGCTGATTCCAAAAGGCAGATGCCTGTGCTTGTATGGAGCCTCATTGATTTACATGGCTCTCTTTAGAGCAGGGACTACTGTGACAGTTCCTAAAGCAAAGGCAACATGATCTTCAGAGAGGCCTAAGGGCATTTTTATGAAAAAGAGTAAATAAAACAATTATTAATGACGATGAAAGTTTATTATGCTTAAAACTGCAAACTGTGGAGCTGGAAGGTCCTTTAAGAAATGCTTAATCAAGAAAACTGAAAGGATGAGGACAAGAAGACGTTCATGGCAAGGATACCGTAGAAACCCTTAGAAAAGGGAAATATAAGACTGAAACTGATAGGCAGGAAGCCCATTTGGACTCCTGGTCTGTTATGATGCTCCCTGGCTTTGTTTTTTTAAGCAATATTGTCTGTCGCTGCTGTACAACTGTATTATTATAATACTATTTAAAAGTGAGTTTTCTCACCAGGCATCATTCCAAGCCCTCACATCTGTGACTTTTATCTTGTTGCATGTTTGCTTCTAAATTTGAAAAAGGTATTTAACTACAGGTGTTAATTCTTCCTGGGTTTAGCCCCAGGACCATTGTAAAAACAAACCTTTTTAACTTTGAGTAAAGGTGGGTATACATTAACAAAGAATACGTTTAATGCAGCACTAGTAAATGTCTTTTTACTGAATAAGGAAAAAACGAAACCATTTCAAATACACTTAGAAAAATCTTAATACTAAAACATTGTCCCAAATAAATACAATATCAAAATCACTGATGTTTGCTTGCAAATATAAGGTGAAGAAAGTTATGACAGTCAATATACAGAACATATTAAAAAAAGTGTAAAAGACTTCCCGCCTCTTAATGAAGAATTCTTCTTCATCAAGATGCACTAGTTTCTTCATTTTTACCTTCATTGTTCCTAGAATAATATTGTTTAATATATTTCAGATATGAAAAGACACATTCAAGCCACTGACGGCAATTCCATGTTTACCTGATGGCCTAAACTGCTGAATTTCGATAAATTTTAGAACAAGATTTTATGCTGTTTAGTGTTAAATTATCTTATTGAACAGAAAGCTTAGCTTCCTCAGTTTACTTTAAATAAAAACATAAATTCACAAATCAGAATAGAATGGTTTACCTAATGTTAGCTGTGGAGGACTGGGATCAAGAACATACTCCTTTTCTGCATCCTCCTTGTTTTTGCACTGAGTGCTCTTTTTTCTTAGTCCAGTATCTACTACTGCTCTGACCCTTTCTTTGTTCACAGGTTTGTAAATGTTCTTGGTATTCCTTGTCCTTGACTTAAAAGGATCTTCTAATGAAAGATCCTGGAGCTGATGACTGTGTATTATATGATCCTGTAAAGCAACTGCAGAAACTACTATCGTCTCTCGTTTGGAGGAGCGGCCCTAAAAAGAAAAAAAAAACAAACCCTTGAATAATTATTGTTATAAATTATTTTAAAACATCTATATTATACTAAATTAAAAGAAATTCCGCTCTTAGCCAATATTTTTGACTTGTCAAAGGCTTTTATACACATGCAACTCCCATACTTGAAGCCTAACATACAATTACCATAATATGAAATTTAAGATTGATGTTTCTGACATATCCTAGTTTTAACTTATAAAAAGTCAAATGAAATCTTTATCATTTATATTCAATAAAATAGCAGTAATTTTTAAGTTTTAATCACTGAGCCCATAATTATTATATGCAACAAACTCATTATGGACTATAAATGTTTGGCATGCCCAAACACATTTTTACTTCAATATAATTAAAAACAATCCCAAAGGCTAACCTTGCCTTCCAGAACACCAAATATAAACAAGAATATATTATTTTTATACAGGGAATGGGCTTATCTATCTATTCCTCCATTTCTCCCCACCCTTCTGCCTTATTTTAAAGGATGTAAAATCGTACCTTGTAAAAATCATGATGCTCCATTGACAATCTTTAGCTGATTTTACAACAGTTGTGTGCCTCTACAAACAGACATGTACAAGAACTTGAACAGTATTTCTCAACAGAAACAGCCTGATCGATAGCAGAAGAAAAACCTACAATTCCACTCGTTTTCTCCTAGGCCTACCACAGGAGACAGCTTAACACGTATTCCAGGCACAGAAGGTAACTCTGGCTCCATAAACCACCAGCTGTGCCCCTCTCCTGTCAGCCTCACCTCACCCCCAATGGACTGCCCATAATGCACACAGAATAGCTTCAAAATGAATAGCAGTAATCACAGATTCCAAGCTGAATGGAGTTAAAAAATTCGGCCACAGCAATAAACCCCATTGAACTGTTGTGCCGGATGAGTTTACTGTAGGCAAGGAAGCCTGCGGTACATCGAGCAAGGACGATGTTAGCAGCCCCCCGTGGGGCTGAAGCTGCTCCGCTGCGATCTCGACCTCCTCATCGGTGCAGCGGAAGAACCTGCGGCATGGCTCGGTGGCGCAGAGGCGGGTGGCGGAGGGTGAGGTGACACCCTTTAAAGCTGGCCGTGGCAAGCAAGAGCCGCTGTTTACAACGCTGGTCTGTTGTTCCTCCTGCTACCAGCGCCGACCGCGTGCTCGCCCAGTCGCGGCTCCCGACCGCCTTCCACCTCAGGGTGAGCCGGGCGGCAGCGCTGCCGCCGCCTCAGCCCCTCGGGAGGGGCAGCCCTGTCCCCGGCGGGAGGAGGGCGTCGCGCCCCGCCACCCGGGCCACGCGGCCGGGCCACCTCACGGCGCCGGCGGCCCTGCTCTCGGCGCCGCGCCAGCCCCCCGCCCGTGGCCTTGCTGCTCTTTGTCACCTCTCGCACCTTTTTTACCTCACAGACCTCGCCCCGGTGCCCGAGCGCGGCCCCGGCCCCCGAGGGCCGCACCGCGAACCGCCGCCCCTCCCGCGGCTGGGGCCGCGTTGCCGGGCAACGCCGCTCCCCGGCCTGGCAACGGCGGCCGCGGCTGCTGCGCGGGAAGGCGCTGAGGGGAAGGGCGGCGGCGGCGGCGAGGGGGAGGCCCTCTCTCCTCAGGGGGCGGATGGCTGTTGCCTCTCCGGGCCCGGCCTCGACGGCTGCTCGTAGGGTCGCCCCTGCGAATGGCTCGTTGCTGATTTTCCCCCAACGCCGGAGCCGCACGCTTTCCCGTATCTCGTCCTCGCTGGTTAGTGTTTCCCCCTTCAGATCCGGCGTCTGTTGTAACGGGAGGGTTGGTAGCGTGCGTTAATGGAAGCCCTCCATGTCCATTTTGACCTGAAGACTATTTTTCACTTCGCATTTTTCAATTTTTAATGTGTATTTTTAACTTTATAGCTGGTTTTTTTAACCTGGGAGGTGATGAGAGGGAGGCCCTGTGATTATCGTACATGGAAGGCCTTCCTTTCAGCAGTGGCCTTTTTAGTAGAGTTCTCTGGCTTCTTAAAACCTCCCAGAAATGGTGGCAGGGATGTGCAGTGTTTGGCCATTTGCTCCAGTAGCCTCCCTGGTTAGTGATGAACGCCGAGTCACTATTTGTGCTGCATTAGTGCCTGTTGGCTCTTGATCTGTGATCCACTGGGGATCAGTTCAGTCACGGATGGTTCTGGTGTGAAAAACACCTTTAAGGTGATTGTTTTGGTAGTCGTGACTGCACGTCTTCCTAAGCATGGCTGGCTGGGGGTTTACATTTTCCCTTCCATTTAGCAAAGTCAGGGTGGCCCATCTGAAGTTACACACTGGTGGCTGTAAATTTTAAGGGAAGTTACATCACTGCCATTCTGGGTGACCTGTATTTTTGGCAACTCTATAGAGTCACCATTTAAAAAAAAAAAAAATTCTATATAAACAGGACAGATGAGTGGTATCCATATGGATCAAACCAAAGGTCTTTTTCACCTAGTGTCCCATTCTTGTCTATGGCAAAAAGTGGATGGCTCGGGGAGGCTGTAAGAGCGGGGTTAATGCACAGCAGCAGCTCATTCAGGGACTTCCCAGGCTTCAGAGTGTGGCTTCCTGAGCCAGTACTGCCCTTGTTTTTCAATAACGACTGATGTGTTTCCTTCAGATCCAGAGCTGTGCAAAGGTACTTTTAGCCCCTAGTGGAGTGGAGGCTTCCTCTGGCTATTCTCCTGTTTTTTCTCACTTGACGGCCCTTTATTTCCCAAGAGGAGGACAGGTACAGATGCTGCCTCAAGTCCAGGTGTGCCATTTCTTTAATCTTTTGGGTTTAAATAGTTGTCAGAGTCCTTCTCAGCTGCTGCTGGCTTGAGAGATTTGTTTTCTTGTGGAACTGACATTTTCCGAGCAAAAGCAGTGAGGCTGTCCTGAGAGTAATCCTTCGAGCAGCATATGAATGGAGTGATTAATCCACTGGATGCACTTCTTCTCTGTAATTACAAGTCATTACTTTAAAGTCAAATCTGCAAATGAGAATATCTCTGTACTGTAGGGGAAGATGTAAAAAGCAACTGAAGTGGCTATCTTTAAAATTACGTTAAATCACTGATTGTTTCTAAAGACAGGAATAAAAAGATGAAGTAATGGTTTTTAAAGTGAACCTGCAAGTTAGTCTGACATCAAACCTGACTCAGTAATACCATAAAGGGATATTTTACAGTATAAACTTGTAAAGATTTTTAGTAATAAATTTTAATTAGCAAATCAAGTAGACAACTTGATTTTCTGCTGTCTAAAATTTAAATGGAAGTGTAAATGCTGTAATATTTGCAAAATAAACCCATTGATGTGTAGAAAAATCACTAGGATATATCAATTTGAATACAAAGATATGGAAAAATACCTCTTGTACCTATTTTGGTTTCACTCTTTCATGCTTGAACTTGGTCCAGCATTCTTGTGTCTTTTCAGTATTGCATTAATTTATTTCATTTTATTTTTTTAGGCATCCTTGACTGTTTCTTAAAGTTGCTAATAAGCTTCTTTTAAAATAATGTTTGCCTTCTCTTTTATTTCTGTCATACCTCATTAAGGTGATCCTATACACATGTAGCTTAATTAAGGCTTTTCATTAAAATAAGCCTTTAATCCAGAGGTGCTGGGCCTTAATTGAAACTCAGAGAAGATTAGTGTCGTCTCTTATTTTGGTTTTCATTTTTACTGTACTTCCTACTGCTTCTACACTAAAATGTCTGTATTAGCCTTAGCTGATACGTGGTCAGGAAGAAATTAAAATTCATACTGCAGTCTTCTGGAGAGGAACATGCCTCAGTAATTGCCATTTCTTATTAAGTGCCACCTTTTACCAAGAGCCTCCACTTCAAATGCAAAAGATTGCTTTAAACACTCTGAGGACGTGAACATAATGAGCACGCTGCCTGTTTTGAAGGTGACTAATAAGTGACTAATGATACCTGTTTTTATCCATGGGTTTAATTTTAAAATGTTAATTGTGTGTTTAAATAGTGCTGAAATTGTGGATCTGTCTAAAATCATTGAGTTTTACAGAATTCTTTTTAAGAAGATTTAGGAAAACATGAGAATTTTAGCCACAGGTTAGCAGCACTCATCTGAGGTACCATATGGTGTAGTAAGTTTTAAAGCCTTTTTGAAGGAGTAAGACACAGATTCAACAGCTTCTGGTCTTCTAGAACAAAATGCACTACCCAAAGAGCCAATCCATTTTCTTCTTGTAGAGCTGCAACCGAGCATGGTACTGCTAATTAGCAGAGGCAGGTGGCCTGCTGCCATCAATGGCAGGAGAGTAACTTTTCAGGAAGAGCTGATAAATTGTGTGGGTTGAATAAATTTGAAACAGAAACAGCAATACTATGACAGAGGTTTCAAGTAAAGTTTCTAGTATAGCGACTGTAATGAGCTTCACTGAAACCGGGTCTTCACACCACAATATTGTCTGTAATATGTTTTTACACTTTGCCACCTTAAAGAGTGTAATAAAAATACTAATATATTTGAGAGGAATGTAGTACTTTTGTGGAGGATACTTCAAATTGATCAACATTTGAATGGCAGTTTTAAAAGAACATGTTATAAACATGTATATTTACATGATTAATAAAGCCTGTGTTGTCGACAGCAAGAATGGTGAGTGCTGTACCTTCTGTAAGCTTATCCCTGGAAGGGTGGTTCCGTAGTATTGTTACAGTGACATTGGGCTGTGTTATTGTCTCCAAACCAAGCTCCAGGGTGTGTACAATGAAGAGGATGGGGAATGACCTTTGCATGTGTAAAGATACAGATTTTTTTCCACTGGAAATAAGGACATTTATGCTGCTGAAAGTGTACAAGCCAATAATTCTTCTAAGAATCAAGTGCACTGCTGTCAGAAATGATGAGAGCTGAGCCTGAATGCGTTAACGAGGAATTCCAGCTTGAAATACTTCTGCTGGCTGAGGAAGGCAGGTTTTGGCAAATCTGCACATGTGAGCCATGCCTTTGACTCAGCAAGGAACACCGTGTCACAGAGCTTTGTAGTTGCCCAGTTAAAGGTTTTTTTTAAGAGAACTGAGTCAGACATCCTTAATTATAAAAATACAGTGTCTGCTTTTTCTTCTCAGAAGTTTGAAAACGTTTTACCATTTACTGTTTGTTCACATATATGTTAAATACACTTATGTGTGTACACACATACTATGTATTTTCCATTGTTGTGCTATTTGTTTACTGTTTGCATTTTCTGTTGGTTTCTGCTAACTTTCAGGCATGTGCTTCCAACTCAGTGGGAGAGCTGCATAATTTTAGTTTGTAAGGGTAGTAGAGATGTTATTAGGTCCCATTTAAAGCCCTTTCAAGTCAGTGAAAAGGCTGTCACTGGTTTATAGTTGAATTCAAAATCTGTTCTGTTAAGTAAATCTTATTTCCTTCTCAGGGAGGGAAAAAGCTTAATTTAAGGGGAAATTTTTGTAGGTACATTTTTGGAACAAATTAGATTCCAAGCCAAATGTGATTTCATGTATGACCATTGATTTTTATTGAGCATATGTCATAGTGAAATTTTTTTTTTACTCCAATAATGCACATATTAGTAAGGATTTATAGATCTGAAGTGCTTTATATTTGTAAAAACTTTCAAATATTTTATAAGAATGCATTGGCAATTACTTAGGTAACATTACTGTAAAAAGAACAAAACCAAAACATCTGGTTTGCAATATTTCTGATGCCTGTGTATTAACTGTGTATGGTGCTAGGTTGTGTAATGCTGTAGATATATGAATGTTTAGTTTTGGAGGTATCTGTGAAGTGCTGCATATGTTCTAATCTGTAATTTCCGGTTAGATGAATATTTGCTTAATGGAGACATTTTCCACTTTGTGGGAAATCTGTTTAATTATGTAAAGGGTGAATTTTCTACAAATGTGTACAGTAGAGTACAAGCCTTGAATTCGTACCATTGTCAGCATTTAATGCACTGATATTGTTTCTTCCTCTCTGTTTGTCTTTGGAGAGGTCCTCATTCCTTGAGGATGAAGTAAAGCTCTGGTTCCATCACTGTGGTCTTCAGAATTAGCACTGAAAACACGGGATTCTTTTCCTGGGTTGATGAAAGTAATTTCTTGTTTGCTGTGTCAAACAAAGCATGCTATTTGTCACATTGTGGTTTGTGTATCTTTTAAGAAGCTTTCAACTTTGATCTGAGTAAAGGTACACTCAGTAGCACAGATGACAGAAGTAACAAACCAGTGATGTGCATTGTCATTCATACAAACTCTTTAAGTCAACAAATACTGAGACTTAGATGTAGAAAACCATATTGCTTTTGAGGGGGCTTGTGCATTCTTGTGAGAAAATGCAGACCTTTGCTTTTCTTGTTTCAGACAAAGGTGTGGAACAATTTATTAGTTAAGGATTCAGTTCAGTGTCTGCAATCAAAAGGTGCCTCTTCTAGTCCAGATTCTGGCCCTTGCTTATATTTTCTAGGTAAACAGTTGCATTTAAAAGACATTGTAGAGGTGGGCTCAGTAGCGCATAAAAGCTGCTTTCTTCAAACTGTCATCGCAGAGGTTTTCAGAGCATGCTTTTAATACTTCCAGTGCTGGTGCTGGCATTTGTGTCTCTTTCTCCCTCTGTGTCTCTCTCTTTTTATGTTAAATGCTGTTTGAAACAGCAGTGTTTTTTTTAAATGCAACTTTCACCTGCTTTTTACCTGATCTGTCTGTAGGGAAATTAACCTTTTGTGTAACAAGACAGAGGGTTAGAAAACTGTTTCACAAAATGACCGTTTTAAGAGAATGCAAAAAAGACAATTATAACAAACATAATAAAATAACAATATAAAATAAACAGACTGAATGGTTGTACGATTCTAGAAGTTATGTCTTGCCGCATGTTAAAACTTTCAGGTTTGAGGCACAATTTGATCATCCTCTGTGACCTTCTAAGATTGTGCAAGGAATTTTATTTAGTTAGCAAAGTTTAGAACTTAAATAATTTGTTTAAATCATATCTTTCAGAAAGCCATCCAGTTTTCATCTAAAAATTTCATAACTTGGGGGAGGTTGGTTGTTCAAATGGTTAATTATCGTGACTGTTACTCTTTATTATATCTCATTTGAATTTGTCCGGCATCAGCTTCTAGCCATTTGCTCTTTTTATGCCTTTCTCAGCTAGGCTGAAGAGCTCTTTATTAACTGGTATTTTCTTCTTGAAAAGATACATTAACAATGTCATCAAGTCATGCCTCAATTTTTGTTGCTAATCTGAATAGATTGGGTTTGTCAGACCACTTTGAGACATTTGCCTAGGCCTAGAATATTTTCCTGTCTTTTTTCCACCCTATGCATTAGACAAATTTTCAACTTAATTTTTTAAAGATACGTGAACAATATAGTATTCTGTTCTTTGTTTCATCAACAACTTATACAAAGCAAAACCATTTCTTATTCTTGCTTAGTACTCTACGTTTCCTGAGAGAACAAAAGTGTGTGCAGCAAAAAACATTATTCATAAGAAAGAGTATTTTTCCATAATTTTGCTTTTGTCTTCTTGGTATTTTCAGATGAAAATGTCCTGTTTCTTACGTGCTGTTCAGACCTCTCATCTTTGCAAAAAAAATAGGAGATACGGTAAGCGACTGCCACTGTGGTGCAGCAAAGGTGAAAGACATCTCTGAAGAGGAACATTTCAATAAAATAATAAAACTTGGAAATACTGATATAAGGAGCTTAAAGGAAACTCTGGATAGGGCTTAATGTCTGGCATCAAGATAATATAGGTATAATTTATCACTTGTGAAATATGGTGCTCATGAAAAAAATCAATGAGGTACAATAATTCATGTCTGTATACTGCATAGGAAAGACAGATTGGGATGTGGAAGTGGACGGCTGTTCTATAAATCCCATAGCTTTTTTTCAGGCAAGAAAAGTGAAGAGTGTATGGGACCATGAGAGAACATCTGGGCTAAATGCCACCTTGAATAGGTTAAGTATGACAGTAAAGAGCACAAAGCAAAGACTGTTTTCTTCTCCAATGGGATTTTAAGGAGAGTGTGAGTAGAGGTAGATGACATCATTCAATGTAAAAATGTCATGTATAACATAATATAAACTAAACACCTTATAAACTGAAGGTTTGTAACACATCTAAAACTTGGAATGTGACTTTTGGTGTGTATTTTAAATAATGGGTTTTTATTATTATTATTTGAAAGCCACAGCCTTGTAATACAAGTGTAATTAATCTCAAATAAATTAGAGGAAATCTGAAGAATGTTTAGAGTTATAGTGATAAGGTGCTGGAAATGCATGAGGAGTCACCAGGTCACAAAGGGAACAAACTGAAAAGACAAAGAGCTTGTGCAGAAACAAAGTATTTTGGTTGCTTAGAACTTCAGCAGAGCAGATCATAAGAAACTACCTGCCTTAGCGTTTGCTATTTACGAACAGCAAGCGTTGCCAAAAGCAGTGATGTATATACAGGGTTTGCAACAACCCATGGAATTAAATGACAGTGAAAGTCAGAACATGTGGCATTCATCCAAGGAATCGGAAGGAGCTAAATAGTGGCTAACTGAATTCCTATTAAAACTTAGGTAATTAATCAGCAAAATGTGATACCATAGAGGAAAACTGCAGGTAGCCATCTTCATACAAAACTGTTTTGGGGGACATGGTTCTGCGAATGATTCCAGGAATTAGAATGGTGAACCTTTCTCTGGTGTCAGGAAACTTAATTGATAAAATCATTAAAGATAAAACTATAAAGAACCTAGATGGAGTATAATTCTAAGGAGAAATAACTGTGACTGTTGCATCAGTATATCTTGCTGCTCCAGCCTTGTAGTGTATTTTAAAGGTTAACAATTTAACGGAGAAGTTTGGCAACACAAGTACATATATAGTTTTATCAAAAAGACGTGAGTTCCACAAAAAATAACTAGACGAAGTTTTTAGGCAATAGCTAGTAACACAGCTAATCATAAAAAAACCCCATGATGATTAAGATGACACAAATAAAGCCAATGTGGGGAAAAACTGGGTTGTGATAGAAAGCAAAAGATTTCATCAGAAAAATAAATTAGTCCAGGGATCATTGTGGATGTGTTTAAACTGCTATCGAGACAAAGCACGTGCCACCTCTTGTTCTGACGCAGCACAGTAAGCAGGTCTCATTACCTGAAAAGCCGTGCGAGCTGCACTGTGTGCTTCCCTTCCTGCACCATGCCAAACCATGGAGGTGTAGCTATAGCAGCTTGGGACAGTGCTATCACAGAGCTTTTTGTGCTGCACCCTGTTGTGAATCTGTGTTTGGAGGAGAGGCTAGAAGTGGTGACTAACGACATCCCAGTTTGCTGATGAAACAAAATAAAGCATTTTATCACTACATTTCTAAGATAAAAACCCAACCCCAAACACAGGAAGGGTCAAGGGGGAAAATAGAAATGATTAGAGGCATGTGGGGAGCTTCTTTACAAGTAAATTAACAAGAATGGTCCAGATTTGCAGCTGATAAAAATTGGCACAGTTCCACTAGAATCGATGGCACTGTGCCAATTTACACCAGCAGAGAATCTACCCCAATGCTTTTTTAATATGAAAAACCAGGGTGATTATAGCAGAGACCTACAGTAAAAGCCCAACGTAATTACAAAAACGAGGCTGCGAAGGTTGGGAAGTGCCAGAATTGACACTACGTGCATCTTTAGAGGTGCATTCTTTTTTGAGTGTCGTTTAGGATCGGTTTTTACAGTCAATGCAAAGTTGCTTCCTATTTTTTGCTGTAGAATGAAGATTTTTCCTGTCTTATTCCAGTCTGCTCCAGTCTAGGCCTCTCTCCTGCCTTCTCCCAGTTCCTATTCTATATGCCACTGGTGTCAGGGAGGTTTTTTAAACTATTCTGTTTAGGTACCATAGAGTGAAAAGGGGAGCAGCTGAGAGCACAGGAGGCAGCTCGAATGCCCATACTGCTGTCAAGATGTGCCTGCTCGCCTGCCATCATGCCCAAATTAGCTTTAAGATGGGGAACTCACCTCTTGCCTCTAAGTCTCTGCAACATATGGTGTAAAATGTTTCTGGAAAACTGAGTTAACATTTAGGTGGTTGGCCCACGCTGAGCTTAAGGTGGACTTGGCTGTGGTGTTAAGCTGTCTGGGTGGTATCGCCCAAATGTGTATTCACAGATCTTGGGCTGCAGCATAAGACTAAAAGCCATAGTTTTTCTGATCTTGGTCCTTGCGCTTCTTAGGCTGGTATCCCCTGGTTGCAGAAGAAATCCTGCATGGACTTTTAGGACAAGCATAGAGAACAGTCAACTGCTGGGGTTAACAAATGGTTGATGTGGTTTTATTTTCAGAGCCCTGGGAGGATAGAACATGTTAGCAGTAGACAGAGGCTTTAAATCTGCCAACTCTAACAAGTTTCCCTTGAGCATATGTAGAAGGACATGCCCAAATTTTATCTCTTTCCTGCAATTGTCACACCAACAATATCAGTGAGAGGCACAAGTGTTTGAATGTAGGCAAAAGAGTTTTTCCACTCACATAGAAGGTTTTTACAGAAACCTTCCAGAAAATTTTCTTCCTGGGATGGAAACCTGGCATGGAAAACAGCTGAAGTTTGGCAAGGTTGTAAGCAACTGAAAAGATGTAATAAAGTGGTGTTAAACCACTTAATTATAAACATAGTTACCAGCTAAATAATTTGCGTAGTGAAGATGTGCTTGATGCAGCTAATTGCATTTCCTGATACTACCTGAAATAAAAGGTGAATTAATGAGAGGGAAACACAAAGTTAATGAGAGTTAATAAGATACAAGAAAGTGTGCATATAGGTACATCCACACGGGGGAGAGAGAGGGAATCCATGTTGCTTCTGTAGGGCAAGCTACTGTGCAGAGTAGTAATTCCTTCTATAATTCATTTTCCCCCTGCGTGATTTCAGTTTGGTTTACCAATCACCATTGCTTTATAAACTCTCATCACAATCATTCTTGCTCATCTTCTCATTTGCCCTTGCCTCCTCACATTATTTTTTTTGTTTTGGCCTGAGTGGAAAGTCGTTCAAGGAGTCAGTGTGCTCATCTCAGAGAGGAGAGGAGGAGGGGGATACCTTAGACCCTGGCTATGCATTTGCTTGTTATTGTTGATGGCTATCATTGCTTTGTGTGTGCATCCAGCTTGGCAGGGTATAATCCTTTTTGTGGGGAAAAGAGTTACTGAAGAACAATTTAGGAGGAGATCATTAGTATCCAAAATGATTTCTTTCTAGGAATAGTAACTACGGCTGCTATACAAGTTCAGATAAAACCAAGATTTTTCCCTTAGCACTGTGTTCCACAATAATAGATCTTTTTAAGGGATTGCTGCTTCTAAAGCAGAATCCACTTAATATTTTAGAGACTGGTCACTGGGCTATTGGTGCACTCTGATGCCCTAGTATTTCTAATTTTAAATAAATTTTTCTCCCTATGAATTTTTAATGGAAATTTTGTCTATTATAAATGCCTGTTTAAATGTCTGTTTAATTTATATTTTGATTTCTTATTAAAAGAGAGTTAAAAGATGGTAAAGCTGCATTTTCATCCTCCCTTTAAAATTTCCTAATGACCCTGATATTTCTAATTAGAGTTTATCTCAAAGGTGGAAGAACGAGTAGAAGATTTGTTGTATAGGAGACACAAATGCTGTTGCTAATAATGTGGTAGTGTTGTAGCTATTGTGCCTGTGTGAGGCTACTGTGCCTGAGAGAAAAATAAATATTTATTCCAAGTATATCTGTTAATCTAACAAAGGTTATTAAGTCTCTTTACATATATCATTTCTCCTAAGTAGAGCTTTGCATATTTTTTGTTTCTAAATGTTATACTTCGGATTTAGAAGAATAAATAAAATCAGACATTTTGTCAAAAAAATACGCTAACATTTATGGCAGTCCATACAATTAAAAAAGTAAATCACAATTTACGTTCAGCCTTTATGCTGTCAATACTGGTGGAAAGGTAGCTGAGTAGTTGAATGAAATTTTCTCTAATGTTTAGGCCACCAATAAAACCCCCAGTTAAGCCCTTCATAGGAAACTTAAGAATTGACTGATGGGAGTCACATGGTTAAATCAGTGCTTGTTATTCATAATTTATTCAATGGTTGATGGAAAAAAATTGTCCAATTATTTGACAAATACTGCTTGGCAAGATGATTTACAGAGAATAATACAAGTATTTGTTGAAGAATTTAAAGTGACAAAAAATGCCAAAATTACGGCCTTTATTCTCAATGCAGTGATTAGAGCTGATTGAATGATATTCAGACAGTTTGACTAATTTTGAATAGTCCTTACACAGGCAATATTCCCATTGACTTCAGCTGGAATTTTGCCAGAATAAGGACTACAGGATTGGGCCTTTGAGTGTAAATGTCTTGAAAGGGTCCCTTTATAAAGCAGCAGCTTAAATTTTGAACTGCAATGAAAACCCATTTTCACTTTTCTCTGTTACTTTGCCTGTTCTGTGGAATTGCTCTGTATGAATGTTAATCCCATTCCCTCTTTATCAGTAGAGGGTGCTATGGGAGTTTTGTGCTCTCCAGTAGCCTTTTGTTTATGCACAGTTCAATCTAATTTAAGTTGAACTGACCATTTCAATGGGAGTCAAGTGTGTATTTAAATGGTGTGTGGGAGAGCCATAATTTAATGGCAAACCGTTTCCTTAATTGATTCAAGTTAAAGAAGGGAGACATTTTAAAGTGGATAGTTTCAGATTCCTGGCCTCTACCCCCATACCCTCCTAAATGAATCACTGAACGTGGTCTTACACCCTTATGTGATAAATGATAGCATTTTCACATAATTTTGAAAGGCAGGTTCAGTATTGCAAGTTACTAGAAATGTGTAATGAACTAATATTTTTGAATATAAAGTTTAGTGACTTTTTAAAGTTCCTGATTTTTTTTAATATTAGTAGGACTTTAATAAAAAAAAGGGGTCTGCAAATCCCTGACATGGAAATACTCAAAAGTGAAAAAAGGCTTTTTGGTAAGCCAGTGTATCATATGCTTTGTTACAAGAGTGTTAAGGTTGTAAAGTCAAGTGTAGAGAAAACAGAAAATCCATAGGCAATCTTAATTCTGGTAATTTTTCTGATTGTTCATCCACATCCTGACAAGGATATTAAATTACATGATTGCATAGCTACTTTTTTGTATGAGACGTCTGCGCCTTTAACATATACAATAGACACCACTGAATAGGAGCTTTATGAAATGTTTCTTTTTATCTGAATTGCCCAGTGTATGCCACCGAGTTATTTGTTGCACACCATTCTGTCCAGCATTGAATGCATGATTATCGACTTCCTCAAGTACCTTTCCGTAGTGCTGCCATAAGAGGGTAGTTTATTAATCCTTTGATTAATCACTGTTTAATGTATTTTTGTTATTTAACACAGGGAGACAGAAAAAATGGTGAAATGCAAGGTAAAAGTGATCACTGATTTTATCAATCCAATTTGAGGTGCCTTGAACCTGATACATTTCAGAATACTTTGCACTTCTTGTAGTGAAAGCAGATGTGTTGCTGACTCCTCCTGCAGTTCTGAATTCTCAGCCCTTTCATAAATCAGATTCTGTGATCTCAGAAAATCTGGATTTTCAGAAAGTAAGGGCCAGACAGTCAGAGTTCAGCAGTGAAAAGTTCAGGGTGATCTTTTCATCATCATATAGGCTGTGGGCAAAGCTGAGCAGACTCCAGTACTTGGGGATGACATTTTTTAACCTTAAGACCATGTTTTTTCCTTTCCTCATACACTGCCTGTCTTTCAACTCCTGCTGTAAATGACAGAGGATCTTAAAGATGGCAGTCTCATTTCCTGCAGAGCTGTGGTGGGTTCCCAGACTATTGGCCTCTTGGTACACTGAATGAAATGGCTTTGTGTGGATGAACATCTAATAGTTAAAAACTACCAAGGTGCTGAAGTTAAGTTATGGAGGGATTCCAGAGTGTTGGGTTGGGTTTGGATTTTTTTTTCAGCCTTAATATTTATAATGTCATCCTGAGGAGGGACATAAAAATTCAAAATTGTTGGAAAAGTGATTGTAAAGCTGCACCTAGAAACATACTGATTGCCTGAGACACTGGCAGGGCCAAAATCCTTGGGTGCACTGGACAGTCTGCTGCCATTTGTTGTTCTTCGTTATGTGGCCCAGCTTCTGCTGTGCGCTTTGTAATCGAGCTTCTTTATCCAATCATCCCCAAACTTTTCTGCCTGATCCTCATTCCACTGTGATAATTTGCAATATTCCTTTCTAACCATTACGGAGGAGAGGAAGGATAACAGATGGAGGCAATAAAAAGCACAAGAGGGAGAAAATTTACTGCTTTCATTCCTAGGCAGTGGGCCTGGTGGCTGCACACAGGCAGAAAGTCTTGCAAAGCTCTGCCAGAGGGTGGACCTGCAATTCAGGAGGACGCGGCACATGCGCTCCAGCTGGCCCAACAGGTTTAAGTGGGTGGAGCTTGCTGCTTATTGTCTGCTGCACAGTCAAAATTTCCGCTCAGTCTGTGTGGGCAGATTTGTAGAAGCTCATAACTTGGCAGAGTTTGTGGACATTTTCACAAGAACAACAGAATATTGACACTACAGCAACTGCTATGCCATGTTTCCAAATCCTGATCTGAGTCATAGAGGGAGCTGTAGCATCTCCACCAAAAAGCTGTAAAAGGTGTTTTTTATTTAAAAAAAAAAAAAAAGGATGTGGGTGGGAATGGGGGAAGCAATGTGTTCATCCTCTCGTCCCTGAGAAAGAGCCAGAATTGTTTTAGGTCAACATTTCTCAAAAACTTCAGCCTTAGTCAGAGCTATTTTCAAAACTTTCAGCCCAAGCCATTACAGTTTGAGGAAGCTGTGAACTCCTGGAAAGATGGTCTTTTAATGGGAAGTCTGAGACAGCCTTGTTTAAGAGCACTGTGCTCTGCAGACAGTGCGTTCTCTACTGTAAACAGTAATCTTCTGGCGGTGAGAATGTTTTGTTCATTACTTTGGTAGTGCCTCCTAGTCCCCTTAGAAATATGTATTTTGATTTACTCCAGTCCCTGTTAATTCTGCTCCACATGCAAATTTGGTTTCCTCTGGCATCATCAAAAACCTTTTTATGTTTGGATTCTTTTTATATAGCAGTTTGAAATCCAAAGGTGTCTTCTATATTGTTTGAGGCTACTGCTGGAACAGGTGTAAGATGATGAGTTCCCCAAAAATGCTTGTAATAATATAAAAAAATGTTGGCTTTCTAAATTGAAGACTATCCATCTTTTTTGTTTGACACTGTAACTAATCAGTGTGCTTCACTTCCAAATGTATTTAACTGGAATGTTTGTATATTGCTCGTTTTCACAGTTGTATTCTTAGTGCTTCCAATAATAGAATTTTCTTGTAGGTCAAGTTAATGTCATTCTTGCTTACTGGTCTCTAGAAGGTCTTCCTTTCCAGCTACTAAGGAATAAGGATGTTATTGTTAAGGATATTATTACTGTGGCATGGCTTTTAAGTACAGAAATGAAGAATTTCTATGTTTAGGTACGTATTTAGGAAAAGTGATATAATACTCTTCTTAAACCTAGCGCTAGAGGAAAAGATTTGGCTTGTTGTTTGTTTGCTTATATTCAGTGAACTGGAAGAGGATTTTAAGTGGTGATCTGTACTAGAACAAAACAGATACAGAGAAAGTAAGTGAAAGAATTGAACCTTAGAAGACTTCCTAGCAAACCTCTTACTTGTACCCCATTAGATTGTTCATCCTGAAGGGACTAGTAAAACGCAGTCAGTGACCAAGCCCATTTGAGTAGAAAACAAAGCAGTTCAAATCATGTCTGTATCTATACTTCAGTTGTGGAAGAGAGAGCGGTCGGATTTAGTTATGCTAAAACCTATGCTTTTAGTTTGCTTAAAACTGATGTTTCCTGTGTAATGAGCGCATTGTCACTCAGGACCTTATCTGAAAAAATGCTTGAGCATGTGCTTAACTTCCAGCCTGTGAGCCAGCCTCTTCATTTAATGTATACTTAAACATCTGAATGTAGGTAAGATTCACTTCCAGGTTTGGCCCTGAGGCATCATGACAGGTTGCCTGCAATGAGTGTCAAGGAGGTCAGTGTCTGAGGTACATTGCTTGCATAGTCTTTGTTAGGGGCTTTCAATGGTGGGCTGTGACAGTTTATTCACTGTTATATCTTCAGAGTTGACCCAACTGAAGCCTGTAGGCATCCCAAATGATTTTTTTATTCAAATATTGTGTATGTTTTTCTGTTTGCAAAGTCTTGGAATGAAACCTCAGCTTCTCAAACAATTTTGTAATTAGTAATTCTAAGAGGAAGTGTTTTCTATAGCTGTGTGTTTTCAGATACTGATAACTTTTTGTTGATAAGACCCATGAAATTTTTTAACAAATAAAGGACTGGTCCCTGCACCAGTGAAGGCAATGTTATCTTGTAATTTGCTTTTGTATACCAAGACCATTTGGTAGACCATTTTTCTTATACCTATTGAGAAGGGTAAGTGAAGACGGAGATTTTTCATTGCATGTAGATATTAGGATGTGTGTATGTTTTGACTACTGCTATAATTCTCTTGAAGAGTTGCTAAGCACTGAAACAAGCAGTCAGGAGAGAATAAACTGATAAAACTGTACTTGCTCATCAGGAGGAGCTTTCTTGCAAAGTTCTGTAGCATAGAATTTTTTTTGTTTTATTAATTTTTACTGTTGTAAAAGTCTCTTTAACCTGCATTTCTGCAGGTTGCAACAAGGAAGCCAACAATTTTCCCATATGCTTTCCTAGTTTCTTCAGATCACTTGTAAAATTATTGGCACCAAACTTAATACTACTCCATCCTTTTCTTTATTTTAATTATTGCTAAGCTGTTCTGCCACACTGCGTGTTCTTATTTTATATCAGTGTGAGCAGAAACTGTCCTCATATTGATCCTTGTGGTGACCTGCTAATCCTGTGGTGACCTCACTTCCCTTTGCCCTACACTTTTCCATTCACAAGGGCCTTCTTTCTTTGATATCCTCCCAGTCCAATAAACAGCTCCTTCCCAGTGCTGGGGTTGTTTAACTTTTAGATTAGGGTATCAAAAGGACTTCTTAAATCTCAGGCAAGTTATATCCAAATTTGTTTAATATTGACGTTTAGCAGATCCACACTGGCTATAGTAATCTGTTTTTCCCATTCTGTGTCTCAGTTATTTCTGATTGCATCCCACTGATTTTGTTCCTTTTTCAGCCCACCAGTAAATAAGATCCCCTATTTTCAAGGATTTTGATTATTTTTATGGTAAGTTCTTGTGTTGAAAGCATTTGAGCATTCTTTCGAAGAAGGATGGGAAAAGGAGGTGCTACAGAAGGAAGAACTTAAATGGATGAAGGAACTGGAAGAATGAAAGGAGAAAAGAGAAAGCAGAGAAGTCTAGTTACTAATCTTCCACACAGATATCGTTATTAATTAGAAGTCAGACCTCCATGTGGAAGGAATCTATTTGTTCTTTCATTCTGTTATAAATGCAATGTAATATCCTTTTGCCAGGGCGGTGTACAATATCTAAAGTATACCTGTAAAGTATTTATTAGGTATCAATGCATTTGCCTTTTGGCTTGAAAACCAAAGTGACCTAGAATATTTTGTTCATGATGATCCAAAACCTGCAGGGGGGCAGATCTTTCCAGACTGAGTCACTTAGATAACACAACAAAATCAAAACGCCTGGATGTTCAGCAGACAGAACACTTACAGCGTGAATTGGGAAAAGTGCAAAAGTGGGTGTTTACCTTCTGATAAATCTTCATGAAGAAACACTTTGCAAATAAAACAAAACAAATTGAAAAAACAATTTGGAAAAACAAATTGGAAAAATATATGTAAGGTTTTTCTTCATATGGTTTAGTGTGCTCACTAGTTACCTTGCCAGCTTCTGTCAGGTGGAATCAGGCAGAAGAGGACTCCTTGCATATATGTGCTAGACTGATGCTAGTGTGATTGTTCCTTACTTTGCACTAAAGCCTTATAAGGAACTGGACTTAAAATTCCAAATCCCACCAATCTGCTGTTTCCTTGATGCTAAAGGCAGACAGATTGGGAGCTATCAAAATATGCCCCCATTCAATAAACAGTGTAGGAAATTCCAGTTTCTCCTGCTTATGGAATCTTAGACTTCATCTAAAGGCTACCTGAAGTCATTATGTATTGCATTATCTCCCAGTGCCTTTATCCTGGGAATTACAGGAAGTAATTTCTCTCGTGATACAATAGCCTTTGGTCAACAGCTTGTACCCTTTCTACGAAAAGTAGATAATGGCCAGTACTAACAATATTGTCCTGGGAGTATGGGTTGTAAATCCTTCCCAGGAAGCCTGGCAAATACTTGGGTATTTAGCATGAGTATTTGATCTAACTTCATTGAGGGTAGTTTGTATATGGCTTCATGCGTGGCAGCAACAGTGGTGTAGATGCCGTGCCAACACACATAAAGTTTGAGTAGATGTTTACCAGCATAAACTTCACTCATTTAATTACTGGCCACACTTCTCTAATGTGGAAAAGTGTGGTGGAGAGTGCTGTCCACAGCACACTAGCAATTCCATTACTATTCTTGAATGTTAGTCGAGGACAGCTGACACTTTGTTGTTGTGAATAGTATTTCATAATGCTGATGTTATTAGGTTGCTGCTTAAGTCCTCATCTGTCACCTTCGACCTTATCCTAGTGCTGGCTGAATAAATACACACCATTCCTTTATAAGCATTTTTAGAACAGTCAAAGTATTTTCTTATATTTCATTTTTTCTGTCTGTAGTTATCCACTATCATTCTTTAAAGAGCCTGTTGATGTCACATTTGTATCATCCATGTAAGTGAAAACATAGCTGTGATTTGAAGTTCAGAAGCATGGAGTGTTTTGATGTTCACTTTTCCTGTTCTACTGCATTTAAAAAAAAAAAAAAAAAACAACAAACCAAAAAACAATTCAGCTTCTGTTATCTTTTAATTTAGTGCTTGGAGAACCTTTGAGAATTACTTTCCTGGAGATTGATGTCTGTTGTTCAGTCTCAGCTGAATGAGTAATACAGGCACAGGTATGAGAAGCAAACACTATATGTTACACTGTACTATCCCTTCCCTCTCCCTCCAAGATGGTGTGTTAAAACCAGCAACCCTGGAGAGACATGGTATGGATCTGGACATGGAGATCCGTGATTTGCACAGCCTACTCTCCTCTTATTTGATGCTTTCTGTTGCTTGAGAATCCTTGAAAGCCTAAAAGCAACAAGCAGCAGGAGTTGGGATTTGGGTGGAGTTTGAGCTGTAAGAATCTGGACTATGAGATATTAGGAGCTGAAGTATGACCACCAGTGCGTTTCCTAGGGATATTGATGTGAATAATCAGAGGGGAAAGGAGCTGATTTTTGTTAGTGACTTCAGAGATGTAAAATACTCGAATAGTAAGAGAGTAACAGCACCTTGCAGCATCTTGTGACTTACTTTAGGTTGGAGTGGCCAGCTTAGATGTGACAAGGTCTGTATTCCTTCAGACCTGGGGATCTCAGAGGTATGTCTTATTAACGCAGTCTGTTCTTTCTCAGATCTTTTCCACTATGTTCCTGTTCGTTTGCCATAATGAAACTCTGAAATGAATTAAATTCATTGGAAGTCACCTCTGAAAAACAGCAAATTTTCTTGAGTATCCAACTCTAAGACTCCAAGAGCGGGAAAACGCTTTGTTATGTTTTCATTGGCAAGTGGGAAAATTTGTGCAGTAGAAGTGAGCTAAGGAACAGTTTTTCTAGGTAGTAACATTCTTAAATAAAATACAGAAATATTTTTTGATGTTTCTGCAATCTGTACAGTACCCTCAGATGAACTTGGCTTGGGCAATGAATGGTATCCCATATCCAACCCTTGAGTAATGACATGATGTTACATAATGTTATATTTTGTTGGCAGCCCTAAAACTTAACTTTTCTGAGAAAATATTTCCCAGACTATATTGCCACAAGAAGTATGTTTTAATATGGATCTCCCTGCTCCTTTTTTTCTTCTGTTCAAAGAAAATGTCAGCTCTCTTTACAATTGGCCAGGAAGCATTTGTAAGAGGTTAAGTGATACTACAAATATTCCTTAACTGAGTTTAGATGCATTCCATGCGTTTTTACACCAGCATCAAAGAAAACATCTTTCCGAAGATAAGCAGCAACTTCTCATATTTCAAAAAATCATCACGTATTTTCATCAAGCTTTCAGGAATGAAAGCTACTGGACTGCAGTGTTGTCATAATAAAAAAGGAAGGTGCACACAGAGGTACTGTGATCCAAAGGTGACAAGTGCTGAACAAATAGCGCGTGAAGACGTCTTCCTACCTGACAGCATCCGTCTCCATCAGTTATTGCTCTTGTACTGGTTCAGATATGTTTGATCAACTTTCAAATGATTATCCTGGCGGGAGCAGGTGAAAGCAGTCATGATACTTTGATTCAGAGTAAAGTACAAGGCAGTCTGAAGGAACCTTTCATTAGCAGTTGATACTTAGTTGACAGTGAGATTCATATGAGGGAGTCGGGATGAAAACAGTTTTCCATCTCCCTCTGTTGTAAGAGGGGTTTGGTCAGGGTAGTATGAGTGTAGCGAATTTCTGCTTACTGACTTGTGTATTAACACATCTGGTATTCAGATTTACCACTTCAAGATATGAGTATAGAAGGGAGGCCTTCTGTTCTTTTTGTACAATTTGTTTGTTTGCATCTAATATTTTCAATTAAGTGACATGGTTATTCTTTCACTCGGGTTTAGATTTTAAAAGCAACTTTGAAACACACTTATTCCTGTGACAAAACCAATGCAGTTGTCTGCATGCAGTTTTAAAGCACTCCAGTTTCAAGCAGCTCAAACTGAAACCCATACTAAACCTTCCCAGTAAGAAGTGTTGGTAGCAATAATGCTATCCAATGAAATAAATCTTTTTTTTCCCTTTGTAAATAATTTGGCAGATTGATTCCAATTTCTGTGAATGCATTTCTTTTTCATAAGTATTGACCAAATAATTCATGGCAATTTAATTTCATTTTGTGGCCGCTTCTGGGCTATTTCCCTGCTGTATCATTGTTTTTCAGGGTATACTTTGGGGTTGGTTACCTAGTACACATGATAATGGTTTTGCTTTCTGAATAGATCACATAGAGCTGTTGATGCACATCCCATGGTGTTCAGATCAAGTATGAGTCTTTGAAACATTCTGCATGCAAATGAAAGTGAGTTCAGGTGAATATGCATGAATGATGAATAAAGAAATTAGAAACCTAGTTAGTCTGAATAGTTTTTGGAATATGAATACTTCTTATTTTCTGTATTTAACCAGCTCTAGTGTTAAATAAATTTTATGGAAGAACAAGATTTAAATTCTTGTCAGCACTGAAGCAAACGAGGTCATGCCAGTAACTCCAGTGGGGTTATGGTTTCACCGTATGTTTCATTTAAAAACTCTTGGAACCTGTTTTTCATTCAAAGCCATTTTAAGCAAACAGAGAGGAATAAAGGCTCCATAACACAAATGAGAATCAGGCCAGTGGTGTGTTTTCATTTCCCTAGTATCTGTGCCCCTTTTCAGCATTCATCTGATCTCTGTGTCTCATGTTATATTTTCATGCACCTTCCATTTCTTGTACCTGACATTCTACAGTTTGTGTCTTTTAATCTGTGTCCATCTCTTCATCACCTCTGATATTTTACAATATTATTTGACCCCAAACTTTGAGTGACATAACCTAGCTTAATCAGATGGTTGGGTTTTAGCTGACTACTAATGTTAGCTGCTGACAGTTGTTATCCTATACACATTTGAGAAAGAAATGCCTTTTGTATTATACCACTTTACATTTTACTTTTGCACTGTATCAAATATTCATATTTTTTCACTATTATAACCTATTAAAAATTCTTTCCTCTGCTACAAGGAAGTGTGATTTTTAAAGGTAAATAGATGCTTTTGCAGGCTTTAATGGTTTTAATTTTTGCACTTCCTCCTCCCAGTTTCCTCAATGAGACAAACTCTTCAGTTGTTCTTTGTCTTCCCTGAACTATGAATTGTGAGGAGTGAGGTAAGATTGAACCATGCTGGTGCATTGTGAGAGGTGAAAGCTGGTTGGAGAAGTTGAGCTGTGAAATAGAGTACAGAAGGTACAAATGGCAACCAAAACCATAATTTGAATTTTTTATTGTGCCACATTTACACAGTTGCATCAAAATTCGATTAGCTCCTCACCTGAATGAAAGATAATGAGAAAATAAAATTCTGCATAGCTAGATTCTACAGGACCTCTTCTGCTTTTTTTATGTTAAAACCAGGAACTCATATGAATAATTTAAATTTTCTGCAATACCTTCTCAGTTTTTCCTGCAATTGAACAAGACCTACCATGAATCAATGTTTAATTACTTATAAAATTGTAGAAGGGTTCCATACCTTATTCTGGATGCTTTGGCATAATATTCTTCAATAAGCATGTGAAAGTAGAGTTCTCTTCTGGTATCAATAAATAGTTACAGTGAGCACAGTTAACTAAAATGTGCTCCTACAGGCAACACCCTCAACAAAGTATTCCTTTAGAGACAAAATCATCAGGAGCTGAAAGGCCTCAGCACCTTTGTGGCTGTTGTTCTGGGCTTGTACACTCAGGTTCGCAGTGAATATCTGATTGAGAGCCCTGATATCTTCAAAGTGTATTATCTTTGTCATCCATTTTTATGGTCTTTGTTCACTGCACTTGCAAATACCCCTCCTATGTCCTGACAAACTCCTTTAGCAAAAAGAAGTGTTTGAGGAAAAGCCTCAAGTCATTTGGTTTTTATTTGCTGTAATAATGAGCTGCGTTGTTGACTTTCCATTGCTCTTCAGTGAGGAAACTTTGTTCTAATATATCTTGTGTTGTTTGGTTGTAGTGTGATGCTCAGGTCAGCTGCTGTAAATTAAATGTACAGCGTTTGCCTTGTAGGAGATACCCATTGCATCAAGAACCGGGTATGAATAAATGAATAAATTGATATTCTTTCCCTTAATTCTTATCAGTGTTCTCTTGATTCTGATCTGGTTTCCTACTACACTAGCAATGGTCTTGAAAGCAATGGAAAGCTTCTTAAAAATAGGAATAATTTGTGAGACACATTTTGTGAAGATATTCTGAATATGAAATGAATTTTGACACAAGAAGGCGCACACTGAAAGTGGAAACTTTGAAATTCCGACCCATACTATCCCACCAAATGCGTAATTCTCTGTTACATGTCACAAGGTTTGACAGTCTTCATTTTTTTTTGACAGTGGCACATTAGAGAGCAACTTAGAGTCTTTGATCCATAAAATGTCCATATTCACTCTCAATGTTAAATGAAGAAAGAACACAAAGCCTAAAGGCAACCAAAATACATCAAACTTTCAGGTACTTGAAGAAGTGGGGTTTTTTTTCAGAGAAGCAGCATTTTTCATTCCTACAACAGATTTACTAGTCATCTTGCAGGTGTACCATTTCAAATTAATCTGAAGTAGCACACAGCAAAATGCATCACAGATTTGGGGCATCTTGGCTGTGAGAGGATTTTCCTTATGGTGACATCCCCTGCGGTGCAGAGGCCTGCCTGGTTTCAACTGTCTTTAAGTAACAGTGAGACATTACAGCAATAGCATAGACACAGAAGATTCTTGCACTAGAAAATTTGTAGTAAAAAGCTGTTTTCTTTCACCTGCGTTTACTTCTATGGCATATCCTTTTGCCTGCACAGCTGAAGTGATCATTATTAATTAAAAACCAATAAAACATATACCTCCTCTTCACATTGTCTCATTTCTCAGCATGACATCCAGCACTTCACTGCCACTGGGAGAGGTCATGTTTGGAAAATGTCTGGTTGCTCCCATGCCTTTGGGATGGTTACGTACTGTAGAATTCTTAGCCTTTAACCTGATTTTTTTCTTTATTTTACCATGTCTATTTTCCATCACTGAGGTTGACTCCAAGGAATTTTTTTTGGCCTTCCTCTGAGAAAGAAGGACACCCAAGGCTTTTCTTACAGTTTATATACATGAAAATGCCACCACTTGCATAGTCCACGTTGCTTACTTGTAAATCCCTACAGAGTAAGGCTAATTAAAGTCCCTGTCTTCACTAACAGACTATTCATACTCTGTCTTACTCCAAAAACGCCAGGTACGTGGAGGATTAGCGAGTGTCTGCAGTATCAGATATCTGGCATCAAGTAACCAAGCAAGATGTCCAAACTTCTGTGATTCATTGGAGCTGTTTATATTTTCCCAGCTGGAGTAAGCATTCCTCAGCTCTGGGAAAGCAGGGAGGGAAGTACACCACACCTCTAAATCCCGTTTACTTTCTCCTTTCCCACAGGAGAGAATCACTTTGTTGAGAGACAAGGTGGTTAGAAGTTAATTGCGATTTAATTACCTCCCATGTATACCTTTGCAACTGAAGGAAAAGACAGCCTCTCAGTTACTCTCTTCTTGCTTTCAAAAATAGCCCAGTGAGAGCCTGTAAAATTGGGGTGCACTTTTTGTACATACAGTCAAGCGGGTCCCCCAGACTTGCTCTTGCAAATGCCATTGGAGCAGCATGGGTTTTTTGGGGGAAAGATGTTGTGTCTCTGATTAAAACTGTAAGATTTCTGAGACTAAGCTAGATATTTTCATCAATCAATTAACACAATACTAATGAAAATATTGCTAGTTTTATTTATTATTTCTACGATGTTAACACATAGGATGAGGTCTTCTCTCCTCCAGGTGCTATACAAACATGAAATAAATAGACAGCCTTCCTCCAAAAGAACTTAGAATCTTAAATATTCTCTTAAGGGGTAGATTTTCAGATAAGCCTCTGAAAATCTAATGTATTCTATGGCCATGGTCTGTTTCAAAAATAGTAGAGTTATTAGGCTGATAAAGATTGCCTTTTAGCAGGTCTTTATTGTGCCATTAACTTGAAAATACCTTTATTGTAATATGATTTTTTTTATTACAATTAAAGATTGGCTTGATTTTACGGGATTGGGTATAATTGGCCTTTATAGAAGCCTCTATAGTGAAGTTCAGATACTTTTCTGAATTCAAAAGCATGTGTGTCAGTGTAAGATTGTAGTTTACTCAATATTCCTGGTACAGAGGTGGGGTGAAAATAGGTGTAACAAAGTAAATGTTAGAACCAGCGTTTTCCGGGGAAGATTGATGTGTAGTAGATACAGCAGAAGACTGAGTTTCAGGAATCAAGTGCTGCTTTTGTTGTTGTTGTTTTCATTGTAAAGTCTTTTAAATTCTTGTGTGAAAAGGCCTATGTAAATGCTTAGTATTGGCTTTTTCCCATTTCTTCCACTAGCTCCTTGTTTAACCAGGGACTAATAATCACTTAGCTTTTGTATGGCTAAGTTTACTCATGAATGTATTCACTATGAGTATTTTGTCAGAGGTGTCTTTAAGATCCATTTCTTTTTGAATCTGAAGATAAAAGGCTTTATTTTAATAACTGTCTAATTCCTGAAGCAACACTGACATATTAAGTAAAAGTACACAATTTTTATAGTGTCTTCTATTAAAAATACTAAGCCCTGAATGTATTTTACAGAAATATATTTTCTCCTTCATATTTAAAGAAGGGGAAAGACGTATGCTACTGTAATTTTTGAAATACAAGAAGAGCTGATGGAACACAGTTGGTGTATCTACAAACAGTGCCCTGCAAGGCTCTGAAGCCTGTGGACTACTCATTTTAAACTGCAAAACACAAAATTTAACATCAGACACCTTATGGGATAGTTTTGCACTACCTGAACAAAGTCCTCAGGGAAAGTGACAAGAATAATACTTTGCACTTAAAATGCCTTTTCACTGGGATAGCTCCTAGTAGTGCATTTTGCCGATGGGGAAATTGCAATACATAGCAAAGGCAAGGCTCCAATGCAATGAGACACGAAAGCACATCTTTGTTATGAATGATTGTTCTTTAACTTAAAATTAAGCATATACTCATATGTTATGCTGGTCTGGGGCTGAATTGCTTGTTTAAGGTCATACAGCAGATGGTTCCAGCATTAAGACTATTGGAATCTGTTGATTCTTGCTACTCTGCTCTTTTCCTAGATCGTGGATAACATCAACAGCAGAGATGAGAAAATGCAATCATTAGAAAAGAATAAACCTGACCAGCAGGTTGTTAACACTTCTACAGAATATGACATTTTCCATCTTTACTAGTGTTAAATAAGCAAGAGACACTGGTGATTATGGAAAAGAATATACTATGAGAAAAAAATGCAGTTAAGGGTATATGCGCATTGAAGAAAGACCACTGAACTCTCCTGAGAAGAACAGTGTTTTTAGTAATAGTGTGACATTGAGAGATGATGTGGTTATTATGCTCTTCGACATTAGTCCTCACTAATGCTAACTAAAGTTTTGTGCATGCAGCTATATGAAATAAATATGAGCATTTGCCATAGAATTCCTGCAGATCGACAGCTTTTGTTACAAAAAAGTGTACAGTGTTCAACAGACACTTTAGCAATAACATTTTTTCTGCTGTTATAAAGATGATGTAAATTGTTCAGTGCAGTGTGTTTGTACAGCTAAGATATTTTATTGATATCAGGTTGCCCCAAAGTCCGGCTTTGGGCTTTGGAAGGGACCAAATGGTTTCTGGAGGTTTGGGTTTGGTTTTTTGTTTTTTTGGACAGGATTAAAGAATGTAAAAGACTATTTGTATTAAACAGATTAAGCTGTTAGTAAACATGTCCCCTTTAAATTAAGTGGTGGTGAAGACAAAGAAAGTGCTTTGTTGTTGTCAGATGGATTTGTCTTAAGTCAAATGGGCAAACAAGTTAAACATCAGTCCTCTTTAAATCCCTAATGGCTGTGCAGATTAAATCTCAAAAGGTCAGTAAAATGAGTAAAAAAATTAAATTGCTTTACTTCTTCCTGTCGTTTACTTTGGCTAAAGCATTTTTCTTCTTCCTTTTCTTTTTTCTTCTCTCTTCTCATCCAGCTTTAGAGAACTTTGTTTTCAAACTACATTAGCATACAGACAAATATTAAACAAGAATTTCACTTCTCTGCAGTCTTGTCACTTGTGATGAATACATCCTTGCTCGGTAAGTGCTGGTGACGCATCATTGTGGCAGCTTCTGCCTCTCAACAGAAGGATAATTAATCTTGCTATCAACACTCCTAAACAGGGGTAGCTAGTTCAAAGTTTTATTCCATAGAACTGCTTTGTGTGGGGTGGGATTCCTTCATTTGAAATGGCTGCCTGTGAATCATGGCCTTCCTGTGATTAGCTTTTCTTTAATGCTGGGGGTGTTGAGCTGTGTGGGAACAACAAAATGAGCAGGCTTTGTGCTGTTCTGACCTGGCACTTCTGTGCTTTAATAAAGTGGGTGAGTGGAGCATGCAATTCAGAAAAGGTACCAAGAGCTAAGGTGGCCTTATAGGAAGTGAACTCAAGGTGTCGTTCTGTGGATTCTTCTTCCATCTGACTGACTGACTACAGTGGGAATTTGGGTGGTTTGGTTTCTGGCAGGGAGAGATCTGGGGTGAACAAGTGCTTATACATCCCAGCTATGAGTGTGAAAACATTTTCTATGAGCATCCAACAGCTGTCAGCATCAGAAGTATTAGAAGGGGGACAGACTGCCAGCTAGCTAAGCATTTAAGACTGAGTATTCGCAACTTTTTCCCCCATGAATTTCATCATTCCAGCAGCTCTATGATGATGAAAATCAACCAACAGAGTATTTGCTCCAATTGGATTTTCATTCAGTTTATTAATGATAAAGAAACCCAACTTCATGCATATTAAAGGAGTGTTGATTGAAGGTCACAGAGGTGTTAGCTGTGGTGTCCTGGCTAAATTCCAGTTGGCTAATTACAATCTGCCTTCCTAAAACTCCCTTGTAGTTTCATTATTTAGATCATTAGCTCTTTATATTTTGTTCCAAACTCTTAGTAGCACGGCTTTATTTTTGTTAAAGAGCTTTCACTGTTGAGCATGTTGTTTCATCAGAAGACAAACGGTGAAGCCAGCTTTCTGCCTCTTTGAATGCAATATCAATGATATAGATATGGCATTTAAGTGGGAATGCATCTAGCTCCAGTAAAAAGCAACTGAGGCATGTTTTACAATGTCATGTCACACTGTGACTGTCATTTGCTGTACTAGAATCAGATGGCACACATACGGAAAGGTGTATCTTTTTGCTATTTTCTTCCAGTTATCTAAACACAACATTTGACATGATTTTTCCCCCCAGTCTTTCATTTTTGAAATGCTACTCACTCCTTGCTTTCTACCCTTCTGGCAAGCATCGTTTTTTTGCAAAGGTTTGTTGAACCAAGCAGGTCAGATGGGCAACCTTTTTTTGCTGCTTGTCTCATACCAGTTGCTTTTTCCAAAGGTGTGTGAGCTACCTCTGGCCCTTCTAAAGAGATCATGCTGGGAAACACATAGGAGTATATTTTCTATTTGGTGCTGCAGAATACAATTGCCCTCCACTTCAGACAAACCTCCGTTTGGTCAGGCCTACCAAAGCTCTCTGTAGGAGAAAGATGGGTTCTGTACTTGGTTCTGAACTCACGCAATCATGTTGCAGCTTGCAGAGCTGATCCATGAAGTTAATTGGCAATGAGTGTCTGCAGTATTGATTTCACACTTAACAGGGGTCACACATCAATGGTGTTGTCTAGTAGTAACAGACTGAGATTAAATTTGGCTGCGCTCTGTTCTGACTTCTCTCTTCTACTCCACTCATGGTTTTTGGTTGCTGCAGGTCCACTGTGAATGCTGATGGAGGAGAAGCAGTGAAGCAGCTATTTCAAAATGGGTTCAAATGCAGTTGAAATAATTGGCTCTAGAGATTAGGTCCATGCTCTTAATTGAAAAAGGGAAGGAAAATTATTTATCAATTATTCAAGATGTTTTCTTTGTACAAAACACTGAGGTTTTTTATAAGTGTACGTGTCTCAATATAGTGTTTTTATTGAACTATTAAATGTAATTAGAAACCAAAGGTAAATGGCATCTCAGTGAGTTAAGAAAGCCACAGAGGAGCTGAGTGGTGTCTGTAGCTTTCTGAGCACTGTCAGTTCCCCACGAAGTCTATCTAAGGGTGATTAGCTCTTTACTCACGCTTACTTCAGCTTGTTTCTAACTAATGATGATTTACCATTTTGCTAAATGCTAAGCAGCATTTGTTTGACAGGGAGCAAAGCGCAGGCTTAGAGAAAAGCAGGTAAAGATGCTCTGCAAAGGGCCTGTCAAAATGCTTCTAAAATATACTGTCATAGTGTTAAACAATTTATTAATAAGCCTATTAATACCCAAGGATTTTTTTGTGTGTGTCTTGAGGTTCTGTTAAAAACATCAGTGTTTAAGATGCTATCCACACAGGCTTAATGCCAGGGAAAGCAATCCCATTAAATTGGACCTCATAAATATTTCATGAGGTCCAATTTAAAATTAATCTTGGCATGAAGCCAAACCAGGCAGTATATTTGCTACTGTATTAAAAAGAAGCAGCAGATGAGGTATTTTTTCACAATAGTAATCTGACTGGATTTTTGCACAATCCTAACAATATTTTTAATAATACAGCTGTTAGTTTTGGCAGAAAGAAATGCATTTCTTTCATCACCCGTTCATGCGAGAATCGTACTGCAACTAGCATATTTTAAATGTCATCATTCTAGAAGACGATTTTTTTTCTTTTTCTGGTGATGAAATCTCTGTTTTCTGAAAACAATTTCATCTTGTTACTTGAAAGGAAATAAATAGTCAGATTTGTAACTTAACAGTGAGAGTGCAGGTTTTTGGGAAAGGGCTATGAAGTAGTCAATTTTCAAAAGGGATTTAGGCAGGTAGGAGATTTTCAATGTGATTTGAGTCTGAAGTACCTAAGTCAACTGGGAAATAAAGTTTAGGTTTTTAAGCCATTTTGATAGGATTGTGAAATTTCTGGGCACAGTATTAGTAGGCAAATTGGAAGAACTGTGATTTGTCAGCAGTTGAGACTCAGTAAAAATATGTCCCTAGGTATGATCAAAATCTTCTAGGAAAGCCTTTATATATTTTTCAGAGACAATGTGTCCTGATTTAATGCCTCTTTGAGTCAGTCGGGGTTTTAATTGGTGGATACAGAATCAGAACGCATAAGACATAGGCAGAGAAAGGGCAACTTATTTACTTTGCTCATTTAGGAGATCAGATGGTTCTGGGGGACTGCCTGATGGGAAAAGAATTCAGGCTGCAAAAAATCATTGCAAAAAGAAAAAGTCTCTGACTCTTGGCAATAAGCATCAGACGAGGTCTCTAAATAATTGCTCATTTTTGACAAGACTATTTGGAGACTCTTTCTTTTCTGTCTTTCATATATTGCTTGTTCTCCTAATCTGTGACCAAATTCCAGTCTCAAGAGTTTCCCTTTGGAAAACACTTAAGACTGTGTGTGTGAGCAAAGGGAATAAATAATAAATAGAACGACAATATAGGAGCCTGTGTAACAGTTTGTGTTGTATGGCTTTAAAACTGGTTTGAGGATGAAGAAGAAAGCCTTTTATGCTGGAATAATTTCTGGGAGACACTGGTAAGGAACAAGATTACAGGGTGTTTAGCGATGTGCGTTTCAATAAGGAGCAATCACCATTCATATGCATACGTTTCATTTAAATGCATTATATACACTAGCAGATTGGGAGGCAATCCTGAGACATTGAACATAATTTATTTGGATTTGAAGAAAGCCTTTGCTTTTGTGCCTTACAATGGATTTGATTTACTAAGTCAGGAGACATAGTGGAAGCAAATTCAAATGGACTTGCATGTGGCTGAGGGAAGGGGAAGAGCAATAATATCAATGTGGAAATGGACAAAGGTAGCGTGTAGGAAATGGCATGGTGTTCAGCTCACCTGACTTGCTGCCTGAAATTCTTGTTTAGGAGTAACAGAGTGAAGGGGGAAGGGGAGGCTTCTTCAGATAGCAACATGTGCTTCCTGTCTTAAGGACGAATTGCATCCTCTTGTGAAGGTGCTGCTCTACCCCATTTACTGCAGACAGAGCCCAGAGGCCTAGCTTGGACTAGATGCCTCATCTGAATTTAGAAGAGGTGAATTCCAAATTTTTTATTTCCTATGTGTGTTAATTGTCTCTTTTCTTGATTGCAACCAGTGGGAGACCTAAGGGTCCATTTAATTCATCTGGACACTTCTCTAGTGGATTTTGGACTAGGTGATCTCGCCTTATTGGTGGAAGGGAAAGAATTGAAATGCTTCCTGTCAAGGAAAGGTGACCTTGATCAAACACTACATACACTGGTGATACTGGATGAGTTATACAGGGAAGGAGTGAACAGCTCTGGCAACCAGCAGGGATTTGCTAAGGATGGGTCATCTCCAAGCTGATAGTGAGAGCTAGTCACAGCTCAGCAGTGAGTATGTCAAATGCTTGTTACATGTAATAGTCTTGAAGATCTGCATTTAAAAGAGTCTGTAAGATATGAATAAAAGGGCGCGCAAGAAACCAGAGGGGCTTGATCCTTCCAAAGAGGGGCTTGTCAGTATGGGCAAAATGAAAGATGCAGACTTTTGAGAAATAGGGATTTGATTAGTTCAAGGAGCTCTAGCCATAAGATTTTTATTTTTTAGCAAAATTTGGTCAAAGGCTGAGTTTTGTTTAGCTTTCAATTTACTTTCCAGAGTTATAGAATCACAGAATGATTGAGGTTGGAAGGCACCTCTGGAGTTTGTCTAGTCCAACCCCTCCTGCTCAAAGGAGGGTCAGCTAGAGCAAGTTAGTCAGGGCCATGTCCAGTCGGATTTTGAATACATCCAAGGATGGAGATTCTACAGCCTCTCTGGGCAACCTGTCCCAGTGTTCAGTCACTCTTACAGTGTAAAAGTTTTTTCTTATGTTTAAATGGAATGCCTGGTATTTTCATTTGTACCCATTGTCTCTTGTCCTTTCCCTGGATACCACTGAGAAGAGTCTGGCTCTGTGTACACCATCTCATCAGGTATTTGTATGCATTGATACGATCTCCCTGAGCCTTCTCTTCTCTAGGCAGAACAATCCCACTTCTTTTTGTATGACAGATGGTCCAATGTCTTAATCACCTTTGTGGCCCTTTGCTGGACTCGCCCCAGTGTGTCAATGTCTCATAGTGGGGAGCCCAGCACTACAGCTAGCACTCCAGATCTGCCCTCACCAGTGCTGAGCAGAGTGGAAGGATCACTTCCCTTGACCTGCTGACAATACTCCTCCTAGTGCAGCTCAGAATGCTGTTGGCCTTTGCTGCAAGGGTGCATTGCTGCATCATGTCAAATTTGGTGTCCACCAGGACCCCCCGGGTCCTTTGCTGCTGCTTTCCAGCAGGTCACCCAGCTTATTCCTCCCAAGGGATAGGACTTTGTGTTTCCTTCTGTTGAACTCCATGAAAGTTCCCTTGGCCCATTTCTCCAGCATGTGGAGGTCCCTCTGAATGACAGCACAACCATCTGGTCTATTAACCACTCCTCTCAGTTTTCTATTATCTGTAAACTTACTGAGGGTGCACTGTGTCCCATCTTGCAGTTCATTAATGAAGATGATAAACAATATTGGCCCCAGCATCCATCCCTGGGGTACACCACTGGTGATTGGCCTCCAGTGGACTTCATGCCAGTGATCACAACAGTTTGAGTCCAGCAGTTCAGCAAGTTTTCAGTTCATCTCACAGTTTACTCATCAGGCCTGTACTTCATCAGTTTCTCTGTGAGGATGGTGTGGGAGACACCACCGAAAGCCACACTAGAGTCAGGATGAACATCATCCACTGATCTCCTCCACTGCTGTCCTTTCGCCCACCAAGCCAGTCATCTTCATGGTAAAAGGTTATCAGGTTGGTCAGGCATTTCTTCTTCATAAATGCATGCTGACTAATCCAAATCACTTTCTTGACCTTCAGATGTGTGGAAATGGTTTCCAGGATTGTTTGCTCCATCACATTCCCTGGAATTGAGGTGAGGCTTCAAATGATGCAAAATAATATAAAACAGTAATTATTTTGAATAATCAGATTTTGACTTAAAGATCAACCTCCACAGGTTAATATTTCTAGATCCAGATAAAAGATGAAATAAAATAATTGCAGGGGAAGATTAAAGGGCGAGGGAAGGTGTATGAAAGCTGCAGGGTCAATAGGAGAGGTCAAGAGCTCGGATTCTGAGATTCTTCTGCCAAGATCTTTGGCTTCCTTGGACTTGAGATTGTCCAGGAACTAAACAGCAGGTGACTACTAATGCCATCTGCTGGAAAAGGGAACTTGTGATAATGGGTCTGCTTCCCCACAATATCTACTAATCTTGATGAAGATGACTGTTTTGGAAATAGTCTCTTTCTGAGGGAAAAGCCATTATTATGCATCAGCTCCTTGGAAAACAATGACACAAATGGAATTTTCTTACAGTGGAAGGTCGGTTTGCCATTGTGATGAGTCTCCTCATTGCTTTTAGCACTGTTCCCTGCCCAGCCTAGATGCTGTTCACAATACCTTTCTCTAGATACCAGATTTAAATACCCAAATATAAGAAGCTAGATTGTCTGTCTGCAGATAATCAGCTGTTTTCAGCTTTTTCCTGCTCCTTTCTTGCTCATATCCTCTCAACATAAAGCAACCCTGTTTTCTTCTTGGCCCCTGATGTAAATTCTGAACTGATAAAGACCTTCCTCAGTTATGCCAAAGAATGGAGAGCTTGCAACGATTAAGAATGAAGGTGAGAGCTCATGTTTTATCAAAGAAAGGATATCTTGAATGGTGGTAGAAAGATAACCTAGCTGGATATAAAAGAAGGAAGAGAAAGAAACAAAACATCATATATAAATTAGCGTTAATAAAAAGGTAAATCTGCTGTAATCTGGAAGCTCACCCACTTGAAATGACAAAGAGGGTAGAAAGGCTGGAGTCTGCTAGTTAACAACAGGATGACTATGATTCACCAAAGTGACTGCAGAAAAGGCAAACAGAAAGTCTCAGACACAGTGTTTCCAGTAGTGATAAAGAGTATTAAAGTCACCACAAAAAGCATTGTTAAAGCCTAGCATTGTTTAGCCTAGCAAACACTGTGCCGTAAGTGTATATGGCTTCTTTCTGTAAATCTATCAAGGGAGGAAAAGCACTAGTGCTATTGAAGCTAGAAGATAATGTTGGCATTAAAACAAATGAGTTTAGTCATCCGTGAGTATGGCTGGCAATACGAACAACATTTTTAAGTATCAGAAAGAGCAGTTAAAGTTCTGGGGCCACCTCCCATTACAAACTGTGGGGAGATAAAAATTTAAATAGCTTAATGATGGAGTGTGCTCACTTTATAAAAGAGTATAATGCAGTAGCCTATGATGGCTCACACTATGTCCCGAAAGCTTCTTCTAGTAAACATATTGCTAAAATCGCAAGAGGTGGGATTCAGTGGCCTAGCCATAGGTATCTAGTGCGTTTTGAGATAACTTAGGATATCATGGCTGGCCTTCAGCTGCCACTCCTGAAGGGTGTAGGTCTCTCAAATCCTATGTCACATCTGATGGGTGTCAGGTGGATGCTTCAGCATCTCTGTGGTATCTCAAATGGCGTTAAGACGCTTGTGTCTGGGCAGCTGAATCAAGCCCTGAAAGTCAATAGGGGAGAAGTTAGGAAAGTTAAACTCAACTTCGCTTATCTCTGGTTTGTAGTGGTTGTGAAATATCAGCACTATATCATGCTGGTATAGTGTGCTCTTGTATCAGATCATTAGCTTTGATATATGTTTAAGGGTTTTTTTTATGAACTCATTAGAAATGAAGGAATTAAAACTATATGATGCATAGTTTGTGAGTTATGTAAAGAAGTATCTGTTGCTGCCAAATAATAAACTATGCTGTAGCGGACAAAATAGGAGCAGCCAACAGAACATTCTATACACCACAAACATTTTTTTTATCACTCTCAGGAGTCTATACTGTCCCCTTGCCTTCTGCAACTCTTTCTTCCATAACCAGTGTTCTCTCACAGTTTAAATTGATGGGTAAACAGTGACGTCTCCAATCTGACTTAAACGTGTGAGCTTTCTGAGGTGCCATTATATGTCTTTTGTAGTAGTGTTACAGTATAAGCCCATTTTAGATCTTTGGTACAAATGAATGTTTGTCTTAAATTAATAAAATATGGGATGACTCCAAAGCCTACTGAAATGAATAAAATTAGTTGAATGTTATATTGGTCTAGTGAGATTTAGAACAAGCTATGCATTTGGAAACAGGATTAATTAAGTTTTATTGACTGCAACGTAAATGGAGAAAATTCTCCAAGAAGAGGTAGAGGTGCCCTTAGAAGTGGGACTGGATGATATTTAGTGAAACTCTGGAGTTGATATTAGATAAATTTGGCACTCTATGAAAGCAGATCAGCATTCCATTCAAGTTGTCGTGCTCCCCTTTCAAAAGTAGACTTTTATCTTTTGCCTTCAGAAGGAAAGCATGTGATTTTTGCAACCAGGTGTTTCTGACCATATGCCAATATTATTAATATCAACACATTAATAATATTATTAGAAGATTATCCACCATGCATAAGGACCTACATAGCATTTGCAATTTCATATGTTAATGAGCTTTGGGGATAAGATGGAAGTTGAAGTAGATTTGTATCTCTACAATAGCACGCAGTGTCCTGACAGCATGCTACTGTTTCTCCATTGTATGGGGTAAGATTTATACCAGACTACCAGCACACAAAGTTGAAAGCATTATCTTTGGCTATATATTTTATAGGGGGATTTTTTTAAATAGAATGAATTTGCTTGATACTAGATAAGATTTTCTGTGGAAATTATGGAGCTGCAACTCAGGTATCCCAGTTGTAAACTACACCTGGAAAAGGAGAAAGCATTTGACTGAGTGGAGTGGCAATGTCTACTTATGATAGTTCAAGAATGTGTATGAGATGCATGTGATGTACCCTATAATATCAGAGCTTTCGTTTCTGGAAGTGATTTAGTTTTAGTTCTGGCAGTGCTTTACTGTTGCTTCTATTCATTCTGTCTTTGGAGTTTCAGAGATGAAGTTATTGCAGAATTATGGGGTTTATGGCTCTGCTAATTCAATTCTACACTAGTGATTTAGATATTTAATGCACTCATGAACCAAAGATATTTTAGATTTTCCATGGCACATCTAGATTAAGCCAACGTTTTACAATTTTGACTCACTTTATGGTGTGGGATTTTCTCTGTCTTTGAAATCTATTTAATTTCCCTCCTCTTCCCGCTTTAAAATAAACCAACAAACCACATTGCCTTTAGACTGATTTCCTCTGCAGATATATTTTTAGATTGACCTGTGTTACCCTATTGTTCCTTAACTTACAGTCTCCGTTGTTTTCCTTAGTTAGATGGCCCTAATGTGTTTTGATGTATTTACATTTCCATATGCAATCTTCTTCCTTTTTTATAATAAACATCGGGATATGTCCTAAGATACAAAGAACGTAATTCAAATACTTATCTTCTAGAACACATTCTTGATTTAAATAAATTAATAAATAAAAGTTCTCTTGTACAAAATCCACAGTTCAGTTTAGGCTGAGTAAATATGAAATGTTAAAGCATAATGGTGGGAAAAGCCAATTTGGACCCATATTTTGCAGATAGATGGAATCTACGATGGGTTTACATTTAGACTTAGTAGAAAACAAACCATTGCCTGCATAGACAGGCTTAGGTTAGAGCAGAGGAGCTGTTTCATACCTTAATTTTATGGTTCTTATGTAGTAGAGATAAACGAGTATTCCCAAGTGGAGTGAAGTGTCTTTTGAACTCTCTCTGGAATCTCAAAATTGAAATTACATTGTTCTTCTGGTGTAAATGGGTATAGACAGGTAATACAAAGCCAGGTGAATTGCATCAAGGAGGCATTTTTATTAATTTGGCATGCTTACAAAATGCTTTTAGTCTGGACGGCAATCAAAGCTCTGAGATTTGAACTAATGTCAAACCCTTAGGACAACTTCTTGGTATTACCACATAGCATGATGCTTGCAGAAAGCTAAAGATATCTAGCAAGTATCATGTGTTCAATGAATTTGGCATACTGAAAGCATACTTTTGGTTCCTCAAGAGTAAATTGCAGGGGAGAACTAGATGTTCATTTTTACAAATATGAGTGGGTAAAATTCTCAGTTCTGATAAAGGATTATATATGGAAGTAAATTTTAAATGTATCTGTTTTTAAATGTTGCAGAGAATGTGAGGGACTCCATACATGTGCTGGGAGGTGGGATTGATTATTTCTTAGATACGGTTTTATTCCAAAGGTCAAGATTTCTTGAAGCAGGACTTTGTGATTTACCCTGTTTAAGACCACATCAGCCATAGATGTTCTCCCAAACATCAATAGCATGTTATGGGTAAGACAAGAGATACCCATGATTTTATGCACTCATGCTAACCCAAATGACTTGTATTTCTAGTAATGGTGAAGTTTTTATTCCATAGATGAAGAAGGAAAGGGAGAGAATTTGATAAATAATTGAGTTTGTTCCAAACAAATTGGGTGGCACAAAGTAAGGAATATACATGAAAGGTGGTGAAAAGGATGGATTTGCCAGAGCTAAGGAGTGTAGGAGGAGATGAAAGTGAGATGTGGCTTTGAAAGAAAGCTTTGAAAGAAAGAAGAAACATGGATGTGGGAGATTGGAGAAGACACACTGAAAGAGAGGAGCTGTAGGGAGCTGAGTTTCAAGTACAACTGAGCTGGAAGGGTTGAGAGTGAGAACGTGTTATGGAAAGAGGGAAATTGAGTCTTAGCAGTGAGGATGACAATACAGGACACAGCTGGAGATGTAGAAAGTGGGGAAGCTTCATGGTCTGGATATGAGGGCTCCACAAGGGAAAACGAAGGGGATTTCAGCAATAAAAAGGCTGGTGTCATCAAACAAGTAATAAGGGGAAGAAATGCGATATTATTCATATTGGGTCATATTATCTTTGAGTTAAATGGCCTTTACCAAAGTGAGTTTACCTACTGAGGTGCACTACTAAGTGATTTTGAGGATTAATGATATCATAAAAATATAGACATCTTAGGTGTAACAGGATCTGTATAAGGTGGAGAGACAAACCTTTAGGGTATGGCAGTGGAGGTCACCTAAGAGTCTGAGAGAGGTAATTAGCCTGGAGGAAATTCAGAGAAAATCAAATGAAGAGCTTCAGAATGCAAACTGAGAAATGTCACTGTTTTTTTTATCAGTTCTGCCTCTTCTAAAGATTTATAAAAGACATTTATTGCACCAAGCAGTTGCTACTCTGCTAATGGACTATAGATACAGGAGCAGAAAGTTTGGTGTTTAGAACAGATGAAATTGCCTCTTGAGAAAAATGGGTGACAGTCTGCACTTTGAATTTTGTTTTTAAAAACTGATTAAATCAGTTTACACCTTCATTAAAGCAGAAACAAGTCAAATAATAATCTCACTTTTTTCAGTGCTCTAGGATTTTAGAAAAAAAATTTTGATTTTGCCTCAACTCTATTTTGATGAATCAGCATGCATTTTGGAAAACCTCATATCTAGGCAGATAGGGCTGCATTTTTGTTTTGTTTTGTGAAGTGTGTGTGTTTGTTTGTGGTAGGTATGTTCAAATAGACTTTATATTTAATCTAAACCACCACACTTCAGGAAATGATCTAGCATGAAGTCCGTAGTTTCTGTTCTCCTCTGCGTTTTATAAATAGGAAATCACTGACTGTCATTTCTTGTGAAAAGAATGTATTGATTTCTTAAAAGTAGCTAGAGAGTAAAGGTACTGAAAAGAAGTGTGGCTGTCCAGTGTCTTTTGGGTTGTCAATAAATTTTTTTAGCCTCTTGCACAGGTTTCATTTACATTGCTCTTTCTTGGCATTAAAAACAGGACTGGGAGAAAGCTGATTACTTTTTGAGGACTTCACCATATTACCTTGCTTCTATAATTACATTGACTTAAATCAACTGATTTACTCCACTCTGAAACTAAGTAAGCCTTACTCAGCCTTATCACACATATTTATCAGCACAGTTCTGTTTTAAAACGTTATTGGCTGTAGCAATTACAGTCTTCATAATTTATGATATTATAATATAAGCTCTTTTTTGCCTGGAGCTCTATAATTTATTTATGTGTATTTTTATTTACATAACATATTTATTACTTATGAAAGACACTTCACTGGTAATGCTGAAGAGCAACAGCATGGAATGTACACAGAATAGTGGTTTTAAGGTATGTGCCATCTTCTTTGAGATCATGCAAAGCTGGTAGTTCCAAGCAGCATCCAGAAATGATTAATTCCTTTCTTCTAACTCAGTCTATTCCCATTTCAGCAAACTACTACATAAATGGCATGTTTTCAGCGTGCTCTCTGTGTGTATATTTAGCATTCGGACTTCTGTTGATACCAGTAGGATTATATGGCTCAATTTCTGTCCATCCATTCAGAAATATGTATCGAAGAAAATGAGGCCATGTAGGAATATAAGTTTGGTGTTGGTGAACAGACTCACTTTCTAAAAGTCCTGTTTGCTGCTTTATAAACATTACAGGGCTGAGTAATATGGAGCTGTAAATCTTGAAAGTAGTACCAATGAGTGTCAACTCATTGCTTAATGCCTTCAGACTCCTGGCTTGATTATATATTTGTGAGGAAGAGTGCACCTTCCTGCTTAATCTTTCTGAGTTATGAGACCCTCAGTGTAGTGTCTAGTTCCATAAGCTGTTGGTGCTCCATGAAATTTATCTTCTATTAGCCAATTAGACCAACATTAAGTACTAAAGAAGCAAAACAAAGGTGCTGGTCTTGGTTTGAAGAAGTAAACTGCTATAAATGTGAAAGCCAGTAACAGAATTTAGTAAAATCACTCCCAGAAACCTAACTGGTTTCTGCAGACTTGCAGCACAAGAATATGCGTAATGTGAAATTCACGTGAGTCTGCTCCCTGTTTTTAGGACCTGTTCCTTGCATGTAAGAGTACTTCCAACATGTATGTGCAGTCCCAGGGAAATTAGCAGAAGCACTAAAATGGGTAGTGGTTCTCAGGTTGAGCCTCTGCTTATAATAAGAATAGCAGGTGGATCTCAATGCAAACAAAGCCTGTCAATACATAACATTGTGGCTTCCGTGGACACATCATCGTAATGAAAATTTTACACTTACTCTGTGTCTTAAATTCCAATGGAATATCAAGAGTTCTCAAAATGTGATCAATAAGCTAGCCTTAAAATATGACATATTGAAATACAACATAGTGTCTTGCTTTTAAAAATGAATGGGATCAATATGTTTTGTTTAGATGTCCACAATCAGGGAATTGATTAATCTTTAATTCTGAAAGGTAAGTGAAAGTGCCTGAAACATTTAATATAATAATACATTAAGATGATCACTATAAACGCAGTGAACCCTATGCCCTAGAGATGCCAGGAAAGAACGTGTTTTTCATAGGTAATGCTTGTTGCTCCGGGCACAGTGTTTCTTCTGCAGGTCGTACATCCAGTATGACATATTCATGTCACTGGATTTCTTTTTAGTATCACTGATTGCATGGTATTCAAGCGTGATTTTTGCTTTGGTTCAGCAAGTTGATGTGTCACGGGCTTCCGTACTCATGCGTGACTTGCAGATAAAGAACTAAACAATAATTGAAGCTCAGAGTGAAAGTGTTGGCATCATGTTTTGGCATTATAACTTTAGGTGGTTCCTTGCTTAGACTGTGGCGGCTGGGTAGGAGAATTCTGCTAAGAAGTTGATATTGGAAAAAATGTCATGCTTGACTTAAGCAGGCTGCTTCAGAGGCAGTTTAACCAACTCCGTGCCAATCAATGGAAGAGTTGTACAGTATTTAGCAGGAATTTTTTTTTTTCCCCAGGCAATGTGATCACAGCTTTTAGGAGACCCTAGGCCAACTCTATTAGTGCCTACTGATAAGTTATCACTATTGAACGTGAACTTCTGTGTCAGGCAGAGTGATACATTATAGAATATTTTACTCATGCTACTCATATCAGGGAAGGAGATGGTTCCGCTTTGCAAACAAACTTACCTTGGCTGTAAATGTTTATGGAACACTTTCTTCCTGAAGTGGGTATTATATATTCAGTTATAGGTGGTACAAGATGATTTGTACCACTCTGAAGCAAAGCTGGTTAAAAACAACCAGCTAATGTTAGTAATAAAAGTGATGTCCCAGCAAAGTATGTCTCTAATATAACCTTAATAATCCTTTCATTACCTTCTGAATAGAATATTTGTTTTGAAAAATGTTATTTTGGGTGAGTCAGAGCAATTTGTGAATTTAGGTTCGAGTGAAAATGTTTTCCTGAAGAAACTATCGCGAAAAAGAATCATGCTTCATTGTAATTACACAGCCATGCCTTATACGCTTTACAGTACCCATGCCAAGATTTGAGAGCTTATTTGCTAATTGCAGATGAATATGCCACTTAATTAATTAGGTGCTACACACCCTCAATTGTATGTATCTATCATACTGATTTAATTTATAGTGCTACATTTTTCTGGATAATTTATTGTCCATGGAGGGAGGTAAATCATACTGTTTATTTAAGGCATCTAATTTAGGTGTGATTTAGGACACCAGAAGTTAGGAACTTCAGTTTTCCATGTTAGGGGAGAGTAGCAGGTACCCGCAGAGGGCAATTCAAAGCATGTACATCTGGACACATGAATACACTCCTCCTTGGGAGCAGTAGTGATGAAATCAAAGAGTTTATCTTATGAAACAGGATGAGTACTAATCACTAGGCATTCTCATGAGTTGCCAGAGCCTTGGATTCAATTCCTCCTCATCCTAGTCTTTTTATGTGTCCATGGAGGCACCTAAGCTCATCCTGCATCCAGCTCCTATTAGTGATGTGACTGTCCTCAGTCCTACAAGGTGACAGTCATCTGTATCTTGAAAATCTGGTTCTTGCTTGCTGAAATTTGATTGTCATTTTGTACGCTCTTCGGGACAATGTAAAGTTTGCTTATTTTCTCGCCTGTGTCATTATCTGCATGCCATAAAAAACCATCTGTGCTTTAGCAATGACCATAACTGGAGCATAGAAATGATTTGATATATATATGTGTATGTATGTATGCAGCTAGGTATAAGCTTAAATATATGGTACAGGACATTGCAGAGGCAAAGTGATGTACATGGTGTTACTGTTTTTAATACAAGCCTTTTAAGAGTTAGCAGTTTATCAGGGAATCAGACAGGATCTTAACCTTTTTCTGTATGAAATGTCTATGATCATAAAGATTTTTAAATTAAAAATTTTGCTGAGCTTTGGAGAGGAATCTCACTTAAAATAATTACACCCCAAATAAAACTAAAACCAGACAAACAATAGCTACATATAAAGGAAAAGTATCGCTATCCATTCTGTTACTCTAACTTTGTTCGGTTTACTAAGGATGCTTACAGTTTGGTTGTCAGAAAATATTTGCTGCCTAATGACATATAAATAAATAACATATCATGTCAATACATTTGAGAGATCTTAGTATTGTTAAGGAATTGATTTACTAAATACATAATTTGATGGTTTTAATTAATAATATGCTGTAGTGTGGAGTTCTGTCACAGTGACCCTAAGGTCAAGACCTGTAGTTTATGGACTATTAATTAGCCATTAAGTCATTCATTCATCTGACCTGCAAATCTATCAGATTGATGGATAGCAGAGACCTTTATGTTCCTAATAGGTATTCTATTTAACTTTCAAAATTTTCAGGCAAAGTTTGATCACTGAGTAAGATGAAGTGAGAAGAGAGCTTAAGAATTTTTTTAAGGCTATTTCATCACCTTTCACTTGAAAGCAGATATTAACTTGAAGAATACCATCGCTGTCTTCTCTGTTCTCCCAGGTCTACTGGCTAAACAGTGCAACTGGTACCTTAATTTCTTTTCTTTAAAAACAGGAAATCAAAATGATTTTTACAGATCTTTTGAATGCATAATATCAAGCATAAATTTTAATTGCACTTCATTTACTAAGTGGTGCATTACCTCATCCTTTGGTTTTAACAATGGATTTTCTATAAATCTTCATATGGTTAAACATGATAAACTGCTCAACATATCATGGAACATGGCAGTGCTTATTAGCACTTGAGAAGTTATTGATTGCTTATCTTGATTAATCTTTTATAGGTCTCTGTAGTATTAATTCCACAGAAAAGACTTTGGAAGTTCTATAGCATTAGTCTCCTCATTCATACATTTGCCTTCAATTACATGGATTTCTCTGACTGCTCTTGGTAGATTAATTATAGCCTCTATGTCACCAGATCTTGCTTTCAGTTTATCAAGAATTAGAATTTTAATGAAAAATACATATTTAAAAGATTCTCAGAAAGAGTGGCATTAATGAGATGAGATGTTTCCTGCAATTTGGTAGAAGGAAGGAATTCTTAGGTTTCTGGCATAAGGAGAAGTGTGTATCAATTTTAGAGGCACAGTTTATGATGTATGGGTTTTGCCAGATATTCAGCTGCTTCTTTCAGACACAGCCTGGGAAGTTTCCTCTCATGTTTTAACTTAATGACAAAACTTTTCTGTAACAAACAGCATCAGCTTTATCATAAAGGAGGGGAAAACTGCAGCTTGCTCACCAGGTATATCTTTGGGAAGGTAGGCAAAGGCACAAGACCTGCCGGATAAATGCTGAGTGTGTCCCTGAGGGCAGATTTCCTATGTCCCAGAGAAGTATCTGCTCTACTCAGCTATAGGCTATTTTAGAATCTCTTGCCTCTCATTTTTTAAATGGAAATCTTGATATGTTTGCATCTTCTTTCTGGTGAAGAGTGAAAATAGATTCCATGATTGAAAATTTCATAATGTCTTTGGTTTTGGACAGTCCTGAAGTCAAAGAATATAACATACACAGAATTCACTTGTAGGCGTAAGGACTTAGTAAACAGAGGTCACTCTAACAAAAATATCCTGACCACAGATTTGAGAAATTGCTTCAAGCTACAAGATCCAAGAAATTAATAATCCAGTGTTAATTTGATAGAATGTCATTGTTTCATGGTCAACTGCTGATGAATACTTGGGTGCTGTGTGGTTTGCCATCACCATGCCAGTGCATTCTTGGTCTCAGTCTCTGTTCTCCCTCTACTCTCATTTTGCAAGCACTCTAAATACACATTTAGTGAGCACTGGGACTCAGGGAGGAGGGGAAGAGAAGGCTTTGTAGCTACTCAGTGTCCAGCATGGACTGTCGCATGGCAGCATTATGGACTTTGCCTTTGCTACCTTTTGAGTAAAGACATTAAATAAATCTACATCTAGCATCTGTGTATATTGAAACCTTAGTGATTGTACAGTTATGGAGGAGTCCCGTGAAACAGCAACAGGAGGATGTGGAAGTTTCCAGTGATTTATGGTGGGGTTGATCCTGCTCCAATTCAGAAGAATGGAAAAACTGTCACTGTCTGGAATGGACAGGGGTCAAACTGGTGTCACTGCCGCAGCACTTGTGATGATCTCACTTTCTTACAGATCTGAACCATTGGCAAGAGCAACAGAGCTCTGAAGTAAACAAACAAAGCCCCCATAGCAATAAAAGGCTAGCTTTATTCTGATGTTAACATCATATTGAAGGAGTAATGAGTCATCTACCTTATTAATAATGGGCAGATTTTCAATACCAGCATATTTTATTGTCATCAATCCCTGTTGCATGTGTAGGAGCTGGAGTACAGCCAAAAGGAGAGGAGGAGTAGAAAGGACCCTTGGTTTCATAGGTTAAAAGAAAAAAAAATAGAAAGCAAATGATCTCAATTCCTGTTTCTATTTAAGTTGAAATGAAACCATGTTTTGACCTTGGAAAGGCCAATATTTCACCCTGCATCAGGACTTTTCCCTTTTCTGTAACATGCTTTTATATTCAGTGCTAGCTGTTGAGGGCTCTGCCATCTTCAGAGATGTGCTGTGAGAGGCTTAACTAATCCTGGTAAAGGGCTTCACATAGAAGGTGCCATAAGAATGCAAATTATGGACAATATTGATGACTGACTGAGTGCACACAGATATCTGTAAAGGAATCTCTCATGTCTGCATTGTAATCCTAGGAATATTTTGTATTGCGTGTTAGTTCTGAAAGCTGTTGAATGTTAACTATTGAATATTAACAAAGTTATTACATAGGCAGACCAAGTCACTCCTTCCAGATACACTGAACAAAGAAATGGACCTATGGTGACTTCCTGGTGCTAGGAGTTTTATCAATCACATCATGAGGACAAAGATTTCACCACACAAATCTCTCAGTTTTCATGTAGTGTCAGAAAGGGCTTAAATGCAGATATTTTATTGTATGGGAATGTGCAGGCTGCACAGATAGATAGCAACCCATTGCTATGAAATTTGCAGTAAGTTGGCATAAAATAGGATTTATACTTGGGCTGTAAACTAAATGGATACATTAACTAAAAGATCCCTATAGGGGAAAAGAAGTGGGCCATGACTCCAGTGTAGCCTGAGGGTCATGGCAGCAGCTGCAGAGCAATTGTTCTTTGTGTCATGTAAAATGTTTATCTTCTCTTATTTCCACATGGGTCTCCACAGAAGGAGAAAGATTTTATTTTCTAATAGTATTGGGGAAGTTATTCCAGTCATTTTCAAAGGGTAAACACATGATGTTTCTTATTAAGCTATACTGTCATGAAAACCAAAATTCAGTCTGAAAGAATCCTCAAATTTGTTTAACATTATTTTGAAAAAGTAGATCAGAGAAATGTCTTTCAAATGCAAGATGGTCGGGTTATGTCTCTAAATTAGTCTCAGTATCAAGATTATATGAGAGGGATTGTATTTTTCAAGTTGTCTTTCTGAACTTCCTAAGCAAATTTGATAAATAGATAAGTAAAAAAGTGAGCTGCAATTACTGGGCCTGTCTGTATAAGCAAATGTGGAATTTGCACAGGGAAAAGTTTAGTTTAAAATTTAGTGAGTTGGTTTAAAATTTTACTCTTTATCTCTAAAATGTTTGCAGGTAAGAGCCTTCAGCTTCTACTTTGACTTACACAAAAATGTGCACATGCAACACAGGTGTGTTTCTTGAAGGTACTACCCCTGTGCTGGACTTGTGCTCTCTCACAGCCCTTTAATATCTGCATGCTCAGAACATCTGCAGCATAGATCAGCCATCCTCTACCTTATGGCGCAGGGTCCCTTTAAAATCAGTTAGGGAAGTCATGTGAAATACTTAGGAATCTTTGCTGTTTGAGGACCTTTGCAGTTAGATGGTTTTACTATGCTGCCCTGTTCTTTTCTTTAATGAAAGATGCTTTTACTTGAAAAACTAATCTTTGTAGGAAAGCTTTTTTGCTCAAAATCATGCCACACAACATCAGAAATGAACATGTTAAAAATTAATTTTCACTTACAATCTCTTCACTTAAAGGGTAACCCATAATTCTCATAATACTCACTTGAACTTAATGTTTTCCTGTCTTCTAATGGACAGTAATTGAGAGGGATCCATCATCTAAATTATACTCTAGTGCATAGAATCACTTAGAAAAATGGTGCTATAAACTGGAAACTCTATGGTAAAAATCAATCCCTGGAAGCTGGTTAGTTTTAAGGAATGATATTACCTATCTGCTAGACTTATATGTAGCTTCACTGTGTTTTTATTAATTTGCATATGGAGTTTAAGTCCATCATTTTTCTAATATGAAATAAGATGATGGCCCTCATACTACAATTTTTCCTTGTTTTCACATACTTCCATGGAAGATGGTGTCTTCTTCACTGACATAACTGGGTACAGTTTGCAAGATTTTAAGGATGTCCTTACAACATTAATTCACAAACACTTTTTTTCTGCTGAGGGTTTCAAGAAGGGTCCAAGAAGTCCTTTCTTGTTCACATTGGGTCCATAACGGATTCTAGGTGACTGCCTTTTACTAAGTTGTGGGAGGATCCCAGGAAGTAAAACCTGAGGTAAGAACACTGTTCTTCCCTGCTGCACAAAGGGATCTTCTCTGGCTTGAATCCTTCTGTCATAGCAGAACTTGGACCCTTTCTGGTGAGAGATCTCCAAAAGGGCTGTGGGAAGAGCCTGCAGGACATCTGGAGGAAGCCCCTAAGTCATGGGCTGTCAGATGTTGGAGAGTATATTTTTGGAGAGGGATCATTTTGTCCCATCCCAGTCCTTAGCTATCTCCTCGTGACTGCTACCCAGGGCCTGATACCGGGGATGTATGGATGCCGCCCTACCAGCAGGCCTGTTCCGCAGTTCTAGTTTAATAAGATAGAAGACAGACAGACAGACAGACAGATAGATAGATGCCCAGGGCACTGCTTCCCCAAATCCAGCCTCCAAACACTGATTTTCCAGATATTTGGTGTGTTCCTTCCAGCTATCATCAATGTCCAATACCTTCCTTTCCCAAGTGGTTGAAGCAGAGACAGCAGCAGTCAGTGGGACCTAGGGATATTTGCATGCCAAGGGCATGTTCTCCACATACTTTTCATGTGTCTTTGCTTGCCACTTAGAATCAAATAGGGAGCAGGACTGACCACTGCACCATTATTGAGAAAGTTTAATACAAGGGCACTAATGAGGGCCTTGAGACTGTCATATAAACATGATCAAATACCTGTCTTCCTTACATATGTTTTAACGAATGTAGTGCAAAACACTTCTGTTTTATTTTTCTTGTTTTGCAGCTGGAACTTTGAGATGTGGTGGAAAAAAAAGTCTCCAAAGTAATTTAGGAAATCTGTGGAAGACCGAGGGATAAATGCAGTCCTGAATCCCAGTCCAATAATTTAACCAGAAATTATTTATCTTCCTCATAGTCTCTTGCAAACTCCAAGGGCCAGTAGGGCTAGGTGAAAACTTTAGCAATATGTACTGGGTACCATATTTGAAAATTATTAAGAAATTCATCATAAAAGACAGAAATGAGTCTTCTCTGACCAGCTCTGACCTTGAAATATCCTTCTCCCCTGACACATCAGTTTTCGTTTTCAATAGTTCTGAGAAGCATCTTTCTTCGAGAAACCGTGGATATTCCTTTTGCTAGTTTGTAAGCAAAACACAAAGCAATTTTAAAAGCTGTCAGCTACAATGACTTCTTCAGGTCAAAAAATACCCTGTGTTTTTCCAGTAACTACTAATAGTTTAAAGCACTTTCATAAAAATCTTCTGCACTTTGGGGAAAGGGCTAGTTTTATGTATCTTTATTGGAAAAATACCCCCTACAAATCTCCAAAAATCCAGCAGCTTTGATATATGAAGGATTTCCTTCTCCCTTTATAGGAACCTGTACCATAACCTTTTTTTTTTATTATTATTCTCCAGATTTAGACAGAGATAGCCTGACAGTGTCTGGTGCTATTCTTCTCCTTGCCACTTAAGTATGCCTCCTCACAGACTATGATATCACAACTCATTAATCAGGCAGCTGGCTGGCTCGAGTGAGATCAGAGCATGGGCCAATGCCAGTGCTCCTTTCCTCTGATTCATCAGGTGATTTTTTTTTTTTTCTTAGTGTGGTCACAGAAATGTATAAATAGAAACAGTGTTCAATATTTTATCCTCAGGCTAAATTTAAAGGTTTCACTGAGATCAGGTGTATAAGATGGGCTGAGCATCTAAAGTAAGATTTGTCAAGCCGATAAATTGCTAAAATACTGTGTAACTAGAGAGATTTTGTTTAAGGGCATGACAAGGGAGTCTGGGCCAGTTTTTATAAAGAAATGTGAAAAGAAATAAGAAGTCTTCACTTGCTTTACATTCTCATATAGGGGCCAACCTATTTGCTCTGGTTTTTCTTAGTGAACTACAGAAGGCAAGTCACTAACCAATGTCCAGGCCTGCTAGCAGAGTTACCTAGCTGCAGAGAGAAAAGTCATAGTTCCAAAGTCAGATAAGGTATTACCCTGAATGGATTAATTAGGAGGCTCTGGGTTTTGTCATTAGCACTACTCACATTACTCTTTCCAAAGTATTGGGGAGCAGAATCCCAAGGATAACTGTTGGCATTTGAAGAAAATAAGTTGTCGCTAAAGGAAGGCAAAGAAGTTTTGACAAAGAAACTCTGCTGGTTTAACTTGCATCTTTGTGTCCCCTTGCAAGTGGGGAAAATAAGCCAGGGAGGTGATTGAATTCATGCCCCTTTGGCAAAAGGTTGTTCATTGTATTGGAGTCTTTTTTTTTTCTCTCCAGGTGGAGCACCTTGGCTGAGTGAACATTCAGCCTCTTCCAGGGGTGACTGGTCTGTTCCAACATGAGAGCAGTGCTAGGACATGCCTTCTGTTTTTCAGACATGCACTTAAATTTTACCTTCCTCTGCGTCAGTTGTGAAGAACTGCAGGAAAGGACAGTCAGTGGTTAAGGACTGAACTGTAACTGCCTCCTTTGCAGAGCAAGAGCTCTCAGGGCAGATAAGGAACACAGCAAGAGGAGCAAGGAGTAAGCTCTTTACAGCCTACAGGTGACTATCTGCAGCCGATAACGCAGAGAAGCACACTGCAGTCTTTTCACTTTTCCAGTGTCAGCACGGTGTACACTGGGGAGGTTGTATCACCGCCAACAAGAGCTAAGATGGGGCCCTACAAAATGTGGAAAAATACTCATTCTTTTGAATTAAAAAACACATTTCCATCTTAATGAATGCAAAAATCTTTGCTTTCCAGGAATAGCTGACTGATCCAGGCTACTGAGACTATATTCACAGGGCAAACCAGTATTGATTAACAGTGAGTTTCCAGGTGTTGATTCTGACTCCTGAATGAGCTTTTTGTTTTCACTTTGTATGGCAATAGCATGGCAGTAGCTTAGTTGCAGCTGAGTTGTGTAAGATGGAACCCAAGTGTTATCCTGTGGCGCAATGGGTTCATGAATTGTGGATCTGAGGATGAACTGTTGTCAAATCACATAGCAATCTAGTTCTCAGAAGAAATCCCCTTTCTTCCTCTATCTTGATTACTATGAGCTTTTCCACTTGCTTTTCTACTTACTATAAGCTTTTTTACTTTCATCCTGTGCATCCCATTTCTTTGTTGCAGCCTCTACAAAGACCTTCCCTGCCTATCTTTCCAGCTTTTTTATTCTTCAAAGAGCTTATTCTCTCCTGCTTCAAAAAATTCAGGCTTTACATTCAACCTTTTTCACACCTCAGTCCGTACTTGTCATGGTTTAACCCCAGTCAGCAACTAAGCCTCACACAGCTGTTCGCTCACTCCTCCCTGGTGGGATGGGAGAGAGAATCAGAAGGGTAAAAGTGAGAAAACTCGTGGGTTGAGACAAAGACAGTTTAATAGGTAAAGCAAAAGCTGAGCGCACAAGCAAAGCAAAACAAGGAATTTATTCACTGCTTCCCATGGGCAGGCAGGTGTTCAGCTATCCCCAGGAAAGCAGGGCTCCATCATGTGTAACAGTGACTGGGGAAGACAAATGCCACCACCCCGAACATCCCCCCTTCCTTCTTCTTCCCCCAGCTCTATATGCTGAGCATGATGTCATATGGTATGGAATATCCCCTGGGTCAGTTGGGGTCAGCTGTCCCAGCCATGTCCCCTCCCAGCCCCTTGTGCCCCCCCAGCCTCCTCGCCGGTGGGGTGGGGTGAGGGGCAGAAAAGGCCTTGACTCTCTGTAAGCCCTGCTCAGCAGGAACTAAAACATCCCTGTATTATCAACACTGTTTTCAGCACAAATCCAAACCACAGCCCCATACTAGCTACTGTGAAGAAAGTTAACTCTATCCCAGCCAAAACCGGCACAGTACCATTCTATGTGCTCTTGCCTATGATTTATCCAGTTCCCTTTGAAGCCAGCCAAGTCCATTTCCCCACATGTCCTTTTTTTAATTTTCTCTTCTGTGATACAGAGAATTCTGGTGTGTATTCCTCCATTCCTTGTGACTTAATCTCTTATTTTAATATCTATTTCTGACGTGCACCTTTCAGGGAACTAGCTCACAAGGCTTAAATAGAAGGCTATAGATGCATAGCAGTGCTTATGTTAGCATAAAAAAATAATTAGGTAGACCAGAGGAAGAAAAAGTTCTTGGCCAGTTCAAGCCTTTGATTGTGCATTATTTTACTTCTTCCTTTCACTCCATACTCAGTTTATATGCAGTCTCAGATACTAAGTTCTTTCAGCAATCTAAGTAAAAATATTTATACAGCACCTTACACCAAATACAGCGCAGGGCCTATGGTCAGCCTTGCCGATCAGCAATGTCAGTAGCGGTCTGCATGCTTCCAGCATTCAGAGGTTCTGTTCCTTTCCCTACTATGTCAAATCAAGCTGGTCTGTGTTTACAATGATTTAAATCAAAGTTGAATTTGGCCCAAATTTTAGTAAAACATTCTTCCTAAAGTATGGCAGTGAAGTCAGTACTCTTATTGTTTCCTGCTGTGTCTTTATTTGCATGTTAATGGCAGATTATAGTTGTCTTTTCCAGTGTACTTCCCCAGAGACTCTATGCATGTTTTTATTGATTAGTTCCTCTTCATTTAACATTTAAATGGATATTTTCAAATTGGTGCAAAATTATAATAGTGTGTTTGCTCAAGGCACTTAACTGTGGTATTAGCAGAATCATCCAAGTCTGCTGATTATGCATGCTCTGTACAAAAGAGTTTAAGGACTGCAGTGCAGACCTGCAATTAGGTCTGAGTTACACAAGGAAATGAATCCTGGGCCAAAAGCACCCATCATCTCATTTATCTTCCTCAAATGTTAGTGCAGGTGAAGTATGAAAGCAAAAAGTACACATTAATGTAAGAAGAAAATAAATCTGAATTTGTAGCCTTCAAAAAAGTTATTAATCTTTTTTCAGTTTATATAAATGTTATATGCTGATCTTATACATTATCTTAGTTATCTCCTTCTGTTTTTGTAGAAACTTGGGAGTGGAAGCTTTTCAAAAATGAGGTTTCATTAGATGAGCATGCATACACTTTCTGCATGCAGTAGTGAAAATTTTGGCTATGTGACATGCACTATAATGACTGGTTTGCAGCTTTAAGGGTATGGGCTGCAATCTCATGTAAAACATACACATTACATAAGAGTCATCTGGCCTCCTCAATACCTAAGTAAAAGAAGCATAAAAGCTGAGGTTTCATCAAATAACACTTTATTTATCTAATGGTTTTGGGTAGGGGGGCATGTAGAGAGCATTTATGGGATCTACTGGCCTTGCAAATTGGCTTTCTTCATTGTTTCAATATGGCTGGCAGAAACAATACCGTTTCCCTGTTGTTTCCGAGAGGCCTGAAGATATGGTCATCTTTGCCTTGTTCCTTCTGAGTTAATCTTCTTCCTAGCCAGTGCTTTTAAATAGTCTCAGGGTGGCATCGGGTGCCTGCTAGCAGATCCCAGCTGACAGTGATAACCTGTTGAAAACACAAGTGACACAATAGACATTTTCACCACAGACAAACCCAGCTCTTCTGGCTGAATTCAACTTTGTTAATTAGAATCATAGAATCATTTAGGTTGGGAAAGACCTTTAAGATCATCTATTCCAACCGTGTCAGATCTTAGAGACTCCCGTGGTCTTTTTTTCTACATTTGTCTTCCTTTCCCTGTGCTAAGGTGCAATAAATGTAACTATTCTGCTCAACAGCTTCTCAGTTTTGCCCAAAAGGTCCTTTTGGTCTGCCTGGAAAGCATCCTAGTTCTTGGGAGAGAAGATGCTACCTCTATCAGTAATGGTGTGTTTCTTACCTCACAGCACGTTTTGCCCTTAATGTTTAAGCAGATTGTATATCTGAAACTAGAAGGTTATGAACAATCCTAAAGTCATGACAGAACAGGCTCTTTGTGGACAATGTGGGGAAGAGTATAGTTCACCTGATGTGGAGGAGTGAAATGGCAAAGCTCTGAGCAATCTCTGGGCGGGATGAATGCACTGTGTATGAATAGCCTACACAGGTAACTGTCTGCCTCTCAGGGGAAAATGGAGGTTTTCACCCAATGCTGTAGAATTGGTGGAACTTATACTAGAAAAGTTTTGTACAAAGAGAACCACTTCAGATTTGAAATAAATGGAGTTAGCATGTGTTTGCTAAAACTGGCATATTCCTTGCATGTCTAATCGAATGTTCTTTAAGACCAACATTTTCATGCACTGTGATTATTTCATAGGGTGCGTTTGTATTTGTTAGAACACTTAAATGACTGAATCTCAGTCCTTCTTTGGTGGCTGTAAGGAAGAGTATCCAGAGTCCTTCCTGGCTGGACTGTTCAGGAACCCGCAGCAGGAGGAAGGTGAGGGGTCCCAGCTGCTGCTCTGCAGACCCTTGTGTCAGGGAAGGAGGCAAATACAGAGTTGGAGTCCTTCCTGTGGTGGGTGTCTGTTGTTCAAGAGGACATTATGGATCTAGTTCCTTTATGCATTATAAAAGAGTCTGTTAAAGATGGTTTAAAACAATCGGACTGGGTATGTAACAGCTAAAGCCTAGAAAACCGGGGCACTGAAATCGTGCTCTAGCTGGTTACTGTGGCACAAAATCACACATTGCTTACAGGATCTGAAATTACGTAAGGGTTGGTTAACCGTAGAGTTTTTGCCTTTAACTCTGCATTTCCTGGGTGTTGTCAGTTTAAAGCAATCCCTAATGTTATTTTAATGTAGTTTGGTGTGTTGATTGCATCAAAGTAGGTTATATATTGATTGCTCAAACCTCAAAGCTCTGGAGGTAAATCTCTACTGAGACGTGTCAGAACTTCAGTTAATACATGTATTGATAGGCACAAGATGTCACTATTGTGCTTACTGCAGAGATAACATTTGTGTTGAAATTTTAATGCCCATAAAGTTTAGCCTTTCTAGACTATAGCAAGCTAATCAAAGAACCTTCTCTGGTATATAAATCACTGCACACTACTGAAAATTGTAGACAAGATAAATCAAGATTTTCGATCAATTCAATCTTCAATCATTCTTTCCAGCAGCACAGAAAATATAGTCCTTGTTGTACTTACAGTTTGATAGCAAGGAGATGTTTAACATCAAGGCTGGAGATTAACAGTGACAAGTTATATTGTGGAAAATGTGAAAGGGTGTTTAGACTGAAATATTAATTTCTAGATTGATGTAGAACTCCATAATTGAGGCCATAAATCAGTGCTAAAATCATCTGGATTATGCATCATCTAAGCTAATACTCTAGGTTAACATGTTCAAAAACTAGTCCACAGTTTCAAAATCTGGAAATTATTCTAGGAAGGTGAATCTGGTTTTGCACAATGTATTATGTACTCATAATTGGGTAGTATTCACCGCAATAGAAGAAAAGTTTTTTCCTCTTAATTTTCACAGACTCTTTCTCTTCTTTTGAAGACTTATGAAGTGTTTTGTTAAAAGATCTGTAGCTAATCAATAAAGGAGGTGGTTTATTTGTAATGGACAGCTTATTGTACAGTTCAGTCTCTTTTGCTGTTTGTGAGTTATCTGCCTATAGTTTTTGACCTTCAACATTTGTTCATTATATGGAAAGATTTATTTGAATACATTCCAGCCTATGGGCTGCACTTACCTTGAAATCAGAGTTTATCAGTATCTGCTGTTTATTCTGCATGATTGGTCACCAAGAGCATGTGGGTTTTTGGGTTTTTTTTTGTTTTCAGTTTCTGTGCTGAAAACCACAGAAAGCTCTTAAGCTGGAGCTACCTCTGCCTGGGAATTTAGGTCCACAGTGGATAATGAAGTACAGAATAATCATTATATAGTTGAAGTCTTCTCCAGTATTAACAATGGAGGTGTGTTCAGGATAGACATTTTCAATGATACCTGGAAAGGAAAAGTGTATTTAAAAAAGAAAAATTGTTTTCACAAAGGAATTTCACGTGCATTTGCCAGTGGAGGGCTGCATTGGTAAGCTGTCCCACATTTAAGGTCTAACTTGTCTTACACCAACTTTTTCTCTTAAAGCAGATGGGAAGTGTATAACTGGTCAGAACTACATTTCCCAAAATACAATTAATCTAAAAAAAAAAGTAAACTTCTGCTGGCATGAGCTGCAAAGTGGCATGCTGGGAGTTGTAGTGTTGGCTGGCAAAGCAGCTGTGTAAAAACCCTGGGGTGGCTATGTATAGTGTTTTATCAAGTGTAATTGCCTTGGGTTACCTTGTGAAAGACTTTTGGCCAAGTAATCAAGTATCAAGTCAATGGGAGAGAAAATCATGCATTCAGAGATGTTGAGGGATTAATTTCCCTTCATGTTACAGGTAGCTCTCCAAAACTGATGGAGAGAAATGGTTGACTGCCCTGGGTGGACAAGGGGGAAGATGCATCGTGGTTTTGGCATGATACACATTTTGGACAGATTAGAAAATACTCTGCTAATTAGGGGAATTCCAGGCATGTACAGGAAGCATGTTTCAATAACCCACGATTATGTTGGGTTTCATGTAAAGCTATTTGTTTAGCTGCCAAAGTGTTTTATGGTGTGATGCCAATTGTAATATATTCAGAACACAAGCTAAAAAAAACCCTCCAAACTTTGATGCTTGATGAGTTCATAGGATGGGAACACAAAGACAAAGGACCTTGAAAACCTCAACATGAATAATTAAGGTAAATAGACAGACTGTTCTGTATTGTGATTAAAACATAAGGAACTTTTGGGCATTATGTAGCTATCTAGAAATTCAAAACTTCTTAAAACAAAAGCATATACTGTAGTATCTCTATTATCTAACTCTTACACTACACAATTTATTATGAGCTGACTTACTTGCCTCTCGTTTGTGGAAGGAGCGCACTGCCATTCCAGAGTTATTTCCAGCCTCAGAGAATTACTGGCGTCCTTTGAAAATACATCGAAATAAAAGTCACTGGCCTGTTAAAGTTTTCAGGAGAATCCTTAATAGTTTATAGAGGCAGGGCAAATAATATAACAAATTATACTTTTGATTATATTATATGCACTTAGGCGTATATAGCAGAGTTTTGTAAGTACCATAGCCTGTAAGTTCATACTTGAAGTGATAACTGGAGCTATGCCAGAGTATCCAAAGCTCTTACAGAGGAGTGAGATTTTGATAAATGGTTGTGGGGAAAAAAAAGTGACAAAATAAGAGGAATAATACAATAAGTTGCATTGTTGCTGGATGCTGAAAGAACAACGTGTACAATAAGCAACGTGCCTGTGACTCCCAGGAACAGATCTGGTGTTTCTTAAAACCACAAGTGATGGGTAAGGACTGGCCAGAGCCTGAGTCCAGGCATTGCTATTTCAAGTCCTGGTTTTAAAACACTTAAAAACAATTTGGGGCAAAAGCCCAGGCCTGGCTGTGATGACTATCGTTGCCTGCCAAGAACCTTCCAGGTTGGGTGCACCTGGGTGAATGCAGCTTTTCTGAGTCGCATGCCAGGTGCTGCTCCCACCCTGCTCCGACCGGCATGTGGGGAACTGGCAGCCCAGAACACCCAAGAGCGAAGTGCAGAGAGGCAACAGTACTGTGGAAAATCGGTGAATTCTCCCATACTTTGGTTTTGGAGGCTGGGACAGAGATGATTGCCAGGTCTGCATGTGTCAGGGCTTCTTCTCCTGACCTTTCCCAGGGCTGGCTGAAATAGCCTTGGTCCCAGGATGGGAGCAATCCCCCGCACGAGTCAGCCGGCACGGCACTCCAGGCATACGCCAGAAATAAAAGCGTGCAACAGCATCTGCACCCCCGCTCTCCCCCTGGACCCGGCATAATGAGTGTGGCCAGGGAAGGAGGGTGTGGTGTCAGCCAGCTGCTGAATTAATTAATTGGGAGCTGGAAATACATGGATTGACTCAAGGACTGCTTTGGGGTGTGCACTGCAGGATGGATTTGACACTGACCAGAGCCAAGGAGCCACAGGCTGGGCTGATAGCAGCTGGTATGCCCTTCTGAGGTGACCTTCTAAGATACCGCTGAGGGCCTGGCTCCCAAAATAGTTTTAATAGGTTGCAAATTTTGGTCGTTGTTAATTGCTTTGTTTATAATCCAAATCTGCAGGGCTGTTTTGTTTTAATGAATCCATTGTCAAACTGCAGCTAAAACATTAGTCTGATGTCTGTTTTCATTGCCTCTGCCTGGGATATGGTGTAAAAATGTAAATAGCTATTTCCTTTCTCCAGGGAAGGAGCAGCAGGATCTGCGGAGAGCAGGACTGTACAATAAAAGAAATATTGGGACTAAAAGACAGAAGAGGAGTCTGCAGCACCATGTCTCCCTCCTGCCTCTGTCATAAACTTTTTGTTTAGCCTTAGTGAAATCCTTTGAGCTCTGTATAGCTCCTTTTCCTCACGTGTGTAAAGACTTATCTCTGGCATTACAAACTGCAGAGGTATAATAAGGCGTATTCTTCTTGTGTCAGGCCCTCCAAGAGAAGGTGCTACAGGAAATGAAGGAGATAATTTTTATTTTACTGTGTCATTCAGCACCTAGCATTGGAAAAATTCTGCTGCTGCAGTATTGCTCTCTGCAGAGGTTGAATCTCTGGCACAGGGATGAAACAAATTCCTAGATAGATACATAATCATGCCGAGATAGGGCTCACTGTAGCTAGAATGCGCGTTTGTTGTTTTAACCTGGAGGGCTGTGCTGGTTCACCCACGCAGCTGAGGACTGGACTGGGCTCTCGTGCCACATGAGCAGGGTCATTTGCATCACAGCATCTTCAAAGACAGTGAGCAGAGGAGGATGGATAGGGAGATGTGATCTGCTCATTGTGCTTCTGAGTACTAGGAACATTGTGTTTGCTCTCCCTTTTAAATGTGTGGTTTCTGATCTGGTGTGTGTTGGAGGCGACGTGTTAGACGGGAGCACTGTCTCTCTGCTGGCCTGGACTGCAAGGCCAAGTAGCACCCTCCATCCACTGGCTCTGCTCCTCCCTGAGTGACTAATGGAGGGGCAGGAGGAAAGACCCAGGCCTTCAGCCTTCAGACAGGTGATGTACATCAGAAAGCTTCTAGAAATGCTCCAAAACTAGAAAGTCATCAGTTCCTGCTGCCCACCTTTTTCCTCTTGTGGAGGACACCCTCCTTGGATGAAACCTGGGAAAGATGCCCATGTACCAGCTTCTCAGCAGCTGCTTCTGCGGGTCAGGCATTGCGTACCATGGATTTCAGCTGAAGCTGATGTGCTGGGGTGTAAACAGTGGCAGTCCCTTGTCCGTAACCACTGCAGACTCGATGGCAGAGGAGCCCTGTGGGCAGCTCGGACTGTGCTGGTGCCAGTGTCTGAGATTCATAATCTGTGCAGAAATCCCAAGTATTAAAAAAAAAATCTCCCTTATCCAGGATAACGGGGTGGGGGGAGGAAGAGAGAGGTGATGTGATAACCCAGATAAAGCCAGAAGACAGACAATGCAAAGCCTTTATAAATTAGGGCATGAGAACAAATTTAGTACCTCCGCTTAGAAAAAAAACCCACTTCATTTTAGAGAACAAGAGCAGCACTGATTGGAATAGTGCAAATTGTGCCAAAGTTGACAAACATGGAAAATTACTCGATCCTTTTATTTGTTCCTGAACCTTGACAGTATTTCAGTTTCTATGGAAATGCTCTCTTAGGGATGAAACCCTTCTCATCACGGGAAGGTCGTCCAAGGCATGCTTGGGAGGAGAAGAGGAGAGGTGACTGGTGGGGTTCCTGAGGCCAAATTCTTCCAGGAGCCACAACAAGGCTGTGGGTTGGCCCAAAGCTGGAGAGGACTTGGCAGTCAGGTCTGTGGTCCACCCGATGACAGAGCCCATCCTTGGGCGGGTGGAGGTGGGCGAGGGGCGCAGGCAGCTGTTGCCACAGTTCCAGCCACTGACACTGAACATCTGGGGAGCTGCCAGGAGTGTGTGCTGCGGGGGCTCTTGAGTCTGAAGTTGTAGCACTTAACTTCCTAGAACATCGTGCGTGTTTGTGTACCTGCAATAGCCATTTATAAATCATTTATAATCCTGGCATGCTCCTCAGCCTGCAGATGAAAAGGGAATTTCAATCCAAGATGGGGTTTGCCACGATGTTGCAATAATTGTTCTTTTCTGTGCATCATTTCTATAAGGTTCTGTCAATCAAAAAGTTCAATGTCTTCATTATTCTGTAGATGCATGTCATGCTTGAGGGGAACACTAGCAGGCTCAGTGTTGGGACTTGCCCTGAAACAGCAGTAGAGGTAGCTTCACCAAGAATCAACAGAAGCTTATCTGTACTACAGGTCTTTTCTGGAACGTCAAAGTAACATCTTAAGTTCAGAAGCCCTTAATGAACACAGCAGACCAAATTCTGCTTCAGAATATGCATGTGCGGCTCCTATTGAAGTAAATGGGCACTCTGCCTGCATCCGAGATAAGGATCTGGCTTGTAGCAAAGCTTAAAGAGGTATAGACTGGGTTTTAATGGACTTTCGCCTACAACAGAATTTATTTTTAAGCTATTTTCAGTTATTTCTACTGTTGCAATCAGTAAACTTCCCTTGTTCTGCTGCTACGTCTTCTGCATACTGGTTTAATAAGGTATAGAAATGGAAATAAAGCAATCCAACCAGATAGTTTATTGTGGTTTCTTTAAGGCAATGTCAAGATATTTTACAAGCTTGCAAAATTACATTTATTACACTCCAATCATCTGGCAGACCATAAACACTCCTGAATATTTCTGTTGGAGGAATGGCAATTTTTTTTAAAACCTAGATAGGGAATATGAGTTTGTTTGAAGAATGAGTGAATTTGCCTCAACATCTTTTCATTTTCCTTTAATTTGGCCTGTTTGGCCTTTAAGAGCTGTGCCTCCGACATCTGTTTTTTCTTTCTGACACCATTCAGGCAAGTAATCAAGGAAAAGTCTGCCATTGCTTTGCGCTGCACTAAACGTGTGTGTGTGTTTGTGTGTGTTTGGAAATAACAAAACTTTTCCAAGGAGGAAAATGGTGAGACGTAAGAAAGAAATGATGAAACAAGATTAACAAGGTAACAAATAAAATAAATTCCAAAGGTAATAAGTCAAAATAATAGAAGTTAAGGAAAAAACCCCAACAACCACAAATATAAATGTTATAATAAGGAAATACATATACAGAAGCAAGATTAAACTTAGAGGTGTGATACCATTTCCTCTCACAAAACCTAAACACAGGACTTTTTAGGACACCATACCTGTGTTGGAAGTGTGATGTAGGAGTCCTAAGACAGAAAGTGGAGCCCAGCCACTGGCCCCTGTGATGCTGCATCATGTCTGTGGGCCTCCCTTTAGCGCTTTTAATTCAGAAGATGCTCATCCTTCTCCTACAGCAGAAGACTGGTAATGTCCAGGGTTCCCGGGCACCACTGAAATGTGCCACTTATTTACTGTATGTGCAATTCATAGGCAAATGTACTATACAAATATGCGAAATATGAACACATATGCTAAATCCATGGAGAAAGCTGTAGCTAAAGCAGCCTTTTGTATGCTTACATTTGAGAACAGCCTGTGTCATGAGTAAATAACAAATGAGCTCTTTGCTAAAGGGGAACTCATAGTGGGAACATCAAGACTTTTAAAAGTTTTTCTTAAATTTGGTGTTTAAGACTTCAGTGTAACTGTGACTGGGTTTAATGCCACTGTCAGTCTGTAAGCATGCCAAGTGTGGACTGGGTGTGCCTTCAAGACTGACTTAGAATAAATTGTGGGTTTGTGCATATAGAATGTACCAGTTCTATATGATTTTTCTCCAAGACTCATAATATTTGGTGTTTCTTTCCTTCAAAATCTTATCGATGTAAGATAGGCCAAAAAAAAAAAAAAGAAAAAAAGAAAAAGAAAAAAGGTGAAAAAAAAGAGAAATGTCAGCTCAAAAAGATGCACACATTGTTTTTGAGCTCTTATAATTTATAAGTGCATCATGCCTATTACATTGACTTGATGGAAATACTGCATCTCTCAGTAAGGTTATAAATCCTGCTCTACAACAACAATGCAGTATATATAAAACCTCTGGGGTGGACCAAGACAGAGGCATTTCAGTTCTCCTTGTCTGCGTATTTTTGGGGAAGACAGGTGGACAACATTCCAGAAAAGGCTGTGCCACTCACATGTAATTGGGTTAATGAGGAGCCAGTGATGAGAAAGTAGTTCTATCAAAGGCAGAATTTATAAGGTCTAATTTCTTTTAATTTTGTATCTTGTACAATGAACAGTCCCATCTCTCAGATCATACAAGCAGAACTGGAGCTTCTTCTTCACTGGGGTATTTGAAATATCTCCCTTCTTGTGGCTTCTCCACTAATATAATTGTGCTGTGTAGCCTTTCTCGCAGTGGGAGCACAATATTCATCCAAGTACCTTTCCTCAGGGTGATTGCCCACTTTCATGAAGACCTTTATGAACTTTACATTTTGGAAGCTCTGCTTCTCTTTCAGATAAGATTGAAATTTTCCGGCAGCTTTAGTGGTCATGAGGAACTGGATAAACCTTGTTTCTGTAATACACCGAAGCATAGGAAAAGAAGAAGAAAAACCCAAACCACAGCAACACAAATTGTTATGAGTTGAAGAAGATGTGAGAGAGAAAGCTTTTGAAAATGGCAGAAACGGGAAAGATGCTTCATATGCTGGGCTTGCAGCTTGAAATTCTTTAATGGAAACAAACATATCTGCAGAAGTGCTGAGAAATAGTATCAATGGATGCCCTAAAACAACAGGTGAGTGGTATACATGTTGGAGCCTGCATACCACGTTGTTTTAAAGAGTCTGAGCTTGTGCACCCAAATGAAAAACACCCAAAATCATGTACTATTTTGGTATGCCTTGCTGGGCAGTCTCCATAGTATTTTTCATGTTGAAAAGGTGGCGTATCAAACACATTGTTATATTAACAGCACCTCATGCCTATTTTGTGACCAGATGGAAAGAGACTGGTGAGCTGTGGCTGCAGCAGCTATGAGAGATGGTAGGTCTGTGTTTTTCATTCCAAGGAAGAGAAATCTGCTTGCAAGCTTTTATGGGATTAATACTGACAGACATAAACGCACTTAAGTTCTCAGAAATGTAATTGCAGCACGTGAAAGTCTGTTTCAAAATATTCATAGCATAATTTAAATACGCTGAAAACCAGGTAAAAGAAACAGAGTACAAATAAAGGAAGGACCTGAGCAGAAAAGCTTTCCTTATAAAAATATAATAGGGATGATTTAGAAACGTGATTATCATTAATAAAATTCAGGGAAACAGAATTATACGATGAATCTAACACACAACCCAATTTAAAAGGTGCCCAGGCGATTTAACAGATTAGAAAATGTGAGCAAAGAAAGATTTTTGCAAGGTGCTAGCATATTGCAGTAAAAGACACAGAAAGGAAGAAAGGACAAACATTGGAAAAAAATCCCCATCATCCAATCTCACTGACTTGTCTCTGGCTCTGATGGGGTTTTGAGAGCGATATGGGGTTTCAGTTACAGGAAGTTTTGTCCCACTGATTTTTCTGTTAATGTTTCAAATACAACCAGTGCAAGTTCTTGCAAGGACCCGGAGTCTGAAGCCAAGTACTGTTACCTGCTTGACGGCTTAATATTCCCAGGCCTGGGATTTCTGCCAGGAGAACATATGTGTGAAGTGGGGATGAGGATATTTGTTGTTCATCCGTGCAGAAAGTATTTCCATCAGAACTTCATAAACTGAAAGCAAAATTGAAAGAAAAGGAGATATTAGGGATGTAGAAATGGTAGATGAACTAGTCAAGAGGATTTTAAGAATTAGTATGTTGAGTACAGCATTTTCTTTCCAGTTTTTCAAGGGCTGTGAGACTTGAATAGACTGGGAAAAATGCATATTTTTTTGTCTTTGTAACAAGCACTCCCTAAAGGTGGGATTCACCTTGGCCTGTCCACTCCCGATCATAGCTGGGCAAATTGCAGTTCTAGGACCACCATCCAGGGGCCACCCGAGTTGTTGCCTACCACCTTCTGCTGATGTCTACCACTTCTGAGCTTCATAAGCTTTCCTTCCAGGTTATCCCTGCCTCTGCTCTGCTCGTGGGAGGCTCACCCAGGGAGACCCTGGAAGTTTTGGCAGCTATATAAAATAGCTGCATGGGGAGGCAGGGGTGATGCTTGAATATAGGGTAAAGGAATTATCAAAGGAGGATGGTTTTGTGTCCAAGAATATATACCAGCCTTAGTTTCCTCAGTTTGGAAGTTAAAAGCAGCAGGGCAAAATACAAGTGTTCACCCAGACTTTTTTAATAGATCTGGAGTTGGGAGCAAGGCTGTTTTCCTATCTACTGTGTGTTTTCCTGCTGTCTCATTCAGGTTAATTGGGTAACTCTTGTTTCTTTGAAAGCACTTTGATTCACCATATGAACACTGGAAGTATAATAAAATCAGGCTGTTTAAAAGTGTGTCTGGAAATGGTGATAAACAGTCCGTTCTCTGCTCTGTGGTTCGTTACATCTATGGATCATAGTGAGTTCCCATCCACTGCTGGAGGCCAGCTGAATACAGTGGCATTATGGAGGTGTTGATAATCCATTTTTGTCTTGGGACATTTCCAAAGTTTATTAAACTAAAGGCATTGTGCAATGTGCAATCAATAAGTAGAGAAATACAGTCACGTGCCAGAAAGGACCGGTCTTTCTCCTTGCATCAGCTTCGGGTGCCCTCCCAGTATAGGCAGCCTGAAGTGGGAAAGCAAAGAGAGTGAATCTGTGATCAGAAGAGTTTTGCTGTGCTCAGGACATCCAACAAAGCAATATTTGCTGTTAAATTTGTAAGAAAAATGAGAGGTGGAGGCCTGTGCCAGGAAGTTCACTTACGTTGAATTGTTATCCTGTGTAAGTGGTGGGAGGAGGGATGGAGTGATGCAGGTAAAGGGCGATGAGATCATTTTGGATCATGGCTGCATCTGGACAGGGCGATGTGTACTAGGATCTGCCCTCGGTACTAGACAGCTTAGCGATGTCATGCCAGCGAAACTGGAAAAAATAGCTGTTAATGGAGCTAAAAGTGTAAAAAAGAGTTGGACAAGGCATTTTGATGGTGTGTGTCTCTTCAGCTCTGCTTCTGATTTTCCAGTCCTAGGTTTAACCCTTTGGAAATCACACCTTGGTAGAACAAGGGGGTTGTTCTTTACCCTAATGTTATCAGATAAAAAATTATGTGAATTTATTTGGAAAGAAAAAAAAAAAAGGAAGGGACAAACAGCAAGGCATTGTATAAGATATAGCATTAAAGTGGCTGGCCTGTGCCTGGGGTCCATCACCCCACCAGAGCTGCGGGGCTGGCAAGGGCTGGGCCATATGCTTTGCACCAGGCCGCAAGGACCAGTGTGGGGGAGTGGCGAGAAGAGTCTCCTTGGGCAGAATAGGTGGGCAAGCATGTAAAAGTGGCGTAAGCCTATAAGGATTCACACTGGCAGCATGTAACCAAATCTCAGGGGAAGTTCTTGGGTGCTGCATGTCTAACACTGTCAGGGCCCTTTAAAACTCCCAGCCTTTGTGTCTAAATTAACAAACAATTCATTCACATTTTGCTATTTAGAGAAAAAGTGCAGAGTGGACGTGGTTATTTGATACTAATTATTTAGCAGGTATAAAAGCGTATTCAAGTCCCTAATCTCCTTTCTGAGCAGGCAGGCATGCTCATGTTCAAATAGTTGCATAACTTGCCCATCTCTAGTTGACAAACCCTTCTAACTTTGTTTTCAGATCTCATGCAACCCCACCCCCGGACAAGCTGTGTGCATAGCTGGTCCGTAGTTGATCTTGCTGTTAACCTCATCCTCTTTTCTCTGCTCTTCCTGAAGTTTGTTGCCTGCTTTCTGTATGTTTAAAAGACCAGCTGTAGAGGAAAGGGCTGCTCCAGCATTTGTACAGTGCCTGGCACTTTGGGTGGCCAGGGTGATGTTCAGGGCTTTTGGTAAAACGAATGAAAAAAATCAGGACTAAGTTTTGTACTGACTTGGGATGTAAGAGGATTTCACTGCTAGATCTCTGCCTCTCTCTTTGTCTCTCTCCATGCCTCTCTATGTGTATACATCTATATCTGTGGATGTCTATATACCTCTGTTTGTGTTTGTGTGTTTATATGTCTGAATAGCCAGTATATGGTACCAGGACTATATAGCAGAGATCCTGCATGCTGTGGGATGAACACAGCTTGCTGTTGATATGAATTGTGAAAGGTTTTTCATTGGCAGGTCTTTTCCTTGACTCTTCACATCTTCTATTCGATGAAAACTGACCGAAGTCAGTGGGATCACAGAGGATTCAAATTAAAATAAAACCTGGGCTGAGCCCGATACTGGGAATTTTTGCTGAATTAGGCATAAATTAGATGTTATCTCCCAGCCAGTTACGGTGATACTGAAAGCAGATACTTCAAACTGTTTGCAGTGTGTGAGAGCGTCTAATCTTCTTTCATATAATTTAAAAACCAAGCCAGGGACAGGGTTGTGGTTTCAAGTTGTAGATGGAACAGACACTGTATTTATCTGGGTGCTGAGGAGGTCAAGGAAATAAAGCAACCTTCTTTCAGCTCTGTGCATTATTATCACAAACAGTAGCCTGCTGGCACAAAACAAGTTTTAATTGATCGTTGTTATTGATCTTACAGGAAGCAAAGCAGAAGAAATACAACTTGATTTTTGTAAGCCAGGGTGACCTGAAAAATACAAAGGAGAAAAAGAGAATAAAAACCCCTCTCATATTTTGCCCAGTTCTGTGCGTTTGCAGCTGAGTGCTCAGTAAAAGCCCTCTCCATTTGTTCTCTGTTTATGTATTTTGACCATATTGATTTTCTCTTTATATAATCTCCATCTGAAAGTTTTATTCAGATTGTCCATTTTGTGCTGTCACTGTGCAGATCAGACTTGTTCCTCATGGCCAGTAATTTAAACACATCTCTTCCTCCTCTCCCTTGCCACCTGCCTCAAACCTACGTGGGGAAGAAAAAACTTCACATAAAAGTTTTAGGCCAGTGGTACCATGACTTGCTCCTTTCTGCTGATCGTCACTTTCTGGAGCATTTTCTGTTCAGGCTGAACCATGGGTATGGGATTTATTGCTGCTCACACTGCTCTATCAGTGCCTGGCTGGGAGCAGAGGTCCTGGGCTGTGAATAATCATAGGCTGCCTGAATAATCATAGAAACTGAGTTAATTAATCCAGGTGGGCTGGCTGGTGTTCAGCAAGGGGGACCTTAGCTGTAGTTAGTCTTTCTTCTGGTCAGGAAGGGAGGAGATGGTGAACTTCATGGGATGCTGCTCAGATTTGCTGTTTTCCCGAGCTCCCCCTGGGCACGGATTAGGAGTCAAAGTGGGTTAAGAAGGAGGATTTTACTGGTGGTGGATAACAAAGTTTTTGCAAATGCTGAGTTGAAAGAGAAGAATTTTCTCACTGTTCAGTCTGAGATGCTAATTTTATGAATTTCGGCGTAGATGTGTGACAGCAGGAAGATATTGATGGAAATGGCAGTGCTTGGCACTTTTACAAGAGGAGCCAGTGATTCTTTGAATTTTAGGTAGACTCTAAATGTATATATATAATTAAGTCACATGGATAATGTAATTCCACAAAGCTTTAAAATGATTAACAGCACTGAAAAATATTATAATGGATTTTACTATGATCATTATTAACCTAATTAATATTATTATTAATAATATTAATAGTATTATCAGCTTACCCAGTATCTGTCCTCAGGGACTGTGTAAAGTGCCTTCTGAATGCAGAACACAAAGATGGTTACAGCCACAATGGTCTGAAAATTAGTGTAAGTCGCTCTCTTTCCTTTCTCCCTACTTAGATGTAATTGTTATTTTATTGTGACTTGGAATATTTATACAACAGTAGTAAAAAACCTACAGTCTTGTTTAAATTTGCATTCTGGTGTTTATTCCTTTACTTACATTTGCAGGATTTTCTTCTTGGCATCAATGGCTAAAAACATTTTCTCTTCCAAAAATAATAATAGAAATAGTACGACTCTAGGACATGGGCTTCTAAGGAAACATGTTTTTATAGACGCTGTTTTAAACTAAATGTTTAGTTATTTACAAATTATTGGTTTTAATGCAATGAAGAATGATAAGTTATTATTTATATCCCCACATGAAATCTCCTGTGGCACTGCTTTACTCAGACAGAGCCCTGGTATTTCTGTCCAGAGCAGCTTGGCAACAACATTCTTCTCAGAAGGATATTTAAGGAAAAAAAAAAAAAAGATTTCTTTTTACTTTTGCAGCACCCACCCAACTTTCCCACCAAGTGATCTGTTGTTAACGTGCAGGAAATCCCAATGAATGCACATCGTTTGGTGAAAGAATGACAGCAGACACCACAGCTATCCTTAGCAAGCATCCACCTGCTCCCGTGGTGTCTTTTTAAAGCAAGTTCAGCTTACCTCTTCTCCTCTTAGTTTTCCTTTGCTTAATTGCAGGTGATGATTCCAAAGAAGCCTTCACCTGTTTGAGTGCGCTTTCATCTTTCTAGACAAAGCAGGCTTGGGCTTGGTGCTTGATCTGTGGCATAGTTAGGGCCTTTGGTATTAAAGGCGTTGGGATCACCCTGAGGCTTTTAAGGTTTTAGGGTTAAATTGATGAGCGTGTATAAAATGTAAGCTTTGTTGTTTGGCAGAGTTTTTCAGCATTTGTTATTCTTTTTTTTCGTTAAGAAACCATGGGACTATACTGCATTCCTCAACTGCCTCTTGCCTATTAAACAACGCTGTCAAACGGAGACCTCTTCGACTTGCATAAAACTTGTGATTCGTTATATTGCCTTTAATCCTCAACAGCTATCTAATTTAGCTGAGATGTCCAGGGTATCTGTTTCTCTATCCATTTCATTTGTGCTGTGCCTACTGGATAATAAGCCGTTTGGTGCATTGTAGAGCTGGGAGATATATCAGCTTCTGACCACAGAGCCTGCGCTTTGACTCCTACTCTGTCTTCTCAGTTATGGCTACCAGCGTTTAGGAATTCAGAGCTGTTCCACAAAAAAATCCATATCAAAACCCAAACAGTTCCCAAATACCTTTTTTTGTGTTTCTTCCCCTCTTTTTTTAAAGTAGGGAATAAATTGACCAAAGGCCCAGTGGAAGGCAATGCCCTGACCTTGACTGTTAGTGAAGAGCTTTAAGGAGTGCTGCCCATTGGTGCTAAAAATGAAAGCTGTTGCTACTAGAAAAATGACATGCCTGGGTTTCTGGCTGAGATCCCAACACCTTGGCTGCATCTGCTGTGAAACGGTTCCCCCCACCCTGGCAAGTCCTGGTGACAGGACTGTCCCTATTAAGGAAATTGCTCTCCTCTGGGAGAGGGGACAAGTAGTGGCTTTAGTGAAAATGATTTCAGCACAATTTGAAAGTCATAACTGAGATTAAAATCTGGGTAAAATGGTGCTTTCTCACTTTTTTTCCTCCTTCCTCACGCATTTGTATATGTTGCATGGGGGAATTTACCTGTTTTCTTAGATGAGGTTTGAGATGAAGTTTCCTCTGGCAATTCCCAAAGGTTTTGGATGCCTTGCATAGTATAACGTGGGTGACATGCCCATCCCAAACTTTCTCCCATATCTTCATGTGCAATTCCTTCACATCAAGGCCCAGGAAAACTTTTGTGAAACGTGGTTGGACAGGCAAGTTACTGCAGCTTAATGCGTTCCTGTTCTTCATCCACAGCTAATGTGAAGTAAACTGGGAGAATAAGCTACCATGTGTGTTTGGTTTCATGGTGGTAGTTTAAAAGAATATATGCTATTTACTACTTTAAATACAATTTTTTTACAGTTAAAACCATATACTTTATATATACACATATATGTATGTATATAACATGCATATTACTTGTACAGTTGTCATGTCTCAGCTGATTGGTGGTAACTTGTAAAACTTCAGTAACCCTGTTCCAACTTTCTGTTCATTCCAGCAGGAAGGGCAGGACAGTGAGTGGTGTCCACATACACACATAAAAGGGAGAACATTTTTTTCAACAGGGAGTAAAATGGAAATCAATGAAGATCTAAGTGCAAGAAAGGACGATGTGTTAGCTCTGCTGGTGATGATGCTAGAGGCATTGTCTGGCTTTGCCAGTTGCCCCTTGTGTCTTAGAGGCAGTGTACAGCCATCAGTTTTGGGGGCAGATGCAGCATCTCAGGAGGAAGGCGCAAGTCCCTCTTCTCTGAGCAGCCCCAGAGATTCTGGCTGCCAGGCTGCTGCATGGTCACTAGGGTAGAGCTCCTCTCTGTGCTAAGTTAGAACTGTTTCTTACCACCTACATAAGCTTAAGACAGTAAGGCCAAACTTGGAATTACTTTGCTTTTTATATTAGACATTGGCACGTATTCATATTATGCTATAGTCTTCTGAAACAGTCTTCTCCTTCTAAAGGCTATAGGTTTATAGACCCTGATTCATCTCTTAACTTTTGCTTTGCCAGGTGAAACCCTTTGGGCTTCCTAAGTCTTTTTGTGTAAGTCAGATTTCTGATCCCTTTAATTATTTTTATTGGCCTGCTCTGAACCTCCTCCAGTTGTCTCAGTGCGGACTGTAGAAGTGGATTCAGCATTTCAGCAGTGCTCTTTCTCAATGCCATGTTCAAAGACATATTTTCCTGTGATGTTTCCAAGCCCCCTTACCTACAGCATGAAAAAGGAAGGTCAAGAGATTGTCTGTCTAAACTTTTTTTCAGAGTTAATATTGTCTAGGACATAGTTCTTTATCTTTCATATACACGTAGGCAATTAGATGGAGGCGTTAACACATGAATTTAACCATCCAGCTAGCACCCAGTGCATAGCTGATGGGGGGTCTGTAGGCTTCATTGACAGCATTAATCGATCTCTATTGACTAAGTTGAGACACAAAGTTTACAGGTAGGCACCAACATACAGGTACCTGAATTTGGAACTGAGTCTCTTTCTGGATGGTATGTAAAGGTACGCTTGGCAAAACTGTTGAATATACTTAGAAATATATATAAAATCAGTACATTCTTTATGACATAAAAAGTGTACTTTTATATAATTACAAACTGCTCCTAGATAAGACTACTGGCTGCCACTCTGTGCCATGCCTATGAACAACCTGAAAAGTCCCATGTTTTCCTGACCTTCCTTGACAAAATGATTTGGAGTCAAGTTCTCCTCACTCCTTCAACTGCCTTCAAAAGAGATGAATGAGTCGCTCAGCAGGGCAGCACACAGGCTTGTTATTCCTGTAACACATTCTGTATGTCATTAATACCCTCTTTCTTATCTAACTCTTCTAATAGTCAACTAAATTTTAAATGTTCTATACAGTTTGTTCATTATTATTTTTTTTGCACTTAAAACCTGGGAAGGGTATTTTTCCCTTCCCTTCTGTTTATATTTACATTTTCATATAGTACATATACAGCCTAATCATATCACTTTGAAAGTGATATAGAAAGTTGTGCTCCCTTACTCAATCAGATTTAATCAGTTTGGATGGATTCCAAGTACTAAGCATTAATCTCACTTAAACCAAACTCCTGATAGTTCATCTAGCCTGAGTATTCATGTCAAAGACATAAAACAATCTCCTTTAATGCCCACAGTACTTTTTAAATTGAGCTTTCACCGTCTGTTAATAAAACCTGCTTTGTACTGCTGGTTATGTTCTGTGGAATGTGTCAGGGGTGAGTTTCTCTTTCCCTCCAATTCTTAAAGGCCTTCTTTTTTTCAAAAGTATATGAAAATTATGCAATATAGTAACAAGGAATTAGTCACACCTTGGCAGAATCTCCATTACCTTGGTTCACATCAAAGGGAAGGAGAGAAGCGTGGTCCTTACAAGCTTATAGCATTCCTTTGCCTTGGAGTCCCACTCTGCGATGACAACTAAATTGGACACTGATGCTTACTTACTTTTCAACATGTAGGTGTAAAGCACATTGACCTTGCAGTTGACTCTTTTAGAGCACCTTTCATCAGGGGCCCAAGCCCACAGCATGATGCAGGGGTCTCTGTTGACTTTCAGGAGTCCCTGGGGAGCAGAGGCAGAGCTGCTGAGCTGAAGTCCCTCTTTGATGCCCTCTGTATTTCAGCATCACATATTAATCCTGGGAATGTTACTGTGGTGCTTCACTATCAAACAGTTACGGAGATCATGCTCAAAATAAATAATGCCTTAAGATGACGTTTTGCATGATTCAGCCCTTTAAGGTCATCACTTACAACAACAGGGGAGTGAACTACAAATTAAAAAGGGCGAGAGTAAGAATCCATGTTTCTCTGGGGCATGCTTTTCAGAGCACACTGCTGGCTTTACTGGCTGCTGCTGCTGTCAGGAGCAAGCTAGGTGTATTTGATTCCAGCTTTGCCTGGGAAAGCAGGTGAGGTATGTGAATTAGATGGTTTTAAAAATCATGGCTGGGCTTGTTTTCTATGATTCTGCATAAAAGTAAATGAAAAAGAGAAGTGTTTTTGTTGATTTGAGGAAAAAAGGGATGGATTTGAAGGATGGATCAAGTTTCATTCTTGATGAGCAAGAGACTTGATTGTCAACATACTTGAGCTATGACACTGGGGTCTAAGCAATGAATAGGCATCCAGGTACATGTTTAATCTCCACAAGAAAGAGGCTCTGGGTACTGCAATATTTTGGAAAAGTTTTGCAGCTAGGGAGATAGTTGCTTGACCTTCTGACTACCCCAGGTCAAAAAATATTTCAGAGCAGTCTCAGAGGTTGTGATGGTTACAGGACAAGTACAGGAAAAGCGTGAACTGTCAAAAGGCTGCCACACTCAACCCTTCCCTAGTGTCAAGTCCTGTTTTCCCAGAAACCTGCTTCCCTGGGCTGCAGAGAAGTGGTCCCATAGCATCTGACCTCAATGTGAATGCCAGTCTTAAGGTACTAGTTGTCAACCAAGGTGTGAGCACTGGATGCTGTCCCCTTGTTAGTGCAGTACTTAATTTATTGTCTACTTTAAGAATAAGGTTGCAAAACTTCCAAGAAAGCAGTATGGCCTGCAGCCCTGCAGGTTGTGAAAATCTCTGCTGTCTCCACCTTCATACTGGGACATCCATCCCTGAGACTTGCTTTCAAGGCAGACTGCTGTGGAAACAAAGGCAAAACTAATTTATACTTTAAAAGTGGGTAAAGCCATGTGCACTCTCACCCCCCACCTCTCATCTCGCAAATCGCTTTCTATCCTCTCAGGAACAGGAGGAAGCCCCCGATGGGAAAGCTGATGGTGTTGTGGATCTGATATCTTCAGGCTTGCTCTTAAGACGAGGCACATGCTTAGCTGGGTTAAAAAAGCTGTCATCTAGGTCAGATCCAATCTTCCTTCCATCTTCTGGTATGCAGAAATTTAAAAGAAGGGTCAGTTCTGCTCTCTTCTTGCTGGCTAATACACGGAAGGTTGGGAAGCTGTTTCAAGCTAACGATGGCAGAATTTAGCTGAGATGATGGTTATGATGGTGATGGTGATTTTATGAATTTCAAAATGTAACTTGAACATGGATTTCACTTGGCAGATGTGTTAAATAACAAAATACACCCTGGAATTCAATTTGTATTTGATTGCACAATAGCTAATTTCTTCAGCTACTTTTTCAGCTTCCTCTTAACACTTATGTTTTTGCTTGTAAGTTTTTTGTTTGGATATAATGAGGCTTTGTGTCTCCTGATTCCTTATCTTATGTGGGTGGTGGAAAAATTGCTCTGCTGCTCCAATATTTGTGGTTGTGTGGGGCAGGTGGTTTCACGCAGAGCTGTGCAAAATGTCTGTAGTAAATAAAAGAAGAAGGGGAAGCCTCTTTCCTTGAGATCTCTTTATACACCTGGAACCTCTGCTGCAAACCCCAGGGACCCAGCAGAAGAGCTAGTTTCGGGGATGGAGAGGCCCTTTGCCAATCTTTGCAGCTTCCAGTGACCTGGAGCTGGTTTGGGTTTTGGTTGTGCATTGCAGGCCAGCACGTCCTGGAATTCCAGCTGCCTCCTGCATTGCCTGGGGGTCCCACTCCTTCTCTCTCCTTTGGGCTCCAGGCATCATTTTCTTCCACTCCTCCCAAGACTCATGCATGGAACAGGTCAAGACTAGCTCTTTGGGACTTGTGTTCACACGCGAGATGCGGCATAAGTCTACATGACCTGATATACTCTCCAGAAGTGTCAGATGTGCAGCTCCTTCCGTAACAACCACGTGGAGTTTTTCTTCCAGGCACAGAGGTGGATCCTGGACATTTGTCAGCTGTAAAAAAGAAATTCTGTCTAGATAGTCTGTTGGGTATTGCTCACAGCTAGCTGGGGAACAGACCAAGTATAATACATTCAAATTACATAATGTTTAGGATTTGATGTTGCCACCTAGGGACACTAGGAATTTAAGTCAACTTTATTGTAGTAAATTTCTCAGGAAAGATTTCATCCACTTGTTGTTAATGGTAAGCTCCAGGACTTGGGCATTAGGATGTTCATGCCAAAGAGTTTGTAGAGTTTGAAATTCACCCTTAATGGACTTACAGTTGTCTCTGGAGCTTCATGCTAACACCTTCTGGGGGTGCTATGACATCCCACATCCCACCCAGAATACTGGCTAGTCTGCTGTCTCTACATATTACAGCAGGGCTGATTTCAGGATATCTGAAATCATGGATCCTGTAGCTTTGCTCTAAGACATGTGTCTTTGGTGAGCTTAATGTGGAGCTCTGCCTTGAGCCAGAGGCCCATGCACAGCTAGCCTGCCTTCCTCGGACAAAAGTAGTGAAGAGAAGGCAATGCAACTCTGAAAACCCTGCTTGGTCTAGGGGCAACTTATTAATTCCTGTAGCAGCACAGCCTCTTCCTCAACCACCTATGTCCACTGGCACTGCGTCCAGCAGGTAGATCTGGCAACATTTATTCTGTCCTAGTGTGCAAGTCCCATGCATAGGTGGGACTAGGAGGTTTTCTTCAAGTCATATGACAAGTTTTTTATCAGGTTGTGTGATGGGACAGCAGACATAGCGAACGATACAGCATGGAGCCCTCCAGCCACCTCTGCCCTGCTCTCTGTGGGAGCAGGGCATCGCTACCACTTTGCTCCCCATACCTTTAGGTACTGGACCACAAACTAGGACATCCGGCATGCAAGGTCAAAGAGCAGGAGGAAAGACTATAGCATAGGGCAGTATGAAATCCAGGCCTAGCTGTGGCAGAGCACAAGGCAGGAGCCCACCTGGTGAACTGGACACTCAGCGCCTGAGATTTGACAAATCTGAGAACTCTTTCCTTCATACTGGGTCTTGGATCTGGAATAAGGTGACAATTTGTGTCAAGATCCTCCTGTACAAACTCATATATGCACTAAGGCATGCAATATTTGCTAAAACTACTTAAATCCTTGCTTTTATGGATGCATATATGAACCTTAGTATCATTTTTTCAATTATATACTTGACGTGTACAGATTTTATTTATTTAAATGATGATATTTTTAAACCAGGCAGCTGATATTTCTCATACAACAAGGCAGGGATAGGATTGTGCAGCAGTAAACTGTACTGTCACACTTGGATGGTACAACATCAAACTGAAAGCGTGGTGAGATTTTTGCTTCTGGACTTCAGACGGTCAAAATCAGCACAGAAACTTTTCCCAGTGGTGGCAGCTGCAAATGTCAGGGAGAATTGCATTTCCAGCAGCTTCCCAGGACAGATTTTCACAGTTAGAACCATTTATTTCATGTGTACTGTTGGGAAAACATAATAAAAGAAACCCGGAGAGCAGTTTGAGGTGATTTTTGGGATGAAGACAGAGGCATATAAGCAATGGACTGCAACAAAAATTTTCACTCAAGTTTTATTTGGTGTGTGAATAAAAGGAACACCCAAAGCAGGCACTGATCAAATATGTACTTATTTAAAAGTAGGAACTGGAAATTTGAAATGCTTGTGTGGCATTTGTGATAATGCCATGGTCCTAAATATGACTATTAATAACATAAATATTTATCTATGACAATGTCACATTTAATTTGCTGTAAACCATATAACCCACGTATATAATAATATGGCATGTGTATTCCACAGCACACCACACACAAGCTTATATCTATTTGATAAACTACTTAAACAGCTGATGTGCTCTATTTATTGTGTATCTTTGAGAAGTTCATGGACAGTCTGTCCCAGACATTTGACTGGATACTTCTGAATTGTTTCAGATGCTTTTAATGAAAAAGCAGTGATCATCTCCACCAAACGTGGGGGATAACTTGAAATCTCAGAAGAGACCCAACAGAGTTATAAACTAGACCTGTAGCGAGATGTTTCAGTACCCGCAAATCTTCACTCCTGTGATCTGTCTGGGTACTCCTGCCCCCCATCATGGCCTGTCCCACCCAACAGAGATCTGCAACATTGGCCTCTAGATGTTGCTGATGACACAATTCAGAATAGAAGGCTTAAGGTAGCACAGGGGATAGAGGAGTTTTTTTGTATTTTTTTAGAGACATCTTAACTGGTGTTTTCTTTGCTGACCTGTCGGAGAACCTCAGGAGTGCAGATGTGTGCTTATCTGAGCAATAACACAGCCAGCTGCCTTCAAAGGGAAGGGTGGGTAAGTGCCTATCTCAGCAAGAAGTAAGGGGTGGAGAAAAAGCACATTCACAAATATGGCCTAGTTTTTAATGACTAGCACTCACTGTTTCCTGATAAAAAAGACAAAAGGGGGGAATGTGACTCGTGGTATTTTACTGGGGAATTAAAATCTTGATAGAAGTAGGTGGCAAAAGGCAGCACTGGTAGTGCAACCACCTCCTCTTTCACTAGTAGTTTCCCTCTTTAATGTGTTTTTACTTACAGTAGAACAACTTGGACAAGTTGAATTGCCACAAATTTTCTTCAGGGCATGAGGGACTAGTGGAAGGAGTTGGTGGCTTGTGTTTGTAAGCTCTCAGGTTCCTTTGGAGTAGGAGCATTCCATGCTCCCTGGAGAAGACCCAGCAGGTGAGTTTGTGGTAGCTCATGCAAATACCTGACAAATCACACAAATCCTTCTCCAGCTTCCAGAAGAGATCCCTCACAGGCTGGTGAAGCTCAGGATCCCAGGGAGGGTAGTAATCTCCTTCTGAAGTCCACCAACGACAACATCCACACAGGTACTAAAACCTCTCCTGATAATTTAACAGCACATGACTGATACAAATCTGGATGCTGCCTGGAGGTTAAAACCTACATAATAACTATTAAAGAATAGACCAGTCCTAAATTTCCAGAGTCATTCTGCAATCTTAGACTCACACAAACTTCATTAATGTAACACAGCATTATCTTCAGTGAAACAAAATGTTCTATTTTGTGTCAAATGTCATTGACTCACTGACATCACATTTCAATATCCTTTATTTCATTCATATATACAACAAGATTTGTACTTAAAAAGACTCCACAGCCTGTCTCAGGGTCTGATCCAAGACTTCTCTGAAAACGTGGTTATAGGGACAGCTTAAGAACCCAGAGTAGTACTGAATGGTGCATTTTGACTGAAATATCATAATGGATATTTTAGATTAAATAAAAAATCTCTGGAGCTTCTGAGGTGCATTGTCTGCTTGGTATGTAGGTGATATTTTGGTGTCATAAAAAAGAATTACTCCTGGAAAACAAAAGGAATCACAAAATACTGGCAAATAGCATGCTGCAAATGTGACAGGGATTTTTCTAAGGCAAAATAACTGTTAGATTAACTCCTATTAACTTTGAAAATTTCTTTAGATTTCTTGCTAAAGATAGGTTATATATGGTGACAATGGTGTTTTGGTGACTTCCCACCACGCCTGCTTAAGTCTCCCATTCCTTGTAACTATGTGATCTGTACGAAATCCACACAGGCTTGATTTTCCTGACTTGATTGTGTCACTCTTTCCCCATGTATGCAGTGAGCTTGAAAAGCTGTTGGTCTGAACAAGCACCCATAAACCCCACTTTTCACTTTTCTTGCTCAGATGTCACTGTCCACACAAGGTCAGAGGCAGCAGAGAAGCAGATCTCTTGGCTCTAATTGTCTTTTCCTACATTGTAAAATATGGATAGGACAGGCTGTCCACCTGGGGATGCTGGGAGCATTAAACACCAGCTGGGAGCCTGCCCTAACATGCTACAACTTGTACAAAGGTTGCTAAGTGACTTAAATCCATGGCACAGAATAGAACCATATAGCCTCAAAACAGCAGAACCTGACTTAGTTTCTAGTAACTCATTAAAATGACTCTACAATTCTTTTGATGTTCTGTACTAGTCTGGTCACATTCCTTTCTGTTTTATAGCACGGTAATAACAACATTCTTGTAAACAGTCATATAAACTCTAACCTTCATATTGCTCTCTTCAGATCATCTGAAAGCATTTTCACATTAAGATTTGGCTTTCTTACCCTCATAAAGCATATCCCACCCTAATAACCCAGGCCATCAAAGGAGCAGGGGGAGAAAACAGGGATGAAAAGTTGATTACTGCTGGGTCACTTGCTTAGGGCAGCCATACCATCCTGCAAAGCCAGAAATTTTTTGCAATCATTACATTTATAAATTCATTGTTCAGAGCTATTGGGGTTTCCCTTCTCTTTGAGAGGAAACTCTTCTGTGGACGGGTAGACTCTAGCTTGGATGTTTGTCGGTTAGTGCCTACCCATCGATGATTAGCAGCCTGTACGCTCTCCATTGTTATCAATACATCGTCATCCCCTGCTTGCGCAGATCTACAACCTGGGGTAATATTTTCCGTGAGCTCGAGTTCTGTATTATGTGGCTGGCTATGGAGAATTTCAGAAACAGAGAAGGCCTAGGAGGCAAAAAAAGAAGCCACTCTGGTTTAGCCATGCCGCTCTTGTCTAGTGATAGTATCAGATAAAACAAAGACAACTGACTTGTAGCTACAGTAATGTGTGCTGCATGTGCTCTAAGTAGGATAGGCAGCAGTTTCCAAATGTCTCTGGCCACAGGCTTGGCACTTAAGCATTTGCTCAAACAAAAGGGCCAAGGATAAGGGACTGCACCCTTTGCAAACAATACGGCACATGGACATGCACTCACATGCAAAGAATTTACATCGGCTGAACAGTTTTCCAGGCAGTCAGTAAATATGACTTATGTGTTCTCTTCCTCCATCAATAGTTTAAACAACCTGGGAGCAAAACCAGATACAATGATCTTCCCGACATTGTAAAAGACAAGGAAAGATGTTACACATTTTAACATTCCCGCAGCTTGCTTTCTTTCTTTACTTTCCCTCTGTTTCTTTCCTTTTAAAAAATTTTTTATATTTCTCTTTATCCAAGACAACTCTGCGTTTTCCTTTGGACTGTCCAGTTGGAGCAGAGAAACAAAGTAATGTGCTACGAACCTATCAGGGAGCATAAAAAGGAAGCTGTAAATACTCAACTGAACGAACTGCCAACAATCTCTAAATAAGCAATGTGTTACACAGCGTATCAGCTGAAGGGTGGTACTTTTATAGTAGTTTCAATCTGTTGGAGAATTATTTGCAAGTAGAAAAAAAAAAGAAGCTAGATTTGATAGATAAATTTTTCACAGTGTTACCCTTTGTTTATAGACCTTCTCTCGTTTTAGTGTACCCTAGAGCAAATCTCTGCCTTTTCAAAGGGCCACGCCATTGTTCAACTGAAACGTTGTTATTTCTTCTCTCAAGTTTGATTAAATTACTTGGCACTTAGACAGAAGTTGATAATAATACAAACGCAATGATCAAGGTGGCAGATGTGCCGTTATTCTCTTAATGGCAAGTAACTAATTCTTCAAACTGTGGCTACGCAGTTTTAAAGTGATAAAGGGGCTAAGTGGGTAATATTATAGCCAGTTTTACATATGTTAATTGAAACGGGATTGAGAATTTATTGGAGAACATTTAAATAATTGCTTTCCTTAGAAAATATAGTCTGGCTGTTGGTTTGTGGATTATGTGTGTGCAGAGATTGCAGAGATTAGGGCTGGAGAGGCAAGCAGTTTTAAGGCAGCAGGCTGACAGCGCCTGTGCAGCTATGGGGGCTCAGCTGCCTTGCAGAAACTTGCTCCTGTGTCTGAGCCCTAGGATAAAAGGTGTATTTTTAAAATGTGCTAGCTAAAATGTTTTAATTAACATCTGTTAAAGCTCTGGAATAAGCAGCACAAAGTATTTGCTGGTGTATCAACTGATGGAAAAGTGGCCAAATTAGGTGAAGAAGTCAAGGGAAACGTTACGACACCCTGGTCCTCCAAAAAGACCTAGTGGTGAAAAAAGTGACTCCTGCACCCTGCCTGGGGAGATTAAAGTAGCCACAGTTTGAGTAAGGATCAGAAACCAGGGATTTTAAATATATTAGCTCAAATGATTGAGCTAATAAGTTTTAAAATAAATCTTTTCTAGACTACACAAGCCCTGAGGGAAGAGCAAAGAGATTAAGGTAAAAATAGAAAACATGAAGTGTCTAATAATGAGCCACACCTGTTTAGCAAAGTTTCCCTATCTCTGGTCTGGTCTACACCCGGTTTTTGTATCAGTATGACTGTCTTGGCCAGGAAGGTGTTTTTCTAAGGGACTGGGAGGACGAGCAGTTTACCATGAGGGAGCCACATGACAGTGGTAAAGGTCCTGAGGGCAGCCACTGAGTTGTCTGCAGAAGATGTTTGCCTCTCATTTACCCCAATACTGAAGGAGTTTTGGTTGTTTCATGTGTAGACAAAAATAAGGACTTTTTAAGGAGACCTAAAAATGATTTAATAATTTAATTATTTAATTACTTGGAGACAAGTGGTTTTCATTTACTACAATGGATCCCAATCTTGTTGGCCTCCAGGCTTTATTGTACTGTAAATATTATTACTCATAATAAAAACCAACCTAACGTTTTTCCCCCAAACTCTAAGCTTTGGCCTTCAGCTGCTGATGCTGATTCCGACTGGAGAGGAAGTAGATAAAAAACACCAAAGAAGTCTTCTTTGAGATTTCTAATGTTATTTCACAGACCCCAAAGTCCGCAAAACCTCAGAGAAGTACAGATTAGCACCCCGCAACCTGCCAATCTTCTCCAATCAGTCCTTTTTGCCTACCATGAGAGCCGTCACAACACGTGGTGATGTCCAACTTCACCCATGGCTGTACTTTACATTGCTATGGGGCAGCCCATGTGTAGGACATACTGGCCTCAACAGCAGGTAACCCCTAATGTTACACCCATGTCTTTATTTTGGAGCTGTAGTTTTTTTTTATTATAGACAGGAACCCATCATTCCTTTCTGAAAAATATTGAGATCCTTTAAAAGAGATATTAAAGATTAGGCCAGACTAAGGAAAGCTCAGTTTTGAGACATGAAAATTTGTGTTATTTGTGTAAAACTAGATGACCTTTCTCCCCAGTTTGTGGCCAATTATTTAGCTAGTAGAAACCTATGTGTCTGCCTTACCCCCAGAGCAGCTATGGGAGCTTGGGCGTCCGAGTGCCTAGGTTGGCATCCTGGTTTTATTGAAGTCAGCAGGAGTTTTGCCACTGTGTCTCCTCCTTAGCGTCTACCCCACACCCTTGTTGGAGCAGGCAATAATCTTGATGAAACTGTAGGACAAACACAGTCACAGTATAAATAAAGATATAAATTATATTTGGGGTTAAGAGGCACTGATGAATATATATTAGGTAGCTTACATAATGTAGGAAAGTTGCCACAGAGAGACTTTTTTCCTTACACCTTCTTATACCCTTGTCTGTGTCTCTTCTTCTTACAAACTAGCTGTTCAATTCTACTAATGTGAAGGGTGAGGAAGCATTTACTCACTCATGTTGATTTTTAACAGTTTATTGCAATATACTTCATAGCCTCATCTCAGTTGTCTGTCTGTCTGATCAAGGTGGAAATGTAAGCTCTGTCAACAGATTATTAGAATAGACCTGAATTTATGTGTCATTGCAGTAATAAGGCTAAGTCCTTCATTTGTAAGTGATCTACACACATGTACTTTATTAATCCTCATAAGAGCCCTTTTGAGAGGAAAATATTGTATTTTCCAGAACACTTTTCTGAAATGTTTAAATCTTATATAGTACAATTAGAACACAATGAGACAAGTCAAAAGTAGAGAACAGAAGGAATCAGGAACCCTATATAAATTATTTTTATGCTTCTGTTTTCATAGTACATGACCATCTGATGGTAGTTAAGTGTGAGATGACAACCTGGGCTTGGTTTCGTGAGCAGCTAAGCTGAGCTGGTGACTGACCAAAAGGAGAGGTAATTTCCCATCACCCTCCTCGCTTACTTCTTCTTTCCCTTCTGCCCTTTTTCCTCCCTCCTTCCTTTTCGCAGCTGCAAAGTCCCACTCCTTTGACACCAGTGTTGGTATAGTTGGATTCTGCTATAAACCAATTAAAACTCATTAACCCAGCAGAAGTCTTTTTTGTTTTCTTGTGACGTTTATTTTCTGCTGGGTTAGTGAGTTGAACTGGCTCAAAAGGGTCAGTGAACACCAGAACAGCAGTGAGGGAGAGGGAGGAATTGACTGAGGAAGAGAAGGAACTTCTCTATTTTGGTGGCAATGAGCTGTCAGAATGGCTCATCCTGTGTCATTAAACTGTAGCTTGAATGTAAAAATTAATTTCTGCTGAAAAGGTTGCCTCTGATTCCTTCTTCCATCTGGACTCCTGTCAGATTTCTGCTAGTTTGGTGAGATGAAACGTCTCACCAAAAAGCGAGAAGAGCTCCTGAGGCCGTGCGTTGGAGGGGAAAGAAGGAAGAGGTCCCCTTTGGTGGCAACACGTTACAGCAGATCAGCAAACACATCTAATTGCACCCTAAGTGTCTTGCACAAGATCATGTGGGAAATCCGTGGCAGAATAGAAAGCTGGCCTCCTCTCTTGTAAAGGCAAGAAAATTGCTGTACCCCCAAAATCTGAGGATCTTGCTCCTACTGGTCCAACCAGGATTAGGTGGTTTAGAGGACTGTGATGGTTCTACAGATACAGGATAATCTGCTTTGTCCAGCATCTCAGCTCATCCTACTTTCTATAAATCAGAGAATGTTTTGAACTTGAAAACATTTATTAGTCCTTTCCTAATTTGTCAGTAAAAACGGTTGCTCTGAAAAATTCTGACCCCAGAACTGTCTGAAAGTTTAGTGAATTTTAGCAAGCTCTCGGCCTCTGGGATGTCCTTTGGCAGTGAGTTCCACAGGCAGAATAGGTGAAATAGTCTTTCCTTTGTATCAGTTTTGAATTTCCGTATCTTAATTTCAGTGGACACTCCTTATTCCATAGGGTTTGCGGCAGCGAGAACAATTTTTCCCAGCTCACACATTCACGCTGCACCACGAGACCCGTGCTCCTGCCCGCACTCCCTCTTGCTGGGTGGCTGCTGGGCAGTGCTATAAATCAAGGATCCTGAATCCGATCCTGACTTCCACACTGATTCCCTCTGTCATCTCGGTAACTCAGATTACCTGTTTGCCTCCATATAGCTATTTGCAAAAGGAGATAATGATACTTGTCTAACTGACAAGGGTATTGTGGGATGATTTATCTCATTAAAGGGAGTGAAGTGCCTAATGCAACTGCTACTTTGTAGAAACGAAACACATTTTTTAGAACTTGAACGTCCTTCCCTGTGGTGGCCTATTCTCTGCGTGTGCACCAGATGGCACTGCGTTGCAGGTTCAATTATGGCACAGATGGTAACTACCTTTTAATTTGTATAATAAGCACAATTGATAACTGTTATATTATATTTTACTGAATTTTCTTTGATTTTTTTTTTTTTTTTTTAAAAAAAGACTTGGCGTGTCTCTTCCCTCAAATGAGAGAAAGTCTTCAAAGCCCACCAAGACACTATCAGCCACCATTTCTGACCATGGACACTGAGAAGTACTGTGGCATAAATTATAATTTGACTTCCTTTTTTCTTGGCCATAACTACACAATATACATAATACATGAATCTAATAATAAACCCTAGGACTTACATAGTTCGTTTGGGATAATTAAAGTGCACTTTCGCAGAGGTATTAATAAGATTTATAATTATTTACCTATTGTCTCCAGGGAAGAATGGGAGCTGTTAAACAATTTGCTGAAATACAAGCAGCACAATCATAGCATGGAAGAGTAAAGAACTCCACTTTTTAAAGCCTCAATCTCTTACAAGTGTGCATTGCTTCCAGTATTCCCATTCCTAGTTTAAATATGAAATGATAAGAAGAAATGGAATGCTTCAAGGGGAAGGGACTGTTGTATCCACATTGTAATTTTCATTGTCCTGCCTTAAAACACAATTTATCTTTATTGCTCACATAGAGGCAATAGATCGCCTCGCACGGTAAATAAGCAAGGTGGACTTTGTGGTAAAAATTAAACTTACTTTTACATTTTCTTGGGTTGTAAAAATATTCCTCCCTATGGCACCTTTTTTAGAGATCAACATGTATCTTTTCCACACAGTATTTTCAATGCTGCAGTTCATGAACCCTTGCTTTTTATGTCTCTCCTTTTAGTGCTGGCACTGAGGAACTGTCAAAGGAATGAAGTGTATATATTGTATTTTTTCAGTGCTCGTAGGTTTTGCATACCCTGTTATCTTATTTGAGACATCACAGAGAATATATGAAAAGATGCAGAATATTGATATGCACAACCCATGGGGCTGTGTCATTGCATTGAACTTCACAGTGGCCTGTGAAGCTGTATCGGCAGAGTGAAACGTATCTCTGTGGACATGAGCTTGGATCATTGTTTTTCTCTCCCCTAGTCTGGCAGGATGAAGATCCAGGAGAAGGGCATGGGAATTTAGACAACAAGCCATCTCTATGCTGTAGGAAGGGAAGAATATCTCAGCTTTCTGCACTCATCTAAAGGTCATAACTTGGCCTCCCTCCTTACAGTCTGGCAGTTTGCAAACCTGACTCTGAAGGTTGCAGGTGAGAACAAGGCTGTGTCTGGCCTCCCCTCTGTACAGGGATGACACAGAATAAGCAAATAACCTGTCTAGGAGTACAGCTGCCAGTAGGAATAGATGTCAGTTTGGACTTTCACTACTGTTTTCTGAGGATTTGCCAAACGTCACCGGGTTTGTTGCTGGAATTGAAGGTCCATTGAAGATGGATGTTCCAGAAGCCAGTCCTGGGGTTTGCAGCCTGCAAATGCCCCTCTAGAAAGCAAAAGTCTGGGAATTGTTTAGGATGGGAACTGAAGCTTAGGGGCATAAACCTCCTTTGTGAGAGTTCCTTTGGATGAGAAGGGGAGTCATTCTCTTCACACAAACTATCCCGACTCTGGCTCTGGGTTAGCACCACTTATTCCTTCCCACCTGGATGAAGGGCTGAGTGAAGTCTGGGAATAGCTGAATTCCCTGGACTCTGGTCCTGTTAGTCAATATTTGATCCATCAGACAGGGTTTAGAGGGGTTGTCCTCTGCTGCTGGTATGGGCCATTGCACTGCTCAGCCCTCCAGCCATGGAGCAACACGGAAATGGGAAATACTGACTCAGAGGGTGTTTTGCAGTCCTGAAGGTTGATTGTCAGTGCTAAAGAACAAGCTGCCTTGCAATTTCTCTGCATCTGCTCTCCTTTTTTTCAAGGTGAGGTTTTATGCTCCAGCTTGTTTTACAGGTCTGTCCTTACTCTTAATGAAGCTAAAGGTAAAACTCCCACTAAGAGAAACCTGTCCTGCATTTACAAGCAGCCAAGGACTGATGGAAGCTTTAACTACAACCATGATATTGTTTGCTATAAAAGAGAAAAATAATTAAAAAAGGAGAAGACAAACTCTCTAGCTAAGGCAGCTGTCCTTTCAAGTTTGTTCTTAAATCAATGAAAAAAAATTTTGAAAGTTTGTTCCTGTTTCTAAATACACATCTCACATAACAATAAAACCCACAACAATTCATATGCGTGGCAATTCAAGCTCTGCTTTTGCAGAGTTTATTTAAGAAGCTCCAGAATAAATCTGAAGATAATCACGCTTAGACCAAATGCATACTTAGGATAAAATAAAAACACAGCCACAGTAGTTATAGTCTAAAAGTGACTGGGGTACAATAAAGTATAGTCACAACTAAATTATGTCTTGGACTGAAGTAGATACATACTATTAATTGGATGTAGGCCCTTTAACCTTTTTGCAGGAAGCAAACTTGAGATCTAATAATTTTTGTAAAGATGAGCTTTCTGTACTTCCAGTAATATTTCTGGGCTTTGAAAGGATCCTGACTTTCTGTTCAGATTGTTTTGATGAGATTGGCTCTAATATTTCAACCATGCCAACTGAGCAGAGGTAAGAGAGGATAAAAGAGGGTGGAAGTTTGATTGCCTTATTCAAAGGATAAAAATACCCTGCTGGTAGTATCAGTGCTCCACTGCTGATCTTTTTAAGGTACTTTGTTGCTAGACATTTTCATGGATGTGAAAAATTGTGGCAGAAGGGAGTGTTAACTAATGATTCAACTATCTCTACATAAAAAGAAGAAGTAACCTATTGGGAAGAAGACATGAAGGCAACAGTGTTTCTATCATGCACAAAACAGATTAAAATTTCATTTCTCTTTTGAGTTCACCACCTTTCATTACCATTAACTGTGTCCAGAATAAGGTCCTAAATTAAGCTTTGTGCTTTTGAAATATACAGGATGATATAATCCCACCGTCTACTAGCTATCTCCTTTTTAGGAAACTGTTTTCATTTTAACCCCAAACTAGTGCTGACTTCACTAAGAAAAGCTGAAACGCTAATTCAGGTTGACAAACCCACATCTACAGTTTAAAAAGTAATGAGTGGGTTTGTGTGCCTTGCTTTTTTTGTGCTAGATTTGACTCAAAGGATCCAGGACCTCAAAATGAGGTTCTTCCAAGGCTGGCAGGAGACATCAGGAATGGACTTCATCAACCCTAACTCTAGCTCTGAAGAGTTTTGGTGGGACCTAAAGTGCCCCTGATGTGCAGTTTTCAACTGTCTAAAGTTACAGAAGATGCTTCCCCCTCATTCATTTCAAACTAATCATCCAATCTGTCTTGTAGGAGTTGTTCAGGAGGTGGTAATGGTGAGCAAAGTAGGAACGAGCAGCCTAAGAGCTAGTAACACCTTAAGCTGTCACCACCATTTCTTCAGTGAAGGTCTGGCCACGGTCAAAGAGGGTTAAGGTACATCTTATAACCTAATAACTAAAGTGGGCTAAGGAAGTATACATGCTTAATATTTATATATTATCTGAAGAGCCAAGATTTAACAGCCACAGGCCATAAAAACTGAAATCCTTTAAGGACTGGCTGCAGGCAGGGAAACCACCACAGACTCACCAGTGGGCTGGATAAACATTTGCTATTAATTTCCTCTTATTGCAGATGCAGTTTCATCCTAACAGCTGAAGTTTTATGAAGGATCAGATTTTGTTTCCTTGTAAAGAGAATTAGACAAATGTGTAAAAGCCAGAACAAATCTGAGTACTGAAGGGTAATGACATCTAACAGGTCTGCAAAAAAACACTACTGCTAGGCTCAGGCACTAATGCTCTGCATATAGGAAAGGAGTTAAAATTGATAGCACATGAAATATAACTAAATATTCTTGAAGGTTAGGGCAGGTGCTATGCAATCATTCAATCTTTTACTAGCTGTCAATGGTTGTTTGTAAGTGAGGTCAACAAGATGTTTACTGTGTGGTTGAATGCTTTATTTGAAGTAAAGATGTATGATCTTTGAATGAAGATATTAATGATGTGACAAAAAAAGTCCTGAAAAAATACTGCTTTCAATGGGAGCTACAGTTAAAGTCGTGTACTAACAAGCTAGATGCCAAAAGTAGCTGCAAGGAACGTAATAATATAGATATTTGCTGCAAAAATAGAAAACAGGAAAAGCAATAAATTTGTTAATCTACTCAATTTTTTAAACCTAGATTTGGATGTGAAGTTATAATTCTGATTTTCTTAATCAAATCAAAACTTTCTTTTGGAGATTTGCGCATTCTTCCTACGTACAAATCATGTTAATTTAGAATCAAAAGCTGGTTCCTTTTAACTTAAATCCTATTCCTTAGGTGTCCCATGTGACAACGCAAGCTCCACTATTAGGAAGAATAAGGAAAAGTTTTGACTACAATTGCTCATTGAGGGCTAGATTAAAAGAATTTATAGGTTTTGTAGCATAATTCATGCTGATCGTTCTAATGATACATTTCAGTGACTTGCAAATGTTAAATTCTTTATATTATTGTTGTACATAATACACACAGGCAAATGAAACCCCAAATACCAGTCTTCATCAAAAGTGTATTAGCTAATCTGTGCTTATTCACCTTATCACCTGAATATCTTATTCAACTATATCACCTCATTCAAGGAATAGCAGAATTAAGGTTACATTTGCAATCTTAATTTGGTTACTTTGGGCATAATGAGTGGGCCGTAATTCTTAATTACAGATCTACGTTGGTCCCTCTGCTGCTTCTCTTCCTTTTTCAGTGCACAGATTGGCCCATGTTCCCTTAATGAGTAAGTAGTATTTCATTTTCTTTTTGCTATTCATCGTGTGACCTCGAGTCTTCTCTTGCTCCCTCCTGCCAATTCCTGTTCTGAATTCAGCATTATTATTTTCTCTAGGCTTTCCTACAGCTTTCAGCTCTCTGCTCTCTGGGAGTTTTACAAGAAATAATGGATTTATTTTCACAGCAGCCCCACAGATGAGATATGGCATTAACCTGACTCCACAGGTGGAGCATGGTGGCGGGCCAGAAATGTTTGCTGAATTTGAGTGCCCAGTTTCTGCTAGTTAGAGTTTGACTTTGCACAGCACAGAGCCATATTTTATGCGATAGTTGACTGTGAGTGCTCAGCACTTCTGCAGCTCAGAGGCCCCACAGTATCTAGTCAGGGACCCAGAAAATGAAGCTCTACAATTTATAACTGTGAGAGAAGGAGCTGGTTCAAATTGCTTGCCTAGCTTTGCATAAGAGCTGAACAGCAGAAATATAACCAACTCTCAAGGACAATGGTGAAACTTTCCTCCCTCTTCTGGTAAGCAGTAGGAGGAGATTTACTGAGAGCATCTGTGAGCTGTAACCACCTTCCCCAATGCAATACCTGCACTCCAGGTCATACCTGGGGAATGGCCATGCCGCAGTGCCTCTCTTATTACTGCGCCTGAATCCTCTCTTTTTTTTTTTTTTTTTTGCTATTAAATTTTGAAGTCCGTATCCTACAGGCAGCAGTCTCCCTTTGTTATATCCTCCTATCTATCATCAGTGCCTCCATTTTGTGTGCTGCAGGAGGGAGAAGTATATGATCATGCTATTAAAGATAATGCCTATGCAAAAAGGGATTGAATCAAGGCTGGAGAGGCAATTTGATTCTGGCACTTCCACACATCTGATTGCGACTGCAAGATTCTTTTAACACAGTTTGAGGTGTGTAATTTCCCATACTTAAAAAAAAAAAAGTAGGCTGACAAAATAGGCATTTCTTTATGCAGGATCACAGTGACTCCCAGGAGAACCAGCGGGGTTGGAGTCTATGTTGGCCACTCAAATTCCTGTTACTTCAGTTAATAGAGTAGCAACATTAATAATCACTAGTTACCAGTGTCCTGCTGAAAACACTATGAGGCTTGTTTTCTATGAGGCAGGCTGGACAAGTTGTTAGTGGATCTTGCAGATATTTCAGGGCAGCAGGGGATGGGCAGAGCCCCAAAACTGTGTTTTCAACTCCAGGTTCAGGAGAGGAGTTTGATATCGTCCTATTTTTCTAGATGCAACAACTTTTACTGTGCCTATCCAAATGAGACTGGGACAGGAACACTTAACTACTCCTAACCTCTTTGCCCAGCCACCTCCAGTTTCCTTCAGATTTCTCTATCGCCAGGGAAGTCGCAGCCTTCTTGCTCTGTCATCTTCAGTCCTTTCTCAGATCTTCATAGTTTTAATAGTCTTTCCCAGCCATACCGAATTCAAGATCCCCTTTGTCACTGGCTCCCCGCACTGTGCTTCCTCCCACACAACTGGCATTAAGCTTTAGCCTCCCCATGTTCTCCATCTTCCCAAACAAACATCAGGCTGCCCTTAGGTTTCCAGTCTGTTCCTCAGTTTAGTTTTCTTCACTGGCCCCTATATTTTTCCCGTTCCTCCCCCACTGCCAACTTAGAGAGCTGTTTCCATGATCTCCACCAGGGAGGTTGAAAGCATGGGTAACTTTCATCTTGCCTCTTGAATACCCCAAAATGACTGGAAATAGCTTGTAGTTACCCAGAGCAGCAACACAGTGTCAGTTCTTTTTAGCTTCAACTGGAAACACTGGTGTTGTAGATATAACTTCAGGGAATGACTGAGGTCTCAGAAGTGTCCACTGTTCATGTGTGACCTCCAGTTTTCCAATGGTTGTAATAGTTCCTTCGTGTAGATTTGTACAAAAGTTATAGAAGTTGTGTTTCAGGGACAAGCCACATCTTAATGGCAAAATTCAAGTATCTTTTCCAAAGCATACAGGCATTAAAGTTCTAAAAAAAAGGGGTTGTCACAGATTTTTAACATGGACAAGGCAGGTATTTTTCCATGGTCTTGTTCTTGGAAATAGCTGAACTGTTTTGGCTGAAATTTTCAAAGAAGACTTTTCAAGTTCAGACAGGTGTCTGACATGTCAGAGTTCCGCCTAGTCATCTGAAGTTTTGCAACACTGGGAGCCTAAAATGGGAAGAATCAAGCAGTCTCAATAATTGTTGGTGCTACCAGCAATGCCTGTGAAACTCATATGCATTGTGCCTAATTAACCTTCACATTTATCCAGTTTTATGATGACCTAAATCCACAGAAATACAGGATGATGGGAACTGTGGAATATCCATGATATCTGATAGGCAGGGATATCAGCCAATGATGACAGATGATATTTATGCAAAAACGTTCATGTATAAGAAGGATATGTCTGCTTAAAAAATCCCTACAGTTGTTTGTTTGAATCCCATAAACATTTTCAAGGGGGGTTTTAAACCTGGACTAGTCTTTACAGATGTAAACTTCAGCAGTCATCCCAGAGCTAGGAAAATCCATGGTCATGCCTGTAAATAGTATCTGCTGATACTATTTGTTTCCTGAATAAGTAGTTTGGTAAGAGAGAAGACTATAAAGCTAGTAATGGATTTTTCCTCATTTTAGTCTTAATCACATTATTGTCAATGCTACTTAAAACTGAGATGAAAACTTTTTTTACAGGTTGGAAGAGCTAAATTTTTTATAAACTGTGGATAAAAACAGCTTTTAAATTGCTCAAAATTATTAAGATAATGAAAACCAGCATATCATCATTTCTCATCTTTGCTCATTAAAACACTTTCTCTATAGTGTCTTTCAGGTCAGACTTTCTGAAGGTATTTGCAGAACTTCACATTAAACCACCTGTTGACTGCCTTTGTATGCTGGAAGCATTTGCACTATCATTCATCTAGAAATTTAATTGCCTTAGATCATGACTTCTTAGGACTCAGAGTCACAACGAAATTACGGTAATCTAACAAACCACCATGCACCAGTTAAGGAGCAGTAATGGCTAATGTGTATGGCCTTAGCCAGTGGCAAATATGAGGACTTTTTCCACTCTGAAAGAGTGTTACCTAAGATAATGTGCCTTGCAACAGGCTTGGGAACATGAACCTATGGGACATTGTCAATTGTTTTGGCTTGGCTGATTTTAAGAGGCTTTTTAAACTGAATTACTTTGTGAATCTGGGCCCTTTCTCCCTTGTAGCCCTGGGTACATTGTGGTCTTACAAGCCTTTAAAACATAGCTCCAAAAGATAGGTTCTATATAAGAAATCAGCTTAACATAAGAACTTTGGAAAATCCTAAATAATGTCTCTGAAATTATGGGTATCTGATCTATCTCTCTGTAGATGAAAAAAAAAATTACTAACCACTTTGACCTTCTGCTGACAGGTTTTTCTGTTGACTTGAATATTGTGGGAGTGGCAGTATAGTTAAAGCTGGAAATTCCCACCCATTTTTCCACTGTCTCTCCCAGTAGACCAACAGATGTTCCTCATTAACTTTTAGCAGATAGATTTCTTGCTGATAACTCAGGTTATTTTTTTATTGCATGGAGGAAGCTGGGAAGTGCCTTGCTATGAAGCATAGCTTTTAAAACACATCTCCATATCCCAGGATTTTTCATAGTATTTCTAAAAAGTACTGTGATTTCAAAGCACAACGATAAGTCCTGTTGGTTGAGTCTTCACGAGTGTATTGAAGTTCTAAAATTAAATGTGGAATATTAAGTAGTTTCTTGATGAACCAAATCTCCATGTGTCTCAACCTCTCCTTGGTTTTTTTACTGTAAGAGGGTCTGCAATCTCCCTTGCAGAATTATTTGACTTTTCATGTACTGAGGACTTTACTAATTAAAATTTACTGCGTTGTGCTCCTGTAGTCATATCAGGAGGGTGTTGCCATAGCAGACTTCTTTTTGCTTGATACAGGTCCTGCACAGAGTCTTCTCATATCCCAGCTGGGACTTGGCAATTTTTGGCAGTTGTCTTGGCAATGAAAATGTTTCTTAAACAAAAATTGAATTTTGAAGTAAATAACTAAAAATGTTTTCTCCCAAAATCTTTCACAGAATGACACACATTTTTGTAATAAAATTTAATGTTTTCTGTCTCCATTAATGGTGGGTCACAATGAATGACCTGCCTGTAAATGAAAGGCTGCTGTCCCGCTTATTGCATCTATTTAGCTTGTGCATTGTTCAAGTCATCTCTCTCATCTCTTACATGTAAAGAATCCTGATAGTACTGGGGCTTTTGTGTGTTATAGAGGCACATAAACTATTAATACTAATGCTTACCTTTAGCTTGCTACCAGAGCTGTATATTTTCACTCTACCAACAGAGATGCCATCAGGTCTTGGAAGTTTAAGTTACATTCAGGGTAACAGAGTCAGTGCTTTGGCCAGTTAATGAAATTACACTATTGACAAATGGCCAAAGAAGCTGTAACATTTGATGCCTAACTGGTATTCAAACCACTGTAAATGAGAAATTATAGTGAATCCCCTATTAAAATATAAAACTGTGCATGCACGAGGACACATCCAGTGTTAGGGAGGTTGAAGACATGACTGATCTTCTCCTGTATGTATATAAGTGTCAGTGCATGTGCAAAATGAACATTACAGATGGGTTTGAGCCCATCTGCAGCCAAGTGTGCATGTTCCTCAGCTAGAAAAAGGGCATGTCAATGGCCAGTCCAGCGTTTAAGCAAAATGGCAGTCACATCTAACACATGAGCTAGGTTTCTCATCACTGTGCAGAAGCACCCTGTAGCCAAGAAGGAGAGTTGTCTCAGCAAAAACTTGATGTGTGCTCCTTCAGATCAGCCTTGTCCTTGTCATACCACATTCTTCTGCTTTGGGTATGCCTCTTCAGGTTAAGTGCTCTCCATGCTGAGGACTGCCAACTGAAGGCTTGTCTGGTGTCTGACATAGATGGCCATACTCTCCCCTGGTCCCTGGGCAGTTGTGTAGCAAGCATAAGTAATAACAACCTGTAGCTAGCACAGTTAACAGGCCTAGTCCTACTCTTTGGTCTTAGTGGAACAAGGCTCAAGTCTATTGGCATATGGCTACTCCATGTCATCTGCCAGACAAGGGAAAACCTTCATCAAGAAATTTATAAATAAATCCATCCTTTTCACCATGTTTCTTACCCCATAAGAGCTCCCTGCCTTTGGAAACCTGTGAGAAAACAATTTGCTGAAAGGCAAGTGTCTGTGGAGATGTGGGATCGTTTAGCACTGGTTACCACCTCGGGCGTTCTGGAAAGGCTCTGCTGCACGAGGTGCTTTTCAGAGATCTGAATATGTGCTAAACGAGTCCTGCATCTCTGCCTCGTAGCTCTGGGAATGCTAGGCAGGTAATTAAGAAATCACACGGCACAGGTGTGCCAGGTGAAGTTTGGTAGCTTGCTTTTGATCTAAATTGAGATGCTCTGGGGATTTAACTTCTTAAACAAAAAGGGCATAAATAAATAATCAGGATTTTTTTTTTAAGGTTGGAACATGCAGGCTATAAAATTTTGTCTTGGATGTACACAAGTAGGCAATGCTAGAAGATTGTTTAAGGCTAGGGCTTTGTTTTAAATGGGGGTGTTGTTTTCATTAACTTGGGTCTGATTAGTTTTTTCACTGGGAATTTCCCCACTGATATAAACAGGAACAGTGTTTGGTTTTTGGGAACTAACTTAGGAATAAGTTATGAAAGTGTCTTTAAAAATAGACCTCAAAAACCCAACAAGCCAAACCAAAACCTAAAGTATTAATTATAACAGAGGTGTCACTCAGAGCATTTCTTTTTAATATTCATAATTGAAAATGAGACAGCTTTAAAGTCTGTAATGAGACCTTCAGTGTACCGCACTCTAGTTAGAGCATTACTTCATAGCTGGAAGCCAAGAAACAGGCTGATAATCAATTCTTAAATTATTCTAAGCCCACACAATAGCCTCTTGCCACAATGTTTCGGCATGGTGCCTATTTTGCTACCATGTGGGTGGGGTGAGATTGGGATAAACAAGAACGCAACTGCCCACTTTTGACTTTTCATCTTCGCTTAGGTTCAGTCTTGCACAGATAGTTTCTGTAAGTTGAAGTGTTTCAATGCCTCTGTTTCTCACAGGATTCCCTGATAAACCTGAGACCAAAAGTCATGTGAAAAAGGGTCTTGTATTTTAGAGTTTGAGTAAGAAAAGGAAGTGCCAAGAAATAAGACCATCACTCTGAAAGGTTTAGCCTGGTTCTTTGGTCTTCTGAAGTAGTAAAGCTTTCATATACTTTCTCCACACAAATTGGGTGGCTATCTCTGATCTATCAGAGTGCCCTTAAATTACTTCTTTTGATACCTTGGGGAAGAAAGATAGCACAGGTGATGTCATAGGCCTCCTTCCAGCCCCGCAGTGTGATGCCGGTTCCTCTCCTTCAGAAAGCTAAATGCAAGGGAGGTCATATGCAGTGTGGGTCTGTGAAAGGGTGCTGATATAAAGCGATAGCAAAAGCAGGAGCGGCACTCTTGCAACACTACAAATATGCTATAGTCAATTTTCAAATGTTAATTTTGTGCTTGCTTTTAAGAAAAGCAAAAGACCAATTCACATTATGGGTTGAAACCTCTCTTTAGTGAGACTGTGGTAGTGGGTGTGTTTTACAGCCTGAAGTACAGTACTGTGGGAAAGCTGAGATTGCATGGTACCTGTGTAGTAGTACATAGTTTTAGAGAAATGCCTAAAACTGATGGAAATAGGAATGGATGGAGGAGTTGGTCTTGAACTCTGAAGTCCAGAGCACGGTATAGATAGTGATTTTGTAAAGCCTGGAGTCTGGTTTGGGTCAGATAAAGTGGAAAACTGAAGTAGCAGAGAACTGCTCCTGAACCATTCTTCCTTTTTTTTTGTAAATATTTGGACCACTGCTTTAATACACCTCCAGCAAGAATAAAACATGATGTTAAGTTTTTTGCTGTGTAGTGTCCTATGGGCAGAAGCCATCCCCATACAATATTATCTTACAGTTGGTTGATTTGTTTTCTGCTGTAATGTCCTCTACTGTCACCCGTTTGGTTTATCATAAGAAAAAGGTTGTTCTGTCACTTTTACTCTTAGGAAGTCTGGGGCATTAACTGGGATTTCTTCCACCTCTCTCATTCCATCACTTCCTCCTCTTCTCAGTCTTCGTCTAAAATCTGGAGACCAAAAATCAAATATTTTTATTTAAAAGCACTTCAAAACATTACCTCCTTCTGAAAGTTAAAAAAGGATTTTTTTTCCCCTGAATATTCTAAAGAGAGGAGCTCTTTTTCCCTACAGCTGTGGCACAGGGAAATTCTGCCCCTTCATATCATCCTTTCCTTCAGTTAGCAGAGGACAGAATTTGCCTTTCTTCCTTTTTCACTACTCACCAATTTTCCCACATCCCTTTCCCCCCAATTACGTGATGAGTAAATTAAAATGAAAGGGAAGCTTATTTTCAACAAACACCTCGAGTTTGGATTTCTCCCCAGCTGGTGTTTGTTCCCCCCCGAGCTGTTGGATTTCTCAGGAGAACAAAGATATTCTGGTGTTTTGACTTTGAGATCTGGAATATTAATGATAACACAGGAGTAATGGGGAAATCTGGACTGTGAGTAAACTCAGCCTGTACTTCACTGCTGTCCCTCCCGCGGTGTTGCAGGGGACTGTGCACTTACCACACTACTTCTGGTCTCATAGGGAATCAATAGACAGCATTGAAGCAGTTCCCAGCTATGAAGACAACACTTTTGTCCTCCCAGAGCTTAAGGACTGATTACTTTTAAGCAGGCTTCAATAAAAATTTCTTCTCCTATCTCAGTAAAAATAAGAGAATCTGGTGAAACCACTTAGAAGACCTCAGTAAAAATGAGCTGGGCACACTGGATATGAATTTGAGACATCTGAGAGTGTCATAAGCATATTTAGATGGACAGTGCTGACCACTCCACCCTGGCTCTTCCGATGATGTGGGTTGGTGGGATGCAAGGGACTGAAACTGCAGGGAGGAGCTGTGCTCTGGCTAACAAAGGCTCTCATCAAGTTGTGTAAGTGCAGACCCAGTGATGAGCTACAAAGTTCCGAGGTAGGCTAATGCCTGGGCATACAGACATGAAAGATGGCTCCCGCCAGAAAACATGTGGTTCCTTATTGCCGCCTTCTCATGTTAAGACTGGTTGAGTGTCTCCCACTTCACAGAAAAGGTTAAAGCAGCCACTAAAACATGCTCAAGTGACACATGTTGCAATTGGCCCATTCATAGAAATGGGCAACCAGAGAGTTTAGCCTTATAGCCCCTTTCAGAGAGAAATGAAGGCACAGACAGAGCCTGCCCCATCAGTAGCACACACAGATTTCCAAAATCTGTTAATTAGGACCACGGATGATAGACTCCAAGAAATGAGCCAAACAAAGTCAATCACTACTTTCACAATGTAGTCCAGAGTGTGGAGCCAGATACCACCTTTGGATCAGACTCATACCAAGATCCTTCACCTCGTCATGTCAGTCTGTTGCTACAGTGGCAGCATATTAATTGCCAGGGAAATTCCATTTCTTGTCCTGCTTAAACAGTGAGGGTCCAAGCCCTGCCAAACACAGTGGGGACTCTCCTTGTTTTCAGTGGACCTGTGATCTCTTACTTCAGTAATATGCTCAGCAGTTTGAGGTAATTAATCTCCCATTTTACAGATAACAAATTGAGTCTCAAAGAGCTTATGCAACTTCATGCCTCCACTGCAGCATTAATTCAAGACACAATTTCCCCAAATCAAAATGCCATTTCAAGGATTGCATAGGCTGGATTTGAGTTTAGAACTTACTTAGGTGTCATAGTTATAAGTATATGAAATGAAGAGGCTGACACTAGGATCTATGGCTCCTAAACATTTGTATGCATATATGCAAGCATGTTTGTAAAAATATTTGTGTAGTATGAAACATTAAAGGAAACCATATAATTGTTTCAAAAAATGCAAATAATTGATCTTTTGATGTTTTCATGCGTAGCTGAGTTTTTACTTTTAAGTAGGTACTATCACTAGTGTGCTCCTTTTGTTTATTACCTGGGCAAATTTGCCATTTGATAAAACAAAAACCAAATAAACAAAAATACCAAACAAAAAACACAAGTATGTTGCTGACTTATAGCCAGATCTCCCCCAGGTAGAAGGCTTATTTTCTTCTGTTTTGAAAATGAAATCTTAATCTAATTAGATCTTGGAGGAAAATAGTTGTGATACGTTTTCTGTAGGTAAAAGGACTTGCTTCATGTGCTTTGTTTATGTTACTGATTTTACAGTAAGTAATAAAATTTATTAGGGTTATTATCCATTTATAGAATCTGTTTGACAATGGCTTTTTAATGAAGTATAAGCTTCTCTGGACACAGGTTAATAAAACACAGTATTACAATAACACAGGCTTTGTCAATAGGTCTCTGAAGCATGGGAACACAAATTGATCTCAGTCCAGCTATATATAGCTATTGATTTTCGTAGCAGACCAAGAATTGTGTCTTGTATTTATTTGTTTATACACTGTAATTTTCCTGCACCCTCCCTCAAAACACTTCTCTTGTCCCACCACTTTCTGGGGTGTGTGGGCATGCTTGGAGTTGTACCCAAGAGCACACTCTTCCTGTGGACTCTTGCTTCTAGTGTCCAAAGCTCACTAGCTTGGCAGCTCAGCACTATAAAAGATCTAATACACAAGGCAGGTAAAGAGTTTAGAGATAAAAGCTTATATTTGGAATTACACCCAGAAAGATATTGAAAGCAGGTGCAGGCTCCTAAGGGCCAAAGCAGAGTAGAACTTGGTAATCCAGGTGGAAGGAGCCATGGGCACAAATGGCAGCAGTAAGGGTCTGCAACTCATGTAAGAGGTTACAGCATCTTGGCTATTAGTGTATTGGATAGAAAGAGAGTGCAAGGCTCGCCATGCTTGTTTGGACATCCAGACATTGCTGAGATTTCCATATGATTCCAGCTTTGAAAACTTGGACTGACAAAAGAGGGACAACTGTCAGGAAAGGGCCAGTTGGTATGTCCCATTTGATTTGATTATTTCCCTGCTCAACAACCAATTCTTTATACAGACACTGAAGACGGGAACATGGCTGATGCATGGCACTATAGTCTTTTTGGATACTGAACCAGATACTGAAGAGATAAATAGCTCCTCTAAGCCTACTACACCAAAAGCTGCAGGTATGCCTATATCCACTGTTGTCTTTGTGGTTTGTTTGCTGAGGACAGTCTTGCATAGACCATAAATGTCAGCACATACCATCCCCTTGAACAAGACAGCTGTTTTAGATGACCTCTAGACATATTTACAAGTACTCTCAAACATTTCAGAGTATAAATCATTCTATTAGAGTCTTGTTTATTGGCTACCTTTTGTAATTCTTATATAACCTATAATAAACTAGTGGTCTAGATTGTCTACTGAAACAATAGAAAATGACAATCAACAACATCATATCCTGCAGCAGAACGCTCCTACCTGGTACGGCAGGTCTGAAAAGCATTATGCAGCCCTTTCCACAGAGGGACTGGGAATGTGGCAAGGAGTTTTCTGCAGCTGTTAGGTGGAGTGCTATATCTTATAGAGAACTATTAGATATATATAAAAAAAATGTCAGCCGCTGGGCGTTTGTTAGATTAATGTCCTCTCCTTAACATGAATGCATAGAAGGTAGACCATGTGATTATGCAGGTATGGTAATTATCCTTCAAAGAGTTGGAAGGCTTTGACGTAACCCCTGTGTCCCAAATGTGCTGGTTCCAGCACTCGCTAGAGGGAAGAATAAGGACTTGAATCTGCAAGCCTTTCCCATGTGACAATCTGGTATTGTGCCTTATAAAATCTGGCAAAATTGTAAATGACGGTAACCTTTATAAGAACTAAATGACTTAGCAGAGTTTGGTTTTTTTCCTGATAAATAAATTCTCTGATGTGCTGTTCTAACATGCAGAGACATGCATGAACTATTGTAAGTACTCCAATTTATAACTGCTTTGCAACAGGCCACAACAAGCTAGCATCATCTTTTAAGTATTCTTAAAGTATTTTTTACATGTCTTTACAACATGTTATAATACATCTTATAATAAAACAATTTCTCTGCTGCATATTAATTATTATTCTCCAGCAGTGTGTCGCAGTGCAGTGACACTTGACTGGAAATGTGAGGGCTGAACTGGCCTCACACTAGCTCACCAGTGGAGGAGAGCCCATATTCATGGATCTCCATTCCAAAGCTCTCAGACAAAGACAACAGACATCCAGCATCCAATAATCCTGCAATTCTTTCAGTTATTTTGGTTTGACCAGATGTCCAGTCTGCTTTTTCCACCCCATTAGCATTTTAACTTGTATCACTTTTGCATTGATTTAAGTTGAAGTAGATGATCTTGCCAAGAAAAGAATCATCTGAATCACTAGAGATGATTAGAGACACATTTTTTTTGTTTAAATCCTCATATCCATCATGGAAGATAAGTTGATGGACGATTAGTTCATGCCTGGGTCTTTTGGGGGAGAATTCTCACATGTATTGGGTTATAAGGGTCTTCAAATATTTTCCTGTAAAGGAAGCTGTTAGGGCCATGAGGGCACTTACTGGCTCTGCCCACCTCCATCTACCCCTGCCCATGGCATGGGAGCCCCATTTCAGCCCAGCCTGAGGCTGTCAGACCATGTCCCAGCAATGCCATAGGAGTGCACGCCTCCAGCTTTTTCTCTGGCCCTGTCTCCTTCTGTTCCTGGCTGGACTGCTTGGATGACCCCTGGGCCTGGTCCATGGCTTGGTGTGTTGGGGGCTGCCAATGGACCCCATTACCAACCCCTGGGTCTGCCCACCCCATCAGCCCTGATCGGACTGCACCCTTGAGGAGGGCTGGGACTGCGCTGGGTCCTGCTCAGCTCCCCAGCCCCAACAGTGCAGAAGCATCCAGATTTTATGGTATTTTCTATGAACTGTCTTTCCCTACTTCTTGAATGAATAGCAAGTGCAGTGCTGAAGGGCAGTCAGTAACATTAGACTTGTTTTCCAAGCTTTGTAGGGACACAAGGCTTCTCTCCCAAACTCAGAGTGCTATCTTTCCCACCGCTCCCCCGCCCCAAGTCTGTGCCTCCTTTATGTACTTTTAGGTCTAGCTTGTATTACTAGTCACTCTGAGGCTCATGAGATTTTTTTGTGTGATTCAAGTGGAGTTTTGCCAACAAGAAACCTTAATTTTAGTCTCTAATCATCAATAAGAACAGGTGTGGCAGGACACTTATGAATCAGTTGATCTGGGTTTTTATCCAATAAGGATACAGTTTTTAATATGAGGTCATACCAAACCCAGACACCTTTTTTTTTTCCCCTCTGTTCAGAAATCCTTCCCAGCTGCCAGCAGACAAAGTCCAATTCCTTTGTACAGTGGAGATACTGTGAACTAATGTTAGTGTCAAACTTCATTGTATACATCCAAGGAGAAAAACGTTAAATTTTCAAGATCAATGAGGCTCATCTACTTTCATGATGCATTGTTCTTGCTAAAAGTGATGTACGGGAAGCACCTGAGAGTCAATCTGGAAACTTCGTTGGCCAGGACACAACAATATCACTTGGTTGTTGCTGCGTGGTCTGGCAGCTGTTGCTGCTAATCTGGTTATCAGGGCCTGCAGGGGTATCCGTATTTACACAACTGGCTTCTAAGGACCTACATTTATCAAGTCATGATTTATACTTTACAGATTGCTTGGGTTTTTTTATTTTTTTTTATTGAACACTGAGGATAAGACAGATTAAGGGAAGCTTGGTCTTATTTTCATGTAGGTTCAAGGTTTATTAAATTCCCCTGCATCAGTTTACCTTCCTAGATGTTTCCCTGTCTTTGCTGAGATCAGTCACCACGGAGAGTTGGCGGCAGCAAGGTTTAGGTACCATGCACAGCTGTGTGATCCATCAGAGCATAGTGCTGCACCGGCTCCATGCCACATGTTATTGCTGGATGCTGAGAGAGAGGATTTGTTATTTGGGTGCAGTAGCCTATGAATATGGTTCTCCTGCCTTCGTGACCTGATACGGTATCTCCTCCTGGCATTGCACTGAGCTGGTATGGGGATCACTGCTGCCAGAATAGACATGCCCAATGCGATCCCATCAAGTTGTATCCAGGTAGATGAGCTTTCTGGCTTTCATTTCATGCTTTTCTCCCCTAGATCATAGGGAAGGCAAGGGTGGGTCTGGCAGACGGTGCCCTGAGCAATGGCTTATTTGAGGAGTCTGCAGGGTATACAAATGAATGCTCACCTCTTGTGTTATACTGGGATAAGGAATAAAGTTACTGCATGCCCTTTCAAATGCCCTTAAGTTTTCAGCAGGAAAGTGACTCTCAAGACTGTGTTTTGGGCTTACCAGGTGTAATTCTGTATCTGTCAGCCCCATTAATAATGAACTCTTTCTTCTACTGCCTCTGAAGCCATCTTGCTTCAGCAGTAAGGTCACAGGTGAGGTTCTGGTTCTGTCAAAACTTCCACCAACTTCATTAGGTACCTGCCTGCTCCAGAAATCACTTGAGCTAATGACTGGATTTCCAGGAGAAATGGTGCTTCTTGGAATGACAGAGCCATTCTATGAGATAGTTACATGTGTAATGTGAAATTATTGTCCAAAGATATTGTCTTTTTATTGGTGATTTTTTTTTAAGATTATTTTTTGTTCTTGATGATAACCTCAATTGCCCTGTGATATGAGCAAAAGTTTCTTGGCAGCTAGCTGTCTTTCATGTAAGGAAGATAATATTTTTATTCATCATATTTTAAGTGACCTATAGACATCTTGATAGGAGTGTATATACACAGCCATGATTTGCAGAGGAATGAGACTGAAATTTTAGTTCTCACTAGACCACTGAAGGCTTCGCTTTTTCTTTCCCTTCTTGAACCTGTCACTGAAGACCCTTTTGCTTTGGCAATCAAACAGACCATTAATGGTGACTCTTCCGAAAATAAATGTTCATAAAAATGAACTAACAGTAGCCAAGCATCATCAAGCAGAAATATTGCACCATCCAAATTCATGACTCTGCTCTTCTTCGAATCCTGTTTAAATCAGAAATTCTCTCAGTAATTATTCACTTCCATAATCTTCCAATTTATACACAGCTGCACTTTTTAGATATAAAGAGAACTATTGATTATTTCAGCGATGATACAAAACCTTTTATGTTATCTTGTTTGTGGTATCTGGTGAAGTTCCAAGGTCCATCCAACTGGACATCTCAGAACAACCTTGCAGCTGCTTAGTGAGATGGGGAAACATGCCCTTCTTGATCTCTTTGTCAAAAAGACAGCTACCTGGAGCTTGATGCTCATGGAGCACAGTTGTCTGCATCAGTTGGGACCACTCATATGAGTGCTCTAGTTGCTACTTAGTCTTCCTCCTGATGATGGCCCTGATTAACCAGTTTCCTGCAGTGTGGAGAACAGTAATGGGGAAAGACAGAGGATTATTTAGTAAAGAAATTGTTCTCAGAATGTCCTGCCTTTTGAGGACCACATTGATTTCTGTGTTGTAACTGGTAAAATAATAAAGAGGTGGATTTTGCAAGGTAGAGGGAGCCTTGCAGTCTTTCATTTTACACTGCTGGGAGTGGTAGAAACAGGGCAACAGGTAGGACTAGAACCCTGGACTTCAGGAGAGCTAAATCTGGCCTCTTCAAAGACCTGCTTGGAGGAATCCCATGGGTTAGGGCTCTGGAAGGTGGGGGTGGGTCCAAGAGACTGGTCAATATTCAAGTACCACTTTCTCCAAGCTCAAGACTGGTGCATCCCTAGGAGGAAGAAACCAAGCAGAGGAGCCAGGAGACCTGCATGGATGAGTAAAAGCTTTTAGAAAAACTCAAATGGAAGAAGGAGTTCTACAGTATGTGGAAAAAGGGACTGGCCACTTGGAATGAATATAGGAATGTTGTCAGGGTATGCAGAGATGCTACAAGGAAGGCCAAGGTCCACTTGGAACTAAATCTGGCAAGGGTTGTCAAGGATAACAAGAAGGGCTTCTTCAAATACATCAGTAGTAAAAGAAAGACTGGGGAAACTGTGGGTGCCCTGGTGACGCAGGATGCAGGGAAGGCAGAGTTACGGAATGCCTTCTTTGCTTCATCTTTACTGCTAAGGCTGGCCCTCAGGCATCCCAGGCCCCAGAGGTGAGAGGGAAAATCTGGAGAAAGGAAGACTTCCCCTTGGTTGAGGAGGGTTGGGTTAGAGATCATTTAGACAAACTAGATCCTCACAAATTCATGGGCCCCGATGGGATGCACCCACGAGTGCTGAGGGAGCTGGCAGATGCTGTCGCTAAGCCACTCTCCATCACCTTTGAAAGGTCATGGAGCACAGGAATGGTGCTCGAGGACTGGAGGGTAGCCAATGTCACTCCAGTCTTCGAAAAGGGCAAGAAGGAGGACCTGGGAAACTTTAGGCCAGTCAGCCTCACCTCCATCCCCAGAAAGGTGATGGAACAGTTCATTCTGGAGATCATCTCCAGGCATGTAGAGGAAAAGGTTATCAGAAGTAGTCAACATGGATTCACCAAGGGAGATCATGCTTGACCAACCTGATAGCCTTCTATGATGGCATGACTGGCTGGGTAGATGAAGGCAGAGCAGTGGATGTTGTTTACCTTGACTTCAGCAAGGCTTTTGACACTGTCTCCCATAGCATCCTCACAGGTAAGCTTAGGAAGTGTGGGTTAGACGAGAGGACAGTGAGGTGGATTGAGAACTGGCTGAAGGACAGAGCTCAGAGGGTCGTGATCAACGGCACAGGGTCTGATTGGAGGCCTGTAACCAGCGGTGTTCCCCAGGGGTCTGTGCTGGGTCCAGTCCTGTTCAACATATTCATCAATGACCTGGACGAAGGGACAGAGGGTACCCTCAGCAAGTTTGCTGATGATACAAACCTGGGAGGAATGGCTGATACACCAGAAGGCTGTGCTGCCACTCAGTGAGACCTGGACAGGCTGGAGAGCTGGGCCGAGGGGAACCTCATGAAAATCAACAAGAGCAAGTGTAGGGTCCTGCACCTGGGGAGGAACAACCCCATGCACCAGTACAGGTTGGGGGTTGACCTGCTGGAAAGTAGCTCTGCTGAGAAGGCCCTGGGAGTGCTGGTGGACAGCGAGGTGACCATGAGCCAGCAACGTGCCCTTGTGGCCAAGGAGGCCAACGGTATCCTGGGGTGCATTAAAAGGAGTGTGGCCAGCAGGTCGAGGGAGGTTATCTTCCCCCTCTACTCCACCCTAGTGAGGCCACACCTGGAGTACTGCGTCCAGTTCTGGGCTCCCCAGTTCAAGAAGGACAGGGAAATACTGGAGAGAGTCCAGCGGAGAGCTACGAAGATGGTCAGGGGACTGGAGCATCTCTCTTATGAGGAAAGGCTGAGACACCTGGGCTTGTTCAGCCTGGAGAAGAGAAGACTGAGGGGGGATCTTATCAGTGCTTATAAATATCTGAAGGGCGGGTGTCAAGAACATGGGGCCAGACTCTTTTCGGTGGTGCCCAACGACAAGGCAAGGGGCAATGGGCACAAGTTGGAACACAGGAAGTTCCACCTGACTATGAGGAAAAACTTCTTTATTGTGAGGGTGACAGAGCAGTGGAACAGGCTGCCCAGAGAGGTTGTGGAGTCTCCTTCTCTGGAAATATTCAAAACCCAACTGGACGTGGTCCTGTGCACCCTGCTGTGGGTGTCCCTGCTCAAGCAGGGAGGTTGGACGAGATGATCTCCAGAGGTCCCTTCCAACTCTACCATTCTGTGATTCTGTGAGTGCGTCACAGTATGACAGACCTTCAATATGGCACATCTGCAGGGGCAATACACTGAGAGGTATTTCTGGGCAGGGAACAAGAATAATTTTATTTTGAGCTCTTTGGGATATGATTTTGCCTAAGTCATTCCTTTCTGACCTGTGGCTCTGTTCCAGGACAATGACAGGAGGACAATGACTATCACTTAGTGGAAACTTACTGTGAGCCAGAGGAGTTGAAAACATGCTGGGCTGTAGGTGGACAGCCTTAATTCTCCTTGAATCCCTGGGCCTAGGGAATAGCTAGAGCTAGGCACCTCTGACGGTCTATGAAGAAGTGACCTGGAAGACCTACTGAGAACTGAAGGAACTGCAGCCATTGGGAAGCAGTAGGTGCAGGATTTATTAGAATGAGACTGTCTTAATGGGAGCCTAAGTAGATACTGAATTTTACAAACCTCTACTGATTCCTGTCCATGTGTGCACAACACATACTCTAAATTGTTGCAAAGCACATTTTGCACTGACTCGTAACCCACATTGGAAAGACAAATAGGGACAGATCATTGCATTCATTTATGTATGTGGATAGACTGCTACTCCCTAACACCATTGAAATGCCTGTAAAAATATAAATCATGTACTGACAAATGTACACAAAAGGGGAGAAAACCCCAGGTAATATTTTATTGTAGTGTTGAGCCCCATTTCCGTAGCAGAGTTCCCTCTTTCACCTGAAATGGGCCATTACTATATTACAGTGCAAACTCTACAAAATTTCAAGGGAAAATAAAGGGTCATTGTCATCGTATTATCCTTCACTCACAAAAGTTACCTCCACTGTTTAAATAATATCCTTGGTCTTTGGCTCCATGCATTATTTAATGATCTTGGAAACTTCTGTGACTTTTAAGCAATAGTAAACTGTGATTGCTTGACAAATAGGTCAATGTTTGTATAATAGTTGTGTCTTTGGAGGTACAAAAATATTCATCAGAATGCTTTGACTGACTTCCCCCACCCTTCATTTCTTTGGCAGTTTTCCCACAGCATTGCCCTCTGTTAAACATTATTCCACTTCAAGGGTGTTTGCAGGACTAGGAAGCAGGCAGTATATTATGGTCCTTGAAAATACAGGGTGGGGGAAGTTGTATGTCTCCGAGACATACTCTCACACATGCACACACGTATATGCCATGAGTAGCTGTTACTGGTGGTAGAAAGAATGTGTTAAAAAAAGTCAGTAAAATGATTGGGTATCTCGTGTGCTAAGCGCCTTGGTGTAGATATGTTGGATTTATTCCTGGTTAACATGCACCCCGTTTTAGGGGGATGATAAACTGGTATTTGCTGTTTGAAGGGCATACTTGAAAGCAAGGAACTGAGTTTGAACTTCTGGTTTTATTGTTAGCAGTGTTGGTTGCAGGGCCAGTTAAGCAAACATGTGGGCTCCTGCATGCTCCTTAGGAATACTTAAAGGGAAAGTTGTATTGACACATTCTCTATTACTTCAGTTTGAATTAGGGTGATCATAAAAGTCAGAAGTGGTCTCAAACAAGAATATTGAAGAATGCAATAACTTGCAGTGCCATCTTTGAGTTATCTCAAGGATAAATTCCTGCCCTCTGCTTGGCTCGCACCATTATTAACGCTCTAACTGGGACATGCTCTGAAGTAGTTCTGACTCAATAGTTCTCCACTAATTAATTAGTAATCCTCTATCCGAGAATACTGCCAGGTTACAACAGATACTGATAACTCCTAAGTATTTATTGCATTCAGTAAACAGAGGCTTCAAAGAAGCTACCTGGTAGTGAAGAGTGGGCTTTTTAATTGTTTCCAGTGTTAAAGCTGTGAAAAGAAACCATAAGGTTTTTCCTATAACTTTTCTTTTTCCCTTGGAAAGTGATCAGCTTTAAGAAATGTATCTTTATTCAATTTTTAATTTTTGGAATAAAGTTTTCTCATATATTCTCCTAGGTTTATGCTTTGGCTGATAGCAGACAGGCATTTTGCCTGGCAGCAAAGCAGAGCCACCTCTTAGCTGGGGGAGTATATGCAGAGGGCAAACAAGAAGTAGTACAGTTACTTTACTTTTGAGATGAAAGGACTTACAGACAATGCTATAAAAATTAGAACCCAAATGATACAGTGCACTTCAGTGGCTGCAAGAGTCCCTTGATGAAAGCATTTAGCACTGTTTTGGAAACTAAAGTCTTCAGGAGTGTAGTCCTAGTTCAGAAACAGGGTCCAGGTGCTATAAAGTCTAGTGAAAGAGCAGCTACAAATGGACACACACTTAATGGTCCTGGAGCAAATTATATCATCATTCAGATAATGGTTAAGCAATAATGATCTACACTAATTAAGATCTGAAATAGTAAAAAAGAAAAAAGTAACTGAGGTAATTGCTCTATTACGATTAAGGTTTGGATATATTAGCACAGGAAAATTAATTAATGTATTTACTCATTAGCAGTGACTTCAGGCTGCAAATTATATATATTTACAAAATATTCACACTATTCTAAATATTTATTGAAGAATCAGTCAACTTGAGAGGAAGGTTCTAAATATATTTGGTTTTCTTCATCTTAATGTTTAAAGAATAACAATTTTTTTCAGGAGAGAATCTTCAAATATACAGAGAATCTTATAAAATGCAGAGTTTATGGTAAAAAAGTCTGAGACTAGAGAGTCGGGTTTGGCAGGGAAAACAGTTGTTTGCAAACAGTTGGAAATGTCCTCTTGAATGTCACTTTTTATGACAATCCAGTCACTGGGGATATCTACATTTACAAGAAAATAAGATAAAATAAATAATAAAGTAAAAAAAAAATCCTCTTAATAATTACTGGTGTGCTCACTGGAACAAAAATAAAACTTTATAATAGAGCATTTGTCATCCTCTTCCTCTCCTCTGTGCTGGCTGCTCATGGTTTCATTTGCTGTCTTTCCTTATTTTTCCTACTTTCATTCCTCTGCAGTCTCCACCAGCTCTTCTCATTCTTTTTTTCTAATCTTCACCCTAATCTTCACTCTCCTCACATATCCATGCAGTCTTATGCCTGCCCCTGCTTACCCCAGCCATAGATTGCCCTTTGTCCGTGGCTGCTTTGCTTAACTCCGAAGCGATATTCCTGGTGTAAAAATGTAAAAACACCATATGGAATATTTTCATACTCTCTCCTTCCAGCTCCTATGTATCCCAGAGGCTTGAATTTATTTACCTTGCTTTGCTTCCAGGACTTCTCTTTCTTAGTGAACCCTCTTGTTGTCTCATGTTCCCTGACCACACAGGGCCTGACTGGGCATTTCTTTTTCCCGTTACTTCCAGTACTTCCCTCCTATTTCTTTCTACTTTGTAATTGCTGTAATGAGTATCTACTTAATTCCTACTAATTTCTACTTAATTTCTCCCATACTCACAACACGTAGACTCTTTAATTTTCTATTCAACCCCACCATGTCTTTCTCATTTGTTGTCCACCTTAATCTCTGATCTGATTCCCTCATGACCACATTTTAATGTACCTCACCCTGAACTATAACGTCCTTCTTTCCTGTCATGAGTTGTGCCTGACCAATTCTTTTTCGTCTTTTTCCCCGTTTTTACCCTTTTCTTCTTTCTCCTCTTTTTTCTTTTCCTCTTTTTTTTTTTTTTTTTTTTTTTTTGGCATCCACAAATGCAAACTCTTCTTTATTATATCCATCAGAAATATCATGGCAAAATTTTCCTCAACTGAGCTTTAAACCACATAACTTCTCCTTTGTGTCCTTCTACTTCCTGCCTCTTCTGAATTACTTCAAATGTAATCTGTGTTCACTTCAGGCATCATTCATAACCAGTTAATGCCAACCTACTACCTCTCATCCGGATGAGTATACCCATTCAGTTGTTCCCACAAATCAGTCTTGAGTGCCCTTCTTCAAATTCACAAGCATAAAATCAATTTTCCTATGGTAATTTTAATACTTGGAAGAAAATTCTTATCACCTCCTACAAAAAAAATCAATTATTATTTTTAACATCTCTACTTTTAAGGTCTCTTTTTCTATGATGCTTGCAAAATAGAAATTAGAGCACTGGTATACAAAGACTTTCTGATTGACATTTTCATTTTCTTTATGTATTTTCATCCTTCCTTCTGTGGATGTGATAGATTGTGTATAGAAGAAGGTAAGACAATCTTTTAGTTCAGTAGATACAGCACTTACGGCAGTGGGATCCTGTTTATATCTTCAATATTATATTATAATTATTTTTCTTAGTGAAATTTAACTTGATTGAGTTCCTAGTGAAACAAAATAAAATTTTCCCAGCTCACAAAAGTAATATGGCACCTAAAACAATTGTAAAACAAGATTTCCCATCTCTCTCCATCCTGCAGTTATACCAGCATCTAATGAGCACTGTGTCACCCCCAAACTCCTATGATATTACTTGAACAGTGTATTTCATTATAAGATAAATTTCAAGAAGACTGAAATGGCAGTTTTATCAAATTAACTAACTTTGAAATAGTGGGAGGATAGCTGGGAGAGTGTTTAAGGGTAGAGAATATGATGTCTTCTCTTCCAAGCAACTCAAGTCACAGCACGTCCTGAAATCCGCAAACCAGTTCTGCTCTGACAACATGCAGTGACCTTGGTGGAGAATCAGTGGTTTGTCAAAAGGAACTGTTGATTCATCATGTTTAAAACCATCCTTCAGGATTCCAGGAAAATGGATGCTATTTGAAATATCAATTACAGACAGCTTTTACGAGTAACGTCTTTAATGTGAAAGCTATTGGTTTTTAAAGCCATCATTCCTACTAATAAATGAATATACCTTAAGCAATTAGTATTTAGAATACAGGATTGCAGAGAACAGCTCAAAACCTACAGCAACTCTCTGAGTTGCTCAGTGGTGAAAACAGAAGCAGAACAGCAAGTAGATGAATTACACTATATACTCCACACCTTTAGCATCTGTTGAAATTGTTGGCAGCTGAAGACACATACAGCATCTCACAGATCAAGGTTTTGTCACCAATTGTTATTTGGTCCCTTTCCCATTGTGCAAACTAAGTACCTACAAGACCAACTCATATCTGATAAAACTTAGCTCTGCATCCCATCCGAATCTTGCTAAATGTCCTATACGTGAGGTCCCTTACAAGTGAAAACCAGCATATAGCAGGATCTCTTTGTGTTGAGGGTGAAATAGCATACCAGCTGTATTTATTTCTTGCACGGCTCATGGAAAGACATGCCACAGATATCTGCGATACTTGTCTTTGGCCGAGGAGGAGGCTATCCCGATGTGCCTTAATGCATGCTCTCTGTGCAGAGCTGGAAGGGGCAGAATTGTGGTTCTGACTCCTTTTTGTCCTGCTCTGCAAGGGGACCCTGCACTGCACATTAGTTACATATGTCTTGTGAACCTGTTCTGGGTTTCAACTATTGCAAATGAGGGAATGCTGATCAAAAGACTTTTTTATGTACTGGAAAAAAATACAAAAATTAGGGAGCTCAGTTGTTTTTAAGCAACCAAAGAACTCATTGAAAAGTCACTACAAAGTAATAAATGTTTTGCATGTGATGTATATACATCAAGGCAATGAAACACTGGAAGCAAAGAATGACATTTTTCTGACCTATCTAATATAAGAAGATGATCACAAGAAAATGTAATTTAAAGAAAATACATTTGTTTATTTTTTTTTTCTCATATCTGTATCACTGTAAATTACTCTGCTGTGAAGGAAAATCTGTTGTTATTATGGCTATTGAGTGCTTTTTAATAACGTTCTTATACATGGCTTTTTGGTAAATGTTGTTCTAAATTCAAACATCTTTGTAAATATCTTATGTGGACTATCTTCTAACTTAGATACAATTCAAGTTATGCTTGTAAAATCTCCGCTTAAAATGAATCTCCATGTGACAGGTAATTGGCTGCAGGCCTCTTTTTTGTTATTGATTTAACTTAATGCCAATGTACACAGGTGTGTTGGCAGGTTGTTCAAGCTTCCAAGGCACCCACATTTGGCAGGACAATAAATTGTTGCATAATAAGATTATTTTCCCCCTTCAGTCTTGAATCTTTTCAAAAGTTGTATTTTAAACCTTTGTAGGTATGTACGTGGGTGAGAGAAAAATACCCAACAATGTTACCATGAGGCATGTTTCGATTTATTGTTTGAGGCGCTCAAGGAAACAGCAACATGTAGATAAGATATGTGCAAATATATATATTTGCCAGCTGAAGAGAAGAAACAAAACCTTTATATAAATTGTTTCTTAGTTTGTTTTTTCATGCTATATAAAATTCTACATTGTTGTCAGATGAAATTGGTTATTTTAGAAAGAAATACAGCACTGAAAATACCAGCTGTTCAATGTGCTTTAAATACAGACAGCAGATGCGATTTGCCCTTGCACACAGAAATATCTGCATCACAGACATCCAACTGAGGCCTCATTTGAATACTTTGAGCAAAATTCTGGCTCTGTTGAAGTCGATGGGAATTTTGCCATTGACTTCAGTTGGGCTTTGGTTTATTTCTCCAGTAATCAAATATGTGGCAAGGCAGGTATCCTTGAGGAGCACACAGGCTAATATGGAGAAAATGAAGAATGCCACAGCAGGTCGCAGGTAATGCAGGTTCTTGGGAGAGCAATGACCTTGGAGGAAAATAAGGGAAGCATTGCTGTGGGAGTGCTTTGTACAGAGAGGTGGGAGGAGATTTCATGAAAGGATGTAGAAAACTGTTTCAAGTATAGCAGGTAGCATGATTGAACGTGTAAAATCGAGAGGAGGAGAAAACACTTCTACTTTCACAAGCCTGAAGAAAAGAACGAAGAATGAAGTGTTATATCCAAACTTTGGAAGAGTCTGAATTGGGGGAAAAACTGTATGATGGCTCTTCTTTCACCCAGATGTTTCTCTTGGGCTTAGTTCAAAATGAAGAAGGATTTGTTTAGCCTTCCGTATTTGTCCACTAATCTGTGTTTCAGAGGAGAGCGTAGTGCATAGTTAGCTGTCCCCTCACAAGGAAAAGGCCACAGCTGAGAAAGCCAGCTCAGGACAGGAGTGAAATGCTTTGCCTGAATAATTCAGAACAGCTCTGTTGCACTTGAGTAGGCAAACCCTCTCCTGGGCCAAGGGCCGTTTTTTTCATCCTGGCACTTCGTTTCATGACAAATAAAATACTGTCAGCAAGTTAATATAATGGCAAAGTCCCAGTGATGGCTTTGGAAGTACCATGGTTTGTTAGTGTTTTTCCACAGTGATCTCAAGGAGCCATTCTTCTCCATAGCCTGTGCTAGTTTAGTAGAAGTGTATTAGATGCTACTGGTACATATATACTTGGGACCTCTAATATTTGCATTATTGCAGATCTATGATATTTTATAATGCTAAGTCTAACCCAGTAACTTCTTGAGAGGAAAAATTCTTGACATAAGCTGCAATTACTCAGAAGGAGCAGTTACAGGCTATCACATCACATTGTGCTCTGAGGTGCCTTAGGGTAAACGTCATTGACACCATGGACAAGAAGCTGTCTGGGTCTGTAGTGTAAAGCAGATGATCCATATTCACTAAAAATTCTTATGAAATATTTATCAAAATCTCATTGCTCAGGATGCCCACCACTATTTGAAAATTAAGTAACTGTTGGGTTTTTTTCTCTTTAGATACCTGAAGAGTTTATTTCAAAGTATATGGTGGCGAATTAAAACATATCAAATTAAGACCTTGTCAACACAGAGCTTTGTTTTAATTTAAAGGAGTACACAAACTGCTCAGATATACACTTTTTTTTTCTTTGCAAATTTTTGCATCTGAAAGATGTCAATCTGGAAAACGAGATGCTGTGCATGCATACATGGGAAAGATGAGGATGGTGGAGCTTTGCACTCCTCCAAAGGGCTGTAGAACAAAATCAAAGCCAGGTCACTGTTCGCAAATCGTTTATTAACCCTGGAAAACAGGGCTGGGAGAATCAGCATCACACATGGAAAATGCTCCCAGATGCTGTGATCACAGTGCGGAAGCAGGTACTGCCATGTGTGCTATTGCAGACAGTGGGAAGCTCCCTCCCTTCCCTTATGCTTTAAAAACACAAAACAAAACAAAACTCATTTTCTTCAATGCACACAAGAGAATGTTTGGCATCTGCTACTGAGCAGCATTCTTGCCGTGTTTCACTATCTATCAAATGGCACGCTCGTCCTCTGCCAAGAAAAATACTTGTTCCCAATACTAATCATGCTTCCTGACTACCCTCTAGTGTATATTCTTCCAGGACTGCTATCCTTCCATGCAGCCATTTGAAAGATATTAAAATGATTACAATGAAATCTCTCACTTACTGTGCTGGCAAGAGCTGGGATGTGCTCCAGAGTCGATGCATGCAGTTCCCAGGGAGAAAGGAGTGCCTTACGTCTCTCTTTATTGACTGCCCCCATCTAAATGAAGAGTCGTCATTGCGAGGGCTCCATGGGGAGCCATTGGCAGGGCTCTGGTTTAGGGGGAAGATTGTCAAGGTACAAGCTGTTGGAGAAATGACAAATAAAGGGATGAAAAATAGCAGTTGGGAGATAGATCCCAGAGCCTCTCATGACTGTAGACTTAAAAGGAAAAAGGAAAAGATCATTGTAAAATGCCTAATAAAGGTTGAAAGGCAGTAGTTGGGAACTTGGTGAGAAGGGTTTTCTTTTCTGCTGTTTATTTGGCAAGACTGACTCACTGTATCCACACAGGCCCTAGCTCCTCAGAGGGGATGATACAACTGCAGGGTGCATCCATGGTCAGATCCTTTAGGTAGCTCCTAAAACTAAGATTGAGACTGTTCTCGTCAGCCTCTGGAGATCCTGGAAGTACTAGTAATTTGTTCCACCACCTGAGGAATTGCCTTGGATTTCTCAAGACGAAAAACATTTGTTTTCTGATCAACATATTGACATCTCTATGTGGAAATGAAATGTCCTAATTTGGTTCTGCATAGTCCAAGAACTGAATCCCTTTCAGGAATCTCTAAACCTTTTGACATTTGGGCCCCTTCTTATCAATAGGCTGCTCATAACTGCAGCAACAGGTGCCCTGAGACACCTCTGCAAACTGCTGATGCTGAGCAGTAATCAGAGAGTAGCTAGAAGCATCTCCACGTGTTGGTGTCATGTGCTTTGCAGGCCACAGCTAAACCGCCGTCATTATGGCAAATTCTTCAGATGTTTGTACAGACTCGAGGGTGGGATTCATGTCATTTATCTTTCAACATCTACAAAGTAGATGTCTACAGCTGTGCTAATCACTCTAGGCTCCCTTTATAGTCGAGGAAGAGAAATAAGTGCTTTTAGGGTGCAATTTGCCTGACCTATTATAGACATTTACTTTAGGATGACATGAATCACACCCAAGGTTCCTATGCGTAGCCTGCCTGTGCTGACAGCCTGGGGTGACTAGCTTAAACACACACTATACACACATTTATGTACCTCTGTTTAATTAGATGAGAACCACCCACTGCCCGTTACAGAGCTGGCTTTGACACAGGTGACGTAGGCAATTTCTGCAAAAGCCTAGCAGACTGAAGCAAGCAGCAGAGCATCGTCTTTCCATGAGGTGGAAGAAGCATCTTTGTTCACAGGAGGAGGCCTTGCACAGGAATGCATAAGGACCAGTTACAGCAGCCGCAACCTCTTGTTCCCCATCTCTCTCCTTCTCCATGGATGGGAGCAGCAGGTCTTTTACACCCCATAGTTGCTGCTCATGTCAGGAACAGGGCCTGACCCCCACTCCCTGCATCCTTTTTCTTCTCCCTTCTGTTTCCATCTCCTATGGGAGAAGCAAATGTAAAAATAGAGTCCATTGAGGTAGGCAGCAGTGTGGACTGTGGGAGAAGGAGTTAACTGAGTCCAGAAGTAGTTCAGCGACACAGTAGGGTGCCCTGACTCCTGAAGGCCTGAAGGATGTGGGTGACCTGGTTAGGGATGCACTCAAGAATCAGGTGGAGATCCCACCCATGCCTGCTCCAGAGGTGTGAAATCTCCCTGTGCCCCATTGCCTGTTCCCAGACCTGCCCTTCTTTCCCTCTGAGAGGCTCCTAAAACCTCTCACAGCCCCCAACACACCCTCCCCTTCCAAAACCCAGCTTCCACCTCTGAGCCTGCTCTCCCCACCCTCCGACTCACCCTCAGATGCTTAGTCACTCCCTTCTGGCCTCCATTCCCCAAAGCCCCTCTCCATTTCCTTCAAAGTCTGAGGGTCCTGGAGCATCAGATGGTGCATGGTGGCATGTGGTTGTCTGCATTGGTTTTGGTTTTTATTTTCTGTCTCCTGTGTTCGTGTTTTATACTTTTCAAAGTATACTTTCCAAAGTATAAAACAAGCTGTGAAAGTTTAGATGACCCTCTTTTAGGGAAGTACTTTATATTTATGTGTACAGTTAGATACCCTAATGAGTAAGAAATCGCCCTTGAAACAACCAAAGGACTTCAAGGAAAACGTAGAAATTTCCTCAGGAGCCCAAAATGATGCCTAGAAAAAGGTCTCCAATGAATTATTACTATTATATTTAATTTAAACTGCACCATGAAGATTCATAATGTTTAACAGTGGTATTAATGAAGTCATGAGGGTTTAAAGATATGAGTAGGGCAAGTTATATGTAGGAGGAAGAAACAGACTTTATTAGCCTGACTGATGTATTGGGGAAAGCAGATAAGCTTTAGGCACGAGGTCTTTAGGTAAACAGTAAGGGAAAGACTGTGACCCCAAGCTAAATTAATGGATAGTATAAGCTCCAAGGGGCTTGGAGTCAGAGCACACATTTCTAGGAGATGGCTAGATGGATGTTTGTCATAGGAAGTTTTTAATAGGGACAATAAATTGGTTTTGGTTCACCTCTAGGTTGTTAAAGCTGTAAGATGAATTAATTTTCCTGTATCTGGAAAATATTTTGCATTTTGAAAATGTTTCTGTCTGAACGGCAATAAAAACAGAAATCGCAATAAGTTTATGGGACAATAATCAATAAAGACAATGTTTTCATTTGACAACTATGGCATATTTCAGTGCAGTTTTTATTACTGATATTTTTCTTATGGATATACTATCTTACATTTAATAATCAAGCTGTTTTGAAGGCAAAAGTAAAAATCATGTTAATAAAATACTGAGCAAAAATAATCAGAATTCTATTGTAAAATATTCAGTTTTCAAAAGATTTTTTTCTGAAAAAGAGAGTGAAATAAAGCCATTCATAATGAGCTCTCATACCCGCCTGCAGACCCAGCACAGACATGCGTACCACACATATGACACACAGCCACCTCATTCAGCCACTCTTGTTCTTTGTTAATAGTCAATTCCAGATTTTTAATTATGGGACAGTCCTCATATCAAGGCTGCTACTGCAAATTCCCCATCCTCTCCTGAACATGTCCCCTTGCAGTGCCTTCACCTGTGCAATTGGACATTTTAGTTTCACTAGGTTTTTGGTATTGCAGAGCAACTCCAGTGAACGAGGAAACACACTTAGCCCATTGGTAATCAATGACTACTGTTATGAGACTTTGGAGGTGTTGAAAGTATAACTAATATTTTATGTGAGGCTTGAAAATAAACGTGCCTCCATTTGCACATATTACTCATCATGACAACTGGTGATAAAGAAAGGAAGTAGTTGATCCTGACATGCCTTGAATCAGGCTGCTCTATCACTAGACCCTGAAGCACTATACACACATAAAAAGAAAACTGTTTGAGAGAGATCTTTTGAATAAATATGGGCCTGATCCTGAATCCTGAATTAATCACACATTCCAAAAAAGGAATTTTCAAAAGACCTTAAAGTATTTCTGTAAGATGCATGACATGTGCCTGACCTTTTCCTAGCCCCTTCTCCTCCCCTCACACAAATCACTTTGCTATGAGCTTTTCCATCTCTGGAGGCAGCCACTGCTCATATAGGAATATTCCATGAAAAAGGTGATGCTGGGACCTCACAGTCCCTCCTCACCCTTGATCTCAGAGACATTGGGCATCGAGTCCTGATCCTGCTTGAGTGGGCTTGCAGGTGTGGTAAATGCTGCCCGGCGGCTTTGCTGGGAGAAAAGTCCGACCAACACTGAGATTTTTGGGGATTTTTCCCCCAGTAAAAGATCAGAGGAAGAAACACAAAATAAGAAATTGTGAAAGTAATTTTTAGAGAGGTTTATAATTTGAACTATGCTCTCTGATCCAGATGTAGTTGGGTGTGTTATTAAGACAAGTGAGGGTACAGTTGAAAAAATGCTGCTAATAATCACAATAGTTGTTTTCAAAATTATCTAAAAAGTCCTGAAATAGATAAAATAGATACATTCAACATCCATAACAAATCTCAATATTCAAACTATTCATAATCAAATGCTGTCCCCAAGACATTCTCCTAGACCCTATCACCAGTTTGATATATATTTTCAGACAAGTCTGAGAAAAATATGTTTTGAAGGATCTGTAAAAAGGGAAACTGTTGTGCAACTTTGGCTGTTGATATAGTCATAAAATATATAATTATACAGAGTTTTATATATACAAAATGAACCTCACAGCCTACAGTATCTTACTGGAGCTCAGATGCAGTGCATGACATATTATATTTGTGGAAATGGGATCTATAACCTAATGTATTCTTGCATCAAAGAATAAGGTCTCATAAATAAATCATTACAGCCTGTCACATCTATGGTTTCACACCATAGTGTATAAAATTATGTATTTTGAGGTATGGAAGAAGGTGATTATCTAATGTTTCAACAAAAAAAAAATTATCCTGTGTCAATGCATGTGCTGTCTTCGAGGTGTTATTGCCTTATGACTGTTCATTGTAGACTAATCCATAATATCAAATGAATGACAGCATTTCTGTTTGCAAAAACTGGTGCAATTTGTGTGCAGCTTTTCTCTTTCAGTAATTAAGAAATCAAATAAGCCTGAGTGAAACTATTTAAGAGGTTCTAGATATAATTAGAACACCTCATTCTCTCATAACTAATTTCTAATTAAAGTAATTTGTCTTTTTGCCCTTCTTTTCAAGGGTGAAGAGCAAGTGGTGATGAATGCTCAAAATCAGGAAAAGTGAAAATTGCAGTGTGTTGATTTGTGGTGATTGAGCACATTCCAGTTTTTAACAGCCACTTTCAACTGTAATGGTAAATGAATCTCCAGCCTCTGTTTACATTGCGTATGTGTTATCTGGAGCTTGACAAACGGTAAAATTTGTCATATAAAATAGCTATCACTGTCCAGAAAGTCTGAATATATGAAAACTGCTTTTTTTAAGGATAGAACATTTCAAGGCTGGGGGGGGGGGGGGCAGGGGAGGGGAAGGGAGAAGAGAGAGAGTGTACAGGAGAGAAAAAGTCTGAAATTTGTTCCATGAGGTGAAAATTGTCCTTTTAAAGTTTTATTTGCAGCTGTGCCCAGATGATGATGGATTTATTATATGAACTAAGGATTAGTAAACAATGTGTACCCTATAAAGAGCAAAACAAGTCCTTGCTCATCACTGCACTTAATTGCAGTGGTTATATCAAAGCCATATAAAATTTAATCATCAACCACAAGTAAGACTTTGCTTTACGTGTGTGCTTGCTTCCCTGTTTTTCCACCTGTTTAAATGAAAGATTCTTGGAATATCACAATATGTAAATATTGTTTATGATGCAAAAATATGCTCTTTCATCTCCTCACTGCTTTGATGTCGTGATATATAAAGCTTTTAGTGCCACCACCTACCTGACACACAAAGGTCTTATCTGATTCATAAACATGTGTGCCCAGTGCAAACAGGCTGTATCCAATAGACGATTTTTCTTTTCCTTGTAATGTTTTTTTAACAGACAGAAAGAGAAAGAAAGTGTAAATGACAGAATCACTCAGGTGAAAAGAATATTTTAAGCATCAGGTAAAGATAAGCCTATTATGATAGAATAAAAAGATATAGGTCAAAACTGATCCTAAGAGGTTAGTTATATATATAGGTTTCTCGTAAAATGTGTTTTAAAAGCTGAAACTTTTTTTTAAGAGTTTTGATCCAAGTGGGAAATAAGCAGCAAGATCAGATGACCTCCTAAGAAATACAAATATCCCTAATTAGCAAGAGAAGAAAGAAAAATGCAGGAAGTAAGGTCAAAGCTGGAAACAGGACAGATGAAGCTAGGAAGGGAATAAGGTGTAGGCAGTACTTAAAATCTGTGGTTCACTGGTAACAATTTTAAAGGAAAGGGTTCTTATTATATAGCATACAGTTTATTGTATGATATGTCCTATAAACAGCTATTTTTACATCAATCCATCTTTAATAAAACACTGGAGCTGGAGCCTCAGTCTGACAGAGCTTGAACACTGTGGAGGTGCTGTCTCCAGCTGAAAATGTGACACACACTTTGGGAGAGGGGTGTCTGCTTGCCAGGTCCTCAGGGCTTTTTAGGGCAAATTCAGTTTCCAGATCCTCAGGGATCCTGGAGGCTGTCCTTGCTGTGCATGTGGAATGATCAGGACTCATGGCTCGTGCACCAATGGCTGTGGCAGGCTAGCACAGCTCAGACGGGCGGCAACTACCCGAGAGCAGAATTCGGCCTTTTAATGTCAGATGAACTGCCACTGCTGCAAGAACTTCAAGGTTTAATGCTGCTTCTTTTTTCTTTTTTTCTTTTCCCCACTTTTTTTTCAAGTTTCCAAGGGCACCCTGGGAAATCCTTTCGTGTTCTTTATTTCCATCTAAGCCCTGGGTTGCTTTGAACAGCAGAGGTAATTGTATGGGTGAACTTCAGAGATTTGAAGGGATCAAACTTGAAAGCCTTTGACTGAAAGTGCAAGCACCAACTGGAATTCTGTCAGGTGCTGCTAGACAGGACGTGGCGGGATGCTGCAGCAGAAGGAATCCTTGCAGCAGGGACAACCTGAACGTATGGCTCCCTAGCACAGCCTCAGAGGCCAGCGAGAGCATAACTCTGCATTTGCGGCCTCACAATAGCAGTATAAATTGATGCATATGCTTATGGGACTTGACTAAGGGCATCTATGGCAGTCTGTGGCAGAGGATGAAGAAACCATGCCTACGTCTCTTTTTCAGAACTCTCTGATAGGCTTTCTCTGAGCATGAGAGCAGAGCAGCCAAAGGGATATGAGCTGCGGGTCCACATATTTTTTGAGAGCTATGTGTTCATTTGGGTAGAAAATCCTAGGGGATTCAATAAAAAGTAAAAAAGAAATGAGAAGGAACTGATATTTATTTAATAGAAGTCTGTAGAAAGTTTCAGAAACAAATAGAATTTAAGAAAGTAGGTTGTTACAATGCACAAGTTTTGTAACAGGGTTATACACTTTTCACATTTTACATGACAGCCAAAACACTCCAGATGTGTTGTTTACCTCTGCCAGGTTTCCTAGATCTTCCCTTTGAGCACAGGTGAAGCTCCTTAAGTTCGAAGGCAGGGCTGGGTATGTTCTGTTTCCATTTTCCACACCCTTCTCATGCTGTATCTCACTATCATCACCGCCGTATCTGACTATCATCACCACTGCAATCCAGGAATACAGGAAACATGAGGAAACATTAGATCTGGTTGGATTTTTCAGATCTTTGAATGCATTTTTGTCACTGTTCCTTTGGAAAAGAAGCAGGGAAAAAAAGTAATGAGATAATTGTTTTTCCCCACTGGATTTCAAACAACTGCAGCTCTAAAAAGAAATGAAAATTATATTTATTTTCTCTTCAATTAAAAGTCTTTTTTATTTTATTTTATTCTGTGTTGTCCTATCATAAGGCTACTTGTTTACAGAATTATGTTTCATTTCAATATTATCAGTTAATGTTCCCTCTCTTCGCACTGGAGACTGTTTCAGCTTCTGAATTATGGTCTACTGACGCCCTGTAACCCCTCTGCTGAGAAAACAACACGACAGAGATGCTGGTGATCTTTTTTGGTCTGCGTTTTTTTGCTTCTAAACTGGTGGGTAAAAATCACTTCCCTGCTCAGTCTACTGAACCTCACCATGGTTCTTGGTGCTCTTGGTCTTTCAGTTTGTGCCTAAGAGGCAGAGGCATGAATGCAAACACCCCTAACTGATTCAGACCAAATATTCCACTTCCAGCCTTCTCGAATGGGCAGATCCTTTGGTCCTTTCTCCCTTAATATTCCACAAGTAGTATATGGCTTTGGGGGAACCAGCTGAGGACCATTGTTCCTCACTAACACTTGTTGCCATCCATCTTTTCCAATTTATCCATTTCAGCCACTGTGTGTGATGAACAGGTGTAAAACCTTGGTCAGCACAGTTGGGTGCTTGTACTGTGGTAGGGAACTTCAAAGCAAACTCTCCTCTAACCAGTGCTTGTGAGATTGGTGGATCTGCAGCCTTGAAATCAAAACATTCAAGGACTGCCATCTCCCAGCTTTCTCAACATCAAGCTCTTGGTGGCCGACCAGCTGGTGACAGCTGAGTGTATGCAAGCCTGGTAGGAAAAGGGAGACTAGTCAAAGTACATTTTTATGCTTTGTAACTGTACTTAATTTCCAGCTATCAGGCAAGGTGCAATCATGCAGCTCATGGTTCATTTTTAAGGAGTGTAAGCTAGCTGGATTGCCATGATAATGATAGTGGCATCCTCATACTTGCTATTTACCTTGGGAACGCTTTGCTCACCTTTGTCTGCATCCAGATCTTGTGCAGGGACAGTGCCACGTCTTGCTTCATGGTGTGGGTTATGGATGGTTCCTACCTGAGCATCTCCTGTGCCAGAAAAGGCAAGCTCTGCAGTCTGAGAAATACTTTTCTAGCCAGAAGACCTATTCAGACTACTTACTTTCCTGATATAATTAACCATATAATTATGGAATTAAGAGTCTTTGCAAAGCACATATTATTAATGATAATTTGTACTACAGCAGCGCCTAGAGGAAGGGATGCCTTGTATAAGGTACATAGAAAAAATATACTTATCTGAAGTTCAGTTTCAGATTCAGCTACAGTTTGGCTCAGCCAGACATGCAAAGACTAGGAGAAAGGAGAAGAAAGCACTAGCACAACAGTGTGAAGTCAGGCTTTGAAAAGAGAAAGGAATTGCTCAGGATCACAGAAGCTGATCTACAGTAGAACCAGGAGTATGTACATACATCTCCTGAATTCTACTGTGTACTAACCACAATATTCCCTGTCCTCCCCTGCTGTCATTTTGCTGTGTAAAATAATGCTCAGTTGCTAACCACATAGACAGCTCACTGACCCATCATGTTCTGGGGAAATTCTGCCACGCATAAAAGAAATGTTCAGACGTCTAAAGAACAGTAAAAACAAAACCCTTATGCCCTTTTATTCTGCCAAGATTAAAACAGTAACTTATTTTTTACATTTTTGGAATTCCAGTGACATTAGCTAATGTCACTGCTAATGTCAACGTACCAGGATACCTTGGTGCCAACTGCACAGCCAGTACTGGTATTGCAAAGAAACTAATGATGTGCTGCAGTCTCGAAGGGATCAATGCTGTCAGGCATTTGTGAAGGACAAGAAATAATTTGTACTTTGCATTTGAGCCTTTCATTCGCTTGCAAAAGGCTGCCTAACTGCAATGAGATGCACACCATGAGCTCAACACTTCTTTCAAATTCCAAACATACTTCACTAACTCCACTTATTATGAAAATCATGATTTTTATCGCTCAAGAGCACTAACAAATCAACAGAGAAGAATGTAAGAAAGTTCTACTGCTGAGCTCCTGGCCCTGTTGTTCATAGGAAGTTAAAACGAAACTATTTTAAGCAGAGCAGAGATGCTTAACAGGTCCTGTATGCTTGTAAAGAAAATATATTTTGTTTGTCATTTAGATCAAAAGAGCAGGTCAATTTCGATTGTTTTTTGAGATATAACACTAATCTCCACCTTTGCACCTAATTGTTCTGACCATTGGGTGCTACATTACTAAGGGGAAATGGTAGGAATTTTACACTATTAAATCTTTATCATGACTGTCTCTAGTATATCCATCTGTAATAAAACACACTGCTCTGCAGCTGGCAACTAAATTACAGGCACACAAACAACATGGGGAACGGAAATTGAGGCTTTCTCCACAAGATATGAGGAAAGGACACCTGACCTGCCAAGACAATGCTGAAATGGTTAGTCTATGGGTCTTCATAAACTTGCTTACTGTGGTGGTTCAGAGTGGCATGCTGCTGAGCACAGCACCAAATTTCAAGCAAAGAATGTGCAGTTCAGATTATCTGCTCTCCAGGGCTGTGGCCCCAGTTCCAAGGGATTCAATGGAGGGAAACAACATGGCTTTTATGGTATATGTGCACAGCCACCAGTGTGAATACAGTTCTTGCATCGTTGCTAATTGCGGGTGAACCAAAGTCTAGTGGCTGTGAATAGCTGGTCTTGCAATTTGCTTCTTGACATCTTAGGCTGAAATGCTACATGAGTTTGTAATTCCATTTAAATGGACTAAAATCTGTCCACAGCCCTTTTTTTCTACATATTTTTATTTTATATGCTGCAGTAGCCCCTGAAGGTTCAATCAGCACTGGACCAATTGTCAAGCTCCTTCTTACTAACTATGGTCCAGATCATATCTGTCCATCCTGTAGATGTGCAGAGGGAAGTGAGAAAGGAGTTGCCAGGCACAGCAGAAGTCTTCGTTCTTTGCTGTGAAAATGCTACTCTCTTCATACGCTTTCACATCCCTGTGCTCTGCCTAGCTGAGTTGGCAGATGTTGTGTAGTTGGTGAACAGAGTTTTTAAAACTTTCCTCTTGGTCTTCCTAAAACGCAGTGATTGTTCCTTCTTCAGTTATTTGGATTCTGGAGGGATGAACGGTTGTGTCCATGGAAAACACTGCATGAGGTGAAGATAAGAAAATAAAATCTGACAAAATGAGAAGGTGGCCAAGCTTGAGAAGAGCAATTTCTATGAAAAATTAAATGAAGAGGGGATAAACATAAAAAAAAAAAACAACAAACCCAAACAAAACTGTTGCTCCATACCTCCAGCTTCCTTCAAATCCTGAACATTGAACAGAGTCACCATTCACTCACACTCCTCACCATGAAGGGACTTGTAGGAAGAAATATAATAACGTCATGTTACTAACTATAGGAAATGAACAAAACCAATTCTATACTCTGTGTTTTCCTTTCACCTGACAAGTTTATCTGGTTTATTTAATATTCATGCTTTTCAGGTATGATGCTTTTCAGTGGCTCTGATTTTTATGTTCAATTCATATGGACCCGGTATTCCCCAACCCCAGCAGCACTCAGCATTTTAGTACACTTGTTATGTTGGCACATTTGCAACCATACTTGGATCCTATTTTAAATTCCATTTTCCATTGAAACAATGTCATCAGATTGTACATTTGCAGGTGATGGGGTCACCAAAAAAACAATACTTTCTTTTTTTAGATTTATGATCTAAGATTGCCCTGCCACAGGAAGGTTTGATGGCTTTTGGAGACAAGAGTCAGCTTGGTCTTTTGAAAATTACAATATTATTTTTACTGCTCACCTTACTGGGATAGCAGTGGAAGATGTGTTTTCAGAAGACATATTTATACACCTAACTTCCATTCTCATTTTTCATCACTCCAGACAAGTTTATGATAACTCTGCTTGTGCATAACCAGTTAAAGAGATCATCAATTGTTGCACTCATCGCAAGTGCCTGCTCAGTCCTAGTCAGTGTCAACGGAGAGGAGTGTATATTTTTGCACAGGTGGAAGTGTATAGTTTTAAAGAGGGTCATTTAACGTGGCCTAGAAAGAGGATCTCACTTCTAGCCCTCTTTGTTGACTTTCTCTGCCCAAGAATGGCAGAGCAAAAACGGGTGTTTGTTTCATTGCTAGAGCACTGTTGGCTCTTTGGAAAGTTTTGCCCTGTGAGATCACTTTGGTTCCTTTTAATGCTTTTTACTTTTTTTGTGAGGTATTTAGAAAGCTTTGGCAGGTAGGCTGCATATAAATAAAATATGTTCTTATTTTAAGACTATTTGGAATAGGAGAGATTAGTTGATGACAGTATTCTTAGAGAATGAATTTCTCTTTGAAACTCTTCACTCGTGTGTTACTACATTTAACCTGCAACTCTGCCAACCTCATGGCAACACAGGAACTGCCCAGGGTGCATTATCGCAGCGGTGACGGGGACACGCCGGATAGCGCTGCAGGTGTACGTGCTGCTTGTGGCAGCCGCTCCCCTGGAGCTGTAGTGCTCCAGCCAGAAACACTGCTTTTACCAAGACCAATAAATCATGTCAGCCTCCCAAATGCAGTTTTTCAAAATGGTGAAATCATGATTTGTGTGCTGGATATTTATCTTGCACTTCCTGATGCTTTCCTAAAATCTCTTCTTGAAGGGGAGTGGAAGGTAGCAAATGATCTTTGCCATAATTAGAACTAATTGACTGCTAAAGGGGTTTTGGACTTGTGTCAGGTCTAATTCTGCACTGCTCAGAATTAGTGGGACTGAGCCTGACCTCAGTGACACCAATATAAATCAGAATAACTGTGCTGGTTTTGAGAGCTGACTCTGACCTGTGTGATGGGTGTGCCGCAGACTGAGCTGGAAACAGAGTTAAGCCCAGTGAGCTGATGCTGCAAGGAGTTATATACCTACAGCTCCTAACGACTGCAGCAGAGTGAGAGCTCTCGGCCCATCTGAGGATCAGGCTCTGCAGGAAGGCTGGTGATTTCCTATCTTGAACCCTGGGGTTGGAGAAGTAAAGTGAAGTGATGGAGATAGGAAGACGATGCTGATGACCAGGCTCTTTCCTTGGTCCCTGCACATGGACCTATGTCCTGGAGGTGATGAAGGCTTCTGACTTCACTCCTTAAGCCAGCAGTACACAGCGCTTCTTGACAAGCAGGACGGTCACCTCTTTGTGGCCCTCTGCGACCGAACAGCCGATGTGAGCTTTGAATGCACCCTCTATGCTCTGCAAAGTGGCAATGTGGCCTCTGCCATTCCCCCGACTGGGCTGAAAGCTCTGAAGTTTGCAGAGCAACATGCTGCGTCAGGCACAACCGGCCTGGCCCCACATAAAGTCAATACTTGTATGAAAACAAATAAAATCTTAGAGTACGAGGCAGAGGCTAAAGAATGCCTTCACCTCTTTCCTTCAAGCAACTATTTTGTTAACTTGAAAGACTGCACGGGTGATCTTACTCCATTCTTTCTCTACAGGTCAAATACTTGTCATAGGAGACACCCTAGTTAATATTAAACTAAAAATTAATAGATTAGATAACTATTACATGCTTTTAGTGCCAATTAATTTAATAGCTGGTTGTTTTTTTTTTTTAACAAGGCAGGCGAATATAGAAGCACAGTTTACTGTGCCTGTGTGAGCTCTCAGATAGGTCTTTTGTGTTACAATTACCACCAATTGATTGGGCTGACACATGTAATCCCCTTTGGATCACCCAGCGATATGATGTCAGTAAGAAGTCCTTCAAACAGGGCTATTAAAAAGCACATTAAACATGTCCTTATTGTAAGCTTTATACTAGCTTATGCTAGAATAACAGTGATACAGTGGTATTTGTTTGAAAATGAAAGGATTATATGGTCTTTGTAAAATGAGGAATTTAGTATTGGGGAGGGGCAGTGGGATGGTGATTTATTTTTTGTTTATGTTCCTCTGAATCCTTTGATATGTCAACTTCTGTCACTAACCATTAGGCCACTTGTAATTTCTTGTATCAATGAAGATGAAATACATACTGCCTCAAATAATTTATGTCAAACATTGAAGGGCATAGATGGCAGTGCTTATTGTGAGATTATAATGAGAATTGAATTGGGGTCTTCAGAAATCCATAGGTAATTTATTGTTAAAGAGCAGGCATGAATCTTTCTAGCCTTTAATTGTCATGTGGATGTGCTTTGCTTTCAGCTTGTGCTGGAAACAAATTGCAAAAAAAGAGTGATACCTCAGAAGAGAGGTTTCACCACGACTCTTGGTACTTGTTAATATTGCTTCAATAGTGCCATGCCTTCTCCTGGGTCAGATTCTGGTGTGGAAGTGAAAGGGATGCCTTAAAACTTGTATTGCTTTTCATGAAGAAGAAAAACACAAAGACAAGTAGCTTATATATACATACCTTACAAGTATGGGATGAGAGTGATAAGATTTGTGGTATTTACAAAACTGCACAATAAAGGACACCAGAGGATTTTACAGCATGATTTAACAGTGTCAACTCTGAAATGAAATGAAGCCATTCTGGAAATTTGTTTGTAATGCACCAACATCCTCATCATTCCTCTTTGCTCTGCTTTCTTTTATCTTATAATGCCAAGGTAACACTCCGAAATGGTTAAACTGCTGTGCATGTGTTACGTAGACATGCTTTGTTAGCTCATGCTGCTTCTCACAGAGAGACATTTCATTGTTAGCCTGAATCTAGTTGTAGAATCTGTTCTTCAGAAAACTGATATAAATTATTTGCAGGGACTGGTTTTCCTTCTGCTTTAATATCATGTAATCAAAGGACAGATTACTCAAAATTACTCATCTTGAGTACTTCAGTGTAGTCATCACAGCACTCCTTTGTGACTACTTCACAATTTCTCATAATGCAAGAATGAGGGGTTATGCAGTGAAACTATGAAGCAGCAAGCTTAAGACATACAAAAAGAAGGTGTTTTTTTTTTTTTGTAGGAAGCATGATTAAATTTTAGTACACCTTGACACTGAAATTTGTAGAAGCCAAAAGTATAAATTATAAGAGAACTTAATAAATTCATGAAGAATAGATTCTCTGGTGACTATTAAGCATGACAGCCTTGATACAATCACCGTTTCAAGGAGACCGTAGCCCAGAATGATTAGAAGGATGAATTATGCTGGGGAAGAACTCTGTATTTGATCTATCCATACAATCTTTCCCTACTGGCCATCATCAGAGACAGGATACTGGGCTAGACTGGTCTGATACTGTGTGGCTACTCTTATGTCCAAGTTGATGCCACAGAAGACTCAAAAAGATGTGTTATTATGGAGTCTTTCTCTGTCTTTCTGTGCTTACTAGTAATAATAGAATACCACATCATCATATAATGTTCGGTATGTCACATAACACTATGTATTACCTAAATGCTATGCTTTAGGTGCACTCTGTTCTTATGCCCCCCTGCTCTGAGAACACTCTTGCCATGAATACAGTAAATGGGGACTGTCTGGAGACTGGCTTTGGAAGTGAAATCTGGTGTGGATTTAAGACAAATGCTCTGATTGCTGCAACGTATGCATCGCTGTTGGAGTTGACAGAGTGGTTTTGTTATGTGCCACCTAGATTCCCTTCAAAGATGAACCTGGAAGCTCCAACATATGCATTCAACGTGCACCAACCCCCAAAGGTGACATAAAGGTCCAAACCAATGACTGATCTTTCAGTCAGCTTCAAACCACCTCTGTGGTGGAGTTCAGGTCAGAGGATCAGGCTACACCTTCTTCAAGACAAAATTCCCAGACCACATGTACGGCATAGACTGAAGGACCCAGCTCTAACTGCTATCATATGCTGATTCATTCCTAAGAGTTCATATTCAATTATTTGCTAAATCACACATAGCTGAACAAGCTCATCCGTTGCCTAAATCAAAAAATTGGACCCCAGGAACATTGCACTGCTACTACCTAAAGATGCAAGTGATTGAAAGCAGCAGTCACCTAAAGTTCTGCTTCTGGGCATAACAGAAGCATCCTGGTCCTAATAATGACATCCAGCAAGACAACTTACTTATACATGAGCACAAGTCCACCCTCACAGCAAAGCTCTCGCCTGGAAGGCATCCTCTGAACATGCCCACTTCATGGAGATTGATTTAAAGCACACCACACCTAAAGGAAGAAGTAGCACTGACCATCTTACTCTAAATCTTGAGGGCCGAGAGGCTTGCTCACAGTGTGAAAAAATATGAGGTGCGAGTTACTCTTTTAAGGCATAAGTCCCTGCAGAGTCGTAAAGGTGAAGAGTTGAAACAGGAAACAGAAATGGTGGTTGGGAGGAAACTCTGGAGGTCTCTCATCCAACCTCCCATGAGAAGTGGGACTGTTGCCAGCTGGGGATGAGTTCAGCCATGACTTTAATAGAATCTTAAAAACCTCTGCGGACAGAGTTTCCACAACCTCTCCGGGCACCTGTTCCAGTGCTGCGCCCCCCTTGAAGTGCACTTTTTTCCTACTGTCCAACCTGAACATGCCAAGCTGCAGTCTGTGGCCATTGCTCCTTGTTACGTTGTCTAGCACCATTGAGAGGAGTTTGGCTCTGTCATTTTTGTAACTCTCTGTCAAGTAGATGTCGACTGCTATTATATTGCCCCTTATCCTCTTTGCCAGACTAAACAAACCCAGGTCCTTTAGCCTCTCCCTCTGAGTCATGTGCTCTTGGCCCTTGACCATGTTGTAAGCCCTCTGCTTAGCTTTCTTCAGGCTTCCCGCCTGTTTTCTGAACTATCCCTATGCTCATGCTTCTATACCAATGTGCACACAGTGCTGCCCAGAGCATGGTCGTGGAGTATTGCATGCTTTTTGCACAAGTCTGTGCCATGTCAGAGCAACTCATAATTGTTAATTGGCAACGCTGTGTTTACTAGAGATTAAAAGAGCAAAAACTAGGGATTGGAAAAGCATCTGTCTCAATCCAAAAGGAAACTGCACAGGATACGATATTTAAGACTGGTGACTGGTGAAAATAAAGGTGACTTTTCCAGCCCTTGGTAAAATGTGTTGCTGTGGCCCATAATGCTAAGGAGTCACCTTTACTATCACAGGCTTTATGTCCATAATACTTTACGATTTTACTCTTTAAAACACTTACCTTTTGGCAGTGTACCTAACCTACACAAGTAGCTGTTATTCCGAGAGCTGACACATTTGCTGACTGAGCCAACAGTTGCATGACACTGATGAACTACAAAAAGGCAAAATAAGCACCTGTGGTGGCTGCTCTATTTCAGTCTTGGCAAATCAATGCATCAGAATCCTTCGCTGGCACTTGTAGGTGGTGTTACGAAGCTGTCCTCGCGCCATTATACTGAAGCAGCTTATGGAGGTTTACTCACTGATGTGTTAGGGTTTGCTCTTGAACATGTGCTATTTGTAGCAGAACCTGATGTGTTTTTTTCTGTGATTAACTAATAGAGTAGACATTCACCATCCTGTAGCTATTTGTAGTTGAAATAGTCTATGAAAAGCTACTCTGGATCAATAAGTATCTTCACTGTTGTTATGTCTGCTTCACAAGCACGATAACTTACCTTATTCTAATGTAATAAAGTCCCTGTTGGAAAACAATTCCCTCTACAGAAATAGTTTGAATGAACTGGTGAAGATCTTCCCCATACCACCCCTTTACTGTCCTGCCTGTCAACAGCCTGCCTAAATGATATGTAGCAAAAGGTGTAACTTACCTTTCTGGGAGCAGAAGGGGAATCTCTGTGCCCGTGCTGCAATAGCAGCCAGTGTCACCAGGGTGTGTATCTGTAACTAAAAGTGAGATTTTCAGGAGAAAAGATGATGGCTCAAATGCTTACAGAGGATTAGTCATCATCAGTCTTCTTTCAAAAAGGTGAGGATCTGACAACAAAGGTGAGAAAGGAACATCGTTTACAAACAGAAAGTCAGACCTGTCACCAGCAGATGCCCAAACTGCAGTTAGCACAGCCAGAAATCAAATTTTGTCCCTTGAAAAAGCCCCATAGCATTGAAAGCTGTGTTGTCCTGTGCTGCCTGTGTGTGATTCATGAGGGAATTATTCCTCTGCGTCTGCCCAGGAACAGGCAGAAGGCTGCAGTGATGCACTGAGCTGCCTCAGCTCCCACCAGAGCCCGTGGGAGTGCGGGGCGCTCGGCTGCCCCTGGGCTCAGGCGGGCGGGAAGGGGCAAAGCATTGCTCCTTCCAGCCCTCCGCACTGACACAGCCCGTGCAGGCCAGCGCAGAAGAAAGGGTGCTCTGAGGGAGACAATTAATCTCCATGATTTAATGAAGACTGGGGAAGACAACAACAACAAAAAAAGGGATAAATCCTTAATAAAGAGAACCGGAAATTACTTATAGACAGTACGGGAGCGATTCAGGTGCCAAAACATAAGCATGTAGCATCATTTTCAATGCCTGAGGCCACCTGAGACATCCACACAGGACTGGCAGATATGACACATGATCTATGAAAGACCTACTCCCTTCTGGAGCAGCAGCTGGGGGCCAGATGCAATACCCTAAGGCATCAAAAATGGCACTAGACACATATGTTTAGGCAGCTGAATCCCACCCTGTACTTCCAGACTTGTGATGAATAAACCTCTTTTTAATTGTCTCGGACTCAAATCCTGGGTTCTTGAGGTGCTTTCCCTAGGGCTCAGCGGTGTGCGGTAGCAGCAGATTTCATTGGTTTAACTTGGATAGAGTTGTTACAGTCCTTTGTTATGTATTTTTAAAATTGGTTTTAGGCTATAAAATCATGAAGCAGTTTCTGCTTTCATAGGCTGCGCACATAATCCAGGTGAGACCAAAGGTTTTTCCTCACCTCAAGATGTTGATGTGATTATTCCAAATCCCATCTCCTTTGAATACCTATTCTGTCACAGCTCCCCATTAGGGGCCTGTTGTCAAATAGCCAGATTTGCTCTGAATGATATCAGAGACCATATCCCTGCTGCAGTTGTTCTCTCATATAGTTAAAGAGAACCTAAGAGCTCATAGGAATATTCTCATTTTTCATTGAACTGCACAGCTCTTTATATCCTTATTCAATTTGCTGGGATGTTTGGTGAGGAAGAAATTTGGCTACTGCATACACCATGAGGAGGGAAACAAGAGGAGGGAGGAACTGAATTACTCGTATGCGTTAGCCTCATGCTGTGAGGAGGGAAACATTGCTCCTGTTTGGATTATCTGGTACATTCTTATGGAGAGGTTATAAAGAATCCACCAGAAAATGAAAGTTTTCCAGGAAGGGCATATTTTCACCCCATACCTCTGAAGGTGGAGGTTCTGGCTCTCTTCCAACATGACTGCACACTGCTGACAGCTCCTGAAAATAATACAGGTTTTGGGGATGAGACAGGGACTAAAATATTTAGCCGTTTTCCTAGCCTGATCCATTAATATATATGTAGACAGATAGAAAGTGGTACTATTAATTTTTTTTAACTCTTGCTGGGGCACCTTCTGTAATGATAACTTAAAGAAAAGCTGAATGGGGGATAGTGGAGACATGGTGTTGGCTGTTATACCACGCTTGGTCCTTGTCTCAGCATTGAGAAGGAAGGTCAGGAAGATAAGCTGGGACTAGAGAAGTGAAAAGGGAACAGGAATGGAGAAAGAATTAGAGAAAAACATTTCAGGTTCAAAGGACAGGTCTCAGCTGCCTACCAGTGAGAGATGTGGAGAGATGGATACATTTGCGGTATGCTGTGCTGCATTGCAGGAAAAGACTAATTAACACGCATGAGTTTTGGAATCCAATTTTTAGTAAAGATGCACAGCAGTCAAGGGGTATGAGGGAGCCAAAATACTTACAATGCCCTCACTGTCCACTTTCTCCTGCACCTCAATTTGCCTTTCTGATGAGCACAGTCTGAACTGTGGGTTGTGCATGGGGTTAAATCTCAAGGTTGTTGCATGTGAAATCCCTATCGTAGCTGTTAATACCAGCTGTCGAGAGGCTTTAGAAAGAGCAGCAGACAACCGCTAGTGAGCAAGCATTTAGTATGTCCTCAAAAATATTTGCAAGCAGTTTTAGGAATGCTTTGGGTTAACTTAAGCACATGAAAATAGAAAGCAGTAAGAGTATTGATACCCTTTCAAAATGTTTATATGTTGCTCTATTCTTTGATATACATTCCCACCTGATTTTATTGCAGATGTTGTTCGCACATCTTACTAGGTTTCTCCAGAGCCTAAGGAAAATGAAATCCAGATGCCTCCAAGCTTCCTCAAGGAAGCAACGGTTCAGGAGCCCTTGTAGACAGCTGCAGCTGCAGTTGCTGAGCCCACAACTAATGACCCCCTTGGTTTTGAGTGAAATGGGGAATGTGAAGTTTAACATGGTGTTGGCACTCAGGCACAGTCTTCAAGCAGACATATGTCTAACTGCTTTGTTACTTAGGCACTGAATTGAAGGACTGCCTCCAACTCCTATTTATAACCATTTCACTGAGCGCTTTGATGGGCTCAGCTCTCAAGGCAGGCAATGTATGGTGACTGCAAGATTGCTTGTCCTCATTGAGCAATGACAGTAGAACACCAGAAGGAATTACAGTGCACGTTCCCTTCACACCATACTCCTCCCTCTAGGGATCTGTAGGTCTAATGGAGAACAAGCTGTCATTTCATGACTACTTTGAGCAAAAATCTGTGTGAGCTGTTGCCAAAAGGTGCAGTTTTGTCTTTTCCTTCCTCCAGACATGAGTTCCTGCTGCCTCCATCGTGCCCGTACTCATGCAAAAGCCAGTGAGGGTTGAAAATTACCATGCTCCCCCAAACGATTTTAGGGAACTCATCTGTCTCATGGACGCTGGTCCTGGCACTATGGGAGCACTCAGCAGGAGGGTGGTGAAAGAGGAAGGAAGGAAGCCTCTTGTGACAACAGCCTCCAATTATATCTGCTTAAAACAACCTCAACCCTCCAGCCTCAGCTGCTTTGCTCCGCATGTGCGATGCATCCTAACTAAAATCTGTGTTTCTCCTGGGGTTCTTCTCTCTTTCTTTGGACTTTTAAAATTGTTTTTATAAAAATAAAATGCTGCAATAAAAGCTTATGGGCTACACTTTTGAACACAAATGTGCTCTGACTTTGTGCATATGCTTTTTGATGTTCCACTTCTCAGTTTGCTTTTACACACAGTGTTAAGGAGCTGCAGGGAAATACTCTTGGTTGCATGACTTCAGTAAGTTATTCTGTTGCCCTCTATGGACTTAGCACCTGATCCTACATGACTCTCTGATCCCATGCACTTGCTGACTCTGTGTCTGGTACCACACAGCCAGTATTTTGCACTCAAAATAGGGAAGGTGGAAATAATCAGGCCACTCAATTCTGTGGCATGTTCAACCCCACATCTTCATTTCATCCTTCGTGATGCCATGCCAGTCCTGGTTGGTTGCTACAGAATGTAAGTGGTCTGGATGAAATCACCTGTTCAGGACTGACACTGGAAACTGGGAGGCTAAACTGAGAAAAGTTGCCTCTTACCCGCTAAGCTCTCACTATCACCCATTATCTGTAACGCTATTTTGGGGTTGTTGGAAACCTGGTCTACCCAGCAAAGCAGCTATGATACTTCTACGGCTTCTCACTTACTTGAACTTTTCTTTTACCAGACCTATTAGTAGACTGGAACTTCAGTGGTTTTAATTGCTTGACCTTTTGGCACATTATCTGCAGAGCTGATCTTTACAATCACACAGGATGGGAATGCCAGCTTTGTGAATATTCTGAAATTACTCTGCTTTATTCTCTCTTCAGTAAGATTTTGCCTACTCCTGATTAACCCCCATATGACCAAAATAACATGAAACTCATTATAAATGAAAAGTTTTAGGTGTGGGCTTGCTGAAAAAGAACTTTTTTTTGTTGTTTCTTTAGTGATTTTCTATTTTTTCCCCGTACAAATGAGCACCTGTACAGTAAGGGGACGTTCTGCCTGCAAATTTTCTTATTGACAGCAGAGCTATTAATAGTCCCATAAGCACAGAGAGGGCTGGTTCAGAGCATGTGTAACTTTGAGATCAGCCATTGAGGAGAGTGGTGCAAGCTGGCTTTTCTTCCGAAGATGATGAGTGCCTTAACAGCAGCCAGGAGTGCCATTGTCACACCATCCATCAACTGCCTTCCGTCCCTCTTAGCTGAACCCATGAATTAAGCAACTGTGGTTAAAAAGCAATAAAATTAAAAGTTGTAATGGGGAGTCATTGACAAAAGGGTTACAATGCGCTGGCCATATATCTTTTAACTAGCTAAATATAACCATAGGTTTCCATAAGTTCAAAGAGTGGTGGCCTGGAGATGAATACAACTGTTCCAACTGAGTTCTGGGCTAGGAGCCAGAAGATTGTTAAAACACCTTAGAACATGCTTATTCCCTCTTAGAACATTTTTTGGTACTTGCTCTATTAGTATGGATTTTATTTCCCCACCAAACGAGTTCTCTGCCTTTGAACCATAAACAATAATGGCACATCTGTCTCTAGGCTGCTGTACTTTGAAAACCAATGCTAAGGACATAGAGGGGTAGATTTTCAAAGCGTTGCGTGGGAGTTTGTACCAGGAGTCTGGCCAAATATTTTTCACTCGTACTCATCCCTGAGCCTAACCTTTCCTCACTCGTTAGAATGGCTCTGTTTGCTCTGCCCACATGGGAACATTTCAGACAGCTTTTACCTCCAGGGACAGAGCTTCAGCTGGTCAGAAAAGCCTATAAATAGGGTTTTACTGATGACCTTTCAAATCTAGCTATGGATCTTTCCTCTGATCTTTTTTATTTTACGTTTACAGCTTTGTCTGTGTTTGTATGTGATTCTCAGTTCCTGCTGAATTATTTACCGTTAGGCCATGATGCAACTAAAATCCCTGATAACACTTAGACAGGTGGCGTGAAGTGATTGCTGCCTAGTATGCTGCTCAAAACTGCATAGATGCTCATTGCATCCACCTGTCTTCTGTGCTGGGGAGTTAGATGGCAGCCTCGCGGGAACCAGACCATTTTGTGCTGCGTTTATACTGCCACCGTGATAAAACAGCAGATAAAGTAATGAATTAAAAAGGCCTCCCTGCATATCTCTCTGGTTGTATAAATCAGCATCGCTCCATCATAGCTTCCTGAGAGCAAGTGATCTAGCTTTGAGGATGCTCCCTTACCCACTGGCTGAGAAGGTAAAAATATAACACTTCAATAGTATGACTAGCCATTAAATAGGGGCATGGACAACTTTCAGTTGTAAATATTGGTCAAGCTACTGCGAATGGCTTTGTTTTTAGGTTTTCCTTTTCTTTTTTATTAATTACATCTGCTAAGAGAATATATTTTGAATAGACTTCTGTCATTATTCCAAGTGACTTGGCTTACCATTCAGTAAAATCATCTTGGTCCTTAGCGCTCTCTATTTTTTGGAAGGACTTTACACTGCTGTGGAAATTTCCCCTTTCAAAGACTCTCTCACAGTGTTTCTTTGCAGATGCAGCACATGAATATTTGCTGTATCACAACAAACTCCCCTTCCAGTTACTACCATTCCAAGGCTTATTTATTTTGAGGCACTTCTTGCCATGGGGGTGTTATCATTTTTCACAGTTGAGAATCTCCTTTGATGAAGTCAGCTCAAAGTTCTATCTTTGGGTGGTTTCCCAGGAAAAACCTTTTGGCTACTAGCAATCTTCCATTTAAAAATATTTGCTGGTTGAATTCAATTAGTGTCCTTGGAAACTTCTTGTCTTTAAAGATACCATCATTCTAGGATTTTCACTGCTGGGTCTCAGGCATCTTTTTGTGTTATTGAAGGTTGAGGCCAATAGAAACCATATATAGAAATCCTGTTCCTTTTTCACAGAGACACCATGATGCAAGGAAAAGGAAACTTGTGGATCAGCAAGCTAGCTGGGGTGGGAATGGTTGAATCCTTGCAAGATGTTTTCATGCCAGTGGAAGTCTCTGGGTTTATAAATTGTGTGGCATGCCAGAGGTGTGGCTTGGTAAAGTTGGATCATGCTTTCTGCAAACCTTCTACTGAGGAAACAAATGCTTTTGTGAATAGTCTTTGGCATGACTAAAAAAAATTGGAATCCAAACACTTGCAAAGTTCACTTATGAGCTCCTAGTTCCTGGATGGGAAAGGATGTCATTGGTTTGATTGCTGTATACACTCTTACAACCTGCATGTCATCTCCTTGAAATCAGAGAAACAGCACCTCAGCCCTGTCCCATTTAATTCTTTGTGTTGCATCCCCATGTGCTCAGAGGTTTTCACATAATGGCATAAATGTCCCATATGCATGGTAGGTGACGTAAGATGGTTTAAGTATTGTTCCAGTCATTTATTCTCACAGCATTCCTGAATAGATCTTCTGCTTTTTTGAGTAATAGACACATCTATCATTAAAATGTAAGAATGGGCAATGAGCAGACCTTCAAATGGCATGAAACCCTCCATTTTCTGATGTGAGAACTCATTACATCTGCCTGTTATTAACTAAGTCTCATAACAATATTTTAATATGATTAAAGATGCTGCACCTCATTTGTTAAGAACTCTGGAAATTAATCTGGGCAGGGCATTAATGTACTGGGGAAGGAAGGCATGTGAATCTTTTTTTTTATTATTAGTTTCTTTCTTTGCTACTGGTTGTATCAGTGCCTTATCAGTTAAGTGCAGGAGCTTAACAATGGGTTCTCTCAGCAAAGCCCTCTCTTTTCGCTGGGTGAGGTTAAAGAACAAACACATTGCCGTGAGCTTTTAAAAGCTTGATTTCAATTACATGGTAGTAGGGCAAAGCTCTCAAACACACAAAACTTTGACTTTGTAAAGATTGTGACCTCCCAGGTACATGTGCTTTAAGGAGAAAAAATGTACTTGACATGTCCCACTGCTGTTTCCACGCACCAGGAGCTGTGTGTATCGGGACAAGGGGAGGGTGGGAGGGAGGCAGTGGTGTTCGCGGTGTGATGGAGGAAAATTATTCCTCTGGGAAAGCAAAGCTCTTCTGTTTGACTAGCAAGAATTTAAAAGATAAATATATCCCTTATCATGGAATGATAAACAATGAAGTCCAGGAAAGACTCTTTGAATAATTGAGTCTGATCTCTTGCATTTTGCAAGACTATTTGACTTCACATTCCTGTTAACATCTTATACGACTTTGTCTTTACTAATGTTTGTTTGTGGTAGTACCCACAATGTTACAGGCACTTTCTAGGCTTTCAGGAAGAGCTGGCGCTTTCAGTCTCTGGGTGGACAGACAGACAAACAGACAGAGGTCATGGCAGAGGAGCAACAAAAGGACTTTCTGTGCAAACTGAGACCTGCTGTGGCTGGTAAGGATTTCATGAAGGGGGTTTAAGGAGTTGTTTCTTCCCTATCCCACTTGGCACTTCACTTGCCTGGAAGTGGAGCCCATGCCCTCAACCACAGCCACACAGCCCCGCAGCCTTCACACTGGGCTGCCTCTGGTCCCAGCCAGGAATCAGCTGAAAAATGGGCATAAAAATGAGCTTAGGAGACTGTAGAATGTGCATGGCTCCCCAACAGGTTTTCCACCTGTAAAAGGATATTTTATAAGTTATTTGGAGAGGTAAGACGCCCACTGAAAGCCAACAGGAGCTGGACTGCTACCCATTCTTTGAATATTCACCCTGTATTTTAACACACAGAAACTGATATTGCCTATGGCATTGCTTAAAAAGAAAACAAAAAAAAAAACCCAAAGCAGTGCAAGACACTGAAATGAACTGGTTTTTTCCATGTTAAAATTCAGTTTTCCTTCTCAAGCCTTCTATAGGACTCTGCCTTTGAGTCTGTTGGAGGGAAATTAAATAACATTCCTAAACATAAAGGGAGATGCCTAATCCCCTGGCCTTTCATAGCTCGCCCTGTTTTTCAATACATCAGCCACTCTGGAAGTTGTATCGAAGAGGTAAATGCAGCCTATACTGTTTTGGAAGTAAAAGTAAACTGAAAGATGCACACAAAACTAAACAAAACTGCTTAAAAAAGTGTTTTAACTGCTAGGAAATGCAGCAGGGGTCAGATCAGCTAGAATGATAAAGAATCCCAGAAAATATCCCCAAAATGGTGCAGGTTAATCCCTGTTCGGTTTGCAGTTCTGGTCCCATGTCCATGCTCCGGTGGTCCAATGGGGTAGACCCCTGCCCTCCCTGCCTGCTGTGCATCTCCCTTGTGGGGTGGCATGACAGCCCTTGAGTGGGCTGCCCAGCATGACGTATTTCATGGGGTGAGTGGATGCTTGTCACCATGTCAGATGTCTCTCTCTACGGTTTTTCACCTGCCTGTAGCAGCCCTGAAGTAAGAACTCAGTGTGGTATGTGACGGGGGAGTGGAAAGAGTTAAAAATCTTTCTCATTTTGATGCTAGGTCCACCATTTGTGTGTGCAGGAGCTCTCTATCAGGGCTGGGCTTTGTAATTTATTCCATCTATTGATAAGGAGGCAAAATAACATTTCTAAATTGTTCAGGGTGTTTGCAGAATGCCAAGGCACTCCAGTAGCCTTCTATACAGAGCACTGCTAATGATAAATCATAAGAGATATTCTAGAAGTGCCTATTTGCTTGTGGAAATATCTGAAATACTGGAAAGCTCACAGATTTCCCAAGGTAGGTGAAGAAGCCATTCAGCAAATTTCCTGCCTACTTGAAATTCAGCTTTCGAATCATTTAAAATCTAAGTACCTAATGAAAATACAACATAGTGCCCACGGCTTCGTGCAGTGATATGATCCAGTCTCAGGCTCATGCAGTATAGCAAAGAGCCTTCATATATTATTTTGCACTAGGTGATTTCAGTCTGCAGTACATTTTGTTTGAACCACGCTCCTATAAATGCCTTCAAAGGAGGGCAGGAACCTGCCCACTGAGGAATAAATACGGGAATCGAACCTCCTGTGCAAATATTAGTGTTCAGCATCTACTGTAGCCCCAGCGAATATGTTCATAACACATGTACAATTCAAATGAAAAGGTTATGTGCAGTACATGGACGTGTACTGACATGGCCCATGTATTTCATGTGGAAGCACATTCACTGTCCTAAAGTAAATGTTGTCATCAAAAAACCGCCTCATTTTCCTAATATTATTGATGCAAAGGACTGACAGAAAACAATAAATCTGGTTTATCTGGAAAATGGAGAAAGTTTCACCTAATTCTTGTGGAGCTTATTCCAAAATGTTTTCCTAAGTTTCTGTGCTAGGAGGCAGCTATGTCAATAAATTACGTGGAAGCATGAGGCTTGCTGCAAGGAATCAGTGCTGTGGTTTGTACATTCCTGTGCAAGAGGAAGGTGGAAATCCTGCAAAAGGTACCTGTAAAATAACCTATCAATAAAGAAAGCCTTTCCTAAGTCCAACTGCAGGCTTACTTATGCCCTGAAGCTTAAAGGTTTATATCCCTTCCAAAATGCTTAGAGCAAAATCTAGCTTCCAGTGATGTTAATAGCAAATTAGCCATTATTTCCAATGGCCCTAGAGTGTCATAGTTACTGCTTTCTTCCTTTTTCTTTGTCACACTATAACTGTGTTCAGTATTCAAATGCTGAGACATTTTAAATTATATTTATTTAACTGATTGTATTTAATGTATCACTGGCATAGCAGCCACCACTATGTGCAGTATTGGGACGCTGAATAAAAGGCAACAGTGATCTTGTGAGACTGCAGCATGCTGTATGTTTACATATGAAAGCAGGTTCAATATGCACTACATTGTGGTGTCCCCATGATGCCTCTCTTCATCGCTTGTTAGTCCAAGAGCCTTCTTACTTTCTCAGAGCTACTCCTTATGCATATGCATATCTCCTCATAATAATGCCATAAGGCTGCTAATCTATTCTCCTTCAAACCCCTCCTTAAAACTCACTTTTTCTGTGGTGGCTGGAAAACATCTGACAATAGCCCAGCAGCTGGTGTGCCGCTACTTATTCTACTGAAGATGATAAATATGCCGTTATCCCGACTCCCTTATTTCCCTCTCTGTTGTATCCACCTGTTGTTTTCATCCCATGCCAAAATGGTGAGATCTCTAGAGGAGAAGCTGTTGGGATTTTTAAAAAATACATATGTGTCACCTACCATGACACGGTTCTCTGATTAGGGTCTCTCCTTACTACCACAATATGAATAATTACAGACATATTGTCTAAGCAATTTTATATTCTTTCACAAATGAAACATCCCATACTCCTTCCAAATACCCTGCTAAGTTTGCATCAGTATCTGCTCTGCCCATTGCAAAGCAACCAAGAAGGCAGAAAATATCAGTCTTTGGGAGGGAAGGAGGATGTTCACTTTGTATACGATGAGGCACAGTGACAATTGCTGTAAAATTGGGATCAGTGGACCTTCTCAATACCTTCTCCACTCCCCTTTCCTTGTGACCAGCCTGAGCCTCCCTCCCTCTGCCCCCAGGTCACCAGGCATTTCCTCCCTGGCTGCAAGGCAAGGGGCTTGGCAGCCCCGAAGTGTGCACCACAACAAGCCTTTCCCTTCCCCAGCCTATAGACAAGTGGCACAGAAGCAGCTTCTCCAGCACAAAGCCTGGTATCCTTCCCAAAAGGCCTGCAGCAAATTCAGTTTCAAACAGCATCAAGGCACATGTTTTGTACATTGTTTTATTTGTGTTTGGCACTTCATGCCCTGGAGTAGATGTGGCTTGGTAGTCCCTCTTCTGTCAAGGTCCAATCTGCATGCAGACCTGATTCCTCTTCAAGTCTTGTCAACCTACATTAGATTATAATTTCTCCCATTCTGCGGAGTGGATATTTATTTTACAATTGTCACCAATTCAATGTGGACTAGCTTTTTGAAATTTCTAAGTCGTGGTGTTATATTATTATGTGAGGCTCTCAGCTTTCAGGTTTTCACAAAAGAAGTTTTTAGTCCATGTCTTTGCAGAGGAGCAATTGAAACTGCCACTTCTGAGGGGAGCCAGCAAATACAAGAAGCAATGTGCTATTACTATGTTTGTTAAAACTGCATTATCTTCAGCCTATTTCACATTTCATATGACAATCTAAATGTACTCTTGTGCTTGAAAATACTGGAAGAGTAAAATATAATTTTTGTTTTCTCACTTCAATATTTTCTTTGTAAAATCTGAAATTTTCATTAGGGTATTAAAACACAAAATATGGTATATCTCTGACACTGTTTGGGTAACAGCTGTTATGGCAACTAGTTACAATCAAGCAATTTGGAAAGGAAGTTCAGTTTCAGTTTAAAGTGGACAGTTGCAGAAATGTTTGTGAAAAGCCAACTATAAAAGCTCTTTTAAAATTGAAGATGTGGGTGCTTTTGCACTTATCAAATCTGGAATTTGAAACTACACAGATCGTGTGACTTTCATGACTAGTCACAATGGAACAAAATAACCCAAATTTCATATCAGCGAGCCATCAGAACAATCCAAGAATAAACAGATATTTTTTAATCTGAAGGATGAACAATCATGAGAAAACTGCAAAACTTTAGTACACCAGGCTGAAGTCATGAACTACATGAGTTATAAATTACTTACTCATCTTAGGATGGCATCTGTAAGATTGATGATATGTTCAAAAAGTGTCCAAAGAAAAAAGAAAAGCTCATCTTTTGCAGTCTTTTAGGCTGTTTGTTATATATTGGGAAAGTCTTTAGAGTTTTCTGTTAAGATCTGCTCCAATACATGCTGCAGTCAAAGTAAATCCTTCTATTCAATCCAGTAGGTATAGGATCAAGGCTGTTAAGAAGCTCATTCAGACTCTAAAAGCATTAACTTAACGGGGAAGATGGAGACAAATTTTATGGATAGGACTTAGTGGGCCAGCAATGGCCATTCATGATTCTGCATGTCAGGAGTGAAATAGGACCACCTTTTCTAGATGTGATTTCAATGGCTGATCTGCCAAGGTGCTGGTGCTGGTGCTGACATACATGGTATCCCTTAGGGCCTTTAACATAGGACCTTTCAGGTGTTTTGTGTTGAAGGCCACAACTGCTATGGACAGGACTCAGAGTAGAAATGAGTCCTTCCTAGCTGTAGAAATTGTACCCTCAGACTTTCACTCTGTTAAAGGGTTTGAAATGGTCATTCAGGTCAGCCATAGCTTCTTCTAAGGCTTTCCCTGTGTGGTATGATGCCTACCTCTGCATCCAGCCAAGTCAGTCATGGGAGAAGGAGCTCTAGATCAGTGCTTTGCAGTGCTGTTTGGATGGGCATTACCATCTTCTTTTGCCATTTCTATTTTTCCCACTTTTTCTACCTTGCTTTGCTTTCCACCATTCCTTAGATTCCTGTCTCCTTCCTGAGCCCCATCCTTGACTTGCCCTCTCCTTATCTTGTTTTTGTGTCCTCAAAATAAGACCAGTTCCCAACAGCAGTGGCTGTGGCATGACCTGACAGAGCTCACTGACGTTTTTTCCTTTCCTTACCTTTCCTGTTGGTGGGAGCTGCTGCTCAGGATGAGCACGGACGAGAAAGCTGACCACTCACATTTCAGTAAACGGGAAGGGACTCAAAGTGACCTAAGAGATGCTCTGTTTTCTTGGATAATTTGCACTACACCCATGCTTAATAGCCTGCAAAATGGGGAGTGTAACTGGAAGACTGAAGAGGGGACTTGAGTGATTATTATGGAGTGACTGAAACCGTGACATTCAAATGTAATGTGTTAATAACCTTATCAAGAATAATTTGCAATAGATTTGTAAGCTAGCAAGAAAGAGCAAATAAGAACTTGTGTGTGTGCATGCAAATAATTCTTATCACTGTCAGGGGTATATATTTGGCACCAATACACACCAAGACAACCATTACTATTGAGAGGAAGCTCTGTGTAAGCACAGAGGCATGAAATAGCTAGTGATCAGTGTAAAAGAAACAACATTTACCAAAGCAGAAAAGACTGTTATCTGCTGTATGATAACGACCTCTGGGTTCTTGGGGCTTTACACAAAGTCAAAAAGGGGGTGACATGCTGGGTGGAGCTCACAAAGCCCAGGCCAGCCAAGGGGCAGCAGCCTGGCGAGAGGTGAAAGTAGTAAAAAGCAATTTCTGCAATGGTCAGCTCACTTCTTGGTGTGCATAATAGGTCAGTAATGAGCAGATAGCTATTTGGAAGTGTGTGCCTGTGTCCCGAGGTTGTGCCATGCAAAGGGAATAATGTGCTTTGCAAAGGAGGCCGTGGAAGACTTACCAAAACTGTATTTGTAGGGCTGTTATGCTTTAGCAAGACGATATGAAGACTCAGGACCGTTAGCAGTAGTAGTAACAGTACTATTGCTTGATGGAAGGTTGGGGGATGGTAAGACCTCTGTATTTCAAAGAATTTATATTACAATGTTCTTTTTTGCGCTTTGCCAGAAACACTAGCAGGACATCCAATTCAAAAGAATAGTTTGTCTAGGTTTAAATTCTACTTGAGGCCAATTCCACAGCTATGCAGTGATATTAAGTAGCACAATGTCGTATTATATGCAAACGCTTGTGTCTTGAGAAATACAAAGGAAATTCAATGGATTAAAATCCAGCAAAACAAAAAGTTATTCAATTAATCAGCAGCACTTCTTTTAGAAAGCCCCTTGCTGAAACTAGAGGCATGAAAAGCCTACCTTGTACTTAGATGCTGTTCAAATCATTTACCTTGTATTTTTTTGAAAGAAAGGGAGAAAAAAGCAAAACAAAATAATCTTGTGCCAGTAGGAAAAAAAAATGCTTTCTGTCAGCTGTGGCACTTTTAAACACCCTAGATATTTCATCAGACACTGCACTTACTTCAGTGTTTTAAATAAGATTTAATAAATAGGTGCATGTTCAGACTTGTACAGCCCTACTTTTGTCTGTAGTTGGCAATGTGCTGCTGTATGTGTTTGACTGCGCAGTTAAGAATTTTAATTACTTACCTGTTCTATACAGACACTCATTCTCTTTTAACTGTTTATTAAAAAATAATACCGTAGCCATTGTGCAAGAAATCTTCCACATACTGTAGAGCTGAAATGTTGTCCATAGAATGAGTCACAGTTGGAACTTGGCACCTCAAGAAGTTCGTTTGTTAATCATAGCTGTTTCTCTCTTCACTGCTATAGAAGCAGCCTAGCTTGAACTAGATGCTTAATTTTTAGATACCTCAAGTTATATGAGATGAATGTCATCAAAAGGGTACATTGACAAAGATGGCTGTAGACAGATACCAATTCTTATGCCTCCACTCCAAGCAGACCAGTCTTGAGACAGCTCTCCTATCTGTACCATATATGGCACTTTTTGAATCAGTGTATTTTGCAATTTAGCAACAGAAGAGTGAAGCAGAAGAATAGGAAGGTTTCTGACCTTTTTCATGAAGATGCTATGTCAGACAACCAGAAACTGTGGCTGTTGTAAAACAATGAATGTTTGTAAACTGCTGTATATATGTAAATATGCAGACAGGCATTTATTTTCCAAATTACATCCTATTTGTGGTTTCATGGTCCAGAATGAGTCCTGGATACAACAGGGGAGAAACAGCTTAAAAGGTGATTGATGACATAATTTTAAGTTTTAGAAACTTGGTTGCAAAAATTGGGTGCAAATGGAGTAGATGTAAGGGTTTGAGCCAAAAATATTATAGGTTATGCTTTAAATATGGCTTTTGATAGTAGTGTACTCACTGTTGGATTTCTGAGTCCTTAAAGATTCTGGACCAAATCTTTAAGGACTGAAGTCTGGCAGTTTCAGGAACACATCCAGACATGTTCGTCTGTGGATGTTCTGCTGAAATCCTTTTGTTCAGATGGGACCAGTGGGCCAGACCTTGTGCTGTTATATAGCTGAGCATCTCTTCTAACCTTGATGTTCTTTGATTTGGGTGCCACGGTGGGGTTTCCACAACCTGAAGTCTGGTGGCTTTATCTGGTAAGGTGACATGGGAGGCCTTGCCTTTCTTCAGTATGGGAAGTGATGTTTTCATCTGACAAATCTCAGAGCAAACAGTGTCTGATTCCATATATGCAAGCAGATATGACAACAAGCAGGTCATGTTAGCTAGCTGAAGAGTGGTATCCAGACTCAATCTATACATCACGCTTACACTTTAAAATGGACACCCTGTAGAGACCTTCAAACTAACACCACACAGGCTGTGATATGACATTTTGCACCTCTGTCTAGAGATACTTGCTCACTGTCCAGGCACAACAAATTTGTATAAGCTCGATATTATGCTCGGGTAAATAGAACGTGTGTCTGCAAAGCTACAGAGTGGAGGTGTTGTTCAATCTCAATGCAACCACATTGCCACTGCCATCTTGGGAGAATCCATCATTATGAGCAGCATGGGTATATGCTTAGATGGTAACACACAGAGTTAATATGTAAGTGGATCCCACCCTGTCTAGCTATTTCATTTTGCTTTGCAGATTGTGTGAAAATACCAAACGCATGGTTTGCGATTAACCAATTTTAAGTGATCTTCAAATTTGTCCAGGGACCTTGCCCCTAGGATTAATTTTAGCATGCCTGGAATTGCAGTCTACTTACATATGTGTTCATTAAAAAGCTGTAGCCGACTGTCTATAAAATGTCAATACCCACGTTTCTCGGTGCTCCAGACTTTATCAGTTCAGATATGTGAAGGGCAGTAGACCAGCACAAGAACATCCTATTTTGTTTTCAAAGGATGGCTTTTAATTCTTGTAACTTCCTAGTAAAAAATGACAGGCTGCCTCTCTGAAAGGGAGAGTGGGAGGGAGGAAATGTCCTTATTTGCATCCTTTGTTGTTTCTTTCATTTGAGTGGTTTCTCCTCCTTCCTCTTGCTTTTCTCACATTTACTGCCTACCTTTACACTTGTTCACTTGTCAGAGAAAAATGTTGATATCCTGTTGGCCTATTAGCTATCTGTTTGCTTGATTTGCCAGACTACTTCAATACACTTTGGCACATTTGAGAGAGAGAGCATTTTCTTTGAATTTTTAAAATGTTTGTATCATTTTTTTTATACTGAAGCTTTTACAGTAGAAATAGTAGAAGTAATTCAATTAATAAATAACAAATGTTACCTTTGCTCTGAAACCTCAGGAAGCTGGTGACCATTTCTGTTCTACCTTCTGCTCTACCTCCTTTTCTTATGCAAGAAGAACAGAGGGAGCAGGGCAAAATACTTGGTGAGAAACAACAGCTCTCTTATTGGTCACTTTTTTGGAGTGAGGACAGGTATTGGGAGCATCCCTGCCCTTTCATTCATCCCCCATCAATTTGAACACAGCAGATGGTCACATCAAGCCATGTTGTAACAGCAGTATGAGCTGGTTTAAAGTAGAAGCATCAGGAAATGAGCTGGAGAGAACAAAATATGGAAAACAAGATATATCCTCAATTTTAATAATTTTTCATGAGAACTGTGAGAGCCTGTCATCGTTAAAGAACTCTGTTTTCCCTAACAGGAGATAAGAGTTAAAAAAAAAAGAAGAAAAAAACCTGTATTTTTGTGATAATTTTTCTAGCACCTCCTTGCAGGCTAAAGACAGCATGTGAGTATTCTTCAGAAAAAAACTAGAACTCAATAATGTTAATCAAAATACTTAGATTTGACTTTATCTGTCCACAAATTAGGCACCTCAGCTAGATTATCTGGCTCCCTCCCTGGCTAGTGGGGAGGGACAGGTACTCCCAGTGACATTCCCTTCCAGGATCCTCAGCTACCTCAAGTAAGTGGGATTAATTGCCCTTTGAGAATGTTTCCTTTTCCTTGGCTATAAAAGATGTCTAGAGAGCTGTTTTATATAATGACCTCCAGCCCTGGGGGAAATTCCTGTGGGCGGCCTTTGCCCACTTGTTTATCCCCCACCTTAGGTATTTGAAGTGAGTGATACACAGAATTACCACTGTGTGTCCAGACTAAATGTACTAAATATATACGACATGTACTACATGTTAGAGGACTGTTTTCCTACTCTGGCCAGTGTGGCTTCTTACCTATAAGTTGTTACTTATAATATCTTTCCTTCCTTTGCTGACAGCTTGATTGATATGACTAAAAACTACCTGCAAAAAAAAATACAGGAGACAACCATCAGAAAACTGAAACAAAATGAGATATTTACAATATCCTACATGCTAGTTTTGACGTAGAAAAGTCTTTGATTTTGAACAGTACTTTCCAGAACGAAGTGATCCTGCAGAATATTTTGCCTCTTTTACCTAATACTGGTGTACTATTCCAACAAGTACTTTGCTAACTTAAAGTGCTATCTAAATGCTAATTATTATTCCTCCATGACTTGGGAAAGCAACCTTTTCTCAAACAGTCCATTGCGGATAGTTTATTGTCTGTAAGTGCACCTTGCTTATAATCCTGGGCTACTCACAGTACAAAAATGAAATCATGTCTATGTTCAATTCATTCTTCTTAATCTCTTTTTTCTGTGACGTAGCTGAAGGATAAATATCATTGCTGGGCCACCTGTCTTCTCTGATCTTTGCCTTTTCCTTCTCCAGTCAGGTTAAGTTAGAACTAGACTGGGAGGCAGTGAATTTTACCTTGATTTTTTTTCTGTGGTTTTCATAGCTTTTTTGTTTTACAGCTTATGTCAGCATATGGCACTATACAGCCTCTCAACATGCAGCAATCAGTGGTTTCGGGGAATTGGTTCCATAGGGTTTCTTCTGTGGGGCATGAGAATGGCTGTGGATCCACCTCCTGGACAGAACGTGCCCCATGAAGGGGGCTTCCTTCTCCAGGTTAACGCTGCCCAATTAAACCTCTGTGAATGACTAATTTTTCAGTTATCAAAACCAGAAAATGTTCCAGAATGAATAAGCAAAATGGCTTATTTAAGAATGTTGAAATGCAATGTTCTGACTTTCTTTTTGGCAGAAGAGTGAGGAATCCAAGTTTAATTGTCAAATTCAGCCAAACTTTACCATTAGTTGCAGATTGCTTTAAATTGCATGGGTGATCGCTATTGTATTAACCTAAAAAGGCTAAACATTTAGCTTAACATTAAAAAGTGTGTTCCAGTTTACTCCTCCCTTCCCAGTAACATCACCCTGTGAAGGACAGAGATACCCCAGTCACCCGACCAATTTGTAGCTCTCCAGCACTGACATCTGCAACTCAGCAGACTCTAGCCCTTATCATTACATCTCAGTGAAAATATTTTTCTATAAGCTCTCCATATTGTTAGTAAAAGGCAATTTTACCAAAGCACTTGGCCACTGCTTTATAGTGGACTTTTAAATAAAAATTGGTTTATATTGTATGAAGATGTGATTTGAAATGCTGATGGCCAGGATTTATTTTCAGCTTTAGTTGTTATACGATTTGCTTTAAGAGGCCTAGCATTAAGGTGTCAGAGATATTTCTTCACTTTGCTTTTCTCTTCCAGGACATTAAAGGGCACTTTCAAGTTAAACTTATCACGAGACTATGTGAAAATGAGAGTGTCTGATGTCTGGTGTAGGTGAGTTGACCAAAGAGATTGTAAGGCTTCAAATTTATCTTTCTGTTCTGAAAGAGCAGAAGTCAGATCTGGCAATTAGAGTGAATTATGGTTCCGTTCCCAAACCATCTTTTCACCAGATACACAAAAACCCCCTATGTTTATGTTTGCCACTGGTGTTTGGTGGAGATGAATGTTTCTTTAGTCTTTGTTTGCTTATGGGAAGCTTAAGGCTTATGCAAAGATTGGCACCTAAGTATAAAATAGTTTCCTGCACAGCAATAGCTCAAGGTTTTGAAGAGAGGTCAGCTTTTAGGCTTTACTTTAATTGTTGCTCTTGTAATCCCAAGATGCTGAATGTTTTTTTTAATGCAGACATGGGCTGAGTAGACAAAACTTAAAAAAACCCCAGCTAAGTACGGTGCTAAGCTTCTGAATGTTTTCACAAGACACCTCAGGGAATGTGGAGCTGCAGTAGCTTTTAGCCACTTCGGTTTTGTGAAAATTTGGTATTGTAAAACCTTTCTCCTGCTATTGAGGCTGAGGATCTCATTGTTGAGGATTAGTGTGACAATGGAGCAGGGTTACTATTGGGATCCTAAAAAGCAGTGTCTCTTCTAAGGGAAACTTACAGCAGAGTTCCTTGAACTATAGAGAGGAGTGCAGGTTTTAAATGTCAGCTCTGAAGGCAACAAAAACAATTAGATGAAAGTTCTAGTTAATGTTAAATCTTAACTAATTGATTTCTTGTTTTCCATCCCGCCTTTCCTTCTGAAACAAATGTCAGAGATACAAAGTCCCTCTTTTTCTTCTTTTGTGTTATTACCTCTCTCAGAAATGTAGAACTTTGTTCTAAGCTTTAGTGAAACTGTAACTTCACCCTTTAGCAGAAATACTGACAAAATCATAACAATGAATTCATTTAAATGAAATTGTCACCATACAGTTGGCTTATTAAAAGGGGGTCTTTAGTAGGTAGCTCCACAAGCTGCTGACTCACTGCTGATGTGTTTCAACACCCACCTCCTCTCTTTCCCTCTAGAGTCAAATTGCTTCAGTAGTGGCTAAATTCAGCTGAGAAGCTGGATACCAGCTTGGTTGCATTTCCTGCTAGCAACACTCTGTAGTTTGCTGGCAGGTCTCAGCACAGGGACATTCTGTACACCTCACTGCTCCGTTATGGCAGTGAACCAAATCAGTCTGTTTATTTTTTACTAATAAACATTATTCCTGGTTCATAATGTTGCCTCTCTTCTGAAACTCTGATCATCATTCTTGACTTGGGCTGGACTTCAACCGATGTCACTTACTTGTTTATTTTTTATTATGCCTTCTCAAGAAGTACCAATATCCAAATATTTAACAGCAACTTTATGTATGAGGTCCTTATCTAGTGTTTGACTACATGGAAGACTCAGGAAAGCTAGCCGTTATATCTGCCTTATATTTTTATCTCCTCTGCATTTTGGTGCTCTTGTCTGACCGAAGTGAATAAAAAAACCTTCTCAGCTAACTGGTCTGAGGCTTGGGTTTGGTCCCTGATCTCAGCTACTAAAATCAAGGATCAAATAGCTCAGGAGAAGGCCTCTGCCTTTATTCTCTGGCCAAGGCTGCTGTCAAGAGATGTAAGAATTAAGCTGAATTCATTCTTCAAGGGAGATAGTAACTTCCGTCTTCAAATGAACCTTCAGATATGACATGTTGTGGAGCTACAGGTTATTGCTGAGCCCCTAGGGTCTAATCCTGAACTGGCTATACTATTTGTCTCTTTTAACTTCTGGTATTTTACTCTGCTCGTAAGGGTGAACTAATTGAAGAAAGACAGTAGTGTGGGTTTGAAAATGAATAGGATATAAGTGAATAAACCCCCTGTGCTTGCTGCAGTACTTGTGCCATGAGTGGTTGCATCATGTTCTTATGGCTGAGTTACCAGCAAAAATAATGCACTAAACACCACATTATTACCTCAAAATGGGGAAACAGGCAGCTGGATTTCCCTGAGTGTTTGGATGCCTGACTTCAGGCACCTCTCACGGGCTCAACTTTTAGAAAACAGGACTACTCCTGGACAGAGGCCTACAGCTTGAATCATCCAGTGGCCTTCTAACGTTTGAACCTATGTGCTCTTAAGTCATTGTATGACTTTTGTTACAAGCCAGGCAGGTATTTTCACACCAGTATTGTCTTGCTGCTTCCAGGAAATGATCACATGTAGCTCCTGGCTATGACACAGCCTCCACGAGGACTCCATGTGAGCCCAGAGATCTTTGCAAATGTACAGTTCCTCTGCAGATCTCACTACAACCTCAGGAACAGAGTCAGCATTTCAGGGTGCAATCATATTTGCTATCCTACTATGCAAACTACTAGAAAATTAACAGATATGAACCTAGAGAAGGGTATCTATATGAGGTTTGTGCTGGAAATTACGTTTCTGAGGCTGCCTAGAAGTAGCTCATCAGAGGGTTATGAATAATGTATGACACTTTTTGCCATTGGTGAGACAGTGCTAGCTGAATTAATCCACTCATATTTCTTTATATGTATAAAAAGCCTTAGCTTCTTTTCAGCCTTTATTCTTGCTGTAGTGTAGCAGGTATTTGAGTAAAGTCAGTGATTTTTCTTCATGTCTACTTTAGAAAACAATACTTGTAGGCTCTTTCTTTGACTTAAACACATTCATTCTTCCTAAAGCTTTTAAAAGAAGCAGAGCTTTCAAGATCAAAGATATTCATACAACACCTGTACTAACACTATTTTCAGTCGTTATTGACCATTCTTTGTGATATTGTTTTATGCAGGTGCCTTTCCAGTGAGCTCTTTAGAATGTGAGGGAATACAAAAAATAAGCATACAGAGCATCTGTGTATCTTTTTACCATACTTTAAAAAGCAGAACTTGTTGACGAATGGAAAAAAAATCCCATATAAATATAATCACTTCACTCCTCTGCTCCTTGCGATCCAGGGTATTAGAGAATCTTCAGATGGTTGCTCACATGATCATGAAATCACCGTGTATTCTGTAGGATTCATGGATACAAGCCAGGAATGAATATTTACAAGTGTTAGACAAAGTGTGTCACTTGATAATCATTTTTTATTACCTCTTTTTAAATAATGGAAATTGTCCTGCCAGGGAGCAGGAATAATTCCACATGTCTTAGGTTACCCATCCAATTCAGCCTGGAAAGTGTCTGGTGAATGCTTACAGGGAGCAAGTGAGAGAGAACTTGTAGACTTTAAATTGTTCTCAAGAAGTACTTTGCAAACGCTTACAAATATCAAACCAGAAATAGATGTGAGTTCTCCAGTGATCAAGAAACAAAATAAAGGGAAACGGAGAGGGAGAAACATACAATAACTGTTCCACACAGACAGTAATTGGACTATTGCTATTGGCAGCTGTGTTACATTTAGAGTCTGTTCTCCTGTCCTGCTATATTTCTGTGTTAGCCTTTACCAGACATGAACTGGACATATTTCAAGACTCAAGTATAGAAATAAATACACACATTAAAAAAATGACTATACTCTGAAGCAAAGGATACCTGAATTCAATGACAATTAAGTAATTAATCAGGAGTTGGATCAAGACTTAAAGAACAGAATAAAACCACTTTCTTGTGCAAATGAATCTACATTTATTTGTTTCTTAAACAGGAAATGTATATTTCCCTTCAGGACAGGATGTAAAGGTGGGCTTTTATGACTTTAATCTGAAACAGTTGATTGTAGTGCAATGTTTGTATAAGTTTGAATGGTAAATTTCTTTAATTTCTTTTTTCTCCTAGTACAGTAGTTATTTTAAAGGAAAAGGGAGATTACAGATTAATCCAGTCCCAGAATGAGAGCCCAGATACGAGGCACTATATGTGAGAACTGAATATTCATAACCATGTGCTTGAAGGCGAACAGACTGCAGACCAGTTAGAGAGAAAACACTCGTCAGAAAATGGTGTGATGCAGGTTCCTTCTTGCTGATAGGGCCATGAATAGATACTTCACAAACTGAAATAAACAGGATATATTTAATTCTATTAAATGGGTTTTTTTAAATTTTTTTTTTCTTTTATCTGCTTACAGTATGGTCCTGTGTGAAGTCATGCTATTTTGTGGCAGTTCTGTATTAGCAGTAGCTGAACTCAATGAGAAAACCAGTGTAAGTGAAACCTACTGCAGTCCCTGAAGTTAGCGATAACAGTGCTGGGGACTGGCAAACCTGGGGTTCTGATCTCCCAGCACTGAGCACCTAAAACACTCCAGACGTTAGAGGTGCATGAATTCTTCCAAAAGAGGGCAGAAGCAGCATTTACAGAGTCCCCTTAACAAATATGTTACCTTCACCCAATTGCAGTCTTCTGTCTCCCAGTATTTCACAATATAGACCTCTTGCTCTGCAAAATAAACTGTAAGAACCAGCCAGGAAACTTCACAAATGCTGCAACACCTACACGACACTGCAGACTGCAAAATGTGTCAAAATCCTAAATGCAAATAGTCTTCCTGACAGCAAACTCAAGTAGGGAAGGTTCAGACTGCAAAATGGGTGGAATGCCAAAGGTTATTTTCAGCCCCTAATGTTCATATTGTTTCATTATGCTTTTGTTTGAATGGTTTAATAATAGTTTAATAAAAAGTCTGAGGAAGTGTGTGAGCTTGTGTATAGCCCCTAGATAAAAGAAAGACAGAGGAATAAAGAAGTGGTGGCCAGAAAGGTATGATGTTATGTAGCCACATGTAACCAATGTAAAATTTTTTGGACATCCCAGGCAAAAAGATCAGACCTAATGTGTCACCTTACCCCAAGGCAGTGAAATCATTAAATAAAAGGCTGAAAGGGACCACAGGAGGTAATTTAGCCCAGCTCCCTGCCCTAAGGCAGGATCACGTCTACCTGCGTCATTCCTGACAGATGTTTGTCCAACCTGCTCTAAAAAACCTACACATGATCATGTCTGCCAGGTACCCAGGCAGACTTTCTTGCATGTTTGGCAATGCTTGGCTAGTCTGTCAAACCAACAAAGTCTCATTGAATTGACAGTTAAAGAAAGTAAGAGAGAAAGAGAAATATATGCATGTCCTTGCAGTACAAGAGAAATTATATTTGATTTTACCTTACTGTCTCACTGGGAAATAATTCATTCTAGTCATTTGGATTCTTCTTCATGCACTGTTTAGGTAAAACATACATCGTGTAATCTGCAGGCCATCAGAACTGGGCTATGGCAAGTAAATACAGAAGCTGAAGTACATACATATGGAAGAATTTTGTGGGCAGTATTAGAAATTTTGAGCCCAATTTGGAAAACACTGCCAATATCTACCTCCATATTTTTAAGATTTGTCTTTATGCAGTTGAGATATTGACAGAACAATGCACCATGTTTCACTAAAATGTCTGTTACATAAACTCCCTTCCAAGATGCAGATCAATATACTTTTCCAAAGTGTTTCACCAAAAATGTATAAGAGTAGTTAGCATACAGCTCTGTGACTGTTGCCCTTTGATGGTGTTAGGTTGGTTCAGTATAGCCACTAGGAAGGACTCACTGAGCTTCTATGAGAGCTTGACTGTATGTAGACTAATCTGTGTGTTGGAAAATTTGAGATGGTCAGGGAAAAATACTAATCAGTTCTGAAACAGAATGAAAAGTTTCAATTGATTTCAAAAATTCAGTTTAAATGTTTTGATTAATTTCCAGGTTTTGATCTTGATTAATTTCTATAAATAAAACTAAGAAAAATTAATAATGAAAAGTAATTTCATTTTAAGGTGCCTGGTACTATACTGTAGGGTATTTTTCAGGATTGCTAGCCATAGCATTCACAAGGATTCCACCAATGGAATATTAAGTCTAAGAATGTTTTCACACTCATCAGGCTCAGACATTGTTCTGTTCCACTTCTTTCACTGATGCATTTGCAAGGAATAAACTTATCAGCATTTTGCTTTAAAACCCCTCTTACCTACTGACAGAAGAGGCAGGCAAAAATTTTCCTGTTGCTAGCAGTTACTGTCAAGAAGACCATGCAGAAGTTAATGGCTTATTTTAAGGGGGTTTTGCTAGCTTACTTTTCTGCTGGAAAGTAAGCCAGGTTATATTTCTGACCTGGGTGATAGGTTGAACATGTAAGAGAGCATGTGGCAGCCTCTGAATGTGGTGGGACAGGTCTGGGATCTGTATTTTCACATGCAGGACTGAATTGCCCTGTGAACAGCATTTTTAGTCTCACCAAAAGCTGTTCATCGTCCAGGTAATTTTATTTTGTGTTTTGATAGATTATGTCTAAAATGGCATAATTTATGAAATCTAGTGAACTACCTTATGCTGATATAAGAAAGAGAGGCTAAGAAGATATTGTCTCTTAGCACATGTAGGAGAATGGGAAATAAAAGAAAAATGGCAGCACTGAAATTCACTCACGTCTTTCTCCAAGGATCCCTAGTATTTTACAAATATACAGGGGCATACCCTCAGACCTCCTAAGCAATTTGTGAGACAAAGATATAACCACAGTTTTCTATTGTAACTACTGATTTTTTTGATGCTTCTTACAACAAATGCCTCACTGAGGAGTCTTGACTTTTCAGAAATGTGGAAGATACATGCCTTCATCTGCAATCCACAAAGTTGGCAGGAGTTTAACAGACCCTGAGAACTGGCCTGAACTTGGGCACCCAAAAAATGAGTTTCTGAATGCAAGTGTGCATAAAAACCAGAAAAGGTAGTCTATATAGTAAAGACAAGGTTGTGCTGAGTATTTGAGGAGAGCAATGGAAACAAAGTAAATGTAATTCTCCAGGTTTTATTACAAGAGCCTCCACAACCCCACAGGAATTCCAGCAGAAATAGGATGGAATAGTCTAGACCGAAAAGGATCCTGGAGGTCATCTTGTCTAATGTCCCTCTCACAGCAAGTTGCTCAGGAAAATCACTGTACAAGTGTAATGTTCAAAGATGGAGATCCGAAAGCCTTTCCAGGCAGCCTGTTCCCCATGTTCATGCAATGTTTCTCTTGCTGCACCTTGCAGTTGTTACACATTCTCGCTTTGCTGTGTAGCTCTGGAAAGAGTTTGGCTCCACCATCCCCATAACCCCTCATCAGGTAATTGAAGCTAACAAGAAGTTTCCCTCTTAGCTTTCTCTTTTCCAGGCTAAACAAGCTTCAGTCTCTCTTGCCCATAGATTGCCTCAGCCTCCTACCCGTTTTGGTGATCTTCACTCCAGTTTGCCGACATCCCGCTTTTACTGGGCGGGTCTCAAACTGGCCACAACTTCCCAGGTGCAGCCTCACCAGAACAGAACTGTGGGAAATAATCACCTTTTACTTATGCATGATTCACATACCAAAATTAGACCTTGGTTTTGAAAGCTAATCTGCACAGGACATCAGATTTTTTCTACAAAGGGCCCAGTGAATCACTACAGAGATGATCACAAGGATCACAGGAGAGATTAAAACCCCACTATTTTTAAAGCATTCCTCAAGGAAAAGTTGTCCTCAGATTTTCTGAATTTAGCCCAAATTGTATTTAGATTTCCTCTGAAAGCTCAAGTGGTTGGAAGCCACACAGTCTTCCGTCACAATGCCATGCATGTATGCAGGTGTTACGCTAACTTGCAAGCTCCACGAATCATTGTGTGTGAGGGCTGATCCCTGCCAGAAATCCAGGCCCAGCACTCAGGCCTCAATGTTATGTCTCATTCTGAAAGATGCAGCACAGAAATTTGGGGTTTATGGGAATCAACAGCCTATGAAATATTAAAAAGCCTAACTTCAGGATTTTAAGGGTAGACTACACTGGAAAATATTTCAAAATTTTCCATCTTCCTATCCATTTCTTTTTATTTTAGAATTTTTTTTTTTTTTTTGTGAGTGCCCCCTTGCAAAATGTTAGTTGTCCACAGCACAATTTTCATAAATGTCTGTGCTTCTGGAACATTTCAGGACCCTGTCTTGAAATAAGAGAATGGCAGGTTACGCTTTCTGTCCATGCAGAAATTACTTGGTTTCTGAATGTGGGTGTAAACAGGCAATGGATGGATCAATGGACAGGTGAAAAGATATTTATGGTCAGGTTCAGTTGTGTTGTTCCTTCATTTTGGCAGGCTACTGTGGTTCTGAACCCTGCTCCAGAGCATGGTCCTTTTTGAGAGAGATGTGAGAAGCAGGGTTTCTTCATGCATCATTAAAAAAGCAAAGGTAGATTTATGGCTTGCAGTCACCAAGAGAGATGGTAGGAAACAGAAGAGCATAGGAAACAGAAGAATGAGGAAAAGAAGAATATGGAGGATGGAAATAGAAATATGAATCCCTAAGAAAACCTCCACTGTCCAGGCTCATTTTAAAACTGCATCCTATTAATAGCTCCTGAACATCCAGAAAGTTATGCTTTGGAAACAACCAGCTGCTACATTTTGTTCTGAAGCCCAAATTTCATCCCCTATCCTTGCACCATTCCTACTGTATATTTAATCTTATATGTATGTGTGACAGGTTTGAAAGAAAATAGGTCAACAGTACTTAAGATAAGTAATGTTTTAATCAATTTTAACGTAACTTCTGATGGATAGTGACTGAGGATAACATACTGCCTTCACTAATTCCATTTAAAGTAGCACGGACATAAAAAAACGTATTGTATAAATTACTTGGGGGACACAAATTATCTGTTTTATATTCCCATAGAAGCTATAATATCCAGCAGGATACTGTTAAAGACATGCAATGATTTTAGTATCTACTATGATTATTATTGATATACAATGCACATGTAAATTCAGCCTTCTTCAGTTCTATATGGAGGAATCATTAATATGTAATGGATCTGATGACACAGAGGACCTTAATGATAAGTTGTAACTGGACTTTTACTCATTTTATGCTTAATAGATTTTTACTTAAAAGAGATATCCCCTCATCTACAGCCTTCAAAAGGTGTTCCTGTATGGTTGAGGGCAAAGCATGCAAAGTGCAGTTGTTAGAGTCTGTATATTAAAAAATTTAAAATTAGTATCATTACAGTGTTTCAAAAATAGAAAATGCACATTACTTTTTAATGCAGATCTTCCCATGCAAGACACAAGCATTAAAAATGACCTGGATTTTTTTGGTAAAAATATCAATATTCCCGGTAAGAATATTGAACCAAATCTCTACTACGTACCTCTCAGAGTAGCTCCACTGATGTCTATAGCACTATATCATTTTATACAGGATTGACATGAAGGAAATGATGGCTTGACTCTATATTTGGGCTTAGGACCTTTCCTAGAAGAGTGAAACTCTAGGGGGAAAAAAAAAAAAGTCATATTTTCAAGGTGATAGAAGGATATGAGTAGTACTAGGCAGTGAATAGTTGACAATCAACAGAAAATGCTGGATGCACAGATGCTGGAAGAAGGGTATGAGTGCGGTCCTGGACAGAGAAACAGGGGAAGCTCAGGTTAGAATACAGAGGAATTTTTAGCTTTCTGTATGGTGTAACATAACACGCAACCCTGTAATAAAGTAACACAATCTTATAATGATTAGATGAATCCATAGAGGCTGACAAAAGTATGAGTTCTTATCTGTTGATCAAAAGGTCACTCACCATCTAATTCTTAAATGATGTGATAAATAATCATCAAACCTGATACAAGCAGTGATATCAAGCTATGGTGGAGAAAAAAAAGACCTTTGGGAAAGGGAGCTATACAGAGCTGCTGTGGGATGTGTCAGGTGGAAGGTCTCCTTTCCTCAGCACCTTCCTTAGAGTCCCTTCCAGCCACCACTCCCAGGGACTGGCTGATTGAAATGTCATGCTCAGGGCTCTCCTTGTCCTCTTTTGGAGTCCCCTCAGAGGGATTATTGATGTGAGTGTCCCTCAGACCACCCTGGCAGCAGCTCTAGGAGACAGCTTTTGGATTTTCCTCGCCTATTCAAGAAGTCACCCAAAGATATTCCGAGTTGTCCAGTCACTGTGGGGTAGGAGGCACAAGGGAAAGCAAACCAGCACATGCAACCCAGAGGATGTAAATGCTTTTATAAGGCATATAAGTTTATTTTAAGGGGTTCTTAAGTAAACTCCTTCATATTTTATCACCATAAGGCTGTCTGCCATCCATTTCAGTCAGGCTGGAGCAGAGCTGGTTCCCTCTGGGATGAGGGTGCCTTGGGAAACCAGGTAATCCCAAAGTTGTTATTGCGTATTCACTCCTGAAGCAGAAGTATCCTGCTGGAGTAGGGTGCAGCTGCAGAGACTCAGACCCAGAGGTGTAACAGGCTTGTGATGAGCAGTGCACAGAGCAACAGGGTTTTGGAGATTATGGTAAAGTAGTGGGACCGCGGTGGAAACTGCCCACCTTCTTCCATTTCTTTCATTACTAACCACAGATTTGGCCTAGATCAATCCCTCTGATTTGGCAAACACTTTTCAAAATCATGGAAGGAGATGGTCTTTGCCCTCAGGGGGTCGAGGTCCTCAACGCTGCACAAATCTGCTTTGCAGGTAGATGGGTGTGGGGCAAGACTCTACACAGAGGCACAGCACTGGCACACCATCATGGCTCCAGTTTGTCCCTGCTCAAATCACTTAGGATAACAACTTCTTTGTAAAATCCTTCCCTTGTGGCAACAAAGAGAGGCTTTGCCAATCATTCAGAGTAGTAAGGAGGGAAAGCAAGGCAGAATTTTACCTCCAGCACAGACAGCACCCTAAACAGCTCTTGAAGATTCAGGTAACAAATTTTTTAATGGGATCTTTTCAAAGAAAATGAGTTCCTTCAGTGAAATAACCATTTCATTCGCAGGTGAGGATGGTTGCTGCAGGATAGAACTGCTGTGCCATTTTGTTGTGATACTTTTCTCACTCTCTGTTCCAAACAAGATACGTTGTACAGCAAGGTAACACAAAAACTGTATATAAGTTTTAAAAACTCTTCGCCCAGCTTTCTTTTGGCCTACTTTTTACAACATTTAACAACCATATTTGTGTTCCCCCTTGTGCATGAGAATGATGTCTGACTTTTGAAATTTAACCATGGAAGTTTATGGAGGCAAAACCTTTACATGGATGAACATAAATCATGATGTCTTAAAACAAAAGAGAATTATTCTGTATAGCTCAACTAATAGTTTAAAATTTGTGATCAGTACATGTTTCACAGAACTGTTTAAATCCCAGTAAATAGTACAAAAAAGTGTAAAAGAGCCCTCCTGTATTTTTTGCCTTGTGTTCCTGTTAATAGATAGCTCTGCACAGCAACTTTCTCTTAGCAAGGTCTTTTTCTGCGCTTGACTAACTTTAACTCGGTGCAATGGCTCATGTTCTTATAGTCACTCAGGTGCTTAAGCACTTCACTTAATCAGTGCCTCAGGCAACAAGGATGAAGAGGAATCTACTGCCCCAGAGGGACCAGTCTCTTTTCTGTGACAAAGGCAGAAAATTTCATGTAGACTGCTGAGGAAAAAAAAAAACAAACCACATAGGGATCACTATAATATGGATATCTTCAGAAACTTTATCTCTCTTGACCTAGAAACGGCAATAAAAGGGCCACGGATGCATCTTTGACATGCTGGCACTGGGGCTCCATGGCTCGTCCATCCAGGCGCAGCACATGCACAGGAGATCTCTGGTGGGAATACAGCAGCCTCATGTAATATCCAGGAGAACCTGTATCTCCCACCGTCCTTCCCTTCAGTTGGACTTTGAGATTTTAAACTGTTAATCAGTTTTATAAAATGCAGAGGTCTTCTCATTTGACTTGTCACCGCTTACTTCCCTTTGTCAGGAGAGGACTGGCCTTCCACTTTAGCTATCTCCTAACCTTCCCTGCAAGAGTATAAGAGGATTGAGATGCACACCATCAGTGGTTTATCTGTGGTGTAGTCCAGAGACAGCTCTGGGTAGAGCCTGTACAAAGCTGGGAGCAGATGAGGTCCCTGCCCAGCAGTGATGCTTCATTTTTGAGCACTACTTGATTCTTCTGTTCTAGAGAGTTCCCACCAACCTGAAAATTGGAGATTGTTTTCATATGAGGCAGGATTTGTCACTAAATTCAGCCAAACAGAACTACACACATTACTGATTCCCTGTGTATTACTAGTTGGTGACAGGCCATGTTAGGTATTTTGTAACTAATCTGTACAACAATTTCATCCTTCCAGTGTTTTCAATTTAAGGCTAGTGATGAGTATGCATGATGGTCTGCAAGAAATTTTAAAGCCCTGTGAAACATGTAGGCATTACTGATGTACAGGTAAGATGTATGGACAGATAAAAGCTACTTTGTTATCGAGATGTTCTTTTTAAAATGATTTTGCTAGATTTAGGTTAGTCCCATCTAGAAAAGGTTTTCCTCCTGCCAGTGAATCTGCTGTTAAAAATAGCATTGCAAAAAGTAATGAATGTTTATAGTATTGACTGGCAGTGACAGATCTTTAAGAGCTCAAGTAATATAATTAATAAGAATGTGATTAATTATCCCTGTTTTAATTCAGTGGAGTTATCTCAGACATAACATTGACTCTAGTGTCTTTTGTTCATTTGGACCCATTAGAATTTTTTTTAATTGTCAGAGAGCCATGTCTTTACAGCAAGTGTTTTTTAAAAATCAGAGGTGGGAAACTTTGGTGTAAGGTTTTTATACATAACTGTTTCTTTCTTGGACATGAAATAACCCCATTTATAATCCATTCAAAGTATCAGTTGGCAATTTATGAACCTATGTTTATGTATTTTACCAACTTATGAAATTAATTTTTTTGGTGTAAATGATAGTTTCAGCATAGTGCAGTGATACTGAATGTGTCCCACTATCCAGCACCCCATCCTCACCCCCATGCTGGTCTGCAGGCTTTGAGGCTGCTGTTTTAGTTTAAGGTAAGCTAAGAACCTTTTCCCATTGATCTTTTTATTCCACATCCACAAAAGAAAATGCTAGGACGTTGCTACTGATTTTTTCCCCCCAATATGTGGTCATTATAAGCAGAAAAGAAGCTCACACTTCTACCTTTTAATTGGGCATTTAGCAGGACAATGTTTGAAAGCAATTAATGGGAAAAACATTTTTGTCCTGTTTTATCAATTGGTCTCCAAGAAAAATGCTGTCCAAAGTAACTATTATGTGCAAGCCAGGAAACTGTTGTCCTTTTCAGTTTTTCCCATGTCACAATTTATTCATTTAATTCAGTTCTCCAAAATTACTGCAGTGCCAATTATCTCTCTCTGTGTAGAAAATGAGTTTGGCCTACTTCAGCTTTTCCTTCATTTTATGACTGTTTTCTGCTATTCTTCAATGAGTGAGTAATGTGCAATGTGAAAAAAGGGAGGATCTTCAAAAATATGTGAAGTGTCTAGAGTGGCTTTTTGGTACCTGTGAAGAGGCCCCTTGAAGAAGCTTAAAGGACAATAGAATATTGCGGCTAGCAGTGGTTTATTTTGTCCACATGACTCATTTCACACGCACCCAGGCAACTGATGAATGGAGGATTAACACAAGTTTTCACCTTATTGAAATGAGTGATTCAAAGCAAACAAATAGGACTAACTAGTTTGGAATATGAAATTAAAGTTTCTCCGAGTCCTTTTGTTGTGCATCACTTTCAAACTTAATTAGAAATATGATGGCTTTGGAATTACTTTTAACCAACTTTGTTAAATGACAGTAGTTTAATGTTTGTTATTATCACACAATCCACTTGTCTCAAATCTAAAGACTCCCAGGGACTGTTCAAACACATTAACAAAAAGATGTTTTAAAACAAAATGAAAAAATGCTACATATATACATATATTCACTCTTTCTTTGTGCAAGTTTATATACACTTACACAATGAAAAAGCATTAGATAAATTTTTTATTGTTAGTTGCATTATATATATCTATAAATATTTATAGCTGGGTAAGTAGCAGTATAGAAAAAGTGCTTTAGATGCTATCTTTATGCTAACTTACACAACTCATTCAACTCCTTAAGCTTTATAATTATATTCTAAACAGGTTGGCGTTACCCATGAACACGATTCAACCCTATGTGACTTTATATGGTGCTAAGTTGTAACACCCCGCAGTCATACAAGTCATAAGCTCCCAGTTTACAATTTTAACAACTTCCCTCGAGGAAAGATAAGTGCTTTCAAACAAGGATGTTTTTTTCTATTCCTTTTAAGGATGCAACAAATTGATATTAACACCCTTTCTGTGGAGCAGATAGCCAAACACACCTAGCTGGCTGTACAGTTATATGGGTCGTATGCCCTTTCTTCCTGTTTTTTGGGATAATGTTCTCCAGTGCCTCTCTAACGTACTGGAAGCTCCCTGCAGTTGAGTAGTTCAATTGGCTTCTTCTGTGAACAGCTCCATTAAACCATGCATGCAGAGTTACACAAAAGTTTCAGGATGCTGTTGAATCACCACTTCTGTCATTAAACTTTAAGATTATGAGTGTGACACTCTGTAAGGAACTTCTGCAGAAGTGTACTGAATTAAAAGCAAGAATTTTGGTTTAATGAGTGGCAGTACAGGGGAGAAAAAGAGATAGTTCAGTTCACCACCTAACCTGTGGCTTATCTTTTCTGAAGATTTGTACATGTGTAAGGGAGAGGGGGACCAGAGGCTGAATTTTGTTTCTATTTCCCACATGATCAAGAACACTATGGGATAGCTCTAGTGAGATTCATTTTGTCATGTTATTGCTACTCCTGGCTGCAGAGGGATGGCAGGGGTGTGATCCAACCTGGGGGCATACTGTGATAAGTTGTGATATGGGATGACCTGTTGGGATTTCCACTGAATATAACAAACATTGGCCATATTCTGACATACGTCCAAAATTTTATTGCTGGTTTGTTAGAGAGGTTTTGATTTGGGTTGGCATCTGCTCGCTGCTCAGAAAGGCAGGCAGGAACTTTGGCAAATCCATCTGCCAAAATTTAATGAGTGTCCATTGAACACATCCAAACTTTAATTTTTCCTTGCCCAGTCTTTCACCTTCATTGGTTGGAGCATTTTCACAAATGTACAGGACTTTCCCATAAATCAATCTCTTTTAACAGTTTTAAAAACCTCAACTGAGGCATGGAAATGTAAGATCTTCTCAGCAAAACATCTACAGATATTTTCTTTGTAAAGTGGAAAGAATAATTTATAAGATTTTCTTCTCTCAATCTTAAAAAGCAATGACATTTTTGTTGTTCAAACTTTAGAAAGGATTTCAATCTGAGGCAGGCTTTTGATATGGAAAACATTTTCACATCTCTCATTGTAGTAAGTGACCGAGTTTGGGTTCTGTAGAGAAGCATGGAAAACTTCTGGTAAATATAATTAAAACTTACCAAAAAATAAAATGGGAAATGTAAATATTTTCAATTTCGCTTTGGTTAAAAGAATTTAAAATTCATTTTGGTTGTGGAGCCCCACATACAAATTTGAAATATGTCATGGAAAATAATTCCCAAAGCTTGCTTTGTTTGGAGGAATGAAATAATTTTTGACCATGTCAAAGAAATTAACACATTTAAAATCTGATAACTGTATACACATTACTCTGAACAGTATTTCAATGTAATGCCAAAACAAAATAAGAATCAAACCAATTTTTCTCTTATCAAGAGAAAAAAGTCAAATTTGTCATTGTGAAATGTTTCATTTCAGAATTATTGCCCAAACTGTGCATCTGGCCCAGTAAAAAATGTAGTTGCTACAGAGGAGACTCTATATTTTGTTGAGGGAAGAGCTAAGATTCGGGCAAGTGCTGGTGACTGCAAACCCTGGAAGCAACCTGGAGCTGAACTGAGAAATGGGTGGATGCTATCGGCCTGTCACTGATCACAGTGCGGTGGTCGTCCTGGAAGCCTGGGCTCAGTGCTGTCGGGGAGATGTCCTGACATTTGGACATGTCCATGTGGAAAAAATAACAGTTTGTCCAGCTGAAATGCAGGGCTCTCAGGCCTTGCTCCCTCTTCTCACCATGCCAACAGAAAGACTTTGGTTTGTTTCACTGGAGCTGAGCTGATTCCTAGAAACTGCTGCTGCTCATCATGCTGAGAGGAAAACCGCATCCCCATGAGAGCCTCCAAAACATCTGGTCCTCTAAAATAAGCTATTCCTATACGTTCAGGAGCAACTCTGCCAGGTGATGTGACTAGTTTTTATTGCTAAGATGTGCCGTGAACACTTCAATTTTGTCACTATTAAAGGTCATCCTCTAACCCACGAATGCCTTTTCCGTACTAATCATTACCAACATTGTACAGCACAATGTCTCTGCCCATTTGGGCTGGATCTGAAACAGATGTATAATTCACTTTGATAATTCTTGATAAGGTCAGAAACTGGCATTTGCCATCCCAGGAGATAATCCCATAAAGGAAGCAAATCCTCTACTGCAGATAATAATGAATCAACTATGTAATTCAGCACAATGTAATCACCGGACTTTTGGATACATCCGTGATGGGACTGTATGTATTGTATTCTTGAGTGGTGCTATATCTGATTCATAAATGGATGGTTGAAAATCCCACTGAATCCATAATACCCAGTGAATATTTTAGTCTTCCATAGGAAGTTTTCCAAAAGGGTGGATAGGGAACATCTCATCCTAGAATGTTTCTTGCCTCAGAGAATGGAGCATTCAAATGGGAAGTGAAGGTAGAATTAATCTAATGCAGAGAAAGACATTGCACCACAGCCTACATTGAAACCGAGATTGCCAGTCTCAGGGTGAAGCAAACAACATTGCCAGTCTTTGTTGAATGAATCCTAAATGCTTCTGTGCTGTAACAATATCTCATCCAGCCAAGATTTTGATATGCAAAGTCAGTGGTTTCATTTTCAATCAAATCTTGGACTGGAAAAGTTCTATGTAACATTGGTCTTGCATTTAGCATCATGACAGATGTAATAAAGACAACACTACCGGGACTAGGAAGAAATGCTGTTATTGTTCTTTTCAAGAACAGAGACTTATTTCTAACATGACAAACATAAGAAAGGGTTCCCATATTCATTCTTGCTTGCTGGAGCTGTTCCACCTGAAGATGATGATCCCATGAATGCAATGTGATAACTGCATACCTACATCAGGAAAATCCATGTGTAAGAAATAACTAATGTAAGCTATCTTGTATTTTAACTCTGACAGTAAATATTTTTACACTTCTCCCCACACACCATACTAGGTCTTTCTTTCATGCCGATTCCATGCAATGCTGAAACCAAGGGATAACATTTTTTCTACCCTTTTCTAGGGAGAAAGACAGCTTCACTGTTACCTGACCAATGGGAAAGGTAATTTTTCTGAAATATGCAGAAATTTGTACTATCCCCAGAAACTCTGTGCTCCCTCCCCAGGCAGAACACCTTTGCTGAGGGCAGTTATACTGCAGGCAGCCCAGCTGCACACTGACACAGCAGTTGTCTCCAGACATAGCTTCTAGACTCCACATCAAAACCATGTTTCTGTTACAAGGCATAATCAGTTTTTCAGACAAGCACAATTCATATCATCAGACAATATTACCCTTCTTTTGTGTTGGGCTAGGAATGACCCAGGTGTGTTTTGTAAGAGAATAAAAATACATAAGAGTGGCATCTTTCAAACCTCATGAGAATACGACAGGGACTATGACCTGAGAGACTACTATGTGTTTCCTCCAGAACTGCCATTGATGGGACTTTCATACAGCTCTTGTCGGGGTCCATTTCACAAGCCAGTAACGTGGAGTATCCAGCTTGCCTTCCTTCGCTTTGCAGACTTGCTTTTCTTTTTCCTCTGTCTTTTAATTTTTAATTTTTCCACTTTATCAAGGAAAGAGCAAGTCTCAGGGTCAGAGTGATGGTGTTAAACTTCAGGAGCAGCACCACAAGAGAGAAACAGGCTGGAAGCACACAGAAAAATCAGTAGCCATCAAAGCCTAAAATTTTAAGCAAACTTAAAAAAAAAAAAATTCCTCTTTTACCACCTCAAGAGTTTTATATTATTAATCCCAGTAACCAGAGTGGAATGAGATCTGCGCAGTACTGGTTAGCACAGGAAAAGAAGATTAAAAAAAAAAAAAGGAAATGAAAAATGATATTATTTTCCACTTAACACACTGATGTGGTAGTGTTGTTAGCAAACTCATTTTTATTCATTCCTCTCCCTCACTCCATTAACTCACAAATCCCAGGGAAGTCACCACCCCATCACGCTCAACCTCCTTTGAAACCTTCCCCAAATGCATGCATAAAAAGCACTGTCCAATCCAAGGAGTCACACCATGCCTGGTTTATTTTCTCCTGCCGTGCCACTGGATGCTGTACTGAGTCCTGCTGCCTGTCCAGAACCACTGTAGAGTGCTGCTGTGGGCTGTGAACCAGCTGCTGCATTGCAGACCGGGAATGACAGCTTATCAGGAGGGAGTTAACGTGATTCCTCTCTGTAATTTGTAAAGTGCTTTGGGGTTCCACTCAGTGAAGTCTGCTATCTAAATGTGTTATTGCTACATCTTAAAGGTTACAGAGTGGAGCACTGCTGGGTCCCAGTGCTTCTGATTTTTCTGCTGCTTTTTGGGGAAGGACATCTGTGAATGCCTGGCTATGTCAAAAGACTGAAAATGGGGGGAAACGGGTCATTTGGCTGATGTGAGGGATCCCGTGTGCCCCACTGATGGGAGCGGGGGGAGGGTCCACAGGCTATAGCGTTACCTAAGAGAGAAAATTAAGGAGAGTTTTGTTTGCCCAGAGGGAGAAAGCAGACAGATCTGGTTTATTGAAGGCTGGAGCCACGATTCACCTAAATCCTGAATCTTCATGGATGCCGTCTCCGGCTCTGCTGAGCAGCCCCGACTCATAATCACCTTCCCCCGCCATAGTCTGCCCCCCCTCCCCCCGCCCCCCAAATCCAAATTGGGAAGGGGCTGAGAATTTGTCTCATTCGAGCCCTCGCCAGGGCCACGAGTGTCAGCTGCTCTGTCTGATGACTGGCGCGTTGATTATGCACCTATCCAGACACATGGAAACTCCACAGGGAAAAGCTCCCCAATACACACACATTTGTAATCTCTTGTGAATAGAGTCCTAAGTGCCCATTAACTATTGCTCAATTACACGGGAACTCTGCAGAAGTAAATATGGCATGCACATGAATATCAATTAAAGCCATTATGATCAGTGTGGTTGTGAGTCAGGAGGGAAATGTGCATAATCTTGACAGAATAAGGAAGACACACTTCATTTTACTCGTGTGGATTGCAATAGTATGTTAAGCTAAAAAAGGCTTTTGCATTTTTAAAAATAGTTTAACAAGCCCAGAATAGTTTTGAATCATATCCGCCTGTGATTTCGGTTGTTAAAGTTAGCTTTGAAGCTCTTTTTTAAAAGACAGAGGGAAAAACCTCTACTGCTGAGCCTGTAATTTCTCAGTTTCCCTTTCCTCATTCACTTGTTCAGTGTTCATAATAGCCCTATCCTTCCTAACACCACACAGATACCACCGGCAATCAGATACTTCCACAAAAAAAGGTTGGTAGTTGAAAGACCAGACAGAAATGCAGATCACTGGACTGACAAACCATTTCAGCTGGAACCAAGGGAGTTCTTACACTCTGGCAGCTGAGCATCTGTGCTGGGGGATCTTATCCTGAATCCTTCTACACACTTACTGTCTGACCTGGGGTAAATCTCAGGTTGACACCATTATCTCTAGCATAAATGCAAAGTGTAAAAGAGTGGCGCTGCATGGCAATGAAGGCTTTATAATAAGGATGTCTTTACTGTCATGGACGTTTGCCTTGGAAGGAGAAGGACAAATGATATACAAGTTCACCTGGGGCAGGCTGATTTCAACAGCATTTATGGGACTAGCCCAATGCCACTTTACTTATTAATGGTTGTGGCCTCATTTCCACTGATGGAAACTTCAATGCAGTGTTGCAAACTTTCCATATAATTTTCTTTTGCTGAGCCAAGCTATGCTAGCATCATCTCCCAGGTGCTATTGAATTTTGGAAACCTGTTGTCTCACAGAGAATGATATAGACTCCTCAAGCCAAAATGTGGGGTCCTGTCTGTCATCTCTCTTCTCTTAGACCGCTGTCCAAGGGGCTAAATACAACTTTGGCAACACACGTGCTTATTGCTTGAAGTACATTCATTCTGGCTTAATCCCATGGTAAAATTTTCATTATTTTGAAATCAGCCATGTTCCCTTGTGGGCTAAGAAGACACATAGGCTGCATCTGTGGGGGTAAACTGAATGTGGACAGTGAAGGCTAGGCGCTGACCCTCCATTGATGACTGGGCATGACTGAGGATTAGCGTGGGCTAGGAGCCCTTCCTGGTGGACCCAGCGGGTTTTGCTGTGAGGGTGAGAGTCACTCTCTGAACCAGTTTGTTTGATTTACTGAGATGTAACCATAGACCACATCTGTACTAGTACACTAAACAGGAGCAGTGCAGGGATTCAAGTACTTTCCTGCTGTTGACCATACCATTTAATTACTAGCAACTTCCTTGGCACATTTTTGACCCATGCTGTCATGCTTCCACATGATGCCTAGACACAATGCAGGCAACAGTGCTAGCCAGGGACTATTCCCAGTAGGCAGGATGGAAAAAAGAGGATGTAGCCATATGGTTACAAGCCATGCCTTGCCACTTGCCATCAGGGCAAAGAACGGGCCCTGGCCCGTTTTATGTACTAGGATAGATGTAGCCATAGAGACTGGAATGTTTGTACTGCCTTTAATTAAATGGAAATTGTGTTTCATGGCAGTTCTCACAAGAGTCTAAACCTGTGGGATCAGGGTGATGTCTGACCACTGGAGTCAGAGACTGGTATGTAGGCTGAAAATATATGTTGATGCATCTATGTCAGGAAGGCAGGTAATTATGCTGGATGCAGTACAAGTGGGCTGACAGACAACATTGTATTAAATAAAGGAAACAGTCTAGTTTCTGAGTGTAATGCAAACTTGAGCTTGTGATAGTTTTAGAAAACAAATTGGAACAGTCCTGGGGGACTTCTTTAGAATTATTGTACTGGAAAAATACTTAAACATTTTAACACAATTATTCTAATTTTGGTCTAGTTGAGGTAACAGCTGGAAGATTTTAGAGCTGTGGGTACATTTAGATTATCTATCAATTTGCAGCAATGCATACAGTTACATCTACAGATAAAAAGAAAGTTGTATAGTTTAGCAAATACAGCCAAAAAAAGGAAACATGAGTAAGTAAATATTATGAAATCTGAACAAATGTCAGCTGGCCAAAGGAACAAAAATATGGCTGTATACGATGGCATACTGAGGAACAATTATTTCAGCCCACACCTCAGTCTGTGTTTGCAGAAATATATTTTTATATGAAATGACTAGAACAGGACTCATCCACTGATATTCATTGCTAAGCAATACGCTTTCTGTCTCTTTTTAGGGTTGTATGCTGCAGAGAGCACTATGCCAAACGCTAAGTCCTCAGCACAGGCTTTTCAGGATAAATATTAACCAAATACAGTACTCAGATTTCTTTGCTGAATTCAGCCTCATTGGCTGCAAAAAAAAACCCCTCTTGGTAGCAATTTTTAACAAACTTGTATGGTCCTGTTCTTTAAGTGCCCAGGGGAGCCATTAGGGTCTATCACTAGTTACCACCTTAGGAAAGGATAGACCTGAGATACTGAGAACATCTTGCAATTCAGTGCAGAGCTTTGGCTCTCACTGGTTTTACCTGACTTTGGGTGTTAAACCATTCAAACCTTTATCCTCATTTGCCTGATCAATAAAACATTCTTAATGCCCCCCTTCCAAGAATGGGTTAAATTTAAATAGTTAATATTGAAAAGCACTCTGAAGATGAAAAGTACTCTGCTATGGAAGTGCTGACTATTAACCATTATCAGGTCCTCTCTTGTTTTTCATACATTAGCCCAACTAAAAGGCAACTCAAAAACTTTTTCGTTATAGGCAGCAGTTTGCCAATTTAAACCAGCCAATTTAAAGTATGTTTAACAAGGAGGATGGGTGTATATTTTTAATGGCCTGTAGCAGGTTTGTGCAAAAGGGGCAGAAAGTTAATTTTTGTCTCTGCTTCTTTAAATTAATAGAACATAATTTGCAGTGAGGGACAAAGTTTCCTAAGGAAATCATTGTGTTGGCAAGGCTGGTTAAATAAAGCGTCCTACAGGAGCTAGGTAATAAATAAAAACCCTGCCTTCACAAGCCTTTGTCATTGTCTGGAAAGCAGAGAGAGAGAGAGAGACTAAAATAATTAAAGGTGCTTATTCTAGTGTAGTAGCTCAGTAAATGAAGTATGCTTGGATTTTCCCTTTGCAGGAGCTAAATCTGTGACCTTCTGTACCAGAGGAAAGAGTCCTTTGTGTTCTGAGCTCTAATAGCCTTACCATGGTTTCATTTCTACCAGGGTCCATGAAACACTTGTTATATTTATTTTCATTACTTCCATTCTTTCTTTTTTGCAAAGAGGCGTTAGTTCAATCTTTAAGGAAAGAGTTGATTGGTTTTGTTTCTTTACCTTGATGGGCTGCATGCCTTTATGTCTTTGGTTCATCTCCTGTGTTTCAGAATGTTTCTTTTACCTTGTGGAATACTGTTAGAAGTCTCTGTACAAAAGCAAAAGCTGTGGTTGCTATAGCAATAACCAATCTGATGAAGCTGTGACCTAAATCATGACTGAGAAAAATAGTACCTTTTCTATATCACTGCAGTTACTGCTTCCTTGGATTATGCTACTGTTATGCAGGATTTATTACCTAAAATGAACTCTTTGGTTCCAGGATACAAGAAAAAGTAAAGTGATACTTCTGTAGTTATAGAGTTGGGCAGGAACATGCACGACTTATATCTGCTGAAATTTATAGGTGAAAAGGAGTTCTGCTCTTGGTAGCACACGTGTAGCTAGACCTTGGTGCAGCACAATCTATTTCTTGAAAATCCAGGGAGCTTTGACTGCTGGAAGATACTTAAATCAACATCATCTACAGCTCAGATTTATTGAGCATTGCAGAACCAGCAACTTGCCCAACTTTCTGAAGTCTTTACTTCTGCCATGACATGTAGTCATTGAGTAGGAAAGGAGGGAAATGTTCTTTAGGAGCAGTTGCTTCCTTGCTCGCTGAAAATCTGGTGAGGAAATTGGTGCAGGCAGCCAAAGACCATTACCTAAAATACAAAATCAGTGGTTCTTAGCTGGCTCTGACCATCAATGAACCCCTCACCAGTAGGAGCTACATATGAAGTAATTTCTACACATCCTTTACTTTCACAACTGACAAGGGAGTGTAACATGTTAACTAATATTATGAAGGGTAGGATGGAACAGGGTTTATCCCATTGGACTTCTGAAACCTAGGCTTTGAATCTATGCTTATCATCTAGGCTCCCTCTATAGTCAATGGTGGAGTGTGGGGGGAGAGATATATTCTTCTGTTCCTTAAATAGGCATCTGGGATATATGGGATGAAAATCCAGAAGAGCATCTCTATCTCTCTGTGGACTACAGAGGGAGCTTTGACAGCTTGCTTAGAGCAAACACCTGACTTTTAGATGGCTGAAGTTACATGAGCTGAACTCCATTCATACTAAAGGTATTATGCAGCATATCTAGCATGGATTGCAGTTATAACAACATGGTGGGAGCAAAGTGGTCAGATCTTCAACTTTAACAGCAGTAGCTTGCCCTGAGCTCTACCAGAATTGAAAATAAGAAATGACTGCACTGCAGGAAGGTGGGAGTAGAGGCAATACTGAAATTACTTGTATTGGAGAGGATGGGGAGTGGGAAGTTGGCAGAGTTAACTAAATCAGCTTCGCTGGAACAGCAGACATAGGTTGGCAATTGTGACTGTATTTAGCCTGACAAGTAGCTAGCTAAGAGGTACTTGTGCTGTTAGTACCCTCCCTGCTAGTCCCTCACACATCCTTCTGCTATAAACCCAAGTGGATAAATCCTAAGGATCAAGAGACAATTAAATGTGTTTGATGACGTTCATGGGGAAATTAAAGTTGCTGTCTTTGCTGTCAGAGATTTGGACTGGAGATGCATAAGCAGTGACGAAGCCTGGCTGCTGAACTATTTGGAGAGATCTAAAATTACCCATTTCTTATGGCCACCTGGTCTCTTCAACATCTGCTGTGTGCTTGGCTCAGAGCCTGCCTGCTCTCTGAAATCACACCACACATGACATAATGTGTCAGAAGTTGTGTGACATAGCAGTGACATTTAAAGGGACACAAGCCGGCCGTCAGCTCTTGTAGAACGCATGCTCTAGAGCTTTCCTGGTTTCACTTGGTTGCAATATACAAATGAGATCATTTGCGACCATTTGCAATTGTCTTGGGGTAGATGACCACAGAGAATCCTTAGTTTCATGAAGGGCCAGGTAGAAACAGGAGTCACTTGTTGTGCAAGGACTTAGGAAACCCTTTAATTTTGCAAAAGCTCTTTCACCTCCTCAGCATTCATGTCTGATTGATGGTGGTGCATTTATGAACTAGAAATTATGTGGCTATTGGCCAATGTGCAATATGATGAAATATTACAGTGAGGAGACTTAATATTTCACAGCTAAAGAAGCTGAGAACTGACTCTTGCTGGAAATAGCACCCATGTACAGCTCTAACTGAGAACAGTAATCCAAGTGACAAAATAAAAAAGGTCAGGGGCGGAGCACCATTGAGGTTGGACTGCAGGAGCAATACTAATGCCAAAATATTTAGCTACTCCAGTAGCTGGTTGTGGCACTGAGGTCTTCTGGTGCCTTTTGACTGCTTCTTCAAGAGTCCTTTTCAAGCAGATGCTTTCCATAATCCTTTACTTATCTTTTACTATTTTACTTTATAGGTCCCCCCACGCTCCCCTCTCTATCTTGCAATAGGCCAAGCACTTCTGTGCCTTCAACAACATCCTCTTTAACCTATGTCGAAGGACAAAAATTGTGCATATCTGTGCCACAGGAAAAAGACTGGAGACATCAGGGATATCAGCAGTATCTTAGGTCCCTGGAAAAACAGCGGATTTGTTAGGAGGATTGTCCATTTAATCCTTGGGACAATGTTTTTGTTAAAGCTGGATCTGTTTGACAAATTTGTGTGTCCCTGAGGTGAGGGGTTTCCTGGTTGTAAAACCTGCCCAATAGCCTTTTTAAAAACAGCTTCAGCCTCCATCTGAGAGCCCTGTTCAGTTTAAATCAGCTAATGTGTAGCCATTTCAAACCACTGACTGGCCTTCCCTTTGCTTTCTTCTTGCATTACTTCTTTCTGCTCCCTTGTGAAGACATTCTTTTATAAGTGTTTTGTAATATTTAAAAGTATTTTAAAGTATCAAATACTTTAAAAGTATTCTTTACCCCAAAGTCCACTCTGATGGCATTTGGAGGCAGCCTGAGATTACAAATCTTCACAGCTTTTCTAACCCATGTGTTTTGTTTCTATTGCATTCATATTCTCCCTTCCTAGAGCAGAGCAATAGGTGCAGAGATTCACCTGGTCTTGTGTTCACCATCCCCTTTGGGGATCCTTAATAGTCAAATGTTCATATGCATGAATATAGAATGAGATGCCTTCTTCCAAGAACTGGGACTCTCCATTTTATCCACTGTCTATTAGAAACAGAATTTCCTTCACTGCTCAACCTCTTTATATTGTGGCTGCAATACACCATTTCAGAAGTGTCATCACCTTTATCTTTTTACATTCTGATGTAGTCTGTAATCAACACTAGCTTCAGAGACTCTCATTACTAGCTCTTGAAGTGATTCTTCAGACTCAGCAAGAACACCACCATCATCAGATTACAGCATCTGCTTCCTCCAATTTCAGTCTTGCCACTGTAGCCAACAACAACGACGCACATTTGCATTTCAGTGCAAGACAGAGCTGATGCTGTGCCACCGTGCAGCCCTGCTGGACTTTCTTCCTGCCCATCAACCACTGTGCAATGTCCTTTGTTGAATCTTTCTTTTCACTTGTGTCTGGTCACGTACAGCACAATAGATTATATAAATGTATAAGAAAGCCCCCACAGGTATTGAGAGCTGCATGTTGCATTCAAATGCTTCTTTCCGTTCTAAAGCACAGATCTTTTGCACTAGTTTTTTTGTGATTTGGGTTTTTTTTCCCCAACATTATTCTAAAAGCTGATTTACATCATTGTCATGAGTAAACTAGCCTGTGTTTTGTTTTTTCTGTGCTCAATTTTGCTTTCATATTTTTCAGCCCCTTTCTTGAAATACTAAGCCCATTTTTTTCTTAGTGTGTTTGAATAGCAAGTGGAATTATTTAGCAATGTGCACATCCTCTCAGACTCCCCTTCTCTGAGCACAGCATGAGTTTAGTGTCTCTCATTAAGTCCCATAGCCACTGTCCTGTTTTTCCACATAAGTTTGCAGATCTTACGGGAAATCTTGATACCAGTCTAGCATTAGAGTGTTCTCTTCAGGTACACAAAGCATGCAGGCAGGAGAATATTTGAAGCATGTAATGATGACTATTTGAGTTAACGACCCCTCTGTCTTCCTGAAAGAATAATTCAGATAAAGGATGAGATAAGAGGTTCTGATGCTGAAAACATATTCTGGTACATGAAGTGACTTAATCTGGCCTTTTTGTTTGTTTGTTTGATAGTAACATATGTGCTGACTTAATTTCCTTTATCTCTGCAGTACTGAACAGAAAATAACCTTTATAAAACAATGAAGAGGATTTACAAGCCTTGAATGCAGGGTCCAGTGCAGAGCCTGAGATGTTCTACTGTCAGTCTTGGTGTGTGCATTCTAGTTTTGCTGTGTCTTGCAGTGGCAGCTATTCCTTCTGCAGGTAAATGGACTCACCTGAGATTCACAGGTGGCCAGATAGGATGCTACCCACAACCCTCCCTTGTCGTACCCTCTTGCAGAAACTTGTGGGTTTTAATGCTGCTAGCCAGAGGAGTCACCTAGTTTAAGCAAATGAGCTGAAATTCTCTTTTGTATGTGTATGGGGAGCCTAGGAAAATAACTGTTTAGCACGATTTCACTGATCTGGAAAAAAAACCGAACCCAAAACATTTAACCCTCAGTGCTTACTCAGATTTAGATACATCCTCTGTGTGACTTCTGTGAGGGAAATTAAGAGCTCCAAAGCAGCTTCAGTAAGTTAAAAAACTCAGGACAACATGGAACTGGTTGCATTGGTTCCTAATTTTGAGGTTCATAATCAAACAGGACAGAATTATTATTATTCTTTACAAACAGAGCTTTAGACCTGTTCCAGGGCTGCCAAAGGAATCATTACAAGCAGTTTCAGATCTAGCTACTCAGTCATTGAAGACCTCTTCCTGAAGAAATAAAATTATTAGATCCTTCAACTTCCCAGGTGGGGAGCCCACTAGGACCACCCAGTCTTACTTCTTGTGCAATACAGGCTGATGACTTTTGACAGGGGTTAATTTTCAAATTTCTTTTATTCTTTTTAAAACACTTCATTTTCTATTTAGATGCTGAAAAATTCAAACCTCAATGAATATTTCTACTAATTTGCCTGGGTTTTGTCATTTTTGTTTTGTTTCCAGAGGTTACAACATTTACAGCTTCAGTTATAGTTAAATTCTGTCATATCTGTTGAGCTCTTGTAGAACCAAAATACCAAATTAAAATAAATTTCTTATGATTAGACAATGAATTCTTTTTGCATCTTCACATGCCCTGCCAAATTATGTGCAAAGTTAAGACATCCTGCCGCTTAACTCCCAGAAAAAAATGGGAAAAACTCAGAAGATGGGTAACTAAGCTGTAGCCTTTTACCTTTCCTATCAAGTTTGTATGCAACATTATTAAAGGCTGACAGTTAGTGCTTCCAAGTGCAGCCCTGGTTCATTCCCAACAATAAACTATGCTAGAGGCACATTGGTCCAAGTGTTAATAAAGTATTAATAAATCCTCACTACGTGGGAGTAATATTGCAGGGTAGGCATTGATAGTGAATGTTAGGTCACTTACAAGCACTGGCTGGGATCCATGTGCTCACCTGTCATCTCTGGATGACAGTTTAGAAATAGGTACCAAACGTTAACATAGGGGACTTTAACATTTCTTAACATACGTCTTAAGATAAGCAGCAATTCTTTGCACATTATTTAAAATAATCTTCTAATGTAAACATCATCACATTTCTCTTGATAACCAACTTATTTTACAGCATTTGTAAGAAGCACATTTACCCATCAGAAAACAGAAGAGTCTAAATACATAAATAAATAAATAAATACCCCCAAAAACGGAAAGGAGAAATAAGACAGGCAGATGACTGAAGGGACAAAATTCTCATATGCAGCAACATGTAGAACAAACTTTTGCTACAAGGAGAGGACACCTGAGGATTTTGGCCTCCTGTCTGTCTTCTCCTGATGTTCTGTTACTGTAAGACCCATGCCTGAATGCAATATCCGAAAAACCTCAGATTTCTATTGGCTGCATTTGCCATCAAAAGAAATATTAAAGAGATTTTTGCAAGATTTCTGGCCTGATTCAGTTAGTGCCAGAACATTGGAATGAGGTTTAGATAAGCAACTTGAAGGAAAACGTAACTGCAGATATCTATTGTTTTCCCATCTATCTGACAATATCTGGCTTATTAGAAAATGACCTTGGGGTTTTTTGCAAACCATTGTTGTTTTCTAAACAGTCTTATAGGTATATTACCTTCACAGGGCTAGAATCATTGTTACTGGAGGCTAAATTCCCAAAAAGCGATGCAGTTACACTGAGAATAGAAGAACATAACATGTGAGCAAACTTACAAAAAAAAAAAAAAAAATCTGTCTACAACAGCTTAACAGAGAGTGACAAGGACAAGGGAGTGTGGTATCCACATGTGGAGATAAATGATGGTACCAGGTGACAAAGAAAAGCGGGTTGTTTGTGTTGGGTTAATAGCAGCAAATCTTTAGTGATCTCTTACCTTACCTACTCAGAACCTTAGAATTTCTCTCGGAAATATACTACACTAGCTTTTCAATGCTCTGCCTCTAGGTTCATCCCACTGCAATGAAGTGGGTTATACTGGCACAGGATTAGAGGGATGAACCAGAAAAACAATGAGCTTCTATACACAGTTGTAAGTGAAGAATGGAGTGCCATGAAGTAAAAGAATATTCATGGTCTTAAAGCCAAATGTAAAGTGTAAATCTGATGAATTAGAAATTCGTTTGATTTAGAGCCCAACAAGAAATGTACAGTTCTAAAGTCTTTGTCAGCTCATATCAATAGTTAATTTTGCCAGTTGAGAATAATTTAAATTCTATATATTGTGGGAATTAAATGTAGTGATACAGAGTTAGGCAGAAAATGTAAAAATTCAAATGTTGGATACCACTGTGCTAGCCAGAGTTGTAGTTAAGGGCAGGGTACATGGAAGGGTGTAAAGGCAATTAAACGTGAGGTTGTCAGTAGGCAGAGAATTAGAGAATTCTTTGCATGACAGGGACAAGAAGAGGAGGTCATTAAGGCACATGCTATTTATTTTAATATTGTTCGTGATCTGTATCGTACTAAAATTATAAATAGGCTAAGTGTGAGTGACCCAGAACAGTTTGGCTTCTGTCCTAGCTGGATTTAATCGCAGTTCATGTTGTCCTCCTTCCTACTCATTTTCTGCCTTTCGCAGCAGTGCTGTCAACATCTGAGATTTCTCTCCTGAGGCTTGCATCTAACCTTTTGCTTCAACATTTAGCATTCAGCTCCTGGAGTCATGTGTTTTTCATGATATGTGGGGTTCTTGGGGGGTGTTTAAGTAGCAAAAGATCCTCACAGCTGTATTTCATGCCAATAGGCATGTACAAAATTGTACTGATATAACTGTCCTGGGATAGTGACTCCATTACAAGACAGTGTTTGGGCTGCTTTTTGGAGGTGAGTTAAATTACAACTTTGCCTAAGCTACATCAGTTAGGTCCCAGTGTGAGTGGCCAGCTGAAAGAAAGGGTTATACTGATCTAACAATATCTTTTTAAATTCACGTTAGGTTATGCCAAAAAAAATAATCCCATGTAGGCAAGACCTACATTTTCAGTCCTTAGGGCTGTGGAGAAACCATGACACAAGTGTATTGAAAAAGCTTAGATACCAGAAGGCAAATAAAAATAACCCCAGTTGCAGTATTATTATTTTTTTAAATTTCATTATTTTTGTGCCAGTCTCAAGGTTTTGGGGGCCTGAACTCTGGAACTGTGAACCCTTGGGAATGACAGAAATATTGACTATAATTAAATGGTATAGTCTTTGGGATGGGGACTCTCCGTACTTACGTGTTCATACAGAACTCAGCACAAGGGGCTGCTTACCAAATACAGGCTTTCTGGTCCTACCACAGTGCAAACAGAGAATTAATATGAATACAGCGCACCCATCCCACTTCTAGGTGCACGTCTGCTACATGTCCACTATCCATGCCCACTTCCCTTATTTAGACTAAAGTTACATCCTCCCACAGTTTGTCTTTATTTTGACAGAAGTCCTTACCTTGACTTTTTTATGACTCTGTGTCACCCTCACAGACTGCATGTACCTTTCTGTGACCCTGAGCAATGTACGGATGCTTTAACAGGTGTATTTATACGTGACCCGCTGTGGGCTTACAGACTACAAGGGAAAGTGAATCATACTAATTCTTCTGCAAGGAAAAGGGCAAAAAACCTAACTCTTGCTGCCTGCCAAAATGTGTGTTTTGTTATTTGCTATAGGATGAATATTACCCCTGTGCAGATGGTTCACATAAAACCCTGCACACCACTGAAATCATAGTTAATCAATTAACATGTGGCTGTAGAGCTGTGTATCATAGAGTCATAGAATAGAATCATAGAATGTCCTGAGCTGGAAGAGACCCACAAGGATCATCGAGTCCAACTCCTGTCCCTGCACAGGACAACCCCAAAATCACACCATGTCTCTGAGGGCGTTGTCCAAGTTCTTCTTGATTATCGTCAGGCTTGGTGCCCTGACTGCCTCCCTGGGGAGCCTGTTCCAGTGCTCCACCACCCTCTGGGTGAAGAACCTTCTTCTAATATCCAACCTAAACCTCCCCTGGCACATCTTCCTGCCATTCTCTTGGGTCCTATCGTTGGTCACCAGAGAGAAGAGATCAGCGTCTGCCATGAGGTCTGCCCTCAGTCTCCTCTTCTCCAGGCTGAACAAACCAAATGACTTCAGCAGCTCCTCATACGGTTTCTTCTCTAAACCCTTCACCAACTTCGTGGCCCTCCTCTGGATGCTCTCTAGTAGCTTTATATCCTTGATGTACTGTGGCGCGCAAAACTGCACACAGTGCCCGAGGTGAGGCTGCCCCAGCGCAGAGCAGAGCAGGACAATCCCCTCCCTCGACCAGCTGCAGTGCAGTGCTTGATGCGCCCCAGGGCGCGGTTGGCCCTCCTGGCTGCCAGGGCACACTCTTGGCTCATGTTCAACTTGGCGTTGACCAGAACCCCCAGATCCCCCTCTGTGGGGCTGCTCTCCAGCCTCTCGTTCCCCAGGCTGTATGCACATCCAGGGTTGCCGTGCCCCAGGTGCAAAATCCGGCACTTGCTCTTGTTAAACTTCACACGGCTGGTGATTGCCCAGCTCTCCAGCCTGTCCAGATCTCTCTGCAGGGCCTCTCTGCCCTCGAGAGTTTCAACAGCTCCTCCCAATTTTGTGTCGTCAGCAAACTTATTTAGTATGCTAATACTAATGGTATTATTAGTATTAGTAATTATTATTACCAGTAATAAGTATTATTAGTACGCTCCAGTTAATGTCCCATGTTTCTGTAATAATGAATTATTATACTGCTTAAATGTAAGCAGCTGGTTCCTTTTGCCCTGGACTCTACAAATATACCAGAAGATACAGGTCCAGAGTTTGATGGAACTACTGTGGTGCAGCCCACACTTTTATGACAGATCTTGTAAAGCAGCATTTCCTGCTACAGTTTCCAGTTGTGTTAGATGCCCCATATCTCACTGTTCCTGTAAGAAATGCATATGGCCATTCCTAGGAGCCAGGTATTTTGTTTCAGGACCACTTATTTAGAGAACGTAGAGGACAAAGCACACCCTTATGAGCCTGGAGAAAAACCTACCAGGTTGCTGAGCTGAGGTAACTTTCATCTCTAAGTGCTCTGCACTTGTATGTAAGAGTCTCCTAAAAGTGAGTACCAAAGCTGTACTCATAAACTACTCCATATCTAAACAGAGATGCTTCACAGCATTTGTCAAATGGAGGAATTACTTTTTTGAAGCGATTTCAGTGTGTGTTTAGTTGATGGATTGAGTGAAATTTTATCCCTTTTCATGAGTTAGTAGAAAAAAAAATTAAAGGTAAAACATTTATTACAGTACCACTATCAACCTATAACCTGGTTGCAATTCAATCTAATAATAGTCTTCCAGCCTCTTATTTTTATGATATACTCTTTGCAAGCATTAAATGGTGCAAAATTGTCAGTGCAGGCATTTGTTTTAGTATCACATTTTTATAGGACTGATCCCAGTAATTCAAGTGTATTTAGTAAACTTCTAAACCATATATTTTGTGCCAGACTGAGTGGGCATAGTTAGTATAAAGAACATTATGAACTATACTAATGCTTTGATGAACTCAGCACCTTTACCCTTTTCCGAACTCCCTTGTTCTTCATCTATACTGAGAACTAACATGGCATTTTGTTTCAAAGACCTCGCTTTTAAAATAGCCCCTCAATAAAGTTTATGGAAAAGGACCAAAACACAGTCCATTAGAGAGCAAAAGCAGGCAAGGCCATATGTAGATGTTTTTCACACCATTGCATTATCAGTAATAGTGCATTTTTTTCCCTAGCAGCACCTAAGAGAAATCTTATGTGTTGCACTTAATAATTGCTGTCTTTATAATTGCTGGGGGAGGGTGGGCGTTGTGTTTGAGTGTGAATGGTTTCTTCAGCAGTAATAAAAGGTGGTATTAAAATGTCACTGCAGTTATTTAAATGGTTTTTTCTAGGAAATGAATGATTTTTGGAGTTCACAGTCCTTAACTGTTAATAATAACTGAGCTTGTTCTGTTGATGAACAAGTTAAAATGGCATTTTGACAATAACTCTCTATTATCAACCAACATTTGCCTTCTGTTCACTTTGTGTAATTATCACAATCTTTATATTTTCTTAATCTATCCTGGGGGCTCTGCAAAGATGATAGCAGAAGACCAAGCTTCTCAAAGACTAAGAAATAGTATTTGTTTTCCTCTTCAGGAGCAGCAGCTCTTGCAGTTCAGCTTGGTCTGGCAGTACTTTTTCCTTGGGAGTATTTTAACAGCCGCATCTCAGGTGCCTGATCCCAAGCACCAGGGGTCAGATCCTGTGCTAGTGAGTGCACAGGTCCAGCAACAGCAGAGACTACATATCATCCTCAGTCCTAGCCTTGTACAGGGCAGCCTGTGAGCCACGATGGTCAATAAACCTGGTGATGCACCTGCTATTTTGGCAGTTGGAGAGTGTGTGTTTGCATGTGTAACACAACCTATATTATGGTAAACTACAGATCTCTTGCCCAAAACCCAGGAAAGTAGGATGTGCTCCCACTTCTATGAGATGCCAACCAGCTCAAGGGAAGTGGAGCTGAAAGAGAGAGTCTGACCCACAAACTGGATACTTAGGGATAGGCTGAATGAAGGATCAGAGACGTGTGGAGGGATCGGAGGCCCCAGAAAACCTGGTGGGCTGTGAGAAAAGCCCCAACTCCTCATGGACATGTTTGCGCTAGCAGGAGGAGCAGTGAGAAGCACCTGCTGATGCTTACCCTGACCCACTGAAGACCTGGAGAGGTCACTGTCCAACTGCTGCACTGCCTCCCCATGGGGAGAAAATGGCATATCTGTCTGGTGTGCTTGGGCTTTAGTGACTACCAGCACCGCCAAGAGTGCTTTGATATCTCTGCTTATGAATAGATGATCATCATCATGTTCTTACTGCCAGCACATGCCCTGGGGCAATGGTCCAAGTGCTGGGGTTTTGTGTGCCAAAATGAGGAAAGTTAATTCAACACCCTTGATAACAACAATAGTACTTAGTGCATTTGATCTTCAAAGCACTTTACAAACATTAGCTAATTAATTAATCCTTACAATACTCCTCTGCTATTATTCCCTTTTAGCAGATGGGGAAATTGAGTCAGAGAAGTTAAATGACTTGCCCAGGGCTATGTAGGAGTTGGCATCAGGGCTGTGATGGGGAATTCCTGACTCCTCCTTTCAAATCTCCAAAACAGCTGTGGCTGCTGCTGCAGACCTGAGGCTGCCTTAACTACACATGCTGGACTGATCAGCTGGGCAGGAGCACTGACTCTGGAGTGCACCTTGCCCTTCAGATGTAGACAGGTTGAAGTGCCACCTATAGAATAGCACTGTGGTGCCAACCTCGGAGATTGTTGGGCTTTGTGAACTTAGACGCTTCTTGTGCTCCCTTATCTACAGAGCCTCTGGAAAGGAGCTGACTCATGTCTGGCCAGCCTGGCCCCGAGCTTGTGTCTGGCTGGTGCAAATCCCCATACTCACCCATCGCGTGGGGGTCTCCCAAAGATGCTGCCTCTACACTAGATAATGAAACTCTCATCCTGCTTCATAGTCAGAAGACAGAGAGATGAAGACAGAGGTGGGGAGAGCTGAATATAGCCCTTTAAACCTTTGATTGACAAAGTCCCCATATGAGGAATGAACTGAGAGGTGACAAACAAATCATTAGGGGTACAGATAACATGCTAGGGAAATAACCAAACCTCTTAATTTTTGCCGTAGGTAGTTCTGTATCTGCTAGAGTACTGAGACGGTAATTTCCTGTACTGCTTGGGGATAGGGTTGCTCAAGATCTATTACAAAATCAGGATAATAACAACTTAATATCAGAGGAACCATCTTCCTATTTTAGCTCCAGGTAATCTAGCAAACCAGTCAATACTACTAGATAGCAGGTATGCATTAGTCAAATGAACTTTATTGAAAGTAATTGTAGTTTAAAAACTATATTCAGTGCTGGTTATCATCACACAGCTGCACAAAAATATACCGTAGAATAAAATAAACTGAAAAAGTGAATGAGGAGAATCTTTCACTTCTACATGATTGTGAGAAATATTTTTGAGCGGAGGCATGCTAAGATACTGTGTTAGAGAGGAACTAACTCTCCAAAACATAGAAAGAACATCTAGGTTAAAGAAGGCAGTAAAACGGAAGTATTCACCCAAAGTTGAGGGAAATTAGTAGAGAATGACATAATGGCTGAGGTTGGAAGGCACCTCTAGAGCTCGTCTAGTTCAACTCCCCTGCTCTGAGCAGGGTCATCTAGTGCAGGTTACTCAGAGTCATGTACACTCAGGTTTTGAGTATCTCCAGGGATGGAGACTCCACAACCTCTCTGGGCAGCCCATTCCAATGCTTGACAACCCTCACAGTACAAAAAAAAAATTCTTGTGTTTAAAGAAAATTTCCAGTATTTCAGTTTGTGCCCAATGCTTCTTCTCCTGTCCCCAAGCAGCACTAAGAAAAGCCTGGCTCCACCTTCTTTACTCCCCTTGTCAGCTATTTATACACATAGATAAGATCCCCTGAGACTTCTCCTCTACAGGCTAAAGAACCCAAGTTCACAGAGCCTCTCATTGTGTGATAGATACTCTAAAACCTTCATCATCTTTGTGGTCCTACACTGGACACACTCTAATATGTCCATGTCTCTGTTGCACCAGGAAGCCCACCACTGGACCCAGCACTGCTGTGTAGAAGGAAAAGATCACCTCCCTTGACCGGCTGGCAGTGGTTTTTCTAGTGCAGCCCAAGGTGTTGTTGACCTTCTTTGAGGCAAGGGCACATTGCTGGCTCATCTTCAACTTGTCCAACAGGACCCTCAGGTTCTTTTTCACAAACCTGCTTTCCAGTTGATTGGCCCCCAACCTGTGCTGGTGCATGGCGTTGTTCCTCCTTGGGACAGGTCTTGGCATTTGCCTTTGTTGATCTTCTTGAGGTTCCTGTCAGCCCATTTCTCCAGCCCACCCAGGTCCCTCTGAATGGCAGCACAACTGTCTGGTGCATCAGCCACTCCTCTCAGTTTTGTATCATCTGCAAACTTACTGAGTGTGTACTCTGGCCCATTTTCCAGGTCGTTAATGGAGATGTGAAACCATATTGGTCCCAGAATCAACTCCTGGGGCACACAACCGGCAGCTGACTTCCAGCTGAACTTCATAACACTGATCATAGAATCATAGAATCATAGAATACCATGTTGGAAGGGACCTCAAGGATCATCTGGTCCAACATTTCTTGGCAAAAGCATGGTCTAAACAGGACGCCCCAGCACCCTTTGAGCCCATACCCCTTTGAGCCCAGCAGGTCAGTCAGTGAGTTTTCAATCCACTGCACTTGTCTTTTCAGTGTAGAGGGCTATCGGGTTGGTCAAGTATGATTTCCCCTTCACAAATACATGCTGACTACTCCCCACTTTGTGGTTTCCAGAATTATTGTTTCCAGGAGCATTTATTTTATTGAGTTGGGTGTTCTATTGCCCACTAGCCATGAGTTCAAAATGTGTCAATGAGTTCAAAATGTGCCAACCGTGGAAAAAAACAAGTGGGTTTCTTAAATGAAAGTAAATAGATATACTTCTTGGGACTGAACTCTTTGCTGCCCTATATAAGTTTAAAACGTCATAGTCTACATATAGTCTGTAACTTGACCTGGCTGCTGAGAATGTCTGCTGAGATCATCTCTCGCATGGAGAGAAGGGAGATTTCCTAAATCATGCAGAATCAGTGTCCTAGCACCTACAGTAGCACAGCATTTGAGATGTTTTGAGCAGGTTGAATCTTAACTGAGCTCTTTGCCTTCTGATGGGAACCACCGTCAGTTGGCACAGGATGGAAATGCCCCCCAGGGCTATCCTCACTTATGTGAAGACACTGCAAGACCAGAACATATAGCCGAAGTGACACAACCATCTCCTCACTTGCAGGGTTGATCGGTGATTATTAGCTGTGAATAAGCCCAGACATTTCTGTATGGCAATAAAGACAAGTTTCCCAGAATTCAAAAAGGGAGGGAGTGAGATTCCTCTTGGGGGTGCACAGCAAGGAGGCAGGAGACAATGAACAAACGTTGCAACGGGAAATTCTGACTAGATAGTAGGAAAAAAATACTCACAGTGAGGGCAGTCAAACACTAGAATATCTCCAGCTTTGGAGACATTCACAACTCAATCGGACAAGGTCCTGAGCAACCTGATCTAACCGGACCTACTTTAAGGAGGAGGTTGGGATAGATAGCTTACAAAGATCCCTCCAAACCTCAACTGTTCTGTGAATCTATGAAATCCAAATTTGCACTAGGACTCCACCCAACATTGGGGTAGAAATGTAGTACAACCAGGAATGTAGGACACTGCTAATCTGCTAATATTTCCCAGCCTGAAGGGAAGGGAAATTATCATTTCACAGAAGATGGTCAGGCCAAATCCAGAATAAATGCATAGAGGTTGGGGCTATTCCTTACAGCACCCTAACAGTGGTTTGGCTGGTTTAGTAATTAAACTACTTCCACCAAATAGTTACTTCTGGTATCACAGAAATGGAAGATTTACTTGATATTAAATGATTGCAACAAATCCAAATATAGTGAGAGGCATATAGTACAAGGGAATTTTAGAGCTTTACGAGAGATATGAATGTGCCTCTTATGAAGAGCTTTTTGTATAGAATTTTTAATGGTATATTCATGTTAAAAGGAGTTCAGTATGTTTTTAGTGGAAAAAATAGCTCTTGGTACAGCTAAAAATAAATTGGCCTGGGATTTTCCTTTGTTAGAAATTAAAGTATCTCACAAAATTATTAATAGCTATGCGTCTTCATGGTGCTAGTGAATTTTTCTGTGGAGATGTAATGTGGTAGAGGGTTCTGATATTTCTTCTTCACCATTCCAACAAGAAAACAATGGCTTCTTTACTATTTATAGTTTTAGAAAGAGAGTAATGCTCAGCTGTTTAACTTCAGAAATGTCTGATGGCACTTTCCACAATCAACACTGACAGTTCAAGGATGAAAGGTATGGTGTATATTCTAGTTACTCAAGGGTTAAAGAAGGTCCCATAAATAAATTATGGATGCATTTCTAGAGCACTTTGCTAAGAACAAGAATGGCAGAAAATATCACAAGGCTGTCAAATCAGATTAAAGCCCATGTGCTCTGAGTAATCTGTGGGGAAAACTAACAAACTGTATGTTTGTCACGTATTAAAGATATTTTCTTAAAAAGCTGATTGGCTGAATGAACATGGAAATCCACCCTTGCTTTTTCCCCATCTCTTACAGTTTTTTTCTTATGCTTAGTTTTAAGTATAACTTACAAAATAATCATAGCTAGCAACATATCCCAGGTGAGTGAAGACTTCAAGAAGAATAAAGGTGTGGAATCAAGTGCCCATGTTAATGCATATGTGTGGATAAAAATTCATAGTATGTATATAAATTTTCTTAGCAAAATGTTCTAAACCCAGTCACTTGGGTGCCTTGAAAAATTAACTTTACAACTTCTGCTGTTTCATAGCACATAAGCAGAAGGTTTATTCTTGATCTTCTCATACCAGAATTGGAGGAATTTACAAACATCCCTTAGAAGGACAGAACTGCTGCTACAGCAGTTTGCAAAGTATTAATCTGTTGTCCTAAAGATCTAGAATTCAAATCTTGTAATCTACAAAAAAGATAAAGGTGTGATTACAGAACGTGATCCTATGAAATAATTGTGCTAAGAGGGATGCAAGGGTCCTGGTAGAAAGGATAAGCACTAGCTCTGAATTTCTAGAACCAGCCCAACTGGCTTTTAGCCTGAATGCATGTTCTGGCTGCCACTCAACTGCCTGTTGGACTAATACCCTGTCACACTCCCCTGCATCCTGTCTGCCTTGTTTTCCATGGGAAGAAGGCCAGTGCATGGACTAAAAGGATCAATGGTGTGCCTTGGCTGGGCTTTTGTTTTGGAAATAAGGTGCTTAGGTGTACCTCAGGCTGCCTAAGCCCAGCTGTGTACATGAAGACTGTAGGCATAGCATCTTTCATCTGTCTTCAACCACCCAACAGAACAATTAATTTTTCCTGCAGCAGTTTTAGGGATGAGAGACCTGCACTGGGCCATAAATCCACCTTTCAGCCTCACATGCTATTGGACTTAGCTGGACTCAGAGGCAACTCAAAGCAAAAGACTTCAATTCGATAGATTAAAAAGCTGAGCAGAAAAAGGACAAAAAGGAATAACTGAAACACTCTCATTGAATGACACCTTACGATATGGCCCCTTGTAAGATGTGTAATGTGTTACACACTTGAGGCATAACCTAAAGAGGTAATTAAATGCCTTGTAATTAGAGTAAGATGCCTATGGTGCTCTTAGATCAAGAGTAAGAAAAGGCTGTTTAAGTCAGCCTGGAATTCTCTCTCTATTGGGCTACATTGGAGACGTATGTGCGATTTGGACCAGATCCCAAAGCTTTTTCATGCCCTTATCTTCCTAGGCATGTCTGGATAGGCACGTCTCTCCAGATGACTGACAGAAGTCCAGGATACTGGTTATCTTGAGGGGAAGTCCAAGCAGAAGTGTACCAGCAAGTACAGTAAAGCCCAGGAAATTTTATAGCCAAGCTGGTATGATACTGTGTTTGTACCTGGAGGAGAAGAATTGAGTCCCAGTGCTGTCTCACAATACTGTTTCTTTTTTGTGTTGTTTTTGTTTGTTTGTTTGTTTGTGGGTATTTTTAATATAAACTGACCATTCAATAATGTATTTCATTGTTCACTGCAGGGTGACCCAGCTCAAAAACCCAGCATCTCCTAGTGTGAGCGTAGTTTGTGTATCAGAGGATAAGTAGTTTCTAAAAATTAAGGCATTCTCTACAGCTCTACATTTTCTGTATAAGTGCTTGTGTGCTCTACATATTCTATAAATTCTATGCTGTGACTTATTACAATAACACTATTTATTTTATAAAACACCATCAAGGTGAGCCTATGTCTATCTCTCTTCGGCAAATTAGCCCCCAAAAGGATTAATGAACATTTTGGTCTGGATTCCTATTCACCCCAGTGGGATAAGGATTTCTCCCACTAGTGTTTATGCATGTAATCATTTGTAGGATTGAGCCATGTTTTTGCCCCAAAGAACGCTGAACACATTGGACCTGGAGTCACCCATTGCAGAAAACACCTCTCAGTACCCACGAGATTTCTGTTTCACTACAGTTGAATTCAAAGCTCAGTAAAACCTGTGGAACAAAGTTATTTTATAAAACCATAAATACAAAAGCTTCTACTACACATGTAATCAAATGCTTAAAATGCCAAAAATAAGAGTACTAATGCAGAAAGGGGAAAGAATTTAAAGATTTTAAATAAATAAGAACAATCATTAGCAAATGACAACCTGAAAATACACAGCACTGCAATAGACAAACATTAATTAACAAACTTTTTTAACAGAAAGAAAAAACTCACTGTAAGTAAAAGATTTGATCACTTCAGTTGACAATTTACAAGTTATTTAAGGTAAATTCATATCACAGAAATAGATTCTTGAGGTAATTTCAAGGACAAATTTTAGAAATCAGTAGCCATTGTCAGTCTTATAATAATTGCTTGACTGCAGGAAAAGGAAAAATACATTGACATATTCAGCCGTACATTACTTTTAATTAGAGTAGATGGGCTAAATTCATTATGCCTAGTATTTTAAATGCTTTGTTGAAGGGAATACTGTGAATATTGTAAGGACAAAAGTTGCAAGTGCAAAAGAGCTACCATTTTAGCAAAAAAAGTATATGTTTTCAGAAAAGGAAATTGCCTAGCAGGGGAATGCAGGTGTTCATGCTGATGAAAAGGACGTGAATCCCAAAGAGATCCAGTTTGAAGACACCAGGCATTTCAGAACTGGCTCACCGTCCACATTTAAGACGGGAAGCTCACAAAAGCAGACTTCCCTGTGAGATAAATGCAGCATCGCTTCTACTGCCATCCTGCACAGGGTCACGTGGATAACATATTTTTCTTAACATGCTTCCAAGAGGGTATGTTACACATAAGAAGGAGCATCTGCATGTTTCAGGAGAAATGGAGCCGTGGGAGCTGTCTGCATTCCTGCTTTGGTTGCATAAGTCTGCTGGTACCATTGTGCCACCCTAACTAGGCCACTAAAACTCTTAGGGTATGTTTGCGTATAGTATTATGCAATTTCATGCAGTGATACCCAAATTCAGACTAAATGATTCTCTTAATTCAAGGCAGTCAAGCCGTGCTAGCACATCATTCTGCCTTATCTGTTTCGCTCTTTTACAGGCTTATTGAAAGCCAGCTTGGCATTTCTACATGGTACTGCACTGAGCAATACTGTAGTTAACCTGGCATTATCCTGGTATATTTTGCTACCTAGAACTGTTTCTAGAAATTATCATGATAAACAATACAGAAAAATGCTAATACACTTGCTTTTCATAGTGGTAATTGTTAATAGCAGCAATATCAAAAAAGCATCACTGCTGGGAGAAATGTATGTTTGCTGCATGAAATGAATTGCTGAATTTATTTTCCCAAAGTTTGGACTATTTCAGATCTTGAATTTTGGCACAGCAGACCAAGGAGTTGCAGGTTTTTACTGAAATGGCACTCTTCATTCCTGTTCTCAATTGTGTTAAATTTTTTTATCAATTACAGCTATTCAAACTTTTTCTAGTGGAAAATACTCTTCATGTAAAATGCCATTTCCTCCCCAGAAACATTCCAAAGGAAAAATGCATTAACAGAAACCCTGCCACTACTGAAAAGGAAAGATTTTCCCTGGAAAAAAATAAAGGAAAAACATATTCAAAAATTACCACAAGAAATTGTGTGTATTTTCAACGAGGCAAAGTTAGCTCTTTGCTATTAATAAATCATACAGAGGGTTATATATAAGTACAGAACTTCTCAGAGTAAGGAAAGAGGTAGCAGCTTCCCTTAAGAGTTTATATTTTAATTTCTGCGGGTAATGACAGAGTTTGGATGCCTGGGGAACAGAAAAAGAGGAATAAACAGACCAGGGATTACACAGAGAAGCAATCTGCATGCCAAATCCAGGCCATGATGTGGTTTGTCTGTCAGCTTTGCATGCATAGATACAATCACTTTTTAACCACCTAAAACTAGTTTAAAGATTATCCATGCCGCAAAGACCGATGCTGTTAACATGGATCAGAAAAAAAACCTAGCTCAGGGTTTAAATCAGCCTGGTGATCTGGATTACCACAGCCTACACTGGAGAGGACACCATGAAAACTTCTGATGCTCCTTGCCAGCTCCACCATGGGAACAGAGAAATTCCCTCCCCACCCCAAATCTGGCAATCGGTTTAACACAAGCACAAGAGCAAGAGGCACTGACATGGTCCTGAGATGTGCTTCAGTCTACTTTCTTTTCTCCTGTGAGGAAGACAATGTATTGGATAGCTTAAACCCATATCAGAAAGTTTTATTTTTAACTCAGGGATGATTATGGTGTCTCATAGAAATTTCTCCATGACCATGAGCAAATTCTTCCTTCAAACAATGTAGAAGATGGAAGGAGATGACTGGTGGTGTAGTACTGCAAAGCCAGTGCAGATGTTAAGCAATATATTTTTGTAGATCGCAAATACCCAGTGTTGACAGAGTTAACAGAGGTTACTTTCACACTAATGAATAAAGCATGCCTGACACAAAGCCCCAGCACGGAGCTCACTGCCATAGAAGAGCCCATATTCACACTGTTAATTTCCCTTTGCCTCCAGAGTAGGGTGACTGCATCCAAAACCCTTATTGGAAGCAGTTTCTGGTCCACAAGTCATACCCAGGAACTGTTTGGAAAAATCTTCATTAGCTCAGGACAAAACAATGCCTGGAAGTTGGGCAAGGTGACCAGAGGGGTTCCTCTCAACCTTAATTTTTCTGTGATTTGATGACTATTTCACAGTAGGGATTGTCAAATTTTGGCACTTGAGCTGTTCCTTGGCACTATTTGATGCAGTGGTATAGAAGTGTCCATAGAGACCCTCCTGGGGAAAGTCAGAGGCTGGTGTGTCTCAAAGCTGTACTGCCTTGGAGAGCACAAGGCCCACCCCAGCCTGGAGTCACAGCACCATGCGGACGAACACGGCAATTGACTTTTGTTCATTTTCTGTTTCAGTGGTCTGGAAAAATGAAAGGCCAGTACGGTGGGAGAATTCCTGACAATGCAAAATCCAAGAACAAGAGAACACAAAATGACTTGGAGTGACTAAAAGAGCAAAGCCAGACAGATGCGATTGCAGAGATTTGAGAGACAAAGATTGGGAGAAGAAGTTATGGAGATGAAGGCAAGGATGAAGTGTGGAGAAGGAAAACAATTACGGTCTTTTGATACTGTAAATGTAAACTGGTTGTACATACAACTGTGCTTCTTGGGAATTCAGAAAATAGCTTTGCCCTAAACAATTTTTGAGTTGTTTTTCAGTACAGAAGATTCCCTTTTCTCAAATTTTCAATGCAAAATTAAAAAGGAGACATGCAAAAATAATACACAGTTATTCTTTCTAAGCATTTAAACAATGAATATATATTTTCCTAAATTCTAACCATAACTTAAAAATATTCTGTCTGATGACTTTTCAATCAGCTATTTTCAAAGGTTAGGTCTTTTAAAAACATGCATATCTATAGCCTGCCCCACACCTCCCTTCTCTCTGGTACTCTGTCAGTGTAGGCAAATGCCTTAACTGGGCAGCGAGTTAATTGCGTGGTGCCACAGACACTCATTATGCATCTGCTAAATATTAGAGCATTTTTAAAAATGGTGGTTGTGAAGCAAACGTGCTTTATACTGAATTGATGCCCATTGGCTCAAGAGTAAAATTTCAACAAAATTTCCTAATAGTAAGATTTTAATATTTGAAGTGATTTTTTCCCTCTTCTATCTTCCCCATCCAGATCCCACTGTCAGGTATTTGGCACTCAGAATTATTTAAGAAAAAGGCACAAAGCTGGTAAAACTATATCCTGGTGACTATTTGTTCATATCCCAACTCTATTACTCCCTTTTGTCTTCTAGACATGAAAGAGTTATACATGCCATTTTGTAGAGTGTCCCTTTCTTCTGGAATCTCCTTGGCTTTCATCACTTGCTGACTTTTGGATCTATTTTAAGGGATTTTTATAAGATGCTGTCACATTCAGCCATTCCCACTGAACTAATTTTGCCAAAAGGTATGAGTGAAAAAACTGGACAGAGTCAACTCCCTTTTTCCTATTGAGTCACTGACAGATCTCTAACCACTATGAAAAACTGCTAAAATATGAGATGATGTAAAGATCTTCAGAAAAGACCATTTCTTTTAATTGTTTCAATACCATTTTTTTTTCCAAAGGAAGAAAATTTAAACAAATGTGAATAAAGCCAAACAGCCTTTAGCTGCATTTACAAGAAATAAAAAGAAATGCTAAACTGTGGCTTGATCTGAACAATATCAAGCTGTGTATTCAAACTGGGGTGATGTAGATAAATTTTAAACCATTAGTCACCCAGTCCTCTCTCTGTATACAACATCCAGAGACACATTTTTTATGAAAGAGCCAATGCTTCTGCTTTAGAGACAGGTCTTTTTTTCTGTGCTTCTACCAAGGAAAAAGAAAAACAAACAAAAATGTTCTAGATAGTGTCAAAGATTTTGGTAGCTGCATCAAAGGTCAAAGAACTTCACTGATTCACTGACACTCAAATCACCCCTTTCCACTTGCCCTTTCTGAAATTCATGCCATTTAGTATGAGTACAAATGGTTTATTATCCTGTAATCTAAATTATGAGGTTGGGCAGAGAGGTGCCTGGCATCTGAAGTAAACAACAGGAAGAAGTAATAAATAGTACATTAAAACAGGTCACCCTTGAATGGAGAGGCTGCAGTTGACCCCAGGCATTAGGCTGGCAGCTCTTTATATTACAGTGAAGACCATACACTAAACTTGTCGAAGACCATTGTGAAAATGGGATAGGTTCTTAAATTTTTATGTTGAGCATTTACATCCCCGGATTTTATGGGCTCTGGAGCATTTTCGCTGTTCTAGAGTGATCTCATAAAAGGTACAAAAAGGATGTTAAAGAAAACATTTTCTTTTACTCAAATTATGGTATAGATTCAAACAACATTATGTGCTTATGCAGAACAATTTTGGAAGGGAATGGTAACTGGAACTTGGTTTTGGAAAAAAAAAAAAGAAGTAAAGATTCAGGCATACATATATTTATGCAGATTTCTGCAGCCGTGACTTATCATGCAGAAGTTTCCAAAGGCTTCAGAACTGTCAGGTGTTAATGATGTAATCTCAAGGTATATTTTAAAACTTTGTGAATCACTGCAGAATTTATATAATTGCTGGTGTTCCCATCTCAGCAAACATAGTTGTCTCTATTTCTCTAGCTGTACAAACAATAGACGGAATATTAGCTGCAGCGCAAGATGTCCTTCCACATGGGATCAGCAGAGTTCAAGGGGGATCAGGTGGGGTGAAAAGGTAGTTCTTGCCACATTTACAGAGGTTAAAAGTATGTACTCCAGTCAATCCTATGTCTAAAAAGTGTATTGTAGACATATACTCACTATGAAATAGATTAAACCAACTCATTCTCCCTAGGCTACTTAGCTATCACCAGAAAGCTGCCATTTTGAATTGATTACAAAGCTATTACTTGGAGGTGACAGACTCTAATACCAAGTTAGTCTTCTATAAAGCTGGAGGAAAAATAACTGAAGGATCCAGTTCATTGCACATTTGCTGAGTTTATTTTGCTTATGTTTTAGTGGATTACCAGCATAAAGTAAATAACAAGCATAACAAAATGTGACTGAGCATTGCCCCGTGCTTAATGGTTGCCTGCACGTACTTCAGAGTGTAAAGAAAGTGTAATAAAACCCCAAGCGTGCCAGATTACCAACAAATAATCTGAATAAATAACCTGGGTTATAGCAGAAATTGCTGATGAATTCCAGGGTTATGATCCAATAACAGTAATTTACAGGGAAGAGTGAAAGAGTTATGATGTACATGTACTAGTACAGGAACATCTGCCTATTGCATTCATTCAGAGATGATCCAGTTAGGGGAAGTAGTAAATCTACAGAATGCTTTTACTAGTTGTAGTGGAGGAATTAAAAAAGATCACATGGGACAATTCACCTTGGCAAAAAAAATCCTCTGCAGAGATCTTAAAACCTTAAATTCTATCTAAATCATCTCTTGGTGTAATTTTTTTAACTCTCCTTCCCTCTCATAAAATTAGAGTTGATGGAAAAAATGGAATTTACTCTCCCTCAGGCTACAGCAGTTCTTGGGTGCACTGGAGGCTGTGGACTGTCAAAGACGTGGTTGTAGCCCTGTGGTTCTTAGGTGCCCAACCATATGTTGATGTAAGGCACTGGAGCAGCTTTAATTGGTACCACCACTTCAGGTGTCTCAGTGACCTACTGCAAGGGGGAGCCAGGAACAGTGGGACCTTCATCTTCTGTGGTCCCATCTGTTCTCTCACTCCTTTGCTTGTATTGCCTAGTTTTCCTTATGTGTAATATACTTTTTGTTCCTAAAGAGAGGAAAGCCTCCCAAGGGCAACTCTAAGCTCTTTACACAGTCAATGAAAGGGAGATAGGTACTTCTAATTATCCTGGAAACATTTCTGAGAGTGGAACAAGCTATTTATCTTTGTTGATTAGAGGACATGACAATTTCAGACCTGCCCACCTAACAAGTGGCAGATAAACATGAGATTACCCCCAGTTTTTGTATGTGTCCTTAGTTGTTGTCTTAAGAAACTACATCTCTTCCTTGCAGCTTTTTCTGTGATAAATGGAACTCCCTTCCCCACATCCTCTCTTTTAAAGTGGTTATTTTTTTCCTACAATGGGACCAAGAACTCTAGAGCAGCCACATACAAGTTACAGAAATTAATGGAGGAGTTCTATTTAACCTCAGCACACACAGACATCCCTGTGTTGCACCATCTTAAATTACCAAAAGTGTCTTCTTTGGGGTTGATTCTACAGCTTGTAAATTCATTTGTGCAGGGACTGTATTCATCCTGAGCGCTATACAATGCTGAACATAAAGTCAGCACTTAATAAGTTAATAATAATAATAGAATGATGTATTGTGAGTGTAAGGGTTTATACTTTCAAGTTTTATTTTCTTTTTCAGGAACTTTGAAAAACACCTTCCACACTATATTTTTGTTTTAAGACTTAATCCATAATTATGGAGAACTGAGGTACCAATGGCAGAGTAACAAGATTAATACCTTTTTGACAGAATTTAATAATATGGTTTTATAATATTTAATTTTGTTCATAAAATATCTCTCAGTAGGAAACTTTTTTTTACTTACCTAAACATTATTGCTTTAAAACAATTTAATTCATATTTCCTGGCACAAAGAATTTATTATGAAGGCTTGTTGGGAACAGGTTTTTATAGGCTCGTGCAAGGATTAGCTTCAACCTAATTTGGATATTCAACCAATTTTGACAAGTATAGTCCACTGACTCTGGGCTAATAATACAGTCCTTAATTCATTTATCCTCTTTTAAATGTTCCAAGCCCTTTAAAATCATGTTATATATGTAGTCTGGATAACAAAACTTATGTTGGTTTTGGTTTTGATCTCCAGAGAAAGTATCCAACCATCAGTGACACATGTTCATCTAAGTGAAACGAGAATGAGGGCAGAATGTGGGCTGTTACGTAATATATTAGCAGAGAATGTCACTCTCACCAGCAAAAATTCAGTCTGCAATACCAAGCTTTCTATGCAGTGCATGGCGTAGCAGAAAGTCCTGCTTTTCTGCTGTGCACCAACAGTAAATGCCTTCTGCTGCAAAACCAATTTCCAAGCAGCAAATCTCTATTCATGCCATGCATACATTTGATGAGCTTGAAAAGCTGTTCCTCAAAAAAAAAACCCAGGGATGTAGATAGTTTGCCATCACCATGCAAAGACAAGCCTATCACTCAGCTGCAGCCTGGATCCTACCCAGGTTCCAAGCTATGGAAGCACCAGCACAGCCTGTGGTGCTTGTGGGAGATGAATGGGGCAGTCACAGGGGCCCATTTTTGTGATCCTCAAGAGAGGAAGAACCTGTGGGAAAAGCGCAAAGTGCCTGGCTGGTGGGTAGATGTGTGGACAATGATGAGCAACTGAGATCCACACCGCTATTCAACCTAAATATTCTGTGTGTAGCTGACAAGTGACAGCTTGAACAGTCCTCTTAGGGCTGGGGATTTGGAGGACCAATGCACAAAAATGTTTCAAGCCCTACTGTTAGTTATCTTTATACATCAGTGACAGATGCAAATAATCAAATGTAAACCAAAACTACAAAAGAAACTGAGGACCCTCTCCAAACATCTCAGGTCATCATAGTTTTCTTTCCTTTACATCCAAATAGATATTAAATCCTTTCTTGGAACAGGAAGAAATAATGAAAGAAACACCATCATTTCCACCAGATTTGAAAGGATGAAAACATGGAACTTGCAAACCTTGCTGCTGCTTCTCTGGAAAAATGCCATAGTATTTTCAGAGCTTTAACTTCATCTTTGTTGCAGCTGAGTGCCCCTTGTCCCCCATGGTACCATGGCACAGCATCACCACATGGTGAGTTTCCACCTGTACAGGAGTTTGCATGGGGAAAAGGATGGCTCCAGCCACGAGGAAACTGCAGTGAGTGACATCTGAGGAGGCTTTCACAGATCAGGTAAAGTTTCTGCTTTATATATCTGATAGACGCTCCTAAGACTCTGCCAGCACAAAAACATGGATCCAGTCCTATTCACATCGATTCCAAATCCATCCACCTACAGAATCCAAGATCATCTCCACTATGAGATTCAATTGCAACACTGGGACCCATGGACATAAAATGAACACATCACAGTCAAAACTGTGATGAAAGATGAAAAAATTCTATTATTTTCAGTTTATAGGGGTGTGTAGCTGTGTGAATATATACATATAGTCATAAAAAGCAAGGTGGAGTATGTTTAAAAACGAGTCAGGACTTTTTCCTTCAGCATTAAAAGTGATGTGAAAAATATCCCTTGCAGCTACTGTGGGATAAATTGCAGCATGATCAGAGATATGGATCAGATGAGCACAGAAAGCTGCTGAGAGTATAGGTAAACTCTGGCCCCTTTCTCCTCTGACTTCATCTCCATAAGTTTGTTACCTTCTTCTAAGTTACAATGGCATAATTGTAGAAAAAATTTATTCTTGTCAGAATGTGTATAAACATATTTGTCCAGAAAACTCATGCCACTAAGCTTGAGTAGGAGCTTTTCTGCCTACACTAAGAAGAAAAACAAAAATAAAGGTTTCATAGAATCATAGAATCATTTAGGTTGGAAAAGACCTTTAAGATCACCGAGTCTAACCGTAAAGTTTACACAACTTTCTAAATCTTGCATAGGAAATGTAAATCAGAATGATTATTACTCTTTACTGGTAAAACAGAAATTAATGGACACACAGAGCAATCAGGAATCAGAAGATTCAAAACAAATAAAATGAGGGATTTTTTTTCACTTACCAAATTGTTACACTGTGGAACGCGCTGCTGCAGGATTTTCTGGATGCCAAATGTATAAAGCAGCTAAGAAAAGGCAATTAACTGAGTTCATCAAACACCAAGAAACAGATAAAGCCTCTGGCTCAGGAAGTCTCTAAAGTGCAGATTAGCAGAGCTAGGAGGGTACAGCTCAGGAAAAGGCACTGCTCTTCTCATTCCCTTTCTTCAGGCACCTACAACCAGCTACTGATACCAAGCACAGCTCTGGGCAAAACAGACATTTTCTTTAACCCATCAGAATGATTTTTATATTCTTCAGTACAATTTGATTTTCACACTCCTTACATTCCTGCAATTTTTCTTCTAGCAGAAAAGATACTGGCTGCCATTTAGCATTACTGGAGTCCTTTTAGCTGTCAGGGTAGGAAGGGATTCTCTGCTCACAAGTGAGAAACAGTCTTTCTATACATGCATTGATCCTTCATAAGTTTTTAGTATGTCATGGGTGCTCACAGTGACACGAAGAGTTTTTGATGAGCACCTGCTGCTCCATACTAATATACCGTAAAAAATGGCACTGTGGAATTAAGCTATTTACAAAAATGAAATAAGAAAGACAATGCAGATAGATACATAATGCAGGAGAAGAGCAGGAGCATATAATTTTAGCTGTCTAGAGAACTAGACTGTGCGTGTATGTCTGTGATTTCTTTCTGAGGGATTTAAATCTTAATATCAGTGGCACAGTAATGTTTTTATTAAAACCGTTCCCAAATCCAGTATATATTTTTAATTACAGGCACTTCTACTTAAGCCCTCCATTGTATTTTAACATCTTTGCTTCTTGGCTTACTACTGAGTAGCATGAAGGTCACTGCTTAATGCAGGCTTGCAGTAAATTACACTTCTTCAACTGCACTTTCAATACACCTTTGTCAAAATTCTTCTAGGAAAACTGCCATTCCCACTAATGACAAATTTCGTATGCTGGTTGGTCTCCATCTCACTAACTCCCATTCACTGCTAGCATTCAGAAAATGGCTCAATTAGTAGAGACTTTGAGAGATGTTGCTGCAGGAGATTTGTGAGGAGAGATGCCAGCAGATAAATGTGAGTCATTTTTCAGCTCAGGAGGCTTCAGCTCTGATTGCACAGACTGATTCTACTTAATTCATTTCTTTCTTTCCCTGTATGTGAGGGAGACAGCAGGTGAACAGTAAAATACAAAAACTGGAGCAAAAAATGGGTGTTATTAAGGTGAATCAAAGTAACAAATGGATTGGCAAGTACACAGGTAGATTATCTATGATTCATGAGCCTGTATTATTTTTAAAATGCCATTAGCCAGGCAATGACTATATGGAGATGTTAGTAAATCCCCAAAGTTTCCTGAGTTTTGTAACTTTCACTATAAGTCCCTGAATTCATACACCTTTGTGGAGTTCTGAAGGCTGTGCTCACTCTGTTCTGAGCAGGGGGTTGGAGCAGAGACCTCCCCAGCTCCTGCCCAGCCTGAATGACTCTATGATTTGTGTCTCCTGTTTAAAAAATATACATTGTCTCCTCTAGGAGTGGAAAACTATGTAGTAGAAAAAAAGACTTTGTAGATGGCTCACACAATAAACACTGGATGTAGACACTAGAATTGAAAAGTTCCCAAATACATCAGAGTCTGGAAAATATTGACCAAGAATGCATTTAACTGAGGGGATAAAGGTAATCAATTCACAGTCATCTAGGCATATGGGGGAGTAATTTGGTGAAGAAGGAAGTTCAGACCTACTTTTCATCAAGTCAACATGGGGCCAACAATAACTATCAAGCAGTACCTGACCAGTCTGCTGCCCAGTATTTCGAATAAGGATGATAGGTTACCTGCTGGTAAAGACTAACATTTTCCAGGTAAGCAGTGCAAAACCTGTTTTAGAGGCAGACTATGAAAACGCATGACTCATTTCATAACAGTTCAAGGTGTGAACTGCCTTAGTTGTGCCGATGGAGTGACTCCCCTCCAGCAGAGAGTGTCCTGCAGAAATTCCCCAAGTGAGGGGTGGATTTGTAGTTAGAAGCTATGGCCATGGCTAGGAAGAAATTAAAAGATTCAGATGCAGATTACATGGCTTACAGAACAAAAATGACATAGCGTGTATCCCTAATTGAACTCACACTCCTGAGGTGTGAGATTTGGTTTCTACTTTACCTTTTATTTTGCTCATTCTGGAAGGGTGAGCACTGGAAAATGAATGTGACTGATCTTCAGTAACAATCCAAGAAACTCTGGAGTTTTGTCCAGTCTTAGATTTTTTTGGTATAAAGAGTGCTGCACCTTCTTAGATCCCTTATGGGGTCCAAGTCTTGCCAGTCTTTTTTTCATAAATAATCAGAATTCTCCTCTTTCTTCAGATTCCTGTTTTTATGCTGGCTTTTTTAGTAAGCTGATTCCTTGCAGACTTTTCAGTGAAAGCTTCTAAATTCCACACACCTTAAAGTCACAGAAAAAAACCCTTAAAAACCTGTAGCATAAATTTTTATGCAAAGAATGAAAAAATATTGATGGCTTCTACATATTCAGGAGCTGACATGAATTCCTGAAAGAAATCAAGGGATATTCTTCCTTTGACTTCAACAGGAAAAAAAGATTTCACCTTGAGATGGTAAAGAATCACTTGGGGAAAAAAAATATCTGCCAGTAGGAAATTAAAGAATGATTGAAGCTGAAACTTTATTCAGAAAAGAAGTCAAAGCAATAAATTCCTTACGTTCACAAAAAAATGGATGTTTTGTTTGTTTCCAGCTGTCTAAACAATTGAGTTTAACATAACTATATGAGAAATGGATGACTTCTGGGTAGAAATTATGTTTTGTTTTAAAATGTAAAGATAGGCACATAATGCGGTTAATATGATGTAAGCTAGAGTCTGAATTTGCAGTAATTTAGCTCATCTGTGGTAACTGCCTGTGGGGAGACTTTTACATGGTTATAAATGTGTGGTAATTTGAGGTTGCCTATCCCTCTTCTGAATTCCCCCTCTTGGAAGTAAATGATCTTACATTTACTGATGGGTAAAAAGGTGCACAGTTATTACTAAGTAGCCTAACACTTGTGGCAACTTGTTTGCACGTCCTTAAGATCAGCAAATTACAGTAGGAAAAAAAAGAAGTGACTAGAGCCATAGCAAAGCACTTTGAAATTATCAAAAGAAAATTATTTTATTTATTGAAATTTAATATTTAGAAGGCTTTCTATTCATGTAAATATCCAAGATTTTTTGCTATTCTTCCTGATTCACTAGGCATCATTCAAAATGTCAATATTTTTAATCTAGAAAACCAAGTCTCACTCCAGAGTAAATATTCCCTTTTGCTTCTGCTGTCTCTGACTTACAGCTGACCGAAGTGAGTTTTTTTTATTTAGACTGTTAAAACTTTTAGATGATCGGTTGCGAACCCAAAGACTAACTTTATCTTCCATTTATTTTCCTCATTTGAGACCATTTATTCCTCTGCAGAACAGATGGATGACTACTAGATCATAATGAAGCGTGTCATGCTCCATTTGTGGGGTATAAATATCATCATTGGTGAAGAATTAGGTTTAGTCGACCGTTGGCCAGCCTTCACCAAAAGAAGTCTTCAGGATTTCAGGCAGGAAAATGCACCAGCACTAAAGTATGACATCCCTCCTGTATGATATCCCTCCTGGAAGCTAGTAGGAGCTGTGTTCAAAACAAGCAAAAAAAAGTTGTTCTCTATTCAGCAGGTAGTGAACTTGGGATCTCCTCACCATGGATGTTATGGCATCAAAATTTTATGTGGATTCAAGGGGAGACCTGAAAATGACAGTGCTGCCTTGCAAGCCTGTAATGTCTCTAACCCGCTTCCTCTCCTTTCCAGTGGATCTACCTCTAATAACCAGGAGAGTAATGAAAAACAGAAAAAGAAAGTTTGAGAATTCATATCACATGAAAATTTCTGGATTTAGTTCTTACAATTAAACACCATATGAAATTTCACACATTTTCACAATTGTTACTAAATATTATACCATTAATTTTCACAACAGTTGTCCAAAAATTGTTTAACATGTCTCTGTATTCTCCCTCCAGTAACAAAAATTGTTGACTAACTTACCGGAAATCTTCATTAATTAAAAGTGGCCACAGAGTTAGCCTTTCATACAAACTTTAAATTAGAAGTGTCCACAGGGTTGCATACAAATCAGAATCCACAATTACCAGCCAAACCACACACCGTAGATGTGGCTTTGTAGGGAGAACCCAAGAATTTTCATTCCAAAACCACAGGTACCTACTACTATCTTGTTTAGCTCTAGCAGTAATAAAGCTGACAGCTTGCATGGGAACCAGCAACTCTATGTCCACACCATGGAAGACATCTAATAACCCATTAATCGGCTGGCCTTAGTGAACAGCCAAACATGCCACAACAAGACAAGTTGTTCCTTGAGGAATTTAATATTGCCAGTAATTTATGGGGCTGTCCTGTCTTCTCTAGAAACAATTCACATACATGTTCCCCAACTTTCTTTTCCACCTATGCAGAATTATAGAGAAGGGGAGAGAAGGTTCAAGATGAGGTATTTCCTCCTGACTTCATGTGCTTCTTAATTTTTTTTACAAAAGTTTTAAAAGGTTGGAAAACTGGCAAAACTACATCTGGCCCAACTCTACTGTGATCAGTTCATTTCATTTGAGCAAACTATTTTCACCAGCATGAGGGAAGCATCTCCAAAGCTGGGGAAGAAGCGCTCTACTTCCTGCACACCCAGCAAGCTTATAGAACCAATGATGCTGTGGGAACCTGCCTAGAAGTTCTTGGCCTCATAAGGATCCTGAACACACACTGGTATTGAATTCTTTACCAGTGTTTCCAAAACACCAGGAGACACCTGATTCTTTATTCCTTTTAAGTTGCTCCTAAAGTGGTGTAAAGCTCAGTTTGAATGCCTTGCTCCCACTAACCAAAACACATAAAGAAAATATCCCCCCTGCTCTACATACACAGTCTTAAGGATGAGCAGTGAGGTCTCCTGAACATCAGAGCTCACAGGCAGCAGAAACAAAAACAGCATGTCTTGTGGGGAAATAAACATTTCATAATTGCTAATGTTTCCTTTTGGATAAGTAAAAAGCCTGAACACATTAAATAAAAAAAAAAAAAAGATTTAATTTCTAGTTTAAATACAGCTGCAGTAATTCTTATACACCACACAGCTGTTCAGAGGCCTGGCAGCTGTCCATATCTTATGTGTCCTATCATGTATTTTCCAGTATTGTCTTCTTGACACATAAAGACTGTCTTTAACTGTTGGGAAAAGGTTGTAGTCCTTGTCAGGTAGATACTGCTGCATAGTTAAACACATCTATGTCTCATCACTGCTGGCTTTTGCACCTGTCAAGCCTCTTTACTTATCTCCTGGTGACTGTGCTCTTGTTACAAAGGAGAATCATTTGGGTTTGCCATTTCTTTCTTTCACACAATCCTACATTCTGATGGCAGACACCAAATTGTACACGTTTGTTAGGCACAAACCAAAATCATAGCTAACACACATTTATATTGTGCAAATAACTGGGATGACAAACATTTTGACCAAAACACCAGCAGATGTGTCAGTTCCACTGCCAGTGCAGAGTGGGAAGGGAGGCCGATAAGTTTTCTTCCCAGTACGTGATGTCATTCTGAATTAATTTCTTAGAGAATAGAATTTCTGCTTTTATAGAGAAAATGAGAATGAAGAACATCTTACCCAGTACCATGAGCATTTTTGTAAATAAGCTTCTCAATTTTTCCTTCCAACGTTTATTCCAAGCAAAAATAGATGTGGTCTCAGTGCTGTTACTCAGACTGCATACAGAACATGTATTATAACGTTCAGCTAAAGATATCATAGAGCTCTGGGAAAGGTTTCCTCCATGCCAGCTTCTGACAGCTTCCAAAAATACCGGTTACGAAAGCCTCACAAGGTGCTTGTGCAACAGGGGCAATATTTTCCTTTTACAACTGGGGAAACTGAGGGCTGGAGACACAAAGTTCTCCATATCACATGGCATACTCAAGTCTAATAGTATTGCCTCAATACCTTTGAAGGGTCACTTCAGAGAAAGGCAAAAGCAGAGGCAAGGTGCAGTATGGCTCTGGGTAACCTATCTGTGCCTCCTTGGTTGGGATTTGACAGTCCTGGTTCAGTCAGTGCCTTGCTGCCCATACATTTACATGGCTCCTGGGTTAGGGCCAGCTTGTGTCCAGCCAGCTCAGAGTACAAGCAGAGGAGTGCGGTGTTTGCACCTGTCTTTGTAGGTGCTGCTTATCTCCTCTGTTATTATGAAATATAAAAATGACCTTAAAAGAACATTAAGGTTAAGCAATAGACAAGCAAAGCTTTGCCTCCTTCATGCATGGCACTGAATCTATTTTTCTATTGTGCTATTGGTTTTTTTTCTTTTTTTAAAACCGTAGATTAACTTCTGTATCACTTGTTAGCCCCACCTTGCCTCCTCCTGTATTTGTATATTTGAATTAATTTCATTGTTCTCATGTTCTAGCATATCAAAGCAAGAAGTTTTTACATGATAAGTTGTCTTCTCTCTATGCAACTTGGGTAAATATTTTTCCCAGAAATGTTTCATTCATTACTGTGTTACATACGTCACCCGTAGTTTGTAGTTGCAGTAGAGTTTCACTAGGAAACTATTATACAAAGGACATTCCCAGTCCCTATTTGTCCTTAATCTGGGAAACAGTAAGAACAACCACAAGTTACTATTCCTGTGTACCTAAAGATACAGAAAAAATAGTAGTTCAGAGACAACATGTTATTGTATTTTATAATGCATATACCCTTTTTGGCTATTCACTCCTGGGCACAGGCAAGTTCATTTTTAACCTTAATTCTGAGTCCAGTGCCTTTTGGCATATGAAAGTATGTAGCACTGAAGTCTGTTTGCAGACTTATTTGTTTCCTGGATTATTTTGTTTTAATAAAGGAAAAGAGGAGGCCCTCCGGAGCTCAGCAGGTGAGCAGCTCATCACATGTACCAGCTCTTCATCCTTTCTCAGATGCATATATTATTTATTGAACAATAAAAATATATTTTGGACAGACTCTGTACTTTGATTTTCAAATACTAACAAGATGGTAAATGGAAAGAATTTCTTTCCAGAAGAAAGCTGCACACCTCTCTTAGCCAAAAGCTATTTTCAGACATTCTAAGCTTGAGAATTCTCAGCCCTGCTTTTCCTCAGGTCTCCCCAAGAGTTTTTATAGAAAGGGAATTATGAAAGCTTCTGCAAGAACAATGGAGATTGGATTAACCTGTGGCATCTTTCAACCACAGCTTTTTCACAGTAACAAATTTGCAGTTTCTTTTGAATCATAGGAAAGATGCATTGTTTTCTTTTTTCTTTCTTCACAACGGGGAAGCCTTTTGGTCAAGCTTTCAAACAAGTCCACACCAAAGATTAGAAATCTTGTCTGAGAGTTTTACTGTCCCAAAATATACTGCAGTGATGGTTTTGCAGTCTCACCTAGAGGTCACTCCCTCAGAGTTTCCCTCTTGAATTTTTCCTGATAGACACCAGCATATCCTTTGCTCCAGATTTTCCTTCATGTTCCTTCATAGGTCCCTGCAACCACCTCCTCTCTTCCCTGGTGCTTACACCCTCCACTTACTCATAGGCACTCAGCATGTCTCCCTTTAGCTATACATATTCGGTTCTTTTAATCTTTCATCATAAATCAATCATTCCAGTGCTGAATCATATGTGTTCTTTCCCCTGAAATGCTCTACTGCTCCTCTCTCCCTCCTGTCAGTGTTATTACCCCAGAACTGAACTCATTTTTCTAATTGCATGACCAGACAAAGAGACAGCCACAGCAGGACAGTCATCTTATGAGTATATATAATGGGAGTCAACTAAACTAATAAGAATTTAAAAATACAATGTGTCTTGACTGGTGCATCAACACTCTCTTTGGTAGTTGTCAATCAGCTGATTATTTCAGTCTCACTTCTTAAAAAAGAGGGATTTGAGAAAGTAGCCTGGATGCAGACAAGGGTGGCAAATACTAGTGTTTTGTTTCAGATGTGGACTGACCCATGGGACCCAAAACCTGACAGACAGTGTGGGAATTCAGATCCAAATGTGAGCTCCATGGCTCACACCATTCACTTTTATTTGAGGGATTCAGCCTCATAGCTCTCCTAAGGAAGTCAGGCTGTTCCCAACTTCCCAACTCAAGCAACTTCGCAACTCCACTAAAACTACCTGACTGAGCAGGATGGAAGTTATCCATAGGCACGTAAGCCATCAAATTTTCCCTATGAATCACAAATTAATCACTAGAAAAGGAAACACAGTAAAAGAAACTTGAGGAGAGAGTAGAAGGAAGAGTCTAAGGGTAAATAAGACACTGGAAAAGCTGCAATTTTTTATCTTTTATATTGACCTGATAGGGACAGGGAAGGAAATTAAGAACCCAGTTCTGCTGCTAGACTTCTTTATTTCTGGCTCTGAAGAAGACTGCTTTTCCTATTCTTAGTTGGGAAGACTAAAAGAGCAGTCTCATGGAGCTGTACAAACTTGGCCTCTGAAGATGCACAGAAACGACTGTAAGTCCATCAGCTGTCATGGAGAGGTTGCGTAGACTCTGGTGACAGGACAGTGCTCCTGAGCGCACTGCTGTTGCTAGAGGAGATGCTATCACAAGTAAGGGCACAATGCAAAAAGACACTTTATAAACACAGATGAATATGAAAAGGAGACCATGTAGACACAGGTGAATGTAACTACAGACAAAGTCTGACAGGGGAGCTACTCCTAGTGGCTTATGTAAGCAAAACAATTTTATCCCCTTCAAAGGCAAAACAGGAGCCAGATACTCTGTTTATAATTTGGGGGATTTTTGAAATCATAACTCTTTCATTATAAAATGCCTTAAGCCCTCAGCCACAGCGATCAAGCCCTGCAATATCCGGTGTCATGTAAAGAAGTACCTTTTGTATTGTAACAAACATCATCAAAGGGCTTAAGTCTAAATCATGTTAGTCATAAGAATGTACTGGTGATATTTCTGATGAGTACATTTCCTTATCAAAAACTGTATGATTCTTCCTTTCATAATGATCTTCAATGGTCAAGCTGAAAAAAGCATCCCTAAATAGGAAAGTACTCAAGTGTGTACTTATATTTTCAACCTACCTTACATCCTTGGAACCAGGTGGGTCTTACCCACATGCTGCAGTCATGCTGGTTCTGAGATGCTCCCTTGCAGTATTGGTGACAGTCTACAAATGTTTAGCAGAACCAACTTTTTGGCAGATGCTTTTTGCAAATATATGCTGAACATTTCTAGAAGTACACTGCTGGTCAACATTTTTTATGACCAAGTACCATGGGCAGAAGAACCCCGCAACACATAAGGCCTTAGTCTTACAATATAAGCAGGGTGTTATCTTCAATTAATTATGCCCTCATTTGCTTGCACACACAGTGGTGAGATCCAGCCTGTTACTGTCTGACAGGGACTGGAGGTCAGGGACAAAGTCTTAGCTTGTCTTGGCCATATGCATCTGTACAAACACAACCTGCTGCAGGTACCCAACAGAACCTGAGCATTTCAGGCAGCCTGCTTAAATCAGGCTTTTCAGGCAGAAGAAATTTTGCACTAGAGTGAAAGTTCTGTACCGTCACAAGGGGCTTTTTCATGGCAAATATTGAGCCACAACATAACAGACAGAAGCCACTATATGCTTCTGCATATGGTAGTGTTTTAATGCAATACTAAGAGCCCAGTCTGCAAGGATTGCAAAACCTGAAATTTTCTCTTGCTTTTTGCAGTCTTTGAAAGACTTTCAACCTGCACACTTTGCCTATAGTCAAATCTTACAAGGCTTGATATAGCGCCGTAGCATTGTGGTTTATTAAAGTGGTACTTCTTCACATGTTGTATTTCAGAGGTGCTACACTCCATCAGATCCATCATCCCCAACCTGGCAAGGTGTGGCCACCTCTAGTGACTGAGACTGAAGTAAAAAGGTGAAAAAGCTCTAACAGTATAAAATAAAGCATAAATCTACAGCAGCTTCTTTGTCCCCTGTAAATACCTAGGAAAAATTTGAAACTAGCTTCTTGAGAGGAGAAAAGCTGAATAAAGAAACAATCTCTGCCAATGTCTATCACTTGACAGATGGCATACTAAGGAATATAACGCCTACCTGTAACTTACACAGAACTGTCTCAGGTCTGTGAGAGATCCTTGCATGGATATTTTTCTGTCTGTTGCACTGAGATTTAGAAAGTATATTTGGGTTTTCAAGTCACTAGTATGCTCTGAGAATAACCTCTACAAAGATTACATATTTTGGAAAAGATCTGGCAACCTTTCAGGCAGTTTTCAAGTTCTCTTGTATATGTAAAGGGAACTTTGATTTCATGATTAGGATAGATTTATAGCAGCAGTAGCACCTATTTAAATATTATGATAATGTATGAAAAGAATTGTTTCATATTGCATTGAACTGAAATGACATCTGCTGAATGCTGTTAAGTTCAGAGGTGATTTCTCTCTTTCAGTATTTGTGGGTATTCAGGGTTTTTTTTAGGCATAACATACATTTCAGGAATTAGAAGCAAATATATCTGATCTTTTATTGAGTGCTGTAAGTATCATACCATTTCTAGTGTAATTTCATTCATAGAAATAAATTGTATTGCTTCTCTTTCAAAACCTGTCTGAACTTTTTGTCTACATATCTGCCCATTGTGTTCTTCCACAGGTGAGGACTGAAGCCCTGACTAAAGGCAGGATTTTGGCATTGCAATGTTGAACAATCCAATATATAGCCATACTACTGTCATCAACCTGGCAAAAGAAATGAGATCAAGCTCTAAGAAGTCATTGTGAAATGAAGCTATTTTTGAAATAAAATATTCCATCAGCCTCAGATTAGACTTTAAGCTAAGTGCCTGATTCTTAGGTGTTATGGTAGGTTTCTACTCACAGTAATTACTGATTTTGGATGTAAAACTCTAAAGTTTAAGAGGAAATACTGACCCATCTTCACTGAGGGGAATAAAAATCACTTACTTCAAGACACATAGGAATATTCATAGGGGAGTTGTAAAGAGAAAAAAGGAACCTTGTTTTGGTATTGTCTATGAGTTTGAATTTTTTAAATTGTGCCCCCAAAATACATTGCTCTGCTCAGATGTGTTGTGTGTATGGACATTCATTGTTGTTTTCTGCAAGCAATTGTATCTAAGTAAAGAAATAAAACACACATCCCTGTAAAATTCAAGATGTGACACAGAGCTTCTTGAATCTGTCTTCTCTCAGCCACTCAGATGTCATTTGCTAAACCCTTTGTTTTATTGTCAGACTATGGGAAAGAATTAGGAAAAACTCATGTATTTTAAAGATACTGTGCAATTAGTACGTTAATCGAGAATTCGTGGTGGAGTTAATTCCCAGCAAAGCTGATGAAAATCAGGTTCAGTCTGATGCCTAGATGGAGGAAAACTTCTCCACCAACTGTAAAGGTAAATATTGTGGATGTTGTCTACCTGGACTTTAGCAAGGCCTTTGACACAGTCTCCCACAGCATCCTCCTAGAGAAGCTGGCGGCTCATGGGTAAAAACTGGCTGGATGGCCAAGCCAAGAGTTGTGGTGAATGGAGCTAAATCCAGTTGATGGCTGGTCACAAGTGGTGTTCCTCAGGGCTCAGTGTTGGGGCCAGTCTTATTTAATATCTTTATCAATGACCTGGACAACAGGATCAAGTGCACCCTCAGTAAGTTTGCAGATGACACCAAATTGGGTGGGAGTGTTGATCTGCTTGAGGATAGGAAGGCTCTACAGAGGGATCTGGACAGGCTGGATCGATGGGCTGAGGTCAGTTGTATGAGGTTTAACAAGGCCAAGAGCTGGGTCTTGCACTTCGGTCACAACAACCCCATGCAACGTTGCAGGCTTGGGCAAGAGTGGCTGGAAAACTGCCCAGCGGAGAAGGACATGGGGGTGCTGGTTGACAGCCGGCTGAATATGAGCCAGCAGTGTGCCCAGGTGGCCAAGAAGGCCAACAGCATCCTGGCTTGTATCAGCAATAGTGTGGCCAGCGGGAGTAGGGAAGTGATCGTGCCCCTGTACTCGGCACTGGTGAGGCTGCACCTCAAATATTGTGTTCAGTTTTGGGGTCCTCAGTACAAGAAGGACATTGAGGTGCTGGAGCATGTCCAGAGAAGGACAATGAAACTGGGGAAGGGTCTGGAGAACAAGTCTTATGAGGAGAGGATGAGGAAGCTGGGGTTGTTTAGTCTGGAGAAGAGGAGGCTGAGGGGAGACCTTATCGCTCTCCACAACTACCTGAAAGGAGGTTGTAGTGAGGTGGGTGTTGGTCTCTTTTCCCAAGTTACTAGCGATAGGACGTGAGAAAATGGCTCCAAGCTGCGCCAGGGGAGGTTTAGATTGGATATTAGGAAAAATATCTTTACTGAAAGAGTGGTCAGGCACTGGAACAGGCTGCCCAGAGAGGTGGTGGATCACCATCCCTGGAGGATTTCAAAAAACACGTAGATGTGGCACTTTGAGACATGGTTTAGGGGACATGGTGGTGTTGGGTTGATGGTTGAACGTGATGATTCTAGAGGTCTTTTCCAACCTTAATGATTCTATGTTTTATGCAGATTAGGCTCAATATCATGTTTGGGTGTTCAAAGATGCATTCTACTGCTGCAAGAAGAATCTTTTTCAAGGCTTATTAAAATTTTTTATCAAAGCTGCTCTGGAATCAAAAGCAGATTTTCAGCTAAATTTTTCATGCTGAATTTTTTTTTCAGAAAGCAGCAAGAGTGGAATTCTTCTACCCAATCATAGATGTTTACATTATAGGCACACATCTGAGCTAATCAGCTGCAGTGTTAGGAACATATTCTTGCAGAATGTGGTCCATCTCAGCTTTGTAAACAGAGCTGATAGCTCTGAAAATGTCTATTTCATTCCATGACCATACAGACAGCCATGAGGGCAATGTGGTATGTGGCTATGTGGTGTACATCTCCACAAGTGGGGAGGTCTGCATGACACTTATTGAATGTCAAACAACTTTCCTCCAAAGTTTCAAAAGTTTTGACTTTTCTGTTAGAAAATGAAATCCTCAAAGCCTGAGTTTTATGGCCAAAAGCAGAGAAAAACTGAAGGAGAATATAGACTAAGAGCTTTGAATAATTAGATTTTCACCTTAAACGAAAGCCTTTTTATCTTTAGGGAATAACCAGTTGAAATAAAACAGAAATAAAAATTCATAACGTTTCCCAATGTAGATGTAGTCCTGTATCACAGTTTTCACTACTCCATCTTTAGATATAAAACAAAAAAACATCTCTTCTTTTTAATTCCTGCTTTTTTTTTTTTTTTTTTTTGAAACATATTCAGCCTGCTAACACTGCCAGGAAAGCAAAGTTAATAAGCCAATTTGTTTCCTTTTCAAGCAGACATCCTTGTGTTTTATCTCAAGTTGCTTTTCAAGCTACAGAGGAAGCACCTGTAAACATGTGTTGCAGAACTACCTCATTATCCTCATTCAAACTTTTTGCAAGCACCATTAGTCAGGTACTGTTTTCAAGCTGAGTCTATAGTGTAATGTGCTGCTGGTGATGACTCCTTGTTTTTGTGTGCATTGTTTATAGTCTTCTGTACAAGGAGCAATCTGCTATCCATTGCATGAAGACTGCAAGGCAGGTAGTCAGATGGTCCGTGATAGGACTACGAAAGACCACATGAGAAGGAACATTTAGTCTTCTAGCAGATGCATTTCTGAGCTTAATATACCTTTTCCCCATACATGATCCACTCATCCAAAGTGACTTGTTTTGTAGCTCCTGTCCCACCCAGTGGTCCTTTGCATGGAAACTAGACAACGGATTTGAAGTCTTAGTTAAGCAGAGGACTGACAGACACACAGACCGATCACAAAATATTTCTTTCCAAAGCACCTGATTTCTTCACATTTCATGAATGAAAGCACTGAGATCCATTTTTGGGGTTTTAGAGGGAACAGTGCCCGGACCACAGGAACTATCAGGAGGCTGGCTGGTTTTTGGTCCTCTTTTTCTTTAATTTCAGTGGGAAAAATGGTCTTCAATTCTTGTTAACCTTGTTTTGTTCCATGAATCTATTTGGTATTTTACCTTTTTTTCTGCAGGTGATTGAAAAATTCCTGTAGATTTAGATTGTGTGGGTCATTCAGATATACTCATTTTAAGGCAACGTGGAAATGAAGAGCCTCCAGGATGTCCCAATGAAAACCCAAAGGTATCCTGACTTCAAGGCCTGCAATATAGCCTAACCTTTATCACTCCAACACTTAAAAACTTTCTTTTCCAGTGTATGCTGAGTAAGGCTTATAGCAAATCTATACCTTTTCTTAGGCTTTTACAATTCTGCTTGTCATCCTGTTCAGGCAACTCTGTTCTCCTTTAGCAATGACAAAAGAAAATGACAGTCAAATATGTCTCAAAAAAAAGGAGGAATTAAAAATACTGGCTTACCACATCTCTCCTGGAATACATTATTATTCCAGGTGACCAGGTGAATTTAGGCAGAGAGTAAGTTGTTTTACAGTATCAGTTGAAGGTCTATAGGTTTACATTTAAAGGGAGTCTAGGAAAAGGAATGACAGGGAAGTCCTGATATGGAATGGAGTGTGAAGAACAGAGTATATCAAATATATTGAAATTGGAATAACTTCAGTGGGCTTGCCACATGGTGTAGAAGACACAAGAGAGGTAACAATGTTTAAGTTCATGGCTATTCACAAAGAAAATAGATTGATAGATTGAGGTCTCTGGGCTCTCACTAAGGATGCCCAGTGACAGGAATATACATCCCTCACTGATAAAGCAGTGAAGGTGCTGCAGGTCTTATGGAGCAAGGATGTTGTAGTGACTGCTGGACGATGGGTTCCTCATCCTGTTGGCTGGTGGGTCTCTCCCCACCTCAAAGAGGCAGAGTCATTCTGCATCATTCAGATCCAATGTTATAGACTTTCAATCAGCTGAAAAAATCTTCACTTTTACAAGATGACAATTTAACAGGCAGCTCTCCTGCTTGCTTTCTATTTACTGGAACAAGACAGGCTATAAATATGAGACTTGGTATAGCTCAGGGCCAAGGTATGGGTTTGTCTTGGCTCTCTGTATATAAATACAGGTGAGTCACTGGATGTGCCCGTACACACCTTGAAAGAAAAATACCTGAAGTGATCACTGACTGCCAGAAACCTGTGCCAGATTGTTTGCAATGTCCTTTGCTCCTCCTTGGCTCATCTTCATTCATGACTGCTGAGCCAAGATATAGTCTGCCCTTTGGCTCATTTCATTGGCTGGTTCATTGCTACAATGTACATATTTTTTAATGAAAGATTGTTTACACCGATATACATATATACAGACACACACACAAATTTCCAACAGATTTTAGCACGGCTTGTCACAAGTTTAATGGCTCTTCTTCCAAAAGGTATGTAGTGAATATCATTTATGCTTGTGACAGCATGCACAGAAGTTTCTGTGCTTCTGAGAATTTTACTTCAGTGTTTGCTTTCTTGCTGCATGGAAGCCTTCCTGGTATTATTTCAATTTGCTTAGATGAAAGAAGAGTCAAGCAAAGAATTTCTGTAGGTCAGTTAAGGAAATTCTCCCTTTTAGAGTGAAATTTGTACCTGGGCATAAATGTGATGAAATGGCCCAATTCTGATCTTACTTGATGATGTGGAAGCATTTAGTAACTCCTATGAATTCAGTGGACTTGTTACAGATCACCATTGGCATAGCTGAGAACAGAATTTGGTTTGCAACCAAAAAGAAGCCTAAACTGCCCCTTTTCTCTTTGCTGATAGTGTGCACGGTGCAAAGTACTTTTTCGCTGTAGTGGGATGAAAAATATTTTCAAAGATACTCTTGCAATAATAACGTAAATGTGTTGTACAGCCAGGGTTTAACTGGGAAACGCTCCACTTTTCAAAAAAGTTTTCTCCTCCTCTGTGGAAGAGCTTTGCCAAAGGGTGTACATGTTACTGTTGCAGCCAAAATTACTGTTATAGCCAAGGGATGTACATGCTTCTGTGTAAAGGCGTTGCCAAAGGGTGTGCAAGCTACAGTTCAAAGTTACAGTTGAAGGGGCATTCCTAGCTTTAACGTATGTGATCTGCTTATCCAGTCAATTAAACACGGTTTATTTTCAGATGGCTGAGAGAATTGCTCATGTGATGCAGAGCCTATTGCTATGGGAGCCCTTAAAAACAAGTTCCCTTTCAACTTTTTACTGTTATGCAAGGTATTACTGGTACTCATGGTATTCCCCATTCCTTGTACAATACATGCTTCTACAAATAATAGCTTACCTCCAATTAAAGATGGTAAAAGTGCTGTGTTTTTTTCTCTAAGGCTGCCAAATGTACTGTGAATGTGCCCCAGGCCATGCATGGCTGTTTAGCAGGATACTATGTGCAGCCGTAGTCACATTTTGTGTGATTTTAAATTAATGGCAATTGCTCAAGAAACAGATCTGGTTGGCATACTGAATTCTTCAGCATAAAATATCTGTAGACAAGCGGTCAAAAACACAGCAAACAAACTGCAGGAAAGGACAGAGAATGGCTCAAGAACATAACACAAGAAAACAGAATTGGTTGAAAGTGTGTGAATCGTCCATATTTTCTGGCAAGCTCCGTTGGAAATCTGATGGCTCTGGTCTGCCAGGTAAATGCTTTCTCTCATGCAATAATTTCTTAAAGTAATCCATTACTATTGTATCTGAGGTCGTCACCAGTGTCAAGGGGTTCATCGCTGTTGTGGGTCATCCTAGACAGATGCCTCCATGCTAGAAGTCTGGCCATGGTTCATCTGGTCTATTTTGCTTTAGGAGGAGGAGTTGCACCAAAAATTCCACTGACACTGATTACTAGATCTCCTTTGACCATACAAAGAGACCAGGGTGACTTTTTCATCAGGAAGAAGCCTTACCTTTGCCTTCAGACAGTTAAAGAACTAACATTTGCCTTTAGACATCTACAGTAGTGCTAGGTATTCAATATATCTGAACCAAAGAAAGATGTCTAATCTTTCTGAAACAGATATTAAAAAGTTACCCTCTTGAGGTGCTTGTTTTTCTCCATAGACTAGTCAGAGAATTTGCCAGGATTAAATCAGACTAGATTAGGTCTAACTTCTACATATTTAAAGTTAGATGAGATAAATCTCTTTGTCTCACAACCCATTCACAGCAGAAACAAGGCAGTTCAAAGAAAGACAAACAAGATGAGTAGGAGCAAGGAACGCTTCTGTTTGACATGCATACGATGAGAAATTAATTTAGAGGGAAAGCAGGTAAAGAATAACATGATAGGTCTATTCACTGGTAGACTGGAAGAGATGAAATGAATGCAACTACCTACTCTATCCTGGTCACGAACAAAGGAGCATCAAATAGGATGGAATAAGCTTGAATATGGAAAAGAGGACTCCTTTCCTCCATACAGCAGAATCGTCCCATAACCATGACATAGCAAAGACCCCAACAGTTTCAAAGGACTTGGAAAAAAGATGTCAGGTATATCAAGACAAAGAGGATACCAACAGTTGCTTTAGCTAGTAAAAAAATGCAGTTATTTTCTCACAACAGGGGTAAAGGCATACACTATTCTTTTATGATACATACAGATTAGTGCAAATTCAACTGCTGACCTTGTCATTAGTCATCATATGAGAAAGAAAAAAAATAAAAGTGTACATTTGCCCCAAGCCTGTGTTTGATTTCTGGATGTGTAGCCATATTTACCTAATGCTTGTAAACAAGCCAAAACTTGCACGCATAAAATTGATATTTTTCTTTACAAATTTGTTTAGAATTTGCTCCTTATGTTGCATGTAAAAAGTAACATCACTTTTATTTGTTGAAATGAAATAACTTCTAACTTTCTCTTTTATGTCTTCCACTTTTACAAGATGTTTCTTCTGGCAATATCAGTCAACTTTCTTTACCTCATTCTTTGTTTCCACATTGCCAATATTTCTGTGCTGCTGACTTCTGCACATATCCCCAGGAGTTTTTCTGATGATACTGTGAACAGGAGACCCTGGATGTTTACCAACTCCTTGCTTATTTATTATACCTGGCTCACTTCCTAGGACACAGTGAAAACAGTGTCTGTTCTTGTTGATTGCTAAACAAACCTTGTAAAGATACAGTCCTCCAGTATGTCTAGGAACATTGCTTCTTCTTTTGGGACCTCATCACTGTCGTCAGGGGCAACACCTGGAAAGTAGTGGTTGTCTGAGCTTTTGTACAAACCTAGCTACTTGCATATTTATCCTTATTTTTCAACAATATAGAAAGGGCTATCTAGTCTATTTTCTTGCTGTTGTCTTTTGTATTTATTGGGTTATACCTCAAACCTGTGACTTGCATTGCCAAATGATACATATAATTTATTGAAACATTCTCTCCTACATTTAATCCAAATCTTAAATTTAAACATACAGCTTTGACAAACTCATCAGGGCATGGAAAGCTCCAAGGCTAGAACAAAGGTTTCTGCTCCTCAGAGAATCTCTGGTTCTGCTGCAGGCAAATACACTTGCTGCTTTTCCATGTGTAGTATGTCCAGCATTATATAGGGCTGAAATTTTCAGCACCACCTTAGGGATTTGGATATTCATGGCCCATTAATACACCATCCTAGACATTTCCTTGACTTTCCTAGACTTCCAGGAGTGCTCATATAGATATGAGTCTCTTGCCCCATCTCTGACTGGCCTGCCATTTAAGTGCTTAGCAAACATTAAAACTTGCATTATCCCAAATGCATAGTCTTGGACCTCCATGAAGGTGTTGCCTTTTGTATTGGCCATAGTGAATCTTCAGCAACAAGAATTTGCATCTTATTTTACATCTGCCAGGAAATTTGTGGTTTTCCATCTTTTTCTTCTGGTCTGCCTTAATTTTAATGCAGTGATATTTCTACCAGAACTCCTACTGTATAGTCACTATTTTAGAACTGAATAGTGTCTGGCAAAGGACGGTCAATACTTCAGTCCTGAAGGGCTTTTTAAGCAACTGAAAACCCTGGTTGTCAACCTGTTACACAGCATTTTATATATGCCTTCTTCGCACCACAGGTCTCTGGGGATTGTCAGCATAAACTGTCCAAACACTGGAAGTCTTCAGTGGAAAACGCTGCTGGAAAAGAAGAAGAAAGCAAAGAAAAGAGGCAGCAGAGCAGAAGGATATAAAAAAATGAAATCAACCTCTGAGCTGCTGATCGTGTTTCTGAATGGTACTTTTTTTAAATATGCTGAGTGCCATTTGTCCTTGAAGGGGCTTGACTTGTCTCATTGCTTGAGTGCATGGTGCTATTAAAGAGACCACCATAGTCTCAGTTCCAGGCTCTGACTTCTTGGTGTGTATCCCAAAGGGTCTCCTGTCATAGCCCATATTTCTGCAACCCCCAGCAAGACATGGTGAGCACTCCTGAGTGTATTCCTGAGTAGGAGGGTCGTTTCACCATTCTCCTGTACATACCTCACACCACAACCAAGAGATGTTGCGTTTTTTCTTGTCATGCAGGAGTCTGGGGCAAAGGCAGACACAGGACCTGCCAAGCCTCCTTCACTGATTTCACACAAACTCTTTCGTTCCTCCTCACCACGTGCCTCTAGAAGCCCAGCCTCTATTTCTCAATTTCTTATTACCTGACAAATTTCCAAAACCTTTCAGTTCACTCAGTCTAACAGGGAAACGATATTGCTTACACTCAAATTCCCATTACACAGACTGTGACATATATCCCACAGTTTGATTCCTGACGTGGCTGGGGAACCATGTGTAGCACTACAGCAAGTTTGTTCTTGCACCAACCTGCAACTGCAGGGAGAGCTGACTGTAGCACAAGAGGTTACACACAGCTTTAATAACTATAACGCTGTTATTTTATCTGCCCCATTGAATGCATATAATGGCAAACATGGAGAGTAGATAAGCATTCATGTATGGCGTAGAGGGTAAAGTCAGACCAAATGTGAAACAGATAATCCTGCTTACCTCAGCTGTATCAGCCTTGCAAAGCATCCACATCTTGCGGCTGTCTTCTGCCTTCGCTGCCAAGGAGCTGGAGGGCACCTCCTGGTCAGACACTTCCAACCTGCTTTGCAAGTAGAGGTGTCATAGCCCAACTCAAAATGCCCTTAAATAGTGTGGTAAGTAAGTAGGGGCTGGCGTTTGCAGGATGGGAAAGGGCAGGGATACAACCTATCCAAGGTGAGCTGTCCACTGAATATGCTGGGAATTAGCAAGCATCAGGGCCCTCAACGGAGATTAAGTGACCATTTGCTGTTTACTATCGACTACTTGATGCACTGTATGTTTGTCTTGCAGTTAGAGCATCTGCTACTGGCCCCAAGAACATCATCCTCAACTACATGTACCTTTAATTTGAACAAATATAGTCATTCTGATGATCTTTATGTTCTGAATGGTCACCCTACTTGTACAGCAAAGCTTACCCTGCCAGAGAGCTCAAAAGTTGGAGACCATTTCAAAATTGTTGAAAACTCATATTTTTGTAGGTACTCTGGGCCAAATCACCCAACCTGATCTAACTTGTGTAAATCAGCGGCCCAACATTCAACACCCCTGGGCCTTTCCAGGCTTGTAGTGGGATTTTCACAGCCCCAGATCTATCAATGTTCAAGTGAGGACTGTGGAAAAGCAAGCTTCTGGCCTCCCTTTTTATCTTTTGCGGAAGTTAACCACAATAGAAGTTATATATACAATACTTTGGGCTGGTCTGGAGGAAAAAAAATCAATCACACAGCTGTTTTGGGGTGTTTTTCTCTCTCTTGCTCTGATTCACAAATTAAGCCACTGATTAATCAAACAATTCATTGACAAGAACTCTGATTTATGTCGAGTTAAGTTACAGCATGCAAATATTTGCATAGTGCTGGATGTAGATTTAAACACAGACTCCATAAGTTTTTTTAACCATGAACATTTCTTGAGGATAGTCCAAGTGCAAAACTCAAGCTCTTCCTCCTTCCTGGTGATTTGAATGGACAGACTGTGACAAGAGTCAAATTATTTGTGTTAAAACCTTAATCTGATAAATAACTCTCAGGATGATTTTTAAAAGCACAAAGGGCAGTACTGTGCCTTCCTCCCACTAACAGTTCAACAGTTAGGCACCGTGCTCTAGTTTACATTTTTAAAAATCATCCTTCTTTGTCCTGAAATCTGTGTTGACAGCAAGCGCCATTCAGGACATCCTTCACAGAGAAGCCAACAGGCAGGCTCAGACCTTCCTGTGGACGTGCAAAGAACAACTGAGTAACTGAAGAGCAGGGAAAAAGACTGATGTGCTGTAAGCAAGGAAATAAATAAATGTCTCAAGGTAAAGTTGTCAATAGCTTGTCCATAACTCAGAATTTGAAACCTTTTTTAAAAAGTAACTGCATGGTGACATACATATATATAATGCTATTCAGGTACCAAAAAGATCTGCCAGGGTTATATTCTCTTGTCAAAAAAGGATCCAAGGAGTGCTATGGTTTAAGATAGGCCTTTGGAGAGGTAAATCCAGATCACCATCCTTTAGCACTTTGTCTCATTCTGACACAGTGTTCTGCCCACACTATGGGATGATGTTTATGTGGGGTTTTTTAATGCAATTTAATTAATTCTATTCAAATCTATTATTTTAAGACTGTTTAACCCATGGGTTAAAAAGATAGATTAAATAAATATTTGAGTCTTTGCTAGAGTTTTTCAGCTGTTTTGAGGAGATGAATCTAAATCCTGTTTTGCTAAACCAGTGCTAGGGCCTAGCAGCAATTCAACCATCTCTGCTTCAGTTTCTTTATCCATCAGATGAGAAGGAGAACAGTTTTGGTTTGTTTTTTTTTTTTTTACAGAGGTAAGCCGTATTGTTTGCAACATGGCATAGTCTGTCTAACTTTTACTAATATGTGGGAGCATGATGCAACTCCTTTCTTACCTTCTGTTAAATCCTGCACCCCTCCAGGGCTCTGTTGGGCTCATCTCTGCACTGGATAATTCTCAGCAGACTGGCTCTCTGGGCTGGTGATCCCGTGCAAGCAAAGCTGTCGTGACACAAGAGCAATGCCTGCAAGGTTGCCCACAAACAAAGCCATTCTTACCGACTTTATCTGCATGAATTGGTAGAGCTTGCCCATTCCTGCCCAGTTCTTTTGGCTCAGACACCTTAATACTGACTATATCCCTTGCTATATGCTGAGTAATCTGTTGTGAAAAATGCCTCCAAAAGGGCCCCATTATGCACGCTTTCCTACCAGGCAACATAAAAATCCTGCCTAAACAGCATGCTGATTAAAGTCCCATAAGTTTTTAAATGATTACTTATGCTTCCCAACCATTATCTGGAGATTGTTGAAGCAGCTTGCCAGAAGCCTTCTTTGTGGTGAGTAATGAAATAATGCAAATTGATGGGACCTGTTTTAAAGGAAAACAGGATTCATTGGATGACAGGGTCAACGTAGTCTGTGTGAGCTGATGAAAAGATTTGTCAACCACCATGTCAGACACCCATCATGACAACGTATGCAGGAGGGTGTCAGAGACCAAAACCCTTCCTGACCACTCTGGCTGGGCTACCTGGGCAGTATTGCCATGAGTATGGAAACAGAGAGAGGAAATCCTCGGTGGACAGAAAACATGGAGAAATCGCAGAAATATGTAAAGATTTGACTTCACGTGGCTGTATGTACACTGAGTTATGGATTGTCGTAACCCATAGATTATGTATTTTGTCACCATCCCAAGATCACAACAGGGGAGAACTGCAGCTTGCTTGGACCTCTGGCATATTCTGTGGCTAGGGCTGAGATAAGGACAAGGTGAGGTTCATGTATACTTTAAGATATTTTAGATAATTTAGGATTTAGCAGCTTGGCAACAGATTACGTAAGATCCTACCAATCCTAGATTTACCATTTTGAACATGATTTTGGCCAGCTGTGGTTGAAGTCATTGTTCTCTGCATGGTGTTCAAGTGTCTGGTATTTAAAATGAATGAACAGACAAATGCAAGCCTTAAGGCCACCAGCTTCATGGAGCAAACATCTGATAAAAGAGAGAACAAGTGTCAAGAGAAAAAGCTGACAAAATTCCTGAACTTCTAATGCCATTTGAATTATGACTGAAAGTAGGATCTGGGGATACTGCCATCAGGGTATTCAGTGGCAGTGAAAACTCGACTGACTCTTTTCAGGCATATTTCTATTACCTCCATGACTTTACAGTAACCCTTAAACATTAATGAAAATATGCTTAAGAGTAAAATGTAGCTCTTTCACTTTCTTGGTTTCTCATAGAATTGAGGGTGTTCAGTGTGTACTAAAAGATGAGGGTTTTATTGGTTTCCTTATTTTGTTTGCTTTTAAGTTTAATTGGGAGTTGTTCCTGTGAAAAAGCTTTGACTTAAAGAGGCTGCATTGCAGTATGACGTGTTCAATTGTGAGGCTCTAATCCCAAATGGAACACAGCTGAGATTCCTCCCAGCTAGTCTTCATCTAAACTAAATCTGGCAAACAGCGCCCTTTTATTTTGGAGACAGACCTAGAACTGAAATGTTAGAAAAATGTTTTGATTTAGGTATTTAAGTAGTCTTGGTGTTTAAAGCTGTAGTTCAGCCCCACTCCACTGTGGTTTTCCAGTGTTATCTTGTCCACAACATTCAGTGTGAGATCCTGAGAGCTCATTCTGGTACATAAAATTGAGCTGAGTCTGAGTCCTTTAGTCCAAGGACTAAAGTCCAAGGCAATGATTCAGACCCACCCTTCTGCTTCATACAAGAACCCTACATTTATTTGGTAGCTACATTTAAACTGCAGAGTGCCTGGGTTCCTGCAGTGAAGTACTCAAGCTTGTGTGGAAGTCACTCAGTTTAGAAATTTAAGCAGCTAGTTATTTTTCTGAGCTCTGGAGAACCAGCACAGCACTTAAAGAATGCCTAATGTGCACAGATTCAAATTTGCCCAACCCAAAGAAATACAGCTGTCACCACTGCCAACTTTTGCATTGCTCTTAATTAACTGCATTTGGCTTTGCTGGTTTGCAAGAGAGGAATCAACAGCTCCAGAGACCTGTATTAAAGAGAGTGCCAGTATAGGGTTGTAATAGATGTCCATGAAATCACAGAACAGATTGCTGAATGTCCTCATATTAGGAGGCACAACATGATGACACTCCAGCCATCAATATACATCATATTTGTACAAAAATAAATGCAAAATGAAGAATTACCAACAGCTGTAGCTCTTACATTATAAAAAGTGCAAATACAATCACTCCTTGAGAATTTCCATAGCAAAATTAATGTCCTTGCCCAGGAGCTTAGGAGATAGTCTGTGGATACCTCTTAGACTGACGAGTTAGATCTCACAACTACCACTTCCAAAACAGAGCCCTAACTGCACCATGTAGAATATTTTGGGGCCATCATGTAGCCAGATATACAAGAATGGTGGAGCACATGACAAGCAAAAGGGAACCTAACTAATGTTGAGGAAGACATGGATTACAGACTTTATTCCAAGCTCATTTTTGTTGATTGTGCTTTTTAGCACAGAGAAACAGCTCTGATAAGAGGAACACACTACAGCTATGATAAGAGGAACACACTGAGAATATCTCTCTCTCTCTTCTGTCTATTTAGACACTTAGAGCCAGGAAGTGGACTTCATTCAATGAGACCATGATTCCACTTTTGGCCCCTAATTGATGAGGACAATGGTGAGGACATGAAGACAACGGTGATACTGCTGATGTCTGTGTGTCTCCACCAGATTCCTCAGGGACCTGGCGTGATTTCCGTGGAATGTGATGTTTATGATACAGTTCAGCATTTCTGAGCTCTCTTGAGCTGTCTCCAACAGCACTGGAGCTCTCCCCTGTTTGCAGTAATGCGACTTTGATTTGCTCTCTGGTCACACGAATCACCTCTTTCTAGCTGTACACAGAGTGCTTTATCGTGTGAAAAAGTGCTCCATCCAAATAATGTGAATTAAAGGTAAAGCAGGTCTAGAGAATTCCTTCTTTGTAATAAGTTATCCATTAAATACCACTTAAGCTTTTCTTGTTTTAAAGCATATGTCAACATAATCTCAAATACTTTTTATAAAGTACTAGTAGTAAGTCATTAAAAATGACAAAAATGTCTTTAATCTATAAAAAATATTTTAATCAACTGAGATATCTTTTTCAACATAACAAAATAAACAGAACCCAGACTGGGCTATCTAATCTTCAGCTCACAATGGGATGACTTTACAGCAGAATGTCAGAATCACCAGCTAAATTCAGTAGGTGCTTACTGCTCTCAGGAGCTTTCAGGTATGTTTTCCTCACTACCATGGAATATCCTAGTTCTTTTTAAATATTTTCAGATGTCAAATGTTTATGTTTGTATTTCCTCGGGGCAAATGCTTCTACTTTCTGAAAGGTGGTGTGATTGAGAAATAGGAAATAACTTTTTGGTAGCCATTGATCAAAGGTAAGATAATGATTCAATACCCTTCCTGAGCAGGCATTCAGAATTTCCATTCCCTTCATTTGACTAAGATGACCAGGAACCCTGGAAAAGGCAGAGAAGTTAGGAAAACAGGAGAGAAAAGAAGAGGAACTGGTGAAAATCTATGAAAATGCAGAAAATAATATTTGTCTCTTTGCTATGACATCATTCTTTTCCGAACTCATTACTTTGGGACAGTTCACTCATGGCAGAGTTAAACACCTGCCACGTTTAACTTCCAATTTTAGTAAGTTTAAACACAACTCAGGATCTAAATGTTACAGTCTGGGACTGCAGTAAACTCACTGTTCTGGTCTTATCCATGCCCAGCATTATGGAAGCTCATTGCGAGTTCAAGGACAACAGAAATCAGATGAATTGGGCTCTCCAATTTATCTTCTGGTTTTGCTGATTGCTGTGGCTGATCATGAAGTGGGACAAAAATTATCTCACAGAAAATGTAAGACCACGTCACAGAGCACAATCTCAGTGTGTCACTGGGAGGTGATGGTGCTTGCTGGGGTTGCCACACTGGAGAGGGACCATGGGCTGCAGCCATGCTGCTTCCCTTCAACTCCCTGTCAATGTAGCCATACTGCAAATTGCAAGATACCCCTGTGCCATAGGAGTCCTTCTGTCCTTCCACTTGAGAGCAAAGGCCTCATAAAGACCATGAACACCAGCTGGAGTCCTCGAGTACAATGGAGTTTCACAAGGTGTGGACCATGCTCATGTGAAGGCACAGACATTTCCACCAATTAGGTGGAAACAAACATCTTCATGTGTTAAGATCACCACAAACCTTACCACTTTCCACCTTGAGCACAGGCCGGCCTTGACTTGCTTTCATTACTACCTATCTTAGCTATTTTAGGGACAGTTTGGGATAATCATATATGCATAACATTAGTATTTTAAATTTAATATTTATCCATGTAATACACTACATAGTTGTGAAACTACATCAAAAGGTGACCATCTGTTTTTAGAATTACTCTAATTGAAGCTGATCTATATTTTATATGGTGGGTCCATAATAAAGAGCAAGACTCAGCATAAAAGTTTATGATAGTAATGAGTGTGGTTCACAATGTCTGCTTGATCTCTATTCATATGCCATTTTTTATTGTAGGACAATTATCAAATACTTCTTTTCTGTGATCCTTGTTTCCTTTCATGCTTCTTCTAGTTGAACAGAAGAGATCTTGGCAGAGGGATTTCTACCATTTAGATACATAAATAGAGTTGGAAATATCTCCATGTTATTTCCCCAAGTAAATATTTGCTGAGATTTAGTAATCACAGTGTCTAGTGATGGATAAATTCAACTTCCATTCAGACCAGTTTGGTAAGCTGAATTTCATAGATTTATCTCTTCTCTGCAAATTTCAGCTATTTTGTGTTTTTAATGGAGTTTCTAATAGATAGCAGGAAAGTTTTGCTCATCATACTGGCATAACCAAATGGAAAATTTGATATTTTTACTTGTTTCTCAGTAGAGACTTCTTGCTTTCCTGCTTACCAACAGTGAAATGATTAATAAAGCTATGGCTTGATGTTGCAGCCCATAGGAGGGGCTAAACCTGTAGTGCTGACCGATGGGCAAAGGTTTAATTGATTTCCTTGGGACCTGGAACACTGAGAAAACACAGGTTCATCACCAAAGCCTGACGGCCAACCTCAAGGCTTGTCCAGGAGAAAAAAAAAATGAGCATAAGTCACTTTTTCCCCATGTGAACTGGATATGGACATCACAGAGAACAGCCCAGTGGAGAAATACAGCTCTGCATAGCTGTTATGGCATGCAGGAGGGTCAAAAGGACCAAGAAAGAGTGGACCTTGGCCTTCTGTGTCTTTCAATACACCCAACACTTTGCCCAACATTGTGCTTAGGAAAGGTAGGGAGGACCAGATGATGGTCTGTGCTGTGCTGTGCTAAGGACAGTGGTCTGGTGCTGAGGTGGGGGCTGCCGGTCTAGCTGATCTTTGGCTGGGGGGAAACACACAAGTGCTATAAAGTGTTGCTGACACAGCACCTGTCATGTGTGTATGTTTTGCACATGCAGACAAATGCACAGACTTCTCTCTCAGTACACGCAGTACAGAGATCAACCTCACATTTTGTACTAAGAGCTTTTTATACCATTCTTGTGATAAAGGGAGCTGTAGTGTAAAGGTGAATCACAGGTGGCAAGAACACACTTACTGTTTATTACTTATTTTCTTATACACTGTGCATACAAGGGTAGACACAAGTAACTCAGTATTTATTTTTGAGATATTTCTTCATAGTTTATTTGCCCCTGTTTTCTTCAGAAAAGGGTAACCAAAATCTTTGTGAATTTTTGTTAAAATTGCTTCTATGAGTTGTTAACCATGTCTGTTCTTGGAAAGTAGCATGCCTGCTCTACAAAACAGTATTCCAATAATGACTGTATTTCTCACCTCTGGGCTGGAGAGACTATGAAAAGCATCTCCCTTTTTAACAAATCTTTCAAAACTACTCAGCCCCTTAATTTCATTATAAATTGGACTAGTACAAATCCTTACAAGTATGGTTGCCCTTTGACAGTTCTTCCTGCTTTAGTCTTAGAACAGCAATGGGAACAGGACTCTTGATCACAGCAGGAATGCGTTTATGATCATGCATTGCTCAAGTCTGTTTTTATTTCTCGTTTTATGTAAAATGCTGCAGTAATCCCTTTAGAATTCCCCTCAGCTTAAATCTCAGAGACTGTTCAAGACTGCCTCTTAATGTCTCAAGAGCACTTCAGCTCACATAAGCCTCATATTCAACAGGTAAAGCCCACTTTGTTCTATAGCGAAGGCTGAAGTAATGTAAAATTAAAGATTTAATCTTCTGTGGTAACTCAGACTGTCCTCAGCCCAACACAAAGACACTAAAAGTCTGTTAACTTTTAAGTAAGTAGAAAATTCTTTGATTGACAGTGGTCTGCTGTATTGATCCCAAAAACTATGCCACAACAAATTTTATTACAATTGGGTGAGAAGACTTACTGCACACTTTGGGAACGCAAGAGGATTTATTTCACTATTAACAGGTTTTCTCCATTATAAACTTTAATTGGCAGGATTTAAGCACAATTAAAGTCGAGACCAAACCTTTTGGACAAATTAAGGGAGGATTTTTTTGGGGTTTTGTTGTTTTGGGGGGTTTTAAAGCTAAATTTAGACTGAAGCAGTCAAAGGAGGGACTGGGCACTTGAGAGTTCAAATGATTGGTAATTATATGAAATGGAATATAGTCTGTACACTTCTATTCTCATTAGGAACTTTACACAGGAGCTTAACCCATCTTTATCTTTAATGTGTTTTCTCCTACTTAGCGGCCAGATGCTTGTACAAAGGACTCCACCAATTGATGGAGTAATGTAGCCTAGGCTGACATTCAAGGTGGGTTAATACGGACATGGTCAAACTTAACATATATTTCCTCAGCCACAGATCTATCAGATACCTCCAAAAAACCCTACTCTTCCCCTCAGCAAACCAACAGAAGATGCTTTAAGGTTGTCTGGGCTGGTATCCCTCATTTCTACTAACAAGTTTGCCAAGAAGAACAAATGCAGCTCACAGATGACTTCAGAAGCAAAGCAGTTGGGTATTTTGGTGTTGCTGCTCTGGAAATAATTTTTATTATTTCAGGGGTGCTTTTCTACCTTGAACTGAGACCAAAAGTTGAAATATTAATTTCTTTTTATACTTTAATGTTCTGGAAAATTACAGTTTGACGGGCACCTAAATGAAACATTTTGTTTGAGAATAATTAGTACTAACCTCTTTCCACTGCTATAGCTCCAAATTCTCATCAGAGATGTGGAAGATCAGGTAGATACTACTTCAGGGTGAGCTGAATAGCTCTTTAGACGGCATTGACTAGATCTTCCATCAGATTTTCACTGACTACAGTGGAATCTTAGACAGCTTGCTCATGTGAACAAACACACATATACCCATATTTAGGCATCCTAATATATGAGCTGAATCTTACCCAGAGTGATTAATCTCCTTTAGCTCTCTATCTTAATTTGCACATGAAGACCACAGCCTTTGCAGTCTGTTTATCTCCTTTAAAAATGTAATATTGGATCATTCCTGACCTGACATTCCTGTTGTATTTTAAATTTAACATTTGGGAAATATATCACTTTGGAGCAAATTTCTGAGATTTTTAAAATAGATATAAAATACTACAAAGAACTGAGGCCCATGGGCCATTCATTTTTGCCTTTGTTTTGATAGCTCACTATCTAAAAGTATCCAGTATTTTCCATTCTCTACCTTCCTTCCTCTGCTTTCTCTTGCTCTTACATAATGAATTGCATCCAAAATGACTAATTCAATATAAGACAGAGGAAATTAATAGCAATATTCACCGATCATTTTCACTGAAGTAGTTGAGTGGCCATGGCCTCATTTGGGAAGCACTCCCACCTGAAGTGTGTCTGGATGTAGTGCAGTGGGCCTCAGTCTCTCCTTTACTATTTCATTTTCAGTAAAGCACTATCTTGTCATTGAGACAAAGACCATATGAACATCTCTCTCTTGCTTGTTTTGGGAGATGTCCCTAGTCTGCAGCCAGTGGACACCTTGAGCAAGAGGAGCAGGGAGAAAGGGCTGCTTCGGCTGCTCCTACCCAAAACTCCCCTGTAGTCTGGCAGTAGGGCAGAAAACTTTTGCAAATGCTGTTGTCAAAAACTGCTCTGGGCATAGGTGAGACCTGACTACTGACCTTGCACAACGAGGGCAGTACAAACCTCCTTTATATTGTAAGTAGAAGAGAAGTAATACTATTTTTACTTTCTTTTCTCTTTCAGAAGCCAAAGGTATTTACTTTCCTTTTCCAAATACGCACAAGTGAACAAAACTGTGTATTTGGGAAAATATATCTTTTGACAAGCCCCTTAAGCCCCTCAAGTAAAAACCCCAACACCTCACCTAGGTCTGCTCAGCACCATCCAAAATTAAGCATTTAGCTGTCTCGGAGCTGCAGCTTTAAATGGCTTGCTGAAAGTGTACAGTCTCATAGACAATTTCATTTTGTAAATGTAGGTTCTGTGAGCAATGCCAGGATAAATATAGGGCTCTAATTACTTAAAGAAAAGGCAAGCAAGAGGCGGCGAAAGTTGCTCTTCCAACATCCATCTCCCTACCTTAGAGCTTTACACTCTTGCCCATCACCATAGCAGCTTAATGCCTGCTCTATGAAAGGTTATAACAATATAGGAAGGCTGGGAAGAAAAAGCAACACATCTGCAAAATGCCCCCTAGTCCAGCTATCATCTGACCACTGTGTTATGGGGATGTTTAGTCTAAAATAAATAGTTTAGCAAGATCTTTTTGAACATACAACTAGAACAACACCGGTAACATTACCCTACTTAAGGCCACTGAGTGAGAAATACTGAGTCTGCATGTCCTACTAACTCACTACTGCCTTAAAGTAGGATCTCAGACAAGATTTTGTAACTTTTCAGGATGTGAATTTCTTATCCTCAAAATAAGAGCATTTCTGTAGTTTATCTAGTAGCTAATACTACATACAGGAAAAGCTCTGGGGCCAGGAACCAAAACTGAGATCTCTCTCTGGTTAGTTGCCAATCGCTGCATTAGCTTTGCCATGTCTAGCTTTTTTCTCATCTCTCTCCCTCCACCATACACACACTTGAACTTTGTACTCCTTTCACTGGTAAAAGGTCAAAAGGAGAGGCAGAGGGTGCCCCAGTAAGACCAGCTGGTGGGTGTGAAGCCAACACGCTCTTTGGGATTGGATGGATTTGATCCCCTCAGATTGAGGGACACTCTGGACTTGCCTGAGCTATCCACTGCCCAAATGCAGCTGAGACTGTGTCCTGGGGAGACTTTCCTTCACTTTTTTATAAAGATCCAATCCCCCGGTGTGTGGTGAACCTTTTGGCACTAAGATGACTATACAAATATCTGCAGCCCAGATTCCCTTACAGCCAATTCTAGGTGCCTAAGGTTTGCTTTAACTGTGACCCATGAAATCTGCATGTTAGTGCTGATGTCTTGGAGCTAATAGCCTGTTACTTGCTACTAGCTATGACTGAGCAATTTTTGTTTTAGCTGCAGAGATGAAACTTTCTCGATGTACCAGCTAAAATTTTTAATCAATCCAATGCAAAAACCCTCTTCTTCCTACCAGAATATTCTGTTTCTCCCCTCTCCCTGGGAAATCCCATTATCTTCTGTCATATGTCAAAATCTATCTACTGAGTATTAATATCAAGCAATTATGCAAGATAGAATCATTTGTGCATGGTATGAAGTCACAGAGAAATGACTGCATTCTGAATGGCATCTCTTTGTAGCAATGTGGCAAAGGCTTCAAACCTCATATGAAAATAAGCAATGCATGTAAATGACTTTGTCTAAATGGATTTTCATAAGAAGCGGAATCTAAGCAGCTCAAAAATCACTAATGTTCACTGGCAGGAGCCAAAGAGCTGAGTCAACATCACTTCTAGTCTTTAGTGCCTCTTTTCTATAATGCTGAACCACTGAAATAGTCTGATCAAACTTGGCATTGTAGAAAGTGTACTGTGCCAGATTAGTTAAGTCATAGACTGACTCATCCTTGGGGTATGACAAATGCTAAATGAGCTACTGATTCTTTGGGTAGCTGGGTACAGCTCCCTGTGAGAGTGGGACACAGACAGTAGAAGATATTAATAGCGGGTGACTCTGTCATTTGGTTTAATTATTCTTATTTATTCTCCATAGGTTTCTCCTCTTCACCCTAGATGCTAATTATTTTAGCTATGGTGGAAAGGAGAGAAGCCCAACACTCATAACTAATAAAACTAAAGTCATCAAGATTCTTTAAGTCATTTTGAGCAGGGCTCAAATTTTATATCTTAAATCCTTTGTTGGTACATGCTACAACCTCCAGGATATGAAGAAAGAGGTATACCATAAGCTCTAAGCAGGTTTATGCATTGAAGAGATAAGGACTGTGCTCTACTGTGCATCCAAGAGCATCTCTGTGCTCAGAGCATGCCTAACAGACCTGTGCCCATCAAACAGTCAGGCTGCAGGTAGTTGCTTCTATGAAGGCAGACTCCTCACATAAGCATCTTGAGATCCAAAATACAGATGCTGATTGAAAGCCAAAACTTTCAGTGCTCAGTGATGACTTTTTGAATGTATGCATCTAAAGTCTTCTCGTGTGGTTATAGGGAGGTATGACGTGTATCTGTATCAGGTGCAGAACAAAGAGACAAGAAACATAGTGACAAGACTCTTAGCAGTCTTGCTGCCTCTTTCAGGATGCACAAGTTTTCTCTGTAAGTCTTAGCCTATGACTCTGAGAATGGACTTGCAGCTATATGATCTTGTGCTCTGTGTTGCTTTGCTCTGAAGAATTGCTTTGGATTCCATCAGCAAGATATGATAAATGGAAAGCTGTTCTCCTTCTAGTTTTATTTCAAGGCAGTTTACTTTGCATTATTGGCCACCGGGGATATTCTTATCATGCTATTTGCATGCAGAACTGTCATAACTGACACCACCAGGCCTGCTCCATCCTTGTTTCCCTTGAGATCCATGGCATCCAACACTTCTGAATTTTTACAGAACATAGGAAGGCACAGTTCACCTTTACAGTATTAATTGGATGACGGTGCATTTAGGTAAAAAAACCCTCAAGATTTGAGATCTGGCTTGGTTTAGCTTTTTGTTCATTGCCGGAGAGTGACACCATTCTGCCTGAATCTACCTCAGTGATGCTCATCTGGTGTTCTCCTACGTGAAATGTGTTAGGGAGATTTTTGCCATTTTTTAAATAAAACAGAAAATATGTTTAACAGAAAGGGATGCTCAGTTATACCTGCTCAGTTATGAAATGGAGGTCCCCGTCTGCAGCCCAAAGACAAAACATCTGCTCACAAGCCAAGCAGATGGTTACACTGAGCACACCAGCTTGTGCTGAGGTTGTCCACACTGTCCTGGCACCAGGTAGAGATGGAAGCAAATAACTGCAGCTGGAAAGCAGTATCTGCAACAATTTATCAGCTGATTAAAGTCTTAGCCAGGTGGTATCAAGCACTGGCAGCAACCTCCCATCTCCTGTTCCTGTCTTTCTCCCAGCTGAGACCAAAGGCTCAGGTACAAGTGCTCCTCTTGCTTTCTCTATTGTTATGCGGGACAGTTTAAGCAGCCTCTAGACTTGACTTTGCAACAGAACAAAACATTTGAGAAACCTGGGCCTTCCTTTTGGGATGTCTGCATGGTCATGCTCCCCAGGTCTTGGGCTGTGAGTCCTGGTCTGCTGTTCCTGCCTGTGTTGCGCCAGACCCCATGTCCATTGCTGGGACTGGTGCTCGGGGCTTCTCCCCTGCCCAGCTGCACTCACCTATAGTTTGACTGCATGCCTGTGGGGCAGCTGTGGTGTGTATTGGGCTGTACTGTCTGGGTGTTTCACTAAGGTAAGTCAAATAAACACTGAAACTTAGCAAATTAACAGTTACTTATGCAAATTCCTAGTTTGGTGCAGCAAAAGCTTATGGTATACCTCTTTTTTATATCCTGGAGGTTGTAGCAAATTGGGGTCAGTCCATGACAAGAGCTCCTAGAGTAATAACACAAGGGCTGAAGTGTACTTGCAGACTGTAGCTAGAGGTTTGAATAGCACCTCTTGGTCAGCAATAGCAATCCTTCACTACCTCAATCTTTGCCAAATTAATTCCATAAATGTTTTAGTATTACAATATTGGTAAGCTGGAAAAATTAGATCTGGAGAATGAGGTATTTTCTTACTTCAAGAAGCCATGCAAGCCTTTAATGAAGGCAGATATGATGTCAAACTAATAATCACAAGTTTAGAAACCGCTAAATGCTATGAAAAATTGCTCACTCTCTTGGTATGAGACAGGCCTAAAAAGTAAGAAATAGCTATTGCTACTGGTGGCTCTTGAAGCAATGAAATATGTTTGGCATAGACGTTCACTTTCCAGGTCTGTTAGTTGTGCAGATACCACATCTTGCTTCAGCTAGCAACGAGACACACTTTATCCAATAAATTGACCAGGCGAGGCTATTCATTTGACCTTAATTACCCAAGTGTTCACCCAATACTATGCAGACAGACAACATCAGTTGACACATTGGTCCTGCTAATAGTGATACTTAGCACTCCCTACCATTTTTCATCTTCAAAGCACTTTCCAAATTTTACTTAATTAATATCTTTGAAGATGCCAAACTGTTTGCTGATATTTCACTGATAGTTTCTGCTCTTTCCAGAGCAGAGGACAAGATGCCATTTCCTAATTAGATTTTAGTAAAGACACTACTGACTTCCCCTTCTTCTCATCTGGTTTTCAGTATCCTTCTGTTTCCAGCAATCTGACCTCTTGCCAGTCAACACCTGGGGAATTATTGCCTTACTTGCCTTTTAAATTGCAGATAACAAATTGTTGCCAGAGCAAAACTTCTTCTTTTTTTTCAGACAAATTTAAATGTTACACCCTTAACTTTCAGAACTCCAATCCCTTTACTAGGTAACAAAGTAGGATTCAATTAGTTCCAAAAATTAAGCTCAGTATTATAGTTTTTCTATCTTTTTTTAAAGTTTTCTAGGTAGAGTTTCTTGAATTTGTGCTTGTTAGACACAAACATTTATCGGATGCTTGAATTATGGTCTACTGTTTCAGCGGAAGCTTTGGCAAGTTGTTGAAATATGGATGTGATTCTGGACTTTTCATGTTTTGACAGAGCATCTGAAGGCACATACAGTATATTGCATATCATCAGCACTGCCGCATCTGTCACCATTGGAGGTGAATGGGCTATTGGCAGAGTGCACTCTCTAAAGTCACAAACAAGCATCTCCACTGAGGTCATGAAGCTCACAACCCTTATACACAACACTGTATAATAGTATTTTTTTTTGCAAAAAAATTAAAAAGATACATGTATCTGCAAAGGATGGTCTTATTCCATAAAATGAAATGGGAAATAGCAGAGTTTCAGTAGATGGGAGGACAGTGCATTGCTTAGATGGCTTTACAAAGTAGACAGAGAGCAGGTTGTTAGCGGACTGTTCCAGTAGCCCCCTGGGCCATGGGAAAATTGTGTTGTACACTACATTACAAAACTGTCCCCTGTTGAATATTAAATGACCTAGACATTGAGAAAGATTAATTTCCTTTTAGTCCCTTTCTTTTAATTTTGTCCCATCCTCTCAACTATTTCTTCTAATTCTGCTCTGGCTGTAATCATCATTCAAATATGTATCTGCCAGACATAACATGTCCATCAGTTGTCACAGCTTAAATACACACACACACACACACACACACACACACACACACGCGCGCGCGCTCACACTGCACACACGTTTGCATCTGGCTGTAGTTCTTTCATCTGCAATTCAGCAAAGAATTGAGCCTGCTTGCATTCTGTTCAACAAAGCACTTAAACATAAAAGTAAGGATAAGGCTGAAGCTAAGCACATTGCAATTAACAATGGGTTGTTTAATGAAAGGTTGAGATGGACAGTACGTACTGATACCTTATAAACTATAGGAAGAAACCTCTTTCCACTAACTTTCTGAGATGCAAAAAAAAATCTATTTCAGTCAGTCAGTGGGTACTTCTGCCAGCAGAAAATCCATCTGGCCTAACTCTAATAGGATGCTAAAAACAGTAACAGTGACAGAAACACCCAGATCAGAAATACTTGCTAAAGACACAATCAGCAGCCAGCATACCCCTTGGGGACTCACTGTTTACTCCTCTGGAAGTATAGGGTGAGCTTTTCTAAAAGAATAAAATATTGATAAAAATACACCTACCACACACACACACAAAAAAAAAAAAAAAAAAAAGGAAGAAAAGGAAGAAAAAAGAGGAGAGAGATCTCTGGAAGGAACAATTTTAAACCAGTCTATTACTTTCCCCACCAGAAGCCATTCATAGAACAAAAGGCCTCTGAGAAGGTGTGGACTCAAAGAGCTCATAGAGGTGGTACAGGAGATAATTTGTTTAAAAGAAAAAGCTGCAAAGCAAAGGTCACTACAAAGACTACACAGAAATGGGGAATGTAGGCCTGCTCCTCCCTTTTACACTGTGATGTTGCCATGCTAGTGTGCTCTACCCTACTTGTGAAATTATTTCTAAACAGAGATTATCTTGGTACCATTTTCCCAGTCCTCTACACAGTTTTCAGGACCAAACTGGCCTCAAAGCTCCAGGACTGAAACACAATATATTTCAGTTGCAACACACCCTCCTGCAAAATGTAATGCCTGGGTTTGTTTGTTTGTGTGTTTTTACACAGTTGTATTTATAATTCTTCACATATATCTTGCTGGGTGTTCAAAGCTTTTCTTTAACTGTGTTTATTCTTCTGGAAGCAATGGTGTACATCCTGCACTGGTTGCAACTGAATGACAAAAGAAAGAGTGAAAGAACAGCTTCACTGTCCTGTAGCAGTCAATATTGAAGCAAGCACATACAGAGTGAAGAAAAAGAGCTTTGTCAAACAATTAAGAAACCAAAGCCATATTGCCCTTCCTGTTTCTGAGGTATTTTGGCCCATCATCAGTTTGGACACCTCCTCAAAGCTAATTTTCTATTTCTGGGCCACTCATCGTGTTTCAGTTCCCATTTGCTGTAGCACAAAACATCTCAACGTGGGTCTCCATTTCCTCCTGCAAGTGAGATGGGTGTAAACATTTTGTGTGAAAACAAGGCAGTTTCCCAAGGATGTCTTTAACAGTTTCTTCTTTTGCCCATTATTTTTCAAGAATGCAAATTGACAAATGCATTTCAACCATCAGGAACATGTAAGTTTAAGTAAAAATTGCGCTGGAGGAAGATTGAAACCTAGCAGTATGTGCAAAGCAATTCTGCTTTTGTGAATCCTGCTTCTGCTAAGATTAAGGAGTCTGAAGAAGACACTACAGACTTTTACTTCTCTAGGACTACAGCAAGTCTGGCCCTCATTGGCCATGCTCTAGAGCATTGGCCCTTGGTAGCATTATAAAAATAGAAAGGAAAAGAAAAAGAACTCTTTGCTTGTCTGCTGCTTACCAGTTCTGCAGATTTATTTTTCTCCAAGTATATGAATTGTAACACTTTCAAAATGAAATCAGCATCTAATCCATCCATGAGTAATTTAACTTGTAGGAAATAGAGAACAAAAAGGATGCTTTTAGATAAATCCTAATTAATTGTACATGCAAATGTTTTGGATGGATGTGGTCATGCAATTCAATTAGATGACTAATTATGTTGGAATTATAATACCATATTTAAATAGATAAACACACATAAAAGTGCCTGCCCAGGAGTTTGCACGCTGGAGACAGGGAATAGAATCATTTATTGGCTCTTTAGTGCCACCTGTTGAAAACTGAAAACGCATGCAAATGAAACTGCGTCAATTAGACGTCCATTTAGAAGGGCAACATCCATTTGCTTGGCAGGTGTGAAACAGTCATAATCTTCATAAATTTAACAGCTGGGATGGAAGTATTTGAAACATAGTTGTCACCCTACAAAGGAAAGCGTAACATACCATTGGGGATGCTGGGAAGCAGGAGCCAAGCTCTTGGGACATGTGGCACATTCATAATATCACATCTGTTCAAAAAATGAATTGGTTTCCCTTCTTGCCAGTAAGCTGTCACAGGGCATATATCAAAATAGGCATCCTGATTACAGAAGCCTCCTATTCCATGAGCAATTTTGTAGTAGTACACCTTTGCTAATTAAAAGCAAGATTACTACTGGCTTAGTCATGCAGAGCTTTGCTGGAACCAGACTGACAACTTGTAGGGTACCATGCTATGCAACAGGAGGAGGGTGAAGTACCTCCTGTGTGTATGGGAAACAAGCAGGAGAGAATTCAATATAGGTAGCTCTGCCAGTACCCTCTACCCAGCTGTGACAACAAGGTGGCCAAGTTGCTGACCTTACCTCTGAGATCAAAAGAGCAGATCAGGGTAAAAAAGGTACCAGAAGTTCAGTTTTCAGACATAGTATTTCTTGCCTGCTCTATTATTTTACTCTGCAAAGAGCATACCTCTTCAGCTACATTTCTCCTTGGGTTTTAATTTATGATCAAGTTCAATCAAAAATGCATTATATGGTCAGATCTCAGGCCTAGGCTGTGCTCTTCATCACAGACCAAATGTCACAGTAGGTTTGCCAAAGACAAAATAATGTAAAATTTCTTATTAAAGAAATCAAATCTATATCTTGTGCAAAACCACTCATTTCATTCCATTACCTACAATGTGAAAAGACACTCTGCTAATTAAAAGAGAACAAGAGGCTTGACAACAGTATGCAAGATAGAGGTAAATCACGTGGCTGCTTCACAGACATGCCTTTGTAAGATGTGGCATCATGGCTCAGTCAAGTGGCACTTCAGGTGAAAAAGGAACATCCTGGTATAGCAGGATAAACCATGATGGAGATTTTAGAGAGTATTGAGGCCTACAGGGCAGTGCAGGGAAGGTAGGACAATTCAGGCATGTTCTGTGCTCTGCAGTCTCTCTCCAGCTCTGGAGGAACCTCAGTCAAGGAAAGACAATGAGGATTTAAGGACATCAAGTTTTCCTTTCATCATGGACTTCAGATAGAGTTTTATGATGGTAAAGCAAAACCACTATCTCAATCTCTTTGCCTCTAGCTCTGCTGTGCCTTAAAACATAATGGTTCATGCATATCATTATCTAGATGTTGAAGGATCAGAAACTACTATCAGAGTGGGTCAGAGAAAAGTGATCCCATGTTTTTCAGAGTAAGTTAGATTTTTCAAAATCTGGCCTCATTCTCTATAGAAACAAGCCTCCCCAAATATTAAAAACCATCAGGGAGAAGATGGCAGGCCTCAGCCCCACAGCTGTGCACCTACCTGCCTGTGGTAGGGTCTCCATTCTTTCCCTTGGGACACCCGTGAGGTGAGTTGACGTGGCTGGGCAGCTGAGGGACAACATGGAAATTCTGCCAATGCCAGGCTAAAACAAGATCTTCTCCATGGATTGTCTTCATTTCACCACCTTATCAAATTCCCACCCACTTTCATTGCATTTCTTTGAACCAACCTTCCCCACAACTTTAAGCTAAACATATTATGAAATCAAAGTATTACAATTGCCTACAGCATTTTTGACCTTCCTGGTTGACTTTCACTACCGCTGACAGATTAGGCTGTCCAGATGTTTGTCCAGGTGTCACTTTCACAAAATTGCCAAAATACGGGGTGTGTCCACCTATTTGGCTGGGCTTTCTAACATTTCTATGTAGGTATTTGAAAGGATAATAAGATACAGAAATCATTCCACCCAAATGAAAGTAAACCTTTGTCTGAAACATCAACTTTGAGATCATGAGCAACCTTAAGCACAATATTTTTGGCACAAAATACTTCCTGTTTCAATTTTAATCCTTTTTAAACATTATTCTTTTCCAGTTAAACACCTGTTTTAGCCTTACAGAAGCTGATTCTATAGAATTGTATTCAATACCTATTATTCTTCCAAGTGGGAAAGAACTTCAGAGAGAAAAGGAGAATAGCTATTATGACAGTAGCACTTTATTATGGAGTAGCTTTTGGAAAAAAAAGGTAAGTCGGTGGCTTTGACAGATAATTATGGACTCCTATTACACAGTAGAATATCATAAAAAAATTAAAATATGTAAAATGTCTTTCACATTTCAAATAAATGTCAGCTACATTTTCCTCAGTTAATTGACTTGCCAATTTAATGAAGCAGACTTCTTTTAAATGTAAAATATGCACTCTTTGGGTTTCTTGCAATATTTATGTTAAAAATATTTTAAATATTGCTTTCATGCATTATTTGGCTCTTGAGGAGAAGTGTTTGGAAATGATTCAACACACTTAATCTTGTTTCCCTTTGTCATGCAAAATGAGAAGAGATTTCACAGTAAAGCGCTCAACTATAGCAATATTCTACTTCTCTACTACTATGGCTTGAAAATACTCGTGATTTCAGGAATAAGCACAAATATACAGCACACATAAAAGGTGCTTTGTGATTACTTGTAGTGCATTTACACTGTGCCATCTACCTTCACTCATGAGTAAAGTCATTTGGAAAACTTTTGTTGCTGGACTGATCTAAGCACTCCAAGGTGAGTAGCCTGAGCCACTTAGAAAAGGCCTGATTTGCAGAAATTGAGAGACACCCTCTTTTTATCTACTACCACTTTTTAAAGCATGCTACTTTTAGGGAGTTTCAAGTTGGATACCCAAAATCAATACTCAGTTTTGAACTTGGAGGTCTTAGGCTCAGCTCCAAAGAGTGAAAGACCAGAAAACAACTGGCTATATTGTGCTGTCTCAGTTTCTGGGCTCCCATAGAAGAAAACCTCAAGCTGCTTTTGTAGCCTCACAAAATGCAGATATTTATTTTTGCTAAAATGAATCTCCTTGTGTTATACATCTTATGTATGTACTCCCTGCAATTTTCTCCTGAAGAAACATAAAATAACCTATTTCAGACCTTCATCCCTATCTTAAGGGAGCTATCAGCTTTCACTGCATTGAAGAGGATTTTACCAATACATCCAAGATGTAGAGGGTTGTGTCAAACAAGACAAGATGACATCTTCAGTATTGCGCTTGGCATTTGCATTCGTATTTGCTTGGGGGTTTGTCAGCTGGTGCAATGTTGGGAACAGAATAATGATAGCAGTAATGGCATAAAGCAAAGTAGCATGCCAAAAAACCAGGAGCTCTGCCAGACTCAGAGATAACTTGTTCCACCAAAGAATTAAAATGGAAAAACTATCATCTTTCTCTCTTTTCTCCAAACACAGCAGTCATTAAGAGGACGTACTCTGAGCTTGTCTCTACTGCAGTAGCCTGGTAGGAGTAGCTGTCTTCTCTAGCAAAAGGCAGAAGTATCTCCTGCAAGGCTTTGTGGGAGAGACAAAGAATTGGAGGGTGGCCAGTGAACAGCACTTTGTAGCTCCAATTCCTAGTCATTCACTGATTTCCTACCTTTCTATATTTTTTATTCATAAAGGACATATCCTGGGAGTAGCAACTTGAAAGTCCACTTTGGACATAATCTAAACAGGGCTTTTTTATCGCATGCTGAGAATGCTGTGATCCCCACAAGCTATTCAACATGTTAACAGTCCTGCTACATGATGGCTACCTATTCTACTTCACAACAGTGGGATTTTACTAATTTCAGTTAAAGAGAAAGTCATTATTAAATTGCATCTATATATATACATATACACTAAAGGTACCTCACATGTTAATGGATTGAAAAGCCTGGGAAAAAAATTGAGCTACTGAATAACAGGAGTTCAGAATAAGCAGGTGAATTTATTCATATTTCGTTTTGCAGGTAGTAGGTTTACCCAATGCTAACTTGGACCACATCTACAAATGATGGTGATAAAAAAACACTCCTGTGTTTCAGTTGATACACATCAGAGAACTCCACTACCAAACCAAAAACCACACTCAAACATGTTCCTGGGAGAAAAGTAGGCTAAAGATATTGTCTCTCCACTTCCAGACAGGGCCTGTTCCTTGTGGCTGGTGAAGATGATTATCTCAGATTCAAAACCAGTAGGAATAACCTTTCCAGCTGCCTGAAAGACAATGACTGTTCTTAAAAATATAGCAGCTATTGCCTATACAGGGCTGTTATTTTCAAAGACGTTATTAATTCAGGGAAGATAATTTTTTTGGGGTTTTTTTTGGTTTTTTGTTTGTTTTTTTCTAGTGCAAGAAGTAACTTTATTACAACAATGAAGCATAATGGCCAAGAAATAGGTTTACATCAGAGTCATAACTAATCACAGTTGGATGATGGTGTTGCAGAGTGTTCACCTGCAACTGTGCTCACAGAATTACCCTTTTTTGAATATAGAGAATAATGGCACTATGCCAAATAAAGAATGTAAGTCTCTTATTTATCACTGGTATCCACCAGAGGCCTTCCTTCCTGATTATCTCGTCTCTCAAATTTCCTTGTACCAAATCTTTTTTGTCCTACATGGTAGAAACTGTCTGACGCCCTTTTTGCTCTGCCTCCAGTCCTGTGGCAAGCTGCTAGGACAGCCTATTGATACAGAAAACCCTGTTCAAAAAGAATTGTTTAAAGTACCTGATGTGTGTCTCTACCTTCTTCTGAAGCAGGCAATCTACTGACTTGTGTGAACAGCAGGGACAGCAATGAAAAACTGAGATTTCAACAACAACTCGCTTGAGTATTTGCTCTAGATCACATTACCAACTCTACATTCATCAAAATAAGCAACTGTTTGTGTTAATACATATGTTTTTTGTTTCACATACAAAGGAATTTCCTTTCTAAACAAGATGGACTGGATTTCTGATGACAGCCTGGGTGAGGAGCACTGCAGGGATGATGACCTGAGATGGGCAGCAGCAACAACCCCATCCCGATCCTGTGTTCACAGCACTTTCACAGCGTCATGGGATTTTTGGCTGTTAACAGAGTTAGGTGCAACCCTAGCTCTGTGGTTATCTTCACCGTGAACCAGAAAAGATTTAGAAAAATCTCTCTCTCCACACCTACCCATTCTCTGCTTACTCCTTTTTCTTACTCCATGCATTTGCAAAGAGACTGGCTGAGAACTTACTTCTGCTCCGTGTGGAGGTTTGTTCCAGATTGGTTAATGTTATAGCTTGCTTACTCAAGGTGTTGCTTGGGGGCCCCAAATCAGAGTAGGGTCTTTGCCAGATACCATGCAAATGCACAGCTACAAAAAGTCTTGTAAGAGTAGTTTACCCAAAGCACAAAGAAAATCAGAGACAAAGGAGAAGTGAACATAGATACCCAGAGTAGTGCCTTTACCACTTAGCCTTGGATCATGATTTTGCCATGGATTTTTACTTGGCTGCTTGTAGACTTACAGGATGAAGACCTTGGATTGCTTTGGTCACAACTCAGTTTGGAAGTGGCCATCATAAAACATTCCCTCCCAAATGAATTAGATCCTCAAAATATAGTGAAAAGTCTTGAAATTTTATCAGCATTGCCAAGATAACCATCTTTCCAAAAGCCAACCATTGATTTTATACAGTCAGAACCACTAGACCATTAGTGCATACCATACAGGTGAAATCCCGCTTTGCAAATGCTAGTTTCTCATTATTCCTTCTGGACCTTATTCCAGGCTCATCAATAGGACATTAAAATTTCAGGGGAAAAGGACAGCAGCTTGGCCCCCCAGCCAATTTGCCCAAAAAGCATGAGTGTATTTGCCTCAAAAGAGTTAATGGCATGACTTGCTGCAGCTTTTTCATAGAAAGCTAATCTCGCAAACTTGACTTGTCAATCTGAGATGTTGCTTTATCTGCAGCAGTGCAGAGTGGGTGGAGCGGAGAGCACAGCTGAAATGTGAACTCTGACAAATGCAGACAAGAAAGCATTTGCACCCGCCGTCTGTTTGGTGCAAAGTTTTGGTTCATTAGCCTTGAAATGTTTCATTAACAGAATGCTTTTGGTATGCTATAAACAAACTGTGAGTGCCCTTGCATGCAACAGTACTCTGTCAAAAATGAGCATGGTTTATTCCCTTTTGTAAAATATTTAGAAAGTGAATGACAAAGTTAAGCAATGGTCATATTTGTGTGATCTAAACAAAAGAGTAACATCGTGGTAACAAGCACCTAAAAATACATTTGTTCATTTCTAGTTCTCACAGTGCTACGGTTTTATTTGTGGTTCAGAAATACAGTTCCCTCTACCTTTTGTATTCTTTTTCCAAATATTTTAAAAATAGGAAAAATACATAAATACATACTGGTACATTTAAGTGTTCTTAAAATTATTTAAGGCCAAAACTTCTTTCTACATTTGATCTGAACTAATTCATACCCATCCCTGGTCTTGTTTGTAAAGGTCAAATATTGCAGTTTTTATGCTGGCAAAGCTTTCAGTGAAGGCAGATATTTTTTGTGGTACATAAACACAAGCTCCAGTAAACCAAACCGAAGACAGACGGAGTTTTGCCAGAAAAAAAGACTTTGTAAGGAGAGATGATTTTGGATCAAATAAACAGAAAGGGGGGGAAAAAAGACATAAACAAACAAACAAACAAAACCTGATCTGAATCATAGCCCAAATTTTAAATTTAATCTTCTCTGACATTAGAGAAAATTTTGCTCCTTGTCCCAGGCTTTATGATATTTGCTCACATATTTTGACAACAAATTGTCCTGGTTCAGGGCAATGAAGAAGCCAAAAATGCTCTAATACAATGAAGCCCAGTGTTCTCCTTGAAGTACTTGAACCCATGAAAAAGGCAATTTTTTCTGACTCTCTTTAGTTGCAGACAACATTTAAGTTAATAAATAGTTAGCATACAAACAAGATCTCATAAAAGAGACTACATAATATTTTGAAAATGTGTCCCTCTGTAGTGTGAATCTCTCTTTTTTAATGGTTTGAGTGAAATGACAGATCCTAAATAGATAATCCTGTGTATTAACCTTAAGAGGGGTCGGAGCAGAGGGCATAAATCCAAGCAATTCCTAAATTACCTTGGATGACATAGCTAGGCCTAGATCCTTTGCAGGATTTACATTTTTATCTCCTTCTTCTATGCAAATGTTTGAAATAACATCAGCATTGCTAGGTTAGCTAACACAAGAAAGTTCTAATATAGGTTGGGAGTAGTTGCTGAATTCATATATATTTTGCACAGATATAGGTCTCCCTGCCCAAGCTCAGCATCATGCCTTCTTAGTACCTTCTGAAATCTCTGCTGGTGTACCCATTTCAGTGACACAAACAGCAGCAATTGCCTTTCAGGATCTGTGACTATTTATCAGCATAGGTATATTTATGATTCAGTTGTACCTTTTCCCACCTGGAAATGTCTACACTACTGGGGGTCACAGCAAGTACCACGAGAAATGAGGAATAATCTTATGAGTGTTCAATTCAGTTGAATTTCCAATGATGTCATCAATAATGCTGGGTACAAAACTGCGTCCTTTGCTATGAACATTTTTTCAGGAATTAAACTGGCTTTTATCTAATCAAACCATTTTTGCAAGGGGTAATTTTGTTTTCAGATAACTTCTGAAGAAGAAACAGGAATGGAATTGGGGAGGGGGGATATACAGGAGGAATTTGGCCTTAAGTCTTTGCTATATAAGTGACTGTATAATACTTTATTTGCATATCTAGCATTTAAAGGGTTACGCATGTAATTATTTAACGTAACTCCGAATAAGCTGTTTGATTTTCTTTCATCGTGAGCCAAACATTAGGCTTCGAAAGGAATTCCTTTAAACTTCAATAATATAAAGGCACATGGCAATGTGAAAGTTACAACTCTAGCTTAAATGAGTCAGACATAAAAGTATTTATGACTGATACTCTCTGAATATACCAACTTCAGACACTTTAAAGTCTAGTTCTGCTGTACAAGGATAGGTACAGGAATATCAGCCATTGCACATCTGCAGAACTCTTACTTGTAAGCAAAGCAGAGTCCAGTCCCTAAATTCTTTTCCTGTTTTAAGGAAAAAACCCAACATAGCAAGCTACACCAGGCCGTCAGCACCTGAAGCAAGTAAAAGCAATTCCTTTCTGAACTTCCCACCAGTTATTTGTTTTGTGAGGCTCATGGAGAAAAAGAATAAAAAAAGCTAGTGAGAAAACAGCATGTCCCAGTGAAAAGCATTGCACATGAAAGAGAGAAAGAAATGAACTGAATGTTGTTTTTTCTTGATGAAATAGCAGATTGGATCTTAGGCTTTTTACAAACTCTAGCACAGGTGATCATCATTTGTTCTGTCAAAAGCATTTTCAATGACATGACCAGAACAATGCGGCTGTGATTACAAGGATCAGCATGGATTGAAAGATACTCAGGGCATTTACCAAAGGGATATTTATAGCACTGCTAAAGACATTCACTTTTTTAAACAGACTTACAAATTCTAGGAACAGAAGATTTGAAATCAGAGTTGCTCCCTTTGGTTTTGCATTTGCCATGCTAATGAGCATACCCATGTCCTCTCACAAACGAAAGCTGAACACGCCAGTTGAAATGTTATTGTCATGAAGTCAAATCCAAATGCTGAAGAGGAAAATTGAGATAGTTTTCATTGTGAACTTTGATGTGAAGCATCACAGATTTTGGAGGAGAGCCATACCTTTGATCTTGCAGAAATTGTGAGGAATCAACCACCTTGAATCCCAGTCGTTCAGCAGGTGATTTATAATGCTATAATATGACTTAAAGGACTTTTCCAAAAGTCATATAACCAGCTAAGGTAAAAAAAAAAAAATGGCAAAGATTTAACAGAAATTTAAGCAATTCTGGTAGCATGCAATGTAAAGTTCATAGTAGACTTGTAATTTTCTAGCAGAAACTCTGAGACATCCAAGCTTCAAAATAATCCTGCCTGACTTTTAATAGCACTGAAATAGATAAATGCAGCCATTTGGATGTCTGAGCCATGCTAGGATAGTGTGATGCAAGGAGAAGGCAGAGCCTAAGGGAAGGAACATACCCTGGTGGCAGACTGGCTCCCCAAAGCCTGTCTTCAGTGAGAGAGGGCAGAGAACAGCTGCAAGGCAAAGGCTGCCAACCTTAATTCTCTCTATTAGTGGATCATTATCAAATGAGGAGGTTAATGAGAATGGGGATTGCCTTTACAGTAAAGGTCTGCCCTGTGAAGACCCAGGCCCCTTTTCCTGGTGGGTCAGGAAGACCTCGCTGGTAACAACCCTCAGGAGCTGCTGCAAAACCTGGTGGCACAGCCACTGCCAGGCACATGGGGAGGTCCCTTCAGGACAGACCCTCTGGTAGCTGCCAGAGAAACTTCCCCAAGCAGCTTGTGTGAGGGCAGAGAGAAGGGTCTGGAGTTTTGTATCTCCTGCCGGCAGTGCCTGGTGTTCCATGTCCCCTGCTTTGCCGTTCACCACAGCTGCATGTGGCTCTGCAGCAGGGCTGCACCCCCAACCAGGACAACTTTCAAATCCACTTCACTTACAGCTTATTGTGACCTTTCCAAGTAACTGCATTTTGCTAATCTTCAGTGAAATGTTCCTGAAACACATTCTACTGTTTCCCCTGAGAAGGCCATAGTATGGGTGATCACAATACCAGAAAACACCATGTATTTTCTGTATCTCACTTAAGATTAGAAACCTTTGTCTCTCTCAGTGGTTCCTCCTATACCTGAATTGAGCAAAAGCTTTAGATTTGAGATATCTTGTTTAAAGGTACTCAATGAAATGTATTTCTCAACAGCATTTCTACGTCAATGTGAGCAAGTACAGTGCTGGTTGAATAACTGTGTTTTCAGTTGCGTGGCCAAACTAGAAATATAAAAACAAAGACTGTGACATTAATCTAGAAGAGAGGAAGGGCTCTGTTGTTTTACTTTTCTTGAGCAACTATTTTAAATTCTTCCTTCAGAGCATAAGCAGTACCCATAATGAATTTTTATTCAATGCAGAACTGAAATATGCTTTTGAAATAATTTTTTCAGTCAAAATTATTCACTGTTTACCCCAAATCCATCAATCATTTCAGACAACCCCAAACTGTATTTTGAGCGTACAAAATATTCAGACAAATATTATCTAGCTCTAGTTTGAACACAGCACCTTAAAAGCATACATGCATCATGGATTATATCTTCTTTTCATAATTTTACCTTACTTGAACACCAGATGCTGAATTTCCTCATGACAACTATTTGTTTCTTGTATTTTCACACTTGTTATGCTTCTTGAAGCTTTGGGTCTACCTTCCCAGATAACTTTACTAGTTTAGGTTTCAAATTTTTGGAATGGTCTGTTTCGGCAAAATTACTACCTGTAGCCTACAGCAAATGTTTTTTGATGTCATGGCTTTTTTCTTTTTTAATTTTGGAGATTTGTAGGATACAGGTAAAATTTAGCAACACAGAATTTCTCCGTGCTTTGAAATTTTCCTGCCATAAATCTTCCTGCTAAAATACATGCTAGGCATGTCTTAAGAGAAATCATATACAAGAACATGACTTGATCAGCATCCCAGTGAGATACAGGATATTTTTCAGCTAGGGAGTTAATGGATGATGATACTATATTTGGCCAGCAAAAATAATGACACACTTTCCCCTGGTCTACAAGAACTACTCCCACATTGATTTTAACTTAATATCTCCCTCATTAGGAACCTGCACAGAAGTTTGGCAGAAATACCCAAGACACTTATTGGATCATTCACTGGTAATAATAGATATTGCTTTTTCTTTTTTCTGACAATGTACAGGCTAATCATAAAAAGCAGAGCCTTGAAACAAAAGCTTTTTACAAAATACAGATTTTTATCAACTCCATCACTGTTGAGGTTAAATATTTTATGGAGCTAAATAAAACTTGGGCTTCTCCACTTTCATGTTGTGGGATGCAGTAAAAGCTTAAGAGCCTGGTTTGTCCCGCTGCTGAATGACATCCATTATGCATCAAATGCCCTTCACAGTGGACTCTGGCTCTGATATGATCAGACTAACGAAGCCCAGGTAACTTGATATACAATTTCAAAATGGAAAAGTCCATGCCAATAGCTGGGAGTGGCTTTTCTGGGGACCTGCTGTGGTTGAAGAACTGGATCTATATGCTTACTGGCCAAAGTACCATAAAGCACTCCTGTTTTTCCTTAAAATGAAGCAAGTACTTTAATACATTTCTACTTAACAAAGCATCTGTTTTAATTCCATTGAACTCTACAGGATGTAAGTACTGACTTAAGCGTTAAACTCGAGCCTTGGAAATGTCAAGCCAAATAAGTGCTGGCACCTGAGTACCGTGAGCCCTTCTGATGGGATAATGAAGGTATCACCAGGCTTGCTCCACAGCTGGGAGACCAGGAGGACACTCAGCCGGTTGCTCTTGTAGCTAAGAAAGCAACCAAACTATTTGATGATGACACAATTGAGACTAATAACTTGACTAATAACTTATTGCCTGATTGTTTTTTTTAAGTGCACTTGTGAAAATTAAAGCTCTGGGTCTGGGGCATGAAACCATTATCTCTACAATGGCTCACAGAGAGGGTTATCTAATAACATGAGAAATCTATTAGACTTGGTGGAAGCAAGAACTAAAGGAAATAAATCATGCAATAATGGTAAATCAGATCTCTAATTATGGCCCCACACAGGAGGCCAGAGGAGAAATGCATTCCTAGGACCACTACATGGTATTTCTTGTCCTCTCACTCATGTTAGAAGCAGTCAATCATATCCTCCTGCCTAAATTCTATCAATCCCACAGTAATTTCTAAACAGAACTGGCATGCTTGGGAAGGAAATAACTAGTGAACACCATCATAAGTTATTTCTTGAAAACTGCTCACAGACAAAGATCCTCACACCTTTTTCTCTGCCATTGGTGCTGGAAATCCCTGCATCTAAAGCCTTTGGGGTCAGAGGAGCTTCAAGCCCTGTGCAATTCCTTCATAACAAGCCAGCTCTGCCTGTAACAGAAACGAGTCTGCTGCTAGCTTCTGTTCCTACACACTCTCTCATTTTGTCTGCAGGTTCCTTCTCTGCTGCCCCAGGGAATCCGAGCAGTGGCCCAGGCTAAGACCTGAGTGCGAGCAGATCCGTGAGGAGCTAAAGCACGTTTCACCTCATCTCTGTTCAAAGGCAATGGAGGAAAACAGCACATGGCAGTGGGACCTCAGAGCACAGTATTTTATCTCTCTACTGCTCTGATGCAAGACCTCTGGCAAAGCCACTCTTCTCCGTTTCAGCTTTGAGGGTTTTGCCAGGTTTAGCATGCAAGCATGGATTCAACTGAGAGGGAAGGACTTCAGTGTTGTTTAGCACCCCCCATTTGGACTTGGGGTGAAGCATTATCCCCTGAGCAGCCAAGCCCACCACGCCTTCCTTCCTGCCCCACACCAGAGGCTGCATCACATCTGTATCTACACAGGTGGATGTGGAGGTGTGTGACCTCCTTGGCCCAGAGATCTGGCAGCTCTATGGGTGCCCTGGTATGGTGGTGTCCTGTCTCTGAAACAATCCCTAAGGTGGCTGGGTGTATCTGCCCAGTGCACCGAGCTGTGCTAATGCAAACACACCATCAGGAGCAAACCAGTGCAGAGCACCAACAGCACAGCTTACGCTTATCTGCAGCGATGCAGGTAAACACATCTTGGTACAATGTGCAGGCAAGGTATTAAGGATCAGATTAATCTCATGTACCTTCAATGTCTAAAAAGTAGGCATCACAACTTTCTCTGTAGCCCCACATCTGTTTGGAAATAATTTAATCTATTTTGGACCTTTATCTTAGGATGCCATCATTCTCCCTGTGAAGGTGCTTGCTCTTCTCTGTGGACTGAGAAGTGTTGTGCTTGGCTTTCCCACATCTACTGCATAGCTTGAGGACATATCCCTCTCCCAGGTTTCTGATCTCAGCAGCGTATAATGAGTGATCAGTGACAGCCATATCTGTGAGGGCTACGAATCAGAACTTGCTACTATCTAGCTATCAAGGGCACCACTAACCAGCAGTGCAAGCTTCCTCCAGGAGCTACACAGTCCCACAGTAATTTTTGTTATTTTCTTGGGACTGAGGACACTGTGTACTTGGAATTGTCCTGGTTGGAAAGACTTCACACCAACTGGATGTGCTAAAAAATTGATCTGACTCAGTAGAAATGCAGCATAAAAATCATTGAAAGCATCTAAATAAAAGTAAATAAACCACAGAGTGGCATAAATAATAGTGTTGAAAACATCGTCAGACTTTTAATTTTAGCTGAAAAATCCTGAGGATCCAGTTTATCAAGAAACCACATGATTCCCTTGGCTTTATCTTAGCCACTTTTGCATGCACAACTGTTTTCTTAGACACTTACTTTGGTCCAAGTCCTATTCTAATTTCTTTCCACGGTAATCAACGTTTCTCTCTGACAGGAGGCATCTCTGCAGCACTGTGGTTTTCCATTTAGAGATCAGTTCAGAGGTCTGTGCATTTGTAGAGCTGTTCTCAGATGGCTTCCTCCACCTGGGTGAAAGGAGAAGCAAGGACTCAGTGGGTGCACTGCAGAGAGGAAGGACTGTTCCCCCTCCTTGCCCTCATGTCTGAAATAGAGTTCATAAAGGTTGTCTTAAGCTGTATCTGTATTGCTAAGGAAATGTTGCAATTCATGCTAAATAAAACAGGCCTGAGGCCAAATGATGTGACCTGGTCAAAGCCATGTTGCACAGTACTTGGTCCTGGGTTTCTTCTAGACCGTATTGTACTGTCAGTGGGGGCCTTAAGACACAGTGATCACCCTTAATGTGTAGTTCTGTGTTTTTGAAATCATGTAAGGGCTGTGTTGCTGCCCATCAGGATGGTGTTTTCATAGCATGAAGCCTTTGGTAAGTATTGTTTGCATCAGGCAATGGCATGTGAGTATGCATTTAAGCGTACAAATCCTTCTGGGGTAGTGTTGGAGTACTGTGTAAGGTGGAAGGAGCCGGAAATTTTGCAGTCTCCCTTGTACTGCCTCTTCGGAATGGCCACGGGCATATGCCATCCCCTGATGGGCACTAGGAAATGTCTAGTGGGGTACCAATGTGCAATGAAACAGCATGGATGATAGGGAACCACTAGTCTAGTCTGAACCTGAGCCCCAGCCCTGCTGCGTTTGCAAACACAGACATATCTGGGGAGGTAAGGTTGTAATTAAGTATAAGCTAAGACCATTTTCCACCTACAGAAGAGATGACCAGTCATCTAACACCCCAAATGACATGTTCAGATGGGTATTGACTGCTCAGAAAGGGTTTGCACCCCTATTTCCAGTGAAATAGTTGTGCCTACAAGGAAATAACAGAAAAAAGGTAGCTCTTGAAAGATGAAGTTTATTTTATCTGATGTACATTTTTAATGAGAAAAATATATACATAGAACCTTACACTGTTTCCTTGCAGCAGTATATCTGAAAACTGAAAAAAAAAAATGCTAACCCTTTAATTGAAACCTTTTCCATTTACACAGGCATGAAACAGAATAAACTCCACATTTCCACACTCACATAGTACTGTAGACATAAAAATATTCCTGTGGGATCACACAGTCAGAAATCACCTACTCAAGGGGATATGAATGATGACTTCAATAGAAGATGGACATAAATTTTAATTAGTTGGTTATTTGATCTTGTGTTGTTAGTGATGGAGGATCTCAGAAGGGAATTAAGTATGCTTAAGACTGAAATTGCTTAGAACCAAAACAGTGCAAGGTAAGTTAGATACCACTAAATTAAAAGAAACTTTGCACCAATTAGAGATACAATAAAATAAAGATGGCAATTACAATTAACCAATCAAAAAATGCAAGTGAGATCAAACCAGCTATGGGGATAACTAAATTTATCCTTGTCTTAATCAGACCTGCTAAGTATTTTCAAACAGATCTGAGAAAAAGCATTAATATTCCTGGGAACATTTTCTCCTGGAAGAGACAATTTAGGAAGAGAGAAGTTAGGTCCAGGTTTTTTGCTTTTTTGTGTTTTTCATTGCATTTCTCCATTTATATATCCTAAGCAAAGCATGTCTTGCATCATTTATATACTTTACTTGCCAGTATACCAATCTTTCCATCTACTATCTGTTACCTTATCTCAGGAATACCTCTAAAGTTGTCACAGCTTCAAAAAAAAAGAGAGCAAATTATTTATTCTTTTATAGTTTTGCAATCAATAAAATTGTGCATGTGCAGCTTAACGTAAGGCTGGACACATAGGACTGCAGCCTGCTTTGGAAAGCAAAGCAGGACCAGGAGAGACACCTGCACTCCGGCCAGCAATCACCCATGCTGGGAAACTGCTGGCTCGGCGCGTGGCACAGTTTTGACCTGTGCCAAGTGTCTCGTTTCTCCCTGACAAGGTCTGGGCACAGTTCAGGGGTTGGTGTAGGCTGGGGACCACTGCCAGTAAACAGCAGGGGATGCAGCTACTTTTCTGGGGGACAGAGAAAATTAAGCCGCATGGGTTTGAGCCATGGCAGGCCATACCAGCTGGCCTCTGAGCCAAAGAAAACTCCCATTTATTTACTGTATTACGTTTATTTACTGTATATCTAGCTTCTACACACAAATGTTTAAACTGTCTTAGCAGCTTGTAATGAAATCAATCAGTCCTGCCTATTGCTGGCACGCATTTTCCTGTTATTCTTGATTTTCAGCATTTGGAAATTGCTACATTCAACATTGCAAAGGAGAATTCAGCAGTCTGAAATTTCTGTGGCATTGCACAGATACACCTTGGACTTCTTTTTAACAGTCAAGTCCATATTAGATAAATGATGTTTACAATGAAATATTGTAAAAAGTATTTCACACTTTTTGTCATATGTTTAATGACAAAAAATTATTGGCAATTTAGGTGAAAATATGTAAATAATTGAATTATCAGATAATATTCATGAAGGTTCTACTATGTCACAGAAATTAACTAATGAGCCAGAATCAGCATGAACAAACTATATTCACCTTAAATAATGATTAGAGAATACTCATGATCACTTTCATCCTCACGTACATTTTCCTCTTCTCTTTCAGAAAAAAAAAGGAAATCATTCGTCTGATCGACTTGCTACTGACCTTGCACTTTTCATCATTTTTGCTCCATTTTACAAAGCTCTGGCCACTCAACATGCAAGACCATCACAGTTTGTTGACATCCTTCTACCATGATCCTGTATGACCTTCTTCTCTGGCAGGATGCCTGCAGAAGCTGCCTGCGCAAGCTAAATCACATTCCTATTTAATTTCTCCCTTTGAATCCTCCTTTAAATGTAATTTCTATTATAGGAACAAAAAAGGCCAGTCCTCTTTTCTAATAAATATCATCAGGTCCAGATGCAAAAACACGAATGTCATAAAAAGATTCCTGTTAAATCTGAGTACCTAACACTTTTCCTTTCATCAAATCTTCAACAGTATAGTATCAATTTACATCGTGATCCTACATGTCTACAAGCTTAAATACATGACAGTTCACACTTGAATTAACTTTTTTTCCCCCTATTTTCTTTATTAGAATTCACTAATAATCTGACTGCTCTATTGCCTGAGGAAAGGATGAAGACCTGACCCCTCTTCACTAGGGGAGAAGAGAGCCATTATTTCATTGTACATTGTATTACAGATGTTGTTATTCTTTTTCCGTTCAAAGTAAAGCAAGTTTCTAACATCTGCAGAATTGGAATTCTCTGGGCACTTGCTTTAAAACAAAGTAGAGATGTTAGGACGTTGTTGGCCCTATATGTATTCCTGCACATACAAGAGCATATATACACTAGTAGTAATATTTATAATAGTAATAATAATATGGAGGCAGTATAATAAAGGAGTAGGAAAACAAAATGTCTTACCAAGCTTTATATTTTAAAATAGCCATAACCTCACAGCAATGATTTGGTAAGCAAAATGTGAGTGCCTGACAAAGTAACAGAACTCTTAACACAAAAAAATCTGAACACATAGACAGAATAATAAAAAAGTTACAAATGAATCAATAAATAAGCCAGACTTTATGTAAGGCTCTTTAAAAGAGCAAACTGTCAGATGAACTAGATAAAAATTTTTAGTCAAACAACTCCACTCATGGATTTTAAAGATCCTAAAGTTCTTTAAAAATTAAAAATTTACAGAATAGCCTCCTATATGTACTTACATGTGGACTGAAAGTAAATGGCCAAATAGTTTCTTCACATGTAATACAGATGTGGGACTGAAGGGAGTTTTGGCCAAAGAATTGTTAACAATTTTAATCACAATTGCTGTGACAGCCCTAAGTTTGATTTTAAAACTAAGTACAGGCAAATGCATGCACACAGCTGTATTTAAGCCTAACTTTGAGGAATCCAGCTCTGAGGATTCATGCAGAGTAGTTAGGACATAGGTCGTTAAGGTCTTATCTAAAAGATAATCTCCCTAAAAAATGATGGGAGCCTATTGCTCCAGTCACCCAGAACTGGACAGGGCATTGAAGAACATGCTTCAGGAGTAATCCTCTACAGGCAGGGGAAGAGATTAAATGGCCCAATAGCTTTTTCCATTTTTAGTTGTTATGATTGCACTGTAATCCGACTAGTGTCACTTGCCTGAAGAAGGGAAGAAGACCTCAATCTTGGGGGTAGGGGAGGACACAATATTTCATTGTGTACAATATTTCAGTTGCTATTCTTCCCAGAGAGCTCCTCTCAGATTAGTGTTGTTGGGAAAGGTTTATCATTTGCATTCCCATTTCTGCAGTCAACCCAAGTAATATGATTGTGGCATTAAACTTATCCTACAAAAGGTATTTGTTTAAGACAGTTCTTTTCCATTATTACTCACACAATGAATGTATGCACTAGGTTTCTAGAAGTCTGCACCAAAAACAACTTTTAAGCCCAGAATCACATTTCCTCCTCCATCGGCCTTAATTCCTCTATTGAAACTTTTTGCTGAGTAGTTGAAAGGGGCCGTTCACTCACTTTGCAAAACCCAATATGCGATTTATTCCCACATTTCAAAGGAAGAATGGGAAGCTTTTAAATCTCTACAAAGGAACCGAGAAATACTGATCAAGCCCAACTGACAAGGGGACAGATGTAGGGTGATGAGTGAATTCTATAAGACGCTTTAAAATTTGGATCAGTGAAGACAAGTGTCTTCCAGGAGTAGCAATTTGATTCTCCCCAGCACAGCTCATTTGGCTGAGTAGAAATGCGGCAATTCCTCTTTCAGTCTTCAAGAGGCACAAACTCCATCTCAACAATGTGGACAGGTTGTGGAGGTAAAGCATACCACAAAAGGACGTCACCTGTGTTGTAACTTCTTAGGGCCTCTAAATCCAAAAAACTTGAACAGCAAATGGATTTGAAACCCTTTCTCACCCAGGAATTCTCCTCTTGCTGTTTCCAGCTCTGGAACTGTTTATCATCTTCATCTACGTGTTAATCCCCGTGCCCCAAACTTTCTTGAGTTCTCTCCACTGTTTTATTATGCACAACATTTTTAACAATAACTTCTTAAAACCACCCCTTTCAGCTCTTCACCACATTGTGTGGTACTTCCAGCCACACAGCATCATCATCTGCTATTGTGCTTTTAGCTCCCTGTAGAGCCATATTTTGGTTCTTCTGTTATAACTGAAGGATCTGACTTGGCACTGTTTTGACAATGAATTTTACGCAAAATTTCCTATGAGATTCATCCCATTAAAAATGGGCAGGTTGCCATGACTGGCTGGGTCCCTGATCTAGTCTCAAATCTGGTGCATCCCTGAGCATTTCTTGTCCTTTTCTGACTTCATTAAGGCTCTGATTGGGGGAGGAATATGCCCACAAAACACAGAAAAAAGATTTTGGACCCCATAGGAAAAATGTGAGACCCAGCTTTGCTAACATCTTCAATCCAGTTCATCATTACAGTTGCACCATAAATAACCATTCTTACAGGTGCAAAATGGGTGTAAAGAGGCAACTTGGGAGTCAGGAGTACTGTACCAATATAAGAATGGTCATACTTTTTTAAACAGTTGAAATCCACTGGGGAATTTAAGACACAAGCAGCAAGATACAAATGAGTTTGGCAGTTATTTGTAGCCAGCAGAGAAGCTCCCTGTGAGAGTAAATAAGAAGCTAGTTGAAGAATTTGTTTTTTGGCTTCTGGCTGAGGACAGTTACCTCATTTTCAGCAAACACAGAACTTACAGTGGTTTTTCCTGAGTGATAAAAATGTTTGTTCTGTTGTTTCTGCTACAAAAACAATTCTGAAGTTATGTTTACTTGACTTTTGAGGAAATACAGATAATTATTGCATTTCTGATTAAGATTATTAGGATTTCTGAAGAGGGTTTCTGTATATACTTTAGAACTCAGGACATTTGTAATCATTTTACTACATAATATATTTTTACTGTATTTGCTTTTCTAAAGAATGAGTCAATGATTTCAAAATGTCATAGCTCTCCACTGGAACCTGTGCAAATAACACAACCTTGCAGCTTCCCTTTGCACAAAAATAAACAACCCTACAACAAACAACTGCCCCTTGCTGTCTTAAAAAATAAAGGCTCTCCTTTGCTCCATATCCTTATTGTTATTTCTGTTATTGTACCGCAACCATTGTGGTGAGGACTTGTAGTTTTTGGAGAGTAATGTAAACTGTACTTTCTTCAGTGAACTCTGGTATCAGAGCCCAAGAAAGGATCGTAGTGAGTGATGGAGCTGATCTGGCAATGCGGGAAGCATTCTGCGATGTCAGATCTGCCTCATCCTCCAAGGAGTCCAGTGTGTTTTGATGTACAGCTGTAATGCAAAATGTGTACACTCCTGAGGGCCTCTTTCCATTTTGTCCTATTCAGCTGAATCAACTTGAAATAAAATAAGGTTCTTAACCCTTGAAACAGGAGAAATTTAGACAGTTATTTCCATAAATGGAAATTACTTCTGGAAAAGCAACTATAAACATGAAGGGAAGAGGTAGTTCTTTTAGTTTGTTTTGTTTGCTTACCTTCCTCCAAGCTTGCTAAGGGGGAAAAAAAAGATAGGCAGACAGAAAGATGCAGACGGAGATACAGAATGTACCCATTAAGTATCTGCGAGGAATGCTTTATCAGCTTGCTTGTTGGCTGCCGAGTTGTGCATTTGAGGGCATTAGATTCCCAAGAGCGGGGATCTATAGAGGATTCCTACCTTTGGAAAAGAACAAAAACAGAGAATAAAAGCCTTAATCTTATAACCCCCAATCTAGCCAACTAAATCCCCAATTAGCAATTCAAACAGATTAATATAGTCCTTCCCTCCATTAAGCATACCCGACATCATGTGGTTGTGTATTTTAAAGTTACATTTTTCTTGTGTGCAGCTCTCTTTCTCACCAAAGTTGACAATTCCTTTCAGACCATCCTACTTTCCCATAGACTGGGAATGGACTCTTTTTCTTTTCGCTCTTATTTTGCTTTTTTTTTCTTTTAAGTGCAGTCAGTGTTGTTGATGCACTCTGGCAGAATCTCTTAAATTAATGCTTTCCTTTATTGTAGATGCCTCCAAATGTCTGTCCACCTTGTGGTTTCCATACTGCAGGCTGTTTGCAGGGTTCCCACTGAGAGCAATGCAAAGGGTGGAAATGGCACACTTCTCCTGCTTGCTGGAAAATTCATCTTATTCCCATAAAATTCATGAGTGCTGTAACTTTAATGACCATTTCTCCTCTTGCCTGAGGAGAAACTGAAGCATGGAGCTGCCCCAGCTCAGAAGTACTGCTGACATATCCCTGAGCAAGGCAGATTGGATCTCTCCCAGATTTCAGAGAGTAAAAAACAGTCGGTGCCAAATGCCTTCAGACATGCCAAGAGCATGTTTCTAGAAAGTATGAATTACCTGCAACTCCCAGCGACCACTAGAGGTGGCCAGCAGTCTGTTGACTGACCCTGTAACTAGTTCTCCCATTTTTGCAACCCCGTGGGCCAAGGTGTAACAGAGGACCATGTATGTCCCTGGTCCTCTCCCATCCCTCACTCCACTGCATGTAAAATGACGGGGGAAACGTTTTGACAGTTCTCTGCCCTCCCCCATCGCTAGTTTCATCCCTCTCATGCAATTTTTCTTTTTAAGTAAAGGTAAGTAAAATTTGACCATTTTTTCTTATACATTCTTAAGCAGACAATTTTAAAATCTCCTCCTTTGCCATCAGTTGCAGTAGATTACCAGCAGGGACTCTCTGGGAGGGAAGTGAGTCTTGCAGCAGAGCATGTCTGTAGCCTCCCATAACCACCAGCTCTGTTTGGCAATCCAGTTTGGGAGCATTGAGGTTCTTGCCCATGCTACAGGTTTTCCTTGCACACAGGTGCAATAATCCTCAGCAAGGGTGAAGATGCACAGGCTTTTTGTCCTCTTCCATGTGTCTCTGCTCTGCTGCAGACAGGTGACTCAGAGGAATACTACTTGGTAAAAGTAAACCCGAAAGGTTTAAAACTCTTACAAAAATACAGTTGGTGCCAATGTTTCCTTCACATCTGGCCCTGTGCTCTAGCAGAAAAAGCAAGCAAGACATGGCTTCATAGATAAATGTGGGCAGACAGCTCATATTTTCTCAGTTCTTATCTTTGTGTCTTTGGAAATGAATAGTGAAACTTGAAAGAAAGTTTAATAAAAGGAACACAGGCGTGAGTATATGGAGATTATTACAATGTTCAGCATTCTGCATACTTCCAATCCATTCTGCATATGTCCGATCAGTGGAAACATTTCACAAATAACTTTGCATTTGTGCAAATTCACAAATACATTTGCATACTATCTAGCATTTTACATATACAGGTGTGCTTATACTGTATATAGACAACAATAGGGCCCAGTCTGACTTGTGAAGCATTACAGGAATAACAAATGCACGGCTGCTTCACTTGGCTACCAGGTGGAACAAAGCTTCCCTAAACATTTTTGATCAAAGGCACTTTCCATCAAACAAAGTTTTTCTCTGTTTTTTAAAAGTTTAACTTGACTTTTCTATACTTTAGGTTTGCCTTAGTTGTTTTTTTTCCTTTTTATTTAGGGCTTAAAAATCTGATAGTCAGAAGAAAGTATTTCTGCTTTAGAAAAATAATAAATATTTTTTCATATTTCCAGGGAAAAATAATTGATCAACTTTATCAGCTCACATCTTAAGCTTTAAGAGATTCATCAAATAAAGGACTGTTGTTGTGGTTGAACTTGCCTTGAAGTTTTGCTACCACATATCAGAATTGCCATATTTTGTATTTTGTTACAAATCTCATAGCTGCTGGTGACTTCTGTAGAGCTTACCCTACTGGAATAAAGAGTTTGTTCCAAAATACCCATTTTCTCTTTCTATAAAAGTCTCTAGCTTTTAAGACTTAAGGATTAAGATGGGAAACATGATCAGAATGTATCTCAAAGACTTTGAAACTATGCAGCAAATAAAATGACCTGAATGGATGCTTGTTATATTTAAATCTTAGCATTTATTGGTAGCTTCACAGATCCTCAACATTTTACTTTGGCCATACTGAAATACCAAAAGCAAACTTTATCAAAAGTGGTTTGTATGACTATAACAATAACAGATGGATATGCATAAAGACCTGGAGTTCAGGGAGGGCCTCTGACCTTCTTGCCATCCAGAAGACCAGGTGGTGAACAAAACAGATGGGAGAGGACAATAGAGAATAAGCAGATGTAAGGACTTCTGATGAAATCCGTGTCACTGCAGTTCCTGGCCAGTCTGGTTCACCCACGCTCCTTTCTGAAGGATGGATCAGCCCTCTGCAGACATGCACACACAGAGCAAACACAGAAGATTTTGCAGTCTCAGCTGCACGGAAAGTGCAGACCACGCTGAAAGCAACATTGCGGGGAAGGTATCACCCCAGGTAGATGGGCGCAGGCTGGCCCTGGGGCATGGGCTGGGGGAGAGGGGAACTGAGTGGGGATTTCCAGCACTGAGCTAGAGAAAACAGGCAAGAAGGAGGAAACACTGGCTGAGCCAAGCCGTGTGGCATGACTCCCAGAAAAGGAGTCAATATTGCAGGGATCTGGAGGCATCAGAGGTCATTTTCGACAGCTGGCTTTAACAGCTGGATGTGCCTACTTTGCTGACTGTGAGACTGCACAGTAGCAGGGATGGGAGCAAATTATCTCCCGGCTAACCTGAGCCCATGTGGGCCAGCCAGGGGGTAATTGCAGACAGCCAGAGTAACTGGGCAGACAGGCTGATTTTTAAATGGAAGCTAAACACTTGCACAGAAGTCAAGCGCACAGGCTAAGCTGGCTGTGGGCAGAGAACCACGTGCTGTACTGATACAGCCTCTGAGTCATGGGCAACATTTTCACCAATAGCAGAACATGACTTTTTTAATGACTCCATTAATAGGCTCCCTGCAAGATCAGGCACACAATTCTTCATGCTCAGCCTATTTGCTCTTTGCAGGAGTATTCTTCTTATGCCCAGTGAGCTCTTAATTTGCAGTCAAGTTAAAACCTGACCTGGTTCCTTCCACTGTCAAAAAATAGCAATGTCCTCTGAATTCCTTGTTGCACAGAAGAGCCAAACCTCACCCATATGCTGGCAGGTTGCTCATTTTTGACAGCTAATGGCTTGCAGCAAGCATACTTTTCTACCGTGAGGAGCCAGGTTAGGCCCAATCCTGCTAACATTTAATACTAGACAAAGTCCTTACTCACAGAAGTCAACAGGCATAATTCACTGCAGGAAATAGTACACCTATTAGTGTTTTGTAAACCCTTTTTGCTCAGATCCTAATAGAAAGTCTCAGGTATTCCTATTTAAGAATATGCTTGAGGCTGTGTTTTGCTCTCCTTTAGGTACAATGTCATATACAGATTCATTTATCGAGGTTTAAGTTCTTTTTTCCTGAGATGTTTATATTCTTCTAATGCCACTTTTACAGTACAACCCACCATAACTTTCTTTTTGAACACATTTTAATAATAGTCAATAAAGACTTCGGTTGCAGATACCGGAAATAACAAATGACAAAAGTGAGCAACATATACTTCGTAATTTAATGAAAAAGTATTTTAATGAATGATTGTGTTAAGGGGAAAAGAGTGATCTTAATACTATCATAATATCTCTAACTATATCTTCTAAACCAGCAGATTTATGTTTCAAGAGGCTCAGACACACAAAAAGGGGGAAAGCTACCAACATCTATCAAAAGATAAAACACAAAGAAGCTAATAAAAGAGTAAAACAGCAATGAAAACAGTAAAAATTACAACACATTAATGCACTAAAAGCTGTGTAAGTTACCAGAGGCTGCACTATATTATGGCAATAGTTTTATCAAAACACGTGTAAACATTTTGTACAAATTAATGTCATCTGCAATTTTTCCTGTTCTGTTCTCATTTTTCTCCACCCTGTGCTATTATGATGGATTTTGTGTCTTAGCTATTTCCAGTTCTTTCTAAAGCAGAGCTCATCACTGAAGGACACACACATATATATATAGATACAGAGCCTTAAAAGTCTGCATGTTTCCAGAGGGCATTCACAGGGGTAGCTTTGTGGATGGGAGGAGGACACAGAGGGTTTGCCAACAGGCACCGATCCAATGGAGACTGGGAGTCTGATAAATACAGAATATAGTTGGGCATAAACAGCAAAGAGATACAAAACTTAATGCAGCTCATTTGCACCTTCAAGCCATCACTTCCCTTCTCCTTGTCTCATACCTCTTTTGGTAGGAAGCTCTTCAGGATACAGACCATCTATTATGGGTTTTCTATGGTGCCATGTCCATTGGCCTTCTATTGGGGAACCTTTATCGCCTTTTGTTGTGCTCTGTGATACTCATCACCCCGCATCATGACCATGTGTATTTGTGCCTCAGCCCTACACTGGCTAAGAGTTTCTTTGTTGTGAAACCCCCAGTTCAAATGGATTATTCATGTCAGGGTCTGCTCCTGGTGTATGGCATAGGTACAAGTGTATCTACCCATTCAGCCTTGGGAATGTGGGCCACTCTCTGGAATGGGTAATGAGGACAAGTATGATATGGAAAAGCTACCCTAAGAGTTTAATGGCAGCGTGGCAGAATTAGGGCTTTAGCCCAAGACTCCCAGCCCTGAATAAAGTAGGCAAGCTTTTCCTAGATTGATGTTGGCATGCCTCCTCTAAGAGTAACCACAAACCCTTTGTCCAGCACTGATCATGAGTTTTTGTAGGGTAACCAGCCAGGTCTGGGCGTCTCCTGTTCACTCAGCCAGAGGCTCCTGGGCAATGCAAGGGCTTTTTGAGATCCTTATTTTTCAGAAAGAGTTGGTCTTTCATGTTGGATAAATCTGCATCTCGGAGATTACAGAGCTTTCCCTGGAAGCTCCCATCATTGCAGCAGTTTCTTTTCTCTAGTCTGAGCATGCACCCCCACTGTTGTGGCTGGTATTTCCCAAGGGCAGGTGATGTCTGACTCTTCCTTGGGCATCACTTCTGGCTTCTCTTTCAGCCCTGGTGGCACCTGCCATGGATGTCCTGGTGGTGCTGAGCAGGGCTGCGTGTGTTCACTCTGCCCATCAGCATCCCAAGGCGAGGGCATCTCTCCCGAGGCTCCTGGCACACCCTGCCGTGCTCCCTCGAAGGGCAGCACCCCAGCAAGCAGCGCCTACAGCTTTCTACCACTGCAGGAGGGGGAATGCATGGGCACCCGGCCTCACACACTTTCTAGTTGTAAAAGTCATAAGCCATTTTATTAGGCTTTTTCCTCCCATTTCCCCCTGCCCCAGTGCTTAGCAGCCATGGATAAGGCAGGATTTTTAAGTATCAAGGATACCATCCCTCCCACCTCCACCAAGAAACCTCCCACCCCTGCCTGGACATGCTTTCTGACATCTCAGAGCCCAGTATCCTCTTGATCCTTTGGCTAAACAACAGACCTTCACTATCACTCAGGAAGCTGAGCCTTTGAACTGAAATCATGTATGTTTAAGGTGGAGAAAACCATATCTCTGTGTATGGAGAAAGAATGAGTTTTCTATTTTTTTTTTTCTCTCAATAGCAGTTTTAAGGTCTGATTAAAAAAGGAGGAAACAGAAAATCCTGGAAAACTTCAAGTTGGATTACTTCTCTGCAGCAGGAGGAAGAATCCTAAAATAGAAAGGACACCTGAGTGTCATCAAATATTCTGTAATTTTGGCTCAGAGCACTAGCAATCACAGAGCTAATAACTTGTCTCTCTACACACAGTTACTTTTGAACTCCTGCAAGTGCAGCTACGGAAGACAAAAACACATGTGCGCATACACACAAAAAAACAATGACCTGGTATCACCACCTTAATGAAATTATGAACATTATGTAAAGATTTTTGAACAGATTTTATTGTATTACTCACCTTTTTTTTTTCCCCAGTAGCAGACAATTGCTACTTTAAGAAGGATCCCTTTAAATATACTGAAGCACATTCAAAAAGTTGACAAGTTGTATTTGTGGTTTTCAAAAGAAATAATTTTTGTGTAGAGCTACCTTTTTTTTGGCATAAAGTAATTGGAAAGTACCATAGATATCTCAATAAAACACATCAAAAGTAACTTTCTATAGCTTGTTTTGACATGTCCACTTGTGGGTTGTATCAACTTTAACTAAACATCAGTTTTTCCCCTCCGTCAGTACAAACCATTAAAAATATTCAACAGAAAAAGCAAATAGAAATAACTCAGTACTGTGTTTGCCTATTTTCAAATAAAAGGAGATACAGAAAGGAGTGGTCACTGCAGTTGAAAGTGCATTTTTCTGATTCATGTATTTGCTGTAACTATTTGCATAGGATTTAAATGTCTAAGAAAAATGCCCAACCATTTTAAAGAGAATGCTGCATTTGAAAAACCTGAAAATGCTAATCTGGTTTCATATTTACAAAGGTTTGTTTACTGTATGTGTGATCAATTCACCAAATGACAGAAAACTTTGGCAAATACAGTTTTGATGCTGACATTCTTTGACCTGTTTATGGAGGAATGGAAACCTTATCTGCTCTAGAACCAATCCTAAAAGAGCACATTGTGCTGATTTCATTTGAGATCTTATCCTTTCTCTCTCTTTCCTTCTCTCTCTTTCTCTCCCACCCTCCCTTCTTATGAACACTGAATGCTAAGTTATTTCCTTGTCAAGGTTGCTTATCAGGACTAGATTTACACTTGATATCATTTTGTAAACATGTAGCAAATGGTTTATACATTAAGAGAAAAAGGGAGCAGACAGTGTTTTCATCTGAAGAGGAAACAAATCTCAAGAAAATATATGGCTGTTAATTAATTTGCTAATAAATAATAAATAAAAAAATAATTCAATCACAGAATAAGCCTAGGAAATGGGCAACTAAATTAAGACTAAAAATAGGTCTGCACACTCTTTGTTTATCCTGTGCACTCAGAGACACTTTCTGTTCAGTGATGCAATACAGGTAAGTTAAATGCAGAATGGAGGGTCTTTTCCTCGGGAAAAAAAATTGTCTCAAACATTTCAGTGCATCAGCATTCTGCCACTGGTACAGCAATGTTTAAAATGACAATGCTTGTCTTACAGAAGAAATACCTATCTAAGGCTTCTTTATACCTAATCCAAGGTAACTACATCATTTGCAAAGTCAGTAGGCAATCAGGTTAGGAGTTAGTCAATGAGAAAGATGGAGAGATAATCTATACTGACTGGGCTTGCTTGCTGCCTGTGACCCTTGTCAAGCAATGCATGCACAGACACACAGATTGCCCCAGTGACCTCAGTGCTTAAAGTTTCAGTGCTTAAAGATTCCTGTATCTTAAGTGCTTTTGCTGGAGAGAGACCCATGAGAGTCCATGAGACCCCAAAGCTTATTTCAGTGAAGTCCAAGCTTGGGCCAGCATCTACAATAATGGCAGCAATAAAATCTGCTCTAGTATCTGAAAATGAGAACCATGGATGTTTTCTGCAGACTTAGATGAACCCCAAATGAAGAATTCCAAACTGTGTGTTACAGAGACGAATCTGTAACACATTACCAGTGAATAACACCTATATAACACACATAACCTGAAAAAGCTTATTACTGAATAAAAATACCTATCGTGTTTTTCTGTTACTAAATCCTAAAATGCATCACAAGCATTTTGTACAGACTTGATAAAGGTATAGGAATATATTATATTGGATTAGGCTAAGTGGTAAATTTATAGCACCTCAGGTCTTCTGCATCAAATGCCCATATTCCTGCTTTTCTTCTATGGTTCATGTACAATAACACCCAGCAACCAGCTACTCAACAGGCAGGAAACCATTTATATGTGCCCATCTTTGGGGCTAGCACACTTAGAAGCAATGCTCTCCTGTTCTCCCCTTTTCCTCTCCTGCAACCTGCATTTTTTTCTGCTCCTTATCTTTACATCTTTGTTCTCTACTGATGTGTTTCTATCTTCATCCATTTTCTTCTGCCTTTTTCTCCTTTCTCCTCCTCTTTCCAGAGCTGTTCTATCAGCCAAGCCTCATCTTTCACTTTCTGTTATGGAGTGACCGATGGGAACTTGAAGATGAAATTCCCTCCCAGGGAAGGTGCAGAAACCCAGGGATCTCAGAGTCTGTTAAAAAGAAGTTGCAACAATGCAAGACTTCCGGTGTCTTCTCCATTAAAGCTCCCAAGGCAATTCTATGAGTGAGGCGGAAGGAAGGTAGCCATGACAACTGAAGGCTTAATAGTATCTGGTTCCTTCCCTTGATGAACCTCTTACAGACTCCAGAGTGGAAACTAATGTTGCCATCTCCAGAGTGATGCATATCCTCCACTATGACCTAATAGCTAGAATAGAAAAGGGGCAAATCTGGCACTGAGAGATTTTGCATGCAAGCCAGAAAGTTAAGATATACCATAAACCATAATCATAAACTGAAAAGGAGATATCATGCCCTATTCAGGTCCCAGAGAGAAGTAGAGATTGCAACCAGATCACCTAGGCTAAATACATAACTTGGAATTTGTGTCTATCTCTCTGAGTTGACTGGACAAGGATTCAGGCTCTGGCAGATTAGCAAGGTAGTCTGCCTCATCAATCTCTTGAACGCAGATGATACTGAAGGTACCAATTCCAATGCAAAGTGCCATTGCATGTGATCTGAATATAATCCTCCATGGCTCTTCATAAAGAGTGAATGAGATGTTGCAGAATGTGATCTACGGTGTGGTCACTTTAGAAGAAAAGCAATACGGAAATTGAAGGACTAAAAGCGAGTCAAACAACAGAGCCCACTGGTGGGACACTGCTTGCTTCACACAGACTATGGAAAGAAAATAAGACTTCTTTGTGACTGTGTCATTGCAAATTCCCAGCCATTCCCCGCTTCCTTGCCGAACGGCCTTTGTGAGTCTGTGGTAACATTGTAGTGGGAAAAGTCCAGATATGACCCTAGAAATACACATGATGCCTCTATCCTGTTGCTGTGATCCAGCCTGGCTGACCAGACCACCAAGAAGCACACCCAGAGAACATGGGCTGTGGTTCCATGAGGCAAACCAAGGCAAGAAGCCAATCACTCCTTAATATGATTGACTCCTACTAGTGGATCTCAGTCATTGAGTATGGAAAATAGACTAAGCAAGATAAGAAATTTTATTTTTTAATAACTTGATTAAGTTGTGCATGATTTAGGGTGTTTCTGACAAGAAATGCACTTAGGAGTTCTACTATTACATCACACCAAGCAGCAATGGGATAAAGGTTAAAGTACTTAGCTTCCAAAATAGTATAGAGCCAAGATCAATCAAGTGGGAACAAGTCCTGTCAAACATGTCTGCCCATATTATTAATAGTACACTGGTACATAATGCAGAATCAGATTCCCCTAGCTGATTCCAAGAGTGGCACAGGCGCTGTGCCATATACTGCCCTTGGTAATTTCTGAGCCTTATACCATGGGGCCAGTTGAATACACAGTCAATCAGTTGTGATTTTAATTGTGATTTCAAATTGATTCAGGTAAGAACTTTGTAGATGTGTTCAGGACTCACCTGTTTTCTTACTCTTGGTGAAAAATGTGGCTCAAGTTCTAAATAGCCCTTTGCTGCCTTCTTCGTCATGAGGCTCTCACATTTCCTTGATTTTGCCTCCTGAAATCTGGTAATTTCTTAGGGATTCTGAGGTCACCTGTCTATAGGTTAAAATCCCTGGACTCACTTACCAGTGACATCTTCTACTTCCCATTGAAATTCATGCTTATGAAAGAAGTCTTCAGAATGTCGCGTTCAGAGGTTTCCTTCACACAGTTTTACAGGATCTTCTGTTGCAGTTAGTCACTTCAGGACAGCCATACTGTTTACACTTATACTAGCAAATTAAGCTGGATAGGGACCATTTCTTTATCCTGAGGCCATCTAGCACTACCCAGCTTGCTTTCCATGAAGGCAGAGTCTTATCTCCAAAACAGGTAGCCATGTAGAAAATCCCATTGTGAATACTTGCTGGGCTGTACAACCCAAACTATCCCTGTGCATTTTCTTGGTAAGAAAATTTTCTCACCGTTGGCACAGGTCAAACCCATACCAGCGACTAAACTGATTAATTAACTGGGACAGCCCTCCTGCCTGTGTTCTGACCTGTCTAGTTTACTAGTGTAGGCATAGCCACAGGGTCAGAAATGTATTCTGCTGCCTCCAGCAGCATTCAGGAGTGGTTATTCAGGAAAATGCTTAAGAAACAAAGTACAACATAATGCTACCATGTCATCTGATCTCCACTTCTGGCAATTAGTAGATAAAGGTCTCCATTAACCAGATTCGCACATAGATCACCTTTTTTTCTAGCCACCACTCTTGATTTTGTCTCATTTGGAATATTTCTAGCCTTTTTGAACCCACTGCATTTCCATGCTCCACCACATCCTGTAGCAACAGGTTAGTACTGTTCTATTGTGAAAAAAAATCTTCCTTTTTTAATTTTGAACCTGCTGCCATTAGGAAAATAGTGAATCATCATTTCCTCTTTATGTTTTTCACAACATTCATGGATGTTTAGATCTCTAGTCATATCCTGTCTTTATCTTCTCTTGTCCAAATTAAAAGAACCCTGTCTATTCAGTCTCTGCTTGTATGCAAGATGTTTCATTCTTCCAGTAATTCTTATTCCTCTTCTACCTTCCTACCAGAAGTTCACGTGGTACACAAGACATGCAAGTGTCATAGATTTATAGAATGGCAGAAAGATGTTCTTCATTTTTCTGTGATTTGTTCCATTCTCTGCACTGTTGGCTTGTCAACACTAATAGAGGGTGTTAACATCTTCATTAATTAAAGTGGAGTTTTCAGAAATGTTGAGGTGAATTGTGAACACAGCCTTTACTAACATTCAGTGAGAGCTATGATACTAAGATGCCCTTAAAAATTGTATTATCATGCACAATCACACATCCTTTTAAAGATTTCAGTCCTTGCTATATTCTCTCAGCCAGTCAGATGTTATTAGGGGTTACAAAAGCCTTCTCCTAAAGAAGAAATGGGAAAACTCTTACAGACTTCATTAACAGACAAACAAACCTACTTGACCTATTTTCACAGTCTTCAGATAGAAACACAGTGAGTTTTTTGCCCATATCTCTGCTCCCATCTCCATGTTTTCTATTATCTTGGGATGACTCTGAAACCATGGGAGCATGGAGTGAATCTTGTCCAGCTGGCCCCAATACCTTCTTTGGCTCAGAGAAACCCAGAAAGATAACAATGTCTTTTACAAGTGTAAAGACTTCACCCTTATAAAGAATTTAGTACATTTTCGCACCCTGTTAATTAATTCAAGGAGAAAGTATTAGGCAGAATTGTGTAATAGTGCTGGTCCACTAACCTAAGGAATAGTATTTGTTTTGACTTGCGGGTAATATATAATACATTTTTTCATGATTATGAACTTCATCATAAGGATAGGCAAAGAGATTTTAATCTCGAGTTGATAAATTTTGCAGGGCTGGGTAACAGGTGGAGCCATTTATCTCTGTACTAACTTGATCGTGTTTATGAACCAATTGACGAATCCCTCAGAGGAGTTCCAGGCCCGCCTTGTTACTTATTTATTAACCACAAGGATCCATGGGAATCCAAACTGGGTTTACAGTGCAACTTGATTATCCAAAGCTGTAGCTGTCCACAGTTGCCTCGTCCTCAAAATAGAGATTTATCCCTGCATGTCTATTAGTTACAATGAACACTGTCTCAATGGTCAGAAGTCTCAATTATCCAAACAAATCCCTTATGACATCGGGATAATTGAGCTCACCTACTCTTGTGGATTGTTGAAATACCGACATTCCCATGTAATTTCTCATTAGGATTTAAGTGAGCTTAGATTATATCTTAGAAGTCCGTCTTTGATCATAGAGCTATAATGCAAACATACAGATGACATTATTCCCACACAATTAGTCATTCATCTTAAAGTGTATTTTAAATATTGAGGATGATATGTCTTCTTGTAAACTCTCCCCAGTTTACCCACAGAGCTTAACTACTAACTCAGTACACCAGAAGACCAGGATGGTGACAATCTATTTTTTTATCATAAAAAATTAGATATCATAATGCAACATCATTTACAGCAAGCTGTAGTTACTGTCAATGGAAACAGGAGCTTCCAAACAAATCACACAATTATATTCCTGAAATTAAATGAGAAAATTAGTTTAGGACAATAATACATCAAGCTTGATGTGGCTAGAAGGTAAGGTTTTGCCTCAGTGAACACAAACAGATAGTATGATCCCACCAGGAAAAGGCCACCAAGGAAAAAAACATTTCACAAGGAATTGGACTGTCGCTGAGAGCTGGTGGGACAGTGCAACAGGCACAGGGTCTGGTGTCAGGAGTGAAAGTTGCCCCTTGTCAAACACAGACAAAATATCTAACCTGTACCCAGACCTGCTCTCTGGATGGGTGCACATCTTGGCCTTTGGTGCAGTGAACAGCACAAGCAGAGAGAACCTGTGGACAGGACAACAGTGGGGTTTGTTCATGGAGTCCTAGATGAGAAATGTATAGAGTGGTGGGGCATGGGTGCTGGTAAAAGACATATTCAAGGCTTTGGCCTCATTTGATAGCAACACTAGGGATGGTTTGGTCATATGGGACAGGGCAGAGTTCTGCGCTCAGGGCAGGGATCTTAGCTTGGGAGTGAAGAGGAACAGGGGTGGATGGTGGAGAAAGAGGGGGAAATGGGTGGGGAGGCTAGAGACAGGACCAAGGGCAGGTCAATAACATCAAAAGACATTACTTGGAGCATCAGAGAAGCAAGCCTATCATAACCTCTCAGTTCATGACACTTGCTTCCTTACTTTCCCCACAGCCCTTCCACCTGACCGCTATCTCCCTAGACTTTTGCAACACTTTTGCAGCTAGACTGGGACAAGCTTGTAAAAAACATCTCTGTAACTCACAACATAGGAACAACTATGAAAATTCTCCAATCACTGGTATTTTCAGCATGTGGCCAGTCATCTGGCATCAGCCAGCTGCTGAACTCCCTGCGTACATATACCAAAATTTAAAACTTCTTCATGGACCTGAAGTCCTGAACCAGACAGCCACAGAGCGAGCTGAACTCCCAATGCACTCGGCGACGTATTGGTGTGTATTTCAACTTGCAGAAGTTCCCCATGGCAATGCCACCACACACATCTTCCACTAGCAGACCAATGCATGCAAATGTTAACCAGCTGCTGTGACTGCTTCCAGTTCATAGACGTGTACAAATGGTTCCTGGGGTCTGTCCATTTTTCAAAGACCTAAGCAGACTGGAAGATTGCTAGTGGTCTAAAAGGATAGAGACAGACTTCTTAAGCTCAATTCCCACCCACCCTGCTGGTCGAGTAGGGTGTGCCTTAACCACGCTATTTCCTGAGGCTACTGAGCAGGCTGAAGGAGTACTCATTTTGCTCCGACCACTGCTCAACTTGCTCAGCCGTCTCCTCTAGCTGTTAGTGAAGCAATGGGTAGGCATAAACCTCTTCCCACAACAAGGAATATAAAATACCACTGGAGCCAGTGTGTCTTGGCGAGAGTAGGCAGCCATGATAACAGCACAGAGGGTGGTGAGAGGGCCCTGGATAAGGGTTTTGAGCTTTCACCATCCTGATTTTGAAGGGCCTAAGGAGGTGTTACAGAAGGGATTGCTCCTACTCTCAGCTATCCCTGCTTCAGTGATTGCTCTATGGAGGCTTTTCTTCGCCCTCATCACTGGAAGTTGTTATTTCAGAGGCTTGTGAATGACAATACAGTATTGGCTGGAGAGACCTGGACTACCTGGCAAACATTCTCCTAGAAGCAAGAGAAATAGCCACTGTTACGTTTTTTCTCATACAGATGTTTCCATGTGAAGAATCTATAACACTTTTCCTCTGGAGCTGGTCAAATTATCCTTTAGCGCATTTCAGGGAGGATGGCTGCTAGAAGAACCCGATCTTTTGGAGGTAAATGACAGAGGGCAATGGAGGTTGCAAAGAATGAGATAAACAACACACCTTACATTGTAATCCCGAGATTGATTTTGGGAAAAAACAATCAGGAGGAGTCTTGGCTGGAGAAACCAGTGACCATGAAGCTCTTAGCATGGATGAAGGCCTCTTGCCTTCAGTGGTTGATTACAACTTGTCTTTTAGGGAAAACAGTTATATGGACTTGATGTCTTTTTGGAGGCCTTCGGCAGCACCAGCTGCTTCCCACTGGCTTTATAGGGACAGACACCTGCAGAAAGCAATTTCAAACACCTTCTAGAGGGGTATTTCTTTCACTGATGTCATGAGGTGACAAGCTTAGACCAGATACCTTTTAAACAGCTGAAGTTAGATGAGCTGAATCTCTTCCCAGAGGCCTCAACGTTAGGCACAGCTCTAGGTGAGGTGGTTACACCCAGATGAATATAACTCTGACTTTGCATCTTTTTACAGAGCAAAGACTCAATCAAGAGGTGGGTGAGACAATTAAAGCAGTGAGGGATTCTGCATGTCCTCTCAGCTGCTTCTGTTCACTGAGCTCCTGGAGAGCCCCAATGGAAAATGAAAGCTGCCTTTGCTCCTCCACAGTATCCTCCAGGGAGGACAGGAAAACACCTACCTTTCTTCACAGCAAATTGCCCCTCAGGCACAAGGCCTGGCTTTCACCAAGGGACATTATTCACCTGCCATCTTGGTATTTAAGATGCTCCTATATTTTTGAATCGTCCAATTCTATCAAAGTTGTGGGAAGGAATGAGAGAGGCTTAAGATAGCTAAAGCAGAAAATTCCCCAACTGTCAGTTTTATAATTCTTAAATCCATTCCAGAAGAGCTAGCTTTAGCCCTATTTCCTGATCACTCAGAAAAACTGAGACGATCAATTAAAGTTTTCCCATGCACTCTCTTGGACAGATGGTTGAACCATTTTAATTAAGTGTATGTATTGGACTGACAGAGTTGATGTATCTGACGTGACAGACATTTTCTGTGTTCATTTAGGTTTTTAATCTTTCACTCTCTTTAGTATGCCCAGAATTGTGCTATTTGTACTGTGCTCTCAGAAGAATTATTCAATACACAGTCAATCACTTGGATTATTAGATTTTTATTGCTTGTTATTGTTGGTTTTGGCCACGGTGAAAAGCTCCTCGATAGTGATTAGCTACCACTCTGGCTCTAATAATGAATGGATCTCATTTTGGAAGCCTCTGTTGGAAAAGGAGAGAAAGGGACAGATTTTTTAAGATATTTAGCTGTAAAGAGGGGGAAATAGAGGCATACTGAGATTTTCAGAAACATCTAGGCACCCATTGCCTCAAATTTCACTGGAACTTAAATGGTGTTGAGCTGGTTATCAGCAGCTCTAGACACCTAACCACCTTGCAATTCTTCCTTGCTGCAGTACTATGTGGTGAATGCTCTCTTGGGTTCCCATTTAAAACAAAATTAAATTAGTCATATGTTCTTACTCCAAGGAGTTTTAAAATGAGACACATGCTTCTCTTTTCTTATATCCTTTTACATTCGGTGGCCTTGCATGAGATGGAAGTTATAGCATATGGCACTAGTGGCCTTCAAATTGAGGAAAGGGTCCTGTGGAGTATAGGGCTCCCCCTTACATGACTTGAAGGGTGGGATCTGGGTACAAGCATGTTCCTAACATAACTTTTCCTTGAGTGTTTCTGTCCATAAGTTTGTTATAGTACAACCAGTCCATAATAATGTTATAATGCATATATAGAAGTGGAGGATTGTCAGCATTTTTTCTTTCCATCTCATTCAATGGGTATTTATATAGATATTAGACATTGCTACAATATGTCTGAGCCCTCTAACTTTACTGGGCTTCTTCACATGATTTTTTCATCCTGTTTTAATATTAATAGATATTAATAGGTATATTTGGTATTAATAGAACCTACTCTCTCTATGTTTCAGTGAATATCAATCAATAGCTGCAAAAGTACCATATACTGGAATATTATAGTGGCTACAGATAGTTTTTTTATTTCCAGTGCCTTTACTGGCTGACATGAATGATTGTCTTCACCTAAGATAAACTCATATAATCTTACATGTTTCATGGCAGAAAAAGCAGTGTCTTCTGCTGGTAGGAAAATGATACTGGAAAAGCACTTCTACAGAGACCTGGATGACATGTTTATTACAGAAAAGAAAAATAGTGTCTTTATCCTCAAGACTTTCCAACATCACATGGCCAGTACCCCTCAATTCCGGGAAGTTAGATTGCCTGAATGGTTTTTGAGGAAAAGTAAGAGGAAATAATAAAAAGCATGATTGTTGCCTTATGTCTGGCAGTTCTTGAAGAGATTATATTTGTGACATAGCAGACAACTAGAAAGAAAAGACTAAAGAAGAAGTCAGGTTTTTCTGTTCAGGGAATGCAAGAAGTTTAAAAATAAATATATCTTCTCCTGGATAGGCAGAGTAAGTGAGAGAGAGCCCTAGGCATATTCAGCTTTTAATAACATGTATGTATAGTCCAACCAGTGCATGTACAAACCCTGCACTCCTTCACACACTTCAAATACCTGCAGGCATATATAAATACCTGGATAAGCACATACCTCTGTACTTGCTTACATGGGAGATTTTGTTCATGCATTAAAGGCTGAGCACTTTTTTTGAAAAACCTCATGCTACATCTGCATATGTGAGTATTCTGGGAAATTCAAAATAGCCACATGTCAAATGTCCCAATAACATGTACTATCTGAGGGCTTTTGGAGAGTAGGCTAATGAACTTATCAAATCACTAACAACTGTCTTTGAGAGGTGGGGTAGAGTGGCAGTGAGTGACGGGGGAAGGGAAGGAGAGAAGGAAAGAATATCATGCTGCTCTGCAAAAAATGGTGAAAAGCGTGATCTTGGCAAACACTGACTGAAAAGCACAGTGCTGAGCAGTCTGCAGCTCTTTTCTAGCAACAAATCAGAAATGTTAATATTCTGTACAGTATTACAGTGGGTGTGATACACTGCACTGTCAGATCCATACACATGGGTTTGGTAAACAGAGTCACTCCTTCTGACCAGAATCAACACTAACACATTTGATTTTCTAAGAGGAGCATCTGATTTGATCTAAGAATATCAAAAGGAGCCAATAGCTCAGACTGACATTATTACACAAGCAGTCACATTTTGATATTTAAGGTTGTATATTCCTTAAGCCTCAGTCAAATTTCTTGGGAGAGAAAGAAAGAAAGAAAGAAAGAAAGAAAGAAAGAAAGAAAGAAAGAAAGAAAGAAAGAAAGAAAGAAAGAAAGAAAGAAAGAAAGAAAGAAAGAAAGAAAGAAAGAAAAAGAAAACAACCCATGCTCCTGATGAAAGCAGCTGTCATTCAGCACTAGGACTTGCCCTTCGAACAGCTGTACTTGATCTCAAAACTCTCACCTGCACAGCATGGTAGGCTGAATCAACTCCGCTCTTTGTCTCGCTACCTCAGATAAGCCTGTCATCAAAGTGAAGAGATAAAAAAGAGACAATCATAACTCTAATGTCATATTTGACAGAGGAAGCTGTTAGTCAAGTAGCTTTAAACTGTTTCTCCTCTACATGTATCAAGTGACATCCTGGCACAGCGACAAGAACTTATCACGGTACTTTTTTATACGAGAAAGAAGAAAAAAAAAATACCAGAACAGATGTGTCATCACAGACACACCTTTTAGTGGACCTTCAAAGTAAAGAACTGGAGAGGCTCTTTCATGAGACAAGTGTCACAACAACTCCATCTTCATAGAGGTTCCTACACAGGCCACTGCAGACAGCACATAGCAGATTATTAGAGGTAACTAGGCTAATAAGGAATTGGCTCAAAGTGCCAAAAAAACAGGTTTCCTAGGGCCAGATTCTGAATTTGCTACTCAGGCAAAATGCTAAGTAGTGTAGGAACTGTTCCAAAGGCAGCTTCCTAATAAGAAACTGAAAATAGCTTGCTCATCATAGCTGGCATTCCAGGAAAGGTGAGGAGGAGACCTAACCCCAAATATATAGACCAGGATGTAGCAAATTTAGGCTGTTGACTACTCGCAAGACAATTGTTAACCAATCCATCATATCAAATAATTATCAGACCTGTATTTGGGTATCATCAAAGTTCCACTTTTAGTAGTGCAGCAGTTTAAATAGTACCATTTGTATTTATGCACTGCATTTAACCCAGGGATCTCACAAAGCTTTAGAAATTGTATTGATAAGATTCTGGTCAGATGGAGTTTTTGCGTACAGAAAAATGCTTATGCTGGAAAAGCATAAGCACAGCCCTGGGCCTGTGGGGCCCTATGTTGATATAAAAAGGAGATGAGTTGGACTTAATTCAAGAGATCCACAGTAATTTTACACACCTAAGCTACCTTATGACTTGTTTACCTGCCTGAAGCTCCAATACTGATCTTACAAAAAACCTTCAGCATCTAGGAGTTTGCCTTGATTGGGAGTTTTTGTTTTTAGGATCATGTAACTCTTCTACAGGTTTCAGCTGAATCAAGGTCAAGGAGAATAATAAAAATCAGTGAATTTGGCTCCTAACCCTTTAAGTTTTGACTTTAAAAGTGCCTAAAATATAGATGCAGGCAGGTCTAGCTCCTAGTTACATGTGCCTATAACAGTATTGTATGGATAACTCCAGTACTCCTCACCCTAGTGTTGGATTAATCTCCCATAAATTAGGACTCTAAAAGTTAAGCATCTCATCTAAGCCATGGATCTCAGCTGCCCCTAGGGTCAGTGGAAAGAGCCAGAAACCTCCACAAAGCGAGCGACCGTGTCCTGAGCTGGGTGCCTTTCGTGAGGAGGCTGGCTTGCCCTCTGACAGGGCTGAGCTCCCCTTCAGGATGTGAGTGAGATGGTTCACTTAGTTCAGACATGTGTCTTTTTCGTGGCTAGTGTTAGGTGTGATGAATCCCATTCTTAGAGCCAGATCTTCAAATGTCTTGAGGTCCTTCCAACGTAAACAGGCAGAGGGATTTTCAGAGGTTTCTAGATGCTGAACTCCTACACAGCTCATCAGGAACAAGGCACCTCAGGAGTTTTTAAAGAAGTCCTGCAAGCATCCATCTGCATGGTTGAGGGCATATAACCCTAAATATCCACAGAAAAACAGGAATGACAATCAATTCAAGCCCGCAGCTACATCGTAGAGGCATTATGGAAATAAATATTTTTGCTGGTTGAGGATGACTGTTCAGTTTGAAATGAATTTTGGGTTTTTGAAAGATATCCCATTTCTCAGTAAGAAAAATGTGATCAGATCACTTGAAATGTTGCAATGTAATGAAAATATTTATTTTAATCTCTTTGATTTTTAGGTGCTACCAACAAAAAGAAAATCCAAATTATAAGTAATTTTAAAATTTAAAAAAATCTGTTGTTTTTCCAAATGCCGCAAGGAATGCTGGCAAAATCCCTCAGCTCTACAGCAGTTTTCTTCTGAATCTTCAGTTAAATAATTCCATTTTCCCCACACATTTCAGTGTTTGTAGAATTAAAGCTACCATTTCTTAGGCCATTCGTGAGTTATATTGAAGAAAAACACAATGTGATCTCTGTGTCAAAGCTGTTGCGTAGCTAGTAAGTGTATGTGCAACTATGTCGTTCATGATTCACAATTTTAAGGACAAGCCCTGAACCTGAAAGCTAGTAAAGCTCCTTTTTTTTTGTTTTACACTGATACCAGAACAGGAAACATCCAACTTCTAACCCATGTTCTCAGGGTTGCTGCTGGATTTCATGAATGTACCTTGGGCAATGTGCAAAGTTATCTAAATGCTCTGCTGCTATTTCTCAACCTACTTTAAATGATTTTTTTTTAATTTTACAGACGTTACACATCATAATTATGTAGAAGCTACCATGTTATTATGTCCCTATAAAAATTAATTATGCACCTGGCAATAAGGAAAGATTGGAAAAGAAGTATTATTCCACCATCAGAATATTTCCAAATTGGAAACGATGTAGTACACAATAGCAGAATTATTATCTGAGCACAGTACCCTTAAGAAATAGTCTATGAAGCACCATCACTTGTCATTGTGATGGAGTCACAGTGCTGGATACGTGACTCAAATTCTCACGATCAGCCCAGAATGGCAGTTCAATGACTTTGGTTTACATGAGACCCTAATGGAAACACCACACAAAACAAGAAAAATTTAAGGTTGAGGTTAATGCTGATTTTTCACAGCCACCTGTTAATAGAAGGTCCTGAGCTTTTCTAGACACTGTGGTCCCTAACAATCACTGCCCTTGCTGGCACCGACTAACAGACACAAGGAGGAGCAAGAGTCGCTATTAGGAAGTGAACCATTTTCTACCCTGCGGTACGGCCTGCACCCTGTGTCACGGATGCAGCAGGAGGTCTGGCCAGCTCGCTCCCTGCACTGCCCTGCGGTTGCAGGGTCGAGGGAGAACCACTTAGGCTGACATGAAGGGAAGGGAAGAGATCCCCTTTCTGAAGGTATTGGATCTGGCTTTCATCTTGGCCAGTGATCAGACACACGGGGACGTGGACAGCACTATGATCAAGGAAGGGTGAATGAGTACTGAGTGCCAGGTACACCCTGCGCCAGCCGCTCTTTCTAATGAACCCCCAACATGCTGAGGGGCAAGAGAATTGAGTCTTGGATAATTTTTACATCTGACCTGTGAAATGCAGGTCACTCAGCAAGGATGAAACATAATACTTCCTAAGACCCAGACAGAAGAAAGGTTATTCCTACTGTGTCATAGCAGCTAAGCCACAGGAAGCTGTTGAAACACTCTGCCAGCTTTCCTGAAATAAAACAGTTTTAGTTTCATGCATGTAGTGAATTTTTACCTTACACTTCTAAATTTGAGCCACAATTATCTTATCTGCAGGGTGATTAAACAGCCTATTCTCTTCCCTCCTTTTCTACTCCTTGGCCCACAAGGGCTCTCAATGCCCAGGGGCATCCTGCCTTTCCTCGGCACTGGTGGCTTTGTATACGTGTGATGGACTGGAGCATGTCTGGGAGAGTTTGCTGTTTGGGCAGGGACCCCGTCCAGGTGCTGAGTTTTCATTGGTAGCATCATCACCCAAATTTGCTGGTTTACACCCTAGGTTATGTTCTTCTGTGGATTTACTTCCTCCACATTTATACTAACTTTACTTCATGGTGCTATTTTTGAAATCACACTAGATCAAATTCTCCACTCAGTTCCTCTTGCATAATCACTGTGGGGCAGCGTGCATATAAATGAGGGCACAGTTTAGCCCATTGTGTATAAATTAATATGAACTTAGCTATTAAGCACAGGTGACTTGCAGTTTCCCTCTTATATAAGCAGACTCTGCTCTGAAATGACAGTGAAATAATTACCTTTAAGGTAGTGCAGAACTCAGCAGTTTTTCCACCTGCTAGTGCAAGCGAGTAATTCCTTTTTATGTCTACTGCCATCAATGGTCAACATAGCAGAAGAAAATTATGATGTGGACACAGGGTTTACCCACTTGCTAAAAGGAAGACCATTCCTGTGGATATAAGAAAATTGCTGTAATGAGTGTATTTTGGAGAGATTTTTGTAGCCATGCCTTTCTGACACACCTTGATGGTGGGTTGTTGGGCTGAAAATAGTAACTCAGGAAAACTAAACCAGAGCCAGCTGACCCCAAGTATATACACATGCATTCCCTATGTGATTAATATCTGTGTGTAACCAGTTTGGGTCTCAGGTAGGCAGGGACTGCTGGCAAGTAGGACTTTTTCCTCTTCTTACACTGAGCCAATCGATCTTTCCTATAGTCTCGGACTGCACCAAAGGAGCTGTCAGTCCATCACTGGGTTAGTTACTTCCTTGTTCTCAAGTTATTCTCCTGCCAGGTTGTTGCTTCTTCTGTTATGATGCAGCAAAGGGATCCTTTTGGGATCCTTTCTAGATCTGTTTGGCTTCCTTAAGTCCTGAAGTCATCAAAACATGTATTATGTAGGGAGTGTATTATCCTGTATTTCCAAAACATGGCAGAAGCATGGCTACTTTGTCATCCGTTCTGTTTAAAAGCTGTGGGTGACTCTGCCAGCTGACAGATTGCTGCAGTTTGCTTTGTAACATCAGAAAGAATATGAGAGCGTGGCAAACCCTCTACTGCTCCCTGAAATACAAAACTCATCTGATGTTTGAAGTCTAAACTTGCTAGCCCAGAAGTAACACACAAAATGTAAAACATAACTTGCAGCTCGAGGCCTGGGCGTATTAACAATGAGAAGACTGACAGCCTTGTGGCTGCTGCTTCTTAGAATCAGATCAATGGCTGGGAAATGACCTGTAGCTACTTTGGCCCCATCAGAAGCTTCATGAACAGTGCTTCATGTCTCTGAAAAAGCCAATGTTATTATACATCATTACCCATATCTAATACAAACTATGCATGAGCGACACTATCTTTGCTGTCTGGTATATCTGCCTTGACCAGATTCTCCTATGGGACCAAGACTATATGAAGATTTTGCAAGGTCACTGATCTCTATCACTGAAACCTGATCACTAAAAATTACCCCAAGACTACATGGACTCAATTCTACCTTTGATATCAAGCAAATTGCTCTACAACTACATCAGCTAGACACTGAGGGGGACAGCGGTGCCCCCCTGATTTGAGTCATTTAAATCCTTGCAATGTGGCATAAAATGCTGCCTCTCTGGTCTGAGAGTGATCCAAACTCACTTGCACTACGCAAGATGTGATCCAGTGATGAATCACATCAACATTCCTCCACTCAGATGCATGAGATACACAAGAAAAGTTCTGCCTGTGAAAACTTTAAATGCTAGCTATTTGGCTGGTAGAGCTAAAGAAGTCAGAACATCAAGAAATCAGAACCACAAATTCAAGCTCTCTGGCGTTTGGAACTACTTCACACAAAGCTACATTCTCACCGCCCACTCTCCAAACACATTCAGGTGCTGGCATTTTCACCCAGACTAATTAACAAATAGTGTGGCAATTAAATCACATGGCCTCACCATTGAGTTCAGAAAACTCCCTTACATCGCCGCAGAGTATAGCAACATAACTCATAAAATTATTTTATAACAACAATTTAAGTGAAGCAAATATCATGAAAATACAACACAAATGTGTTAATTATTCTAATTTATGTGATAACAACGTTACGTGTAAACTAAATTGTCTTCCCAAGTCCATCCAACTTTGAACAGTTCCCTGCTCCACAAATGTGCCTTGAGTATCCAGCAGTGTCTGTAGAGTGACATAGGGTGACTTTTCTAAATCTGACTTTGCGAAGCCTCCTACAGCAGTCAACAGGGCAACAGCCTTTTTAGAAGATCTTCCAAAAAGGAGAGATTTAGCTATCAAAAGAGCTGTTCCATCTCCCCAAAGAGCTAGGAAATGTGAGAGCAAGTTTGTTCTTGAAATATGCTATTTTTCCCTTCCCTACCGGTCCAGATGCCCCAGTAATTTCAGCATTGCCAGAGTTCATGATCTGCTTCCCCATGTTGTGTGATTGGGAAGAGCCAGGAAGGACAGGTCAAGGCCAGGATGTTGTCAAGAGCAACCCTCATGTGGTTCACAACACCAGAGCCCTGAATGTAAGGGGTGTCTGCTATATTTGGTCAATGAGACGTCTGCTTTCCTGTTCCTCAGATCTTGACTCTTCGACAGCTGCAATGAAGATAAGAAAAGCCTCAGGAAACTAGAAGATGCTCATTTGGAGAAGGTATCTAGAGGGGGAGGTTAATACACAAACAGAGAGAAGGAAAGCAGTAAATGAGAAAGGCTTGGGGTCATTTTTTTTTTTCTTATTTTTAAAGTAGGGTTAGTTACTGGTGGAGGGATATCATTTCTATGAAGGGAAAATGAAAAAGTCCACTAATTACATACTATATGAACATGAGTAAGCCCAGCATTTTCTGAGTCACAACAAGCAGTTATAGAGTGACAGGGAAATCTTTTAAAGTGATGATTCAAAAATAAAAAAGGCATTTGGAGTCATTGAGCGTGCAGAGTTAGCCCAGGTAACCACATGATCTTATCATTACTACCCTTCATCTGTCTGCCGCCCTCTTCCCACCTAGCGTTTGATACACTCACTTGTTGCATCTTGTCTTGCAAGTGGCATGACTTCAATTGCACTAATTGTGTGCATAAAGTTAACCATGCATGTAAATGTTTGCAAGATTGGAACCTCAGATTATAAACACTGGGAGAGGGCTCACCTCCTCCAATGTAATCATGGAGTGCTAGATGCAAGGGGGACTCAGACATAAGAAGAATTTTTGTGTATTGTAGAAGAGAAATTACGCCATTATTATGCTAAAACATATTTTTTTTTATTCCTTTTGTCTTAAAATTTTATTTTTTTATTCCTTTTGTCTTTGGTTATTTATCTCACATCCTCGCTTCCCTTCTGTGTTCCTTCTTTTCTTTAAAAAACACAGTGGCAGAAAAGAAGCTGTAGGCATTTAGACAATTCCATTTGATTTCAGAAGGAAGGAGTATTATTGTCTATTCTCTTATCTGAATATAGTTCTCCCAAGGTAGCTACTGTGCTAATATTATACAAAATTACGTAGGTGTTGCATGAGGCTGTAATTTGCACTAGAGGTTTAAAGGTTGTTATTATTTATTACCTGCATTACAGCAGTATCTCAAGAGTCTGGTGGGGAACCAGTGTGCTGCGTTCTGCACAAACACAGAGCAGAAGGAAAGTCCCTGACCTAATACCAACCATGAGCTACACAAGCAGATCAGAGAGCACCCAGGTGGGGCCCAGGGCAGCAAGCCAGAGTGGATTGGGCTGCCCTTTTGTGGGAGGTTGGGGACGTCAGGGTCCGAGTCTGTTCAGGCAGAGGAGAAGTAGCCGCCTGCCAAAACAGGCTCAGATGGCAAACTTCCCAGGAAAGGGGGGCAGCAATGGCAAGGAGTGAAACTTGCTGAAAGCAATTTTTAGCAGCAGATTCTCACGACCCAAAGCAAATCTGCCCCTAGAACAGCCCGGTTCCTGACCCGCAGAACTTGCACCAGAGAACTATAGGCAGCTCATGAATGCAGGCAGAGGGAAGGGTGCAGGAGGTGACAGGACAAGACTGGCCAGCCACTGGGACATGGTGAAGGCCATGCTATAAGACATTGTAAAAGAGACCCCTCTTCCTTAAATTTACAAAATGACTCACTAACCTATAATAACATTACCTAAAACTCATAGTGAGCTCTTCATCTTCAAAGCACTTTACAAAGATTAACTAATTAATTTCACTGTCAAATCTTTTGCAGATCTAGTAATGGTATTTGGCTCTACCTCAGAGAGCAATTTTTTCCAGGTACTGGCACGGTAAACATTCATAATGATATAACCAGTGGGGAGAACGTTTTTAGCACTTGAACGATATTTTAATGAGAGAAAAAGCTTAGGTATTGACCCTAGACCAAAGGGTTTCACTGGGCCACTCACTTTGAAATCAGGGCTCCCTCTTGTTCCTAGGTTGATGCCAACACTACAACCCACGTGGCTTGTGCATACTGTGTTTTAGGAAAACCCAACTAAAATGCCAGTTATTTATAGATGTATACATGGGTATGGCTGTTCTTCTCAGGTTTCTGCCTTGTGTTCTCATACATTTTCCCTCCTGAGGACTCACCAGCTCTGTCTGTCACTGCTCTGCCCACCGTGGGTCCAGCTTGGACCTTCTGCCAGCCCCATGCTGTGCCACTGAGAATGAAAACGTGGCAAGAGTCTGGCTTCCACAGATAAGTTTCACTTTCAGTCTCCTGGCTGCCTTGCAAAAAGGCAGAGCAACTCCCAAAGGCATCTCCTGCCGCCCCATCCAGATGCTCAGCTAATGCGGGCTCGGCATGCTCTGATTTATGGAGGCTGGGCCTGGCTGACAATGTTCTTCCAGAACAGCTATATTGGCTTCAGTATGAAAAATTCACATCGTTAGCAGCCAAAATTAGGCTGAAAAAAATCTTCCATTTGGACACTGACAGGAGAGAGATTTTATCGGTATAGATTATGTTGCCCAAAGAGGTTGTATATCTACAACAGTAGAAAATCTCCTCCTGCTACATGCCTCATCAGTATTGTGAGGACCTGCTGGCACTGCTGTGGGGACAGTCACCTTTCTGTACAAACCAGGACAGACATAGGTATAAAACCTGGTGACTTTTGGTGTGTTAAAACAGACTGTAAGCGTTTACCACAGACTGAGAGCTGCTGTTCTAAATGAATACAGGTGTTTTCTTGTCTTCCTTTGTTTAAAAATAATACTTGTCGGAAACTCTCAAGAATTAAGAAACATCAATGCTAGATCATGCATTTCTAGCCATTATTTAACAAACTGTTAGGTATGTACAAGAACCCTCTGATTGTTTCTCCTAGAGTAACATATTTCTCCTAGAGTAGCAGTTAACAGAGAAAATAAAAAAGTTACTGGTGCAAAAAACTATACAGCGATAAGTCTGGAAAGGAACTGAAAAATTATCTATCCCATTTCTCTGCAGGGAAGCAGTAACAGAGTATATCTATGTGTAAGTTGGAAATGAGATCTTTGATTTCTAATGATGGAAATGGGTAAGAAGAGATGTCACCAGTCTCATGGTCAGTCCATCTGAGATGACTGTGTTTGTATGCTGGGACTGAAGAGGAACTTCACAGGCTGCTTGTAAAAGTTCAACACTTGGGAAAAAAAAGCCTGAAAGTTGATGACAACTCCTCAGACCAAGTGTATGTCAACTATTTGCACTTCACATCTCAGACTTAATGAGATAAAAATGTTACAGGAGGTGAAATATCTGTCAAAACACCTTGATCTCTCCTTTTGCACCTAAAGCTCAATATTGTCTTTATTATTCATGGCCAAGTACAGATCTCAGTTTCAACTGTGAATCTCGTTCAATGGGTTAATATAAACAAAAGCCAGGGCAGAATTTCTCACAGCTTAAGGTGTATATTGCTAAAAGTTCTCACCTTCATTTTCCCAGTTGCTCCAGAGGGTAAGGTGTTTCTGGAACAATTTAGTGCAAAATATCATTACATACTGTATTTTAAGCTTGCTGCCAGTTTTTCCTTAGTCTAGCAATGGCACAAACGTGCCATTACCAATCACAAAAACAAAGGCACCCAGTGTGAATTCAAGACCCCAAGTGAGCTCAGTGAGAATTTTCAGTGCCAAGAAGGGACAAGTTTGGGTGCAGAATATTTGACTGCAGTTGTCTATGTCTCCATGAGTTGCCCAGGAACAAAGAGCAAATGACAGCCATTTTGGGCCACAGAAAGGAAAACTCTCCAGGGCATTTCCAGACTCTGAAAACCTCTTTGCTGCAATGAATGAGCTTGTGCTGCTGGGCGAGGAGCTGTTGACCCTTGCGTGTCCTCTGTTACCAGTGCTATCTCGGAATGCAGGGAGACTCCAAAATAACAGTGTAGTGTTTCTTGGTGGCCAAGAGAACAAAACTTTCAGCTTCAGGAATGTGAAGTGCAGTTGCAGAAAGCCATCAAGTAGCAATAGTAACAAAAACACCAATGGCATCTGTTATGGATTGTAGCAAAGAAGATCCAGCTAAAACACACAGGATCATTCTTTCAGTCAAGACAACCAAGACACAACTACACATGCCTCTGAAAGCTAAATGAAAAAGCAGTGCTAGTGTTATACAGGGAGTTACAGCAGGGCATCTGCAAACATAACCTTTTTCTAGTCTACATAATGTCTGTGTGGTGATTCATATCTATAGTATAGCCTCTGCACCCCTAAACTCACCTGCCAGATCCCTCAAAGGAGCAAAATCTGAAGTGGAGGCATCAACTTTTAGTTTTCATAAGAGCTAGTAGCCAGTGCATGCTAATGCCTTTGAGTGTTCAGCCCCCTCAGCCCCCCCCTTCTCTTGCCTTTCCATATGCATTCTGCACTTCCCTGCCTCAAAAGGACTTCAGTTTTGTGCTGTTTGATGCCCAGACTGTCAGCCTTGGTGCCACTGCTGAGAATTGTCAGATAGATGAAGACAGCCGCAAACCCTGGGAGAAAAGCCATCACTGTCTCAGTGTTCTCGCAGACCTAGTTCAGCAAGCCACAGAAATACAGACATCACCCATATGGGCATCCTATCTGCTTCAGTGGGATGGTTTGTGAATTGGGATTTGTGAAAGTGCTTATGCTCCTTGCTGAATCAGGCCCTAATTCATCTGAATTACACGTCAGCCCAACATTATGGATCAAAAGTGAAAAAAACCTGAAGTCTTCCTATGGGCTTTGATGGCCCTGGGTCTTCACACAGTACTCTGCTGCCTTAACCCCCTCCATGAGACTATCGTGGCAAAATAGTGGTGTCTTGGAGTGGATAGCTATGGGTGCACCCTTTGAGTCATGCACTGCAATATGGGGCTATGGCATGTGAGAGGCTGAAGACCATGTCGCTCCCCAACCTCCTCCTCCTTCTTGTTCCCAGCTCTGGACTTACTGACCTGCTCGGTCCAGTAGAAATTGGGCTGAGGCATTGCTTTATGTCTTAATTCAAGACACCGTTTCACTCACTGCACCCTTTCCAGAGAAAGCAGAGCAAAGTGCATTATGAGGTAGATTAAAGAGAGGAGGGAAGATAAATAAAGAAAAACTACATATTTTCATAAGACTTTTTTCAGTATGTTTCTTCAAAAATGTGCTGATTAAGTAATTTACTTCCAGTCTCAGAACTGTGAGGTTTAATGAAGCTGACATTTCTTCCCCTCCAATGTTATGTCAGACTAAAAACCTTTTCAACTTATAATAGATACATATGGTAATAGATATCTGAATGAAAGATCAAACAGACATTAAGTACTGCAGAAATAGCCTGCTAAAAAGATGAAGTCACCCTCTAATGACATTATTATGACATACAGATTAAAAGAAGAACCAGTAAAAAAGAAGGATGATAATGCTATTGTGTTACTCCACTAAGGTATTTTACCAGTAAAATGAAGTTGCTTTCTTTCTGCATCTATCCACTCAACTGACTGATGAATTCAGAAAAAAAAATGTACAGGAGAAAAGAACTGTTCTTGAAGAAGAAAAAAGCCCACCAAGCAAACCCTACCTGTATTTGGGGTTGGTACGTAGTATCAGATGAACGCTGCATTTCAAGTGTTTGATCCTGTGCCTCCAAAAACTACAAACACCATAAACCAAAATTAAAAACTTCGCCAGCAGTCTAGTACACATAGTAGGTTCAAACTGAACCCCCTTGAGGAAAGGATAATTACTACCTTGTTGTAAAGCAGATGCATTTTTGGAAGCAGATGCGTGCAAGGTGACCCTACTTTGGGAAACCACATTTGAAGCAAATATTTATTTGTATAACAAATGGAATACTTTCTACTAGCCCATTATGCAGCTAAGATTAGCTCAGACCTTTATAGTGACACTACACAGATAATAAACTGAAAGTGAATTTCAGCTGGTGCAGTTTCACTAGCTCTTCAGCTGTCCAACCATGTGTGGGTCGAATGGGTGGAAAGCCATGTCGCAGTCTGCCAGCAGTAAAACCTCTGAGAACAGGGGCCAGAGGGGCAATTCCACAGGATAAGATCAGCAGGATAAATCCTCACTGCAAGGGGAACATCTTGGAAGCTTTCCTTGAGTAGGCTCAGGCTTCTCTACTTTTGTATAAGTAGATAAGACCATTCCCTAAGGAGACGAGCGGCGGTGGACACAGCCCACCTCTACTGCAACCTATTTATATCTGCCATACAGACACAGGACAACATGATTCAGATGTTAATCAGTTTCTGGCAACATTACATAGCCTGCTTGAGTAAAAAGGAATATAATTCTACAGATGAGGCAGAAGCACATGGGGCTGCATTGAACCCTCCTACTACAAGTGCCTAACTTAGGCATAGTGACTGCTTCTATCCACTGTCTGCACAGGGAGCCAAAATCTAGCAGACCTCGATTGTAGGCGTCTCATTGCTTTATTGAACTAAGTTGCCATAACAGTTATGACAACTAAGCAAGGCACCTATTGTAGGTGGTCTGAACACAACACACATTGCTGGAGTACTGTTCTCTGCCTTCATCTACTCCTCCCCAAGCCATGAAACCAAAACACCACCAATTTGCTACAGGCTGCTGAGAAATGAGAAGCTATTTCCCCTCTGCTTGCCCCAACATGGACTTTAGATGCAACTCCTTTCTTAGAAGTACCTGCAAAAATGGCACTGCAGGGTTACACGTGGACTCTACCACAAAGACTGCAGGTTGCATGTGCTCACTTTGTGTGTAAATGGTTATTTTTTTTCTCACTGTCCATGTTCTCCAGCCAGTCTGAGGACTGTATATGAAGGTGGGTTCTCTTAATGCCTCTTGCCATTGCAGAGGGGATACTACAGACCAAACTACTTCCTAAACTCCAGGTCTTGAGGAATTCAGGGATCCTGTGCAATCCAGCTTCCCTGGAGTAACTGATGCCTTGGGAGGAGCAGAAACTAGCAATACATCCAGCCCTAGGTGCCTAGGACTTGAAAGGCAAATTCTACACTATGCCGTTTTACAGCTACGTTTGCATGTACCCAGGAGTGCAAGGAGGTGCCATTTTTTGCAATGATTTTTCAGAACAAAGCAACACTGCAGATGTACACATAGGCAGCAGTAAGATATGTACTGTTAGGTTCACAAAGCATTTCTTCCTGTACTGTAGGAGCAGCACATTAATGAAACAGTCAATACTTGGCTGCTTTTCTTCCCTGCCCTCATCTCCTACCAAAGGCTGAACTGGCTGAGTGAACTGTGTCTCTGTATCTCCTTTGGAAACCAATAACTTCAGGTTCACTTTGAAGAGGTTTGTCTCTGTGATACAGTAGTACTGTTACATCCACATGACAGTAAGTATTGGTTCTCTTGATGTAGTCCCATTATGCCTACTTGTGGCTCCTGGGCTTTATTTATGTCTCTTTGTATTTGCCTAAATAAAATGCAATCATAAAAAATCACCATATACTTGACTTGATAGAAATACTACTTTTTAAACCCAAAATAAAACTCAGGTTACCTAAATACCATTTTATAAAAAGGGGACAGGGATTATTGAATATAAAGCAGATTGACTTCAAAACCAAGCAGCAAGGCCTATGCAATTGGCTCTGGGTCTCCTTTGGGCTTCATTTGCTGCTTCCATGGCCTTGGAACTCAATATTCTTCAGCTGCAAGTGTCTGAAATCATGCAAGGGCTGTGCTGCAGCCTGTCAGACTGATGTTTTCATGACATGAAATGGAGGTTGCAAGTATACTGCATGGCAATGGTGGAGACCTGTGAGTGGTGAACCATATCTGGTGCAGCCCTGTCCCAGGACTACCTTATGGGTCATCTTTCCCCAGAAACATGCTCAAGCAATGTCTAGGGGAGTGCTGTTTGGCACACACACAAACCCTTTCGGGGAACAGGCCAACAACTTAAACAGGTGGATGATCAGCAGTCCAGTGCCTGGGCTCACTCCTTGGGGATGCCTGACCTATCTTAGATGTCCAGCTTGATGTGTGATTAATTATTCTCTGTTGGTGCTTACTTTTCTCCATTGACTATAAGGAGTTTGAAAAGTGACTTGCTTAGATTTAGACTTTAAATTTCAGAAGGCAAGGTAGAGCAGGTGAAGAATGCCCTTTACTGCTTCATTGATACCAGATAGTTGATGTCAAGTGAGAAGTTGAAATGCATGTGGAATCTGGCATTACAAATTATCTATGTCACAGTAGGTGTTGCAGAGGATTACAAGGCAAATATGTATAATCCTTACCCTGAAGAGCTTAGGCTTTAAGTCAACAGTTTATATGCATATTTCTTGATGCATTTTATGACCAGAAATTAATATACATTTGTCTGAATGAACTCTTTTTCAATAAAAGAATTAAATTAATATATGAAAATCAACTCATTTCATTTCCCTATAAGAAAGGAATAAATATGTAAGCAACACATTGATCAGGAAGTGCTGATTGTCGCAATTATCACAAGCCTTTCAGTGGGCCGAATTTGTCAACGTAGCAATAAAATTTATGTTAGCATCAGCAAAGAAGAGCAGGAATCTGATGCAACCACTTTCTGATGCAGCAATCTGTGGGGCCCAACTCCCTCTGGAGCCTTGGCCATTGCATCCTCATTTATATGAGTGTGTATTGATTGCACAATGGCACAAAATGGAAAAGTGGTGATTCATACCAGACCTACATCTATTTGACAAACTGGAGGGTACTAGAAGACTGTGGCCCATAGATCTCTGGCAAAATTTAAATACTTCTGCAGTGTCCAGGGAAGGTTGCCAAAAAAAAAAAGAGACTGTCTTGCAGGCTTACCTTGCACTTTGAAAGCAAATCAAGAGGGGTCTACATTTTCATTAGGAGACATGACGAAGTTGACAAGTCAAAAAAGTCCAAACACCACTGCAGTAGAAGCTGGGGACACTAAGTCTACATTGCTGGAGGCCCAATGCCCTTTCTCATTACAGCAGTGTAGAAAAGAAGCCGCTTCACAGCAGGCAGACAGGTTATGCCAATTCATCGATGCTCAATTGCCACAAGCCCTAACCCTTGGTCAGCATCTTTGGATTGACCAGGTGTTTTACTAGTCACCGGAGGGCTCACATTTTTTATGTTTTAAACTCAAAAATAAGATTAGGGAGGGAGGGGGATGATGAAAATATTCATCTGTTTTTGAGGATAAATGCAGAAAGTATTATCTTAAAGCATGCTCACATCTGGACTGACCTGCATAGAGGACTCCATGATAGGCAGTCCTGATTACTGTTTAATCCGTTTCTGCACCATTTAATTGTGCTGAAATGCCCCAATCACTGAGCATGTGATCAGCAATTAAAGACCAACAGACCTTCAACCACAATAAAAACCATGTTGTTTAAGTTGTCTAGATAAATTCAGGACATTTTGTGTAACAGAGGCAATGACATACAGGGTATGTACAAATGCACATGAACAGAAGAGAAGGAAGAAGGTGATCAAACCTATTCATAATGCAACTTCAACAGATTTTGACCTTATCGCTAAATCATGCAAATGTGTTTGAGGCTGAGTGGGATTTACAGATATTATTTTGGCCACCAGAGGGTTCCCATATTTTTGCATTCGTGCAGCTGAAGCAGTGAGAGAGTGAAAAGGGCAGAAAAGACACTTTAAAAAATGTGTGAAAGCAATAAAGGTCAGACAAAATGCATCCCCAAAGTAATGCCAATAATCCACCTGTAGGTCCAATTTCATTACTGTAAAATTAAAAGACTGCATTTTTCAGAAAAAAAATAGACATTTTCTGCACTGGTTGCAGCACCCTCATTCTTTTTTGCACCATTGCACATGAGATCAGGATTTGAGCAGCTGACGATAAATTCCGTGTATGTAGGACACCTATTAAAGGTTTCATGTGATGTTAGGGTGAGTAGGCTAGTACAAAAGAAACCCCACAAAGTAAATAAGATTTCAAACGTTGTGGTATTGTCAGGGCAAAACCCCAGATTCCAAGTCAAGTTCAATCCTGCAAAGCTAGTAATGGCAGTGCTATTTTCCTAACTTGGCTTCAGTCACTACCGTGACTCTCAATTCTCAAATAATAGATGATTCATCTTAATGTTATTTAGGGAAGGAGTCACAATGACTTTGATAAGTCAAATGATGGTCAGATATTTTTCTTACAGCTCATTAATTTTCCCAGGAAACAATAGGCCATATCCTGCTGTTAGTTATGCTACTGAAGTCAGTGTACTGGAGATGCTTTTTAATTTACGCTGGATCTAGATGTCCCTCTGACAGATATAGGATTGTCTCTTGGATTTGTATTCTCTGACATGCTTCATTAGACCTCTTGAGGGTCTCCTGAAAATATCAACCAGAAATATGTTCATTACAGCAGCCTGGTAAAATCTTAGTCCAGAGTGTGATCAGGTATAGCCCCTGGTCTGAGCAGGCTCCTTGGAAAGTTTACTCAAGATTTCATGGTTCCACCACAAGACTCAGAGCCCTGGAGAGCGTACAAATCTCCTTGTTGCATGAAACAGCAGTGTTAGAGCTCGTAGGGCTGCAGCAACTTTCCTTTGGTGGACAGACATCAAAGTGCTCGCTTTTCCCCTTATCGGTAAGTATGGTGATCAGAGGAGGCAGCCCATGAAGGTGTGCTTGTGGCTTTCCTTCTTTTGCCATCAGCAGGCGACTGAATGGGCTGTGCAGCCCAGGAGGTAGCTCTTGAAAGGAACTGACCATTCTGCTCCTTCCTGAGATAACTCAGAAGTCTTCGCTGTTGTGCAGATTCCTCCTTTGTTGGCATACCAGGAACACCACCAGCTTGTGCAATATGGTCCAAAGGTTCAGCAAAATCAAAATCTCTTTCCTTATTTGAGGTCAGAGGCTGGTGCCTTCAATCATGGCAAAGGGAGACTTACTGCACAGTCCACTGACTTCAAGGAAGCTTCTCATGAAGAAATCTATTTATTCAGCTTGAATAATGAGCACAAGAGCCTGGCTTTTGATAACACAGGCACGACAACTTCGCAGGTGCTACAGTGTTCAGTATTATTCCAAAGTTTCAATTTTTATTTCTAATAAGATGCTGACCTTCTAGACTTCATATGATGCATTATAATTAGAAGACTTATTGAGAAGCCTAATATAATATTATACCCGCTGGGGAGTCAAAAGTGCAAATAGTAAAAATATCAAATCTCAATATTTAATTAATTGAAACAAATTAAATTTCAGCCTATTTCTCATTTCTGTCAGCTACTTAAAGTTGCATATGAACTTCAGACTTTATGCAGATTTCTGCACAGGTGTTCCAAGTGGGAATTTCAAACAACTAAGATCTGTGTTTATAGCCACACTTTTCAGCTTTTTGAAGACCTTCTCAACCAAGAGCTTGCAGGGCTCTGTGTGGTAGCAACTCATTGAATATTACTGCTCTAGTCAGATACCTGAATGGGGCTCGAACACTTCAGAAAACCTGGCCTTTCTTCTTGGTGCAGAAGACTTCTGGAACCCTACCTTTTAACACTCCCCAGTCAGGCTATTCTCAAAAAGCATCTTTGTCCCAAAACATAGGCAGAATACAGAAGAAGGTATAAAATCCAAAATGTTTCAGCGAGGCAGTGAATGGCGAAAGGCAAATAGAAGCAGCTTTCACAAGAGATGCGGTGACTTCCATTTTTGTGACATTTCTGACCTTTATCCAGCATACGCAAGGCCTTTCTTGTAGAAATACGGAATTGTGCAAAAATAAATGAAGAACTATTGCAGGTGTATTACCAAATCACAACAACAGTCTACTTGTCCTCATTCCTTGTTATGATATCACTACCGGGACTGTATTCATTTGGGTCACTGCTGGGTAATGATTTGTTGTTAAAAATATATAAGTAAATGAAAACAGGCACTCGGTAAATAAATCACCAGTGATGGACCTGAAGTTCCTCTGAGAAGTTTATTATTGCTCGACAGTCAGCACGGCTGCAGTTCATCTGTGGAACTGCTGTTCTGCAGTTGCATTTCTCCACAATAAAGAAAATTTACAGTACTCAATCATATGCCGCAGGTCCTTTGATTAAATGTGGATTTACAGTACATGATAGCCCACAGCAGCTTAAGTACCCTACAGTGTGTTACATAAATGCACGTTCAGGATTATTACACATACCAAAATAGACATGTACTTGAGAGAGGTTGTTATGGTTTACAATTCCCTTTTCACTTTCCCTCTCTGTGGTAATAGCTATACATGTATTGGCCTTAAACACCTACATGTTTTAAGCACAGGTTAAATTATAAAAGAGATTGCAACGTCTTCTTTGTCCATCATCATCTAATAAATCAACAGGTCCATTTCTGTGGATTGATGTAATGGCATTTATGAGCATTGGCAAAGTCATATCCACTTAACTGATGCAATTAAGTAGTGCCGTGCTCTTATTATAATAATAATGGATTGACTGATGAGTAATTTATTTCTTTCCAATGTAACTGACAAAAATAGATTATATTCATAGACAACGCAATGTATTTGGATCATAAAACTGCTGCCTTCTCAAATCCACCATTAACTTAGATTTATCCTCACCAGAAAGTGGTGGAAAACACTTTAACCAAGTACCATGCTTAATGAGGAATCCTAGCCCCAATGCCAGCAGCTTAAGCGTTAAGTCCCACAGAGAAGGCGAATGTTTCACTAGCTATTTCTCATAAGAGAAGTGCTGCTAAATGCTGTCATAAAGAACCGACTCTTAGAGCTGCCAGCTGAGCTCTCTGTTTGGGGAAGGATATGGTTGTGTTTGGTTTAATTTTATTTGGTTTTCGAGGAAAAATATTTCCTTATTGCCACTTGTTACTCCATGCATTCTCCCTGACACTCCTTTCCTATCAATATTGCCTGGAGACCTGTGCAAGTCAATGCTTTCATCACCCTCAACATGACCTTTTGGAGTATCTTGTTATTTCCCATGTTTATGACTGTCATTTACACACATGAAGATTAAGGGCCAAATTATCTGCTGGCTGGGAATTGGCATGGTTTCGTTGACTGCAGCGGTACTGTTCCAATTTATAGGCTGCAGGGTGTCTGGAGATGGGAAAGAACAAACACCCTAACCCCAGACACCCCAGAATTTCTGCACTGCAGGCTGTCTCTGCTCATTGCCCTTACTGTGTCATCTGTTTTGGGTATAAAATGACAGAGTTCTCAAGGGCATGTTACATCCATTTCCATCATAACTCCCTTTAAATTACAGCAGCGACAACTCTGTCTGCCACTGAGTACAAGCAAAATGTTCTAAATTCTTATTTCACAGTTTTGTACGGTTCAATGACAAAAGAAACACCAAATTATCTCATTTGACTTCCTGTATAGCACTCAAAGAACAGAAATTTAGCCTGAGATTCCTGCATTAACAGGGAACTGATTATTTGGGATAAGCCCAAATGATCCCTGTAAGATTTCCACTTTCTGGGGAACAATGGAAGGGGAAGGATCCTGCTTTTTGCAATCTGACCTCATGGAAAATACCTGACCAACCCCAAAATCTGGAATCAGCATGACCTGAGCCCATGAACAAAGCATGCCAGTCAAGACTCAGGCAAGGATGATTCAACGTGTCACCTGGGAACACTGCACTGTCCCATCTGGAGGCCTTTCTTTATCTGTGGGGCATATTCTTTATGTTCCCATATGGGTTTAGGTGTTTGTTTGTGTGTATGCACACAATTCTTCACCAAAGGGAAATTTCTTCCTTGGTCCCTGAAGCCTGAGGTCCAGTGTTTGTAGTTATTTGAAAGCAGTTGCATTCGTCAGAAATAACACTGGGGACAATCCAGAGCTTCTTGTCCTCTGCATGGATTATGAATGTAAAACAGGAGATTTCACAAACTCCAAGGCCAGCAGAAATCACCACAACCACCCCATACTTCTGATCAAGTTGTCTGTGACACCCTGTTGAGGAGGGGAAGAACTCTGTTGATGGGGGAAAAGACCTTCACTGCTAAAAGAAAGAGATGAAACCTCTATTTCTTCTCACCAAATGATGGCAAATACCATTTGTTTCCCCAGTACTGACAGGCTTATCTTCAGTGTTATACCAGGCAGCTAAAGAGATCTTTCAAATGCCCAGATGATCACTAACATAGAAGTAGAAGATGTGGTTAATAGTATTGGCTGAGAGGGAGAGAGAAAGATCTACAGAGGTTTATTTACTGCTAAAAGTGCTAACAAAGTTTGAAATCAAGGTGTTACATGATTAAAGACAACGAATAGGCTGGTTTCTGCTCACTGGATCCAAATATCTAATGCAAGATTAACTCGTTGCCCTCACCCCTAAGGCGTTATGTATTTAATTTTCAAGGCACAACTGCATGTTACATGATGACGAATAAGATCATCAATGCTGGCTTTTATTTCTGCTCTGAAACATCTAAAAGAAGAGAAACATCTGATCTCTGAGAAGGTGTGATCTATGCCTGCACTCATGCACTCATATATTATTTATCTTGATCTACAAGTGATGTCTTATAAAGGGGCCCATGGAGGAAAATAAGAGCCATTTGTGCTACCTTTCATCAGAAATGTTTATATAGAGTCCTCTCTCTCTGACCACAGAGCAGACATCTCATTCCTGAAACTACACCTCCTCACAGGAAGAAACAGTAATCATTCTCACCACTGCAGAACGTCTGGTTCTTGTTGTGACCTAAACTCACTGCTTTAAATGCTCCTTCCTCCTCACAGATGATGTAGCCAATACCCTTGTCAGACTACTGATGTTAAATCTTGAAGCACAAGCCTCCTAAGTCCCTTCTCTGGACTGATCCACAAAAACAGAATGCAGGATCTTTGTTATTGAATAGCTGTTAAAACTAGTTACATTTATCTGATAAAGCCCTTTGGCATAGGACAAAAAACAAAGGTGAAATAAGTTCGCAGTGTCAAAGGTACAGTGTTAAATGCTGAATCATGAGAAATTCCCACGTAATGAATACCCAAGCATGCCTCTTCTAGGTGCAATACCAAGATGTTGGCCTCTGAAAATTCAGCAGAATGGATTCACTGTACTGGTGACCAACATGAAGCAGGAAAATGGTAAGAAAGCCAAGAATAGTGACACTAATGGACAGGCATGTGATCCAATGAATAGAAGGTTACAGCTTCTGGCTTATTTATAGCCCAACATTTTTCACTGTGCTGCCTGGAAGTTGAAGAGCTGTTGTGACACCACAGTCACCATACAGTTAAGGTCTGGAATGTGATGTGCTGGTGAGTTAAGAAAAACTTTTTGATTACCCATGCTTTGCACCTGGAATTTAAACCAGGGTCTGGGTATGAAATAGTGCTGGATGTGCTTTGGAGATAAGAACTCACTCACCATGCTAATATGGTTCTTTTGTTGTTGTTGTTGTTACTTTATTTTTCTTGTGGCATTTATTCCAATTCAATTAAAATAAATTAAGTTAATTTTAAAGACATATTTAGCTTATTGAAACTTGAGAGACATAAAGATAATTGGTAATGGGTTTTAGATTTTTCTGAACGAGGGATGATCAGCCAATTTGCAGTAATGTTTAGTAATAGTTTATTACTATGTGGTCAAAAGGAAGACAAAAATGGTCATGCCTGAGGAAGAAAGGGATGGTTCTGTTTTGGTGGAAAAAAGTGAGGATGAGATGGAGAAATGCAACAGAACTCTTTTCATGATTGGTCAATAGTGTCAAAGAGGAATCATCTTCCTAGCCTGGGAAAATGGGCAGCATAAAATATAATGTTTTTCTCAGCTGGGTAGACTACTGGGTCCCAGCAAACTTCATAGCCTAGAGATATAAGAGGAAACTTTGGGGTGAAAAAGGAGAACATTCCTGATTCTCTGGCTACTTCTAGAATTCTGTCCCTGGTCTTTCCACTTAGTCAACATCTCTAAGAAGGCCTCAGGGATCAAAAAACAAGACAGCTGTTTCCAAGAACCGTGTACAGAAACAGGTCAGGCTTGAAAGATCAGTAGATACTGAATCTGCCAGAGGATGCGTACCGCTGTAAGATGATGTGCCTTTGCCTATGGGTCCTGGAAATGAAGGCAAGCCAGAGAAGCATGAATAAATTGTAGCACACAGAAGAAGACAAGGAATTTAGAGGGATATTTTTCTTCATGTTTGGGGATGAGGGAACTGTGTTGAGATAGGACATGCAGATTTTGTCTATCATGTGTATAGTTGGAGCATGTTGATGTGGGAGATACAGACTATATCTGCACTGCCTTTTGCAGTCATGCCCAAAAGGGCCTCTGTATTTTCCAGCTCAAGTAGTTTTTGTTGGTCCTCTCCTGTTCTGTCAAAAATCAGACCCTTTTGGGGTGAGCATGTCACATCCATCAAATAGCATGTACCATGGCACAGTGCTACACAGATTCATAGTTCTATGTTCACAGTTTGTTCTTGTTCATACCACTATCATGATAAAATGCTCAATAGCAGGGACATGGCCCATTCCCTCTTCTCCTTTTTGCTGTCTGAGCAGTCCTTGTACTCCTGCTGTTGATTCTGTTGCTGTAACTCGTCACATTTGCAAGTGTCAGACCTCCAAGGATATATGCAACAAGCATGCCTGTAAGATGAAGCAAATCTGTCCTGTGGTGGAAATCACAGGTGTCTCCTGTGATTAAGGGCAAGTGGGCAAGTAGAAGATTGCTTTTTACCTCCCTTGGTGTAGATATTGGCTGAGGCCAATCCAGCCTCCTTGTTCTTCAGTGTTTGCTAGTTTTGGCAAAAAGAGACAAGCACCTACTTTTTGGACTAGCTGGTCCTGAAGACCAAGGTCCAAGAGCAGCAGGCAAAGCTTTCCCATGAGGATGCTTGTACTTCACAGTCCTGTGTGAACTGTTGGTATCCTATTGCCAGCATCTACATGTCACCTCAAGAACACAGGTGCAAGAGAGAAAGGAACATTTAATGAATGCCTTCATGTAATATCAGCCAGAGAGGGCCAATATAACATCATTTAGAAGTATCACTTGCTGGTCTTTGTAAGCCCCAGCCAATCACTAGGTATGATTACACCATTAGCAATCTCCATGGACCAAGAACTGACATCCGTGTGCAGCTGGCATTTTCCCTTGAAGGAGACACAGTCAACAACAGTGCTAGGAAACCACCTGGATTGTGGCTGTGCTGTATATTCCCTGTACTCACAAAGCCCAGCACAGATAATCAAGGCCCAACCAAGGATTTTAGCCAAGCCCAGAATTTCTCTAAACTAGAGGTGAAGTGTGGTCTTTGATTCACTCAAAACAAGATGCTGGAGACTCAGGAAAAGGCTAAGCACCAAAGTCCCTGATACCATCTGCATCACTGCAGATGGCTGAATCTGCCACGGATTGTGGAGTCTGTCCAGCAGAAATGCATACAGGAGGACCCCGTCCCACAGGCCACTTTTATGCAGCTGACACTGGCAGTTCTCACTCCCAGCATGCAAGAGAAACCCAGGAAGCCATTTCCACTTACACATAAAAAGAAGTAAATGCTACGCACACAAAAAAGCTAATGCTTGCACCCATGTTGTCTCTGCAGTACTTCCTTCCCTTGCTCTCTGAAGAACTCTCTTTCCTCTTATCCTGACCTATACATCACTCCCTTTTTCTCTCACTTGAATATTCTCCTCCACCATACCAAAGTCTGTGAGGAACAGACAGTGTACTGCTGTCTAGTGTGCTTTTTATGAGGCCCCTTGCAACCCCACTATCTTCTCTTTATCATGAAGACACTCTGTATCTGGCAACAATCCCTTTTCATGTCCATTGCCTTCTCAGGGAAGTTTCTCTGTATATCCAGACACTAGACAGCCTGGACATGGGAACACGTTCTGTAGAAGGCCAAAATTTATTGGGAGATGAAGGAGAGCACATAGCTTTGACTATAAAATGCACTTGTTTCACAAATGAGAACTAAACAGCTTGGCCAGGCCAGCAAACCAGAAATTCTAACCAAACATGTCATATGAATATAGTAAAAAGGAAGAAGAATAGCCCAAAGGCATAGTGTCCAGCAAGACTACCTTCAAAGTGGGACAAGAAATGAAAGGTCCCACACTTCTTTCCTCCTCCCTACTGGTGCTGTCATCCATAAATGATGGTGCAAAATATAAGGTGTTGGAGCTTCTGTAGTCAACAACTGCTGCTGCAAGAGATCCTGGCTCATATTGACCAGTGGGGCAGCCACTGAATAGATAACAGCTAACTTACACAAACTGTGAGAACAGTGTTTGTGCCCTTGGGAGAGTGTCATCTTTTTCTCAGGGCCTCTCTTCTTGATGAAATTGAAATGAAGAGTGTCCATGATGTCACACTGCATGCAACACAAGGTTGGTGGAGTGGACATGCCCATCTGCTCAGTAATGCAGATAACACTGAGCTGGGGCTAGAGTTATTTTCAGGTCTTCCAAGTTCCTCTGAAGGACTTGCTGAGCACCCTGCTTGCCTTTGAGTGTGAAGACTGGTGTTAGCTTGGGAGTACCCAAGTCTGAGGTCTCCCAGTCAAAAATGCCTGAGTTTGCCCCTGCCTCTTGCATCCTAGAGGTTAAACTTTGCATGTGGATGGCCAATTTAGACCCAAGATGTGAACTGACTTCCCTGCGATGTGGATTGTCAAGGGACCAGCAAGAAAAAGAGAGCACTGCAACATTACACTATGTCTATTCCCATATTGCATTTAGATTGTTAACATTTTCTACAAGGTCCTTCACTGACACTGTTTAGGGAAACCGAGCACTTGTAGGTAAGGGAATTCTTGTGTGGACCAGTAACTAAATAAAAGATGGGAAAACAAGAGTAGGAATGGATGGTCAGGTTTCACCATGTTGGGGATTATCAGTAGAGTTTCACAGGGACCTATGCTACTCAAAATCTTCATAAATGAACAGGAAAAGGAACTGAACAGCAAGATGACAATTTTTTGCAATACAAAATTGGTCAACAAAAGCAATGGAAAGGAAAAAAAAACCACCAAAAGCAAAAGTAAAAGCAAAAGCTGTTGTGACATGCTGCTGATGGGTTTCATGTTACTTATTGACCAGATGATAAAAACTGTCAGATGAAATTTAGTGTTGATAAATGTAGGAGAGTACATATGAAAAGAAAGTATCCTAAATATAAAAAAGGATGGTATGTTCTAAATTAGCTGTTACCACTCAAGAAAGGGGGTATCAAGAAAACATATCAAATAAAATTATGAAGCAGCAGATTTAAAACAAAAAAAAAAAGGTTTTTGTTTCACGACGCACAATTAAACTATGGAACTCATTGCCACAGGATGTTGTAGAGGCCAAAAGTATAAATGGGCTCAAAAAGCAATTAGATAAATTCCTGGCTGAAAAATTCATCGAGCATTACAAAATGCAAAGATGCAGATACAATCTCTGGCTCACAATGCCCCTAAGGCACAGACTGCTGGGAGGGTGTGCCAGAATAAAGTATCACTATATGGTTGCTCTGCTTTTACACTCTTCCCCTAAATACCTGCTACAGGCCATTGTCAGACACAAAATACTGAGCTGAGAGAGGATTTCTGCAGTCACTATTATGGGAATAGGTAGTTATGCATAAAGTTAAGGAAACAAAATAAAAGTAGGAACTGAATCCTTGTGGGAGCTGCAGCATTTATGATTGCTGAAAAAATCAGTAAGAGAGGATTTGACAGTGGAAAGAGATTGCTGTAGTACTGAAAAGCAATAGAAGAGAATATCAGTTTTAGCATATGGGCTGATCAACATAAAGTAAACAGGTATCAGTCTTGCATTGTTGGGTAGAGAGGAGGCTATCTGCTAAGTGGGTTGTAAGGCTTATGGAGCCATAAACCATGTTAACAAATGAAGTCCACACAGAAATTTTTCCTAAGATATCATTTAGTAAAAGACATCAAACCAATCTGTGGAGTTATAAATGTCACTAATATATTTCTTGAAGCTTACCTTGTTTTTCACTAGAATCCATGAAAAGCCATTTGTATTTAAATGACTGTAGAAATGGTGAATTGTTTCATTCAGGAGTTTAATAAATGGCTTGCCCTAGTTTGTCAGAGTTTTCCGTAATTTTATGTGACTGGCCACATAAATTTGCTGGAAATGATCAGATAGCAGGAGATTGGCACAGCAGAGGAATTCCAACAGAAGCACAGAGTTAATGAATCTTTGCCCATGTCCAGACATGCGGATGGGGAGAAGTCCAGCCAGCAGCACCCAGCTGGGTTCCTCCGAGCTGAGCACACCGACAGTGCGACGAATTGCCTTTGCACTGGTGATTGCACCCGCGGGGGGGTGGCAGAGACTGCTGAGAAGCCAGCTATATCCAGCCCCCTCTAAGCACAGCTCTAAAGAGTTTTCAGGACATGTCCCAAAGAAAATTATTATGATACTGAATACAGACTGCTACGTTATACCTCCTAGTGTTAAAAAGCAAGTTCATTCTGGCAACTCACATCCACCAGACACTGCAGCAGATCCCATGTATTTCAGAGGAGCCCAGCTCCTGCTGAAAACTCAAGTGCATCTTCAGCTGTGGGGGACTGTGGTGCTGGGTCAAGTGGGTGTCCTGGCCACCGTGCAGCCCTCACCCCATGTGCTGGGACTGAGCAAGGTGTGCTTCAGCTCTCCATGGGCCATGGCTTGGCGTGGTGTGGCATTTCATCTTCCTGATGATGATGACTCAATCAATCCAAACTGAAAGCATTTGCTTAGTTCCCGGGTTTTAAAGCAACTCATTAACTGTTTCAGCAATGAGGTAACTTCTTTTTAAGTTCACAAATCTATTATTCCCCTTAAATTACCCATGTAGAAACTCCTCCTGAAGTTAGTGGATTTGAAGGGAAAAATGTGGCCTGAAGTGCCTATGATTTCTGGTTATCCAGATTGTCTGTGCTCTGCGAACCGATGCACTTGAATCTGGTCAAATCTGTAGCCAGACAGGCTGAGAAAAAAATAAATCCAGCAGAAGTTTTAATTTCTTTCATACGTCTTAATAAGGATATTATGCTTAAACCCCTTTGTGACCATTTAAGTGATAAGACTATTAAAACCAATGGCAAAAACAGCCCTCACCATGAAAATACATTTTAAGTGTCAAATGGATATAGTGTTAATCTTAACTATCAGCACCCTTGCACAAAAATTCACAAAATCAGGAAAAATGCATTGCTGGTCCCAGCTTACTATCTGGGGACAATTTATGGGTTTTTCCTAGTTAGTTTTGATGAAATGCAAAACCTTCTACAAGGACAAGAATTTTATGTTTACAGAGAAATGGAATATAACTGACTTTTTTTTCTTTTTCCTCCTGCATATTTGGATTTCTCCTGCTCACAGTCTATGACTTTCAGCTACAGGCTATGACTGATCCCTTGACAACTCTAGTCTCTGCGATAAATTGTTCAAAGTCAGACCTGGGGCTGTGTCAGTTCCTAGAATATCTGGGTTTTGTATCTTCTCTAGCCTCATTTTAAATTTAAATGATAACAAACGCAATCTGACCCCAGATGGAACAGAACATATTTTTACATCAGATTGGTGTTTTTACTAATATGACTTTGGTAAGGATCTCAAACCCCACAATCATTTATGCTGAACCCCTACATGCTTTGTAAGGGGAAGATGAGCCGTGTGCCACCATGGAAATGATGCACAATGGCAACTAGAGGCTGGCATTGCCTTGCAGGGAAACAGTGCCACGGTCTTCTGGGCACATCTATTCCCACTGTTGTCCCCAATTCTTTTGTTTCTTTCTGAGTTGGTTTTAGCAAATGATTTGTTTCCTGTGAGTGTTGGCAGGGGGATTTAAATAGATTTTTTTTTTTTATGTTTTCTTTTATTTGCAGATGTATCTATTGCATTTACTTGTGTTTTCGAAAACATACTGTAGAGTCTATGCTCTTCCTTGAATTCCACTGTGACAGGATTTGGACCTGAGAAGTGGGCTATTCCCTTTTCCTTCCCCTTTTTTTTAAAAAAAATAAATAAATCTCTAAAATACTTTATAACAGGCTGGCCCCACACTTCTGTGGTTTGGAAGAAGCGGTTAAGGAGAGCCTAAGGCTGGAGAGGACAAGCCATGCACAGAGAGAACAAACCTGACCACGCAATTGCATGGCAAAAAGGCTCCTCTGTTTCTGTGTGCAAAGGGAAATGGCTTGTGGCTTGATGCTTTATGGTGACAGAGCTAATGAAATGAACTAGCAAGGCACTTCTTTCAAATATTGGTTGAATTCGCAAAGCTTTTGCTCTGGTATTTAAACCTAGTTCTCACCTGTCAGTAATCCCCTTCCTGTTTTCAACCAAAGGAAAGATCTGTGCCATGAACAAAGGGGAAAGAGATGCCACATATTAGTAGCCAAGATAAGGTACCAGTATTTAAACAACACCAAATGCTCAATTCAGACAAAGAGGGATATCTCTGATGAGTCCAGTGCAAATACATGTCCTCACATCAACTGTGGTCATCTAAAGTACCCATTTTGGTTGAATTTTTTTCCCTCTTTGACCCCTTATCACCTCTTTATTCAGCCTCCCCCAAGCAGAGCATGATGTCTGAGTCAAGCTTTTGAACTCTCTGTGTGTAAGTTGGTTTCAAAGTAAGCAAACAAGCTCATACATCCCTTGCCTGTGTAGGTGTGTTCACATATTTTTAATTATTAAAAACAAAATAAAAACATAATCTGATACAATTAAAGATGACTTTCAGAGAGTGGTCTGTGCTCAGAAATGCTTGCACCTGGTATCATAATTTATAAAGTTTAAGAAACAAGTTGCCATTAAAAAGAATCAAATGACGATGCAGACAATAAGATCCAAAAGTCCCAAACTACCAAACAATAAAGAACTGGATAAGATCACACTGGCTATGTTTCTAATATTTTACAGTAGTGATTGCCTGCTATGCTCAAGCCTTTGATCTCATCACTTTGCCAGCTGACAATGAGATAATAAGTGTTAAGGGCAATACAGCAAGAATAAAAATCAGTGCATTTTCTAGGAATGCACTGAGATGTGACGTGATCGGAGAAACAAAGTATATATGAAGAGCAAATTTTGCTCTCAATTGTCTAATGTACATACAGAGTTCTGAATATGGCCTGTTTCAGGAGAATCAGTTCAAAATGTTAATTCAGCAAATAAAGGAAAAAGCAGGTATTCAACATCTTTTTAATTCCCTGAGCTGTTGGGACATTTATTATGCACAACTCTTGCTGCATCTGTTTGTTAATCAAATCTTATAGTTAACAACCAAAGGAGGACAGAAACTATATAATAAAGCAACTGAAAAACTATCCTTACCCAGAAGAAAAAGGCTGAAAACCAGAACTTTAATTTTATATATATTTTCTGGATTGAGTGAAACAGAAGCTCACCAGGTCTGTAAGACACCATCTTACAGTTTGGGAAAGATCATAAGGCAAAACTCTGTGATCCACTGAGCCTGGAGAAGGCTTAGGGGTCCTGAGCCCTCCAGACCCTGATGAGAGAGTCACAGTTGTGCCCAAAGTGACCATGGAGGTTGAAGGTGGATGTGCACTCCTCTCAGTGTCCTTTTTGGAAACACTAAGCAGCAACAGCTGAAACAAATGGGAGCTGGTTTGCAGGAGGCCACAGAGAACAGCTGGGTAGTTTGCATCCAGGGAGCCCTTTGCAGCAGTCAGTGGAAAAGGGACGGTCCCAGCTGTGGGGAGGGGAAGATCCTGTGTGGTTGCACAGACAGCACATGCGGTCCCTGCCTGCATCTGTCCTCAGTGTTTGTGTGTAATTCAGGGGAGAATTTGGATCACAACCTGCATATAGGTCAGAGTGGTGCAGAAATGTGGTCAAGGTCCCCCTCTACCTCTGCCTGGCTGTGCCTCCATCTCAAAGGTTGCGACACAGATGTGATTGTGGCTCAGCCAGGAGGGGCTCCTGCCTTTTTCCCCTTCAGCTTTAGGTCAAGGCAGGGGTCATCTTATGGAGGAGCCACCTAGTTCATCTGCTGTTCCTTTCCTGGAGCTGTAAGCCTGCCTGGCTACTCCCAAATCCACCAGATTTTTGTAGTGAAAAGAGAAATGGGAGTCCCCAGAAGAGCAGCTGGTAAAACCAACTCTGCTGTCCTACGTCACTGGCTGGTACACTAACTGCAGGCAACTGGCTAAAATAAATGGATATTATTGGCCCCTTGGCTTGGTCAGTAGAGGAATACGTTCTCGTTCTGACCGACCTGCTCAAACACAGAGTATTCTGTAGGTAGTACTGTAGGTATTAAGATGAATTAGAATAGGCTGAAAGGAATTCACACATACATTTTTAACAGTATCATAGGAAAACAAACTTTCCTTTTTCTCACACCAAATAAACACCAAGGACACTCAAAGATAATATTCAACAAAGGCAAAATGAGCTCCAAATATCAAAGTCCTAAAACCCTGGTTTGGCACCCTTATGGGATTTTTCAATGGCTTGTGACTGAAGTTCAGCCTAGAACTTGGCTTTGGACCAAACCCAAGGCCAGCAGAACTTGAGTTTGTAGTTTTTTAAGATATCCAGTCCTGCCATATGTTTACCAGCGATATCATAATTGTCTGTGCAGTACTCAGTCTGCTATGGATTTTGCAGCAGCTGTCAATAGCACTCATTCATCACTGGCCCAAGATAATTGAAGCGCTCCATCTGCTGCAGGGCCACTATTATCAACAGTGATACTTGTGTCAGTAACTTACTGAAGAAGGGCCTGAACTTGCTCCTACTGAAAAATCAATGGGAGGATTCCTGTTGGCAGAAGTGGAGGCAGCCCTAACCCTTTCAGTACTGAAACCCTGAGCGGCTGCTTAGCATCCGACTGCACGGCACCTATCCCCGTTCTGCCCGCAGGTCACTGGGAGGATGCAAACGCAGGCAAAGCTCTACCATGAACACACCGTCTTTGCAGACTAGTCCTGCAAAGCATGCTGGAGAGCAAATCCCCGCTGAGGGAAAGGGCAGGCAAAGCAGAAAAATCAGAAATGGGCTGAAGAAACAGATGATGTCAGCTCACATGGACAAGAGAGGCAGAATTCAAGTTATGCGTTCAGTTTAAGGCCCCTGACTGTATAAACAGTCAGGCATGTTTACGGGAAAGTGCTAAAGGAATTAATCTGTTACTCAGCAACACTAATCAAGACTCCTACCCCATGCAGTTCATAAAGTCCTACACCCATGCATACCTTTATATTCATGTTCACAGCCAGCCCCATTCCATCTTCTGTCTGCTGTACAAAGAGAAGGAAAAAAACAAGGTCTGTGCAATAAAACCAGTTATTGTAATAAAGCATTACTTTTTTTCAGAAAAAAACAATTTTTTTCTATCATTTGCAGTTCTCTTTTCTCCTATTTTTATCTACTTGTAAAAAAAAAACCCTACCCTCTTTTTCTTCTTGCATTTTCTTCCAAGAAAGAACAAACTTCTGAAAACCAAGGCAAGTTATGACCTTTTTAACAAAGAGGGGAAAACAGAAGTTGTTGTCCTGCTGTTGCGAGTGCAGATGAGATCAAACTAGAACTTTAAATCAGAACACCCTTGAACTTTCAAGGTCAGGTTCACATCTAAACTTTACTGCTAAGGCGAGTCAAAGCCTGTGCTCAGATGGATGTGGATAGCTCCCACTGAGTTCAGTCAGCATTCGTTGATTGTAACGGTAATATTTTTGTTGCGTTTGTTTGCTCCAGTGCAGATTCTCAAGGATCTGACTTCATTTTCATTCTTTCTTGTTTGTACCCTGTATAAGAAAGGCCACTTGCTTGAATACATTTAGGTGCTCTTTATGCACAGAACTTTGTAATATTAGGAAAATGAGAACTTTAGTGAGGACAGCTGTCCTTGCAGTGTCACTTTGACGGCGAAAAACAAAGAGTTCCGAAAAACAAAGACAATAATGCTGCAAGGTCTCAAAATACAAAGCAAAACCACAATTTCACTTTTCATCCGAGTAGCACAGAAAGTAAGGCACTCTTCTTTTGAGCAGTAATTTAGATGTTTTTTGAAATGTTTTGTTGTTTGGTACATTCTAGACCTGCAAGTTTTTAAGGCATAGGTAACATTTTTTTATTGAAGCAATGGGAATAGCTGGAAAGGGCAGTGCATGTTTGAGTTCCCTGCTAGTGAAAGGACTGAGTCCCCCAGATTATCTTACAGCACGACAAGATGGAGGAAGGTCATATAAGATCTCTGTTTTGAGGTGACTGGGAAAACTGTAAAGGGAGTTTCCCATGTTGTTGTCTTTGTCTTCTGTGGATGTCTCCTTACTTCCTCCAATACACAGGGAGTCAAGGTAGCTTTTTTTAAGCAAAATGGGCAGGGGTAAAGGAGAGAAGAAAAAGGAACAATGAGGAATAGTTTGATGAGTGGTTGAAGTCAAAATAAAAATGACCCTAAGAAACACAAATGTATTCCTTTGCTAAAGAGAATCATTTGCTACCAGAAGGAAGAGATGAGGGTTTTTTTATAAATGTTGATTTTTGAAGAGACATAAATATTCTGACTATACAAGATACCTTTTTTTTCAATATTTAATGAGCCTTTATTTTTGTCCCTCTACTTTCAGTACGTGAAAACAAGCCTCTAATGCAGGAACACACTCTCCAGCTGCAGTGTAACAGATGTGCAAACCATTAGTATCTGCTACCCATTCCAAGTCATTAAATCCAAAACCCTGCAGGAGGAGTCAAAGGTACCATCAGGGGACCTGTGGCAGTTATGGTGTTTCTACTTAGCTGATTTCACTGGAAGGGCCAGTGTTTTACCTTGAGGCATAGAGGGGATTAAGGAACTCAGAGCTGGATTAACTGTGGACAAAATGACTATGGAAATGTACAGCTTGAGTCATAAGATCAGTTTCCTGAGCCCTTCACTACAGTGAAGGGGAAATGAATGGTGCCACACTGACAAGGGAAGGTGTAAATGGGATCCAATGAACTTAAAGACAGAGTGAAAACAGAGAAGACCCTAGGCTAAAATGCTCCAGTGTTTGAGGAAAAGGGCAGTGTCAGGATTTTTATTCATGAGAGGTCAGCGAATAGTGAAGTGAATAGTTCGGGTTGGACAATCCCACAGGGCAGCAAGGGAAACGTATACAGAAAGTGGTTGGTGTCCAGGCAGGGTCTTCATCCACAGGGTGATGGTTGTGGAGATCCAGGATTTGGTAACCACCCTGTCATTTGCATTCAGGGCTCCTGAAACAGTGAAACCACCTCATCACAAGCTAACCAGCACTGCAAAGGCAGAGTCCAAGGGCTGAATGGAAAGATGCACCTGCCCATGAAGCCAATGAAAGTGCAGGCTGGGGCACTGAGGTGTCTTCTTCAGAAATCCTCCTGACCCCTGCCCGCTGAGAACACAGACAGCCCTGGTGGGTGCTGAAATTGGATATTGGCAGGACCTGACTGGTCAAACAAGAGCAGAAACCTCATATGCATGAAGTTCCAGAAACCCAGGCATCTCAGTGTGCCTCAGGCATCCAAACCCCCTTCCCTGTTCAGAAGATGTTGCTCCTCCTGGGACAGAATTTCTTGGCCTTAGAACTCCCCAGATTCACAGCATTTTTGTAGACTGCATGGCATTCCGGCAGCCGGCTGACTTTCTGATGTTGCATGTGGGTGAGCTTTTGCTCGCTCTCTTGCCATCTCTCTGCAAGCAGTGGGAGCTAGAGCGGGGCAAGTGTCACAGGCAATATTCAGAAGCAGTTCCGGAAACTTTATTGCTCAGAAGTGGCACTCGGCCAGCAGAGGAGAAAGAGAAGAGCTCATAGTTGTGTGCTTGCACACACTGACAAAACTGCTACTGATGAATCAGAGAGAGAAATCTGGAGAGGTGACCTTGGGAGGTCACAGAATACTCGTTTTTGCCAACAAATATGAACATTTGCAATCAGACTGTGGCCTGGTGCCAGTCACTGTTTTATGTGCTATCTCATCAAAACATATGAATTTTCAATAGCTGGTTTAGAGGCCTACTTGCTGCAGTATTATATCTCTCCAACTCCTACAGGTTTTGAATTGTACAGATACAAAAGCAGGGTATTGAGGAAAGCTGGCACTTGGATTTACATTGTTCTCGATGAACATTTTCCTGCATTCTGAAAATCGCCGACTGGTCAAGTGCCGGAAGGTCACTAAGCAACACGGCAAAACTGATGACAGAAGGGAGGCAAAAAATCTCTGGAAAATGAAACTCCTCCATTGTCCAGCCTGGAAGGTCAAAAATTGCCATTTTAAGATTGCTTGTGCTAACAGAGGCTCACCCACCCTAGGTGTCAGCCCTTCAGAGAGAACTACTGTAAATATCGCCATCTGTGATGTTCCTGGTGAAGGACTCTGCTGATGTAAAGGTTATTACTCATTTATAAACATATGGCTGTTATAATCATTTGGTCCTCTATTCATAGTGGGATTTGTGTTTTGATGGAGCTCAGTTTCAAAACGAAGATGTTTTTTCACTACTCAGCATTAAGGGAACATTATCAATTTAATTTATATTAATAAAAACAACAGCAACCCACTGTGGAAAATTCTTAAATCAATAGATGTGATTTGACATTAAAAAAAAAAAACATTGAAAGCAGTCAGTCTGAATGAGCACCACCCAGTGCAGTTTGAAATCAAATCTACAGTTACCATGAAAAAGACTGTGAACAAAAAGACAGAGTATTCTGCTGCTCAACATCGTCCCAACTAAACAAAATAATAAAAGCTAACAGAAAATGTATGCTTTTTTGGTGTTATTTCCATTTTGAAAATCCAGAGATAAAATACTGAGTACAGTATTTACAGTACTTAAGCTGACAGCATCTTTTTAGTGATAATGTGGTGGCGAAGGCTCTGAAAGTGTGTTTCCAGACTATGGATTTTATTGCCTGTGTGTGTGATGTGTGAATATTTGAGCATGTGCGTTTGTGCATATACATGCCTTTCAAATGAGCCCTTTAGATCTAAGATCCCATTTCCTCCATATAGTCAACAAAGACCATAAAGCAATTTCTGTAGGAGCAAGAGTTCACGTAGAAGACCTGAAAGCTAAAAATTCCCACCAAACCAGTTCAGACACAATGCATAGCTTACCTGTTGCCTGTCTGCTTCCAGAAGCAAAGGGACCGGTTCATCTGACTTATTGTAAATGTCTAGCTCAGGCTGAGATGAATTGCTTCCTAAACTCCATTGACTTTGTGGATAGTTTTTATTAGGCCCTTGATTAAGAGTTTTGATGACAGGAGAGCCTGTGTTTGCATGGCTGTCCCTAATATTATGCAAACTCTGAAAAAAAAAGTATTTTATTCATTGTTGTATTGAGATATCTTGTAGTAAACCACACCCCCCATTCACAAATAGGCATAGCTGGATTCCACATACCAAGACATCTCTCTCCATACTTTTCACCAGCAGATCAAATAAAGTAAGAATTACCAATACATGATCCTGTCTCCTGAGAAACATTTTTCCTGATGGGAGACTCATCTGCCATATTTTAGATAATGTCTAAAAAACCTTGTCACTGATATTGCCTTGGATTACTCTAACATAATACCTTAACACCCAGCCCACATTTCGTCAGTAGTAATATTTATGTAATGCAGCTGCAAGGCTAATCAGCACATTACATCATCTCAGCTGAATGAAGAGCAAGTTGCACTTTCTAGATCACAGCACTGCAATGTTTGCATTACATATGTTGAAATTCTAGAATGAAAAAAATAAAAATCATGGAAACAGTTATGTTGACTTTGGGATTTTTAAAATTAAGCTTGGGGATTAAGACAAATATGTACCTCAGCATCAGGGTTTTTTAACTTTTTTTCTTTAAATTGACTTAAAAATAATTTTGTTTTTTGGAATGCTGAAGTAGTTATTTTTATATGCAGTCTTAGGTTAGGACTGATATTTGAGCTCCCGAAATACAGTGAAAATCCATTGGAATCAATTGGAGAATCCTCATGTCCATAACAGAGCTTCAGATATGGAGATCAGGATTTTTTTTTATGTGAAAGTGTGTGAATATCCCTGATTCATGGGATCTAAACACCAAACTGCTGTGGTCCTTCCTGGACAGCTATTGGACAACATTTGCTCTACAAGAGAACTCCCTGCAGTTTCTTGTAGCAAAACTAAACATATCAATGCAGTTAGAAATTTCAGTTTCTAACAGGGTATGTAAAATTTCCAGAATTTGGAATTTTTTGAATGGTAACAGCTAGTAAGTTGAAAAACTTCACCTGTACATGTTTATGTTTTTCCTCTAATACAAGTCATTTAGTCTTTGAGCAAATACGGTTTCACCCTGGCTATATGCTTGGCAGAGATATATTAATTATGGCTATTTGAACAGTAAAGAATAGAAGCACAGAGAGGATACATGACTTGGCAGAGCCAGAAATGGAATCAAGATTTCCTAAAACCCATTCTTGTGCCTCAACCACAAACCCATTCCTGGGAAAAGACCAGGAAGTTTACCATACCTTTTTCCCACAATTTATTCCATTAAATCACTGCAGAAGGTCTGTGGACATTCTTGCTGCAGTTTAAATAGTAGCTTAATTCCGTTTATCTTGAACCTGTTCCCAATAGGCTTGAGATAAATCAACACATCTGTGTGATGCAGGTATAAGTTTTATTTCTGAGCCCACTGTTTAACTGGTGATGATTTCTCATAGCCCTGAGACCTAGGTCAGAAGAATTCAAATCTGCTTCTCACACCATACAAAATTCAGAGACGCTCGGATTTAGGGAGTTTTGTTCAATTAATAATTATGAGTAGACCATTTTGTTGCATCTGCTTCTCTGTGTATTTTAACATTAAGCTCTTAGCTACAACCTCTCTCCCCAAAGCCCAGAAAATTGTCTATTGTTTAAAAAAATTGTTTAAACTCATTGTTTAAGAGTTTTTACAAAACAGCTCCAGAGACAGTTTCATCATTCCAAGGGACTGTGACTGGGGAAAATACCTGCAGTACTTCTTTTACTTTTATCCCAAAAAACTCCATAATAAACACTAGAAGTGAGTTTGCCGAGTCTGTACTTACAGGCGTAATCTCCTATTGACACACGTATAAATTACAAGGGGAGAAGCCCTATCCAGTCAGAGTGTAACGCTCTATCAGTGAGATTTCTGGGATTTTTGAGCAGTGTACTCTGTATATGGCAACTGCTGGCTAGTGTTTGCCTATTCTTCACTTGCTTAAAGCCTCTGGTTTTGTCCTGAGGGTCCACGTAAGGTCAACTTCCCACCCCCCAACAGTGGCATAGAAAACTGCACTGAAGGTGGAAGAAAATGCCTCTCCTTACTGAGCAGCCAGTGTAGATAAAACAGCTCTCTGTTAGAATAGCTTTAAGGGCAAACAGTGAGGAGGTTTACCCATTCAAACAAAGTTAAGAGTGAGCAAATTCTCTTAAAGATGTACCTATGTCTGAGATCTTTGTTTCGTTTTCAGTTACTTGATAGAAAATAAAGATAAAGCCAAGAGCAGGCTGCATTGAAAAAATCCTCTGTGCTCCTGAAAATGTTTCCTTTGTGTTCAAAAGAGAAACCTTAAAGAAGGCTACTTTAGCCAAACTGGTATTAATATTTTTTAAAAATAAACTCTTACAGCACTTTCATTTTTTTTTTTTTTTAACCCCTTTTAACCTTTGCTTTCTCATTATTTTTCTCATTATTTCTGGAAAAGAACAAGCATGGGGAATGCTCATGTTTTGCTATGTATAATTTACTCACTTTTATGTGCTCAGGGCTTAAGAGAAAGCAATCAATGGTGACACTGTGCGGTTTGTAAACATGAGACTGTGGTTATATCATGAAATTTGCATATGATTCTTTCACCCACTTCCGTTTGCTCATCCTCTCCTGGAGCTTTGGATGGCATCTCTACAAGGACTTCCCTGAAAACATATCCCTTAATAAAGTAGGACTGTGGGGTTTTCTTAGGGGTTGTCTGCTTTGGGGATGGGATTTGACTAGTTGGTCCGGTTTCAAATTTAGATGAAGGCCAAACTGGAAACTCAAGATGCCGTTAGGAGAGGACCACAAACATGAAGGAGCTGAGCCCAAAACATAGGGGCAGCCCAAAACCGCCTTTGCCACACTCACCAGGATCAAATAATGACTCAGAGCTCCGTAAAGAGATGCAAGTCAGGAGCCTGCCCCACACGAAACATACCTCTTCCTGCTTCCAGGGGTGCATCCTTTGAAGTAGATGTCCTGAAAGACATGCATAGGTTGCCAGGGATGTGGACAATGGCTTCACATGCAGCTCCTGTTTAAAGGGGAGGAAGAGAAATCCCCTGCATCTCCTCCAGACTCAGCTTCAGCTGGTTTTATATTTTCTGCTCCCTGGAGGTGGAGGATTCTTCTCTGCCCATCCATATTATCTCTTCCATAAGGCCAGTTTTACATCAAAGCTTTGTTTTTCTCCCAAGATGGAGCCTATTCTAAACCAACTCAACAGGCAAGTGGTGCTCAGCAAGAACCATGCTGTAGACTACTCATCTTGCTTTCTGTGGACCAAATCTTCAGATGCATGGAGAGGCTTTAGTAAACAGGCTTGTGTGAAGGGTTTTGGGGTGACCTCAGGGCTGGCAGGACAGCATCCTCCCCCATGCTGTTCCCCAGCGGCTGCCCAGCCACGGGGAGGGAATGGACTGTGCTGCCTTCTCCTAAATGCTGGCAAACCAGGAAAGGGCAAGGTGATAGCCACGGTCTCAGAAAAGCGCATTGTGTGCCTGGGCTCACTCCAGCCCTGCAGCCCCCACAGTGCATTTCCATGGAGGGGTCCCACATCGTGCGTTGCTCCCCTTGGATCAAACTCTCTTCAATGAAGGCCTTCCACAACGCTACTTCTGCTCTGCTGGACCAGCTCTCCCATAGCAGAAAAGCACACTATTGCCCTCACAGTGTATATTCCTGATTTAACAGGTTGTTATGGGACATGCCTATTTTTTTGATTCCCTCCTAGGTGGTATTTTCCATGGTGAGGAGCTCAGACCTGTTCAGTGAAAGCAGGACTGCATCAGAAAAGGCAGCACAGACAGAGAACTTCACCTTCTTGAGAGCTATGAGCTCATTCGCAGAGATAGAGCACTTAAAATGAATTAGTGTATTCCAACACAGGAAAAGCTATAAATAGAGTGCTTATAAATAAACCAGTTTTGTCCCTTGCTCAGGCACCAATTCAGCAGTCTCTCCCTCCGTGTCTAACACAGGCATGTACTTACATCCCACTGATTGCAATGGGATAAGGCACTTGCTTTCAGTTAGGCATGTTTTGCTTAATTTAAGCCATAATGTTAAATCTATCCAGGTACCGACCCTTCTTTCCTGTTAAATTAATAGTGCTTAGGAGCCTAACCCCAGCTGTAAATTCAGATCTTACATTTTAGGACAACTTCAATGTTTTATGAATGAGAGGTAGATATTTCCTCTTTCGAAAACTTCTGTTCGCCGTTCCTAAGTGACTACTCTTCCTTGCATAAGGGAGCTACTGTTTGCGTAGGACATCTTTCTCATTCTAACACATAACCAGCCTCCTTATGTTGTGAAAGAAAAAACATCACAACTGTTACAAATCTTCTGAAACAAGGTTTAATTTGAAAGCAAACGTGTGCAGTTATCACATGTAAGCAACTCTAAACAGCCAACACTAACATATCAAACACATTTTGATAGACCAAGCCAAAAAACCCTGAACCTTTCAGAGATGTGCATTTCTGGATTAGCAAGAAGAGCCAGAACATATGGGCCAAATGCATCTGCTTAGTCAAACATCCTGAGGACAGTGGTGGCACACTCAAGGAAGTGGTCAAACGTTTGTTATTATCACATGCAAACTTGGATACAGGTCCATGCCACCACTTCACACCAAGTATGCGCAGACTGAAAATAGCCAGCAGCCATGATTATGCAGAGATGTTTAAGATGCCCAAATTGATCTCTCTGAGCCTATAAGCAGTTTTTTATATAGCTGACAAGATGACTGCAGTGACTCAAGCAGGGAGCCTGGTGTAAGTGGACAGAGTTTGCACCACAATTTCTGTTCCAACACACTAGCTCTGCTAGCAGTATCTCATCTTGCAGTTTAAGCCTGGCTTGAAAGCTCATACTGACACACAGAAATACCTTAGGTAATAAAATAGCTTAAATACAGCCTTTCCTTACCTGCAAATTGTAAACATGGTTTTGTCCTTGCTGTTTTTGCTAGCTCAAGAAATGTCATGTGGATATGTGAGACACCACTGAGCACCTGCCGTCAGGTCACCGGCCTCTCCAGTGAGTCTTACTGCGTCTTTAACCATTTTCTCCTTCACTGATCTTTACATCAGAGTGCAAAGCCTTTTCCTTGCAGAATTAGCGTGTGTTCCTGCTTACTACACTGTCTGCATTTTAGTTTCTTTAAATTTAGCTGTAAGTTCATTTTCTTTGCTTATTTTCACATGCTTTCTGTACATGCACCAAAAATACAGTCATCAGTGCTTTATTTTGTTTTTAAATAAAGCAGCTAGTTTCAGAATAAGCTGGCACAAGCAAGTGAAAAGTCTACCACATTTACATCAGCTGAGCAGCAGGCCCAGAGTCTGAAGGCAAAGCAACGCCCAATACCAAGATAAGATATTGGGTTTTGAAATGGTCTTTTTACCCAGACTTAAAGGCTAGTTCTTCTAATTGAACCATAGCACTGGGGAGAATTTTGTTGCTTTAAAGAATTCTGACATAATTAATGCCATATATTAAGCTTAATGGTGGGTCTGACTTTATATACTATGAAGTCATGCGTTTAAAAAAATTCACTTCCCCTACTGAGATGCCAAAACATGTTGATATTCAGGTTGCAGAGCAAGACCTTTGCCAGGGAGAGTGAAGCAAATTCTTTATTCTTTATTATTTCAGTGTCTTCAAATGACAGAGTTCCTTGTGTTTGTTTGTACACAGGGTAGGAATGCTTACAGTACCACACGGGCTGCCAAATGGCCACTGTTGGACTCTTCCACCCTGTCTCTGAAACTTTCTGAGGTTGCCACCCAACCTCTAAGCACAAAAGTTTCTGTGGAGCCCTCTTGTCCGCTGTAGGATTTGAAGCAGTAAGTTCAACTGTGCACCCCACCATGCAAAATCAAGCCCATTTCTTGCAGGTGATGCTGAAGGTGGTTCCTGCCTCCTGTTAAAAAGTGGGGCAGAAAGCACTTCTGGGTTGTTCACATCTGTGAGTCATTTCAGTCTGCAACAATGGCAGAAAGTATTTCACACACTTACAGTCCATGCTGATGGTGTCCCAGAATCTTGTTTTTTGTGCTCACATTCTCTTTAAGAACACACAGTCTTCTCATTTCTCCTCAAAAGGGAAATAATTTCTTTGTGTAACTTTGATATTTTTTAAGGAAAATGGTAAGAACATTGAAAATAGTAGAACATTTCATTTTGTCTTGGTCAATGCTAAAAAATCTTACACTTTAAAACAAATTTATAGTATCTTCCAGCCATGGTGTCTGGAGATGCTAAAAGAATCTGCCGGTGTCACCTGGACCTTAAGAACAAACACATTCATCTTGAAAGAAGACAGATTAAAATAAAGGGCCGAACTCTAGTCCCACAGAAATTTACCCAGCAGAAACATTTCTAAGGCACTGAACAAACCCTGCAGTGGCTGAGTCCTCAGATATTCTGTATTAAGTATTGTCTCTAGAGAGGTGCTTAAAAATTCATAATATGGCATATCTATTGAAGTATTTAACGGAACTCTGGAGTAAGGAAGTAGAACTCTCCACCACTGTCAAGATAACACTGCCAAATTTTCCTTTGGATCTGTACACCTCCAGATGAAAACCTGAGTTCCCTTGGGGCCCAGATATTATAGTTGGAGCTGACAGCTTGGATCTCTATTGTAAGAAATTATTCATGATATTAGCAGTTCTTTCCTCTTAAGGTAAGCATGTGAAATATTACATCTTCACTCAGATTTCCTGCAATAACCTGATACATAACTCAATATTAGGAGACGTTCATCAGCAAGAACAAACGTGTAAGCGTTAGCATGGCTGTATAATATAACAAAACTCGATACCAGGATGTAGCTGTTGAAGTGAACTTGCAAAGACTATCAACTATATAGACATTACATCAAGTCGGGAGCCTTTTAGGGAAGGCAGCTAGATACATGCACTATGAGGTTTTCTCACTATATATCAAGTCTTTCTTCTGCATGAGAGGAGTTCAGCTCTACAATAGAGCTGCACTTTCTATTACACTGTGAAAATATTTACCCTTTTTTATCTGTTACCCTAGTCTAAGACTGTCAATAATCTATTTGTTGAATATATGGGAGTAAGCTGTGTGTTGCTATTGAAATGTTCCATCTGAAAACTCTGATATCAAACATGCAAGAAACAAGAGGGAGGTTAAGCCCTGCTTTGGAATGGGGCAAAGCTTTCCATTAAGGGTAGCTCCTTGGTTCATGGTTTTTTGTTTATGTGGCTCTCAGTTCGGAATTATATTGTTCAGGAGTGGTGAGGCACAGGGAGAAGAGACATGCAGGGGATGTACATTACACATACCTAAATGAAAGCAAATTTAAGTCATAAGGGAGTCTTAGCTTGAATAAAGTGCAAATTAAATCAACTGGCATTATTCTCTACATTTGACCAAAAACTGTCCATGTCTAAAATGCTCTGAATACTGCATTTTTTGTCAGCTCCACATTCTTAAATGCTAAATCCTACTTTCCCCTGAGCAAAAAAACGATGGTGCAGTTGGTGATTTGATTTCAAACTTTTTGTTTCAGGTTTCACTGTGTAATCATCTTGCAGAGAGTATGATCTCTGCTCGCTCAGGCCCAAGTTATGCAGACTTTGAAACACAAAGAGCAGTAAAGACTGAGTGCAAACCGTTCTAACTTCAACATCTGGGTGACCTTGTTCTCCTGAAAAGGAGATTGAGGTTTAAAAGCAAGTACTGTCCTGAGGTCTATACAGTTTTAAGTAGTCATAGGCACCTATAATGAGCAACTGTAAAATCCTAACAAAGGAAGCATCTTTTCCCACCCAAAGCTGAACAGTTCTATGATGTTATTTAATTTATACTTTTCCAGATATGCTTGATTTGAGAGGTATAGTCCATAGCTCATATCTGCACTGGATAACTTTATACCACATCTGCTTTTCTGGAACACAACAATCCCTGAAGTACCCAAGCAAGTCTAAGGTCTCAAGAGGTCACACATGTAAAGGAGATTGACCAGAATTAGCCCAAGGCTTCTCAGCACCACTTGTAAAATCAAATATTGCTGGACCAAGGATAAGGGACAGGAGCATGAGGGAGACAGGGATGGTTTTGCATAGGAAATAATGGTAGAGAAACAGTGGATGTATCAGGGATGGGAGGAGATCTGGGCTCGTTGATCTGCAATGGTGGAAGGAGTTGGGGCAGTTGTGCCTGCTGTTTCCTGAGAGGAATCTCCCCCTTTCCCAAGCAGGAAAGCTGCTGTGGCTCAAGCCCCAGTCCCACCATCAGCAGCAGCAGCCAGCCTAGCTCTCCAGCACACTGGCATAAGCAAAGTGGGCAGTGGGGGCCCTGGCAGTCCTTGTCAGTCCTGACACAGACAAATGGATGCTTTGCTGACTCCAGATGAATTCACAATACTGCTCTAAAGAGAGCAACATTTTTTCTCTCTTTTTCACAAAATTACAAATGGAAAGATTAAGAAATTCCTTATGACTTGTCTTGTGGCAAGTGGCAAGAATAAAATGTGCACTTCCTGTCTGAAAGCCATGCCTTTACCCATAAGGCCACCCTTGCGTCCCACTGACATAGCTGAAGAATTACATTGAATGAGTCACCAGTAACTATTTATATTTGAGGGCTTAGAGCACATGCTGTTAACTAGAACACAAAAGTTACGCTGGGCTGTTGCAAAGAACAACTTGCGGATACCCAGGGAAGGTCTCACTTGCATTTCCAATCCATCCTCCCACACTGTCTTTGTCATAGGGCAACAAGTAGCACAGTGGCATTTTTATGTGTTGTTTTTTTCCACACCCACTCTGATTTCCGCCTCCAATTTGACCTTTTGTCTGCCACAGATGTCCATTGGAAAGCCAACTGGGTCTCCACGTCACATAAGACCAGCCCCTACCCATTTTGACGGGCAGAAGTTTAGTGGTCTCCAAGACACTTTTCTATGTCTTTTCTACTACAGCTCAAAGAAATGAGGAGGAGAGCTGAAAGGTTTGCGTGGCCCATTTTATACAAAATGATTCCATGGACTCATGCAACATTATGGTCTACAAAGGATGAATCTGGTAAAGTATGCGTCTGTCCTTCATACAACTTCCAGCGTAACACAAACTCATTAAGACATTTAAACAACAACACAAGAAGCTTGTGTGTTTATATATATTTGCATGGACTAGACCTTTGGGTGGTGTAAACCTGCATAATCTGCAATTCCCATGCACTGGCAATGCAGCCCTCTCCTGGTGTAGAATTTACTACAGCCTATGCATATTAAGTTAAAAAGTCCGGATTCAAATGGAAAAATAAATAATTCGGCATTATGTTAAAAGCTATAATAATGCTATGATTGATTATTAAGCTACATTTAATAAACGGTGATTCAGTTGTTAGAGTCCAACAGGTTTCATGTAACCAGAACTTACAAACATCTATTACATTTCCTTTTGATGTGCTTATAACCATCTATAATAATTATGTATGTAACACACTCATAAATCTACTGACTCTATGTTAAACCTCTCTGAACCCTTCCTAAATGGAATCTTAATACAAAGAGAGAAAAAGGTACTCCATTATGGAAATAGATCCAGAAAGCAAGAAACACCTAACGTTAACAATTTCAAGTGCATGTGAGGGAACTACAGTGTTTTGCCAGTTATGTGCAACTATGTGAACAAAACATACTCTAATCAAAACTGAAAAAAAAAAAATCAAGAAATATATTCTGAAAACAGTGAGGTGTAGAGCAGTGATCTAAATGCTGCCCTATTATTATATATCTCACTGTATACACCTATTAATATATACCTCATATTTGTTCTTTTGAAGAAATGATCTTTTCCAGAAATTTTTTTCCTTCAAAACCAATAATGAAAACATAGCCATAAATGTGTGTTTCCAAACATAGGTCAAGAATTAGGCCAAATCCTGCTCTTCACTGCAGCCATTTTCCTGAAAGTGAAATTTGAGTGCTTTGTAGAAAAAACACAGTACTATTTCAGAGAGAAGTTTGCATGACAGTAGCCATACTGCTTTAATAAAGTGCAAGTTTTGTCTCTCCCACATGCAAATTTGTACCCATAGACTTCAGTGGCCAGAAGCTCTAACACAATTTGAGTATTTTAGAAAGAAATGAATAGATGGATTAATGCAAAAGCGAAGCGCTTAGACACTTTTGCATAGGTTTGCATACTGGATTTTCTGCAGAAGCATTTCACAACCTTTCTTAGTCCCTGACTAAGGAAAAGAAGGAGGTATTTTCATTTTTCAGAGACGTATTTATACTGTGTAATCTTGTCCAAGGATCACCTAAGCTTGATTGTTCAATCATTTCTTTAAAACAATGCAAATGGAAGGCAAAGTTATTTTGATCCACCACCACAGGCTGAAAGGCCTTGGCTGAGATTTCATACCAGACAATAGAAGAAAGACTGCAAAGAGATAACAAGGAAAACATGATTAAATCACAGAAGTGACATAAAATCAATACAAGCAGGCAAGGATCAATAATTCTTTGCTCTGAGTAACAGTCAGTAGCGCTTGTACTCATTTTCAGATTTTTCCAAGATTATTTCCTATTTGATTTGTGTAGATGGAGACTTTCTTTACAGTATTGCTCTTTTAGCATTTTTATTAAGATTATTCTTTTGTATGTATTTATTGCCTAATTTATTAACTACATTGGCTTCATTTGTGCTGGCTTGTACAGGAGCCTGTGACAAATCACAAAACAGCAACATATAGCAATTATTTAAGAAAAGTTGATGTGAATTTATAGCCATAGTAAAGAGAAATTTTCAGCTTTTCATACCTGTATAGCAGGTTTCAAAGAGTTCTTCATTTAGTGTGTCAGTTCACAGCATTTGTTACTAAGAATCCAGAATAGAGTGACACTTCATTAAATCAAGACGTTCTAAAACAGAGCAGCTGAAGCTGAAAGATTCACTGCCATAGAGTTAGAAGGATCTATTGCATTAATGCTGAGGTGAAAGAGGAAGAGCACCAGACAAAATGTATTTTGCAAATTGCCTGAATTGTACAAACACATCACAAATAAACACTGAAGCCTATTTCTCAAGCTTTCCTGAAATTGCCTGTTACAAAGCAACTCAAGTCCATACAATACTCCTGCAGAAACAACAGTACAGATGCAGACCTGTAACACCACGGATTCATTCCATTGTGGATCAAGAAGAGAATATATATGGTCCTAGTCCTGGGTTAACAGTTAACAATGCTAAACCCCAGCCCCTGAGAACGGCTCATGTACCCGATTGCCACTGGGTCTAAGGGTATAACAGCCCCATATGTTATGCCCTGCACTTTAGGGTCACTGCAAAGGCTTAAGGTGGTTGCCCAACATTCACAGACCCCAAGCTGAGGTAGCTCACTCATTGATGTCAGTTTTCATAACTATCCTCTGCGGAGCTATCCTACTGTATCAGCAGCTATGAGTGTTTAAAAGTCGCCAGTCAGGCTACAGAAAACATAAGTCTGGCTTGCAAACCTCAGGAGGTTAAGAAAAAGTTATTTTTCTTTGCAATCTGATGCTTGTACTGGTAGGCTTTACTCCAGTCTAGTTTCCCTTTCCGTCATCAAAGTTTATTTCTTCCTCATGAAGGAAGGAGAAGATGAAGTTCTTACCTAGATGACTCTTATAGCTGATATTTAAAACACCATCAAACCCCACTGCAGTTGACCTATGTTTCAATATTTTGATCCCAGTGGGGCCAGGAGTTTGTCCCAAACACTTGGTAAAAATAATGACAGTTGGTAACATCAAGCTACTTTATGTCCTAGGAGGATTTTAGCTCTTACATTTAAAACCTGTGAAGAGCCCCCTCAGTTCATTTTTATGGCTCTCTCCCATCACAGCAGAGTAATTGAAAGGGCTTCACTTTGGTTACAGCAGTATGAAGTGGGAATAGCACCATGGCAAAAACAGCTCCCCAAAAAGGAGTGTGGGGGTACAGAGATTTTACATTACATATCTCCAGGTATATCCTACCTGTAATAACCTATTAACTCTTGGTGTTCTTTCCCTCAGGTGCTTTGATTTTAACTACTTTCAAATACATCTGATAGTTTAACAATAAATTTACTTTAATTGCAAAGTAATGGAGCTTTTCCACAACCTGACCTTGACCATCTGGCCGGATGAAACAGAAAGTCACTCAAAAGAACCCACTCTGAATTTTCTGGAGGTGGCAGGAATTTAGAAGAAAGATATGGAAGGACAAACAAAAAAGAAAAATTCCCACAGCTCTGCAGATTGGTATGAGCCCCAACAACTGCACACCTTTAAGTATAAGGAATAGGAAGCCGTAACAACACAGTCCACATATGCTCTGGGAAGCTTCTCCCTAAGGAGAGTACAGCAGCCACTGATCCATCCTGGCTCAGTGATCATCAGAAGGGGAAAAAAAGAGAAAATCAGCTGAACTATTTGATCACCAACATGTCCTACTCGGATGGAGAAAACAACTGGAATAAAGCTGAGGTGGTAGGACTGTCAGCTGTTTGCCAGTGTTGCCTATTTTAGGCAATAATGATGTCCTCAAGGAAATTCACATTCCTGCATGTACACAAGACTCTGAAAGTCCTTGAACGCTCATCAGTAAATGGTCAATATCCAAGTACACACCAGTTGATCTGAGTGCCTTAGGCACATGAAGTAGGTACCAGAATTATAGAAAGCAGTATGCTCAAAAAATTATCCTCATTTCAAAATATTCACACTCACTCATTATAGACAAGTATATTATTATCAATCCAAGCTAGTGAAAAACATCTTGTTTGATCTTGTAATCATCTCATGACATTTACTCTCAAGCCCACGTCCAGTGCTAGATATGGTCCAGAAAGTGAATAGGAGACACCAGCAACTGTCAAATTTTCTTCTTTGGAAGCTCTCCAAAAAAGAGCACAAGCTGCCAAGGTACAGAGGAGCTAAGCAGACATTAACTGCATATAACCTTCTCTTTCAAGCCTATTCATCTAGAGATTAAAAAGGCCTTTGAGGATGGAAAATATAAATTTGCTACAGGGAAGACAATGCAACATCTATACTAGAGTCAGGGATGCACCTTTAAAACCAGTTTCTTGTCTTTCATTTGCTTACACAGTAAATAAAGTGGAAGAAGTATGTATGTACTTTAGGGGTATATACTACTTCTAATGGTCTTCTAAAAACAGAAAGAGAGGAAAAAGACACACCTCCAGCATATCCACTCTTTAGACAGGACATTAGTATTTGGCAGGGATATACCAAATTACACCAACCTGTGTGAAATCCCTACTGCAAGAGAAAATGTAGGAAAATTATGAGATTTAAGCAGTAGACAACTCATGTAAAAGCTCAGCCTCTCCGTGCCTTTTTAGTCTGTTTCCACGTCAGAAATGTCTGTGTGCCCTAGCAATAGCATTTCACAAACTGCTGTAACTGCCAGGACTAAAACTCTAGCCCTGTAGACACAAGGCTAGAATAATGCTGTGCAAACAATATGGGACTGGATAGTGACAGTACTCCTATCAAGACTTACAGGGTACACCAGCAAAAAGGTGTACAAAATTCAAATTCAGCCTGCCTAACTACCCCTCTCACCTCTAGCCCTCCCCATCGGTGGCAAAAGTCTTTGGTGGCCGACACAGTCGTACCCATGAGACACAAGACAGAAGGAAAAGTGGTGGGAACACGGTGGGTTTTCTAAAGACTGAGAAAATGCTACAAAAATTCATTTGTGAAGTATGTAACAAGCAACATTCAATCAATTCTATGATAAGCTGTATAGCAACTTCTTTCTACTGTCAGTGAAACAATTCTTGAACAGTATGGATTCATACACCCTCATATAAGCCACAGTGGTATGACAATGTAACACATACATATACCTATATGTACGTATGCAAAGACACAGGTTTAAATGGCATTCCTGGACTGTCTGCACCTGCTTGCACTGCTTGCACCTTGCAAACTCAACCCAAAATTGTTTATATCTTGGCCAATGTAATCACATAACAACATACTCAGGAGCATTTCGGAGGTAATATTTTTCAGGTATAGACAGTAACATCTCAGGCTAATGCCATATTGGGAAATACTAATAACTGATAGAAATGGAAATGGGGAAACAAGCTTGGAGAACCCCAAAATGGAAGGAGAGTCTTTCATTATGATACCAAATAAAGTTATTTTCCTCTTCATAAGGACCTACAAGATTTATAGTACTTCTTCAGCAAGAAGCAAATGAGAGCACCCCAGGTTGTTCTGTTGGTTCACAGTTCTGACAAAACATGAAAAGAAGGTCTCTTTCTCTGGGCTGAGCACACACTGGGTGTATAAAAAATGAAAAAATAATTTTCTATCTGTTCAAGAGTGGTAGGGTAGCATGTTTCTAAAATAATCCTCCTGGAAAATCCACAGAAAATACGGATTTCTAGAAGTTTCCTTTGCCTTCTAGTATGAAGAGAGAAAAATAAACCAAAGTATTTATTGATTTTTTTCAGAATACCACATTTTAGTCCTTTATATCTTGCTGTGATAAACAGACACTGCCTTCAAGCTGAAAGTTTCCATTTAACTAGTTTTTAATTGCAATCAGAAGTTTATAGTCCAACTATATATAATGCCGTAAATCACCATTAAAATGCCTCCAGTCATGAAACAATGACCAGAACAATAATCACTGTGTGTATATCAAAAGTGAGAGATTTACACTCCAACTGAGACAATAGCACAAAAAAGCAAATGTTTGCAGTCTTCAAGAATATCAATGTCATTTATAAAGTATGAGTAATAAAATCAATACTGTTGATATTAATCAGTATCTGGGTGGACCTTGTTCTTGGACTTAAGACAGGCTTTCTGATAAGATAGTTAGCTATTCATATTCCTTTTTAGTAAATAAAAATATATTTCCTTGAAGATATAACTTTCCAGCTATAATAACGTGCCAGTATGCTGATGATTTATAAACATATTATAAAACACAGAAATGCAACAACTGTGGAAATAAAATAATCAGCTTTCCACCTCTCTGTTACATTAGGTCAAACCTCTTATTTGCCTGTAATGACAATAAGTAATAAATAAATATCCCAGTACCTGATGAGGAGCGTGAGGCTGGCTATTCTTGAGTATGTGCTTTGCATCGCAATCAATGATGTGTACTGAGGGAGCCGAACAACACATTTAAGTACTCACTATTTATAGGACATGTAGAGGATGTCTGTTCCAGAGACTCTTACCTAGGCTGAACTAGAAAGGCACTTATAAAATTGAATCTGCTGCTCAGAGCTTGGACTCTGCTGTAAATTACAATCTATAGTTCTGCCTGACTGCTGAGCCATGATGAGCTCACCGAGCTGCCTGAATCCTTGCTGAGGCCGTGGTTTCAGTTTGCATTTTATGCAACTATCCTTCTATGTCAGACGCACACAAGAAATAATAATCAGGAGGCAGAGGAACACGTCACCAGGAAAAAAATATTTTGCAAGAGCAGCTTCTAAAAGGATGTATTACTTTGTCTTTATAACACAGTCCTGGCTCAGCAGTCCTGCTGCAGTCTCGTAGTAATGTTGGCAGAATTAATCCAAACTTGTACCAGTGTTATGAAAAAAAGAGAGGAACTGGTCCCTTGCAGGTCACAGTCTTTCTCTGTTTTCCCTCTCATTTGTACCTCTTTTATGGGGCTCTGTCACACTGTAGCATTTGCAGGTCACAGTAGCATTCATTGGGTGTAACACTTATTTAAGCTTATCTGCAGAAAAGAACCTGGCAATGATCTACCTGGAGCTCTTTTACTGCTGGAGATGATCCAGGGTTTCCTTTCCTTCCTTGCTCCCTGTTTCTCATTGCACGAAGCAAATACCAAACCTACCTCGCTGAGCCTGTATTTTGCAGGAAGGGGACTGAAGGTCCAAGGTCAACAGAACATAACTTCCTTCAAAACAATGGAATTATTTGGGCTTTTACATTGAATTATAGAGAGCAGGTTTCGATCCCCCAACCAGCACTGGAAATAAATCAGAGTAATTCAACTGTACGGTCAGACACACAGCACACCAGGTAATTCAGCTGGCTAACAAGATGCAGAAAATAATACAAGTTTGTGCCCAAAATTAAATTGGCATTTTTGCTGTTAAAATTGATCAGAGAATGGTTTATTCAATTCAATTCAGTTAAAAGTTTCACAGTAATGCTTGCATGCTTCCTACCTTTTGATTAAAGTCACTAAGAATTACCCCCACTGTGCAGAGACTAGCAAAGTAAAACTGAAATATTAAAAACTGTTTTGTCTGCCAAGCACAAATAAGTGTTAAGCTGGCAGAGCCTGGAGCCTGCCAGAACCTCATGATTTCAGTACTTGCATTTGTCCAATAAAAATAATTCTGAACATTTTAGATCTCAACACAGCAACTCACAGCATAAAAATAGAATGCTTTGGGATATCAATTTTGCAGGCAGACATGCACTTTCAGGGAAACCAGCTAGATCTAGCAGAGCTGGGACTGCTCCTGTAAAAAGTTCATGCTCATCTGAGTTCAGCAATCCAGAACACACGCTACTAAAGCAGTGATCTCAGTAGCAAGATTTTTGTCTTTTCTCACCCCACTGAAATGGAAAATACTGTAGATGTGGAGAACTGCTGATTTGAAGTATGAGTTGGCCTGGAGGAGTTAGAAATAAATGAGACAGGGCAGCCTTTTTTATTGATGCACCCTCAGAAAAATAAATCTTGATACAGGGCATATGTATATCTATATACATATGTACACACACACATGTAATATGTCTTATAATTCTAGAGGTACGTTAGTGACCATGTGTCCAAAGTCTTGCTGAGGCAGAAATGTAGTCTTACAGCCAGATAGATTTACTGTTGTCATCATTGTTGTTGTTTCTCTGAAGACAAATACATGCTTATTTTGTACCACATTTTCCTCTGTACACAAGTCAAGTCTTATCCAGGAAATCAAAAATAGTGCTTAAGATCAAAAGAACAAGAAGTTATAATCCAGCTGGAAAATTAGGTATGACAAATCCAGCACTATGTCCATGAGCTGGCGCAGAAGAGGCCTCAGAGGACTCTCTATCACATTTTCCTTCTCTTGAATAATTCTGCAGCAGGAACTCCATTATCATGGTGAGACTAACAGGTTTCTTCCTAGCTCCCCCTAGTGAACCCAGTGACTGACTCCTGCTTCATCCCACTGAGATACCCTCTGCCTAGGCCAGGATTTACAATAAACTGATATTTTCCTTTAGTGTAGACACTCCTTGCATGTAGACATGGATGTTATTTTTTTCCTGAGTCACTGGTGGAAGATGAGGCCTTTGGAAATTAAGGGTGGGATCCACTTATCTCATCTCTAACTACAGCCCATGAGAAGTTAGACATTTACTCCAAACCAGTTGTCTGGGCTACACCTATAGCCAGTGTAGAGAGACATAAACAGCTCCAGAAAGCTATTCATTGCACTCTATCTCTTTTCACTGACAATAGGGGGACCCTAGACAACCCATTTAGATTAGATAACTAAGTGTCAAGGGGATTAAGTTAGCTGAGATTAATCCCTTGTGATCGGACTTCTCAGCCTTGACAGTATCTCTAAGACCTCACCATACCTGCCACGTTGAAGATTTGTATATTTGACTTGGCATGTTGAAAACTGGCCCTTTTGTTACTCTTCTTGTTAAAGCATGTTACTCTTAGCAAAGTTTGTTCCTAGCCTCAGTCCAGAATCGTAAGCAATTTGGTTGAACAAAGCAGAAGCAGAGAAGTCTTCTAAGAATGATGAGCCCAGCAGGTGGTAGGATACTCACATCTCTCTCCCATGGAAAATAACTCTTGGATGAATATATAGAACATCTGAGTCCATTGCAAGTTGAGACAACCTTTGAACCATTGACGTGGAAGCGTAAATCTCCAAGAACTAAGCAAATAGTTACTCGGATGAGTTCATCCTTTCTTCTTCTGTGAAGTATCCGTAGGAAAACATTTTCTTGAATATCTTCTCATTTTCACACATTGGGTTTCTACATGTACTTAATAGACTATTCATAAAAATTTCTCTATGAGAATTGAAACAAACTGATTATTAAATGCTGCAATACAGCAGCACCCAAAGGCACTGACCGAAACTGAGGTCCCATTGAGCGAGGGGGTGTGTAAGTACCTTGGGGCCAGACTCACGTACTTTTGCTCCTATTGGATAGTCCCAAATAGTCTCACAGAAGCCAATGGGATTGCTCAAGGAGTATGTTACTCAATGGGAATAGATGTACCAAGATTTGGTTTACCCCGGGGATCTTGCAAGACTAAAGAATATGGGTGAAATATTTGGTTCCATTAAAGACAGCAGCAAAGAAAACAAAACAAAACAATTAATTTCAAAGAGAAATATTTCACCCAAAGAATAGGCAAAGAGAAGAGGACACATCATCTGCACGATGCAGCCAGAACGGCAGCAAGAACTCCTTAGCTACCTGTTTTTCATTCCCAAGGAAAAAAACACAGAAGCATATACAAAAGTAGTGGAGAAACAAGCAATCAAAATGTCTACAAATGCTATTATTAGTATACCATATATGGTATACGCACACTTACATCTCCATTGTACACTTCTTTTTAGTTTTGATAATTAGCAAAAATTAGTTTGCTAATTCAAAAATACGAATTACATTGTTTGGTTAGATCACATGACATGGCTTTACTCTTCTTTCCTGATGGCATAACCCTACACATAGTCAGAAATTAGTTTGATCAAAATATTTTCCCTTGCAAACCTCCAGTTAGGTGAAAACAGTGCTTGTAAAAAAAAAATCACAGTCATTTAGGGACAGCACAAGCTCGGAGCAGAGGTTATGATCAAAATAAAGTATGTGTGTGTATATGAGAAGGAGAGAGTAAAAGTCTTAATAACCTAATGGCAAGGACATAATGAGAGATTATTAATAAAAAAAAAAGTGGGATGCTGTCCCTATAGTGATGAATTATTTATACAAATGATCAAGTTCTCACAGGAAAGACTAGAAAATTCACTCCCCAAACAGCTCAGTGGTTAGGACACACACTGGAAATATGGGACACCCAATCCTTGGTTTCTGCACTCCAGCAGGCAAAGCAAGCCCTTCCTGCGGTCTTCTGCATCCCGGGTGCAAACGGAGACTGCTGTCATGTATGCTTTTCTGTCTTTTTTTTGTGAGAAGTCTGCTGGCTCTTGCTTTCACCCTGATGTGGAATGGGGTTGAAGTTCTCATTATGCTTTATGGTGGGAAAAATTCAGGCCAAGTTCTTCCACTGAGGACTCACATCATTCAGACAATTGGGCTCATCTTTGTTAGGGGAGCCAGCAGAAATGCAAAGTTGCTGAATTTTGGGAGGAAATTCTAACACTTTTAGTATCATTCTTTTTAGAAAAAAACAGTACAAAACTCAGCTACGTAATGGCAATTTCCTCATTTAAACCTTCAGCGGGGCAGGTAGGAGCAGGGCCCAGGAGTGAGCAATACCCACTCTGGGTCATGGGGTGGGGAAAGGACAGAAGTGCACTACTCCAGGAAATACCTGGAAATGCTGGGGCTCCTTTGAATATGAGCATTGTCTGATTGCACCATCGCACCTGCCAAAAACCACCCTGACTCTCAAACAAAATGATGCAATTTTCTGTGCGAGTGCTACAAAGGTACCCTCTAATCCTAGCCTGGGTTAAGTGCCTTCATGTCAGGATTCTTAAAAGAAGTTTGCCAAATATGATCATCCTAACTGCCTTCTGTCCCATATAAAGTATACCACTCACAGTGGAAGTAGCCACGTTTGGGGAAAACACAGTTTTCCACAAGGATTTCTTTATAAAATAATCTTCCCTGAAAGTCAGCCAAATATTTGTGGGTGAACATAAAGGGAAAACACAGCATACACTATACATAGCTGTTCCTTTAGTTTGAATCTTCATGTTTTTTGTAGCATTCACCCAATGTTCTGCAGGTCATTAAGAAGATAAAGGTATGTGATCTGTGTTTGCCAGGCAGGTGGGAACAAGTTGGGAGTGAGTTGCAGATCTTAACTCTGTGTGTGTGTGTGTGTGTGCGCGCACCCACACACATGTTGCACAGCAAAATCTTCTAGAATTTACAAAGTTCAGCTCTATTGCAGAAAAAGAATTTCAGTCAATGGCGGTATAAAATGATAACAGATTGCAGATTTTGATTCATAAACTGGGAAGGTACTGGAAACATTAATCAGGAACACGTTAAGGCAACACCTAGAAAGCTATTGTTTAATTAAAGATAGTGGACATAACTACAGAAAAGTCATATGTAAGCAAATCAGAACTCTTGACTTTTGGATATAGCGCTGTGCAAAAGCATACCATCATATGTAAGTATTGTCTGAAGGTCAATCACTCTGTTGATAAAGAGCTGGCCTATAGATTAAGTCCATATGAAATCAGATCAGGATAGGAGAGCATAACTCAAAAAGGGTTAGTATGTGGATAAGAGTTGGTTATATAGGCATGCCAGTGACCTTAAAGAATCAAGGAACCAGGTGGTTAAATTAGCTAGACTGTACCTGCTTGGAAAGATGGTCCTTAAAGAGTGCTCCAGACCTGGGATTAACTCTTTGAATTAAGAACATGAAATGAATGAGACTGAATGCTATAGAGGATATATGCTATATAATAGAAGCTAATATTAAGAACAAGAAAGAAGTATTAAATAGAAGAAGTGGAATTTTTTTGGTGTTGGTCTAACTCTTCCTTTTCAATCTGGGTGAATTTTAGCACTGACCTCAGTGGCAGCAGCTGTTGGTGCAATGCCGTGTTAGAAAAAGAAGGACCAGGTTGCTGTAGTGGTTGGTGACTCCAGAGTGAAGTTTAGAGACTGAATTCTGCAGGAAACTGGACAATACTAAAATGAAAAATAAGAAATTAAAAAAATCCACATAGCTTCAAGACTCCAAATCAAAGGAGACAGGTTTCAGACAGAACAAATGATCTACAGTAGAGGTTGTAGAGATATAGAGATATGTACAGGCCATAGACGTCTGTCAGCCTGAGACACAGACACAGTAGTGACCACTGAAGCTGATGGTAAAGTCCCAAATCAAAGGGAACATTATGACCTCTACCACCATGCAAACCACTTCTGCACTTGAGTTACAGTAACACCTTTTCCCTGTTGTATTTATTTAAATAAGGTAGAGAGTTGTTTGTGATTTTACATTTAAATGTGGCTCAAAAAAATAGGACCATGATTTCATTGATGGTTTGTGGTTGTCATTATAATAGATACAATAGTAATAATAATAAATGTTCATTTAGTTTTAAAAGGACACAACAGAAAGGGAAGCAATCAAGGGCACTCGGAGCAATACTTAAGTTCAGGAAGTTCATCTGCATCAACATGTTCAGAGTGGATTGTTCACATTCGTTATAAAGGAAAGTACACATATGGCATGAGGGGTCTGATTCTGTGTCTTTTAAAGTGGCAAATTCTGATATTTTTATTGTAAGGTTTAGGTGATGAGAGAGAGTGTTAAAAATGTCTAAGCATACTAGGGATGACAGATGCCAAGAGATTGTCTCCTTTATTGATAAACCTTTCCTGAAGACAAAAAACTTGAGAAGACAAGGCTGAAGATGACTACTGAAGGCATCCTCACCTAGACTTCTTTTTGCAGAGCTGTCGTAAACAGGAGCTATAACTCACAACTCAGACAGGACGGATCCAGATGGGCCCTTTGGCTTCCTTCCATAATAAAATCTTTAGTTTTCCTAAAGAAAATAGCAACTTCATGCACATATTGCTTACTTCAGAGCAAAACTTGGTTTACAAACTCAAGTAGTTTAAGGATTAAAAAGTTTAGTCTATCTCTGCAAATGAACTTTATCAAAGTGCAGGTAAAATCGAGCCTTCAGGTAAACAGGAGCATTTGCCAAGTGGAAATCCCAGCTCTTTGTATATTTAGTAATGAGTGAAGATAAGATTTCTTTTTTTGACAGCATGATGGATACAATCATAAAAGGAATCATGCTGCTGTAACAGAGTATACTTGAAGAGTAAATTTGATGGCTACGGCTTTATTCCCAAACATGTCTTACCTTTCTTTTATTTAAAGTACATGAAAGCTAGTTTTTCTGGCATGTGAAAATGTTAAAGTTTTGTTGGTTTTTTTTCTTTACTTCCCCCCACCCCAATATGGACATGTTACGTTTAATCGTCATACTCAGATCTGCTTCCCAGTTCAATAATCACTGACTCATTTAAGCATATTTATTTAATTCTTTTATAGATAGAAAGGTACGGTAAGCAAAGAAACACAAGCTCTTGGGAGAGCACGAGCTCATGAATTGTTACATGTGATTCTGCTACTGTGGGTTAAAAGAGGGGGCAGCAACAAGAATATGGTGAAACCAGCTGTTTTGAACCCTGGTATTTCAGTAGAAAAGCCACGTTGAAATCTGCCACAGATTAAAAATGAAATTAGTTTACTGGTCTCAGCCTGTTACTTTTTGAATGCTTATCCACATTACAAAACCAATAAAATCTGACATGACTGACAGTGTCTGCTTGGAGAAAGACCTAATAGCTTCTAGCCACTCATGACTGAAACCTAATGACCCAGTTCTACTGGAAAGCTCATGCAAAGATTGATTCTACTGTACCTCACTCAAAAGATATAGCACCAAGACAACCATATTTAAGTAGCCTTAGCATTCACCTGAAACTTGAAGGTGCTTGAAGCACTCACACAGAGGATGTAGCTAAGCATGGGTTTCAAAGGTGTGGTGGGCATTCGTGAAAACGTATGCTTTACTAATTTTGTGAGATTCTCTTTTCCCTCAAAAATCTGCTGAAGAAAGCCCAGGGCACCTCACTTTGCAACACTAAGCTGACAAATTGCACAAGTAACAGAGGTATCTTCCAGCACATCTCCTTGAATCCTGGATGCATCAAGACATCCCAGCAGAAAGAAGATGGAAGAATGAAAACAGGTTGCCCACAATGCATTCTCAGTGATAGTCTCTTGTTCCATGACTGGCCTCAAAATGAGGTTGTGAAGATGAAATTAAAGTTTTAGTTGATGTCAGCAGGCCAAGAGAGTCCAACTTACCCATCTGGGAAAAGATCCCACAGGTCACTGCCACCTGTGCCTTGTTCTCTGTCCACAGAAGGATAGGGACCTCCTCTGAGCCAAGCCACATCCTTCCACTGCGCTTAGATCATGCAACAGACATTTGCAAGGTTGAACTGCTCTCATTTTAGTCTCTGATCAAAAGCAGATACAGGACCCCAAACCAACCCAATCTACACTTTTGTACCAAATGCAGTCCCAACTGAGGTCCTTCACAGTCTAGTAGTTGACAGTATACAAATGAAGAAAATGTTCTTATATAGCAGGGGAGAATGCTCCTTCTACTCTTCAGCTGAGAGAGAGTAAGTAAAATTTACTGTTCTGAAAGGAAAAACCAGTCATGCTATTTTTGACCATATTACTTCTTTAAATGTCTTGAAGTTCAAATCCTGTGTATTTCTCAGCAAGGAAGAATGTAACAGAGTTCTCAGAAAAAGGTTAAGTTGAAAACGTAGATTTCCAATCATGAATACATGACGAATCATCCACAAGGGTGTCTGTTGCAAAGGTTGTTACCTGCAGGCCTCTGTTGCTCCAGGAACCATGGTGAAGGAGAGCAACCTGGTGATGGTCAGAGCTGGGAGAACTGGTAGCAGCACCCCAAGCACTGGGTAGAAGTTGGCCTCTAGCTGGCACCTAATAGATGCAAGTTGTCTGTCTAAAATACAATGGGTGGGGAGATTTCAGTCATTCCAATAACAAATTGAAAGAGGAAGGATTGGAGATTAGGTTATTAATTTTTTTATTTTTTCCCCTCAGAACCATTTTAAACATTACTTTAAAAAAATTATCAGGGAAAAATTTTTGGGGTTTTATGTCAAGAAAAAGATGTGCAGATTTTGAGCAAAAATGTCTATGGCCTTGCTGCTTAGAAACAGCAACCTTTGGATTTGAGGTCTACATTTTAGAAAATTCATATATTTGTTCTGGAAACTCTTTATCAAATGCAAAAATAAATTAAATTCATTGGAGAGGAAATATTTATGATCTCTCATAAACAATATTGGGCTCCAGTAACCCTCATGGGGGCATTCTGTGGACAGTGCGCATACAGAAAATCTGGTCTAACAGAATCCTAATCAAACAGGTTTGTACAGAGAAGTGTCCCTAAGTTCAGCAGACGTCCTTCCCACCAAGCGCTCTCCTCACAGTGCAGTGAGTGGCATGAAGAAAACACTGTGTTTTCTCTCCGTTCTGGAGAGAAACAGGTTCCCTGGTAGCTTTCATCTCCCTTGATCTCAACTCCTAACACTTTTTAGTTTTGCAGGTATTCTATAGAAAATTAAGAGTAGGCATAACAACACATCTTAAATACTGTAGCATAGATCTTTGACGCTATGTGTTGTTTTAAGAGGGCCTCTGCAAAGTCATTGTGATATGTTATGGAAATATACAGTACAAATGCTTCATCAAGAAGTGCTCTGCCTTTCTAAAACCTGTCAATGTTTTGCACTAACATAATCAGAGGTAAATCTTTGAAATTATTTGAAATCTTTGAAGTGTGAAGATGCCAGGTTAGGATATTACTCTTACAGTTATTGACAGTTCATCTAAACATGACTTCTATGGAGTCATTCCATGGAATTCTGCCAATGCAGATCAGGAAGAGTGTTCACAAAACTTTCCTTTGAAAAATACATAAGTATATAATACTCAACAGGGAGTGACATATTTTTCTTAGAGGAAAAAAGATTGCATAAAAGGTCAAAGAGTTTGAGGAGGATATAGAAGAACACTTCGGCCTTCCTCTAAGGAGAGCGCATGGTCAGCACTTACCTATGAAGTACCTACTGCTGGGGAAGCCTCAAAAGGGCCAAAAGGGGATGTTGCAGCTCTCTCTCCATGAAGCACAACAGATGATGCACAGTGTTGTAGCCAGCACCTCTAACATGCACTTGTTCCAAAATCTGCATGTTTAGTAGTGAAGCCATCCATATGTGTAAATAGGTGATCCTGATCTGGCACAAGAAGTAAAGCTAGATAAACTTCTTGTGCTCCTTTCTGACTTTGTCCCATAACTGTGCTAACCAGAACCTAGGGTTGTTTTAAATAGCAAACTTGAGGGTTCTAATTTTTTTTTAACTTTAGGGAAAAAACAGGAAAAAAGAAAGAAAAAAACCCTGTCCTTAAATTCAGGGTGTGAGAGTTACTTAATATACTAAAAGTGCTACGGTTAGAATTAGCAACACAGGGCTTTCCAGCATCCCAGCAAGCTGGACATGGCTTTGCAGGTCTCACACTGCATGGATCCCAACAAAAGTGCGTTGGTATAAACAAAGGCAGAATTTAATTACAAGTGCACATTTTATTGCACAATACTCTCTCAAAAATGCCTACATGAAGAAGAAACTTGACGCTTAGTTTGACCATTTGTTCAAGGCTCTTTGTTAAACAGAATGAGTGCAGTGTAATATGCATAATACGCTGACATCTTCTTATGGGTCTGACATTTACTAAGGTAATAAATTAAAGTAATTATGTTAATGTATAATAAATGTAGGCAACAGGAAATAAAAAGTGTACAGTGCAAGAACAAAAAAATATCTTGTTTTTCTAAGTGGCTGTCATGTAGCAGAGATTTTTTTGGAGGTTTATAATATCTTATAAACATAGTTTATAATCCTTATTTCTAGTGAAAATATAATTTAATGTAATGAATCTCAAGACATCAGATTAGAAAATGGCAATACAAATTAAAGATATCCATTCTCCATGGAGTGTTTTTGACTTGAAGAAGAAAAGGTGTGGGGTTCTTTTGCTTCTTTCCTCTGTAGAAGACTTGCCATCTGCAGTCTGATTCTTCGTTCACTGAACAACTTGGACAACATTTTCATACCTAAGTGACATTTTCAAAAGCCACTTATGGATCTATAGGATTCAAAGAAGTACTGTGGTGACAAGGCTGAATTAGTTATCACGCTGCAGCTCACATACCATAACTAGCCACACATACTCTCCTAGCTTACTGCACCTCCCAAGCAGCATGAGCTTGCTTAGACTGTCCCATAAACCTCTTCTCGTACATTCGCCATGAGTGAGGATGCCCCCCCGGACAGTCACCATGAAATGATTTGTGAAGCTCTTGCAATTCGACTTTGTGCCGGAGCTTGCAGACGCACAAGTCACTCCTTAAGAAGGGCCTCTGTGCTACCAGATCACCAGGGGTCTTTAAAACCTTCTCCCCTTGGCTCCAGCCAGGCCCAGTGACTACTGTTGGCTGACTTTCAAAATGGGTACTTACACGACAAGGTGTTTAAAGGGAGAGTGTCCTTCTGGCTCCAGATATTAACGGAACTTTCTGTCAAAAATTACCAAAGCTCCCACATAATTTAAAACTGTCTACTCAGCATAGATACTCCAATTATATAAGTGTCCAGTCCTTTTTGAAACACTCTGAATATAATTGCCTCAGCAATATCTACAGATGAGGTTGGCCAGAAAGCTTTAAAATGTATGGATGAGACCTTCAGCCAAGGCAGGTGAGGTATTTCTCACACTACATCCTATTAACAGCAGCTGAGGATTTTTATGAAGTTTCATTTTGCTATGTCAGACTGGAAATCTTAATATGCCTCGTTCTGTAAATTATTCCACTTCCTTCAATGGGTCTTCACGCAGATAAGGTGAAGTACAAACAGTACAAATAAAAGTGTAGGTTCTTTGAAGAAGAGACCTTGGATTTGTTTGGGTAGAGCCTGGTAAAATGGTGGTTGAGTCTCTCTTGGCTTCTAAGCTTTGCCACAATAAACAGAAATGAATAAAAAGAGCAATATCAAGCTGCACCAATGTCTGCAGCCTACTTAACTTGCTCTAGCATTCAACTGGATACTAAAAGCAAAAAAATACTGATTAAGGCTGAGTAATTTTGCTCCAAATTGAATTCATTTTAACAGCATAGAGGAAGGGGAAATATTATCCTGCTCTTTGCTCAGCATATTTAGATATAATGACATAATATGAACGCATTCCAAAAATTGCCTGTCTTCAGGTAGTGCATTTTGGAGTGATTTCAAAATTCCCTTAGGTTATATCAGCAAAACATTTTCCTCCGTCTCAAAAATCTCTGAGTTCTCAGTGCCCAATTGTCTGTGTCACTTACCTTGTTTACATGGTGGGTTATTTTCTAGCCTATGGTCTGTGCCTTGTTTTGTCAGTCTGCCCTTATGCTACTTTGTGAGTATTTTGATTTTCAAGCCTCCATGCATAAATTATGATTTATTTTGCTTTCCGAAAGGAAGGCTGAGTGAAGTAATAGAGTGTGGGGTTATTGGTTTGTTTTTTATTATGAATATTTCAAGAGTGTGTTTTTTTCTTACGAAGAAAACTCTGTACTTCCAGCAAATTTGATTTTTTCTTCTATATAGAAAAATATACACGGAGAAGAGCTGAAATAAAAAGAAAAACAGTATCTTTTGTTCAAACCTTAAGAGATGCTAAGTTCTCATAACTCCAGTGTTGGACTGAGAGATACATCACACTCCTCAAAAGCGGCCTTCTTTGTTCATTGATGTTATTTTACATGTAGCTGGATACACTATGCGCTACAGTATTGTCAATGCATTGTTACTCCATGCCCAGAGAGAAGCCATGTGCAGAAAACATGGTTATATGAATAAAATCAACATCAACATCAACACTGTCTGATTTGGAGCATTAAAGTAGTGAAGCATATTACTCTTCAAAACTTACTTAGCTGTTTTTACGGTAGCGAGAGCCAAAAGATGAGGGCATAATTGAACTATTGCCCAAAGGCAATTACTGATTGAAATTGATTAGTTCTACAAACAAATTTGGCCAATAGATTAGTTGTCATGTTACAGCAGATTTGGGCAATACTGCCGCAGTTGTGAAGGAGACATAACCGTCTAGCATGAATAGTTAATACAGTTTGTTACCCTGCAGAGTTGCTTGTTGAGTTACCCAAGGAAATCTCACCGGGGAACTGAGCAGGGCATGCTACTTTGATGCTATAAAACCATTGTGTTACCTCTCTGCTTTTATGTATGAATCTGAGGAATTGTTAACAGCACCAAGAGCAGTTTGCTCTGAGCAACACAAATGTAACGGACTTAACATCAAAGTGATGCAAAATCCACTGAAAACAACAGAGAGGCTCTGACTGAATCCAAAGGACTTTGAATCAAGGCCTACCAGGGTCAAGTCTGCCATCCTAATGGGTTTTCTAAGGGGATCCTGTGGGAAATTGGAAAAAGGATTCCAATTTCTTGAATCCAGGGATTACTGAGGTTTCAAGCTACTGCTTTTGCAAAATCATTGGTCCAACTTCAGCTTCTTTCCCCTTCCAGCCCGTGACACAACGGCACAGGAGCACAGAGCTTTGTGGTTGCACAAAGGACCTTTTGCACCTGAGAACCCTATCTCCCTCTGGCCCCCCAGGAAAGATGCTTCAGAAAGCCATTTGAGGTAAAAATGATCAATGCATCTACTGCATGCTCAGAAAGAAGCTGCACTAAAGGGTTCTTTACATCATCACATGTCAGAGGATGGTGGGGTTTAGATGTAAATCCTTCCGCAGTTACCCAGTCCTTCCATGCATGGAGATTAAGCTGCTGAAATGGGTATTATGTTACATTATTTCTGAAAACAGCCCATAGACTGAAGATGATGCTGCGTGTGGCAGCCTGCTTCCTGTTCTGGCTTCACACTGATTTCACAACTATTATTATTACTTGATTTGCACGGGTTTCTACACAAAATTCAAAGCTTTGGTTTTAGCTAAGAAAGCCCCACGTGCCTTGAGATGAGTGTCCAGAAGACTTCCTGAAGCGTCACACAATCCAGCTGCAGATGTGATGGATGAAAAACCTCCTTCTGAGGTTTTCTGATGTTAATATAAGTAACTTCATTATTTGACTGTGCAGAGGATTGGGCCTTGCTCTGTTCATGCGGACGTATTAGCTGACAGAGCATCCCACACATAATTTCCTGAGCTCTCATATCTGCTTCTTTGCTTGGAAAGGACAGGGTTTTGCTAAGCTTTCAGGAACATTCCAGAGCCCTTTTTTCCACTATCAAGGTGTTTTAGAGGGAAAGGACATAAATGAGCAATGTGATAGATACGGGGAGCTCTTATTTTGGTTGGGCAACAGATGAGGCATATGGGTAATTTATTGCACTATAATTGTGTTATGTGATATCGATGCTGCAGTATTAATGACTGCAAAGTGCCCAGATTGATTCAGATGGCCATTTACTGTCATTATTACAAATCTAAATAAATAAATGAGAGCAATTGAATTGATGTATCTAAGAAGTGTTTCAAAGTCACCCGGTGACATATATGTAGGCGCTTGTGAACAGAGGGCAAGTCAAACAATATCAGGGACATTTTTTATTGGGGTCAGAAAGAAATAGAACAATTAAGTCATTTTCAGTCATATACCATATATTAGGAACTGTTTTAACAAGCACATTGCTAAACTGACTGGCATGAACAAAGCATTTTAGAAAGCTGGGGTGTAAATATGCCAGGAAAAAAGAAAGAAAACATGTAAACTATGCTCAAAAATAGTCTGCAAATGTAAGGAAACAAGAAAAACTAAGACAATCATGCACATACCTCTCCTGCTACCATGGCCCAGTGAATACAGTGGTTACCATGGCTGGATCTGGCTATGAGGTGGACTTTAGAGGGCAAGCTTTGTTTCTGATCTCTGCCCAAACAGAGAGCCTTGATCCAGTCTGTTGGTTTGTGTACTTTGGGCAAGCCAACCTCACATTGCAAGAGCCAGCAAGTTAAGTTTGAATTTATCTCATGCCTTCAGGTTTCTCTTAGCATCCCCTGTCTTTCTGTCATATCATACAGGCCAGGAGATGTAGTATCACTTGATATTCCAAAATATGACTCTGCACTTTTCCCCTAAAATGCAAGAACAGTGCAAGTCAGACAGCTAGCGTTACTTGCATTTTGCAATACTATTTATGTATCTGCCTTTTTTTTTTTTTCTGAACAGAAAACAGTACCTTAAAATGTAGATCTTGCTAAAACTTAATTCTTCCATTAACCATTTGTGGAGACTATCGATACATATCAAACCTAGGCTCTTTTTTTTTGTTTATGTTAAACTTACACAATTGTATTCGCTTCAATAATCCTTGACGGTGAAAGCAATGAGAGCAAGCCTGTTAAAATAAATAACTTCTTTATACTCAGAGATACATTTCAGAATAGGTGCGACCCCAAAAGCACCAAGTAAGAACCTGCTAGTATTGATCTGCATGGGAAAAAAAATCTATTTTGGCTCTTCATACGCCCAGAACCTCTAATGATCGTTGACTCAGTTACCCAGATAAAATCCTTAGATAAACATCCAAAATCCAAATTAGCATACTAACCATTAATACTCCAGTTAACAATTTTTATAACAAGAAGAAAAAGATATGATTTCTTTTGAAGGTTTATTCTTAGCAATGTTTATATGATGCAAACTTTGGATCTAAGTCACCTGCCAACGACCAGGAAAACAAGTCAACATTACAACTGGGACTAAACATTGGATATTCTCGTGCTCATGGCTGATGCTTAAGCAGCTACATTTCAATATCTCTTAATTTTATGGGTCAGCAGAAACTTAAGGAATATGTGACAGGGTTACTTCCTGCCTCCATGCACTTGGATAAGCTTACACACACATATACACACACATCACAATTCAATGTACAGAGGGGCAAGAAAATAACTTTCAAATACTTGGTTATAAAATTGCCTGCTATAAAAAAAAATCAAGGTCCAAAACTTGTCCATTTGGGTTTTTCCTGCTTTTTTTTTTTTTTTTTTAAACTTAACACTTGCTTTCAAACTTCCACTCCGGGGGAGTGCAGAAAACTGTGTAAGCTGTGAGGAAGATGCTCGGAGGTTACTCCCAACATCGAGCTCCCCTAGCGGCTGCTTCCTTCCCACCTTCCCTGCGTGGATTGAAACACCTCGGCTGGGATTTTCCCCACTCATGTCCAGAAGGAAGTGGCTGAAAAGGGATGCAGATCACAAGCCAGGAAGGAAAAAAAAATTATAATCATTCCTACACGGGTCTTTTGTTATGGGAAAAAGTTGAGTTATTCAAGGAGAAGCAAAAAGACCTAAAAGAGAAATCTAAGGGGTTTTCTATAAAATCAGACACTATGTATTGCCCTGCTGAGGATATAAGGAATCCTGTGGGAAACTTTGCTTTAAAGTTCGGGTTAAGAGCAAATATACATACAAAACATAGGTAACAATGTCTTATGAGTCATGCTGCCTACATTATTTTTTGTGTGTATGATGGAAGGCTTCATTGACCATATTCAAGCCAATGATTAGCATTAGTCCACAAGCAGATAGATATGAAAACTGCAAAATCAATGCACATAGACATAGTTATTCTGGAAAGCAACCATTTTTTGCCTTTCCACAGGCACAGAATATTTTTTCCTGTAGCAGAAATGCTTATAGACTATTGCCAGACAAAGGGCATATCAAAGCAGATACTGGGCTTCAGGTGCATCACTCCCTGAATTTTGCTGACAAACAAAAATGGATGGAAAACTGTGAGCTTAATTTTTCCTGTTGGTGCCAGGGGTTTGGGTTTTTTGGAAGGAAATTCCAAGGAATAAGAGCTGTTCTGCTTGTCACTGTAAAGGTATAGTTGCCAGCTAGCTTGTAATTCTGAATTCTAAGTTGATTTTCAAGATAGATATTGCAATACCACCAGGATAGGCAACGAGTGACGTGTAACAATTCCTTTAAATAAAATAGTTTAACATCTTCATGAAGGAGGGTGGGGTATATAAAAGAAACAAACAAAGCTTCAGATGAAAGGCCTGTCTGAGTCTCTTTCCATTTACACCAGTTTTACTCTAGCATAACCTCTGGTTTCACTGAGGTTCGTCATGATTTACTTCTCTCTCAATGATCACTTCGGTCCTAAATTTCTTGGGAAACATCACAGGTGCAAAGATGCTCTGAGAATGAAGATTTAATGCTCTAAAAATGGATAATCTATTAAAAAATCATATATTAAGGGTGAGCACAAATGGTGGCTATTAAGGGTGGTAAGTAATTAAGACCCAGTTAAAAGCTACACAAACATTTGCCTCTCCAGTTTTCTGAGGGAAACCTCCTGTATTTTGGGATTCATCAACCAAAATATGCCAGTGCGGGAAAACTCAGGGAGCTTAAAATGGCCAACAAGCAACCTCACTTCCATGGTCTGAACCCCTCCCTGGACTTATGCAGAGCAAACAGCAGGCAGCAACTCCGCATTTCAAACAAAATATATAATAACTGAGATTCCGCAATAGTTTGGCCTAGGCCTGGGTGCACCCCCCGCTGTCCCTCCTCAGCCTGGGCCCCGTGGGCATGGCCTGGGCCAGTGTGGTCCCACAGCCCCACGCATGGCCCCGCAGGGTGAGGGAAGCCTTGGAGCTGCCAAGGGGTTTGGCAGAGCCGCTGGAGGAGCCTGTACGTCAGCAAGGAAAGCTGGGCCATGGGGCTGCAGTGGATGCTTGCACAAAAGCAAGAAAAATAGGACTCCATGGGGTCAGTGGTAGATGCTCCCGGGACTGTGATGCCTGTTGCACCCTGGAGGATCAGGGGTCCAGATGACCCAAGGACGTCCCCACCACTTTACCAGGGCTTTGGGGCCCAACAGGGAGCACGGTGGCAGCTCCATGAGGAACCCGGCTGTGTGGGCAAGGGTGGTAGAGCAAATGAGTCTGCACTCAGGGCCCTTCTGTGGTACCCTGGCCCTGGCCAGCCCTGAAGGGACCCTGGGGGCCGCTCCCCATGGTGGGGCAGCAGTGGCTTTGGTTTGTGGTGGCATGGGCAGAGGGCTGCAGAGCATCTCACTGCCCCCCCAGCAGACTGGGACAGCCCCAGCCTCCCTCCCCAGGGAGCAAAAGAGCGGCCTGCAGGTTTGGGGGACAACAGGACGCAACATTGATTTTTATAATCCGCGACCGAGGCATTAATCCCTCTAAAGAAGGCATCAGTGCCTGACCGGTGGCTGTTGTTGTTGCTTGGTGTGGGGTTTTTGCTGTTGTTAAAACGTGAGTGCGGGCAGGGCTGGGTGTGGGTCGGGCACTGATGCTCCCTTCAGCAGCGCTGGGCTCAGGCTGGCGGGTGTGCGTGGCTGGCGGTGCCAGGGACAGGACACCCCTCGGATGGAAACGTGCTCCGGTGCCTTTACCCGCTGGTGTGACTCTGGGGGGACTTGGGGGTTGTTTTTCCCCAGAAGCTGTGCCATTAGAAAAAAACAGAAAAGCTAGGGTTTGGAGAGGCAGGCGCATCCCGGAGGCCCGGGGAGCGGCGGGGCGGGCGGGCTGGAGCGGTAGGCCGGCTCCCCCCGGCTCCCCCCGGCTCCCCCGGCTCCCCCCGGCCCCCCCCGACACCCCCCGGCTCCCCCCGGCTCCCCCCGCCCGGCTCCCGGCGGGGCCGCAGCCAGCTCCAGCTTGCGCTGAAACTGAGCAGACCCTCCCCGCACCCCCCAGCTCTGCTTTCTTTCACATCTAATTTGATAGGAGGGTGATTTCAAGCTTCCCACAGTTACAACTTTTCTTGATTTCTCCCTTTGCCCCCCCCCCCTCCCCGCGCATTTATTACTTGCATTTAATTAATTCCTTCTTTGCGTTTCCTTTCCTGTTAATCTTTGGGTGACTGCTTTGTACATATGGCAATCTGATAATGAGGGAGTTTATCCTTATTCCCTATACTTCTTCCCTGCGATGTCCACCCGTCTAGTGCCTGGGATATCGATCATCTTTCCGTGGGGAGGGGGTAAGGTAAGAGGGGTGATAAAAGATTTGCAGTATCCCACACCATTAAGAATAGCTTTTATTCCTTGGCACTGTTTAATCAACTGTTATATCAAGTCATGCTGTTTAAGCAACCACATCAAAAGAACATACCCTCTTTTGTATAAATTATATATTCCTTGTATCTGTCTTCTCACATGCACGCAGACGGGGAGATAAAACTTAAGTTTGTTTTTTAATAGCATGAAGCAGGTATTTAGCTGTTATACAACTTGTTCCTGCAACTAAGTTTGTTGGTAAAAACCTAGAAGCCAAGCTGCTGACTTTCTAACTTTTTACCCATTCCCAGGTCAAAAATCCTAAATTTAAAACTTGGAAAGGGAAATCAATGATTCGCTGGAACTCTACAAAGAAACATAAATAGCAGAAGACTGTTGGCTTAGAAAGAGGGAAGAGCACCAGTTAGAGTCGGTGTGAGAGCTCCGGATCACTTCTTTCGGCTCTTTTCTAAAGTTTACGTAAAAAGACCACTTTGTCCCTAGAAAAGTCCGAGGTGTCCTGCTTGTTACAGTTTACGGATATACAACTTTTTTATCACTTAAAAACTAATTTTAAAGTCCATTTTCACATGGTTTAAGTTGATTATGACTCAGCTCGATGTCAAAGACCGGAAAACTCCCATATAATTGCTCGCCCCAAAGAGCGGGTTGGGTTTTTTTTTAAAAAAAAAAAAAAAAAAAAAAAAAAACAACAACCAAAAAAAACCAAAAACAAACAACCACCAACACTTAAATAAAGGTGATTTTTTTTGTTGTTGTTGTTTTGTTTTACTGAGGCAGTGGACTTTGAAGCACTTCAGCATGTCGTCCTGGCATTTTTAGGAACTCCTAAAAAACTCCTGAAAGTTTCTAGGTCCTAGGACAAACTGTATTTTCTTAGGGGCTCTTTACAGGCAGAGAAGTGTTTGTTCATATGGGACTCTGCTTTTCTGTCTAACCTGCTCTATCAGCCCCATCTCTGCAATTTTGCTCGTCTCTCAACACCTTTGTCTGATTAGTAGCTTTTGGAGATCGGGATAAAGACATCACTTGCCACGCTGCATGAGATAACAATTAATTTAACATTAAACTTGTCCCCTTTCCATTCACTTTGCTTGGATCGATCTCTGTTAATTGTGTTTGCGGATGCTTTCAGCACTACGCTTTTCTTAAAAACTTAATGACACCCCGCAAGGAGGTGTAAGAGTCTAAAACGTTCCTCTTCCACTTCGACCAAAGAAACAAAGAATATAGCCCCGGCGTGCTCAGGAGACCATCTATTTTTAATCAGTTGACTTTTCATGCACTTCTGAAGATACAACATTATTTTAAACTTGGTGATAGTCCTGGTTTTAGCGAAAAAAAAAAAAAAAAAAAAAAAAGAGAGAAGTGCCATTTAGATCTCACACATTGCAGTTGGGTGATACACAAGTCAGACACGCTAACTTCATATAACTGCCGCCTCGCATCAGACTTACTTGTTTCTGCCTTTAAAGTAGTCATTTATCAGCTAAAAGGCGAGTGCGTTTAAAAATGTGTGTCTTTAGGAGGCAGGGCAATCTCCCTTTTCAGGAGGAAGAAACCTGTTACAAAGCCACTTAGGTGAATGCGCTCTTAAATGGCATTATTCCTCCCCGCCCCCCCCCGGGCGTTAATATTTCCCCAATACGTTTCTATTTACACGGCTCCCCGATAATTCGGCATTTTATTTAACCGCAACTGCCCTTAGAAACTTGACTTGCACTGAGGCAGCCTGCTAATCTTATTTATTATTTTTTTTCTCTTTCACAGAGGCATCTGTTCCTCTTGCTGACAAATGTACCATTCTGCCAAGAAAGTTTTTGAAAAAAAAAAAAAAAAAAAAAAAAAAACCAACACCAAAAAAAAACCAGCGTGTAATTGATGTTATCCCAAGAAAGCGCGATCTCCACCCCTCTCAGCTCCAAGCCCTTCAGGTAAAAGGAAAAAAAAAAAAATCTTTCAAGAATTTGTTGCCTTTTTGAGGGTTAAAACATCAGAAGACAAGCTTGTCTCGCCTTGGCCAATCAGCTCTCGGCCCTGGCAGCTATAATATAGAACTAAAGGCAGACTCCTCTCACAAGCGTCTTGCTTTGCTACCATTAAAATCAGACCCTTTTTTTGTCTCTCGATTGCTGTCTCCCGACCAAACTCCGATGTGTTCCGTTATCAGCGACCTAAAGCCTGCCATTCCAGCACCTGTCTTGCTAGGGATCGGTGGATAGTATACGATTCAGAAAGCAGACAAGGACATAGGAGGAGAGAGAGCTCTAGAGAGACAGCCAGGGATAGGCACAGAGAGCTTTGAAGTAATTGGATTCAATGGACGAAATGCTGCTGTTGACAAGAATTCTCTTGGTGGGCTTCATCTGCGCTCTTTTAGTCTCCTCTGGGCTGACTTGTGGACCAGGCAGGGGCATTGGAAAAAGGAGACACCCCAAAAAGCTGACCCCTTTAGCCTATAAGCAGTTTATTCCCAATGTGGCAGAGAAGACCCTAGGGGCCAGTGGAAGATATGAAGGGAAGATCACAAGAAACTCCGAGAGATTTAAAGAACTAACCCCAAATTACAACCCTGACATTATTTTTAAGGATGAAGAGAACACGGGAGCTGACAGACTGATGACTCAGGTAGAGCCACAGAGATACCTGTATTTGTGTTTGTTAACCTCTCTGAGCAATCCTAAAGGACGCATCTGTCTTAGTATTTTTGAAAGCCCCCCCTTTCCCTCTCCCCCTCCTCCCCCCGCCCCTCCAAACTCGGCTAGTTTCCCCCATTGAATGTAAATACCATCTATCCAGACAAGTTAGCAGGGGCTGGAGCTGGAGCTATCTAGATATTTGGTGGGGGAATCTGTGTGATACTTACAGTCATTACCGTGCCATGGCGTTCCCTGTAACTTGGTTAGAGATTGCTGTTTGCATTTGTCCCCAAGGATGCACTTTGATCAAACGAATTGCATACAGCTCAGAGGACCCCAAGTGTATAGTGACCGCCAGGCCACTCACTCATTATTACAAACGTCGTCCTCGGTTGCTACGCCTGCTGACTTGATTTTTTTTTTCTATATTTTATTTCATTCTTTTTTTTTTTTTTTTTTGCTTCTTTTCATTTTAGCCTTCATTATTATTTTTTTTTCCTCGCGAGCATATTCTAAATTTAGTAGGCATGCAGTCGTGCACTCACAAAAGGCAGCTGAAGCCGGATCGACCATTCCTCTCCTGATTCCGCATTATATAGCTCGTATTGCAATACCATCATTTGCAATTGTGCCCATCAGAGCGTAAATATATTGATATTTCTTTAAGGATGCTCGCCACCAATGCTCTGGTACTTCCATAGGGGAGGGACTTGCAACTTATCGGCATTGCATCACCTTCTGTTTTAAAAAATCTGATGGCACAAGGTTTACAACTGGGTAAATATTGGATCTCGGGTGGAATCAGATTGCGGAACCATTTTATGGAAAAAAGAGAGAGAGAGAGAGAGAGAGAGGGAGAACCTCTCCGAGAGTCACCTCGTAATTATTATTCATGCTCAACAGAGAGCTCGGTGAAGTCAATTGCTCTGCCAATCCCGGAGTTTCTGAAACTACATGCAATCTAGACACTGGAAATGGGTTTCCTCCAAATATAGGTCAACAGCGCTTTTTTAATATTAATACATTTAAGCCCCACCTTCAGTGCTAGAACAGGACTCGCCTGGAAGGACTAGGCGGGGAGTGGACGCGGGGAAGGGGGGGTGGGGGGCGGAATTTCCCAAACTCTCCCCGTCCCTCGGCCTGATTTTCCGCACGTTTGCCGGCTCTCCCGGGGCGAGGGACCGGCGGCCGCCACCATCTCCTCCCGACCACCTTAAATCGCACCGTACCTCGGAGCGCGGCGGCGCGCCTCTGCCCGGCCGCCGCCGCCCGCTGCCCCGCGCAGGGGTGCGGAGCGGTGCGCGGAGGCGCGGAGCGGGGCGGGGGCGGGCGCGGGTCCCCCCGGCTGGGGGCACGCCGCGGTCCGCGCCCCTCCGCGCACCCGCCATCCTCCGCCCTCGCCGCCTCCGGTGCGGGGCGTGCGGCGAGGCAGCCGCATCTCTCGCATTTTCAGCTCCACTTACTCCCCTCGCCGATCGATCGCGGCGGCTCGGGTTTCCCCCTTCCCTCCGCAGCCCGGCGGCGGCGGCGGCTCCGCGGGAGACGGGCTCCCGCCGGGGCACGGCGCATCCCTCCCTGCGCGGCTGCGCCGGTGCGTGCGGGCGGCGGAGCGGGGCGGCGGAGCGGGGCGAGGGGGGCGCCGGGAGGCGGCGGGAGCGGTGGGCGCTGCGGGCCGGGGGCGGCGGCCGGGCTGACCCCGGCCCCGCGGCTCTCCCGGGGCACGCCGCGCCGGCTACGCGGCTGGCCGCTCTCGCTGCATCAGCTGGCAGCATCTGAACTCCTGACCTTCTGTCAACTTCCCTCAGACGAACGAAACGAAAACAAATACTTTTTTTTTTTTTTTCTCCTTCAGTGCTTATTCCCGTGCCTTGGACACAAAGGGGGGGGGCGGGGGGGGGGGGGGCGCAACGCCGGTTACCCGGCGGCAAAGAGGGGAGCGAGGTGGGGGCACCGAGCCGGGCTCCGGCACCCCTCGGCGAGGCGGGGAGCGGAGCGGGGCTGGGGAGGGGGCGGAGGGGCTGCCCCTGCCGCGGGCACGGCCGGCTCCGCAGCGCCCCGAGATGCCGGCCTGCCGCCGGCCTCCCTGCCTCCTTTTCTCTCCTTCCCTCTCTCCCTTGGCCAGCAACCCTCTCCTTAAATCCCAGCCTTTAAACGCCTGCTTCGCGAGCCCTTCGACCACGGAGAGATCTTCCCTGAACAGAATCGTTAAACTTGCAGAATAGTTGCCGAACGCATTAGCCGCTAGTTAATATTAACTCCAGAAAGAGGGGGGGGGGGGGGGGGGGAACAACGCAAACAGAGGTAGGTAAGTCAGGTTCTCAACTTTGCAGGTGACAACAGCAGTTTGCTGAAGGCTCCCCCCTTCCTCCCCTCCCTCCCCCCCCACCCCAGCCATTGGCTGGATCCGGGGGAGAGATAAGGAGGCCAGGTCAGTATGATAAAGCTGGAATTTGTATGAAATAAAATAGCAATCTCGTGTAATGCAGGCACACAACCGGTGCGTGATGTGAGGAATTTAGAGATCAACTTGGCATTTAGGAAGCCCACCAGGTTGTTTACACTGACAGGTACCTGTTAAGTGCTTCCTTCAAGCAATTCATTTGTGAAGAGATTAGGAGCTGGCAGGAGAGGGCTTGTTGAACAACTTTGCCTCCACACAAAGCGTTAGTGGAGGCAGCCCTGCTGAGCTTCACGGTGGCTGAACAGAATTGGGCTTGATTTGTGGCACACGACCCAATGAATTAATAAATAGTCTGGGCTTCACGGCTTTTGACTCTGACAATCCAGCTCAGGCGGTAAAAAAGGGAGGAAAGCCCTTTAGGAGGTCGTTTCTTCTTCTTTATTTCGCCTGAAGCCGGGAGCTGGTGCTGGCAGGGCCGGAGCGGCGAGAGCCCCCGGGCGCTGCCCGCACCCCTGCCCGCACCCTGCCCGCACCTTCCGCGCCCCTCCGCGCCCGCGCAGCGGCGGGGCAGGACAACGCCGTGTCGCGCAGGGCTGTCGCCTTATCAGTAGCTGAGACGTTTGATCCCTCGCCCCCTTCCCCCTGGAAATCAGTGGGGGAGCGTATCCATCCCCTCAGGTGTGCGAGGGGGAGAGGAGGAAAAGTAAATCAAACCCAACTTCCTTGTGCTGCTGCGCTTTGCTGCCGGGAACGGTGCCGAAACCCGGACACCCGGCTCTTTCCATAAAACGGTAGGCCAGAGAGTCCAAAGTGAGCTCACGATTGCATTTCGTATCTCTAGGGGACCCGAGTATCGCTGGAGTCGCTTTTTATGGCTCTTGATAGACACACGGGAACTTTCTTGTCGAGCAACCTTGTCACGTCCCTAAAAGTAGCGTCGTCGGGAGAATGGTGGGGCTTTGCCTCGCTGGGGGCTGGGAAGGGGGCCTCTGCCGTCTGCTACTGGGCGTGCTGGGAGCACGCTGCGGAGAGCGGTCCTGCAGAAGGCCAAGCGTCCCAGCCAGGCCAGCAAAAGTGAGGCAAGAGCAGTTTACTGCATCCCGCCGTGGCTTTAAACCATGTCGGTATCTGCAGCAAACGAGCCACATCGTGTACATCCACGAGGTATTTTCCTCTCAAAAAGGGGAGGGAAAGTTGGCAACGCGTGTGATTCCAACTCAGCACCTTTAGTCAAGCGCTTTTCAATGCTTTCGGTGCTGATTTCCTATTTCTGGGGGGGCTGTGAGTCCTTTTCCCCTACCGCTGGTGTGTCTTATTCCCCTCCTGGCTAAGATAGCAACCTTCCCCCCCCCGCCAAACTTTCAGGGTTTCATGTAGAGCTCACCCTCCTCCACCGCTGCAGTGGTGTGTGTTTGTGTGTCCCCCATCCCTCCGCCCTATTTGCTCGGTCCCCGCCGGCCCCCGGTGCTGCAGGGCCCGGGTCAGCCCCGGGGAAGGCCGGTGGCTCCGGAGGGGCCATGGAAAACCCTGCAGTGCTTCTCCACGGAGCTGGAAACGTTTCACTCCACACAAAGGGTCTCCTAGCTTGCATAGCATCCCTGCTTCGCTTAACTTCCCTCCTTGGCCCTCCCTTGCTTTTCATCTTCCCACTAAGAGCTATATTATTGTATGGATTTGCTCGGCTTTGTAGGCGAGCGCCGACGTATGTTTGAAGCGGAGTGAATGCTCCCAGCCCTTGCTGCTTTGAGGGCTCTAATGAGTGATGGGCGAAGGGAGAGGAAAAAAACCCCACCCCTCCCTCCAGCACATAAAGGCTGTTAACATGTATTGAGACCCCTTTCAACACAGAATTAAGCTGAAAAGACCCGGAGAGACATTCCGGGGTGGGGGGGAAATCCGTGACTCCGAGATATATGGCGAGTGTTTGTTCTCGGCAGAAACTTCGCTCTCGGGAAGGGGACAGGGCACTTAGCGGCAGGAATTTGCTCCGTGCAGGTGGCTTTGAAGCGACACACTCACACCCCAGCGCCGGAGATGGGGGGGGGGGGTCCCCCTGCCCCTGCGGCAGGTGCCGGGGGAGGGGGCGGCTCCGGCCCGCTGGCTCTTCGTGGTGTTTCACCCCCTCTTCCTCCCGTGTCCCCAAGTTTCATCCTCCTCCTCACCTGCCTCCCCGTCCCCCCCTCGCAGCGGGGGAGAAGATGCTCAGCCCTGGCTCGGCCCATCCTGCGGCGCGTTTTTTTTTTTTTTGGGGGGGGGGGAGGATGGGAGGGTCACACACACGACTGCCGCCGATTTGGCTGGCGAGGGAGGGCAGGATGCGGCCCTGGGGAGGGGGGGGGTGTGGATGGTGAAAGGGGGTCTGCTCCTGGCTGCAGCAGTGCCCCCCCCGCAATGCGCCCTTCCCCGTGTGCCCGTTTCCCCGCAGCGCTGCAAGGACAAGCTGAACGCCCTGGCCATCTCCGTGATGAACCAGTGGCCCGGGGTGAAGCTGCGGGTGACCGAGGGCTGGGACGAGGACGGCCACCACTCCGAGGAGTCCCTGCACTACGAGGGCCGTGCCGTGGACATCACCACCTCGGACCGGGACCGCAGCAAGTACGGCATGCTGGCCCGCCTGGCCGTCGAGGCCGGCTTCGACTGGGTCTACTACGAGTCCAAGGCGCACATCCACTGCTCCGTCAAAGCAGGTAAGGCGGGCAGCCTGCTCAGGGACACGTTGCGGTGTGTGTGGGGACACTCCCGGGCCACGGCTCATCTCCCCAGAGGCTTCTCCCCCCTGCCCGGTGCCGCCCGGGCTCCCCGTCCCCGCAGGGTCCCCATCAGCCCTGCCCGCCCCGTCGGGGCTCCTCCGGGGATGGGGAGCGGAGCCCCCTGAGGGAGCAGCCTACCTCCCCCCGCCTCTCAGTGATCCTGCCGGCGCAGGGGTGGGGAAAGGTAGGCGGGTGGGGAAGGGAAAAGAAAAAAAAAAAAAAAAAAAAAAAGCCTAGCCGGCTGCAGCACTTTTTGACAGCATTTTTATTTGGGTGATTTGCTTGCCCAGCCTTCCCACGAGCGCTGCGCCGCAGCCGCACACCCTTCTCCTCCCCCCGTGGGATTTGCCTCTTTCCCCATCCAAAGAGCATGTTCAACACAAACACTAGTGGCCGTCTCCAGCCGCCCCGCTGGCTGCACGCCTTACTCGCGATCGCTAATCTCCGAGTGGGAGCCGGCCAGGGAAATAAATAAGTAACGTGGTCCCCTGCCTCCTTCAGCGGTAGCCGCTAGGAAATTCCCAGATAGGGATACACACAGACATAATTTTTTTCCCTCCCCTCCCCTGTGCTTACAACGCCACACGCTGTCTCAACCCGGGAACAGCTCACAAGAAATCCCCGACTCGCCCAGTTAATTTTCTTGACACTTTTTTAGGGAGCAAAACATTTGACAAGTGCCAGCTCCCCCCTTCCCCCCAACCGCCTCCCTCCACCCGTCTGCAGGGCAGCTAAAGCGCTTTCTAATAGCATCCTCTCGCCCAGCAGCCTGCTGAAAGCGTCAAGAAACACTCGGTTGCAAAAGAAAATAATGGGCTTTCTTTAAATATAGCCGTTTGCTTCGAAATCAGCAGCCCCCCCGGCAGGGAAACCAGCCTGGCCTCGCCATGCCTGTCTGCAAGATGGGTTCGTCCCCCCACTCCAGCCCAAAGCTCCCCAGGGGCTGAGCAGAGGTAGCACCTCTCCTGGCCCACTCGGGCTTTGTCCTGAGAGCCTGCTACCGCTTTTGTTCAGCTCCCCAGTCCTTTCTAGCCAAAAAGAGGCCCTGCAAAGCTATCAGCCATGCGGCATATGAAACACCCCTTTCAATAGCAAAGATGGGCTTTATAACGCAAGGTGTCCGATTGTGGCGCGCGATGACCTTAGCCCAAGCGCACCCCTTAATCCACCCCCACGGGCATTTCATAGGAGAGAAGTAACCCCAAGCTGCTCATTGAGATTCGGCACACACGGACTTGGGGGCAATATTTAGAGGGTGTCAGGCAGGGTCGTGTGACTGTACCACGCGGGCTGCAAGGGTGCAGGCTTGAATTCCACCCGCTCAGCCTGATTTCAAACTGTCCAAACCTCGTTTCATGACAGAGCATCTTATGAGAAGATTAAACTCCATAATGCCAGGCAGGAAGATTCTTTATCTAGATCTCTGTTTGCAAAAAGTATGATCCCGGACACTGGAATGCAAAGAAGAGTTCCCCCAAGGCCTGAATTATTGTCACCAGGACAGAGGAGGGAGAGGCAGGGGTGGTAAAAGGGACATTGATAATGCGCTACAGCAAGTATTTAGAGCAAGCTTCTACATTTAAAATTCAAATACAGATCTTGAGTGCCTTGGAAAAGTGGCTCTGCTGTGCAAATAGTGCTTGGAAGGTCCTGGGTTTTTTGGAGAGTATGTGTGTGAATTGGCACATAGGGTTTCTGCACCTGAACAAATAGGGAGGGGGAGAAAAGGGGGGGAAGAAGCTGGGAAAAAAATGGAAGTGTCCTCTCTTCCAAGAGTGTCTGCATTTATTACATGAATCAGAATGACAATGCTGATCCTTTATTGGATTTTAATTAGAGAACCCAAACAAGCACTGCTCAAAGAAGCAGATTTTCACACCTCTGCCAATTCACTGGCATGTTTGTAGAGCTGCTACACTACTAGATCTATTCATCAAGTCCCTGAATATGCAAACAAAGCTCTAGCCAGACCTTTACCGCTGGCTTGTAGGAAGGTGTAGTTTGCTAGCAGAGGGCTCCACATAAAGCACATAGCTTGTTTGTTGCCATGTCCTCCCTGAAGAGGCCTTGGAGATCTTGCTGCTTCATTTCTGAAGGAGAAGTGATAAAGTCGTTAGCAAATCAATAACGGTCTAATTTTCGCCCTTCCTGTCCTTCCTGAGAAAGTCATTAGGAGACACTCCAAGGATTTATTTGAATCATAAGAGCTTCAGTACCAGCCACAGAGGCAAAATATAAAATCTGACTGCCTTTAGGAGATAAGTCACCAGGACTCTAAACTGGCATAGAGAGTAACTGGGAGAAACCAGGGGAAGGCAAGGGAGGGCTGAGGAATGTCAACAGCTGTAGCGAAGACAGTTGCTACCGTGACATACCGTGGGCTACTACCCAATATATATAAAAACAGAGCTTTTAGGAACACTGCAGAGTCCCTCAGTTAAGTCAGAGACCAGCATGGAACAGGGCAGAGGGCCTCTCCCACTGCCCCGCACGTGGCTGAGCTTCTAGAAAGGGATTTGCAAGACAGACTTAAAGTCTCGTCGCTATTTCTGCTTTCTTTAAACCTGTGCTTGTTCCTTTGGTAGCACTGGAAGGAAGCAGCAGTTGGCGACAGCATTTAGTATCTGAACTCTGAGTAATTCCAAGAGCTGGAGGAGGTGAAGAAGGGATGTACTTGGGTCTGGCACAGGCGTGGGGCTGCCTGGGGACCACACGTCCTGGCACAGGGAACAGCATCGTCCTTCCAGTGGGGTGGGAGAGGTGAGAGAGATGCTTTTTTTTTGGAAAGAGGAGTGAACTGCAGTGCTGGAGATGCCAGGCAGGGGTGTTACAGGGTGTGATGTGTGCCCCAGCAGCTGCTGTGCCGAGCAGGAGGGCAGCGAGAGCTGCAGGCAGTGTGTGGGGCCATGCACAAGCCGATGGAGGGGGGCTCTGGCAGTCCAGGCTGTTGCTTTCCAGCGGGGCGATGGGCAAATTCATGCGCTCATCAGGGCAAAGCTTCCCCCTGCTCTATGCTGTTTGCTGCCCTAGATGGGCTCCTTGAGTACGAGCTGCATGGGGTCCCCGAGCACTGTGAGCATGGACACTCACCTAGAGGAGGAGAAACCTCATGCCAGCAAAATTGCTCGACTTTGAAAGCCTGAGAGTTATCCAACAACAGGTGTCAGGCGCAGGGCAAACAGTATCCAGGTGGGAAGTTCTTCCAGAAGAGATTTGTTCTGGAATAGCTTTTTCAGGGGAAATACTTTGGCCCATTTCCTTGATGAGGCAAACCACCTCTGTAACTCCTAACCCAGAGGGAGATGCATCAGCTGAAATACGGCAGGAAGGAGATGCTCACTTGACCCACTGAGTGCAAATGGGTCATGTTCGTAGATGAGGCTGGAGGAATTTTGGAGGGGAGCAAGGCTGCATCCTGCACCTGTGCCTCTTGGGTGGGTCGGGGTGGCCGGGCAAGTGGCGTGTCCCCTCGTGCCCCCATGCCCCAGCCCAGCAGGTGCCCCCTCTAACCCCGCTGTGCCTCTCTCCTTGCACAGAAAACTCGGTGGCAGCCAAATCGGGGGGCTGCTTCCCTGGCTCGGCCACGGTGCACCTGGAGCAAGGCGGCACCAAGCTGGTGAAGGACCTGAGCCCCGGGGACCGGGTGCTGGCAGCCGATGCGGAGGGCCGGCTGCTGTACAGCGACTTCCTCGCCTTCCTCGACCGGGAGGATGGCTCCCACAAGCTCTTCTACGTCATCGAGACTCGGCAGCCCCGGGCCCGGCTGTTGCTGACAGCCGCCCACCTCCTCTTCGTGGCCCCCCAGCACAACCAGTCGCAGGAGGGGACCCCCAGCAGCCGGGCGCTCTTCGCCAGCCGCGTACGGCCGGGCCAACGGGTCTACGTGTTGGGCGAGGGCGGGCGGCAGCTCCTGCCAGCGGCCGTGCACAGCGTCTCACTGCGGGAGGAGGCTTCGGGGGCGTACGCCCCGCTCACTGCCCAGGGCACCATCCTCATCAACCGGGTGCTGGCCTCCTGCTATGCTGTCATCGAGGAGCACAGTTGGGCGCACTGGGCGTTCGCTCCCTTCCGCCTGCTCCAGGGGATGCTGGCCGCTCTCTGCCCCTCCGGCGGGGGGGCACCGGTGGGTGCCCCCGCCGCCCCCGGCATCCACTGGTACTCTCGCCTCCTCTACCGCATCGGCAGCTGGGTGCTGGATAGTGACTCTCTGCACCCGCTGGGCATGGTGGTGCCGTCCAGCTGAGAGCATCCCACACCGCCACCCGCCAGCCTCCGAGGGAGAGACAGAGACACAGAGAGAGAGAGAGAGAAAGGAGGAAAAAAGGAAAAAAAAAAAAAAAGAAAAGAAAAACCTAAAAGAAAAAAAGGAAAAAAAATTACATATTTTTAAAAGAGAGCACGGATTAAGACTTAAAAATAATAATAATAAAATAATAATAATTAAGTAGGACAGTCCAAAGTAGACTTTAAGGGAAACAAAGACCCCGGGAAGTTCTGTTCTGTTTAGTTTATAAATATATATATATTTTTATTTGTTCTTTTGTTTTGTTGTTTTGTTTGTTGTTGTTGTTGGTTTTTTTTTCCTCCTCTCCTGGATATTTATTTCTTTGGTATTTTGAATAGATGTTTTAAATGATATGAACCGGACCTTCAAGAGCCTTAAATAGTTTCTTTGATAATTTATTATCATGTGAACTGTACTCACAGGAGAAAAAATTATTTTGTGAGGCCAAACAAAACTGCGCAGAGTCTATTTTTCTACATGTCACGTGTGTCCTGACTTTCAGAAAGCAAAATTCTGTACTTTCCCATCTTTCCATTACATTGCTCCTTCATTTCAGCAAGTCTAAAAAACAAGCAAGCAAACAAACAAACACAAAAAAAAGACAAACTTCATGGGGGTCCGTAAATTATATTTTTATACACAGAATTGTAAATTAGATTTTTTTGAGAGATCAATACTTAACTGAATCACGTTTCGTTTTTTGAAATAGTGTAAAATATGAGAATATATTATTTTAATTTAAATAGTTTCAAATGTAACGTCATTTCCTGTATTGTTTTCCATGTTTTGCTTTGTAAAAACACCATTTGGCCACGTTCATGGAAGTCAAGACTGTTACACAAACTTTTTATTTGCAAAAACCGTAAGAAACTTTGTTATTTTTAACTTCAAAAAAAAATTTATTAGAAAATAATATTTTTTAAAAAGCGCACATGGCGGCAATTCTGTGATGATGGAGACAGTAGTTTGTACAGAGGGGAGAAAAGGATGTTTTGCATTAATAAATTGAGAAATAACTGCTGTAAATTTACTAAAATGTATTTTTGAATATTTTGTAATAGTTTTAATAGTTTTATAGAAATAAAATGTGCCATGCACAGTCTGGTTAGTATATAATAACTAAGAGTACCTGGTGCATCCCATTTTTTTTTTTCCTTTTTGCTTATTGGTTTAGGAAACATGATGCCTAAAGGAGTGCCCGTTATTTTATTTAGATGTGTTGCTTATAACTTTTAATTTTGGTACTTTAATTAAGGAAATGAATCCATCACATCCGCGCGTGACCTGGAATCTCTTGTACTAACAGTAGAACCTCACTTATTTGCACGAGCGACCAGGAGATGCAGTTTCCCTTCGCCAGAGGCCCGGCTCCCAGTCCGTGTTCAGGCAATGCTCCCGTCTTCTAGCTCCAGCCCCGGCTCTGTGTCCACCTCCCGGTCTGGTCTGGAGACTGCAGACGGCTCTTAAAATTTATTTCTGAGGGCGTTAAATCAAGTTTGTCCTTTGAAGCATGTTAATCTGAAGGCAGGCAGCTGCCTTCACCTTGTGGCGGCACTGGGATTTTAATCGGCTTTAATTTGGGTGCCTGGAAGACGGAAATCTGGGGGAGAGACACTGACTTTGGTGAATTAACTGGGATTCACGTGGTTGATGCTGGAAGAAGGAGATGGCCACCAGATTTCACTGGCCACCTTGCCTGAGTAACAATGCAGCGCTTGGGGCCACCAAGAAAAGAACAAAATACCCTTTGCAAAAAAAAAAAAAAGGCTAAAAACTTGTTCATTTATTCTGACAGATGTTCCTTAGCTGTAACACATCAGAGTCCATCCCGAGCCATTGATAGGTGAACATATTGGAGATGTGTTTTAGGAGCCAAGCAGTGGGGCCAGTGCTGCATCCCCTGCCTGGTCCCAGCCGCAAGCCCCGCCGAGGGGCTCGTCCTTGACGGGTGTCAATGAGTGAGGTTCTGCTGCACCACGTGCTCCTCCCCAGAGGGATTCCAGGATCCCTTTAAAAATTTTGCAAAACATTGTGTGTGCGTGTGTGTGCGCGTCTGCGACAGGACCGTGCTGGAAGGGAGCTTTCCTTGAATGTCTTCTCACCTTTTCTTCAGTTTCCATTACTCGCCGGTCTAGGATGTTCATCCATCGGGCAGCCTTTTGCTCCAGAGATGCAGCCACATCCTCCGCCGGGATGGACGGCAGCACCAGGTGGCCTCCCGGGATGTCCCTGCCTAAGGTCACCTCCAGAGAGTCTAGACCATGCTCTTCCACGCTGAGAACCTGAGAGCTTCTGGAGCGGTGCCAGGAGCTGGTGGCCAAGCCCTGGGCATGAGCACCCCCATGTCAAGCCCTAACAGATGGATGTGATCTCCCCTCCCCAGCAGCTTCTAGTCCAGGGCCACTTCCACCCTCCGAAGCTCAGAGCCGGGGTGAGACTTCGGCGCAACTGCCAACATGCAGCAGCACCCATGTGGACTGCCGGGATAGGAACAAAGCCACCCTAATGCCCACATGGTGTGGAGCATTGTGGGGGACTGTGGACTGCCCGGTGGGTGCCACGCACCTGCTCCAGCAGATCCTGCTGCCCTGGCTCGGACTCTGCCGCCTCCGTGTCTTTGGGGTCTGCTGGTGCGTCAAGGGCCGCAAACATGGCTGGTTTAGGGCATATAAGAATGTGACCGTGGAACAAATGAGTCTCTTCTTTCGAGTCTGGCATTCGTATGGTGGTGTCTGGGCATCTGAGCTCTCTTACCCCTGTCTCTGAACAGCGGCCGGCATTTTGTAAAGCCTTCACACTCAAAAAATGACCGTGTTGGAGCCTATCTTCTCCAGAGGTCAGGTGGTGGAGGTGTTTAGGGATGTCAGCGATCAAACTTAAAGCCGTTGGCTTAGGGACTTTGGTCTAAATTGTAACTGACATCAAAAAGACCCATTAGACCAAAGCCCACGCTTGTGTCAGGGTAGGGTACGTGCCCTGGTAGGGACCATATCAAACATTGCCGTATTTAGTCTTCACCGAAAGGCCAAGATGAGCTCAGAGCTTTGTGGTGTGAGAGAAGCTAAGATGCTGTCTTATACTAGGATCAAGCTGTTTCGCCAAGCAAAGAAATGCTGTGCCATGTTCTCCATCACACGTATTTTGAGTGACTGTATGCCTCCCTCTCACCGTGTATTTATTACATCTCTTCCTTTGGTGCCTCACGTCCAGATCACCCCTCCATGGTATGCATTAGAATTGCTTTGTTAGATGGACCGATCCAACCTATAGCTACAGCTCTCGTATGAAGGATGTACTGTCATAACATTGTGCAAAACGTCTAGGAGATGTCACCATCCATTTTCAGGGTCCGAGTATGGCAATAGTTTGTATAAAATGTACACATAGTGGTGGCTACAGAATAGTTTATGACTAAATACATATCTATTATTGTTAAAATAATGTATAAGAATGTACTTGAAGCTATTATCCTTGTGCTCTGTTGTCTGAATAATTAAAGAAATTACAGAGACTTCCTGAAATGTCTGTTATGTGACGGCATTCCTATCGCACACTCTCAGCTCTGTGGTTTTTCCCCTGGTGACATTGAAACAGGGCATGGGGAGCCTGGCGCTTGGTCCTGTGGGATTTGGGATGGGACCCTTCAAACACAGTAGGAATTGTGCCTGTGTCACTTCATGTGATGGTGGCAACTTCCCTCTTTTCCCACCCAGAGCCCCATAGACAGTCTATCATTTACCCGTGAAATACTGCGTGGCTCTGCAAAGCCAACTCATTTGGCAGGGTTTTGTGGGGAGGCAGAGATGCCCTGAAGGTCAGCGCATCAGCAGCTGCCTGTCCTCCCCAGCCTACCCCATCCAAGCCAACGTGAGAAGTGACCCTAATGAGACTGGGGCTATTTTGTGTTTATCTAACCGGTCTTTCATGCAGTGCCTTGATGCTCAGACACCAAGTAAACCAATCAAAGGAAAGCTTGGATGTGCCAGTAAAAGAGGATCACATTCACAGTGCAATTAAAATCCAAGCCAAGCACTGGAGTAAACCAGGTCTTTCACATCCAGGTAGCCATGCTATGCCACAGCCAGCAGCTCTTTGTGCCCTCACATATGAATGTTTGCTTAGCTATATCTTTTTATTTATATATGCACACATATGTATACATATATAATAGTATTATCCATATATTAAGATCTCAGCATATCCTACCAGGCTAGAAACGTGTTTATGTTGGCCCTCCTGAGCATTTCACATCATGCTGAGGTTGAGCATGCGACGTAAATCAGCCCAGTTGGGTGATAATTTGGCAGGAGTTTTGCAACTCCAGTATGACATCTATTTCAATTACAGGGGGAAGGAAATCAGAAAAGGCATTTTATTTTACTTATTACTGCAAACCATAAGGGACCACTAGGTTTCCTAAGCTTTTGGAATCCTCTTTTCAGCAGTTTCTGCCTTAAAACTAGTGCAAACTTTACTGAAAATAAAGGTCAATTTTCCATGTACAGAACACTTCAGAGCTTTCAGTAGAGCAGTGTTAATGCAGTCCTTGGCCTATGCGGGCTGAAAGGGGAAAAATCATCTTTAAAAGTACATCTTTACAAGTGATGGGATTGTCTCAGATTTTGATGGGCGAAGGATAAGGCCCGCAGGCACTGTTTATGCCAAGACTGTTAAATATAATTTTTAATCCTCTGCATTAGGGGTGTTTAGGCTTACGTATTTAAATAACTTTGATTTTCAGGACTGAAAAAAAGCCAACAAATCCAGGAAATGTGAGTTTAATAATCCTGTCCTGGTTCCAGTAAAATAAAGAGCGGCATCCAGACCTGATCAGAGAACGGAGGGAGTTGTGCTGTTACCTTAAAGCCCAGTGCAGAGACCCATTTAACTTTTTTCCTTCCATTTTTAAGTGAGAGCAATCCAACTCTTTGGACAAATATTACTGCAAATCAGGAGTGAAACCACAAGGTCAGGGTATCTGTTTGGGGTAAAAATATTTGTTTTGATGTCCTGTGACCTAAATGTGAAATAGATATTAGATTTGCTCCGTTTGGTGTAAAGAAATGTCTGTTCGTATTACTGAGGAGGAGAGGTGACAAGGGATTCTCTGTGTCGAGTGACCGCGGAGGGTCCCTTGGCCACCAAACTCACATCTGGCTGCTGCCCAAGGGCAGGAGGCTCTCACATGGGCAGGGGAGCAGAGATGCTGTGAGAGCACCGTGTGCTTTGTGCGGCTCTGCCCAGCTCTCTCAGCTCCAGGGATGGCATGGGGACCCCTTCCTCACCCCATCGCTGGGGCAATGCTTGCCTGGACCAGGTCTCTGGGACACCATGATATCTCCCTTGAAAAAGGGATGTGCTCACAGGAAAAATATACTTGGGAATGCTGTATCGTTCCAAGTCTTGAGTCTTTTGATGGCATTCGCTGCAAGGGAATGGATGATAAATCTGTATGCAATTACAGCAACATCCTTTTGGTATCATGACACACAGGCACTATGTCACAGACCTGTCATAGGGTTTCACTGGGTGGAGGAAACTTATTTTACAAGCAGAGGTACAGATCAGGCTTTGGCTAGTTTGGATCATTAAAATATTTCATGAGCTTTTTTCGAACAATTTAGGCTGGAAGGGACCTCTGGTGGTCCCGGGTCCAAGCCTGGCCATATATGGTGCCAGCTTAGAGCAGACTGCTGGATGCCATCTTCTGTCAGGTCCCACGTGTCTCCAAGGATGGAGAGCAACCATCCCTCTGGGTAACTGGTATTGTTAAATAAGCTAACATTTTGCCTAAATATTGCAGTATCGCATTCCATCTACCAAGAATCTTCCTTTATATTCTCTTTGTATTTCTTCTGGGGGGAAAGAGACCCAAGAGTTAAAACAAGATTAGTTTTAAGAAATCCCAGGTTCAAAATCTGGGACATTCAGAGTTCTGCCGAGCTCTGCTTCTGCTCCTGCAGCCTGCACCAAGCAGAGACAGCTGAAACATTACTCGCCCAGCTAGCCTCTTCTCTGTAAGTCAGTCCTGTCCTGTTTTCTACAGCAGTAAGCACTGTTTTTAATTATTAGACTGTGATGAATGCAAGTAAATATTAGTCTCAGGATTGCTCATAAACAATTCTCTTGAAATAGTCACTGGTTTGGTGTAAGCTTTGTTGGCTTTGCCAAATGATGCCCTTTCTACTCTGCAAAGTTTTTCTGGAAACAGGAGTGTAATAAATGTATAATATCAAACAAGTCTGTTCTGGCACAGTATTTGTATGAATAACCATTTTGTGCTAACACCAGTGGAAGCTACAAGGTTCACAAGCATCAGAAAGTCCAACTGCCATTCAAATATTTGCAAATAATGAACCATGTGATCCCACAAATAACAACAAACCAACCTGGTTGCTTTCATTGAGGAAAATGATTATGAATCACTGTGTACTGTGGGCTCAATCCAACAACCACCAGCGTCAAAAGGAGTCTTTCCGCAACTTCAAACAGGCAGGGAGTTGAGCTGTGTTTGCTCAGCTTTACTTGGTGTATCCCTTGCTTTCATATTGCATGATTAAATAATAGAATTTATCAGGCAAGCAGGAATTTCCTAGAGCAGCCAAGAGTGGGCAAATGTCATCTTCTGACTGCATATATGCAGCTCCCATTGATGTCAGTAGGGTTATGCATGGGCAAAATGAGGTCAGGCTGTGTTGTCCTACTTTACGTGCCCTGTGGTATTACACTCAATTAAGTTTTGTCTCCCAGGACGCAGCCTCTCTCCCACTTAAGTCACCGGGAACTTTGTCACTACACAACAGTGCAGGAGAAGGCATGAAATACTAGTCTTTGATCTAGAGTGCAATAAGGTTTAACTCATGTATTTAGGAGCATCCAGCTGCACTTTGAAAAGGTGGGGTTAAATTCAGTAGAAGAAAAAAAAAATCCATGAAATCCCAATTTGGGGCATCTTCAGGGGAAGGTAACAGCTTTGCAAGCTCACACACAGCCTTGTGGAGCACGGTGGCCTCAGCAAGACCTTCTTCCCAAGGCAGCAGGGCATCTTCCCTGCCCTCTGCCAACAGCTCCCCACAGCCCCTTGCAGAAAGAACCTGAATATCATGAGCAACACTATTTAGGCAGCGCAGGAGAATCAGCCACATCTTCTGTGTGGGTGGCCACATGCTAGACTACTTTGAAAATATTAACCATTGGTTATGAAGTGAAACTATAAATAGCCGTAGGAATGCCAGCTGAAGGAGAAAGCAGTAAAAAAATCTCTCATTACAGACAAACAAGTTGCCAGAATGATGCTGTGCTTTGAGTGAACCGGGTTTGGTCCTTGCCCCTTTGATGGGGTTTCTTCTCATTTTGAGCAAGTAGCTTGTTGTCTCTCTGCCTTCATCAGAGGTGCACAGAAAAACATCTCTGAGGATAATTTTCTGTGGTCTGTGTGGTCTGCATGATGAGAAACACAGTGATTCAGATATCATCTACTGCCTGTGTGTCACTCTGAGGGACCTCCTCTGTGTGTACATGGCGAAACCAAAGGATGATCCAGAACCTTTCATGGCGGCCTATTTGAAAGCCCTCTTATTTAAATATTGGTTAACAAATTGTGTTTAATTTTTAAATCGCTCACAACTACCAGTATTAGGTATCTTTATATATAAAATAAGCAAGTTTCCTACAGGATTTTTAAGTCCATTCTAAAAACCTTTGGAAAAGAGGACAGCTAGCTTTTTACACAATTTTAAGCTTTGCACTGCACATATAAGTCACAAGCAAGACCCACAAGGCAGTAGCCAGCTCAAGGCTAAGACATGATTTTGGCTTCTGATTGTGTCTCCATGTGAGTCTTAGTGCAGTCAGTGGGGCCCAGAGGACAGTCTGGTTCCCCTTGAAGTAGGTACCTGCTGGCTGGCTGGAGAGTTCTGGTGCACAAGATCTCCATGGACTAATGAGGGAGCTGAGACACCAAAGATCTCACACAGACACCTACAATTATGTGTCTGAACGTGGGTGTCCTAACTTAGAGCTGAGTCCTGCCCAAAATGTTACTTCAGCCCTCTGTTTTCTGTGGAGACTCCCCATGGGGTGCTAGGTTACATTTGGGGCATCCTTAACTCATCCAGTGGTCCTAATGTGGGGCGCATATAGACTTGCCATAGCTCTGCAGAGTGACAAGGCTCTGGGCATTGACATATTCACCCACCTCTGTGTCCACGCTGGGGTAAGCCCAGTGTAATCCAAAGCCAGAGTTTTCTCTGGGACGAGCTCAGGACTTCAGAGTGGCCACAAACCTCAGCGCCTCTCTTTCCAAGACTGAGGCACACTTGTTCAGCCTTGCCTGCGTTGGTATAAACACTGTGCACGTACAGTGTAGTTAATTAAAACTATTCCCACTCAGTTTTCCCCTGAGGGAGGGAAGGGAGAAGAGATAGATGCTCATGGGAGAGGTGCTCATCACATTGCTTAATGTGATCTGGAGGGGGACACGCAGTGCCTTGGGGATAAAGAACTGTGGAGGGCTGAGGGAGCACCATGGAGCGCATGGAGAGCTGTCCCTGGAAAGAAATTTCCCTTAATCTGTGCACTGTCAAAGGGAAGAAGCAATGTGTTTCTAGGAGAGAAAACAAGAGACCAAGTCCATCCACTCTCCAAGGTGAGGAGGCGTGGATGGAGGCTTGCTCTGACACCCACCCAACGTTGACTTCTTGCTTGGGACCTTTTGGGGTCTCAGGAATGTCCTGTCCTCCAAAGCCCAGTTTTTGGGCAACTCATGGAAAGGACAGGAGAAGTCACAAGCGGCTAGGTGTGGCATGACACAGCCAGGTCTGCGCGCCAGCGCTCGGTCTCGGTGACTCAGCCCTGACGCCAGGAGCTGTCCTGGGTGTCAGACGTGGAAGAAGAACAGCCTACAGCTCTCCTGCCTGCTGCTCCCAAGTTACTCATGGAGGCACCAGGGAGTCACTCAGGCCTTTGTTTTGTGGTGTGTGGATGTGAAAGGGCTCGTTCACTGAAAGCAAGTGCCTTGGTCCCTGTAACCGGTGCCGTGACATGCAGGGCTGTTTTCCACCTCTGGGAGAGTTTTCATTCCCAAGCACGAGGGCATGCGTCCTCTGCACTGAGCACAGGACATGGGACAAGCCCTTCTGAAGTATTTTCATTTCAAATCAGCTCTGGTGTCTTGCTTTTGTCCGTGCTGAGCAGATTGGAACTAAGATGGTGGTGCCACCTTGGGAGGGATGCAGCTGGTACTCACCAACACATGGGGTCATGCTGCTTCATTGGCACCCCTGGTGCCTTCCAGCAGATGTTGAACAATACCGGGTGCAGAAGAAAAGGTGAAACTTTGTGAGACCTCACCGGTGGGCCCTGGCAGATGCTGCAGCGGTTTGCAGCAAAAGCTGATGCATGCACAGCAAGAAGGACCCATGCACCACCAAGAGATTTCCACCTCCCTGGATAAGATCCCAGAGGTGCAAGGGGGCTTTGCTTTTCCCAAAACAGGAATAAACTGACTGCACATAGCAATGGACAGGATGCTGCTACTCGTCAGGGCAGGGGGGTTGTCTCCATGCAGCGCCTGCCCCATCAGGGACTGAGTGTGCAGGTGGCTGAGTGGCATTGATGCCATTTTGGAGGGAGCTGTGGCATGGGTTCCTCACCTGGGGCTCAGGTGCTTGTGACCCCACAAAAGGAGCTGGCAGTGTAGGGCCTAAGTGAGCCCAGATTTCCAAAATGAAAGAAAAGTCAGATTTCGTGCTGTAGGTACCCAAGGAGGCAAATTGTCGCTCTACAAATGTAAAAGAAGTCAAGTTTGAGCTCCCCTTGGAGTTGCTCTTTGCAGCAGGAAAACATTTTGCCTGATCACGAGGTGTTCAGTTTTAGGGTTTTCTTCCTCTTATTGAAGAAATGTCTGTTATCAACCAAAGCTGAGAATGAAACACACCTAAATATTATTTCACCTTTGGGTATAATGGAATAAGCAGCAAAATTAGAATATCTTCTTGCAGATTTATACATTGGAGCTATTCTTTCCCTATTTATAGGGATCCTGACAGGAGAGAACTATTTATTGAGAGTTAAATAATGACATCTGTTATCAAATCCAGTGGAAGCTGTTTCATATTAAAAAAGAAACCCAGGGCCAAATTTCCTCTTGATGAATATAGGCACAGCTTTATAAACTTCTTTAAAGTTTCGTTCTTTACACAAGAACAAAATTCAGCCCAAGGAGCTTCTATAAACAAGTACTATACACATGTGCAAAAAGAGTTTGCTTTTAAGAAATGTCTCCCCGAAAAAAAGAAGCAGAAACAAAACCCCAGACCTTTTAGGCTTTGTTCCTTTAGGTGGAATCAAAGTGACCTCTAGTGATTCCCTGTTAACCGTGCAGCTCAGCAGCCACCAGCACAGGGCACGAGTGGTGCAACGGTACGATCGTCTCTCATCTGTTATAAATGCAATCAATACCTGATTAAAGCTAAATTATAGCAATTAATGACTGTTACAATGACCATTCCTACAATTCAAGTATAAAATACTTTCTCAAACTCTACCGTTTCTTTTCATGCAAGTCGTGCACTGTTAAAAGAAGAGGATTGTTTTTATTAGCCCATTAAAAATAAGCAACACAATGAATTTATTAGTAACTTATCATCCATGTGTCTTCTGGCACTGCTGACGTGCTGTTCTTTGGGAATAGGCAGGATAGGAAGTGCGCTAGATTTGTGATTTAACTCGTTTGTTCCTACTTTTTGGAGCAGTCACAGGCTGATCACAAAATTATTACCAGTTGTGTATCGAGTGTGGAGTGCTCCTGCAGGGCTAAGCCATCCCCATCCCTGGGTTCAACCACGCTGGACAACAGGAGAGAGATTTTCACCTTTACAAGGTCATCTTTTTCCTCCCAAACTATCAAATTTTTTAAAAAAAGAGTGTAGAGAGAGGATGTTACAATTCATCAGCAGTGGAGGAAACTAAAAAAATATTTATCAGCCAAATTATGTTGGTTTACCATGAAAATCAATAGAAAAGGGGGTTAGAAGTGGAATGCAGTCATTCAGAGGCAATGCAGGGGAAGCTCAGTCAGCAGCGAGACCGTTGTGTGCTCTGGCCTAATATTCCCCAGGGTTATTTCAGGGTTGGGGAAGGCAGCAAAAATCATCGATCCCTTTAGTATGGGAGATAGAGATGGACACGAAGGAGATGCTCAGCTCTGGTGAGACTCAGAATACAGATATTTTAAAAAAATATATCTTCCGTAGGTTAAATGTGTCAATCTCTGAACCAGAATTGGATGAAAAACAGGACACTATTCGTGCCAGGAAAAAATCACCCAACTGCTTTACTTTCATATGTGTTTCGAAGAAGTTAATCTCCAATCTCCTCTTTGATTCTTTCCAATTCCCATCTCCGTTAAAGACCATGAGGTTTGGCATCTGCAGGAAGAAGGACAAGAACATTGCTTCCCTCTTGCTCTCTTTCCCTGTTGCTGGCTCTCCATGATGGTCATGCCGAGAGAAAATTGCTGTTTGAATCCTTTCCAGGGCTGCTTTAGCATTCCCTGTAATTTTCGCAGAGGCTCTGCCGCAGCTGCTGTAATGAAACATGCTCCCTTGTTGTGGTCAGTGCTACTTTCATCACCCATTTGCAATAAAGCTCCTTTTTTTTCGCCCAGATTTGTCAGCACCTTCCACTCCCACTAGCAAGTATTATTTAGGACATTCCTAAGATATATTTCAGAAGGACTTCTCGTGGAAATGAGAAGTTTTGCAATGGGTGTCGTTTGTCTTGCCAACTCGGCCCAACACTCTGCCTGCCCCACCAGCTCAGCGAGGGATGCCGGGGGACCCTCCTGCCTCCCTGGAGGGTGTCCATGGTGTAAAACTGGGCTGTATTCCTGATAACTGCTTCTCTCTAGCCCAAAATGCCCAGGTCGGACCTGGAAGCTGGGCTGTTATTAATTGTCAACCTATGGTATCACCTGCTGCCACTTAGGAGCATCTTCTGGATTCAGCCTTCTCCATCCTGGGGCATGAAGCAACTTGAATGAGTGAAATTATGCATATTTTTGTCCAGAGCCTAGAAATTAGCCAGAGGAGATAGATTTGTCATCAAAAAAATTAATCCAGCTACCAGAGAGACCCAGCCCAGGCTCTCAGCTCTGCCTGGGTAAGCCTTCTTCAGAGCCACAGCTGGGGGGGGCAAGTAACAGGCCCTATTCATGTTTCTCTGTTAAATCAAATATGACTTGACCTGTGTTTTCTTTTAAGACTTAGAGACCGAAGGAAAACATTTTTATTTGTTGTGAGAAGCAAAGCCAATAAAAACAGGTAGGTAAGACAAAGCAGAGTGCTCAGTGCAGGATGATCTGGTGCTAACTCTGAATTATCTTTTAGACCTAGATATCTTTATTGGTGTTAAAACAAACCGGCATCTTTCTGTATTGTAGCTCATTTCTTTCCTGAAGAAACTTGTATATTTTATTAAACTCCTTATTGATTGTATTTTCATTTTGGATAAAACGATATAATTTTAATGAAAGGCAGCAGCTAGAAAAATGCATTTTGTCTTGAAAGAGTCACTTTCTGGTAAAGAACCATTTCCTTATTTTTAAAGCCAGGACTGTGATAATCTGAAATACTTGCACAGCCTTTGAGTCCAAAACCTGAAAGCTGTAAAAATATAATTTATTTTATACATGCATGCTGTGGGTTTATTTTTCCAGCTAAGGAATGAGAATACAGAAGCTGGTTTCACTTTTGTGGTCTAATAGGTCAGTGCAGATTTACCATTTTCAACATGTGCAGCCATAAATACACAACAAAACAAATTGTTGCTGCTGCTGTGATCCAAACCCCAAATTAAAAACAAACACAAATTAGAAATCCCCTTTAGAAGTCTCATCTGTCTCAAGCTGCTGAAATATCATCTTGATGACAGAACTTCTCAGTAACAACAGTGCATAATAGTTGGACTTTTTAGATTTTTATTTTTACTACACCTCTTTTTTGTTTGTTTTGAATATCCTAATACTTAGAGGCTTTTTTAAATTTCTGACTCTGTGAGCCATGTGATTGCATGCGAATTTCAGATTATGTTGGTCTTTTTCAGGTTAGTTTCCAACCTTCATCGTTTGCAGCAAAGATGTTAAGGTGAACCTGAAATCTTTAAGACCTGGAGGTACAAAAAAAAAAAAAAAAAAAAAAAGGATATTAAAATAAAACTTGAGTTTAAAATGATCTTGTATTTATGTCATGGTAAGGTTTGCACAGTTGAAGTTGGCATCAGGAGACAAGTCAAAAGTAGCACAGTGGAACATTTAAATTCTTTGATGCTGGAAGCTACAGAAAAGTATAAACCAGCCAGCTGGAAACCAACCCACCCAGCTCAGCCTGTCTACAAGAGAGTAGGTCACCCTGGTCCTCCATGGGCGCTTGTTTGAAGGAGGTGAAACATGATGGTATTGCATACTTTATAAAAGATTCACCACTGTCTGAAGGAAAGTTTTACTAAGGAAAGTAGGTTTGACAATGTGTTCCTTAAAAAAGGTCTCACTGGACTTATTGGGAATGAAAGCAATGACAGAATGCAGAAACAGAGACTACGCAAACAGTCTGGAGAAAAGTGGCGCAAAATACGCTCCTGCAGACCCTTCACAGCTATCTGTGGAGTTTTGTTTTTCCTGCCCTGGCACCCAAGAGTGGATCTAGAAACACTGGAGGAGGGAGGGAGGGAGAGGAGGGGCTAACACTGGGGCTAGGGAGGTCCCCTCTGCTCCCACCTCCCCAGCATCTCCTGACATGGGTTTCCAAATGCAGCCAACCTCCCCGACTTCCTTTGTACCAGAGGGGAGCATGTCACAAAACGATAACAGCACAACGCTCCCTGGCTCTGGTGGGGCTGCACAAGCTGCCAAGCACATTTTAGGGCCAAAAGCAAAAGAAAGAATTTGCCAACAAAACCTTGTGTTAACTGAAACGACGATGTACTGACATGCTGCCCAAAGACGTCATAAAGCCCTTTGGAGGTATTGAACTTAATGGCTATTTTCCCTGCATCTTCCTGGGCTGTGTCTGTGTTTTAGCCAATTTTGTGATACCAAGGAAGTGTTGAAAGTGCATTTCTAGTCCTATTTAGGCACCTTTGCACAAAGCAGAACCAGACACTACCGTAACTGCAGGCAGATCTCACTCCTGGAGACAAGCTGGCAAGCCACTGAGCAGCAAAGAAACCAATCTTTTTGAAGGTTTACAAGGAAAATTGCCAAAAGTCAGGTTTTGTAGCTTGGCTTTGCATATGAAAAAGCTAAAGGTTCTTGAAACATCCAGATAAAGATGAAGCTGTGCAAGGATAACTTTGTTCACCTTGCAGAGAAGAGGGAGTCAAAAATAACTGAGGTATGGCTTAAGAAGTACCTTGCCATGGTTTGCAGGAGGATGCTGATATTGAACATGAGAGGAACAGAAGAATGGCTCATGGTAACAAGGGTATGTATGGAAAATGACTGCATCCACCATGGAAATTAAACTTGTTCTTTTATGCCCTTAAAACAAGAAGCCTTGCTGCTCTCCATCCAAGAGCATCGAAGAGCAGGAGAGAACCAACATGTGAGACGATGCATCCAGGAAGGATGGTGTTAAACATATCCATCAAATCGGCTGTGCTGGCAGGTGACTGGAGAACTCTGAAGGCAGAAACTCTAATTTGTGGTAGGGAGGAGGGGGTCTGAGCAATCAGAGGGCAAATACCTTGACCCCAGCATTGCACAAGAAAACAGAACAGATTTTAGATGAAAGAAGGATCAAAGATAGAGTTCCAAACAGAAAATGGGATATATAGTACTGGATTGATTGGGTCAGTTAATGTAGAATGGTTCTTCAATGAAGTCAGCAATTTTATTTTTAGGCAGAACAATTGATCTAAGAATTTGCAATGATGTTACATTAGTATATGCTACATAAGCCCGAGAAGATGGAAACAAGTGTGTGAGCTGAAGGCTTGGCAGCAAGGGGCTGTGAAGAGCTCACTGTGAAAATGGAAGGAGGAGACAAATGGATTTCCTCAAGCATTGATTGTTTCACTCATCCATTCTAATACCCCTGGCAGAAATTTAGGAGTATGCTGTGGTAGGTGATAAGATGAGAGCTGCCATGGTCAATAAAAGTGACCGAAATGTTGGTCAGGAAGCATGAGATGACCTTGACTAGATCATAGAAATGATATGAAAATGAATAATCAAAAGTGCTTATAAGGACTAAAAACAGATATTCCTATTAGAAACTGGAGGTAAGAGAGGAGAAATGAGTCCTACAGGCATTAGCCACCTCCATATAACCATCATGAATGTGGCATGCCCATGCAAAAAGCTAATATAATGCCAGAAGGTATCAGGTGAGGTATTTCCACCAGAGTTATGGGAAAAGCTTTGGGAAGGAGCACATATGCATAGAAAGGAAGGGGTTTTGAAGTTGAAGTTTTTGCTTAGAATTAGAGTGAGTCTGATGATGACAGAGGTGTAGGAGGAAACCCAGGGGGTTGTGAACTCTGAAAGATGAAGGCTTAGAGACAGGTCCTTTGCTGAAGTGTTGCCCATGCTTCATGTACATTAACACTGGTCAGTCACACCAGTAATGGAAAAATAAGCACTCAGCAATACATTATGTCTCTCTAGGAATTTCATCAGGTTTCACAGATACCTCTATAGCTAATTGCTTGTTATTTAGAGCAGTGTTTATCTTGCACTTATATGTCAGAACAGATTTTCAGGGCTGACAAGCCTAACCTGTAGGTGTAGGAGCAGTGGTTAAGGGACAGATAGATGCATAGGTCACACTGAAGATATCCAGACAGATTCAAGCACCAGTAAATCAGGCATGTCAAACCCAGAGGTTAGCTGTTTGGCAGGCAAGAGCTCCAGGCTCAGCTGCAGGGCGGGCGTGCAGAGCTGCAGCCTGGACAGGATGCCTGGATGGGATGTCCAGGAGGGCCTGGCCAAACCTTCAAGTGCAAAAAACCCACCCCAAATACCTGCGTCCAGCCCCGAGCAGGTCTCTGTGCTCAGCAGCCATCCCTGCCTGCCCCACGTCCTGCCCATGCCGTAGCCTGCTGTGGGACCTGCTGAGCCTGGGCAGCGCTCTGAAACAGCTGACGGAGAGAGTTGAGACTGCAAACGCGTAATTATTTAAAATTAATTTGCATGTTGTATTGGCACTTCATTTTCTGTTAGATTTGCTAGGTTTGTGCTTTAATCAGTGGGCAGGGTTCTTCCAGGGCAAGTGCAGGCTCTGCATTTGAGCATATAGGGCCAGGCTCCACGTTTGCTTTTCCTCTGCTCTGCATCCTATGGGCTCTCCAAGCCCTGCCTGGGAGGAACTGGGAGCTTTCGATCCAACTGCACAACAGACGCCTTCCCCTGTCAGGAATGCGGGCGGCTGAGTCACGGCCCCCGCGGCTCACCAGGGATGCCCTCTCCATCCCCCCTGGCCCTGGAGCCCATGCTGCCGCCTTGCTCTGCTCATGTCTGCTCCGGTTTCCAGTTCACCTCTTCTCATAGTGAGTTTCCTTCTGTCCAAGAGCCTATTTTTCTTTAAAATATCCACTGTTATTATTGAATCAAAACCTTCCCTTTTTCAGCTTCACTCCAGGTAAAAAAAATGACAATTAACCTGATTTGGTTGTGAGGTAATTCATTTAATCTCCAGGTGCCCTCAGTCTCGAAATTAACACCCCTAAAACACCGCTAAATAACGTTCAAATCTCTTCCTTTAATTACGTGTATAATGAAGCTCATTTAGAAAGCAGCCAGCAGGATGGAGATCACGCTGCATGCTTTACGCCTTTTTCCCAGTACCATCCAAATCACTTTTTCCAGGTTAGGCTGACACCCAGGACTTCCCTCCCCTGCCCTGGATGCGGCCATGCCGGTGGCTGGGGGATGCTCTGCCACCCTGCCCAGCCCCCCAGCACCACCTGCCGACACCAGTCCTAAAAACAGCCTCACAAAGCAGCAGGCAGGGCCTGGGAATTTTCAGCTCCACCAAATACGGAGAGGAAACAGTCTTGGTGGACTCAGTTCGTGGTCTGTTACGGTTTTCCCTGCCATCCACCAGCAGCTAAAAAGGTTTCACTGGCAGCAATCACTTTTCATTCCTCCCACCTCTCCCTGTATTAACCTTCCCCTCTGCTGCATTTCAGCCAGGCTCCCACATCCCTCAAACACTGTAACTGAGCAACAAAATTGAGTTAAACTATTGTTTTCTACCTGATCTCCTCTGTAAATCTGCTACTTTGGTTTCCTACCCGGAGGACGGCTGTGAGCTGGACAGTGTTTCCACTAAGTCCTCCAGCAAAGTCCTTGCTTCCATCAGCAAGGATGACACTAGAGCTTGGGAAACCTTCTCCCCTGAGGCCAAAACCCAGTAAAAGGACTGAGGATGTACAAATCTTGCCCTGGCCTCCTTTGGCCACAGCAAGGATGGTGACAGAGAGGGCCAAATGCCCGTAACGGGCTGCAGCCCCGCAGTGGTGGGCAGTGAGGGCAGCACAGGGGATGAGGCTGAGCCTGGATGCCGCTGTGCTGGGGGGGCTCCTCTGCCATTGCAGGGTGGCATTCTTGGGCTCGCGTGCCCTGGTGCAATACTTAGTTTTTACTTTCACTTAGTTTTTTGACAAGTTAAATATTTCCTTCCAGGGTTACTTTGGAGGAGCATCTCAAGCGAGCCACTTCTCAAGCGCAGGTCACCAAGGCGCCAGCTTACTGCCACCTCCACCGCTGGCACCAGGAGTTGGGTAACTGGCTTCCCTGGGTGTTTCACTTGGTTTCCACAGGTTGCAAATGTCCAGCTCCTGGAGGTGCGTCCTGCAAGGAGCATTCCCCCTGCCAACCCGCGCTGCAGCAGGCTGCATTTCCAGAGCTGGTTGCTTCCTTGCCTGTTTGTTACGCTTCTGTCTAAAGGCTTTGCTGGGGATGCCGGGGGAGGAGGGGGAATACGGGAATACATCCAAACCCCTTGTAACTGGTTCCTGTAAATGGGTTTCAAGCCTGGTTACATCTCTGGCTCAGTCTGACCTAAGGTTTTTCAAGCCCTTTCCAAAATCACATGTTAAAACTGGTTTTCTGAGAATATTCTGGGGCATTTGGTATAAACAACACTGGTCTAAAGCTGCAACAAGGGGCTTTTTTTTTTTTTTTTTGTTTTGTTTTTTTTTTTTTTTTTTTTTTTGTTTTTGTTTTTGTTTTTGTTTTTTTTTTGTTTTGTTTTGTTTCCCTGGGTTGTTTCTAATAATGGCACAAGGGCCATATTCCTGTGGGAAATGGGGTCTTGCTCTCCCTACCCGCTGCCAGCCCCCAGCCCCTGGGGAGCTCTGCAGCGCCCAGCTGGGCAGCGGCGCCCACCCACCGCATGCCTCTTGGCACACCAACCCCTGCCCAGACCCCTCTCCCAGTACCTCTGGGCCTGGCAGGAGTAGGCAAAACTCTGGCATCAATTCAGCATCACTCCTGCCTGGTGGCCCGGCATCACTTCCGCCCACCCCATTGCTCCATATGGGTCTATGTCCTTCCATCATGAAATCTTATTCTAGAGACAGGAGAAGGAAGGGGAAGGTAAGTACTTAAAATACAAAATGGATTAGAGGCAGGCTCAGGCTTTTCTTGGGATGGAGGGACCCCTTCCCAGGTGGGCTGGGGCTCCCTCTATCCCACCACCTCTGCTGGGAGAAGCAGCGCGAACGGGACAGATGGTTCAGGAGGGGAGTGGGGAGGTGCCATCCTGGGGGCAGAATTTCTCCCTGCTCCTGTGGGAATTGCATCATGAATTGTTGGCCTGAGGATGGGCAAAGGTGTGGTTGAAGGACATATACTAGACTTAATTATTTAACTTCATGAGGTTGAGGAAGAAAAAAGCCCTTGTACCATCATGCCCAGCATGAGTCTTTGCAATGAGGGCCAAAAACCACCTTTCCTAATACCTTCGAGAGAGCTGGCAGCAGTCCTGCACTCACTCTCTCACACTGGTGCATCCTTCCTTAAGGTACACTCACCAACACAAGGCAACCTAAAAAAACCCTTGAGGACTTTTGTGAAGCTTGGCTTTTGCGTTTCTTGCCACAGGTAACTTCACACCTTCACTCAGGAAGCAAAACCAAATATCTTATAACTGAATATCACCTTCATGGAGAAGGTTCCCATCCCTTCTGTTGTCTGCTCCATACTTTTAAAAACCGAGGGGATTTGAACAGAGCAGGTTGGAATTTTTTCATTTGCTTTCAGATTTTTGATGTTTCAAAGTGCTTGCCTTCAAGACCTTGACCCCATGGACAGGAGCTGGTAAGGAGGTGGGTGCTGATGTTGCGGCTCCTGGAGACGGGGATTTAAGGACACTCTGGAGTATGGTGAGAATCGGACTCGTGTTTCCCCACTGGCTGAGCCTCCCTGGTGCACCATGGCCCAAACCCCAGCCGGGGCTGTGTGCTGGGGGCTCCTGTCATCCCAACCCCTTCTTCTGCTTTGCAAAGAGATTTTTAGAAAGGACAGATGCAGCTGGGTACAAAACAGAAAGCCTGAAGGGGAAAAAACCCTGAACCACCCGCTTTCTCCAGGAGGGAAGAAACCCCATTTCTTTCTGGTTGTCTCTGCACTGGAGCGTTTGGTCACCCAGATCATGCTTCAGCATTGAAGGTTTCCCCTCACCTTCCCTCAGGCCTCCTCCTGATCCCTGGGGTGAGCATCGCCTTTGCCTGACTCCTCGCCCCACCACCAAGCCCCCTTGGCTGGCGATCCTGGCTCTGATTCATCTCCTCAATGTTTATTTTTTAGCAGACACTAAAGGTGGGAGAGCCACAGGGCAACCACTGGTGACCAGGACCACATGCTCACAGGGCACCGGTGGTGGATGGAAGGACAGAAGTCCCTTCCTGGTTGGGCTTTTTTCATTTGGTGGATTGGCTAGTTTTGCAGATGGGAATTCTGGGTTCTTTCGGAGTATTTTTAGGCTTTTGGGGTATTTATTTATGGTCTTTGGATAAAACTAGTATTTCTCTGCTCAGTAAATCATCCCGCTTCGTTTAACCATTCCCAGAGGAGGAGAGGGAAAAGTGACGATGCGACAGCTCCCAGATATATTTCTTAATCCTTCCCTTTCCCAGCAAAGAAAAATGAGCAGCTCCTTTCCTACCGAAGCTGAGACACTGCTAGTGCTGCAGGGAGAGCATGCTCGGAGGATGCTGTGGCTGCTCTCCCCCAGCTCGATGGAGATGCATCCTCCGATGAAGACCACCGGGGTCAGCCAGGGGCTGTCACTGGGGTGGCCGTGAGGCTCGGCAGTCTCTAGCATGCTGTCTTGTCACTGGTGCCCACCTCATCTCCTTCTGAGATCAAACTGAGGGGGAAGAAGCTGAGAAGGCAGCAGCTCACATCAAGCTCGCATCAATGCTGCATGTGCACTAAATGGCCTGTTACAACCCATGAGACCTCAGCCATTTACTGGGATAGTCATGGGTGAAATTCTCATCTCAAAATGCAGAGTCTCATCAGAAACAGCCACTTAAAGGAGAAGTAATGAAGCAGAGACTGATGCAGAGCCTCACTGAGTTGTTCCTTCACTGCTGAGGCTCCACCAAGCCCTGTTTGCACCATGGTGGCTCACGGCAGCCATCTGGTGACCATGGCCATCATCTTCTGTAGAAACCAGGTGAGTGATGGTGACAGAGCATTGCCAAGCTGTGGCCACAGCATCCTCCCACCCTCCTGAGCTGACCTGCAATGGTACTTGGTTTTGCTTGGGCAGTATGCAGCACAATCCTGGATGGGCTGTTGTGCAATAATAATTAATTTAGTCATCTGTTTTGCTGTGTCCAAAGTGTTTGCATCCTTATCCATGCAATAACAACTAATAAAGCCAAAGAAACATAGTGGCATTCGAGCTGCCACCATCATACTGATTTTTGTGTCTTGTTTCATGTTTCTTGCATGCTCAAAATACTTAGAGTTTGATTTGTGTTTAAAAAGAAAAAGGATCCCTGGCTTCAGAGTTATCTGTGAGGACACAGGTTTTGCACTGGAGCACTGCAAGTCCTTTTCTTCCCAGATCTAAGTCAAGGTATTCACGATCTTCAGCTGCAAACAAATGTACTCATCATATTTGTTCCCTGCAATTGATTAGAAAAGAAGAAAAAAACGTGCTTTTAGATCCTAATGCACAGCTTTGCAATAAGAAACACCAGGCTCTTGCTTTGAAATAAAAAGGGCTAAGAGACGCTCACTAGTTTTAATCAATAACGCAAGGAATATTTTGGCTCTGGGCTCATCCCTGCAAGATGTGTCAAGGTTTTGAACCTCCTTGGGACCAGAAAGATGGGAGAGATGAGCTGAGTCACTAAAGGACATCATCCTATACAGGAAAAACCTTAGTGCAAGATGCTTGCGAGCGGTTTAAGCAACCAAGACGTAGGCATAGAAACTGTCAGAAAAGATCCTGCCTTCTCCCGGGACGGCCCCTTCATCAGCAGCATTCACTGTGTGAGGACCCATTTCACCTCTCTGAGAGGGGGTAATTATTTCTTGTCAGTTAGACTCAATCACTGAACTCTAAACAGCTGGTGGTAGAGAACCATTTAGCCTCATTTACCACCGTGATAGCCTTTTAGCTCTTCCACATTTCACACGGTCTCTGCCATTTCGCCCATAAATTCTCCTTTAAAAAAAAATCATAAAAATTTATGAGGGGAAAAAAAAGGCATAAAATGGAGGCGGCTAAGAGAAAAGGTACTAAAATTTTCAGATGAAGATGAGGTTACATACCCCCAGCTGTTTGAAGTGCAGTGATTGAGGGTCTCGCTGATGAGGGATGATTACATTCCTCCTGCTCCTCACCCCCATTAAAGGCGACGTGCATCCTCCCTTTGGATACGGCTGATTAACAGTAACAGAGGGAGGACGTAGCAACAATCGCATCTTCCCTGTTTTGATGCGATCCATGAATTTTCCTGACCTTAGTGAATGAAAACAAGCCCTTTCCAATAAGCTAGCACCTTTAAACAGTCTGAAAGGTTTACAGCAATAGGAACTGTAGGTATCACTTTGCAGAGAGGCCAGTTTGTGGCAGTCTTTAAGATGGAGAATATACAAAGAAATTATCTCCTCATTCAGTTAAACGGGGTTTGGCTTCCAGAACTGGGTTTGGCATACAAAAATCCAGGCTAGAAATAGAAAAGGACACATTTACAGTGCAGGGATTCTCAAACAGCACCCTGGCCTCCATCGACTTAATCCCAGTTATTTCCCTGGGACCAGATTTTGCATCCAGCTATTGTTTGCAAAAGCCCTAGTTTCAATAATAAGGTTAATGATGATAATAATAATAATAATTAAAAAGCAAGTGATAGGAAGTGACAAAGAATAGACATATCAGGGCCACTGAATATCTACGGAGAAACCTTAAATCCATCCTGGAGCAAATTCACAGCAGCCCCTCCGTTTTATGAAAGACTCATCTAAGCACAAAGTAGTAAGGATTCAGATAACAAGTGTTCAGAGTGTTATTTGTAATTTGATTTGTTATCAATTTTTCTTAAAGTGTTAGGTTTCAGAAGGATATTATATTTTTTTAACAATTGCACCATGCTAGTGAACTAGATTTTGTCTGCGTGCAAAATACTCAATGCCAGCCACCACTTGCGGAAATAAATACTACGCAGAGAGCGTCCCATGCTCACGAGCACCAGACCCAGGACCGTTTTCTCTATGCAGCGCTAAACAGACACTTCATACTTGAGAAGGTGCCCAAAATCCCTGTGATCTGCCTTGGAAAAAGCAGCTTGAAGACCCCAGCCTCCTCTGCAATGAGGGCTGTAAGAGTAGCCAGGCATCCCAACCCCCTAAATACCTTTTGACCGCTATGAAAACAAATGGAACTGGTGCCTTTTACCTTTTTCTTTGAAGTTTTTAGCTATTTCTCCAGCCCTCAAGCCCTGCAGAGTGGGATCCATGCTGACTAAGGCACAGAGCATGGCGTCGTGCACCTGACTCACTGCATGAAGGAAAAAAACCTGCAAAAATGCTCTCCCTCCATTCTTACTAGCTTTGCTGCAAGGAAAGATTTGTGTGATGCTGTACAGGAATATCTAAGTTTCAGAAGACACAGCCCAATTTGTTAGCAACTCAAGAGAACAGGACTGGAAAGGGCTGCTGGAGCTATTTAGTTCATCCTTTTGCTGGTGACTCAAAATCCTTCTTATGGAAGTAGAATCCTCTCATCAGTAATTTAATGAAAAGTGGTTGTTAATTAGCTAACAATTAGCAGAACACAGGACTAGAATCAGAAGGAATGGAAATGATCAGCTCTCAAGTCCTTTCTGAAGCATCCCCAAGGCTGACCACATCTCCACAGAATGATTTTCCCAGGTCAGCATCTTTACTTTTTCACCAGTTGAAAGCGTTCTTTCCCCTGGGATCTTTTCAACAGCACGGATGGGTGAAAATATTTAATGTATATTCAGTAGTTACCAGAATTGACATTTGAAACCAAGGAGCAGTGGCACTGTGTGACCAGACAATTTCATTGAACCCATCTAAGGATGTTTTCTGTAGCTTAAGCCCTGGTCTTTCAAAGGCTGAATGTGTAGAGCAAACCCAGAGGAAATCTGTGATAGCTGAAGCATTAAAAAAAAAACACCTCCCTAAAACAAATATTCACAAAAGGGTTTCTACTTAGGGCAGTAGGGAGGTGGTTGATTGGGTTGCTATTTTGAAGTCCAGCACTAAATCTTCATACTACAAATACACATACTAATAGTTCAATTCTGGAAGTGCCCGACCCATCCATCCTAGAAAGGCAGTAATCTTTTTTCTCATAGTTCACTACATCTATAGATCAGCTATCTGCAATTAATTCACTGCTCTTTCTCTTTTCCCAGTGACTCTTACAGCAAAAATCCTTATTTATTAATAGCAGAGTGCACGCTCTTGCACTTTGCAAGATTAAATTTAATCTCGCCTCTATTATTCTAATTCTCCAGCTCATCCAATTCCTGTAAGATGCTCCGATCCTCCTCCACATCTGAGCCCTCCCTCATGCATCTCCCAACACGCTTGGTGAGCACACTCCAACTCTTCCTGCCCAAATCATTACAAATTAATTAAGGTCAATCAAGTCCAGTTTTTGAAGCACTCCACTAGGCATCTCAAAATTTGATTTTAAAGGTTTATTTGTACTTCCCTTGGTCACTCCTTTTCCATCCTTTCAATAACTAGTTTTAGCCCCATTGATTTCCTCCATCGCTTTGCACTTGTCAGCCTTCTAATTCTCAAAAATCTAATTCTCTTAAACGTTTTACCAGTTCATCAGCTGGAGATTTTAACTTCTGAAGACCACATGGACTCTTACACCCGATCCTAACCTGTGCTCTTGAAAGGGGAGATTGCTTTTCCCCTGTGCTGTGCCACAGTTAATCCATTCAGTTTATTGCAAGAGTGGATATTGTGCTCAGTGGTGCATCAACTTCACTAAAACACAACTCGTGCCCCAAGACTGCTGATCAACAGAGGCAGGGAAAGAAGGTACAAGGAAGCAAGGAGATGTAACTTATCAGGTTTGGGTTTTGAAGGTTTTTGGTAAGGTTTACTTCTGCTTGGAGCTTTCTGTAGAGGAGATACAGAAGAGGTGATGCTGCAGTTGGATGGATATTTACAGTGTGCTCCTATTGTTAATTCAAAACAAAATCACGAGTTGAAAACCAAGTTGGAACTTTGTAAGCAAAGATGGTTATTCTTACATTGCTCACTATAAAAATCGCTGCATCAGAGGGTTTGTTTTTTCCCTCGATGAGCTTTCTAAGGTCACTGTGTTGCTGGTCACTAATATGTCCTCTATTGGGGTACAAGCAGAAACAAACAACTTTTATCTATCATCAGTCTGCCCAAGGTAACAATGTTCTCCTGAGATCTGCCCCCAGTAATGATCTGACATGCTACTAATGCTTCACTGAAAATGTACACGCTGGATCACAGGTAGCCACTTCAAGTGATACCAGGGCAATAGTGGGATTTTTTTACATTTGTGAATAATTTTACCAAACTATTAAAAAACCCCTACAAAGTGCAAGGCAGCTGATTCTGACCTCTTTTCTTGATATATAATACGTCGGTGGAATTAGCCTTCATTTATGTTGATATAATTGTGTTCAGAATATAATTGATGGTGACCATACTGAGCTTGCCGAGAGCTCCTCTTTATGTCATAAATTAAGGTAGGCAATATTTGAAAGTAGATATCTTTTATTAGACATGTCAGTACAGCTGAAAAGCAGCAGAAAAGCTTTTACACTCAAAAGTTTTCCTCCTATATGTATGTTATGAGATCCTTGTTAGCCTCCAGACCCTTTGAACTAGCCACACCAGCACAAGCCCCTTTTACTATCACCTATCCTTGGTCACTTGTTTTTCCATCTGGGGCACCTTTGCACAGCTCTGAAAGAACCACAAGCTACGGTGCTGATGTAAAAGTAGGGGCCTAGAGATGCTGCCATAACATAAATGGTAGAATACCACCATTTGTGAAGCTTTTTCTGACAAGTTTGATGTTCAAGTTGTACATCATGCAACAACAGAGGACACATGATGAAGATCAAGTTTTATTGACATGTTTTAGGTACAATAAATATATTTACATGTTGACATTTCAAACATGGAAATTACATGTAAAAAAAACTTGTACATGAGATCATCTTTGTGTTTCGATTTTTACATTCACTTAAATAGGTACGACAAAGATCTCTTTTGTAAGCAGAGGATTTGGTATAGTTCAGTATTACATTCAGGAAATTAGTAGTAAACACCTTGTGCAGATGATGCCGTAGAAAACATGAGGCAGACGAACTCCCAGTGGAGTCAGTATGATACAGTCGGCTGTTGAATTTATATCCTGAACTGCTAATAAACAAACTCTGTAATCCAGATTAGAGCAACACATTTGAAGTGATTCTCAAAACACCCAAATATATACAGTGTTTAAGACTTTACAGGTTAGGAAGGATCACATTCAGTAATAGTAATAGGAGGTAGAATCATGTCGACAGTGTTCGTATTTCTACGTGGCAATAAAAAAAAGTGCTATTACTATCACTGAATTCAAGAACAGAACTCCTGAAAAAGTGAAAAGGATGAAAGAGTTGTTAATCCTGTTTTGCCTGGCTTGCCACAAACGCTAGAGCATGTAAACAAAAGGTTTTACTTCTCCAACACAGGTAAAACTGCAAAGCAAAACTGTTAAGTGATGCTTCTCCAGTGCTTTGGGATGGGCAGCATCTCTTAAGGTGTGATACCTGTAAAAGCAACCTCAAATTTATGTACCCAAGTCTGTAAAGAAAAAGTACTTTCTGCAAAGAAAAGTACGTTGTGCTTTCAGGGTGGGAGACCTAGGCTTCAGGTATCTTCAAAAGAGCTATAAGAACAGAAAATAGAGCAAAAGATTGAATGCAATGCACTCAGATAGGGAAAAGTCCGGAGAGATGAACAGAGCGTGAAAAGAGCAGGAACATAACAAGGATACAGATATCCTTGTGGGGATGGAAAAGCGGGGGCAAATGAGATGAAAATGAAGTAAAGCACAGGGTAGAGGCAAAGGGCACCACAGGAAAAAAGAAAGTGGACTTAGATTCTAAGGGCACTTTGTATCAATAAAAATTGTATGCAATGGTATGGAAGATCAGCTGTGAATAAATGAGCGTTAACATCTTGTCTTTGCTGTATCTGTAAGTGAAAATGTGTATTAATTAGAAGGTAAACCGTTGAAAGACATTCCACCATCTGAAAAAGAAATCCTGCAAAAAAATGGTTTTGTTATTGCATAAATAGAAATAAAACTGCAAGGTTCCAAAGTCAGCCTGACAGACACTAGGAAAAAATACAATGCATATTAAAAACCATTACATGCACGCAAAGAAAATCCTGAACCACTGAACAAACATAACGTTAATACAGCAGCGCTTTAAATCGTGATCTTCCAAGTGACTACACACAACATTGCAATACAGCTACATTTAACTGTACACAGGTTCTTTTACAAAAATATTCTTAATCTGTAACACTGTTTAAAATTATTTAGATGGTAAAAATTGCTTAGCCCAAGTGCTGTTGCATTAAATAAAAGCAGTGTAACCTGTTGGAAAACAGTGTGTATATAAAAAGCCCATTTCCAGTTAGTTAGGAAAATCAGTGCATCCAACCAAGAAATGAGAAAGCAACACAAGCACCTAAAAGACCCAGTGAGATTAACTTTCCCCTTGAGGTTTTCTTTAGTGCAACAAGGACCATACTTTCCACCAAAATTAGCACAGAAGTAGAAAACGGAGTTGTTTGTTGTTTTTTTTTTTTAAATAAAAAACCCCAACCCTGCAAAAAGCAGCATTATAAAGAACAAAATGATCCTTCCCAACCGTATTATACCAGAAGGTGGTATACGCAAGGATCCAATATGAATCAGTGTTTTTGTACACAAGACCCTGTGCTCATGTGGATAATAAGTCATCTCCATGATTAAAAATCAGGTTACAAAAAAACCTTACATAAAATCCTTAGGATTTGATACTAATTGAATATAAAATACTTTCAAGTATTATGTTTATGAACTAATTAGAGGTTAAGGCATGATTTAAGGTAACATTGAAACAAAACCCCTATGTTACCCTAAATGACCTTTATAATATAGCTAACTTTCTGCAATCTGTTCAGTGTTTGTTTCCTTCACATTTAATTTCTCATCTAACATGCTGCTAAAAAAATAAAAGCACAAAAAATAATAAAAAAAGTTCATGTCTATCTGAACAAAAATGCCTTTTTGACAGTAAACAGGTGAAGCCAGATTTCTACCTTCAAGTATCATGACTCACATAACAAACACAGTACTACGCAGAGGACCAGAACACAATACTATGCCAGAGAACAAATCCAGGATATCTCCTGAGTTAGACAAAAAACAGGCAAAAAAAAAAAAACACCCAAGAAATGAAACTCCACACCCTTCCACCCACCCTCTCACGCCAGCTGTAAGGGCAACGCACCCACACACACATACAGACACGCAGTTATCGTGTGTAATGATAGGAAGCGCCTACAGCAGCTTCCGGGAAAATTGCACAATTTCAAGCTAAACAGATAAAAGATACTGTGTTTAAAGAAAATATAAAAAAATTCAGCACCAAGTAAAAGGCTTTTTCTTATTCCAAGTAGCTAGATAACGTTAAGAAAAAAATGAAGACCCTAAAGGTTATTTTGAAATAACCTACACTTTTATAAAAAAAATCTCATCTATATCCTTGCAGTGGAAACCTAACATCAAAGAACTAAAATGCTCAGTCCGTTTGGCATTTTAAAGGCTAGAAGGACTTTTTTTAACAGAAATTTGGAAATCTGAAGTGAATCTTCAGATATCTGAAGATACTTTACAGAGGGCGTGCCAGTATTTACTCTTCTTTCCCCAAAGCCATATCAGAGATGTATGTGGGCCAAGAACAATAACCCTGTCTAAATTTATTCTCTACCACTACTTAAACGTTTGCATGGCAGCTCCTCCAGCCATGATGATGCTATGGACCTGTCCTCCTCCTGCCTAGCACCAATTCTACCAAGCTTTTCGAACACTGCACATCGTTCCATCATACAGTATATGCGCCACATCAGTTGTTAACATTGTGATGAACCAATGTGTTACATGACCAACTTGAATTACGTGTAAAACCAAAATAACCCAAACTTTTGAGAACAATATTACATGACAGACCTAATTTGTACTTGTACAGCACAACGGAACAAACCTAGAAACCCCGTCCCTTGGTCTGACAGTGCACTGTATTTCCCCTCAAAAGTTAATGGACAAAGATTTATTTTTTTAAATTTAAAAAAAGTAGAGCATTCTACTAAAATACCACAGATCATATGGCCAATCCAACCTTTTAGTCAAGGCAAAATATGATTCATTATAAAGTGAATTCTTCAGTGCTACAAGATGAAAACAAAATAATTTGAAAAAAAAAGTTGGCTCCATATAATCACCTACTGGAGTTTCCTATTAAAATCATTATAAAATTATGCTACTAAAAACTGAACAAATAATACACAGATCAGGATATATGTATTGACTTACTAGCATCTTTATAAAAATTTGAAGATATACACAAAAACACATCAACATTTATGGAACTGTATCCATTAAACTTAGATAAGACAACACAAAAAACTAACAAATAGCTAAGATGTGGTTGACTGTAAGCACTTTGAGTAACATTTTAATTTTAAAAGGTCAATATTTACATACTACATTAAATTTTTTTCCTTTTTTTTTGCATTTTGCTTCGTATTTTGAATGCATGATAAAGAAAGAACAAGATAATGGTTGCAACAGATCTTCTGAGAAAATTAACTTGATGCTCAGATTTAACTATGTGCTGAAAGAGAACATGGCAACAACACAACTGTCTAGCTTTACCTCTACTTCCTCTAGGTTTTTTTGGGAGGAGACAACAAACGGATCTAAAAGAGCTGTATCATCCAAACTGATAATTGCCATGAGATCCACTTTTAAGTTAGGATTTGAGAACTAACAAAACACAAACATTTTAACAAATGACTCACCTAATTGCTACTTTTGCTACTGAGTTTTTTTAATATATTAGAGAGAGATGGTGACAACACAGGGTGTGATTATGTATGTATGTGTATAATAAAATGCATATAGACATACATACATACAGTAAGTTTACATACAGTGAGATACCCAGGAACTGCAGTAAGCAGCTAAAATCACCACCAGCGATCCGCCCGTACTGTCTATGCACAAGCAACAATTTACTGCAACCGCTTTTAAAGAGGATGCATCTAGTCATTAAACAGGCATTGCTTACATTGCCTCCTACATTTAAATAGATCTGAGGCGATTTCACGTCTTTATTCCAAAGCCACACATTTGTCTCAAAAAACTTTTTTTTTTAAAAACCCAACTGAATAAAAATTGTTAAAACTTAAGTTGGCTGAACCTCAGCCTCTTTGGGATGGATTCAAAACCCAAAGCAGGAGTGTTTCTACAAACTTCTTTGACTTTTGAATCAAACCCATATTCTTAGGCTCCAAGAAACCCTCTAACCCCAATAATGTTTGCTTCTGACAGGACAGCTGATCAACTGCAGATGTTCCTACTGCTGAACTCAGCTGCTGGCCTGTCTGGCATTTGCATCTAACCCAGATTTCCAGACACGCACTATTATCGCTCCACTCCGAGATGTCTTCCCATCCTTCTCATTACTGGGAAGCTGCTCCCTAACAGCGGGGTGAATAACTGTTTAATGACTTGTTTTAAAGATAAGCATTTCTTTCTTAAAAATAAAAATGCCATAACCTGAGGAGGCAGCATAGGGGTCCTACTGCTCATGATGTGTGGAGTTAAACAGCACGTGGTAGAGCCAGTCACCGCGATCAGCTCGCATGAGGCTTCAGGGTTGGCTCCCACTGGGCACTTCCTACCTGCAGCTCATTCTCTGCCCTGGGCTTGGGTCTACCCTGAAGCACTAATAGCACTTTATGGTATAGTAATTGTGCTGGATGTTATTATGTGTAAATGGGGAACTACACAGATGGGTGTAAAACTCACTTCCCTTGCAAAAATTCTCATGATGTTACTGCATCTCATCACTAAGCTGTAAATGGTCTTAGAGTATTTTTTAAGCCCCCCCCCAGTGCAATATTTCCAAAGTACCACATTATTCTGTATTATTTCAATGAACAAAGAGCTGTTTTATCTAGAAGACTTTTGACAGTATTTATTATTCAGTCATTATTTTTAATAACTTCTACTTAATTGAAAATCTGGACCAAAACTGTAAGAAAGCCAATTAGGTCTTTGTGACTTGGTTACCACTAAATCTTCAAAAAAAAACCCAAACAAACCCAAACCCTGCCCCCCCCCAAAACCCTCCCCCACATCTATGCTACTATAAACTTGCTTAGTTCATCCTTCCATGCTTGGCATGCCTATTTTGGACCCCATTCACAGCTGCTGCATTACATACCAATAGTGTTCCTCTGCGGTCACTCAGGTAACAAAACCTATAAGGTTTCTGTAAGTCCCCCCATTCAAATCGTAGCTGGAGTGCTTAAGAGTACTCTTAAAATAAATGATGAAGCAAAAGCTCACAGTCTAAAAATTAAGGAAATGTTCATAAAAACTGGAATCCAATATAAAGATGACATTTTAATAAGTTTATTCAGAAGTAACTGAAAAAATTGTTCCTTTGGCAACACCATCTAGATGGTTCTAACCAAAAGGAAATATTATGGATTTTACTTTGAATAAAATATAAGCTCCTTAATGTTTGCACGTAATTTTTGGGAACTGCCACATTCACCAGCAGATTCACAATGTCCTTATAGTCCTGTATTTATCGGGAACAACACATTAAACCAAGTCCTTTCAGTTATGGGTTTCTTATGGTTCAGCATTAGTCACAAAATAAATCTCAAAGAAAAAAACTAATCAAAATAAAGCACAAGGCAATCATGAAACGCTAGCCCAAAAGAACTAGTAGGAATGTGCCACTCTTCCTGTGTAACATTTCTGAAGTGAGCCACCAAATATTTCTTTTTCCTTGTATCTGGCAACGTAATTTAAAACAACCTAGTTACAACTTGGAGTTCACTACCCACAATGCTACTGAAGGGCAAAGATCCTTGTTTTTAAAAACCAAGGGAAAATACAGCAATGTTATTCCTGCACCGGGTTTTATGGAGTAAGTGGAGTTGGAAGAAGATGGAAGTCTAATGTTGGAATAAAAAAATGCAAAGACAGACTTCACTTATTTACAAAGATTGAAACTACAATTTTCCAGTGTCACCTCCAAAGCTTCTCAGCATAGTACTATTCAGTAAAGTAGACCACGTTTAAATCTATGCAAGAATACCTTCTGTGCTCCCAGATATACAACGTAACTAATGTGTTTTGTTTAGAAAAGTGAGTTTTCATTCAAATACCTCGCACTGAAGATAAGAGCAACCATTATCAAATATTCTTTGCTATGAAGAAAGTTTTTAAATCTTTTCATGTAAACGTTCTCTCTCAAGTCACTGTGGTCACACAGTTGGATCTTGAAGAACAGTGTCTACATGCATTGAAAGCATTTTGAAAAAAATCTGTAGTTCCACGTGGTTACAAGAGAACGTGAACAAACTGAACAGAAATTCCACCTTTGCAGATCCTCTCAAGTTCAGCTCTTCTGGAGGATATCTTGCTGCTTTCTGTAGTTCAACATAGCAATTAAAGACTAAGCTGAAAGGTTTCACAAACCGATGATTTTGCCACTGTGTCTTGTGTAGCTCCACAGTATGCTTCTGTTAGTGTCAGGGTTTCTCTCAGCAGACATCACTCAACTATCAGTGCCACGTTTATGTGGGACAGATCTATCATGTGCCTGTTAAAAGTTAAAAGAATTTTAAACCTGGTACTCAAACTGATTCTAGGCATGGGGAACAGACAAGGAGGTTCTGTGAAGGTCACTAGTAAACAGATGGTTGACTGGCTTAAGAGAAACATTGAGCAGAGGAGACTGATTTAATCTTTTGAAGGGAGGGAAGGAACCGAGGCGGCAGCAGCACTTAATTATTTACCTGTGGAATTTCTGTTGAAATGCTAAAGCATGTGCTGGCTCCTTAAATTTTGCTATGGCTTTCCGTTGTTGAGGAAGCATCTGTAAACTCTGCAGAGACAAAAAGCCAAAATATATTTTTAGTATTCACTTAAAGTTCCATTTAAGTAATTTTACATCAAACCCATTGAAATTTTGTCACATTTCTTTTCCCAGAAACACTTATTGGTGTCCAGGGAATGGAAAGAGACTTCTGAGACAGCAGTCAGGGACCCAGCTGAAGTTGTTTGAGCTGGTGCATTAAACAACTGTACTAACTGGAAAATCCAGACTATCACAGGTTAAGCAAAGGCAACAGCTCTTCAATTCAATCCATACAGATGAACCAAACCCTGCAGCCAAACTCCCACCAACTGAATGAGAAACATTCAACTGGGCAGAGCTCAGCTTCACACGCAAGCGCCTGGGAGTCATTCACCTGATGTACATTAAAGGATCGGGGCTTTCCACAGGTTAAACAGGACAAAGAGGAAAGAAGTTAGGTTTTGATCTCTAGGCTGTATATCCTCACACTATTTTAACAAAAACAGGTGGCTAGCTTTTGACAGACACTAACAACCACGTGACCCCGATGAAACGGCTTAGGTCACCACTTCCAAGTCCTCCTAGTAATGGGAAACCATGCAACACACATCTACCCAGACAACGCCATGGGATATGTGCTTCCCACACCATAGAGCAGCATTTCACAATGCTGTAACTATCAAAAAAACCCCCTGTGTAGTACTGAGGTCTCCAGAACTATATAACATGCCTCAGCCAGGGCTCTGGAGAACTTATGTCCTTGTTCCCTGTTGCAGCAGGAAAAGCCCAGGCAATGCCTAGATGATGCCGGAGAGTGGTCCTGTGATTCCAGTATCTCAGAGCAGGTTTTGGATGTTTAATGGCCTACGCTGCAGCACGTTCAAGACAGAATTGTTCTGATTCAGCATCCTGTTTCCAATTGTTCTTATGGCTTTGGATGCAAAATTAAAGAATTCCTCACACTTCTGTGCCTAAGTTTCTACATAAAGCTAATCCAATTTTGTACTGAGCTTTATATGTATATGTACATATATGTGTGTATGTGTACATATATATAGGAAACCTTAAAACTTTTGTAGGTTTCATTATAACCTCCTGGTGGTTACATATAAACCTAATTCTCTGCTCCAGCACCTCACCTGGAACTCAGCAGCATCCCCCCACATTTGGACGATTCCAGCACTCTGATGGTCAGTCTCCAGGATTTTAAATTTCACCTGCAAAAACTCTGTATCATCGTCTAGACTATTAATAAAGGTACCACCTATCTCTACACAAACAACTACTCCTTGGGAAACTACGTACAACCCCACTCATTGATCCATTTTAAGGGTGACATACTTCGAGATCTCTCAGTGAAAGAATTTTTAAGTCAACTAATGTGTTCCCTGTTCGTCCAATCTAATGCAGCATTTTGAGCAAGATGTCAAATGCCTAGATGAAAGTTCCTATTAAAATTGCCTACTTATATTTTTTTTTGAACAGCTAAGACTTTTGTTGATATGATGCTTATTTAATAAGAGCCATGGCACTGGATAGTCGGATTTCTTTGTTTCTAAGCCTGACAATTCAGCTCTAGGCTCCTTCTGTAACTTAACTGTGTGATTTTGAAGTCATTAATTTTGGCAGTAGCTACTTTGCACCTTCTTGTAATTGTCAGGAAACTTTCCTCTTGCCAGGAAAATCACCGAAGTTTAATACTTCCGTCACTCCTGTGATCTCAAAGTGAAAGCTGAGGAAAAGTTAAAGGATTCAGCAAACCTGATAAGCTTCAGTGGGTTATTTGCACTGGATGGTATTTGGAAAGCTGCTACGAAGGAAAGGTTTAGCTAAGTCAGTTTCTGAGATTGTAGGAATGGGATTTGTTTTTAAAAAAAACCAAAACACTTGGCAGATGATTTTTTTTTTTAATCAGAAAGCTCTGACAAGGTTAAGCACATTTTACCAACGAGAGAATACAGTCACACTGCACAAAGCACCGATGAAAGACCTTGGACAAAGCTCAGTTGTCCTGGAGGTTATCTGCTTGAGCGGGTGAAGGAGGTGCTGAAGTTTGTGTTCTCCTCCTTTACTGATGTCTCTTTATTATGATTTATAGAACTGTATCTAATACACATTCTCTTGATGCCACTTTTCTGGCTAGAAAAGTACTAAGGGCTAAGTAAGTCCTAGCACTAAGGGCTAAGTAAGTCCTAGCACTAAGGACTAAGTTTTGAAGACTAAGAATTAATCACAGCCATTAAATAATAAGGTTTAGAAACAAGAGACCTGTAAGAGTTAAAAAAAATCTCTGAACTGCTATTAAAAAAAAGAAACCAAGAGAAGTAAATCTGGCTCCTTTGTTCCTTTCAAAGAACTGGAAACTTTTAATATGAGAAAAACCTGTTTGAATCACTGAAAGGACAAATATTTCAGAGAACAGTGGGACAAGAGGAGCTGGAAAAGAAAGTGGAGACACATCCCTTCGGCTGTACCCTGCACATCCTACTGTCACCTGCTTCTCTCCCCTCTCCTGAAGCATCACCAGCCCTCCTGAGGACAACTGATCCTCACAACAACATCAGATCTCGCTCAACTACCACAGGAGATTCTCCCAATGCTTTATGCTCCAGACCCCTGTTGTGATCAGCTGAAGAAGAGGAGCTGCATCTAGTGACTTTTTCCACAATGATTGAGCTATTATTGTATTAATATTCTTGAGATGCACAAAAGCAAAATGTGATTTTGTAGTTTATACACCAATAATGATAAATTATTAAGAAGCTGCTCAGTAATTAGCATATAAAAATTGACCAAAGGAAGACATTCTGGTATAGTGCAGACTTATTAGCGAAATCAGGCAAAGTATCTAAATCTTATTATAGACAACTTATTTGTTCTTTCATATGAATTAATAAAGCTATTGACTGACTAGTTTGGATATTACGTCACAGCCTGTTCTTACATTGTATTAATTCCTCATTTTCCAAAGCAAAGAAAATGCAAAACACTAAATACATTTTAATTTTAATACCCAATTGCTTTGGCAACAAGGCATCAATTCTTGGATAAGTTTGTTGGAAAGCATCTTTATCAGATTTAAGTTCACTTGTCAATACAGACAACTGTGGAAACAAAAAGCCAACCTAACTGATCCTTCGCTGAACTGCCTAAACACCACCCATTACACAGCCCAGGGGTAAGGCAGTAACTTCTAGCATCAGGGTCTTCTCAATGACTGCAGTTACACACGCCGATGCTTTAACAAGAGAGAGAATTAAGGACTGCAAAATGAAAGGGTAAACTAATGCTACACAAAGGATACTTCTCCAGCTGGAAACTGTCTGAAAAATTTTAATTCAAACACGAATGTTTTAACACGAATTCTCAGCCTCCACTGCACTCAAACTATGGTAGTGAAAATGATGCAAGAATCACTTCATGTTTGTTTAGGTTTAGGTATATTAGGTATATACACCCTATTTAGGTATTAAAAAAAACTCTGGTTTTGTTTTAACAAGAAAAAAGACAATTACTAAACTAAGTTACTTTGACGATATGACCACCATGGCCTGAAATACCACCATAAGTATCTTTGCTGGCAAAGATTTTTAATATCTCAACAGAAATTGTGATCTATATAATGTTTTTAAACAAATCCTGATCTATCATGTCTTGCAAGTATGAATATTATTCATATTGCTAACAAAGATCTCTTGCAAATTTATGTTCTGATTTTGGGACAATACCTACTCACTTGCATTACTACTTAAATCCCAAGTTTTATGCTTAACAACATCGATTGTCAGGCATAGAACACAGAGGCACAGAACAAGTAGGTATGATTTTATCAGAGTGTGTAGGTCCTGAGCTGCTGCTATCCCACCCTCAGCAGATGGGTTACTGGTCGGGCATACAAACTAGTGTTCCACATCAGTGGAAACCTGAAGTAAAATAACTGCATGCTCATTCTACTGGATTATTTCTGTCTCCTTGAATTCGGGATGATATGCAGTTTAGAGCAGATCCTGCATTTAGATGATGTTAACACCTATGGTCTGAAGAAAATACATTTTTTTGTGTAACCTGTGGAATCTTATTAGCTCAAAATGTTGTTCAAGGCATTATCTTAAAGACTTACTTCACCAGCTTCTGCTTTTGTGGATTCCAAATACATGTGCTAGGAAAATACATACAATATTAATTAATTTTGCATATCAATCATGTTACCTTGCTAGTTTAACACTTAAAATTTTTTCACCTTTTTTGAATAATTTGGCAGACATTTTGTTCAGTGATAACATTCAGTATTTCTAGCATCCGTAACATTCTCAGATAGTTTGAGTGCTTGCACAGTCACAAGGTGATCTTGAAATAAACTCCTAGAAAGCTGTTATTTTTAATCATGCTCTTTCATGAGACTACCCACTGTATTAGCCTGCTTACTTGTAAAGAATGCTCTAATAAGTTTCCAAAATTATTGGTACCACTGTCTAATGTGTTTCATGAATGTAAAAACCCATACATGTGCAAGCATTTCTCTTTCATTTTTAAAGTAAAACCCGAAATATTGCATTAGCTATTGTAGAGCTTGCACAAAAACAGATGCTCACCTATAATGTTTTCAGTATTATTTTTGTTTCTGCACAATATACCTAACTTGTATTTCCAACACAATACTGTACACAGATCTCAGGATAGATTTAAACTTCTGTGATTTCTTTTCATACTGCCTAACTACTTCTGGAGAAGATGTTATAACAAGTTGAACAAAAGTTTCACTGAACAAAAGCTGCTTTTGCATTATTCTCTATATAACTAAATCAACTAATCTAGTATTTGTACATTTTTATCTATTGACCTTGTTTACTTTTGAAGTTAATGACATTTATTTGAAATTACTACATGTTCAGAGACAAGGGTTTTTTTAGTTAATATCTAATAAAATGAACAGAAACTACATGATTTTAAAGGAAGCTGTTCAGTCTTATTTTTGGACCACAGACCCCAACGGCTGCTAAAACTTCCATGTGAAGCATGAAATTAAGGATGCCTCTCCTACAAATCACCACACGAGAAGCTCTGAAGCAAGAGCTAACTGTAACAGCAAGAGGCTGGGAGAATCACTGCCAAAGTAAGGTGAGGAAAAAACACAGATCGGAGATGAAAAGAAAAAATTCTCAGTGTGTGACAGCTAGTAGGAAGCCCAACAATTTTTAATCTGGAAGAAAATACTTCTGCTTGACAATGTTCAATATGGGCAAGATTTACAAAAATTCTAGTTTGCTCAGAAAAGATTGTCCATCATTTGAACCAACAAACCCAAATGGACCTACAGCAAGCCTCTGCAAAAATATCAGTCCTTTGTGAGAAGTGCTAGCCCTCCTGCAACACCACACTTCCAAAAATACCACAAGGACTGCAAGAGGGGACCAGTTCCAGGTTCAAGTCCTTAACAGTGAGTGCTATGACTGATACCTGAGTGCCACAACACTAATGTCTTGCATACTATTGGTGGTAAGAAAAAAACCAAACTTACAAAGTCTAGATGACTTCTGGTTTGTACTCTAAGGCTTGAGTAATGCCCTACTACATGCATAACTATATGTTACCTAAAGACAGACACGTTGAAATCTCTATCAAATACTTCTTTCAATAATGTTCAGATACAGTGAGCACCACAGATTAATGGCATTTTGTGGTGGGTTGACCCTGACTGGATGCCAGGTGCCCACCAAAGCCACTCGATCACTCCCCCTCCTCAGCTGGACAGGGGAGAGAAAATATAACAAAAGGCTTGTGGGTCAAGATAAGGACAGGGAGAGATCGCTCACCAGTTACCGCCATGGGCAAAACAGACTCGACTTGGGGAAATTACCAATTTAATTATTACCAATCAAATCAGAGTAGGGTAATGAGAAATGAACCCAAATCTTAAAAAACACCTTCCCGCCACCCCTCCCTTCTTCCCAGGCTTAATCTTCACTCTCGATTTCCTCTACCTCCTCCCACCCCAACAGCGCAGGGGGACGGGGAATGGGGGTTGTGGTCAGTTCATCACACATTGTCTCTGCTGCTCCTTCCTCCTCACACTCCTCCCCTGCTCCAGCGTGGGGTCCCTCCCAAGGGAGACAGTCCTCCGTAAACTTCTCCAACGTGAGCCCTCCCCACGGGCTACAGTTCTTCACGAACCGCTCCAGCGTGGGTCCCTCCCTGGGGTGCAGTCCTTCAGGAACAGACTGCTCCAGTACAGGTCCTGACGGGGTCACAAGTCCTGCCAGCAAACCTGCTCCAGCGTGGGCTCCTCTCTCCACGGGTCCTGCCAGGAACCTGCTCCAGTGTGGGCTTCCCATGGGGTCACAGCCTCCTTTGGGCATCTGCCTGCTCTGGTGTGGGGCCCTCCATGGGCTGCAGGTGGATCTCTGCTCCACTGTTAACCTCCCTGGGCTGCAGGGGGACAGCCTGCCTCACCATGGTCTTCACCACGGGCTGCAGGGGAATCTCTGCTCCGGTGCCTGGAGCACTTCCTCCCTCTCCTTCTTCACTGACCTTGGTGTCTGCGGGGTTGTTCCTCTCACATATTCTCACTCCTTTCTCTGGCTGCAGTTGCACAGTTTTTTTTCACCCTTCTTAAATATGTTATCCCAGAGGCGCCACCACCGTCACTGATGGGCTCGGCCTTGGCCAGAAGTGGGTCCCTCTTGGAGCTGGCTGGTATTGGCGCTATTGGACATGGGGGAAGCTTCTAGCAGCTTCTCACAGAAGCCACCCCTGTAGCCCCACTGCTTCCAAACTGCTACCAGGTTTGCCATGCAAACCCTATACACATTTCTGAACAAGTAATTCAGTGTGTTGGCTTTAGACCTGAGGTAGTACCACAAAGAAGCTAAGAGCATCACACAGGTCTTCATATTGTACTAATGACAGCTATTCACTCATTTTCAAAGAGCACATAATACTAAAGTAATCCTTAGTCTTATGATCTCTGTTACAGCCATAAAAATATGAATCTGTCTTTGCCAAAGTATCATGCCTTATTAGGAATTTGATCTGAATTCAGTATTATTCCATAACCTACTGATTTTGAAAGGCCAGTCGGGGAGGCAGGAAACAACCAGCCACGCAGCACTGTGCCTGGGGACAGGCTGGTTCTATCAAGCATCACTTGACTTCCTATTTAATGGTGGGACACTCATGTTTCTTCCACAGGAGATTTCCCTGTGGCCACACTGCGCTCCACTAGAATCTCCTTCTATCATAAATTCCTAAACTGAAATATCACAATCCTCCCAAATGTCACAGCTCTGAGAAAACAACTTCATTCACATCTTCTCTTTAAGTTGACCTAGTCAGATGTTCACCAGAGGATGAAAACCCCTTCCCAGATGCACTCAGGTGTAAAGAATTGACAAAACACACAATAACTTCCAAGGTTATTTCAAACGACTGGTTACTTTACGGATTTGGGCATACAGATCTACCGTACAGCACTTCCCGAGACCAACCTGAGATCAGAGGTATTCTGGGCATGTTCCTGTTTGACTCCAGAGAACAGACATTACACTGACAAATTCCCAGCATTAAAAATAAAAAAATGGTTTAGGCTGAGGAGGAATATTTTATATGGAAAGGATTTAGGCAACATAGAGCTCATACTGATCTTGATTATCTCCTTTTTCTGCTTCCTTAGGCACTGCCATGGGAAGACGCAGGTCTTGTGTTGAATGGAAAAATGCAACAAAACTAGTATTTCATGATCACTTATGCTTTTGATTGAGAGTTTAACTACGAACTGTTTCAAAACATACTACTTAATTCAACAACTTAAAAAAAATAATCAGCAGCTCAGGCTTTTTCTGCAGCTGAACTCTTACCAGTGACTAAAGCATAAATATCATGAAAAGACCATTCCCTCTGCAGACCCACACTCCACTCAAATTTCTCCTTTACAGATGCTCTGTGATTAAATCTACACTTTTACAATATCAGTGAAAATAATATTGAAATAGCCTGTATGACAATAGCAGCACAATGATCTCTAGATAAGCTTCACTGCAAAACAAAGAGCCTTGAGACAATCAGCAGGACATCCATGAGTGGAAAGCAAGAGATCTCTTGCAGAAAGCAAACATCTTTGACACCAGAACTCTCAGAGGTTACGCAGAGAGGAAGAAGTTAAAAGGGAGATAACTGAGCACTGGGAGATGGGAACCAAGCAGGCAAGAGTGAGACTGGAGCAAGCACTCATTTCAATTATAGGAGTCACATGGGAAACAAGTTTCCTCCTTTTCTTAATTTCTTTCACTGAAGTAAGTGGATTATCTAGTAGACTGTACATTCAGTTCATCGGTGAGTTTGGGACTAGGAGTGGCAGTCCATACAAAGATACTAAAAAAGGGTCTATGCAAAAAGACAGTGTAAACCTTCCTAACCAACATCATCTCCAGTGTGTGATGCAACCTGCTCTGCCACAAGCCAAACAGCAGCACGGCAGGCGCTTTCTAAAAAGATCGGATTCTATTTATTCTTCCCTCCCATCAATAAATGCAAACAGATTTTTGTTATCATCACAGTCTCCTGACACCTGAAGCATCTTTCCTGGGAGCAACACTTCCTAGCCATTATCAACAGGCATAGAGGCTGGGACAGAATGCATTTATTTGATCCTCAGCTGTTGCAACTGATCTCTCCCACCTTCTGTCCCTCCTTCCTGCTTTTCTGCCACCTTTGACTTCCTACTATCTGCCTTTAAAAGTGCTCAGCTTTCCATCTCCATAAGCAAGATGAGATGAGAAGAAAAGATCTTCTCCTATGATTGAGATGAATGTCTCTCTAGATCACATACTGCTCTACAGCAGGGCTGAACTGGACAGGCTCATTCTGGACCTGCTCTTTTCTTCCCCCAGCCCCAAGGCCAGAGCAGGACTGCCCGTGTCTTCTCCCACAGTCGATGGAGCTGGCAAAAACTCTTGGCTGAAAAATGTTTTTACAGTTAGGAAGACCACACAGGTCACCACACCAGCCCTGCGCGCCTTGCATGCTATGTCACACAGAGAACTGCCCTGCTGATCCTGGAGGAGCACTCGTGTTCTGGGCATGCTCATCATTTCCACCGATAAGCCTTTAAATTAAAAATAAATTCATCTATTTTGATTACAGTGTCAGTGCAGACAGCTGCCTTTACCCTAACTGAGCACTAGGTAGCACTGTCACTCTAAGAAAGTGAAGAGAAGCACATCAACATGGCAATTGTTTTTCCCTTCTGAGACCAGAAAAGAAAGGACTGTGTTGTCAGAGTGAAATGCGCATTTGTAAAACTACTTAAAATACACCTACGATCGCAGCGTTCTCATCACCTCTGATATACAACAGTGGAGTTTATAGATTTTCTTTTACTCTTTTATTTTTAACATCAGAATTTATGATCTTAAATCTTCACAAAGCAATACTGAGATTTTGCACTGACATTTTATGTTTTCAACCATTTGATGTAAGAAAATACGATTAAAGATGATGATGGAACACCTCCACAGAATAATCACTCATTAGTCAAGTTATCTGGTGATTGAGCAAATGATCCCCTCTACCTACCACCATCTAAAAAATAGAACAGTAACTAGCAATAACTAGCTGAACACAAGCCTCTTTAGGCAGTATGAACATTAAACCCGGATTCAAGAGCACCAAAAAAATGCACTGGGTTTTTCATGATCTTTGCAACTTGCTAGTAATCTACTTTAGCAAGTGGTTCTGGACGGATGGGTCCTGAATGTCACTGCTCCAGCGCAGTCTCCAGGAGGTTCTATTTTGGTGGTGTGCTCAGAAGTCTCCTGTACTTTCCAACACTTTGGAACGCATAATTTTATTTATAGTATGTAATTATTTTCGATTCAGCACTCAGATTTTACTGTAGGTACATTATTTGTATCTGAAAGCTTATCCTCTCTCCAGAAAGAGTGATAGCAAACCATATGTTGAAAGGAAGTACTTTTCCTGCTAATTTAACCATATTTGGGTTGTAAAACGCAGCTGTGACTAAGGGGTTGTTCCTAGAGCCCCAAAGATTTTCTTCTATTCAGTCTCTTGAGAATCTTAATGGTAATTTTTTTCTCCTACATTAATAAAAGAGCAGCTTTAATGAAGCAAGGGTGAGAATTAAAGAGTCTTCAGCGATTAGGCAATAGAGGGTATTTCAAAGCTCATATATGGGAAAAGATAATTTTCTTCATTTCTAGGATATGGAAGAGAAAAAATTCTGAATTTCCAACTTCAACTGTAAAAGTCTCCATCTTCTTACGCATGCTCAGCTATTCCCCCAAATCCTGACTCAGAACCATCACCTCAATGCAAGCTGATGGCAAAGCTAGGAGCACTGAACATCATAAATTGAGGGAAGTTTTCAATCTCCCTTCCCAAGGATTGTGCAAGGTACAAGTACCTCCACAATGATATTGACATGAAAAAGCTAAAAAAAAATCCAACCCTTTTGTACCCAGGAAAACAAAGTAATCTCTTCCTCCCCATTCACCCCATTGATAAATTATAGACTGTTTCCATAAATACATTAAAACTTTCTGTTATGCCAGCAAAAATCCTGTTCCTGAGAAAATGCATGCAGGATATGCACACTGCAGTGAAATCAGGAGCCAAACTCTATATTTGAAAATAGGAGCTAGTGCAGGATCAATTGCTCTACAGATGCACCGATATGGAAGGTGCAGATTAAGCAGAGTTCCTGTACCAGGTGGACAAGTGCTCATGATCTGTTCTTGTTGTCAAGAGCAGAGAGATCATTGGGAAGTATCTCTTCCCCTTCCCTGGGAGCTATGCCTCAGTGCAGCCATTCCCACGTTCATGTCTTGACTGCATCACAAACTGACACACAAGAGGCAATGTTCAGATTTATCAGCTGCGTTTGCATGTCACTTTGAAGCAAGATGCTTGCTTACCATTAGAAGCGTATGTCCTACAGTTTGGGAATCTTTACCTTTAACCAGGTATTTCGGTGTTAAATAATCAGCACATGTCATTTCAAGACACCATCCAGGGAGGAGAAATCTAAGTTCCGATTCAGATTTGAAATTTCTTTTACAATTGCAAAAAAATAAGCATGAGTGACACACACATCCTCCCCCCACCCCCCAGATAAAGAAAATTCAAGAAACCCACGTCTCAGAGTTCAGTTCATTAAGGAAAATTTTGCTGAATATAATCAACAGCTAAAGACAGGATATTCTACATCTTAAAGATGGAGTCAGCTACAACTGACTCAGCTTTCCCTCCTCTCACTGTCTCGAACTCCATCTGAACCAGCTGAAAACCTGGGCACCTTTGCTTTGTTTCCAAAAAAGCAGCTAGAATTTCTCACCTTGCTGTTTTCTCACAACAGCCATCTCCCCAAATCCCTCCTATTTCACTTCATCAAGCTGCAATGCTTCATCTTAGAAGATGAGAGCTCTGCACTACCTGAGATGGCTGCTCTGGTCATGGCCATGACCTGTCCTTGCCTCTCACATGCCATCCTCATGCATGAAACCCCCAAATCCTGGCAAGGAACACCTCCATTCACTACTCTGCTCTCTTCAGTGGCTTGCTTCTGCACTTCTCATTGCAAGTCACTTATATGAAATACATTTTCAAGGAAGAATGAGGAAATAACCAAGCAGAGTATCCTTTCAGTATCCAGCCTCTTGACCATTTCCAGTTTCAGGGGATTTTGTACAGCAGGAAGCCCAAACATTATTAAAAACACTAATTTACAGCCACAAGAAAATCCACTTGTGCACACTGGGATATTGATCTCTTTCAAAATCTAGCACCATCTGTATAGAAGTGATTACTGTGAAGGACAACACAGATTTTTTTCAAGCATTTTGTTTCCAGTTCTTGTCTTACAAGGCACTTAAAATTGCTGCTGCCTCCTCCTCATTGGGTGTGTTAACACTTCTGTGGTACATCATGGTACCATAAAAAAAACCACACACAACAAAAACAAAACAAAAAAAAACCACAAACAACCCAACAAAACCGAAAAAACCCAAGATGACCTAAATATTGCACATAATGGTCCCAGTCCTATGTTCTTCCCAAAAAGGATCACTTTGCCCCTGTATATCTGACTATCAACACTTCTGAAACATCATTCAGTCTCAAACAAGCCAGGAAATTTCTAGCCTTCTACAAGTCAGACTTGAATTCAAGTGCAGAATTAGCACAAAAGCCTTCTGCACCTTTAGCTAAATTCAAGCATCTCTATCAGAGATCTAGAAGTAGTACCTGAAAAAGTAAAAATAGATGATGATTTAGAAACCATAATTTCCAAAGGTACAGCTGATGCTGCTGCAATAATGCAAGTTCTGTAGGAGCCAGGGATGTATCAAATCCCACTGGAAAATTAGTTATCAATTTTTTCCTATAAGCACACACTTCTAAACTGGTCTGTGACACTGAGCTGGGAGACCAGAGTTTGGAGTCTGCTACGAAACAGCAAGTATTGAATAAATTTTTTAGCACATTCTCAATTACTTCTCTCAATTGTGAGTACTTCCTAACAGAGTTTCTAACAATCTCCTTCCAATATTCTCATGCAAGATTTAGCAAGTAAACATTGAATAAATGTGCTTTGGAACTGTACGAATCATTTCCTAGAGTACTACAGAACATGAAGGGACAAAGTATTTTGTGAGTATTTTTGCTTTCACAAACAAATTAAACCTTTCTGAATTGACGACATAAATAATTCAGCATTAATCCATTTACTAAATTGGGAAGAAGTGAGGCAGAGTGTAAATCTTTAGGAGATCAGTGTGTTTTGCAACAGAGATATGAACCCACTCATAAAGAAGTCTCAAAGAATAGCTCCAATTCATGCATTGCATTTGTCTGAAAATGCTGATCCTGCCAAAAGAAGCACCCAAAACTGGAAAAAAATAAAGGAAAAAATCCTCCTCATTTGTATGTTTCATTATTCCTTGATTGATATTTTCAAATGTACTAACAGCAAGTCAGACAGGGCCTCCTAAGCCCTCCAGTGCTTTGAAAACCTCCTGTTTTCCTAAAGTCAGTTTAACTGATACCAGTTCCAGGAGGCAGTTTATGAACAGAAGCTTCACAGTGTGATTGTGTCATAACCTTGCTCACAGGCCCCTCCTAAAGACAACCTCCTAAAAAAACAAAGGGTAGAGAAAATCCTTCAAAGGAGACTGTGTTTTTATCTGAAAAAGTAGATGGTGCTACATGGTACAAAATCTCCACTGGGCAGCGGTCATTAAGTGCTCCTACCCTTGGGCTGCAATGAGAGGAATTGGTAAATGTTAATGCAAGTCAACAATAAAAACAAGGACAGCGACCAAAAATATATGCTCTTTGATATGATCATTTGGTTTTAACAACCTCACGAATGGCCATGGTGGTATCATTTAAGAAAAATAACGGAAAGTACAAATAATCCAAAATGAAGGAGACTCTCTTGCAGCAGGAATGTGATGGTTAGCAAAATCCTACCATACCTCCCGTGTTGCAATATCATCACGTGCTTGTCTTTGCAACCAGGTGTAGCGTGTGTGGGTGGGGGTGCCTTCAAACATAAATTACCAATAAACACACATTGTATTTAGTGTCAGGGAATTAATTGAGCTTTCCGGAATGAAAGCCTTTTGGCACAAAAATGATAAACCAAGGTTGACCTACCTGAATGGGTCCCACTGACATCAGCAGGTTTTTCAGTTGGACATCAGTAGTTGATGAAGAAAGCCCTTCAACTGACACAATACAGGGCTGAGGTTTGCACTCCACCACTCGCAGGTTCTGTTTATTTGGCATCAAGCGTCCTCGGCCCATCTGGCCTGCTACTCCTCTGCCTCTCCCGTGCATAATGACCTGCCAACAACAAAAGTAACAGTATTTTGATTTACTTACCTAGTGCTTCTGCTCACTGCATTTGACAGATGATACAAAAGTTGGCCATTTTCTTAAAGACCTGATTAAAGTACGCATTGATTTAAAACAGCTTGTTGCTGTTTGCTGATTTGAAAGGCCACTTATTAACATATTCATCCACTGCTTACAAAAACGTCTTTTAGAAGGATAGCAAGTTATAGATTGGATTATATATTTGTATATATACTTTTTTTTTTGCATTAAGGCTAAAATCCTCAGCATTAGCACCGATCAACCAGGCAATGGAGGGTCTCAGACCAAAATATATAACCTAGTTTCAACACTGCTCACATTAGCAGCATGTGTTCAGCTCCCATATTTTGAGCCAAAAAACCTAACCAGTGATCCCTCTCCCTTTTCTCTTCTCAACCCATGGGTAAACTTAATGTACCCACAAGACCAGCAAACTGCTTCAAGCACCTCCAGTCTCTACTGCTACCAACTCTTTGGCTGTTATCAGGATGGAGTACTCGCACATGGCAAATAACTTCAAAACAATTTTTTTCAAAGTTCCTTTCCCCCAAATCCTGTAGGATCTGGCACCACAGTATCCTCTGGAGCAGGAAATGTGTGGATCTAATTATTGTAAATTAAAGGTTGAACAGTTGGAGAAAGGAAAAACAACAATGAAACAGGGTGACAAACATCAAACAGAGTTAACACTTAACATTGAGTTAACACTCAACATGGTTTCTTGATTCTTGCTTGGAAAGCCTATGGAGGGTAACGACTTTTCACACCCCTTCACCTCCGCAAGGAAGCTTTACCCTTACATGAAGCAGGAATATTATGGTCAACAGTTCAAAACCAAGATATAACTTAAAAGCTAAAATACCAGCTATTTTCAGGGAGTATGCCAGTTTGCAAATGCCACCCGAATCCTCTCCCTGCCTCCTCTCAGTGCACAATCAGTGCGAAAATCCAGTTATGAGATCAACTATTTTGAGCGATACCAACTTTGAGGATCGAGCAAAGAGTATCCTGAAACAGTCGCTGTGTGCTCCTACGTATGCAGGAAACAGCCAGAATAAAAGCTTAAGCACAACTTCAGAACAACTCTTGGTTTTAAAGCCAGAAAGCATGTTGGATACCATCTCCTACAGTAGCTAACTTGGGACACACGCGTTTCCCCCAGGGCGTACTGTGCTGGCCAGAAAGTCAGCAGATGAAACAACCTGCAGGCATCTCCAGTCTGCGCTGGGTACAAACAGGCCTCTCTAGATTAAAAGCTTTATACGCAACTATGCATTTCCTGGCTCATGCAGCCCTGCGCTAGCAATTGACAAACAGAATGCTAGTTATTAATAGAGCAACACAGCTAGACAGTAAAACTTCTAGCAGCAATATGCATCTAAAAATCACCTTTTTGGGTTGATGGATTCCCTGGATGTTTTTGACTCCTTGAGGAGCTGGTGAATGGATCTGTGCCTGCTGCTGCTGTTGGTGCTGCTGCTGTTGCATTCCCTTTGTCAATGTGACCTTCCGCACTGGCTGCTGTTTCGGCTCCAGGGGTTGTTGAGGCCGCTGGGGCTGGCCCTCTGGGTGAAAAAAGCCAGCATCCTCTCCCCCCTGCTGAAATCAACAACACAACAGGCGGCTCAATGTCCAGGCACTGCAAACCCTCACCCTGAGCAGCCTCCTGCCACATCCAGCTCACTCAGTGCACAGAGAACGCCCATCCGTTTGCCTGCTAAAGCAAACCAGCGGCCATGGAAGGCGTGTGAAAGGGCTCAGCCTGGAAATGGTGCTTCAGCCTAAAATAAATCCATGGTATCTGAAGAACAGTTTACTTTGTTCAGACTTTATTGTAATTACAATGTTCAAAATGTCTTTTCATATACAAAGAAGCAAGGTGTTTTCACTTCTCTTTCCAAATCATTCTTCCTTCCAGGGTTACATGTAAACTATGGCATGCATTTTTTTTATTACTTTTTTTAGAGAGAGACATACACATTGCAGAAAAAGGAGCAAACAACTGTGAAGGCTGGAAGAACCAGGCAAATACTCTGCTCATCTTTAAAACTGCAGCCTCTCTTTAGCTAAAAATTGGTATTTATTTTGAAGAGCGCACTTATCCTGGCAACTTCTATAACCAGCAGCCTTTTGAGTAATCTCCTTCCTCAAACACTGTCCATGCTTGGAACAGTTCTTCCTCAAGGTTTTTTTGTTTGTTAGTTTTATAAAGTTCTTATTATAGATATTTATAATCACAAGCGCAACAAAACACCACCTCAGTGTCTCTCTCATCCAATGCAGTTCTTTCCACTACATTCTCAGTAAGTCAAGCACAAGCATAAGCTGAAAGCACTAAGAGAGAAATGACTCCCTTCCACTGCCTCTACCCAAACAGCTCAGTTTCTTCTACAGACAGACAGGTGATTCTTGAATTTGTGTCCTGCTGTCCAGATCAGATCAATCACTGAAAAACACCCCATGGTGCAAGAGACAGCAGAGCCCGACAAAAGATCAGGTACTTTTGCATCTATAAAAAATCATCTTATTATTGCATGGTTTCAACAGCAGTATCTATGCCTTGACCGGACTCCAACTTTAGAACTCAAATAGTAGTGAACATTATACCTGCAGGGGGAAGGCTTTGTCTAAGTCCTTAACCAACCTCAGGTAACCCTGCAAGAGCTCTCAAATAGGAGGCGTGTCTAAAGGGGAAAAAAGAAAGTTATGAAAGCATCTTTATTTACATAGGGTTTTTTCCCACTCTTACTTAAATATTCACAAGTCAAAGCTCCTTTTGCAATTGTAACATATGTCACGAACCAGATGGTTTCTTACTGACATGTTTCTTGCGCGTAAGGAGACAAAATACAAGGCTGCAGAAGGAATAGGTTTATGGTGTAAGAGATTACCTTGACTGAGAATATAAATTATTACCTCTCTACTGGTATTAAACAAAAGCCAAAGAAACACCTACTGAGGACTGATTACTAAGCCTCTTTGCTATCATTTGAACATAAATAGTCCGGTACAGATGATCTGTAGAACAGTCTCATGTTTGCAAGTTCACTGGTTCACAATTCACACCCCTAAATCAAGTCCTCTGTATTATCAAGTATATGCAGGCAACAACTTCTCAAGAACTCAACTACTTAAATCCCAGACAAATCAGCTTCATCACCCCCTTGCACCATCCACACTTCAAAAGCACAACCTATCACAGTGAAAATCTTGACGCTCTTCCCACCTAAGGGCTTTCGTCCAGCGTCCAAAGTGAGAAAGCAACAGAAAACTGCATTTAGTTTTTCCACTTCTAATCACATATGGTTTTTTCCCTCTGCTAAACTGAATGGCTCTGTGGCTTCACAGAAAATTTTGTATATAAACCTTTGAGAGCAGTACCTAGTGTGAAGTTATAAAGCCTTCCCTTCACAGTCTCTCTCTTCAATTAGTGCTCAAAAATATAAAATTGACAGCTTTCCTCTCCTGAAAAACCCAAGCGTATGCACACAAACAAAACCCTACCAGGAAACCAGCATTAAATCCTCCTCATTTCAGTGTTAGTTCCAATATCAAGCATCACCATAAGCCCTATGCCCTGATCAGATAATTTCTTTTATTCAACCCTACAGCAGCTGGAAGATGATGAAACTAAAAGGAACAAAAAAAATCTAGGAGGAATTCAAACGCAATAATTGGGAGTTAAAATCTAATCTCTGCTAACTGCCTACTGCGAAAAACTACCAATATTTGCAACCTTTTCTTTCCAAACCAAAAAGCCATCGCAGCGCATAGGAAGAGCATCTGAGAGTGAAGCCCTCAGGTACAAAACAAAAACATGCTCATTACTAAAACTTCAAAAGCAAATAATCATTTCCCATGAAAGGCTAGGATGACCAACAGCCACCCAATATTTAACTACCAAGCCCAATTATCACCAAATAAAAGTGTATAAACTAAACACACAACCATAACAGAGTCAAAGGCATAAGCACACAACATTGTTTCACACTGATGAAAAATTTGACGGGGTTTGTTCCCTGCTGGGGTCTCAAATGTCACCTTTGGGCTTCACTGCTAGCATGACACTCCTGCAAACGTCTGAAAAGGTAGAAACATCTCCAGTCTTTTTAATGAATTAATATATTTCAGAAATAAGAAAACCTATACAAAACAAAGAAAGTCTATAGGGCAAGAAAAGGGGATGGAGCAAGGTCTGCTTATTCCTGCAACAAGAAGGAAGAAAGGGCAACTGGATCAAATCCTTTCTTTATACTACTGCTCTGAACATTCTACTGCTTTTTGAGATGACTTGCAGAGGGGAAGCAGAGATGAATCTGCAGCACTACTTCTCAGGAGAGGTTCACAAGCGAGTGACTTGGTGCTCAAGCACTAACAGTGCTCCCTGCAAGTCAGCAATACGTTATTTCCTGTTAAAAGTAGCCCCGGCTTCAACTGAAGACAAAATTTGGTGGTTTTCTTAAGAAAATGAAAACCAAACGTGACTCCTAGGTCACTAAGTGCCTAACACGCCAAACGACACAGCCTCAGATAACAAATTTTAGCACCAATTCTTTTTCTGACTGGTTAAAGACACATCAGTGCAAAAACAAGCACTGTCTGAGACAAAATGAACAACCTATGTAGTAGTATTACCTGGCAAATTAGACTCAGCACCAACACCATCCTTTATACTTCTATGCAAGACCATTAGTGGCTTCTTCAGGCATGCCAATGAAGAATTAAGTCAAGCAAAACACCAACAAAGAGCTTTTAACATCTGGACCGAAAGCTTTAAAACCTCAGAATATTATTTACAGGTCACATGGTCATATGAGAACATTTTGGAGGAAAAGATGTATGATTGTAAAGATGACTGTACATATGTTGACTCCTGATTTTCACTCTTGGAGTATATAATAAGCTGGCACCCAGAAGGGAAATCAAAACACGCAGCAAAGTTACAAGGCAAGCAGGTAACTGAACTGAAGCTGTACTGCAGAAGCTACCAAAAATGACATCTAAATCATAGAAGCTAAATTGCTAGCATCTATTCTGCTTCAAATGTCTCAGTTCTAGCTCATTTGAATTCAACTTTTGCCTTTCCTAAAGACAATTTCTGTAATGCCAATTTTTGATTAGCTTACACCACTGCCCTCCCCAAATTTAAACATGTAGTGACAGAAGGAGGTATTAAAATTTTAAATCTTCTCTTGTCAAAATACATTTTTATATCTGATTTCTTCCTGGGATGTACAGAGCAACACTAAATTTTTCAGAGATGCATCTATTCATCATCATGGCCTGCCTTATACAATTTGATGCAAAGTGCTGAAACCAGGTAGAATTCTTCTCAGTCCACCAGAGACCTGTGATTGACTGATACAAGCTCTGATTTTATACTGCAAATTTCCTCTAAAGTCCTCTGCAGAAAAATTTCCATTCTTTGTCTGCAAACCAATAAAGGAAGAATGTTTTTCTGTTACTTTCTCCTGCTTAATTTCTATATTACAAATAATTCTGACCTTCAAGCTCTGAATTTCCGAGTTTTATAAAAGGTCTACCTTCCTAACATATAGGAAAGGAAAGAATTCTCTTCAATGAAACTCTTCCATTATTTGTTTAATTCTAGAGTAATAAGAATGCCTCTTTTTAAGTGGCAGGAGTTCTGTTCAGGGGGAAAGTATAAAAACTCTCTTTCAAATTTCAAGTACTACAAGACTGTTAGCAGTGCCAAAACAAGTTAATTTCAAAACCTGTGTGTAATTAAACAAAACTCAAAAGATCGAGGCAAAAGGATTTGATCTACATAGTGACTGGATTTCAAACTTCTACTGTGGAGGAGTCTGCACAGTTTGATCCGAAACTGGACTCACAAAAAAAGAGAAATTACACCATTCAATGGCCATGAATTTTAAAACCGATTCCCTGATACTTATCAAGGCTGTTTTTCAATAGTGAGACTCTCTCACTATACATGCATACACATATACATATATATACGTATCAGTATTGTGTTTTGAGAAACATAAAAACCATTCTGACAAATGAGATCACAGATTCTAAAAGCAGAATTTTATGAGGAACTCCTTGAATTTAGCAAGCTGAAGCTATCATAATCATTATGACAGTTTTACAATGAAGATGAAGTTTATTTGCCACCAACATTAGCAGGACAAATTTATTTATAACAAATGCTTTAAAATGTACTGATAAAAATGCCTATTGATACTGTCAGAGCTGCTTGCAATTTGACAGATCAAATCTTATTTTCATTCTTAAACCCCATGAAGGAATGGTATCACCAACTTGCATTCTGTAGTGAGCAAATTGATTAATCCCCCTCTATAGAAATCTCAACTCTTGATTATACCTATCAGACGTTAAGCAGCATTATTCTAGAGTGACAACACTTGACAAATTCCCAAACCATTTTTCTCAGCCTTTGTGGCCCTGCTAGCTTGTATTAACCCTGATGAAAAATTAATTTTCCTTATCTTCTGCTAAACCCCAAAATCCAAATCCGCCAAACTGGCAACTCTTTCTGTAAAGGTATTATGAAAACCTCTAAAAGATTAATTGCATGTCTTCAGGTGACATTAAATTAATTTCTGTACTCGTGACAGACATTTGATACTCCGTACTGAGAGGACAGATAACATTGTCAGGATACACAGAAGGACAGTGGTGCAGTGTCCCAGGGCAGCCTCTTATGAATTCTCCTTTCGATAAGGCCATACTTCACTGTCATTGGCACTGTTAGCGATCTTGCAGCCCATAGACCTCACTGCACAGGTTTCTATTAACTATGACAATGCTGTGTCTATCCATGTAATCTTTATAAAGCTAATTCAAAAGTCACTGAACAGTAAAGGATGCGCGTGCCGGATGAAGCACTTAAAGGAAATAAACTCTGGTTGATTTGTGTAAAAATAACACAGAGAAGCAAAATATTTCATGTTTTCTTAGATGCACTATAACTCAAATTCTCTGTAGCGTGATGAAGGCTTAAATCTTGCAGGGAAATCTCAATCCAAAAATGTCTTGTAATTGACTTCCTTTAAGAAAGGGGAAACCTCTCATCTGTTACCAGTTGAAGTCAGTTTTTCTAGACATGTGTACCTCTACAGTATCACAGTAGTTAAAAGGGAAAAAACCCATCCTTTAGGTTATTAAATTCATCTTCACTTCAAGGACAAGAGAAATTACTATTCATCAGCTATATAGGTTTTCATACGTAAACTTGTATTTTACTGATACAGCGATTGACTCTAGTAAAAAAGACATATCTACACAGACAACTGTGATCCCCATGTAACAACCAGAAAAAAACAGTAAAGCAAAAACCATGTAGAGCAAGAAAGATTATATTCTAATATATGAGTATTTTCTCACTACAGTTATCAGAAATGTATATTAAAGGCAAACCCCTCATAGTTAGCTATTTCTCTTTGACTGATGCTCCAAATGCTTTATCACTTTGATATGGCCAGTTGACAGACAGGGGACCTGGGAATGGGAAGCCTAATCACTTGCCAAATATCCCACAACCAAGTGACATGACCAAGCACTCTTTCTGAACAGTTGAAGATCTGTTTTCAGTGTGTCAAATGCTAATGAGAAACACCTGGAGATCTTTTTTTAAAGGCTTTCTAAGACCTTTAAAAGTCTTTTTTTAAATTCAAGAATAGCAGTACTTAAACTCCTGCTCTCCAGCCAGGCTAAAATACTCTACAAACAGACAACTCATCACTAACAACTGGTTTAAGACATACTAATGGTCTAGTTTTGACTCAGAGTACACAATGAAATAAGATGCATCAGACTACAGAAGTGGCAGAACAACCAAAGCACTCCCCATTCACACCAGAAAGACACTTCTGTTGCTGGACAGTGAATTATGGGTTATTCTTCCCCAGCCTAAAACCTTTGCATGGGGCAAACCTACCTCAAACAAGAGCACCCAGACTAAGCAATAAATAAATAAAATGCAGAAACAGTTCCCCTCTTGTGATAAGACGACACTGCTAAGCTGCTCCAGCGAGCCATGATGCGATAACTATCTTCTCTTCTGTGCCTAATGGTGTATGAAAAGTCAGAACAGCAAGAAGAAAATGTCTTGTAAAAAAGCAGCTAATTCCATTTAATCCCATGTACTAATAGAATTCTTACCTTCAGTATCTCCTCATCTGCCTGAGAGGAGAACTAAGGCATGGAGAAGGCCTGGCCAAAGAGATGTTAGAGAAACCTAGCCATACCTGCGCTACGCTGAAGTTTCACCAGGAGTGACAGAAACACAACTGAAGAGACATCGAATCACAACTATGTGTTTTTCTAGTACAGCCACCCACCAGTTCCTTATGAAAAAAATATAAATTTGTGTCAAAGCTACGGCAAAATCAAGTTTCTGTACTGGCTATGTATAATACTCTCAGAAGTACCTTCATTTTTACATTGCTGTCTGCAAAATATGTAACATAGATGTCAATAAACACGTTTTTGAGCTGTTTCATGGTTCACTTATCAGTTGCCAGTCTCCAGGATAATTTTTTGTACAGAGAATTTTAGTGAAGACTGGACATACAGAGACATCACCAGGAGAAAAGACTCCTGTTGGAAAATATCAGCGATCCAAACTGGTGGCCCAAAACTCCTGAAGGAATATTTCTCAGCCAGACATCAGCTATGGCACAGAAAGCCAGTACCAAATATCAGAAACCAATACAACTGGATCTTCCTTTCTTGTGTCATGTCTAGTTTTTTCATGTTCCTTGAAGCTTGAAACTAATGGCAAGTCGAATCCCTCTGGGGTGTTGCCCTAAGCTCCTTGTACAGCCTTGACATGGACAACCCACATTACCTCCCTCCCCAACCACTCACTCAGGATTCTCCCGACCCAGAGCCACACCTCAGTACTAAAGGACTATTCCAAGTGGGCAAACCTGAAATACCATTTAACAAAGGCATTTGTGACTTCCCGAAATATTAAATTTAAATTGGACAGATTTGTATGTTCCCCTCCCAAGTTCAGAGATTGCAATCAACTAATTTTCATTTGAAAACTACCTCTTTCTCTTTGGAATGTACTTTAACAGTGTTACAGTTACCTTTAGCCATTTCCCATCAGGAAACTGGGCTACTAGACATTCTGTAACACCAACATCGCACCAATATGAATTTTGCACTATAACACTTACGATGGCAGAAAAACTCTCCTTTGAGACTTAACATGAGCGACAAGCAATACCAAACGCCTTGCTTTCAGGGTGTTCAGGAGGAAGCAGCACTCTTCTTCAACATACAATTTAAAAGTCTCCTGAGGAAAAGGAGAAACCTGTTCTGCAGTCTACAATAGGAAATACTTTATTGCGTTTTAGTTCCAAGTTATCCACAGCAAAGTTAAATTTAATTTAGGTAGATATGTCTTCCCCCTTTCGAGGATTTTATTGCAAACCTGTAAAAAGTACTATCTGCGTCTGGTTTGGTTATCACCTTAAGTCCCTCTAGTTGTGAACTGTGTCCACACATACCCTTGTATTTCATTTTCTCCGTAACCAAATATGCCCCAAACAGTACAGCATAGCCCACCTCGCTACCCCCAAGCCATGAAATATCCTGTCTCTACAGGGACCATCCTCACTGGAGGTCTGGGAGGACAGGGTTTATTGCTCATTTTCAAATGTTTCATGAAAATACTATGCCTTTTTCATAACCAGAATACCACAGGGCTCCCTGACTTTTTTTTGTCTGTTGTTTTGGGAGGGGTTCTTTTTGTTTTGGTGGCTTTTTTTGGTTTTGGTTTATTCTTTTGAGATGGAAGTAAGAAATTCATGTCCATTTGTGAAATACTTCCAGAGTGAAATCTTGCAGGTTGTGGCAGGCAGAGTCCTTTTTCAACTGCATTTACATTAGTACTGCTTCAAAGGTCTTGCCCATTTTGATAATCTCTAAATGAGAAATGTGGTATCTGGGCATTCAGATACCATGGTTTCTGCAGCTCCTTCAGTCTGCTCCTGATAGAATATGGACATTATCCATACGTCCTTCAACTACTGCGATACAAGTAAGCTGCAATGCCATTCTGCCTCTTAAGAAGTAATAGTATGGTATGCAGCGAGAGTTCCTGTATTGTTTCTTGCAGCTGGTAGCGCTGCAGAGCTGGGTGAAGGGGTCCCTCAAGAACTTGTCATGTAAATGCCAAAAATCTTAGTGTTTGTAATTCCTGACATATTTAGATGAAAGGCGCTATAGAGCTTTCAAGTCAAATATTTTAATTAAACTTGAACATACACATGCAAGCAGAAACAAGTACAAACATTAAGCAGAAGTTGGTTGATAAGGTTACATTATCAAACACGAATCACCTCAATCAGAATCTTTTTCCGTATTTAGAACTCCATAGTCATCTCTTACTTACACTTCTCACTTACTCTAAATACGAATAAAGTTTTCTATCTTCCATTCCAAGTCTCTTTTTCTTTTTACAATCCAAGGACATTTCAAGGACATTTTTTGTGACACGCTTTTCAAACAAAAAGAACTTGCCAAATCTTTCTTCAAGGTTTTCAGATGAAGCATCATCTCAGGTTTTCAGGAATTATGATCGCTAGTAACATTCTGCTTCTAATCCAACAGGGAACACTGAGATTTTTAGGTATTTTTTTGTATGTATCTGTATTTATGAAAAAAGCTCATTGTGCAGCTTTCCACAGAGACAAAGATTGGTGTGTTCTTGGTGCAGCATAAGAACCAGCATTTTCAGGCCTTTGGGACAGACACACATCTCTCTGAGCATGGCAGGCCATTTTCTGGCTAAAGAGAAATCACCCAACAACAATGTAAGATGACTGAACAGAGATTTTAAGATATTACCATTTCCCACAGAACCTCCAACTAAATGAAAAAACATGTTCAGCACATTTCATATGATCTTAAGATATTTAAGGTTGTAGCTGGCACAAACCTGTTCCTCCAGGACCAAAAAGACACTTCTAATATATTGGCTTAAGGAATTCAATTGCACTTGGTACTGGAACTATTTACCCACAGACTGACCACTGAGAGCCCAAATGAGATTGCCACAAGCAACCAAGGTGTTAGAAAACATGTCCCATCAAGAGGGAGTGAAGACCATGAGCGCACAGAAATAGTTAAGGAGATTTTTTTGAAGAGAGACACAGCCACAGAGGGATATAAATTCTTTCCCATGTCTCTTGAAGTATAATGCAATTAGTCATAGATTCAAAATTGCAGCATGAAAATGTGGCTTGATCGCTGAGAAAATTCTCCTAAATGTACAGGTTAGACACTAGAAAAGATGGCCAAAAAAATCTCCAATAATGAGATCTCAGAAAAAGGTTGGTTAAATCTGTCAGGAATGCTACAGAATTTATTCCCCCTTCAAAACACAATAAATTATTTCTATGGTCCTTTCACCCCTGTTTTCTATAATTTTATTATCACATTCTTAAGTGATTTATTAGGGTGTTTATTCCCAACAAACAACATTCTACAACCTCATTGAGTCTATTCTTATGTGTGTCTTTAGGATTGACTTCAGGCTCCTTACCAAGCCAGGCAAGTCTCAGATGTTTTCTTAGTAAAATATGCTAGTATGAATACTTGGAAAATATGCTGAACTATATCTGGAAAGGATGGCTCTGGAGACATCCCACACAAACCATAAAGCATACCAGATCCATCAAAAGACCTTTGGGCCTCCATGAAAAAAAAAACCAAGGACAACCCAAACCTCAAAATTCATCTGCTAAACACAAAGCACTGCCTCATTTTCCAGGAACATAACATTTAAAGGAGTAATTAAAATTTAAAACTATTCACTGTACCCTATGCCATTCCTGCATAAATTACAGGAGTATTAGAAAGGGACGGGCATACTGGTATTGGGGGGGGAAGGGAATTTGTTTTAAAAAGCATCAGACAAAATCTGATGACAGTACCTAACATATGTCAGTCACCTTGATATGCAGACTTAGTCTGACATACAGGAAATGCTGAATCATTTTCTACTTCTCTTAAGTATAAGAACCCATAAATTAAGGGATCTTATGCATCAGATAAAGCATACAAATTAAAATATTTCTTGGAATTTGATCAGTAATACCATAAAAACACTTAAAAGCAAAAGCCTCCCAAGACAGAATAGTGTGGAAACAGATGAAAGGCCATTTTACCTTCTTAAGTAACATGGGATACTTCTACCTGGAGGTCAGAGATCCTCAGTAGTACTGCAGTGCCCAGCAACACAAATAAACATAGTTAGAAGCTTAGACTGGGAAAGATATTGCCCTCAAGAGAAGAAACCATTATCTTCTGACAGTAGTTGTATGCCATAAATCTCACTGATACACCAAGAACATCTCCTTAAGTGTTAAACAAAAAAAACCCATCACCTGCAATGCAACACCATTTAATCCTGTTCTACAGATGGTCCTACTAAATCTAGAACAGTCCTTGCTACCAGCTCCTGTTTTAGGTCAATTTGCTTTAGAGAGAGTTAGTATGGGTCTGGCCTCAGTCAGCTTCTGCAACTGACAGCTCTACTATTGTGCTGTACCATGGCTGGCAGGCTGAAAGAGAAGAGACTTTCCAAGTCTTTACCAACATGCATCAAGAGAGCTTCGAAAAGGAACGTGCATTGTGTCTAATCGCAAGCCATCTCACTGGTACATGGGTATTCAAAACACCTCTGCACAAAAGAGCTCTAGCAAGAAAAAAGCATACAAGTGATTAGACTGAGAGAAACGGCAGGGCTGCTTAACTGCAGGATCAAGTCAGAGCATATAGATAAGAGATACCAGCCATCCCTTCAGCCTAAGGCAGGGAATTACAGGAAGCAGAATTACATGCTAAGGACAACGGCTACGAAAAATGAGATTTGGCTTTTGCTTTATATTTAGGGTTAAGGCAAAAGTTGTGAAAATAAAGCATGTGGCAGGACTAAACACTAGAAACGGAAACTAAATGTGACTTGTGATCTTTATAGTATTGGGAGTCCGAGCAGCTTTTAATTCTTCGTTAAAATCCTGTCAAAATAGGCGAGATTGGCCCCCCTGCCACTCAATTTTTTCTTTTTCCTCATGTGGTCAAAGAAACAAAGTCATAGATTCAGCTTGTCACTAACTGATTAAAAATTAATCAACTATCTTGATCAGTGTTAAACAGCCAATTACAACGCTTGCTTTTATTCTTCCAGAGTTGGAAGGAAAACTTAAAATGACCACGGCAATATGAAAAAAGTAACAAAGGCTACATGTAAAGAACCTGGTTTAGCTTGCTAAAACCTCGGTATCTGAAAGTTAAGGAGGACAGAGCAAACCTGCTTCTCTATACAATCAAAGAGGGGTTACACATGCATTTAATGAAGCTAATTGCTCTTGCTTACCACAAGATTTATCTGAAACAAATCATTTATGATTTTCTGAAATACAGCATTATGATAAACTATTTCATTGTGAATGCTGGTTTGGGCACTGATAAGCATTTGTTATGAAGAGCTGTATACAGTGGTGACTGGCACTGTTTTGTTTCACCACATAATAAAAAGTTGTGCATGATTGCTTTATTCAATTATTCATGAATTACAAACCTGCCATACCTCTTGCAGACCACTGGGATTCCTGCAGACATATTTATAAATAAATATTTTTAGCCCAACAGAAGGAATTTCTTTCAACTTCTTGTACTTTATTCTTCTGTACTTAAGTTACCACATCTGAGCAATTAGTCATCCTCCAAGTCAGGCTGTTGTCAGCTCTAGTTAGTCAGTAACATTCTTTACGTTAATATTGTGAAAGACCACATGGTCATTATGCAATTCACAATTTTAAGTGTATTTAAGTTTTATGAGCTGTAGAAAAACATTTATAAAAAGTAGTTAAGACTTTCGCATTTCAACTTCTTCTCCATTTCTACAGAGTAAAGCCTGGCCCCCAAGGCCTTGTTCAGCCCCTGTTAACACACTGTTCAGTTCATTATAGATTACAGCAGTTCTGAAAGTTTCCCTAATTAACACTCTGAATAATTTAAGAAGCGTTCTTCACAAAAAGCACTTCCAATGCACCATGACATTTGACCACACCACATCCTTCTTTCCTCCTCAGCATAAACCCGAGGACAGATTTCACACTGGCAACACCATCTTGCTATGTCCCCTCATCTCAGTTTCTTCAGAGCCCTAACAAATTAACTTGTCTTTTCATTAAGACAGAAGAAATGTTGTCGAGATACTTTCTAACCAAAGCCCCAGATCTTAAATATGCACGCTGCCATCAAGACCAGCATTGTGAGTCCTCCACAACACTGGTGCTCAAGGGACACTCTGCAGATAATAGACCCCTCATCAAAAGATAAGAAAATCTCATTTAGATGCAGCAGCGAAATGGTAACATTTTAAACCCAGCCTCTAACTGAAAACATCCCCCTCCAGTGTACTGCTTACATTAGTTTCACAACACACTTCCCAAGAAAATAAAAACAATCTTCCCTTGAGTACAGAAACCACCCTAACGCCAGCACTTGCACACAACTAAATTAGGTGGCTTCAACTACCGAATGAGCAGGGCCTAGCTTTTTAACTGAACCTTACAAACAGCCATCCAAATCCTTTTCTCTGATCAATTATCATAACTACCAACTGTAAGCAGGAGCTCAGTTGAGGAACCTTTCAGGCTCACATTACAACGAACTTAAAAGAAAGGAGTGTTATTTCCATGTGATTTCAGTGATAACTGTCTGCCAGTAAAGCATGACAGAAAACGGTGATTTCTGAATAACTGCTAATAACTTACAGTTCCGAAAAATATAAAATATGGATTATTAGGTCTGCTAAATATGCTACTTCCCTCATCAGCTTAGGCCCATTTTTTATTTTGGGATTACGCAAAATAAAACACACAAAAACAAACCATGACGAGACACACACATGAGATGAGCCTTGGAAACTTACCCCTCCTGACAACTTAATCACCCTGACTTTGCTGCCGACATGGGGCCCATCTCCACTACCACTGTTTGTCCGCTGCATGACAGTCCTTTTCACACCAGGTTTCAGTTCCTGGGGCCTTGCTTGTGCCGAAGCTACTCGAGCCGTCTGTGTCGTGGGCAGCGATGCTGCAGCAGGTTTTGTCTGTAACACTTTCTGTGGCACCTGAGGCTGACTCAGAGGTACTGTCCTAGTCTGCCTCAGCTGCTTCACCGGCTTCATCTGCTGTCCTTGATACTGCATATTCGCGCCGACCTGTGGGAAGTCTGTGGGTTTGGGTTGGATATTTGAAACTACCATATCTTGCTTTTTAACAAGGAGTCTGTTTTTCACATTTTGCCTGGTCTGTAAGCCAGAGTGGGGTATGTAAGGGCTGCCATTGGTGGGGAACTCAGAGGAGTCGTCCTCCTGCTGCATGTAGGACTGTTGCGTAGAAGGTTGCTGCTGCTGCTGCTGCTGCTGCGCAAGTCTTTCGAGCAATTCTCTCTTTCTAGCACCAGCCTGCTGCTGCCGTCTCAGCTCCTTTTGTTTCAGAATTTCTTCTCTTAGACGCTTCTGCTCTTCTATCTTCAAACGATACAATCTAGTTTCTTCATCTTCGTCTGGATACTACGAAGGAAAACAGAAATTAATTTATAAAATTCTCAACAAATGCCCAGCTTGGTCAAAACAACATTAAACTGTTGTTTCAGACGTCACAAAGCTGTAACTCTCTGAAGAGTTTTTTAAATTATCCTTGATACCAAACTAAGGCTATTAGTGGAGTATATCTGCTGCTAAGATTTATTTGCTATTCATTACAAACTAACAGCTCAAATCTGGTTTAGAACTTCCTGGACGGCGGGGGGGGGGGAGCTTTAATACCAGTTGAGAAATCATATTAGAATACTTAAAAAAAGTTCTACAAATTGGAACTAATTTAGAAGTTTCTAAAACCAATTAAACTATTAATATAATTCAAGATATCAAAATATGTTTCAAATGGAAAGTAACAATACAGAGGCAACCCACTGTCACACAGGTTTTATCTTGCTCTTTTCTGACAAAGTAACAAAAGGTAGGGTGGTAAATGACCTGAAAGGCCCTGATTAGAACTATTGATTTTTCTCACAGAATTTTCAGCCTGATCTCAAACTCATTTGTCACACAATAATTGGTTATAATGAACAGCACAAGTCAATCTCTCTGACCTTGAACTCGTGCACTCTCTTCAGAATCAAAATGTTGCCAAATGCAGTGTTGGAATATTAATGGTATATAGAGAATGCCTTTAATATTCCAGCCCTGGGCCATTCTGAAAGTATTACACACCATCAAATAACCTTTCTAAAGATTCTTCAACTTTGGCACATCAGGTTCTTAGGAAAAGCTGTATGAAAAGGGCAAAAGTCAAGGAAATGAAGATTCCTAGAAAAGAAATCAAATTACTCTTGTGATACAATCACATGCATTTTACAAAACTACGAAGCATACTTTTTCATTGTATTATTTTTTATTTTCAACTGTTTGAAATATTAGACACTTGTAGAGACTGCTTACAGATAGTAATGAGCACAGCATTCTACTCAAGATATATTAATCACCCCTAACAAAAACAGGCTCTCGTAAAATAACAAGACCTTGCATTTTGGTAAATTACAGCATAAAGCATGCTAAAGTGTTTCTCAAATACTGGGAATCCATGATGAAGTTATTTACCTTGCAGTAACTGGGTGCAAGCTCTTGTCAACACAAATGCCATATTTGCACATATAGGACCCAAGCGTGCAACTTTTTTTTTATTAATTCAAGTGCTTTTATCCCTGGTACATCCCAGAATCCTCCCCAAGCAAAGACAAAAAAAGAGCAAAACAGAACAGATCCAACCATACAGTTGGTTCACAGATATAAAAGCCCAGTAGAGTAGTATTCGTACTCATAGAATCCAGATGCACAAATCCTGAACGCTTGTTTCCTTCAGATATAACTGCTTCTTCCCTGAGCACCTACTGATAGGAATTATTCCCACAGAGACTAAGAAATAGCTGCATGTCTCACCCCAGAATTCCAGCCTAATCGATGGCTAAAATAAGACTTCAACAAAACTGGATTTTTGAAAAAAAATTTTTTTTTTTAATATGGGCTATAGTTCTGAGATGAAGTCTAACACTGTCCTTTTTAGGAGAATGCTTCATATACTAAAGAATTCTAATCTTCCTCTATACTTTCCAGACTACAGTGGTGGTGATTAATGGCTAATCACTGTAACAAATAGATTACAGGTCTTCATTGATAGATGGTAACAGGAACATACTTCTACAAAGTAAAATGGACAGTAGTAGGAAACTCAAATATTTCATCTTAAATTGAAAACTGGAGATGCTGGATTGTAATAAAAAAAGGCCCTTACAAAATACAGTAAAAAGGTAAGACCCTTAAGTATAGTTTGCATAGGATGACAAAATACAGATAAGCTCCAGACAGGAGGAGGATGTGCTGTTATACAGATCCTGATACAAAGAATAAAATTTTCAGTCACTTTCAGAGACAGTAAATATCTCAGTTACTGAAATTGTCCAAACTCAAAACCTCTTCCACTTAATTTAATGAATTAGTTTGTTCACTTGCTTTGCTTTAGATCAGAATATTCTACATTTTATCTAAATGGGTTTGATGGATGAAAGCAAGCCAGTACCAAATTTACCTCTGGAGGTAGCACTGTATTTTTTTTTTCTTTATAATTGAGGGTGTCAATACCAGCAAGAATCTGCATGAGACCAGCTCTTCTATCAGCTGTCCTTTATTATCAGGAACTTGTCTGCTCTTATCATCATCTAACCAGTTCTGAAGGCCTTGGAAGATGCAGATCATGATCTAGTAAGTACAAAACACTAACTCAAAGGCTACATATAGCAGCACAGAGATGTGTACTTTGTGGCACATTAAATGAGTCTTGCCAGCAGACAAGGAATGAACATCCTGAGGGACTTTGACCAATACATCTGTGCAGCATGGACAGATATGCTGATTTCAACTACACTAGCATTAAACACAGAAGACAACTGACAAACTATATTACCAACACATATGAAGTTAGACAAATGCTTAGTAGAACCTTCAGGCAACTTGATCTCAAATGTAATCTGAAAGTTTCCTTTCAGGAACTCAACTCAATACTTAGGAAATCAGTACAGGTCCTATGAAGTCAATATCTTGTTGAAGGGTAAGCTTTGCAATGAAGGTCCAAGAGCTCTGAGGTTATATGACAACTGCAGATCAGAACATTAACACGTAAACCTAAATCCTTCATCATCATAAGCAAGTTGCTACTACTGGTAAGTTCTCAGTAAAATACCCTTGCAGCTAGAGTAAGACCAAGCAATATAATGACCCTGTGATCATTAACAAAATATTTGAATTAGGACTCAGGTTTAATTGGAATTAGTTATGCAAATGACCCAACAGTACAGATTCAGAACGGGCAAACTCCTCACTAGGCTGAGAACAAGGGCAGTTAAATCCTCTGCTACTTAGCTTTAAGAGTACCTTATATATATACTACACTATGCTACAGTGTGTATGTATATATACACACACATATATATCACCTATAATACATTTAAATGACCTATACTATGTAATAAGGAGCTTCATCACACAGAACAGGCAAGACAATACATTGGGTCAAGATGGAAACAGTACACAATGCCTATTGCTAATGATTTTCATCCCATTAGTTTAATAAGCCCAGTATAGATTTCTCCAACAAGCAGTAGCACTGCCAAAAACAAACTAAAAAAAAGCAAGCAACTGGGAGAAAGTAGACATCCTTCAAAGATGTCAGTAAGTTCACAGCTTGCCAAAAGCAACATTATCTGTAGGTGAAGAAGCAGAAGAACTTGAAGCAGCCTTTTTCCTAGATAAACTCTTGACACTTGACCTTTTTCTGTAGAAAACTCCACAACATGAAGAAACAGTATATTGTATATAGCTCCTCCTTTTACAGGAGGCTACAAAGTACAAGGCCAGAGATGAAAAGCAGTTCCCTTAGTTTTGTGGACTTTTTTTTTTGTTGGGTTTTGGGGGTGGGGGTGGCAGTGGCTGGGTTTTTTTGTTTGTTGCTCTTTAGGTTTGTCAGTTGCGTTTTGTTTTGAAGTAGAGATTCTCATCTTGAAAACAACATATTTTTGCAGTTTGAAGGGAAGACCAAGCCTTAGCTATAGGTTTTCTTCTGCCTTAAGGTCCAAAGAGGCTTTGATGGAAAGTGCCAAAGGAAAATGTTACAGGCTCCTTTTCTGAGTCTGACTGAAGAGCAGCAGTCCTACATTGTTCTCCAGGAGAACTTAGAACAGCACTGTCGATTGAGGAGAAGACAGCAAAGACATGCTCTAAACCAAGGATTTAAGTTTCCTACTGTAATTTAAGTCCTAGTACCAGTAAGCTTGCTTTTCATATAGTGGATTTAAAAAAAGCCAAACGCACACCTTTTTAGGGGTCTTCAGGCTTTATTTCTAGTTAATAGAATTAAATGCAGAGTCATAATAATCAGATACTATAAGTGTTCTGGTTTGCTATCAAGGAACAAAAAAGGAATCATGCAACCAGGCTCACTTGTGTCCCTCAATACAAAGGGTGCAAGGACAGAGCAATCAAAATGGTTTGATTTGTGGCATATACACAAATCAATTCAGCAGGTTCATCTTTATTTTTTCAGTTCTAACATTAGAAGCAAAAAAGGCTAGAATAATTTGTCCAAAAATTCATGACAAGTCTTCATAAAAGGTAAGGCCAGATCCAAATTACATTATCTGGCCACTTGTGTTCAAAACCACAAAGTATCTTAAATAAAGGCACCTGCATACACACCACACATTTCACATTAGCAATGACATTAGCTCCTGAACCCTAGGAAGGATGAGTCACCCTACAAAACACAGGTGCTTGTGCATCTTGGACAAACAGGAAGAGAATTAAGAACAAGGTTACAAGTTAATTTGAGAAGCACACTGCCCTCTTGCAATCTTCCAACTGGAAAAAGACTGTGATAAGAAGAATCTTCTAAGCACAAGACAGGAGGCACCATTATAAAAATTTTATTTCCAAACCTATTTATACTGGAGAACACTCAAATTTAGACATGTACAATTTTTCAGGTAGTTAATTTCAAAAAGTATGAAAATAATTTAGATACATTTGCTCCAATAGCAATGTAGCAACTATTTTCCACATTGCAAGTCTTTTTTTTAAAAAGCAACATAAAACCCAACGACCCAACTTCAAAATTTACTGGATTTGGGAGAATGGAATGTGAAGGTTTTCCTTCAGTACATCAGCGACATTAACTGCAATATAAGTAATAGTACCAGTACACCTGTTGATTATGCAGCACTCCACTAATTTCTCTCCTGTCCTCAGCTCCAGCATCCATTTCTTCTAAAGAGAGTCAGATCACCTTTCTACATTCCCCCCCTTTAAACTCAAAAAATGCTTAATATTGCCTTAATTATTCTTATCCTCTTATCCTAAACTGACCTCAACATGAGCAGAATTAGGCCCACAGTCACCATTCATACTTTCCAATGTCATTGACAAAATGATTTTTCAGACTGAGGATATGCAAAGTTTAAACCTTGGAGAGTAAGAAGAATACTCAGCGGACAAAGGCATTTAAAGTCAGTATTTTGCAGCCTCACAGGAACAGTACACAAGCATACCATTAGTAAAGTAGAAAAAATAGTTTTTAATCTTCTAGTCACTCAGGTTGCAAATCTTTCAAATATCTTTTCTGAAGGTGAGCAAAGCCTTTAACAGCCAATACTGCAATTTTTTTGGGGCTTCCTGAATGATAGGGCATTAATAAATATGGCCACTGACTCTTCGGGAAGAAGGATGCAAAGAAAAGTCTTAATAATTTTCCAGTTGAAGACACTTGCAAAATAACCTGCCCAATTCAGTTATGAGCGATACAGCTAGAAAAGACGACAGAGCTTAACTCTTTCTCATCTTCATACAAAGCAAAAGAACAGGATGAAGTTAGGTAATTACAAGAAAAACACACAAAAAAGACTGGAAAACATTACGATCTGCCTAGGGAGAGAAATGTAATAACCTACATTACAACAATAGTGAAGAATATGATTAAATGCTTGAAAACGAACATGACGTGCAGCAATGTGCTTTGTAGGAGTGACAATAAGCAGCAGTGAACAACACTATCACAGCGGCACAGCTGAAAAGGGACAACTGCTACACCACTGTTTGCAGTGCAAGGCTTTATTTCAAGTCCACTTGGAAAGAAGAAGGATTCTGTGCATGCACATGTTCACACACTTTTTTAGTACTTGGTAAGTGTATCTACAAAGGCTTTACTTTTGTGGTTAATAATAGGAAACACTAGGAGACACCTTTTTTCTGCAAAACAGGATAAAAAAAGTTGCCTTGGAGAAACTTACATGAAACAGATCAAACTGCTTTCAAAGATAGCTCTGACACAGAAATAAAAACAAAGCTTTATTTGTAAAACCAAGAATTCACATGAGGAAGATTAGTTAGTCTTATAACTATGGGTTTGTTAGGATATGTTTAAAAATTAAAATGGAGAGAACAAGAGGACTGCTTTGGGTTTTTTGGTTGGGTTGTTTGTTTGTTGGTTTTTAATTCATTTGATTAAGAGGGGTGAAAAATATTCACTCATTTTTCTAAACACCACCAGATATATTTTGGAACGAATGCCTTAATTTTCATATGACTAAACTATGAAAGAACTTTAAGATATTTTAGATGGGGAGGCCTGTAGCTGACTTGTTTCAAAACTTACCTTACTAATGTCCTGAAAGATGGAGGCTTCTCTAAGAGGCACTGCATTTTCCGTGACTTAGATTATTCCAAGAGACTGAATTGAGGGGAAGGGGATTACTTAAGCAATTTTTTCAAAAAAGATCAAAATTAAAAGCTGAAGAAAGGATATTTTTTTTTTTTGTATTACCATTGAAAAGCAAGTGCACAGGAGGTCAAACACTGCTAGCTTTGGGCTTCTTTTGTGCCTCATTCGTGACTATTAGTTATGACTATCCCTAATTCAAGAACATGATGAAAAGCTAATCATGAGCAGCTTAAAGGGAAGAGAGTATTATCACAATTAAACCTTTCAACAGTTGTTGAAGAAAACCTGGTGCTTGAGACAAGATTCATGGTCAACTAAACTATAAAGATTTACAGTTCTGCTCAGAATAGTAACTTGACACTCAGAAATTGTACAGGGTACATTTAGCCATCGTGTTCCTCTGGTACCTCCTGATGTTCAGGATTAACAGCACCATCAGCGCAATCCTATCCACTCTCTCAAACTAACAGTGCTCATGGAGAGTCTTCTCTACCTTCCAGGAGGATCTGAGCAGGGAAATGGTCATTTGTTCACACTGCATGATCCAGTGGAGCCCAAAACACTGGCATCTCATTTTTTGACTGTGCAGAGTACTAGCAGAGCAAACAGCATCATTTTCTCCAAAATGGGAAACTTGAGAGCATCTCCTGTTTTCCCTCACATCAAAAGGTTTCATAAAAAGAGATTTTCTTCTTCAAGAGCAAGAAGCTCCATGGACAATGCAGCTGCAACCTCCTGTGTGACTGCTCAAGACCCCAGAAGAGACCGGGCAGCCTAAAGGAAAACAGCACAAGGAAGATGGCTCTCTTAAGGAGCCCCTCTTTTTGAGCCATAAAGCATCATAGGAAATGGAAGAGGTTTGTTGACTTAGAAAGAAGTGATTACCTGGAAAAAAAAACCTGATCAAACTTGGAAGACAAAAATGGGCACAGTGGGTATTTCAGAGGCTTGTATCATTGATGACCTTTACACAACCTCCGTCTTTTCACAGAAGAAATGACAACTCCTCCTGCAAAACAGACTCACCACCAGTCTCTCAATGGAGACTGGGTTTGCTATCACATTAAAGAATAAAGTGCAACTCAGAAGGGAGGCCTCTAGTGGCACCAAAAATATTGGGTGAATAATACATCAAGCATGCTTACAGCTCACAAGTCAGACTAGATAACTTTAAGAGGTGGGAGGTTTTTTGTTAGGTTTTTTTTTTTGGTTTTTTTTTTTTTTTTTTTAAAAAAAAGCCTTACCTCTGGTTCAGATTTTACTTCTGATTTTACTTGGCCCACTGGTGTGATTGCTTTAGCTTTCATCTCAGGCCTTCCCTGTGAGTTTCCAGCACCAGCTACAGACTTGGTGGCAGACATCGTGCTGGTAATGGGTTTGACCTGAGCAGCCGGGGTGGAGGTTCGCCTGTTGTTGCTCATTTCCATAGCATGTGACGGTGCTATTGGCAACTCACGCAAGTTACTATTTCTTGGAGCAGTTGACTGGAGCTGCTGATTCGGACGCTTGACAATGTTTTGTGATGGTGTATTCTGAAAAGCAGAAAATTAAAAAATGCAGACTTTCACTACAAACTAAAGTGTTTCACATTTTCGTTATTTAGTTAAGTTTGAGAAAAAAAGGTTTTCGAAGAGGCACAACATATTCAATATGAAAAGGAAAACTATAGAAATGAGAACATTTTAATTAAAGAAAAATACAACCATTGTTAAAAGCAAAACTGAATCTCACTTTTTTAACCATCTTTCTCAGAAATTGGACTCACTGTATGATTTATTTTCCTAATCAAAGCAATTATTCTGAACTACAGTCAGGTTGTCTTGAGCACTGCTTCAGACTGTTGTGCTACCCCAACCTACCAAGCAACAGAATACGCTGCACTGGAGCGAACTCGCAAGACATGAGTGGCACCATCTGAACCAGAAAGCTTATGAGCAGTGGAACAAAGAGGCCTTCAAATTGAAAGACAGTCTCAGAGAACTGGGCTCCAACACAATCACAGGCTACCAGCCATTTTAAAATCTTACTAAGCAAACCTATCCTCCAAAAACCCTTTATTGCCAGTTCTTGAGCAACTGCATCATCTCTTATTGGACCCAGATCAAGAAAAACACTGAAGACTGGAGGAGAAAAGAAAAAGGAAGAGATACACGTGCTATTTTTGGGTGTAGGTTATAAAATGATCAAGGCAGAAAAGAAGCAAGAAATGGTGAAAGAAGGTGACAGAGCAGGAGGGAAGAAATGGGACTGAAAAACCATGCTGGTGAGTTTTGAAACCTGTGCTTACGTGCCTGTTCCCCATGCAGAACTATGCAAGGCAACGCTGATGTAATTGGTACTCACATGTCTTGGCTTCATTGGACCCTGTCGCGGCTGACACTGCATTCTGTTGTTATTTGGCTGCTGCTGTGTGGCCTGCATATGAGGCCTGAACTGTGGCTGGTTCATGGGCATCAAGGGCTGTGGTGGCCCTTGGAGATGATGATGGTGTTGCTGCTGCTGCTGCTGGTGATGGTGCTGCTGCTGCTGCTGGTGATGGTGCTGCTGAGGCTGAGGTTGTGGCTGAGGCTGTAATGGAGGATGCAAGGGACCCTTCACATGAAGAGAAAGATTATTTGTTTTTAGTTTCAAGATAATAAACTTCTGAAAAGCAGCTCCAGCCTCTCAAGTCCTCAAAACATCTGTAAGGAGCTATGGACCAGGCTAAACCAAAAATATACTGAGTGAAAAACAAACAGAAGTTGTGCAAAGTAGTTCTACACTTAAACTTGTGTAAGCCAACAGCTGGTGTGGAGGAAGACAAATGCAAGGGTTCCTGCCCTCCGCCCCCTTTTCTAATGACTTTTAGACTCTCATTGTTTTGGTGGGTTTTTTTCCTTTTGCTCTGCCCTGGCAACAATTGCCAGACTTTAGGATTTCCCCACGTTCAAAACACAGACACTATGAAAAGATCTCGCACAAAGCCCACCGAACACTCAGGGCCTTCCACATCACCCTGCACATCCCCAAAACATTTACCCACTTGAAGCTGCGACTGAGCTTCCTCCAGGTTTGCAGGAGGCCCCCGGCTTCCGGCTGGACTCTGCAGCTGAGAGGCAGAGGGCGCTCCCACCCTGCCAGGGACCCTGCCGGGACCCACCCCCCCCCGGGTCGCCCTCCCTACCTCTGCGGAGCCAAAGCAACTTAAGGAGCCAGGGCCAGGCTGCAGGCTCACTGTCTGAAATACATTAGTGCTGGCAACTGGGGAGAAAGTTAATCGCCATGAGGCACAGCAACCTGCCTCATGCCTGTGATCTCAAACAATTCCACTTTAGTCACATTAGTCCTATAAGCCTACAAGGCAGAACCGGGCCACTTCACACATTCCTTGTAGGCCCCTTCTGCTGCAGACCTGTACCTGCATGCCAGGCTGTGTGTGTGCGGCGAGGAAGGGCTGTCCTGGAGCCTGCAGGAACTGTTGTCTCGGAGGGATGAACGGCCGCGGATTTGCTGAACCCGGCTGGTTGAAGTGGAGAATCCCCACAGGGCCTTGAGGCTGCATGTTCGGCCGCACCGGCCGCTCTCTGGGAAACACCGGTTGTTGTCCCTGCTGATTAAACGCTGGCCCGGGCTGGCTGAACGGCATCGGATTTTGGGTAGGGACAGGGTGCGCGCTATTAAGAAGTGGAGGAGGTGGCGGCGGTGGGGGGCTCCGCTGCTCAAACAAGTGATGGCTTGGAAACCTTGGATCTGTGGGAAGTAGGTAAGTACTTAAATGACACAAATACACTTTCAAAACACAAACCTCTACTTTGATTTGGGAAAGTAACCTGAAATTTGTATAAAACAAAATCATGAGATGTTTTAATTTTAAGATCTACCCTCAAGGTTACATTTCTCTTGCTTCTGCCACCTGTGTTTAAAAGGAATTGATGCTTGAAAGATCAGCATAACCAGTAATTCTCTGGAATTAGGAATACCTTTCAGAAGTTCTACTCTAGTGAAATCAATGAAGGATTCCAGGGATTAGTTTAAAACATGCAAGAACTCACAAAATTTTGATGCCATTTACCGACCAGATATTTAGCAAATTTTAATCTAATTTTTAGGTGTGTGTAAAATATCTATAAAATCTACATTATATGTAAGCACATTACATATATATGCCTATCTATATATACACACACAGTACCTATTTTGTTTGCTATGCTGTGTCATTTTAGCTAACCTTAACAGATTTCTTACAGTACACATATAATCCAGATGGTTTAAAAAGCGTTACTAGTAGAAACCAAAGTGTGTGAAGAGTACTAGTTAACTAAAATGCAACAAATCACAACAACTTTATTGCAACAATCATTTAGATACTAATTTTATTTTGTATCTGCATAAATACACAGGTTGATGGTAGTTACAAGATGGAGACACAATATTACATCAGGGAAGGAAAAAGATAGCAGACCATCAGAATTTTTGGCATGTACTAGTCTGGCTACATCAAACAGGATCTTCTGGTCTTCAGGCTCTTCCAAACACTTCATGTCATATGATACACACTTACACTGCACAGCCACTTTACAAAAGTGGATGTTGTATGTTAATGAAAATAAAAATGCTTACCTGCTATGAAGAAAGGATCTCTTTCCTGAGGAGGTGGAGGAGGGAGTGGTGGCGGCGGTGGTGGTGGCCCTCTCCACTGGTCCTGGATTGGCAGCCTTGGGGCTTGGGAGAAGTTGGTAGGAACTGGGCCAGGCGTATGCTGCTGGAAGTCTGGAGGGCCCTATTTAATAAAACAGAACTAAGATTACCATTCAGGAATTTATCTATTGCCCACTATAACTTTTTTCTCTTAAAAATACAATTGCTTTATGAGTTATCTCCTCTCGCCTGTACAAATTGGTAGTCCTTACTGAGTCATTCTTTTACAATGGAAGAAATATTAAACCCCAGTACAGTATCTTGAAATGAATTCACAATGTTTTAACAATCACTAGCACCACAGGAATGCCATTTCTCAAGCTTATTGAAATCCCCGCAATTATTGACCTTCTTTCCCATTAATCCAAAAAAATCTGAATGTCTACTTTAGAAGACATTCCTGACATTTATCATCTTAAACCATGCTATTCTTCACCGTCAATTTAGTGCACTGTAAGCTACAGAGGGGAAGCAGCTTTGCTTAAAAAAGGGGGGGAGAGCAATTTATGGCATCCAGAAAAATTAAAGAAATTATCTTTCGAAAGAAATAACAGGAGAGTAACACTTCTGTCTATTAACCTAGCATCTGAAGCATTATATGCAAGAGTGCAAAATCATCTTTCCTCCAGTAAGTTTTTTTCAAATGTTAAGTGAGCCTTTACACATTGCAGAAAGCAGGATGTTAATCCAAAAGCAGAACTTTGCAGAAGCCACACTTAATTGAGTAATTCCCACTATTATAATTTTTTATTTTACACCAAAAGTTGACAAAATATGTTGGCAACCTCTGATAACTGGAAAAAGCGATGCCTCACATCGTTATATTAACAAACACTTCCTTATTATGTGTGAGTAAATCAAATAAGTAATGAAAATAATCTAAGAACATCCTTGTTCTCCTCTTTATATGGATTCTGAAATCAGTGGGGGCATCTGTTCTATCTACATTTGATGCTCACCTTAAAGCTTGCCATTGCTGAAGACAAGCTTCCCAAAACAGATTTCAGACCAAACGCTCCCTGCTAGACTGAAATATGGTCATCAGCAAAAGGACCAAACAACTAAGTTGCAGTGGATTATCATTTATCTATTGAGCTGCCCTCACCAACAGTAAAGCACCATCCCACTCTACCCTATCTGTACTGCACTTTAGGAAAAGAATTTCTCACACAGCAAAAATGGGTATTTGCCCTGGAAACTGAAATCCACTCACTACCGAAGTAGTACAAAACAAAGCTGCTTCACACCCTTCTACCAGCACAATACAACTGTGATTGGCAAGGCCCAAACAAGTAGATGAGAGGGGCACTGAGGATCACAGCCATTATTGAATCTGTGGCCTTCTTGGAAATACCTAAACAGGGAATATGCAAGATACCAAGACCTCTCATTTGGAATTGAGACTGTGACTATTTATTTTATGCCATTATACAGCCGTCAACTGTAAATACTTTATCATTCCTAGAGATTAAAGGGTCTATATCCTGTTGCCGGTGCTCCTAGTCAGCCAGCCTCCTGTGGGTATTTCGTTTCGTGGAAAGACATTATATTACACTCAAGTATGACAGTCCTCGTAACACACATACTGTTTGTAGGAGGAGCTGCTACACTTCTGCAAATGAACAGCTACTAATGCAAAATATTCTTGCCACCTCAGAAGGGACTAATGCCTTTGAATTTCACAGGCTGTCTGCAAACAACAGCAGTTGGAGGAAGAGGGAGCTATTTGGAATGGAGGAAGTGACATTTATTTGTCCCATCAAAATCCCTTCAGGTTTAGCTGAACAAGGCTGTTCAACTGCATTGCCCTTCCCTCATGTTGAGCAGGACAGTGCTGGCTGCCTGCCAAAAGAGCAACTGAACACAAACCTTGAGGATCCTGACCCTTCGCTCCCAAAACTCACCTCTACCATCACCACACGCAGGAGCTGCCAGAGGTACTTTCAAACTAAGGTTAAATACATTCCCTCATCTTGGAAGTCTTAGTGATAAAAGCTTATTTCTCAAAGCATTGCTCTTACATCCATCCTAGGGAATACACAGCGCTTCCGCAAGCTGCACGGCCTCAAGGGAGGCACCCAGCAAACCAACTGATATTTAGCTATTCAGTTATTAGTTTATCACTGCATAATGCATAAGGTCATTGCAACAGAGGCAGGGGAGAAACTAGTTCATCAGGGCAGTTTTCACACAAGATGGTTTTTATCTTGCATCTTATTTACTGCACGTAGTCACATGAACATATTGCACCTTGGGGAGAGAAAGGAGTCTCAACAGACAACCTGCTTTTTCCTATTTTCTGAGAGCTTGACTTGGAAGCTCTGAAATTCTCCCTGTATTTTTCTCTAGACACAATATACGCCTACATATATCTTAGTTATTTCTAAAATAGCCAGTGAAAAACAAATTATATGGAAACTTACTGAAACCTGGGCTAATAAAGCATAAGTGTCACATATTTGCCACCCGAGCTGAAGAACTGGCAGCAGTAATGATCTGGCTGGGCTTGTTTCAAAGCACCAAATGGCATTGCAGTAAACCACAGTCTCCCCTACCTGTGTTTTCCAAACTTGATGTATTCTGCCCCGGTTGAGGTAACAGATCCTTATCGGTCTCTCCCTTCACTCCCAAACTTCAGTTTTAGTGCTAGGTCACAAAATACAGGCTTAGGCTACAAAATAAGCAGGGATCTCCGCTTCTATGACCAAATTTATAACCCACTCTCAAGTTATCTTCCCCAATACTAATTCTTTGTCCAATTAGCCTTACTGTTCTCCTGGTCCTGCTTGCTCTTCAGATAGATTCTTTCATCCCCATCACATCTCTCAGTCTGCCCTCTGATTCCTAATACCACCACGGATCCAGCTTCCCAGCTCCCTGACTCCAAGCTGGTGGTCTTGTCTTGAGGCAGTGGGTCAGGAGCTCCTCTTTGCCGTACCCAGACCCTGCCTTTCTTGCCTGCACACCTAATCCAGAAAATTTCCCCTCCTTTTCCTGCCCGAGAAGGAGAAGTAAACAAGAGCACAAGTTGAAAAATATCCTCTCTTTTAAACACTTCTTTATACCAGCTTTCTCTCTCCTGCCAACCTGTACCCTTGTTGTAATGACCAGATCTATCTCATCCCAAAGCAGCCCTGAACTGCAAATGCATGGGAAGTCCTGCTGAATTTCACACAGCTCTTACGTACCAAAACATCCTCAGTGCAGCCAAACTCAATTTTCTTCCTTGAAAAATTGAGCAATAATAAAACATTTTTAAATAACTCACTTGGGTATAACAATATTTTTCGACCGTTCCTATCTTGGAATGAAGGGGTTTGGAAAACTTCAAAATTATTCAAAATGAGGCAGGCAACCAGCACAACATCTTGGTTCAAACCACAGAAGTCTGGTAGTACTGCCCATGCTGAAAGCAGCTTTGTCTTTCCCATCATAAGCAAACTTTAAACCCTTATGAAACAGCTTTAGTAAAGTTTTAGAACTGAGTCATACAAGGTTATTTTAGATCTAAGAAAGGTCACACCTAAAAAAATGAGGTAATAGTTTATTCCCCCCAAAATTACAGAAACCAATAACCAGCAAGATATTTTACTGTTAAAAATATAAGCAATACTGATTCCAAGCTCCCTTCAGTACCAAAGGTGTCCATCTGGCTTAATTTAAGAAGCAAATATTTATTGTCCTCTAAATATTTTCACTGATGTTAAGATAAACTAACAGTTATCCAACTGTTATCTAAAAGCTGATATCCAAAAATCCCAACAAATGCCCACCAAGATACACCAAGAAAATATTTTTTGCTCTAGTTTTATTAGTGGTATATTTCACACAAGTATATCCCACAACACAAGTTTGGGTCAAAGTAACTCCAAAACATTCCAACAAAATCAGAGCAAGAAGGAAGTATCTGAAGTTTGGAACTCTTCCTATTGGCCTCTCTCCTTTTTTTCCATCCCTCACAGTTAAAAACTCTGGGTTTTTTCTCACTTTTTAAGTCAGATTCCAGTTCAACTTTGAGGCTAAGTTTTTAAAGGTAACAAATATTTTCCAATCCTAAAGCCAACCTCCTTCTCCATTTTGCATTTAAAGTAACATGAAGATCCTTTTTATATCATGCAACAAACATGAGCTGTCCCTCAATGTCAGGATTCATTAGTAGTGAAACAATGACCCTTCCCTGCCCGAGCACTTACTCCATGCACAATGGAACAGAGCTTTTGAAATGGGCTTTTTGAAACCGAGAAGTTTCAAAAATGGCAAAACTACAGAAGTACGGCTGATACAAATCACACCACAGTAAAGCTGCGTACTATACAGATAATTAAGCGTTGCCAAGAAATACCTACTTATTTCACCACTGAAGAGATTTTAACTTTATGTATATGACATTTTGAATAACTACTAAAATATGACTGATCACATTTCTTGGCTGATAACCAAAAGGACAATCATGCAAAATTAATTGGAAAGACATTTGTTATTTGCCAAAATCTGAATTACCAATATTTGCTTCAAAAAAATAATAGTTTGATTCTCTTCCTTCTAACATCTGTGAAAAAGACTGACCTTCACGTTTTTCCTAGACTAGCTTTGCTTCTACTATCCCTGAAGAGTGAAATAAAATTCTGCCCCAAAATTACAGTAACACGGGCAGGGGGAAGCTTGCATTTTCAGATTTTACATTGCTGAGATTTTTCTTCCAAAAAAGCTTTCAGGGACAATTCCAACAGGAATTTGATTGTGTGATGAATTAATTTGACACACTCCATGTGAAACAAACTCTAAGGTTCAACCAGAGCTACTACTTCCAGACACAAATGAAATTTTTCTTTTTTAGAGGAAATACGTAAACTGTGGTGGATATTTTTCTAAGTTATGAGGTGCTTCTCTATTACTCTGAAATACCATTACCATACCATGTTGGTTTGGTTTTTTTTTTCCCCAATTGAATAGGAACACACTAATACTACAACTTCAAATTTTACTTATGCCAAATCCTAACTGTCCTAAAAATAGTGCAAAGTATTGTAACAGTTCTCCATTACTCAAAGTTTTTGAGGGTGGGGTGGGGTTTTTTTGCCTAGCAGTAGTTAAACTCTAATTCTAGAAGTGGATTATTTTGCCATTAGTGTTATACTCTACATTCAGAAGCATTTGCTGCTAAAAACCCCCAAGCGCCCTCTGATATTTTGTAGAGAAGACCACGCAGAGCTATTTAACCTCAAAAATTAATGAAGAGCAGGTGCAAAAGCCAGTTTTCATAATAGTCTACTTTGATAAAATAAGCATACTGTAACATAGATGCATAATAAATCTTTATATGCACAGCAGTTACTCTCATTTTTCATGGTTTTGCTATCTGGACAGTTTCAAATTACAACCAACTATTCAGTACACATATCAACTAAGACTCCCTACAAAAGGTAATTTTAACTATTACTTCACCATTATTATACCTTTTAGGAAACTTCCCTACTTAATAAATCTCACAGTCTCCACAATACTTATTTTCAAGTTAACAGGTTTCAACCAAACAAAAGGAAGAACTGCAAATTCATATGATCAGCCAAGGCTACAAGGTTCTACATTTCAGTCCAAGGCTGGGGCCAGCTGTGACACTGGGGGAAAGGACAAAGTATTTATGTGCCTTTCCAGTGACCCCCCTCAAGGCTGGATCACATTCATACAGACAATAGTTCCAAAGACTGAGTTACCAAATGTCCATATGAGGAAGACCCGGCAGAGTGTATACGGTAACTTTTTGGAAGAGTCTTCTCCCCTTCTCACTGTTACCAGATTGATTATTTAGAAGTATTATTTTTGATTTAGTATCATTATTGTTGATTATTTATTATAATTACCAAACTGATTATTTAGTAAGAGCGCACCAAATTGCAAGGAAAGACTACTAAAATGGAGCTTTTAGCTAGATTTAAAGCTAGTTGCAAAAAGAGCTCAGAATCAGAAAACAGCACAAGACCTGAAGTGGACGTAACCCACCATGTCACAGTCTGGCCTAGAAGTCCTTAACCAACTGACACATACCCTGTCACAAAACTGCAACCACTTCAGCACTGTAGTTCCTCCTAAACCACTACCTGCAGCCCTGGTGTTCACGACTATTTCAAAGACCTGAGAGACAAACTGTAATTTCTGAAAGCTGGAGGGCTCTTGAACAGTCTTCTCAGTAAGGCTTTTTGGGCCATGGTGGGGGATAGCTCTGGCCATTCTTTCTTATCTTCTGTGAAAACTAAAACATACCAATGCCTGAACACTGAAAGCAATGTACTAAACAACAAGATTTTTCTGAAAACACCAAAGAAATAATTTTTGGTCTGTACTTTTTCCTGTTTTTCAGAAATGTGATGAACCCACTTAATTTATCCTCTTATAATTTCACTTTGAAAATTCTTACATATAATTTTTGCTTTTTTAATACAAGAACTCAGGTCTAGAAGGAAAGTACATTGGGGTTTTGTGTGGATTTCCAAAGATACCACAATCACAGATGTTTTAGAAATACTTAAAAGGAGACGATAACCACACACTGAAGTGCTACTGACAGATATTTTGTCTTAAATCTTTAATTTTGTGAAGTTTACTCTGACAAAAAAAATCTACCCACTCTTCCTCCCTAAACACTGTATTTTACAGCACCTCAGACTGACATTTTTATACAATTCTGCGTGCCTGCAGGTTGCACAATTTCCCCTTTTACTAACTTCCACTATTCAGTATAGCTAAGGCATAACTTACACCTTATCAATCACTTTTGGAAAAAAAAAATGCAATGCAAACTTGTGTCTACAATTCATTAGAGTTGTGAATAGCTCATTGAACATGACTTTCACACACTCAGGCAATCCCACCTTCTGAAGGAACATGAGATAAGGTTACTTTAATCCTTTCAAAGAACTGCACTATTTTGCCTTCCTTTTATCCCTTTAAATATCCTTACTAGTTAAGAAATTAACATTCTCTCTCATACAATTCTTACAGAAATTGTACTTTTACTTTTCTGCATCTCTTGTTAATTACATGATGTTATCTCCAATAATCTATTCATGAAGCACAGATAACTTTGGTTACCAATAAAAGGGAAAACTTAGCATAAATTGCTTAGCACAAAGTTAATCTTATAAAGCAAGGAATAAAGAGGATCTAACAGCTATTATATGACTTATCAGCTTCTCTAAAAGGGTCACTCTACTTTTTTTCATGAGACTAATTAAATACCTTAACAATGTCATTGAAACTTCATGAATCTTTCAATAAATTACACCCTGCCTCTACAACATGTTTTCATTTATTAATCTCACTTAAAATGCAAAGAGCTAGGAGAACCCCATTGACAGTTAAGCAGGGCCACTCAGTTAATTCTTCTTATATGGTTTAAATGCAAAGAATAATGACCACTATAACCTATGACAATTAAAACTATAGCCATCTGTCACAAGATGTTAATCCTCTTATTTCAGCAGCTACTAGACTTTTTGAAAAGCTTTCCTAAAATGCCTACTTTCCAGTGCAAGGAACTGGCTTTCCATCCTCTTGTGTAAGAAGCCCTGCTTCACATATCTTGGATATCGTTCAAAAATATTCGAGTAGAAATGTATACATCCCACAAACCATGGCTTTTCACATTCAAGTTTCATAGTATTCTCATTTACTATGCATAACATACAGAAAGGGAATGATTCACTGAAATTTTATAATAAAACATATTAAAATATTTCCTTAAATATAGTTTAAATGACTCATTAGTGTCCCTGAAGTGTCTATGACAATCATGTAATCCAATCAGTGTGAACTAAAACCTGGCAAGCACCATGATTTTCCCAATGGATTTAGTATTATAAGATGACCTTATATAAAAATTCATGCCTTAAATACATTGCAATCAAGGAGGACAAAAATTAAAGTTCAGAGCAATCATAATACTCAAGACAATGAATGTATTGTACCCACACATGAGTCTTTTGAAAGCTTCTGGAATATGTTTTCTGAGCGGAAAATGCAAGGAGATAGCGAGTGCTGGTTCAAGTATGTAGACTGCACACATTCTAGTAGTATAGACAGATTGAGTCAGAGAGAATGGGTTGATATTTTCCTCAACTGAGCCAAAAGTAATTTTTAATATTAAAATGTTCCACATAACTTGGACAAGCTTCTCTTTGATACTACACAACTCCAAGAGATAAGAAAGTGTGTTGGGACATGAAGGTACAAGTCCAGATCATCTGTAAGAGAAATCACCAATGCTCAATTTCACTGTTTAAGGTCCCAAAATGGAATTCAGCTATCATGGAAAACCAGTATAAGCAAGGAGAGAAAGGCATGGAATCCCTTGTTATTTAAGCCAACTCATGATCGAGTAGCATAAAATAAGGACACAGGAGATACAGAAAAAGGATAGTCCCACAGCACATTAAGACAAGCCCAGACACTTCAGGAGACTAAAGCTAAAAATTAGATCCACTATATATTAAAAGTATCCCTTTTCAACAAGTTTCAGGGCATCCCCCCCTAATACATCAAACAGGGACATATTCATGTTGCAAACGGAGATAAAAATACTCACAACTTCAGTGTGTTTTTATAAGAAAAGCAACAAAGCAGAACAGCCCACAAGCACACAGTGCTACACAGAAAGATTGCTTCACAGATAGGTTTCTTGGACCTCCATCTACTCTACCGTCAAGGTACATATGTTAGGAAAGAAAAATCGGCAGGGCAAGTGGTGCCATTCAAGAACAATTCTCAGAAAACACTCCTAAATTAAATGCAGGCATAGGAAAGATATTGTGAACTAAATCCCAAGTCTAGCTTTAAATTCCTAACTGTGCTGATGTACAGAAAAACCATGCTCCCATCTGTTCCGTATGGATGAAGGAAGAGTGTCTCCAGCAAGGAGAGACAGGCCATAGTAAGAAATAGCATGACAGACAAGTTGTAGCAGCCTGCACTACCTGAAGGAAGAGTAAACCCAAACCTCTCAGATTAGAGCACAAACCTAAGGAATCTCTTAAACAGGTGTTTTAAACTAATAAGGTTGGAAGATTTGGTTTCACTTTAGTTTGCAATCCTCTTCAGGGGTATGGTGTAGAAGAACATGTGATTATTTTTGTTTGGCACCCTCTAATTTTTTAGGATTAAGTACGATACAGAAATACCACAAGTAGAAACTGCAGAAAAAGTGCAAGAGACATCAGTGCCATTCAGAATGATGAACTCTCCCTTGAAATAAGAGAATTTCATAATCATTTTAAAGACAATAAAATCCTTCTGCATATTTTTGTGCTGAAAGCTAACAGTTTTAGGGATGTGTGAAAATATTAGGGACCCAGAAGTTTTGAACCTCCTCTGCTTTCTGAGCTATTGAGATAAAACATATAAGAAAATTAATACCTTAGACTTAGACTTACCACAGACTACTCCATGGAAATATTATTAGAGTGTTTATTGACCCAGTGTATCTTGGTGACCTGCAAGTCACTGATAATTAGAAACAGCTCTGAGGTCAGAGCTAAACTGGATCGTGAATAACAAATTCAGGACTTCTACATTATACTCCAAGCTTGAAGGTGCAGCTATAGTTAATTTAAAAACAATCTGAGAACGTCAAAGATAAATACATGTGACTTGGGGATGATGCTTCTCCCTTCAAGGAAAAGTGCTCAGATTGCTACAAAAAAAAAGTCAAGCAGCAGCCAGCTTTATAGAAGACAAACATTAGAATTGCTGCTAACCTGGACTTTGCTCTGTTATAGAAAATGCCATTTCAGACCTGACTGTTTAGCAGTTAAACTACCTGATTCCTGATTTTTAATTCTGTAAGGAAATCTCATTTTGGAGATGTTTTACACATCTCTGATCTTGCAAACACTTTGATGCCAGAACTTTACATATCCAGAACTCCCAGTGTGCCAGCAAGTACTACTCACGTGTTGCATATGAAGGACTGAACGTTTTTTTCCTTTCTCGGTATCCTACCATCAACCCATAATATTCCTCTAAATTAACTCATTTTACTGTAAACAGAAGTACAACTTACTCTTTTATAATTAATGAAGCATTTTTTTCCCTGTCACATGCTAAAGAAATGGCACGAACTGAAGGTGCAGATGATGAATAAATAACCATTTATAGATATTTTTTTTGTATTGGGATGACACAAATGTACTGAATTATCCTTTAAAAGGACATTTTTTCAGCTCAGTGAAAATACCTTAAGAGAACTATACTATCATCTAGGACTTTATATTGTTGTACCAAATATATTTCTGTTCTCCATTCAGGTTTAAGCACTAGATTAGGCTTACTGCATTGTAGTAAGAAGTCAATTGTATGCTTTAATTGGATTTCTTTATAAGACAAGTCTTGACTTCTGCAAAATATCTCTTTAACAGTGTCTAATTAATGGCTGTATAGCTATATGTGTAATATTTTTTCCTCTTCACCTTGGTAAAAATTTGTGCTTTGCTCACAAGGCTTTAAAAAGTTCAGACTTCATTCATACAAATATATCAAAATCACAGTCTATACATATATAAATGTATAGCTATATCAAAACTATTTTTGCAGTGAGAGTGACTGAGTACTGGTTGCCCAGTGAGGCTGTGGAGTCTCCATCCTTGGAGGTACTCAGAAGCCGCCTGGACACAGACCTAGGCAACGAGCTCTAGGTGGTCCTGCTGAGCACAGGGTGGGATAAGATGACTTCCAGAGGTCCCTGCCAACCTCAACCATTCTGTGATTCTGTATTTAGCAGGTACTAAATAAAGCTGAGACTGAGAAAACATAGCATCATTAACACAGAAAAAAAAAATCTACAACTCTGATTTTCTTGGCAGGGTTAAATAGCATTTACTTAACAGAAAGGTAAATGACAATAACTATGAAATATAAATGCACATGTTTTCTGTCTGATTATAATATCTACAGAGCATGTGCACACTGGAGCTAGCATGACAAGTTAAAGGGTTACTGCATTTAGAAACCATCTATTTCTTTCTTATTTAATAGCTGTTACCATCATGTTTAGCTGCTGCTGCTCCTCCTGCAGATGGGAATTCATTGATATGATTAAATTTGATGGTATGATAATGTATGGTAATCGTGATTAATCAGAAGCCCACTAGCAAATGGAGGATGTTGGGTATTATGTCACCTGCATTTTAAACTGCATTCCCTCTATGCCAGCCTGACAATATTTGACAGCTGGAGGGATCTCATGGTGCATCTGCTTGCTACTACTTATAGATCTGATAAGAGAAAGTGCCCATCATTCCTTCACTATCTTAAGTGCTGTAATTATAGAGCTTTGCAGTCAAGTTGTGAAAACAGTAAGTGTTAAAAATGAAAGCTTTTTGCTAGCTGCTGAACAAGCTCTGTCTCACATCTGCAAGGAGGGCTATAATCTGAAAGAAATGTAATTTGATGCACCAGTCTCATTCAAACATGATTTGCATGAAATGCTGTATAAAGCACTATCCAAGAAATGTCAATCAACACCACCTGATACCATGTATCCTGTTAAATGAAAACAAAATGCCTTCTACACTACCTGTGATCTGCCACTGCTACACAGTAATAGAGTGAAAATTTCATTTACTGTTACTCATTACAGAAAAGCCATAGCTAAAGCAGAATAATTGTGAGGAAGGAGGAGAATCATTTTCACAAGTGGCTTTTTATTTCCATTAACAGTTTGTCTCCTACATACATACTGCTGCCAACATGTACTAGTTACTAAATATCATCACTTAATAAATATCAGTTTAAAAACAACTGATTGTACTCAGATGCAGGACTGTAAGTTGTCCGTAATACTGTGAGTACTGGAGAATGTGAGTCACGACTTTAGTAACAGTTATTAAAACCCATATTCACTTATAGCAACTCACAATCAAATTTGAAACGATGGAAAAATTTTATTCCCTGTTTGTATTTCCCACAAACAGCAAACACTATTGCAAGGAGTTTTGTTTTCAAAAGCACCACAAATTTCTGCCTCTACATACTGCAAGAGGTGTTTACATAAAGGCACACCCACAGACCCAGGTACATTGTAATAGCAATTAAACTGATCTGAGTTTGCTAAAACAGTGTTGTAGGCTGATCCAAGTCAGTCAGAGGGCCACTTTGGGGAAAGAGCAGTAAACTGTATTCTAATGTACCTTTCATAATTAATTTGTACAGCACTAATACATTGTTTGTCTAAAAGAAATGTTTCAAGCAAGTGGCAATGAAGGAAAGCGACCTCTGTTCTGAGTAACAACTGGGCACCTATTTAAAAACCTCTCACTGATTAAAGCATAAGGAGGTGTTTAAAAGCAGTGTATGAATTTCAAACAACACTTGAAAGCTCAGATTTCATCAAATTAGAGCTTTCAGAAGTGGTGGAAAAACTGAATCAAGATTAATCAACTGCCTTTCACAGCATCCATTTAAGACAACATCTAACGTCCTGGAAATCAAGTGGAAGCATGTTGAATGGGAATATAAGGAAAGTTTACTGAGGTTTTTGCAGTTTAAGGAAAAAAAATATCAAGTATTCTTTTGGGATAAAGATGATTTTGAAAAGAAATTGTAAGGTAAGTTCCAAAACCAATTCACATCAAAATCCCCTGGGAACTGAAAAGACATGCGATGTAGAATAATCACAAGGGCCTGAGGACAAGTTGCTCTATTAAAGCCTTATTTTTATACTGAATAAAACAATTTACATTATACAATTCAACTATTTCAGACTTGAATTCCACATTTACCTGAAAGGTACCCAGTGCACTAAGGTGTCCTATCAGAGCAGAAAAGCTTTGTGCATTAAAAAGTATCAAAGCCTTCCTGGCATAAGCACCAGCGTCAGGCAGACGCTAGTGCCAGTTCCTCTCGTGCCTCGTGACACTTCAGACTATTCCTAATTGCAGCTCTGAAACTCAAGTTGACTAGAGTTAATAAAATGTGTCTGTGGGATGTACACCTGCCCAGCTCGCACTACACCCAGGGTGTCAGGGTAAGGACAGGAGCTAATGCAGAATTTATCCTGATTTCTTGAAAATTCTCCTGGATAAAGATACATAGCTGCATTAACAGGCTCTGCTCTCTCTGCAGCAGTTTCAGAGGAGGATCCAGGGCAGAGACAGAGAGGGAATGACCTCAGATCCGAGGAATTCCTCTCTTCTGCTTTGAGCAGTGTGAGGCAGGTTCTCCAACCTCCTCTTCACTCCAAATGCCCCACTCCAGCCCCCAATGTGGATGCTAGGGATTCTTCAGCCAGAAATTGTGAGGTATGTTGACAGTGAAAACACCTTCCCTCTGCCATGCTCTATCCCAAAGTGGGCATGACAACACTCATTTCACTTTTTTGTGTCCTTAAAAAACTGCACACATGCCACACGTGAGCATTACTTCAGCATTCGTTAAGTTAAATAAATGATGTTTGAAGCAAAAAGTCTTTATAAATTTTTCTTCAGGCAAACACTGAAATGTTTCAGACACAGAATATGCTGGTGGACTCAACCTAAGGGATGAAAAGATCAGGACCATCAACTTAGCTCCTAGTTTCATACTAAGTAATGATCAGGCCTCTATAATAGTCAGCTAGCAGCAGCCTATATATGAAGTGTTCAGAAACACCTCTTCCATTTTCTATTTACTTCCTTTTTCCCTTGTTTTACGCCGTCCTTCTTCACAGAACACAGGAGTCAAAAGAGAAATTAGCCCAGATAAACACCAGAGGACAGGAACCACAATGGTCCCTCTTGTGTAACAAGAAAAAACACAAACTCCGTACCCGCACTGGGGCATCTGCAAGAATTTGGTCAGAAAATCTGTGAAAAATTCAGAAGGCCCATACAACTAGTTTATTCATAAAGTCTTCTGTCGCTGTCCTTCAGTCCCCCAAAGTAGACTGTTACTTGTGAAATACCAACTGTGACACTGAGACAGGAACTCAAAAAAAGGCATCTTAACCACTTTAAAGCAAAGGCAGGTGATAAAGCGAGATCTTCAGAAGGACTCTGCCAAAGAGGCTAGCTTAATCTGTTCTTTAAGCAATTTAAAGAAAACATACAGTTGGCACTTGCACAGTTCCTGGTTAATTCAAATACCTGGAAAAATATTAGCAACACCTATGCTTGAAGATTGGGTTACCATCAACCATAGCCACCTGAAGAGTACTGTGCAATTTAGACAAGCATAGAAGCCTTCACAGAACTCAGGTCTAACTCCCAGTTACCACATTTCTTAGCTGTATCATGCCTCAGATCCACCATTTATTCAGTCCTAACCTGTTGAATATAGCTCTCAAACATCATTCACATTAAGCTACCTTGAACACCTACAGAATAAGAGATAGACAGATTCCTTGCTCGATTCAAAATTACTGTAAATGTTGAAATAACTCTAAGTAGGGAATACAGATTCATTCCATTCTGTCCTTTCTAGTACTTCTTCTCTAAACATTTCAGGAGTTAAGCTTTAAGTAAGAAATAACTGAACAATGAGCCCTATCCTGAAATATTAAGTTAGATTCAAGGTTAAGTAAATTTAATCAGTCCCAACTCCAAACAGGTTCAATCCTGATCAACGTTACCCTGATTTAGTACTACATTATTTCTTATAATTTAGAACTCACACCAATATGCTAACATGCTCATTACAACTTTGTTCAACTCTTCAATTACATCCTTCTGCAAAAGGCTGTAAGAATTAACCATTACATGGTTACAAGTCACTTCATTAGCCCTAAATTAATAACACCTGGTTTCCAATGGATTTACGACTTGCAATTGATTAGCTCTGATTGAAGCTCTTCCTATGTTCAGAGCACACACAGGCTCTCTGTGCTGAGAGGTTTCTCTCTTAGATAAGATGGGAACTCTGACACAATTTTTCCTTCAGTTTGGGCACTAGCCACTTTTAGGTCACTCCCTGGCAAGAATTTCTTCACCTTTAATGTTTCCACCTCTGCCATATTCAATCAAAATAAACCATCCAGTTCAAAGTTAAAGGGGAAAGCAGGCTACAAATATTTAATTCTAACTCCACAGATTTTTTTAGGAACAAGGCAATCAAAAATCAGTTGACTATTATCCTTTGATTAGGCAATCCTAAAAACAGGAGCAAATTCAAGTTATTACATATCCAGAGATTCTTTCTACAATGAAGAAAAGGATGAATGAACTATAGTCTGGAATACTTCTTTGATCTTTTTCAAATGGCTTGTCAAAGTTGTCTAGCCATTGCTATATTGCTATAAGTCAACATTTATACATAAACAAGTGAATTATAATGGCACAAAGACATTTGACATGTAACAGAGCAAAAAAGGTAGTTCTGCAAGATAAAACGTTCAAGTCAGAAAGTAAATTTGTTTTCAGCTCAAGAGCTAACATACTACATTTAATAAAACAAACATGAGATATGTACACAGTGACACTTAATTCCTAATCCTAATATGACTGATAACCTATGCAAAATCTATAAAGTACTTCATCAGGGAAGTCCATGTTATACCCATTTTATAACTCAGTGAGTCATGGAAAGATTAAATAACTTTTTCAGGGTCATATAGCATTTCCTAGCTGAAGTAGGAAAAACAAAAAAACCCACCCCAAAACCACCACTCAGGGCAACCAAATCACAGTACTGGATCCTCTTAGTTAAGCTAGCCCTCCTCCTCTATGAAAAAAGAATTACTACACTGACTCTTTGCTAGTGCATTGCTTTCGTAAAAGGCCAGCAAGCAGTCAAGTATTTTCCTCCAGGCAAAGGGAGCAAGAGTCCTACCAAAAATGTTCAATCTATTTTATTCCCTTTAAAAAATTGTTGCATGCAAGATTAGGTAGGTTTGCAGTACTTCAACTTGCAAAACCAAAAGTGAACAGAATTAAAATCTAATTTCACAGTCAATTTAAAAAAATTAATTTCCAATTTTTCTACACTGATGTAAACACACTTCAAAGATGTCAATTACAATGCCTTTACAGATATTCCTTGTCCTCCAATTTCTTTTCCATCCCAAATTGTGCTTACTGGCAAAGCAACTTAGTGTCAAAGGGAAACAAATGCAAGGTACTTGTTTGCATAAAAAAAAACAATTAGAATTACTTATAAAATGTTAATAAGGTCTCCACATAACACTAAAGGCTGCTGAAGAAAACTATTTCCTCAGAAAACTGCAGTATTAGAATAGAAAAATATCTCTGGTTAAAGTGATGATGAAATTATGTAACATGAATTTACTTAATGAAACTTGGTTTTACTGCTTGACCTTCTTATACTTCACAGAAGAAACACGGCAATTTAAAAACTCAGTTACTGTACAAAATAAGGACATCACAATTCCTTAGCTCGATGTCCTGGATGAAAAATATCCTGCGTCAAGAACAACCAGGTACGCACACGGCAATCAAAAGTCACAGCAGGTTTCTGAAATCTGCTTCTTTCAAATACATCTGATCTCTGTGCAAGCAATTCACTGTGTGATACTACACAGATGTTCATAAACATCTAGTTTCCTCCCTCAACACTGCATGCATTAACAGAGGATAATTTGTGTTTTACATATTTGGGAAACATAATATATGGGTCTTTACTTGAAAATATTTAAGGCAATATTGCATGGACTATTTATTCTTTTGCTTATTTTGATACTCTGCAAACCACTTGAACTAAAAATTTAGGACAAAATTGTGAAATGATGATCTAGAAGCATGCACTCTGTCCATTCACAGAACTAAAAAAAAATTATCATGTGAAACTAACCTCATGAAGCAGCTAGGTGCCTTGTTTGTTTTGGAAGTTAGAAACATATGAGAAAGCAAGGTCATGCAATGCCATTCCCATTTTTATATAAAAATAAGAGGGCATTTAAATGCCTGAAGTAATGATAAAAAAAGAAATTTTTCTCATTTTTACAATAAAAATATATATACTGTTTTTTAAGCTTAGGGATTATTTCAAATAGCCTTTTATTGTATCAAATAAAATAAGGATTCTATTTATACAGAAAGAGTCAAGTAATAAAATGAAGCCGATATTCCTTAAAGACAAGATGCATTCATGCCTCTCCCACTGGAGAGACTGGTTCAACAATTTTACAGTTAAACAGAATTAATTCTACTCTCAAAAACCCATTGACCTTAAGCTTTTAACAAACATTTTCAACTGCAGAGTGTATTGTCAATATTTACATATCCTTAAAATTATATTTCACTAGAACAGCTTTTATTTGCTATATTAATATTTCCTTGCAAATGTATGCTTATCCATATCAGAGAAGAAGAAACAGCTGCTACTCACAGGAAATCTCTGGGGTCCTACAGCAGGTCTTGGCTGGGCTGGAACTGGCAGCAAGGGCACTGAAACAAGAAGCACCTTTTAACACCATTTGTTTTACCTAACAGTTGTTGCTGTTATTTCCAAAAGTAGTTGCAATAAGAAGCCATGATTAAAATCTGCTACATTTACCCTCACATGTCACAGTTCCTACAATTAACTTTAAGCAACCATTCCCTCCCTTGCAACACGCGACAGGGCAATTAGGATTCTCCTAGTTAATTTACATAATTTAATTCTGCATTTTCCAGAATTAAATTGCTCCTTGTTGCAGGAAGGAAAACTAGAATACTTATTCGGCTAAAGACGCCTCTTAAACAAAGCTGATAGAGACTCTAACAATTTCATGTTTCAAATAGAAGGATACACGATTAATTTGCCTTCTCAACCTCATACCCCTCAAGATTTCCTAGATATCTCCCAGTCTCACCACCAACCTCCCATAACAAGCACAGGTATCAGAGGCTCTATCTAGTATAAATCACTGTTCATAGGAGGGTAAAATGAGGCAGACAGTGCCAATTAAGAGCACGCAAAAACTACTTAATCTGGCCTTGCCACCATAATGGTATATGCAACCATGATCACTGTGCTGACCTCAGACGAAAGACTGCTATTTCATGAAGAATCAGCAAGAAGAATGAGGAGACCCTCTTCCTCAAAAATAACCTCCAAAATTAGGATTTCAGGGGCATTAACCTGGACGACTTGTCCATACAACCGCATTTCAAAAGACTAGTCACAAAAAAAAAATAGCCCAAAACATTCACTTAGTATTATGGCATAATGCATGAAGTATCTACTGCTGGATCACCTTGGGGACTGAAGCTTTATTTGAATCCCCAGTACAAAATGTAATGACAGATTTCCAATTTTCCAGTCCAGTTTTTTTTCCTCTTTGAGTTGTCTAAGTGTTAAAGGTACAAATGTTCAATGTTAAACAGAAGGCCTAGAGTAGTTAAATAAAGCATTTCAATCAAACAGCACTGAACATGTTTGCTTATTTACTAAAAACTTTTAGTAAGTTTATTTTTCTTCAATTTTTGTTTTTAGCATTTCTGAAAGTGACAGGGTTAAACACTGACTTTGTAGACAACTACTGTATTACACTTTGGAGCAGGAAAGATATTAAGAAACACACCCAATTCCTCCCTTAAACTAGCTGCATTTCCCAACATAGAGTTTGATAAGATGCCTCAAAAATCCTTTTTTCCTTGGTAACTGAGGCACAAGAACTAATGCATTAGTGGTTATTTTTAGTTCATGTCAATGTCTGGCTTCCATCCACTTTTGTTAAGTACTTGTGGTTTACCAGTTCAGGGACTGACAGGATAAACTAATTACACCAGACTTTCAGCACCGAAGGACTACGTGCAAACTTTGTATCAGGTTACACAAGAAAATTAGTTGAATAGTCTCATCTTGGCTTCTAATGAACATCTGTCAATATCAAACAGCCATGGCCACCTGGAAAAAACTGACAGGGTGCTCTTGACAGACTTAGGACCAAAATAGCTCAGGTATTACAGGTCAGAGAGGCACTGAGAAAAATTGCATGACGTGGGAAATGTAGAGAAATGTCAACTGAACAGGGCATTTGTGTCTATTTCAGTATCCTGCCTCTGGCAGTAGCATATATATATATTTATATATTTTAAGCAAATGAATTTAATACTCATGAAGGACAGTAGTTCAAACCCTGTGCCCTTTAATCCTTGAACACTTGCTGAAGCAGCAAAGAAGTCTCAGATAAGCATTCATTTTCCTGATGTCAAATCTTCCAGAGGTTTGAAAAGTATGTTTCAAAAATAATACATAGCATGTTGTTAGACAATATTTTAAGAAGATTAAATTGCTTCTGGCTGTAAATTCTAATGCTATACCTGAAAAGATGAAGAAGCAATTCCCATATGGATTATTCAGGAGAATTATAATGTAATTTTTCCCAAGACACCAAACAGTTTTTAAAGGTAAATGGCATACTAATCTACCGAGCTGCCATAAACTGCTCATTAGTTCATGTCAATTTTCGCAGCACCACAGTATCCTTGAAGTGGTTACTTGTGGTATAAACATTAAGGGGAGAACACTCAATATCTGTATCAGAGCTTGAATTACTATTTCATAGTACATCTATGTACAGTCCTCCAGTATTTCTAAATTGATCATACTCAAATTTGGACATGCATTCAGCCAAAATTTACTACTTACAACTCAAAACTAATTTACAGAATAGGGCACAAAAGAAAAGAGAAAACTGTATGACAAGCAACAAAGAGACATGAGATTCAAATGCCAGTTTTGATAGACTAAGTTCTTGCTAATCATTTATGAAGCTTCAAAGACTAAAACCAGTAGAAATTTATCTGAAACAAAACTGACTCAAAAGTAACTATTTTTTTGAACCAAGATTCAAGGCTGGGCAGGGAGACGGCGGCCACTGTAAGAGATTTGCCTTTGAGACAAAGGAATAAGCCAATGATAGGATTCTTCAAGAGTACTTCAACTCACTGAAGTACTGAAGTAGCTGGCTACTAGAGTTCTTATACATGCTATTTTATTCACATGAAAATTTCATAACAATTTACAGAATGTTTGAGTATTTTAGAAAATACTGATACGCTCAACACATTTCAAGACTAACTCAAACCAAAAAGATGCTGAAAAAGTATATTTCTATGATTTGCAGTTAGAAAAAGTGTCCCTGGTGCTGACAATTAGAAGTACGTGAGCTTAATCCTGCCATAAAATTAGAGAGGAAAAAAATGCCAGTCTACACTAAAACATGAGAGCATACCATTAGAATTACCAGAACCTAAGTGTGCATATCATGCACTTCCAGACATGGCATTTTTAGCTTCCAGGCGTCCCATTTTCAACAACAGAATCCCCATAAACTTTGCACCTATCTGACTGTATTCTCCAATGTGTAAAAACCCTCAAGTATCTGGAAATATATTCAGCCAAGAAGCTGCAAGACGTCGTCAAGAACATGAATTCAATCTGATCTTTCATACTTCCTGTTACCCTGAAATAAATGATGCTGCATGTGAAACGCATCCCAGTGTTGTCAACTACCAGTCTCTGCCTATTGGGGCCTCAAGCAGACAGACTAAACTGAGGAGGACTTTTTAAGAGGAAGTTGAGAACAGCTCTCCCTACGTTGGAGTTTGTCTTCCATTTGTCTGCAGCGACTGTGTAAAAATTCATCTTAATATGCAAATGACATTGAAGATTTTAGAATTATGCTTATCTTCCCTGAAGACTACTGGTTTCCTACGCATTTTCCTTAGGTGTGCAAATGTATACTTTCATGTAACATAACTGTACTGCTGCAGGTTAAGAGACTGAGATGGCCACTACTCTTGGCCACTGCAGACAATTCGGCTTTCCATACGTGCTCTCTAATCAAGATTAAACTTCTACAGTGATTTAAAAGATTGAATTTAATAGTATGCTGCACACCTATTAGCAGAAATATTCAGTACTCTTACCACAGATTCCTTCAGTAAAATGGGCAGCCCAAAGGCATTTCATTTGAACCAGCTGCCATCAATACACATAGCAAAGATCTTCCTCACTGAAATGCAGGTCTTACACCATTCAAAAACAGATCACTTATTCTACAGGGCTGCTCATTCTGAGAGGACAACTAGACTTACCAGGCAAGAAATGAATGTGCACACAAAGTCAGCACATATAAGATCTTAAAAAAAAAGACTACAAATCCAATATTGAAGATCTCTTAACATGCAGAGGGTACACAACTTTGTTAAAATGAGGATCTGCAAGTAAAGACAGAAAAAAAGACTATGCTCAGGAAAAAGCAAGGCCCCTGGAATACTCATGGTGCCACAGATGTAGTGGTAAGACTAGACAAGCCTGAAGCCACCTCACAGCATGAAAAAAGAAAAGTTACACTAGTACACTTTTGACATTAGGCAAAAGCAAAAATGCTCAGTAGTCATTGCTGGCATTTGGAGGAAGCTTGTTTACCTAGATGCAGAAGAATTGTTCACTGTTTCACAGGGGGAGAGAGGAGAGTCATCTAGAAGAGTCTAAAAACAATTTTTGCTTTTCACAAAACAAGAACTGTTGCTTTGGAAATGTTAGGGAAACGCACAGAGGCATAAATCCAAGACTAAAGGGCCTTTTGGACTGCTTCCAGATAACCTGTCCTGATGCACAATTTGGTGGGAAGCAGTGATTTTATTAGACAGGAAAAAGTGAAATAATCTCTACAAAGCAGCTACTATGAAGCCATCTGTGAGAAGCCTAATAGATCTCTATCAACTGGCAATATCCTACCCTGCCAAATTCCTACCTTCCGTTGGTCAAATACATGAAGCAAAGACAGCACTGGCTTGGAGTTCTGCTGATTTTAAGGGGCAAAATTACAAAAAACCTAATGGTAAGTATGTATAAATATATATGTATTTCTTTACTTTGTCTAGTCCCAACAGAATCACAAATCAGAGCTATGTAGGTGCCTTTTTTTTTATCCTCTCAGGAATTAAACACTCCCCAAATAAGTAGAAATGTTAACAGCTCTGTTGAGAGCTGCCCTAAAAAGTGTAGCCCAAAGAGTGCTTGTGTTAAGTTACGGAAAATGTGTACTTGCAGGCTGCGAATCAAACAATCACAAATGTGGCACTGAAAGGAGAACTGAGGGCATACAACTTGTTAAGTAAGGATAGCAGCCGGTACCTTTCACAGAGCAATTACAGTGCAAGGAGTGCCTCAGTGTACTCTCACTGAAATAGGTGGGCGGTCATTCTGTGAATGCTTGGCTGAAGCTGGAATGATGTGGGAAAATTATAAACTGCAGTACCTGCCTAGTTTTGAAAACTGACATTTGCTACTTTTAGAAAGCACGTTCTCTTTTCAGTTCCCCTTTTTACTGTTCTTTGCAGGCTTTATGGTAGAGTAAAAGAGACAATGAAGAAGTTGAAAAGGCTTTACTATTTCAGCTGGCCACAGTCCAAGAACATTGTCTTTCTTTAGGCAAAACATGTGTTTCAAGCTTAAGCAAAAAAATATCAGCCTGAAGCACATTTCCATGAAGTGATAAACAAATTGTGGCATCCCTGGCAAAGCATAAGATGAGTCATACTTGCATGACTGGGAAGCTCTTCAGAAAGCTCACCTTGTACAGGTGTCACTACTGTCCCCTTGAAATGCGGATTTATGTGTATGTTCTTCGGTTGCTGAGGTGTCACTGGAGGTGGAGTCATCATTATTCTAGGTGTTTCTATCTGAGGGGGCATATGTAGCCCTGGAGGAGGAGAAGAATGATGCTGATGCTGTAAAGGAAGCAGAGATTGTAACTGTTGCTGCTGCTGCTGCTGCTGTTGCTGCTGCTGCTGCTGTTGCTGCTGCTGTTGCTGCTGTTGCTGCTGCTGCTGGAACAGACTCCTAACAGGTTGCTGGTGTGTTGGAATTAACCTCTGTGAATGAGTCTAAAGTCAGACAAAAGAATAAAGTCAATAGGCTTTAAAGTTAAAATATCCTGACATAAACCAGCACAAAACCAAGACACCTTTGGAGAACAATTAAGGCTAAATATGAACAAAAAAACTTCTTTCCCATAGCATCAACTGGAACTGTTAAGAACCATCAGCACAGGAAAGCAAAGGAACAATTGAAGACATTCATGTGAAGGAAAGGACAGCAAAGAGCAAGAAAGCACACAGGGAATGCAGACAATCATTCGCTTATTTTTAACAGTGAAACTGTCTAGTTTTCTATGTAGGGTTCTGCAGATGCAACCAGAAACTGTCATCAACTGCAATAAGGTATATGTGATAATCACTAGAAAACTGAGTCCTAGTATCAAAACAAATCCACTAACTTTTGTCTCATGTATAGAAGAGCCTCTCTGAAAAAAAAAAAACAGACCTAACAGTAGCAACTGAAGTCAAAATACAGATTAAGCTAGATTCTTGCAGTGCAGCCCACCTATCCATACTGCTTGAAGAAAAAAATACTTTAAAGACACCTTTCAAGGGTACCTTTCATAACACAGAAGAAAGTCTCTTGCTGCTCACTCTCGAACACAAATGGCCAAAATCAAATTAAAAAAAAAATAGTCATGTTTCTCTTCAGAGGCATTCTTCTGCTTCTGAACTCACTGACACTATATATCAGTCCTAGCCCAGTAACTTCCAAATAGCAATGCAAGAGGAGTCCCAAACAGGCAACCCTTCAGTAACAAAGAAGTGACACCATTTTTTTCAGCAGCCATATACATAAAGAAAAGCAGCTACAAAGGATGCACGAGAAGATATTGTGATGAGCACAATATGTTTACAACATTCAATATCAAAATAACTAGCAACGACTGCAGCAATACAGAAAAAAATTATTCCACCTTCACTGTTTTAAAAGCACGAAATATTCTACTGCAGGGCTCTCAACCGCTGAGATATCCACCGACTCCTGCTAGTGATCAGCACCTAGAGTTACTGCTGTTGGAAAAAATCCCCTTTGTTTAATACAGATGACCTTGTCCTGCAAAGACATACACAGGCTTTGTTCTACAATCTCAGCTTCCAATACATTTTATGACAGTTAACAAAAATAAGCATGGGCTACCTCTCGACCACACACTTGCTGGGTTGGGCTTTTGGGTTTGTTTTTTTTTGTTTGTTTGGTTGTTTTGTTTTGTTTTGGTTTTGGGTTGTTTTTTTGTTTGTTTTTTTTATGGAAAGAGTTACATCTTATATTTTGTGATACAAAGCGCAAGGCAGGGGGGAAGAGTAACAAAGGTAAATTTCACGTGAAATCCCAAGATACTAATTTGTCTAATGGTGGTTACCTTCCTAGGGTTTTATTTGCCTCCACAGAAGTATCATAGGTATATAAATAAATTTTTTTTTTTTAGAAGTATCAGCAAAAATATTAGTTTGACAAAAAACCCAAGAAATATTTTACAGAACCATATTTTTTTAAACTAAATTACTATTGATAATGTGGGACTGAACACGTTTCCATGTTGCATGCAGAGGACTTCTCAGAGGAATTAACTTTTTCCTCCATCCTTATGCAAACCAGTAGGCAAGCCTGATAGCGTTTTATGAGTTGAAACCCACTTTTCATTTGGAGGCCTTGAGATTCCTCAAATTGAGGCTGGTAACAAGACTAAGCACATAATTTCACAATTACCACATTATGCAAAGCCCATCTTGCCTAACAGTGCCCTGAAAGAGCAAAAAGCGTACACTGGAATATATATTCCACCTTTTATAAAAGGACTCATGATTTAGAATGCATTTCTCCATAATTTCCTGAAAGTATGTTCAAAGAATACTAAGGATTAAAGGTACCATTGTCGATGGCTGGTTTGGCAGCAGTGCAGGCCTGTGATCCTTCATTCTTCCCCTATCATTATTGTCTCTCCTTTGTTCTCCCATTCCGTGGCACATAATCGAGCCTCCTCTTCGCCCTCCTCTCCTTGAGCCATACCGTCCCTGTTTAAGCTGCCTTTCCCTCTCTTCAAATTCAAGTAATGCTGCTTTGGCTTCTGCAGAAAGTTCTGTTAAAAGAAAGAGATAGGGAAAAAAATATTTTAGCTTCATGCTGGAAAGATGGAAAATATAATGAAGAACACCATTGCTAGTACTATAGAAGCATCCCTGCAACTAACACAGAATCTGCAGGCACTTTGTTCTCCTTTAGGTGGCATGTTAACATTTCATTAAAGACATCTTTAAAAGGAAATAGCACATGGGATACTTGGGTCTGTTGCACAGTCAAAAAGCAGCAAGTAAAAGAAACAAACATGAAAGGAAAAGGTTTGGGTTTGGTTTTGTTTTTTTAAATGCTTTTGAAGTTTGCCTTATGCTGTAAAGAGGAGGCTGAGGCTCCTCTCACATTCGTGTTATCTGCAGAAATGTCAGGCAGCACAATGAAACCCCCAGTAAACTTTACTGTAAAGGATATGTTGAGTCTTCCATATAAACAGATCTTATCTGCCAGACTCTTTTACACATTGGCCTGTTCCAAAGAAGGACTTTATGGTTGCTGAAGTGTTTTTGCAGTATGTAATTACTTAATATTTTATCTATGTGGCTGAAGAACCAACTGTACAAGTGATAATTCCACTTAGAGAGCACACACTTCAAAATCTGTGCTCAGCCCAAATTAAATACGTGGCCACTGTAACACCCACTCAACTCACATCACAGGTAAACACCAGAGAACAGACGTACTCAATGAAAACTGCCAAATTTGCTTGAAACCTGGGACAATGCTGATAACATTAAGAGAAAACCATGCAGTAACAGGCCCAGCTAATCAATTACTTGGAAATACAGAGAAAGTCTACAACAAACTTCAGGAAGCACACTGTGACAGTATGAGCAGTGCCACTCACCAGGTTACAGTACTTAAAGGGGATAAAATTTAACCCAAACACACAGCTGAGGGTTTTGCCGTGTGCCAGTCACATCCCTTGTTACCTCTAAAATTGACTTCTGTCTCTAAAGTACTCTACAAAAAAAAAACACATTCCTGACAAATAAAAACATATTTTGAATTCATATAAATGGCAATTAGTGCAAGAATTCAATTTTTCATTTAAGAAGTCTGCTCTTAATGTTAAAGAAGACTGGGTACTGGGACGTCTTTTCAGGACAAAGTGGTTTTACTTGCTAGTACTACACATAACAGCTATAATATCTGAAAGATCAGAAGAGTTTGTATCTGGCAGCTGGGACACTACTACAACATCTCCACATCACTACATATCCTCCATCAAGAATACATAACTAAAGCAATTAGAAAACTATTAAAATTTCTTGCGAGTCTAGTAGCCAAAGCTACTTAAACTACCACCTTAAACATCTTCATAAGTAAACTCAGTTAGTCTTTGAAGTTGAGGATTGACAGAAGGGCAGAAAAGGGCGAGTGCCACGCGTTCTCAGTACTCCCACTGCAGCAGTTGTTCTTCCTCGGCCCCAAAAACTACCTGCACGACTGAGCTGCAAAGACTGTAAATTCGCATGTCCCAGTTTTCAGAGGTATTCAGCACCTCCAGAATGCTAGGGCTTTTTAATTCAGAAAAAAAGTTTAGAACTTGCTGACTGCCTAAGAACGCAGCAAACATGACAGACTCCTAAAAGCTCAGGATCTGCCATATAGTTTCCTATTCCATTTCTGCATGTTGGTGATGAGCCAAGTTTCTCTACCTCCTTTTCTCTCCCCTCTCTGACACCACAATTAAGTGGCATAAAACCTTAATTTACAGTCACACCAGATATTCTTATGAAATGCTACCTTTGCCCTAGCACCTGCCTCGAGAGACTGGCAGAGCCCAAGATAATCAGGCTTTATCAGGAAAATCTCATAGTGTGCTTAGAAAGGGGCAAGGAATTACACTCCCTCAAGTCTTAGTATGGTATTAAATGTGCACACTATGGATTTCTGAGGAAAACTAAGACAAATGTACTCTTGTCCAAAGCAATCAAAAGCATTAGATGTGACTAAAACCACCATGTTATCTATCTTTAGCTGTCAGGGATGAAAAAACCTGGTTTAATGAGAAAAACAGAGCTCTGATTTCAAGGCTCTTTCCTGTCCACACCTGAAGCAAGTTCAATTTCTTCACAGGCTTGCAAGCATGAAGGAGCTAACATGGGCTTTTAGTTGGTCTGCAGGAAAGAAGGACCACTAGCTCCCATATACTTATGGGAAGAAATGGTGCCATTACATTGTAAAGCAACAGCTCCCCTCCCTTTAACCAGAGAAGATCCAAATCTTGCAGGGCATCCTGGGCATGCTGCTAGTTGGGAAAGTACTTTTTTTTCTTCCAAGAATAGGACAAGCAGCGCAATTTCTCTGACATCTTCCACACTACAGCCCGGAACTCAGCAAGGTAGTTTGGAAAGCAAAGTTCAGTCATTGGAACAAGTACCTACCACTGATATTCATTCAAGAAGTTACTTCCTATTAAACAGATTAGAAGTCACATGTGAGGAAAGCAATTCTTAATGAACCTGGGAATAGAGCTAGACTTCCTACAAGGCCAGATCATGTCTGATTCTCTCAGCCTCTTGAGCACATATTGAAGGACACTGAATAGAAACAGCTTTAGAAGAAAGAATGGGCTGCTCCAAACAAAATGACTTCAGAGGTCTGCGCTGATTAAGCTTGGGGAAGGGATGACAGCATCCGGGACAAAGTCAGTCCTGATGATCTTCGATGTGCAGGTACTTGTCACTCTCTTTCAAATGAAAAGCTAATAAATTGTTTTCCTACTCACTTTACACAGAAGTTCTCAAACTTTAAAGGCTGTGTCTTTAAAGGCACAGTCCATGTATTCAGTTTTTCAGCCAGGAAAGTGAAACTGTGTGTAACACTGACCTTGGAAAAAATATTCCAACCAAAACAAAAAACCCCACGAATTTACTGTAGCAAGCATCATTACATTCATACCACATCTATGACCACAGAAGTACAATATAACATTTGATTTTAAAAAAAAAAGATTACATTAAGCATACTTCCCCCCACAACATGCCACTGAAAGCAAGTGTCCTACCTGCGAAGAATTTTGCTTACACACAAAACTGCAGGTTCAGAGCCTCAGAGACAGACTGCAAAAGTGCTCATGCAGTGAACTAAACTCACAAATACCTCAACTGCTTTATACTGCTATCAGTCACTACACAGCAAAATATACAGTCAGCTCAATTATTAGGTGGGTTATTTATCAAACTTGAGAGCATTGTGCCACACATACAGAGATCAAGGAGAGGAGATAGTGTGGAAGACAATTTTGCAGGGAAGAGAACAAGGAAAGTAGGTGACGAGCGGAGGAAGACGACATCCTGTTTCCCTCCCTAGACTCTTCCAAAGCACAGCCAGGTATTCACATGAAAGGCCCACTGCTGTTCCCTGGCTAAGAGCTCATGAGTGTTGTGACCAGAACACATGGAGCCAGTGTGGATGCTGCCATGCCCCCAGACAGCATGTGCAGGCTGCTGCAGCACACGGCAACCAGCTCCTGCCTATACCAACCCTGAGCACAGGTCTCTGGCTACATGTGTCTTGGGTGGCTCCCTGAGAGCAATAGCATTTCAAATCCCCAGGTTTGAGAATCCCAGAATCCCTACTATCCTGGATAATGCAGAGATTTACAATGTAAATCACATTCCCGAACAACTATTTAAAAATACACATATGCATTTACATATATATGCAATCTAAATTGAGAGAGATAGCAAATGTTCTCCTTTTTTGAATTTTTTTCTCCCCATCATCCAGACTTGCAACCCAATTACACTATGTGCTTCTGGACACAGTGCAACAGGACAACAGTGAAACCATTCATTTTAATTTCCTAGTCTTGCCCGAAATCTCAGTCACTAGTTATCAACGTGAACATCAGCCAACAAAGCAGGACGTATCAAAAAGTACTACCATGTCCAATTACCTTTGTTATCACTTTGCAAATGGCTCTGCCTAAGCGTAGGGTTTGCTTTTGGTTTTTGTATTTAGGTAGGGAGAGAATACTTTAGTTTGGTGATGCCAGACAAAGCCATTTTTCTTCCCATTCCTTAATGGGTAATGACAATTCCAACTGTGGGAAGACTTCAACTACATGCACTGAAAAGAAGTCAAATATTTCTCAAAGATGCTAAACTCAGTATCTCTAGAAATCAGTTGCATACTTGTCCTACAACACCTCTCCTTTATACTTACATTATCTTGGATAAAGAAATGTTTAGGAAAGATCTCAGCTACATTCATGAGAATACTCTATATTTTTACATATTTTTACCAGCACACACTTATTCTCATCTTGACTGTACAGTTCTCACACACACAGTTAATGCAGTGAATCAGCAATTATTTTTCTAGTGTCTCTAAGTGTCAAGATTAATTTCACTATTGCTGGTAATAAAATGGTTTCAAATGACATCTTTAATCAGCAAGTAAGAATGCACTCCTCCAATAGAGACAAGCTGTCACAAAAGGTCACCAAAATGTGACAGGATGGAAATTACATTTGTAACTTCAACTGAAATGTTAATTCCTCTTTAAGTGTTTTCTCAACTATGTTCAGATTTTAAAGTAAGGAGATGTTTAAAAATGAAACATCATTGCAGATCTATCAGTAGCATCTGTAAAAATTTGCTCTGTATCTCAAAGGCAAGCAGATATTTATAGGCAAACAGCAAGTATTTTTTTCTGTTTAACTTTCCACCACATGGTTAATCATTTGGTCTCCTTATCAACAAATTAACATGAAAAACTAGTATGAATAGAAACCATTTCATAACAGCAAGACTGTACTTTTGCCAAAGATCAGTTTCAAAAGAAGCACTTTAGTTTATAGATTCATGAACACTTGCATCACCTTTTCCTTGTATCTCTGAGCTACATCCCAAATCACTTAAAATTACACTTAAAAATAAGTTGAATTTGAATCACTGTTCCTTTAACAGGCAAGCTCCGCTCCAGGTTTTCTTCTCATTGGCTGGTCTTGTCTTTACATTAAACTATAGAGTAAATCCACACATACCCAAAAAAGTATGCAATTGTCATTGACTTTGCAATTTTATGCAGAGATTTAGCTATTCCAGTGCACTCTTATTCTTAAAATATTCTGTTTTGTAAAGCCAGCAGCACCTTTGGTATAAATAAGATATTGTCTACATGTGGTATGTAGAAATATGGTCTTATGGATGAAAACACATTTTGAATGCACCTCATCTAAAATATCCCTTGCCCATATAAACTACTCTGTGCCTCCAGAGGGTTCCCTTCAGTCTTATTCTAATCAGAATCAATTCCTGATCATTAAAACAATGCTGAATAAAGGCCCTTAATACACACTTTGCCTGAAATTGCAAGTAAGAAGAGCTATCTGCTAAACACAAGCAACAGATGAGAAAGATCTTGATTCCAAATCATGCACTGATGTCTCTCTCACAGCACAACATGGCCTACGTGAATACCATTGTGAAAGCCTGGTTCAGCCTTTGCAGCTGACTCCTTGCTGCTCATGAACAAGTCCTCTTAGCCACAACACCTCTGTTATAGAATTAAGGCTTCTCAATTCTTGCAGGTATAGTAAAAGTCCAAATTCCTTGAAACCGAATCAAAGAATTAGGAGGCTATGCAACTCAGGAGAAAGATCCTTCGAACTAACATCCTTTGCAAAGCAAGCCTTTTAAGGTAAGAGGGAAATTTCATCAGGACAAGTTCCGGCAATCTAGGCATGTGCTCTGGGAATGTAATTCCAAAATGCCCTGTTGTCCCAAAGACACTGACTCATCTGGAAAGAACGCAGAAGCACCCAGCTACCAAGCTCAGGCTGCATGGCACCCATCTTAAAGCAATCCTGTGTAAAGAATTCATCCCTACAGTCTGGCAAAACTTGAAGTATCATCAAAAAATACATCTTCCCCCAGTGGTATCTGACAATTAGCCAACAGTATCTGACAGTTTGCCTTCATTACCAGTTCACCTCTGTTGCATATCTTGATTCTCCTCAAAAGATCAGGGCTTTTTCTCCATTGTTTGAATTGATAATTTGGTTCAGTAGCAGAACTATGAGAATGGTACACCTTTCTGAAAGCAAAACTTAATTTCTGCCCATCTCCCTAATACCACCTTTTTAATCTGACTTTTTATTATTACCACAAGACCAACATGAAGAGGCAATATAGTTATTCCCAGCAGGGAAGGTACAACACCAGTTTCAGATACTTGAGTACCCAAGGCACACGAGGGGTCTTGATGTCAAACTCTCAAAACCATAAACCGATGTGATTTAATTTATAGACTAATACAGAGCAGCTGCAGGAAAGTTGCAGATCTACTATTTGTTCTGAACTAGCAGTGGCAAATTTATTAGCTACATGGAGCAGTGTTCTAGCAACAAACACACTTGTGTTATGCTACTCAAATACAATGAAAATATACCCTTTTAGACACTGTCTAGTGAATCAAGAAGGTGGTATAAGAGATCCAGATTGTTCCATGGTAGAAAAGCTGAACCCAGGAAACAGAGGTTTGCATGTTCTTATAACACACTCCCCAGCAAGTTACAATTTCTCTAGGCCAATCCAACAGTAGGCACACAACAGGTTCACAGCATACTTACACTCCTGGGGGAAAACAACGAACAGCAGAACACAAGTAACAAGATTTGTGTTATCAAGTGAAAATCTTCCAAGGATGGAAGTACAAAAGAATTCCTTAAAAATTTTTTCCACCACAATAGGTAGTGAAGCACAGATCAGACAGCCACTGCTTGAAAACAGGAAAGCTTTTAAAGACATCACAAAAGTTTCAATAAACAAACATTGCACTGGTTTTCGTAACACTATACACTTAAACATTATTCCCAAGGAGACAGACACTACACATGCTACAACAGCCTACATATGACTTTGGCCAACTTGGATATAAGCCAGAAGGTGACTGTTCTATCTTTTGCCATTAAACTCTTTTCTAGAAGTTTTGGCAAGCCAGTGTTTTACTTTCTTTTATTGTAGCTCTTCAAAACAGTCCATTGCCACAAAACCTCACCCAAAGTTTCTGGAATGTTTCTCCTTTCTCTTGTCACATCTGAGAGCCTAATTATCGTTCCTTCTTTCCGTTCAGTTTTGAAACGTAATCGCCCAGACTCTTCATCATCATCCTCCTCTTCATCAGATTCTTCTTTTGTTTCTTCTTGAAGTTCCAGAGATTCAATAGCTGCCTGAATCACAAAATACAGAGGACATGCAAACTGAAAAATCTACTTTCTTGTGATCAGCGAGTGTCAAAAGACAAAGCTTTCTTTACAGGTGTCATTGTACAAATTTTGCTGGCATTATACACTGTTCTCATACATAACTCAGACAACATTCAAGAGCTTGGTGAATTTTTTAAAAATATAAAGATATGAATTATATAATAAATTATATAGTAAAATCTATTGAGAAAACCCATTTTGCTGCAATATTTAAGGGAATATGGAAACTCCAGTTAGAACCACCATCTGATTAGTAGCTAACTTTTGCACCCAGAGTGACATTTTATCATTGAATTGACTAAGATGAATCTGGTAGTATCCCAGGTTTGCAAGTAATACAAACAATAATTTTTTTTTTTCATTTGTTAACAACTGTCAGTAGCATGTTTAAAAAAAACACACCAAAAAAACCCCAACAAAACCCGGGTAACCTTACATCTCAATTTTATTCCTCCAGGCATGTATAACTGTACTTGTCTTTACTTTTTCAACTCCATGAATACTCCCCAGTTTTAATTCAGCAATTGACGAAGAGAATGGAGAACAGGACTGGATGAAATTTGAATATACTAAATTTATATATTGGAATGCTACTCCCTTGTCATCATTCGCTTTCTAGTTCTCTCTATAACAGAGAACATTTATTCAGATGAAACAGTGTCCCAAATGAAAATGTATCACTCCTTCAAATTTAAGAAAAAAATCAATTTCATTTTCCTGTGCTGGCATGACAAAATTAATGTTCAGAATCTTAAACAAGTTACATTTGATTTCTAGAGTTGAAAATTAGAAGTGTTCTAATATAGTACTATTTTCCATAAAATATTTGGTTATTTCTTGTACAAGCCTACTTGCTCATTTCTTAGAGCCTGCACATGCATTTTAATTCTTTGCAAAGCCACTAAATACATCATAACTTTTACGTTGCTTGACGACAGTTAAGTGAGTGAAATAACATGCAAAAACGGTTTAATCTTGTAATTACCCAGATTGGTGCCGTAATATATATGAAAAAGGCACAGCAACTGTGTCAGTCAGGTGGACAGATACTAAGTCACAAATCAAGAAAAAGAATTAACGGCAGAATGGTGCAAGAGACTAAGTTTCCTTACCCAGGAGCCTAACTTCATCCAAAACCAAAAAGAAACATGGGAAGCAAGATCAGAGACAGGATCTGGCAAGTCAGTTTCTACTTTAAAATTAAAAGAGAGCACACCATATGAACTCCAGCTCAAAGCTTCTCCAACTTTGGTCTGGTGAATAAACGATCTGTATACTTAGGGGGCTTTAACGGGCTACTGATCCCAAGTTATTTTCATTTTATCATCTCCTTATGTCAGAATGTGTTTTATACATTCCAGTCAAACATTCAAGCACTACATTTCCTGACCTCACAAAAATGCTTTAAGATACAACTAAGAGAATAGCCAAAGTTTACAAAAAGCTTTAAGGTTTATATTTTAAAAAGATATTTACTTTTATATGACATCTTTATTATATAAAAAAATGCAGCTACAAACAGCAGACAGGATAGCAGGCAAAAAAAAATATCCTTCAAGACTGAAAGAGATCCAAACCTCAAAAGCAAACCCAAATTGAGCACAACTGGTCTGATTAACATAACCATGTATAATCAAAGCACCTCTGAGGACGGGCAGTTGAGACTCATGGAACAGAGGAGGGATGTTAGCAAAGGAAGAGATGCTAACGTGGTTTAATAAAAATAAACAAAAACAGAGAGTCAGGGTTAGCATTTCACTTTCAAAAGAGGGACGCTCAAAAGAGAAAGGAGTAGCAATCTCTCTATCAAATCTATGTTTTTAAATATCATAAATCCCATAATCTTACTGTCCCAATGTTGTTTTTAAAACTTTCCTTTCAGCATCAGGATTTGGAAGTCAGAACTGGAGTGGCTGTTTTGCAAGACATGGTCTCTCACAACACTGAGCCTCCTGCTTTACTTTAGAGCATAAACCCCAGACACATCCACTCTCTATGTCCATGCCCCTTAAAAGCTACATCGGAATTCCAGGTTTTTTATTCATCAAAGACTGGTATCAGTCATGTAATCTCATCTGTGAGTGCAAAACTTACTTGCACAAGGCTCTCTGTGTGGCTCAGACTGCAGAATCAGGACTAGAATGGTTAATGCAGTCTGCATTGTCCTGAAAAGTTTTGCAATACTTTAATGAAATGCTACAGAAAATGTGTGGAAACTGTTGCCTTTTGAAAATTATTAATTCTGGGGAAAAAAAATTACCCATTCTTAAAAAAAAAGGCAAGTTGTAACAGACTACAACAAAAACCACTTCTCAAACTTTTCTAGACCAGCACTATTCTATTCTTGCCCACTTATACCAATTCTGTAGCCTTCTGGGTCTAACTCACTTTATTCACCAGTATAATGCTCATGCCACCTATTAACAAACAAACAAAGGAAAAAAAAATCAAAGGAGCTAATGAAAAAGCAGGCACGATGGAAAGGCAGTGCTCAAGAATGCTAACTGACCCACGTCCAAGTCTGATTACATGTATTATTGAGGGATTTATATTAGTTACAATGGAGACACAAATATGTCCGAGCCAACCGTATGTTCTCTACATATAGCTCCAGGAAAGGTTATCTGAGCTGTGTAGGAGCATACACCCTTACCCCACTCTTTGTTCAACAGTTGTAGCATGCAAGACTTCAGATCATCTTTTCCAACTTCCAGCCTAACAGGATGAGTTGTTTTGCCAAGATTACAGTATATGAATGGATTCTATGTTTCAAAATAAATTTATATGGGAAAGACACAAGTGCAGACATAGAATTAATACACACTAATACTTGCAGGATTCTATTTAATACTTGCTAATCATGAATATCTCTGAATATACATAAACAGTCCTTGAACAGCTACTTGAGGTCACCTGACTGGACTAGCCAGCCAAGGCTTCTTAGCAGCTCTCCTCAAAGGGAGCTTAACATTTCCCATTATGACACCTTGCACAACGCTATCAAAGAGCTTTGCTGACTCTTCCTTATGAAGAAAAATAATGACCTTTCTTCTATCACAAGGTCAGAGTTTTCTGCCATCCTCATTAAAAAATTATGCCATAAATCCCAGTCACTGACCAGAACTCCCCATGCTGGGTTATGATCTGCTATGGAGCAAGAGTGAGTGCTCCCGCTCCAAAGAGCTTGCACACAGTTGCAGGACTGATAACAGACATAGCCTAAGGAAAGCAGGAGAAAACACTAGTCAGCTTGATAAACGCTGACCTTAGCACAGGATCCTCTTAAACATGGGATTGTCAGGTGTTCTGGAGAGCTTTGTGCCTGAGAGTGCTAAGATGTACAGAACGGGTAAGCATTGTAAAGGCTAAACCAGAACCCTTCCATGTGAAACACTATGAAGGTGAAAAAAAAGAACTTTTATTAACTAGCTAGAAAATAAGCAGTGGAGGCTTCTACCAGAGGCTAACACTGAAGCACCAGCAACTGCTCAATCCTAAGGGATCAAGAAATAACAGAGAGCAGATAAGAGAATGTTACACCTATTCCAAGGGCACCTCCACTTCAAAGGTGAAAAATGGGTATAAAAAACAAACCTAAGAGCTTCTAAATATGTTTAAAAACTTGGCTGTTCTGATTTGCTCTCTTTTCATCATTTTCCTCCAGGCTGACAGGTAGCATTTCCAAACTTGAACAGAAGAACTAAAATGCCTAAGTTTTGGCTAAACACAGATAGAACAATTCAACAGACACATTGGCCTTTCCCCCCCACACCCAACTATATTCCACCAAAAGAAAAGCAGTATGCAGCACTTCTTCATGAAATGTTTTCTTGATTGAAGTCCTCATCATTTCTTATCAGCATAGCCCAAGACATGGTTTAAATTTATACAGTGAGAAACCCCCTACTACAGCCTTCACAGGAGATTAGTTCCAATATAAAACAAAAATTTTTAATTCTAATTTTAGATAGTTACATTTTTATGAACATTTTGTAGAAATAATTAGTGATGTTATTACTTCAAAAATATTTAGGACATGATAACTCATGTAACTGACAGTTTTCCTACACCTATTTGCTGCTAAAACTTCTGGGTATTGGTTTTTGCTTTGTACCTTAGGAAGGCAAAAATATTTTCTGAAGCATTGCTATGTTTTTCAAGGAAGCTCCACAAAGAGTGTTATTTATCCAAAATCCAAGTTCTAAGCACTGTTTCAAATTAAATATCAAGAGAAAAAGCATGCCTTGAACCTGATCTGACCAAGGACACAAACTTTTCCTGCCTCTTCCTCACATCTCCCACCGGAGGGGTGCCACTCTTAACAGGTCTCTCATTTCCCTTATTCACCGGTTTCCCCCATCATGTTCCAATTCCCCAGCCACTCAGCTTTTCTCTTGGTTTACAGAATTGCTTCATGCAACATAGTAAGAGGCTTTACTTGGTTTTTATGTGGAAACTGCTTAAAATACAACACTACCAACACTTCTGTCAGCTCGCTCTCCGTTATTCAGATGCCAACTTCCAATCAAGAAATAATAACGCTATTTATTTGTACCATATCTATTACAGCTCCATTCTTGTACTGCATTTTCTACAGGACAATGCCAACAATTACCCTTGTTTACAAGCAGTGAATGTTATGAGATTTAAATATAACACTCAAATAAAGAACAAAATTATTCAGAGCTGGAGGCACACATCTAACCATGTAATAAGAAGAAGTGCATACTCTACAAAGGTTATCTCTTTTGGTCATATTCTCATTTGGAGAGTGCAATTGTGAGCCTACAGACAAATGTAAATAAGCTACATATGAAATAAAGGAATAAAAAGATGGTACTATTTTGGAAACAAGAAACCTGTGGCAATCTGCAAGCATCAGAATAAAGCCAGAATGTAGATTAATTAAATAAATGTGGCCAAAATGTTTACATTACATGAATTCTCTAGCTCTGTTAAAATCAATTAAAAACTTGCATTAATATTACCTTTTGAATGAAAGGAATTTAATTCTGAATTGCACAAATTTAGACATGATTATTAAAGAATTCTCACTAGTTCATACCCTAAAAATGAAGCTGTGCTTTTTTAAAGCAGTAAGTTTGACAGTGAATCCCAGCTATGCACTTAATTTTATATGATGTGCAGTCCTTTCATCATCTCATACACACTACGGCTGCAGATAGCACCAACGCATCAGGTTGCTTTTAAAACACCAGAATGGAAGTGTATATAATCCAGTGAATGAACAAAAAGTGTTGAAGTGTTTGACAGTTCTTTGGGAGGGTAGATTTAATACTTAGGAAATTAACTACATTTAAGGTATATTTGGTGTAAGATGTCATGCTTGCAATAGCAAAGGCTGAGCAATGCAGGTGGCCCCTTTCAATGCATCTCTTCACCTACCAAAGAATGTTGTTGTATTATAACAAGTTTGATACAACTGGAGAGTATCACAGCACACCCATTTGTTAGAACTTCATAGAATAACACTGCTGTGTCTTTGAGGAATTAATTTCCTGATGAGTTAAAGCTCCAAAGAGGGAACACACTCTGACTACACTTCTCAGCAGGTAATCCATTCAATCCTGTTTAATTAAGAACTGGAATAAAAGTAAAATTAAAGCAGATTGCTAGTGGGGAAAGCAAAAAATCCCACATCAAAAACTCGCTGCAAATTAATAAAAGGTATGATACCACTGTTCCAGGCTATAACCAGTGAATGTATACTTGACAGTTTTTGGCATAAGCTTACTTCTTGCAAATGAAGGAACTCATCCTTTTTCCTAATCGAAGAATTAAGATAAACTTCACAGAAATTTCTGTCCCAATACAGCTTCTTTCAAAACAACGAACAATCTGACCTTTGCCTTTCTAACATACAGAACCTTTTATGATCACGGTCCTCCTCAAAGTGGGATACCCAAGAACTCTATCTACACTCCGAACAGCAGCAAATTATGCATCTGGAAAGTGAGGCACCATAGCTATCAGAGATTTAACAGACAGCATACAGTATTACTGTCATTCTCCTACCCAAAAAGGTCCCTGAAGTTTCTGATGTTGAAGCTAAGATTAAATATGAACATTTTGAGCTCTCCCTTATGATTTTCATCCCAACAGGAAGAGCGGATCTGATGTATCTGAAAATATAGATGCTATCACAATTCATCCTATACAAAGAGTAATAACACCAATAATTCAACACTGATGAAGTTCATCTGTTCTTACCCAGCAATATGGACAATTCTACAAATTCAAGTTCTGAAACAACCACTTATTTTAAGTTTCCATTAAATTCACAACATACCTCTTCTGATTCATTTGTTATTGTCTGGGATTCTTCCAGCTCCTCATCAGCTGTATATTCTTCTTGTTCTTCCATTCCTTGCTCATTATATGATTGCATATAATCTTCGTCCTAAGGCAATAACACAAGAAGGTGAAAAGACATAGGCCAACTTCACAGAATCGCAAACCTGTTAAGAGATGGGGTCTGTATGTATTGTTACTGTATCCAGAACTAGAAGAAGAGTATTGTATCTATCAGAACTGTCAATTTTAAGTGACATATCATATAAGGCTGTACTGCGTTTGCGTGGCAAGGATTTGGTAGCTGGGGGGCTACAGGGGTGGCTTCTGTGAGAAGCTGCTAGAAGCTTCCCCCACATCCAATAGCGCCAATACCAGCCAGCTCCAAGAGGGACCTGCCGCTGGCCAAGGCCGAGCCCACCAGTGACAGCTGTAGTGCCTCTGGGATAGCATATTTAAGAAGGGGATAAAAAAACCTGTGCAACCACAGCCAGAGAGAAGAGTGAGAATGTGTGAGAGAAACAGCCCTGCAGACACCAAGGTCAGTGAAGAAGGAGGGGGAGGAGGTGCTCCAGGCACCGGAGCAGAGATTCCCCTGCAGCCCGTGGTGAAGACCATGGTGAGGCAGGCTGTCCCCCTGCAGCCCAGGGAGGTTAACAGTGGAGCAGAGATCCACCTGCAGCCCATGGAGGGCCCCACACCAGAGCAGGCAGATGCCCAAAGGAGGCTGTGACCCCATGGGAAGCCTGTGCTGAAGCAGGTTTGCTGGCAGCATTTGTGACCCTGTGGGGGACCCACACTGGAGCAGTCTGTTCCTGAAGGACTGCACCCCAGGGAAGGGACCCACGCTGGAGCAATTAGTGAAGAACTGCAGCTTGTGGGAAGGACTCATGTTAAAGAAGTTTATGGAGGACTGTCTCCCTTGGGAGGGACCCCATGCTGGAGCAGAGGAAGAGCGTGAGGAGGAAGGAGCGGCAGAGACAACGTGCAATGAACCAACCACAACCCCCATTCCCTGTCCCCCTGTGCCGCTGGGGTGGGAGGAGGTGGAGAATTTGGGAGTAAAGTTGAGCTTGGGAAGAAGGGAGGGGTGAGGGGAAGGTGTTTTAAGATTTGGGTTTATTTCTCATTACCCTACTCTGATTTGATTGGTAATAAATTAAACTGATTTCCCCAGTTCAAGTCTGTTTTGCCCATGATGGTAACTGGTGAGTGATCTCTCCCTGTCCTTATCTCGACCCACAAGCCTTTTGTTATATTTTTTCAGCCGGACAGGGGAGAAGAGGGGAATGATGGAGTAGCTTTGGTGGGCACCTGGCATCCAGCCAGGGTCAACCCACCACAAAGGTATAATTAGCAGGGCTTTTAACTAGACAATAATTTCACAATAGTATGAAAACCATAACCAAAGCAGTTTTCATTCAGATCCCAGAAATGTCATCATAAAGATCCCATCTACTACTATACTTCTACATCCTTTGACAACAACTTCGTGAAGCAAACACTGCAGTACTTTCTTACCAAAGGAACATGCACATACAGCATATATACATTAACATCAGATATTACCCCAAAAATATAAACATTCTTAAAGCACTCCGCAAGTGCTTACACATGAATGGATTCAATTATGAACAATTATGAACAAAAAAACAAGAACAAAACCTTTCCTAAGTACCTTTGCTTGTATTTTAAAACATCTCATTGATCACATACAGTTTTAATTAAGGTTAAATCATTTCACTAGCAATTAAAGCCAGCACATGTTTTCTAATACACTCAAATTATATTGAATTATGCAGGTGACATTTTCTGAACTAACCTCCAATCTCTTTATTCAGGTTTAGACAGTTCTCAGTTACAAAAAGGATGAACAAGCAGGACATCAATCACTTTGGGATATTAGCACCTTAAAGATGTCTTTAGCAGGTCAATAATCTTTTCACCTTCGAAGGACTTTATCAGATCTTGTCTAAAGCCTGGATAAAAGCTTTTGCATTAAGTACTTCTAACAATTGGCAGTGTATCTCCACCATACAAAGCTGTTTTCTTCCTTAAGGATACAATCCTCAAGGTCATGATTCTCAACTGCCTTCCAGCATGACAAAGGAGCATTACCTACCGCCAAACAAGCTGTCAACACAAACTTTGTCACAGCCTAGATAAAGAAACTGGCAGACAGTGATAATAGGTCTAATTTCCCCTCCTCCCTAGGGAGGTAAACAGATTTCAAATCAGTCTAAAACCCTATGCACGTGAAGCAATGTTATCTTTGAAGACACAATAGGAAGAAACTCACTGGAAATTCATCTAGGGGTTCATTGATTTCAAGGTCTAGCACTTCATCATCTTCTCCAGGCTCTTCCCCGTATTCTATTTGGTCTTCTGTCAGTTCAGGATCATTGCCTTCATAATGTCCTTCCTCCGCATACTCTGAAGCATATACTTCAGGTGCTTCAGATCTGTCGTAAACAATTTCATCTTCCCCTTGGTCATACTCAGACTCATGTTCTAGCGATTGATCATTGATGGTCTCAGAGAGTTCGTATGATGTAAGTATGCCAGATGTAGCATTGAGGCTAACTGTGACACCTTGAGAACTATGGTGCAGGAGGAAAAAAATTCAGAGGTTGAAGCGTAACAGTCAGTTACTCAAAGATTTAGCAAAACAAAGCCAACAAATACAAATTCTCTAAGTTGGTGGACAAAATTATACCTCCCACGCTATTTGATTCAATGCCATATTCTCATAATGCATACTGTACTGCAGCTTATCACCAGCTGCAGGCTATTTGACCACGGGAATCAAACCAACCAGATGGTTTAGCAGGTCAAACTGGCAAAAGTCCTGCTTGGTAACAAAAGCAGACTGGATTCAATTTTAATTCCAAGACTAACAAAAAATACACAAAATTACTATAACTGCATCTGTTTCCCTGATCTTTCAGAATAAGCTAGTAAATTATTTTTTATTAAATGTATTAATATTGTTCCTTCTTGATTATCTTTAATTCAAACTTATATTTTTATGAAAGACAATGTTCTACTTAAAATCACATAAAATACAGAGCCAAGAACTGTCATTTAAATGCCTAAGATTTATTCTAACTTAGTAACACCACTGGCACAGACACTGAAAAAACACACAATCAATAGAAAAACTGGCAAGTTTATAATCTGGAGGAAAAGCAAAACTCAGAATTTACTGTTTACAATAGCTAGTGCCATCAACACATAAAAGCCACTAACCAACTGCAGACTAGTTAGAAAAGCAGGGGGGAAAAGCTCTTCTTGATTTGAGGGCTCCAGGTACAAGGAAAACAGATTTTATTTTTTTTTATTACATTATTCACTATTTTCATAAGTTTGGGGGAACAAGATCCAGGCAGCTTTGAGCTATTTGCATCTGTAAGACCGAGAAGATTTAGAACAAAAATGAAGACATCATGCAGGATTATCATTATCCCCACAACTACAGAGGCATAAATGAGTTTGACTGGAAATAGAGAAAGAGCATAAAGGAGCGGAGCAATGCTCCCTGGCAATAAAATTGCTAAAAACACAGGACATGTCTACAGAAACCTGCTTCCACTGAGCAACATTAGCACACTTTAGATACTTTCTCATCACTCATGCAGTCACATCGCCATTCCTGCTGCCCAGGGCTCACAAGGAGGAAATCCAGAGAAGAAACAGCAAGGACTGTAACTGGGATTCCCCATTTTGAAGGGAACAGCCAGTCCTCACTCTTGCAGGGAAGAAAACAGCACCCAATGGAGCAATTGATGGTCTGAGGCATTTCACCACACCCTCATCAATCCAACACAGGGACAGGACTCCTTATCCTAATTCCAGCCAAGGATAGAACAGAGATCTCGGAACAATATATGTATATATATATTATACATACATATATATATATTCACACCCCTTCAGATTACATGCCTGCATAGCACGCAACAAGTAAAGGAAAAGGTGGCAAACACACAGGCCATTAAAAGCAGCAGTGGTACTGCATCACTTCTGCATCACAAGAATCTTCCTTCCCCCTTCAGCCCAGCTTGAAAAGTAAAAGCGTCAAGAGACTCATTTTGACTTGCAGTGTCCATAATTCAGTTGTGGAGCTGTACCACCACAGGGTATTCACAGGGCAGGATCCTCAGGAAACTCCCATGGAAGCACCTGCCCAACCCTATAAACCCTGCACAAAATTTTCTGCTGTGTAATTGCATACAAATAATTAAGCCACAAATCAAGCCTTACAAACTATAAAGCTCCTCTCCTCATGGTTTTAGGAATTACGATATATTTTTAAAAGCAACATGGCAGAAAAGGAAGCCTACAGCAATACCAAGAAGGCACAGAACAAGAACTCTAAGTGCACAGGAGATGACACAGTTTCTTCTTTACAAGCATTTTTATAGATTAGAGTGAAATTTATTAGATTCAAATAAACAAAAAAATAATTTTACTGAAATGCAACAATGCTACTGAACACATTATATATACATCATTAAGTAGCTGGCTAGGTAAAAAGCAAAACTGTTTTAAGTATATACCAATAAGTAGTTACTAGTTATCAGTAGTAGTAGCCATTAATAGCTTAGAGTTATTCAAAACACAAGACTTTGAAAAGAGATACCGAAATTCTTGTTCCTCTTCATTGTCACTTTGCAGAAGATCATCATTCAGCTCTTCATCTGACAAGTCTGACTGATTCTGGGTTTCAGAAAAAAAATCAATCATGAACACAAAAAGGAATATAAACTTTAAACTAACTAGGTACTGAAACTATTGAAACTTCTGAACACTACGTATTTTTTTATGGAAAATGCATCCCAAACTAACACCATATCTTCAGTGTATTTACCTAATTCAGTGAGAAAAAAATACACTGCACAAGGCAACAAATCTCAAAATAAATGTTTGACAGTCTTATGGAAATTTACAAAACTCAAATTTGCCTAGCTATCACTTTTCACAGATGCATTCCCAAATATAGCCAAAGATAACAACTGAAGAAATACCAGGATGAAAGAAAGGTTAGCTTTAGTGCTCTTATTTAACTGCCTTGTGACCTCGAAGCATTGGGCAAGTCAAGAAAAAACACTAATTACTGCAGTTTCTAGAAAGCAGAGATATTTAAGAGACTGGAGGAAAGGATATGATGATATGAAGAAAATTGAAAAACCATAATTAGTTTGTAAGTGAAGAAAAAATAGAAGAAAATATCCTGCCTTTTCTGAACTCCTAATTTGTCTATGATACATTCAGCTTTGGTTTTATTTGGGTTTGGTTTGGTTTTTTTGTGGTTTGCGGTTTGTTTTTTTTTTATAATTGCCCACTAGGAAAAGATAAGTGCAGTTTTGCTCAGCAACATTATTTCCATCCTCTAAAGTAATTGGAGCAGAAAGGTTATACAAGGGTAGATTTATCTAAAAGTACTGGGATGCGATTAAGTAGAAGGAAGTTTAGCCTAAATAGCTCAGGGAAAACTTCCCGAGAAATCTATTATTACTCCACCATATAAGTCCATACCCACAGATACTGCTCAGACCCCTGTAACATGGCAAACTGAAAACAAGAATAAAGAAAGCACAAGAACACATAATGCATTGGAGAAATGTACTATTGGTTAGTATTCATCCAGATAATTTTTTTTAAGATAAATAAGTAGCTTCATCAACACGTTTTGACTACAAAGATATAAGCAGTTAACTTTGTATATGTTTTTGATAATTGCATAACACACATCTGCAATCCCTAACTTCTTGGAATTTTATTTTATTTTTTAAACCAGTACATGAGACAAAGGAATGTCCTACCTTTAATAGGGATTACTTACAGAATAATTTCAAGAAGCTAACTTCCAACGTTTAGAATGTGATTATAAAAAAGCTGCATCAATTAAAACTCAACTTCTACCAGATCTGGGTTTCTTAACAAACCTATTCATCTCCAACTAAAACTTTAAAAACTATTTTCTAAATTAAGTCATTTAGCAGATGAAGCGGAGAAAGAGGTGACTAGCCAGTTTTGATTTCCCAAACAGAAGCCCTATCTTGTCCTGCAGGTATCTGGCAAATCCAAACATATACTTATTTCTTTTCATAGAGTTCAATTTTGAAAATAGGTATCAGAGTGAGGAACCTAGAGCAGACATGGGGGAACTTGTTTATGTTCTCCAGTGCTAGCTGCTCCCATATTCTTCCCTCACTGTAGAAGGGGAAATCCTCTGCCTGCTCATTAGACAAAGTAGTAGTGGATTATGCGCAGTCAATGGATCTTTAATAGACACCACTGATTGCTTTTTTATTTACTCTCTGGTAAATACTGATGGTACTTTGATGAGTAACTTTTAATAGCCAGGGAACTGGCAGTTGAAATGAATTCTCCAGAATGCTAATCAGCACTCCAGAGGCACATTTGGAGTTTTTGGGTTTGTTTTTTGTGGGGTTTTTTTGGGGTTTTTTTGGATTTTTTTTTTTGTTTGTTTGTTTTTGTTTGTTTGTTTCTAATTCTTAAGTCAATATGAGCTACAGAGGAACTGATTTTGAGAACCATCTCCTTTTTGAACCGTGTGTTAGGAGAAGAAATACTGTCTCAGAAAGAAGACATTTTTTCTGGAACTGTTATTTTAAAAAGCCACATTTGGATGTACTTCACAAAAGGAAACAGAGCTCTGTGTGTGGAACGCTCTGGCAACAAGGCAGATCTCAGGTACCTGTCGCTGTCTGGCTTTGGGGAGGTGACTGTAAAATATGTGAAAGGCCATACCAAACAACTGAAGTGGGTAAGATGAACAACATTCGCATTTTAATATCTGTAACAATTCACTTCCATGCACATCTCTTACCTTTTTGCCAGTTAGCAAATCTTCTCCAAGCAAGTCATCATCAAGTTCACTGAAAAATATTAACAAATTTAAGAAGTTGAACCTTAGAAAACAGAAACAAACACCATATAGGGTATACACCTTAAAAAACTAAGTTGAGGAGAATTATCTCTGAGTCTGCACAAAGCTTTCCTTTTAGCAAAGTATTCAGCAAATTGAAAAAGGAGATATATATTTTAAATGAAACAATAAACCATACATACTAAATAAGACTACTGCTGTGCAGTCATTTCATTTCAATATGCTCTCCTTTTCATATCCCTCCAACTGTAACACTGCACGTAAACCTAGACAAAGTGCAGGCATTTAAAACACGGTTAGCTAGGTCCCCACTCTAGATCCTTCACTTCAAGCCCATCTGGGCATATTGTCCAAACTGCTGTTTCCCACCTCTCGAGGGAAGAAGCAAGTGAGAGACCAATGTCCTGTGGGCAAGACTCAAGTCTACAGGCCGCCATGTGGCCCAAGCTGCACTTTAGCAAGGAGGCACTGGGAGGCCAGCTGGCTTGGGAGCCACTTAGGCCTACACCTTTCATAAATACTTTATTCCCTCCTCCTCAAGGTGAGGGTAAGGTCAAACAGATATTTGTAGGATAATAAAAATCAACTGCATGTTTCACCATCTTTGTCAGTGTGGCTAAGAATTAAGGAAGCATAGAAATGCCTGGGTTACAAAGCTTCTGCCATCACGTAGCATCTCTCCCATAAACAGGATGCAACACAAAGAACTACAGTTCAGATTAGTTAAGCTTTAGGACAACTGCTTAATCTCATTCTTCCTTCAGTGAAAGAATTATCTAGTGACAGCAATAAACAGATTCCCCTTTAATAAACACTTATTACTGACAAATGTCCATATTAGAACATGGAAATTAGAGAAAAGTATGTTGAAGAACTGAAGAAAGCACTGAGAGCTGGAGAAGAATCAGCTGGCAAATACAACTTTGCTATTTCAAGAGATGAAGAAAATATGGAATGTCACTTCTATGACAGAAATCTGAAAGATGGCTCTGTAACTAGAGTTAAATGTTTAAATTTTAGTGTTAAACTGTGAGAAGGACCTTCTTGGTACATTTCTGTATTTTATTAGGTTCTTTAAAATCAAACAGACCTGTGATACATATTCCAGATTGATTTAATATTATGAACTCTGCCACAGGCCAAACTAGAAACAAGCTTGTGCTTTCCTATCAAAAGCTGGTATCAGTGGAACTATTTCTGTGTCACTCTAAGTGCTACCAAATAAGAGTATTACTTCTCTATTTAAATTTTGGATTAGTGTACCGATAGGACAAGGGGTAATGGTTTTAAACTGAAGGAGGGTAGATTTAGATTAGATATTAGCAAGAAATTCTCTGCTGTTCGGATGTCGAGATACTGGCACAGGTCACCCAGAGAAGCTGTGGATGCCTCATCCCTGGAAGTGTTCAAGGCCAGGCTGGATGGGGCTTTGAGCAATCTGCTCTAGTGGAAGGTGTCCCTGCCCATGGCAGGGCGGTTGGAACTAGATGATCTTTAAGGTCCCTTCCCACCCAAACCATTCCATGATTTCATGATTCTGTGCATGTCCTAATACTAAAATGAGATGCCAGTGATTTGAAATATGAACCGTATTTCAAGAACATGAACCTATTTCTACCTGCACACCTTAAAAAAAAGCACGCCTTAGATACTACATAAAAATTAAATACCCCAAAGTGAGACTGGGCTATATGAAGAGAACAGAAATATTTATAAGAGTTCCTTAGGACTGCATAGGAAATACTTGAAAATAGGGAAGCCAATCCCAAGACATAAATCAGTGCTCTTTCAAAGCTGGTTATTGTACAGATACTGCAGGAGGGGAACAAAAATCTTGTGGGTTAGAAGAGAACAGATGATATTCCAAATCAGCACTAAATAGGATGTTATCATCGGTACACAGTATTTGTCCATAGTTACTGATCTCAAACAGTTCCAGGAATGACTGAACATTAACAGCAATTGTTTTGTGCTCACTGGCAGTATTAAACAAAAATTGGGACACAAGACATATCATACATCCCGAAGAGCAAACTGACTAGAATTTAAGCCCTATATTTCAGAGACAGAAAACTATGTAACAGAAGTGGTTTCAGAATAATTTAGAGCCAAAAATTGAAGCAGGAAGAAGTCACCAATCTCTTCAGCTGCCAGTAATCTGACAAATGCACCAATAGATTTGAAAATGTTTCCCAGCACTATGGCCCACTGTTGACAGCTTTTAATAAAGCTGCACTACAGAAATTCCAGAAGACAGCAAGAGCGTGTGTTACAGCAGCATTCAAAGACAAAAATTAAGTTCAGGTAGTAAGAAATCCAGATCAAGAAGGAATGGAAAAGAAAGCAAAAGATTAATTTAATTATCTAAACATAGTTAGGGCTATTCAACACATTACTAAAAAACATGCTTAATGTGTTCTTTTAGAAAAAGAAGATTAAACATTTGGTCAATAGAAGTAATTGCATACGTATTCTAGATTTTTAAAAGCTATGGCTTATTATTTGACAGTCAAAAAATTCGCACTAGAATATAAATGAAGCTCATAACAGAAACAGAAGTGTTTCACAGAATGCCCCTCAAAACTTATTAAAATATTCAATGTCATTCAATATTTTCTTTGATAAATTCAAAGAAGAAAAATTGCTGTTGGTAACTTTTTGAATAAACAGAGAGAAGCCCGCACAGTAAAGCACACCTATCTCAAGCTTCTTTTAAAATAGCCAAGTCTGAAGTTACCTATCAGAAAGAAGAGGGACTAGAATTACCAGATCTGGCTATTAAAAACAAAAAACCCCAAACAAAAAAAAACACAAAAGAAAAAAAAACCCAGATACTACAAGGTCTTAGGTTAGCCGAGAAAAATAGACAAAAGCAAATCGTTGCAATCTGACACCACACAAAGCCATGCAAGATAAATTAAACTGGAATAAAAGTACACATCTTTGATAGTTCCAAAAGCAACTCGCCCTCACTGTCATCAAGACACAAAGGTCTCTCCAAAACCATAATTCTAGGAAATTATGGTTAAAATAATCTAGGAGTTCACTGCTCTGAGAAGAGGCAGACCCATTTCCTCCCCTTCCTCAACTCCCAATAACTCAACATTCCCCTCACTGAATAAATTCAGCTTACCAAATGAGGAAGAGAAAAATAAAAAAGACAGACAACAGAAAGTGAAAAGTTTTCTACCAGTGTAGAGAAATGAAGTCAACTACTAAATCAGCTCTGTCATCACACAGGAGAGCACCAGAACTGCAAGTGTTTCCCAAACGAAAGCTCTGGGCTACTTACAGAAGTAAATGTATAAATTAACAGTCCGTGATAAAGACGTCAGACTGGCCCTTTCTGGCCTCTAATTTCATGAGCATGCCTCATTAAACATGAGCAGTAGCAAGGACACAAGTGTTTCAGGAAAAGAATTTGTAAAAAAATGTAATGGGAAAAATTCTCCAAGAACAATGTTACATTTGTACTCCCAAATAACAGGGGCCTTCCAACTCTCAGTTATCACCCTCCAGTATTTGAGAAAGGAAAGCAATCCAGAAATCCAAAGTGATTTAAATGACTGGGGGATGGGACTCAGTTAAGTAGCAACACAGTAAGAGTTGATGGTTGATCAAGACATATGACTAACAGCGTAACTCCTTCACCCCCGCACACAAAAAAAAAGATCGAGGTTGCAAAACAAAGCACGAAGGATTAAAAAAAAACAAGTCTACTGTGTTCATTCAGCCTTTTTCCATCTTCAAACTGTGTCCTATACTGAATTAGGCCAGCAGTTTAAAAAAATTCAAGCAATTACATTAGGCAACAACATATCCGTGTACAGCATTTTTAATTGCTCAGACAACCACAGAACTTAACACTTCCAAAGATAGCTTGGCAATCTAAAAAGAATAATTAAAAAATAATAAAAATTCCAACACATGCAAATAACAATATTCTATTAGATACAGCTGTAAAAAAACATTTTCTGAAATGATCAGCAAGATGAAGCTCTGGAATCTCCAGCACTGCACCTGAAGCCACTTTTCCTTATAATTTCACTGAAGAATAAACAATATGATTTTTGATCATCTATCTTAAATTGCATGCAGCAAATAACAAACAAACTTTTTTCTGAAACCGAATCCTCGTGTGCTTCAAAGTCTCAGCTTCGTGAAAATACTCTTTAGCCTTTCTCAAGGCTTATAAAAATAGCTTTGCCACAGGGAGTTTACTGCTGGCAATAAGCTTACAACTTCCGATACAATGGCTGTTTGACTCCTCCAAATTTTCTGAAGCAACAGGAGGAGGACAGCTAAAAACAAATGTGACCAGCCAGCAGCTAAGACCCCACCTATTCATACCATGAAGTCAGCAAAGAGAAGTAGTTCAGAAAATATTCGAATACAAAGCATTTTGCCTGTAATATTAGCTTCAGTATTTCTGAATACCCAGAGCTAGGGCTGGGAGGCAGCACAGTACAGTGACCCAGGCTGAACAAGTTATTTGAATTACACTCTCAAAACAGATCAGTTCCTTGATGCAGTTCACCATCCAATCCACAAACAGCTGTGCTGGCATGACAGAGAACAGGCACCCCTGGCCATCATACAGCAGAACACCCTGTATTCTGTAGCTGTTGTCCAGATTCCTCATTCGCTCTTACTCACCTCCTAGAGCAATGAAAACCACCCACTTAACCTAGCAGAAGCACGGAAGAGGAAACTAATCCCTCTGGAATGACGATAAATGTAGATTAGCTGATTCACTCCAAGGGCTCAGCTCAGTGTAAAACTACTTAAGGTAAAATTTGTTTACTACAATCACTTGAATGATTATTAGAAAAGACAAAAATCTGTTTGAAATGTTTCTTCCTCCTTTTTACAGTGAAAGCCACTGGCAAAGTCTGAACAAGTCTCTCGTACTAAAAAGGAATAATAAAAAACCCAACCCCACAAAAAAGTGAAAAGTTTTCCCCCAGAAATAGACAAGTCTAGCCAGCAGTTTGATTCAAGTCTTTCCCAGCTAGAGTGCCTTCACATAAAAGAACACGCTCTTATTCTCCCCCAATATAACCGAATTCACACATACTTCTAAATCTTTACAACAGTCTTTTTTTCAATAGAAGCCCATACCTAAGCTCCATTACTCTCCTACAATATAAAACTGAAGTAGAACTTTGAGGATAAGAATTTAAACATCTAGTTAAAAATTAAGTTGGGCAAATTCAAGTACTAGCAAAATCTAACTATTTATACCATTGAGATCTACTAAATATTTAAAAGGAAAATGAGAACATTAATTGCAAAGTTAATTACACGCCACAAATACTTTGTATTTATCCAATTTTAAATGGGATCTCTTCATAGCGCTCGCTGTATTCCTCAAGGCAAGTATATGTTTGGCACAATCTAGCATCAGCTGACATGCATAACAACCAACATCTTCATTAGTATCTAAATGTGCGCTGCTCTAAATGTTAGAATACAAAATGCCAGGGTGGAAAAACAGAGCAATATAATTCAGCATACAGAAACTGAACATGAAGATATTCTACCTACCTGTCCCAGTCATCATCTCCAGCTCTTCTTCTCCAAGACCTTTCTGCACCAGGCTTATCAAACTGATCAAAGTCATCATCTGTAAAGAAGGTGACTACATTAAATAATTCTTACTGAAATGAAAGGTTTGAAGCAACCCCTTAGGTGGGATTTTTTTTGGGGGAGTGGAGGGGTAGGGATGGTTTTTGAAGATGCAAAAAGAGCTTTTTCTACTTCTCATTTTAACATGAGGAAAACAAATACCAACACGCTTCAATAATAAAAAACCCCCACAATATACTATATAGCTTTCCTTCTTACTATTGAGGTGAGGATGACCTAAGGAAAACAGGTAAAGCATGAAATAAATCCCTGGAAAACGCTGCCAATGAAGGTCATCCCAGAAACAGGAGCTCCCCAGAAATTAATGAAACTGAGGTGCAATGGAGGTGAAGGGAACAACATCTGCCAAATCTCTGCTTGCCTTGGGGGCCACAAGCTCATCTACCCATGCTGAGCCTGCAAAGGCACTTTGAAAATAGGAGTAAACCTCAGGTCAGCACAAGGATGGTAGCAGCAACCCAAAACAAAGAGTGAAGTCAGGTGTAACACACCATCGATTATCTCAACTGGGGCATTAAAAACACTAGAAGTCATTGAAGCAGGTCACACTGTGTGCCTAAGCATGCACAGGCCTTTCAAGATAAAACCGGTGCTCCACATATTTCTCTCAACAAGTACCCTCCTTTAGCCTATCAAATCACAAATTACTCTTGCATAGCTTAGTTTGCAAATGATAATTTTGCTACTCAAAAATACTAAAACTTCCATTTATCTGCAAAAGAAATGCAAAGCTCATCTGCTCTGTTCAGACATCCAGATGTCTCATCATCTGTAAACTGGAAGCACATACCTTCAGAAATACTTAACCCTCACTCTCCCATCCATGGCTACAGCCCAACACAGAATGCACACCTGGAATTAGTATCTTTTCACACATTTTAATGACCTTAAGAGTGAAACAACTGGGCAAATAAAAGTTATGCTCAGCACAGGGGTAAACTGGTAGCAGTTTAATGGTCTGCAAAATACAGGAGGTTGAGCAATCCAGTCCTTCCAGCCTTACAGTCTGAATTGGTGAACACTAAGAAGCCATATATCCAGTCATTCTGCTGACTCTGCGCTCAACTCTTGGACCAGGTACAATGGCAAGGATCAACTGGGTTTTTGTGTGTGTTTTTTTAATGAACCTTCAAAACCAAATCTGTCTTCAGCTCTTTAAACTCAACCCAGTATATCCTTTAGTGAATATACCCCTCATGCAATGACAAACCTATTCGCTTCTTACTTCATACAGTCAAAATGCAGGTGTTAGTGACCAATAGAAGTTTAAAAGGAGCTAAAAACATTAAAAAGAGAAAATTCAGTTCTTGCAATGTCACTAAATTAAGAGCTTTCAAACCAGAAATTTCAATCATAAATAGCTATGAAAATACAACTCCTCAGTATGAATTACGCTGCAACACAAGTCAAACGTGGCAACTCTTTTGTTTTGAAACAGTAGGTAAAAACAATTCCCCTTGATCATGTTCCCCCCTATACTCCCTAGAGATACTTTTATATTTTAATCTTCTATATTTAAATTAATTTACATTTGACAACACCACTGAAACAAACAGTTGCTTTACATTTCTCTGCTCAAACATCTACATATTGCAACCTCCTTCAATTCCAATTTGTATTTCACCCACAGGGGAAAGCCAGACAGATATCCAAGCATTTACTATCTTCCTCTTGAACACTACATTATCCCATTTTGTGGTCTCAAAAAAAAAAGCCATCTTGCTCTCCTTACGGTCATTCAAAACCATGCCGCAGTGATTACCTTAGTACACTGCCATTTTAAGGGCACAAATATCCTGCACTGCCAGTGTTCCTACAGCTGGATTGCAGTAATCCACTGACTTGATGTAACCACCCCCAAGGATTTTTTTTTTTTTTAAGGTAATGCAACTGGTTTTGCAGCAACCCAAATTACAAGTATCCACATATTGACTAACACAGCTCAAGACAGCGATCACCATCAGGAAGACAGTAACTTTTTTAAGCTATGCCTGCTTGCTTGCAGGTTTTTTTTTCATGCCAGGCACCACTTTTAGAAGCTGTATTATAAACCAATACCACTTGAAGACAAGATCTTAGCTCTTCAGCACACAATTCTTACACAAGAGGGACCCTCACATCAGCCAGGTTTAAATCTGGACAACACAAAGCTACATGCCAAACGCTTTTTCTCCGTTGAGATCTCTCTACAGCAAAAAGAAACACTCTTCAGTATAATTCATAGAACTTTTCCAGGCCAGAGAGTTAAGTTTCACAGCCATGAAGTACTTCAACCTAGTATTACTGCTAGTGAAGAAACAATACCAAATGAGGGTCCAAGTTTCTGCCAAGTTTCTAGTGCAGACCTGGACCCCCCACTCCACCAACATCACAAAGAATCTCCACCCTCCAGCTCTTCCAACCCCTCCAAATTTCTCACATCCTATTCCTTATGAGCAACTCCTACCAAAATCCAAAGCTGAATTACATCCATGCAAAGCCCTTTTCACAAGTCCCCTCTAGCAGGATAGGTACAAAAGCCTCAAAAATGACTGGTCAATCTGTGTGTGGTGACTGCAGCTTGTAAGAACTGTTCCACGTATGTCCCCACCAGCTCCCTGTTCTCAACTCTTCTCTCCCTGCCTCATCACACACTTACAATACAGAGATCTTTGGGAAAGAGGGAGCCAGCTTTTCTTTTTTATGCTTATTTGTTCTGTGACAGCTGACACTGACAACAAGCATTACAAATTATGCCATTTTGACATTAAGCATTGTCAGAGCCCAAAGCAGGTTGTAGCTCTCCTTTAGAAAAGGAGGTCAGAACAGTTACACAACTACAAATAGCATCCATTGCATCATTTGTAAGATAGCAACCATTGAAATGGACACAGGCCATACACCTGCAGCGTGATATGAGACCTAGCAAACCTCAGTGAGGCATCTTTTTTTGTCATTTCTGAAACTACATATATTTTCATTTTTCTTCTACCTGTGTAGGTAATAACATCAGAAAATACCAGTGAACAACAATCAGCATAACATTTATGGATGTTTCTCCTTGAGAAACTCTAAGTCAATGTTTGTGTCAAGCATAGTTAAGTGCCTGTAAAACATTAACTTGTACAGAAAGAGGAATGCTCAGCATCAGCAGAGCACAAAACCACAGAAGGCAAAAGCCAAAGTTTTGGGTTTTGGTTTTGGTTTTTTTTTTTTATAATTTGCAGTACTACTGTGTGGGAGGTAAGGAGAGAAGAAAAAAGGGATGGAGAAATCCATGAACATAAGCTATTTAAGCAGGAAAATGTCCACTGTGTGAGTTGGAAGAGGGTTTGTACTTCTTCCAGCGGTATCAGTGAAGCCTAGAAAGGTAGTCATGCACAGCAACTGTTGCTAAGACATGCAATGCAATGGCTACAGCTCCTCCTTTCAATTCAAGGCTCTCATGTCAAAGCTCACCATGCTGTGTGCACATTGGCTGGGTATCAAGTGGAAGATCCTGACAGGTGAACACACTAATCCCCCCCCCTCTAACTTCCAGGCAGCACTACAAGGAAAAAAACCCAAGATCTATCAAAGCAAAAAAGCACTAACTGAATAAGTAAGCAAGACAGACCAGATACAGGAAAACAAAAGAAATAATCCACCACTCGGCTCTTCCTACTGCAGCTCTAAGAAAAATCACCGTTATCAAAGTGACAGAGAAGTCGCAGGATGCTGCAGAGACTAACACTGGCTGGTTTGTTAGACCAGCCTGCCTCACAAGGCTCTGGCCAGCTGTGAACCAGAAAAAGCACCAAGGCAGCCAAACACAGTTGGTTCCCCACACTAAAAGGTTCCTATTTGCTTTATACTTACCCTGGTGTAGGACCAGCAGTGCTATAGGCTGTTCTATACAGTTTATTTTTTTGTTTATATATTCCCAGAACAGTTCTCTTTTTTCCTGCTTAGTAAGAACAGATCATCCACACTAGAAATCCACAAAATACAAGCCTCTTTTCCTCTCTGGCTATGCTGACGGTAGTTTCTAACTCTGTGGATATCCCTTCAATAAAACCTTCACTAATCATTTTTCTATGTAAAATATAAGTCCTAAGCTACACAGTCAAGTCTCACAAGCGTAGAAGGTGAATCAGCAGGAACACTGCAGAGCTCTTAACGTCTTAAAATGGTACCAACATAGCCTAAAAAGGTAGTCCTACATAGCAACTGTTGCTAAGAAGGAGTATTTTACTGCAATGAGATGGCCAAGACTTCTAGACTAGGAAAAACATCTGATGACTGCATCATTCGTCTTCCTAGAAATACACCTGCACACTTTCTGGAACACTAACCACATGCCGTCTCAAACCTCCTTTACAGTTGAAAATGTTGTATTTTGGTTCCCTTCAATATTACACCATAATGAATATCAAATGTACTATTAGTTTTAGGCATTGAAAAGGCATCGAAGATTTCTCCTTCTCCAAAACAAGATGGAGATGCCACAATGATCCAATAGGTCAATGGATAAAAAAGTATTACACACTGTTTACCCAACAGGTCTTTTAATAAAGTAACTAAACTGTACTGCTTTTGGGCAGAACAGGTAAGGGAGGAAAAAAAAGAAGAAAATTAGAGGAAAAAAGTTGTTTACCACATGAAAAAACACCACTTCTCCATGTTTAGATTTAATGCTGAACATAACATGTCCATCTTGATCTATCCCATTCCCCAGTATCATATTTAAAACACTCAACATGACAACCTGACAGCATTTCAAGCACAAGTCTCCAGATTAAAAACAGCTTACAAGCTTGTTTTTATGTAGTAGTTCATATCTACAGAACTTTTCTTCATATTTCATTGCAAAAGGTTACACAACACATACGTATTGTAAAGCTTTGATTTTCAGGAACTGAGTATATAATTTAAAAACAGATCTATGTTTCTGCCCGATAGTGAACTGAATTTTGGTATCTCTTGCTATCTGATACAGAAGAATAACAGGTTTCACAAGGAACACTCATGTCTAAAACACAGGCTGGCAATGTAACCGTACTATTAACACCAGCTGAATGAAAACTTCTGGTAAGAAATTGTGACATCTAACAGTAAAAGCACACAGTCAACATGAACTCCTGAACCCGAATCTGGGATGTAAACCTAACGTTATGAAGCACCCTACAAATCCAGACACATTCACAAAAAAACCCCACATTCACTCCTACCACTGCATTATGTACAAGAACACACATGCACACTCAAACAAGAACAGTTTAGTTTATCTTTTCAGGGACAGACATCATGGAGTCTTTATATTGCTAAACAATTAGTCATAGAAGCCGTAAGTATCCAGTGACTAAGTATTTATAACAATGTAACAATTGCATAACATGTTCCTCAATGAGTGTATTTCATATTTTCTGTCCAAATTACTCCTAAAGACTTTAGCTTCCTCAAAGAAATAAAGTACAAACAGGAGGTAAGTTCTTTTTACCTTCTCAAAACCAACTTTTTTTAGAGAGTTTGTCACAATGCAAAGCAAGTCACTAGCAATAAGCAAGAACAGAACTAACTGAACAGAACTAATTATGATACGCTGCCTGAAACTGAAGTTCTCTAACCACTGCTTGAAAGAAATAGTGATTTTTTTTTTTTTTAATAAATTACATCTAAACCCAGAACCACCAAGCCACAAAAAAACATTTCCAAAGTCTGCTTGGACTTGAAAATATATTTGCTTTGGAAAAACATCTTAGAAGTGTCATAGTCCTTGCCTCACAAACATGCTGAACAGTGAATGAAGGCCAAGGGTGCAAATGAAATGCACATGAACTGAGTTCCCAAATGGCTTGGGACACTGATGAGAAACTGCAACTCTCCGGCATCTTTCACCACAGCCACCAAAAGCTACAGTTAAAACTGAGGCTGCGTTACAGCAGAATATAACACAGGACCAATCACATTACTTACTTGGAGGTTTTTTGGTCAAGTCAGTGACAACCATCATCTTTAATTATTCTGGACAACAAGTTCTATCTATGTGATCTAAAATCTGAGGTTTAGTATTTGATGTAATAAAGCATGGTTTGGCTTTTGTAAAAACAAGTGATACTAAAGCTATGTTTAGTTGAGATGACTTGAAACGAGAGAACATTCAGAAGAATGTGACTTTCAGTGAAAACTTGTCAAAGCATAAAGAGATTAAAAACTGCTATGCTTTGCCTGCCACAAACTCATTCAAGTAGTAATGTTTTTTTGCACTAGTCCTTAGCTGGTATAATAGCCCATGATCATATATTTGTATTTCATGAATTGTAAACTCTACAGGCCTTTGACACGTAGAGGAGTTTCAGTGTGTGCATATTCCAATATAACTCTAAGTCTGAGTGACCAGTTTCATCAGTCCACCTAATGAAGTAGGATGCATTACCCACAGAGACCAAAACACAGCCAACACTCCACCCACTTTCATCTAGGCACAAATGCAGAATCTATTTCCAGTCCCTGTATGCTGCTGCCGAATAGCCTGAAGCACGAGAAATTCAATTGAATTTGTCACACTGGAGAATTTTTACTACATCTTTGAATTGGATAGTGACCCACAACTCAGAAAAAGGTGCTTGCTGTGCTAGCAGTGTAAGCTTTTTCCAATTTTTATCTGCAGCTTCACAAGAGGTTTTTAAAGCCACTACATTGCTGGGAGCACAACAGCAGCCCTCAGATCAGTTAAAATGAAATTAAACTGATGACAGCTTAAGTTCAAGCTGGAGGAATAATGTAACGGGCTCACAAGTAGAGAAACACCCATTCCACTACTCTTGGTATGGGACTTCCAGCGGGAATATGGGGTAGATATTTACAGATTTCAGCTCCTCCTGCGTCCCATCCCATCATGATTTACACTCCAAGGATATTTACACTCAGTGTCTTCTAGACCACTGAAGTTCATCAGAAGTGAATTAATCTGAAAGGAAGAAAACTTAGAATAGTTTTTCCTTACTTCAGTATGACAGACAATTGAGGTAAGAAGTGCTCCTTGCTTTGTTTTAGGTATGGTTTGTTGTTTACCCTGTTACATTACACTGGGAGCAGATGATCACTAAAATCACAGAACAGCCCAGCTGGAAAGGATCTCAGAAGACCATCTGGTCCAACCTTTCATGGGAAATGGAGCCTAGATGAGAAATTACCTAGCACCCTGTCCACTCGCATCTTGAAAACCTCCAGTGATGGAGAATCCATCACATCCCTGGGGAGGTTTTTCCAGTGATTGGTTGTTCTCACTGTGGAAAAAAAAAGAACTTCTTATATCGAGTGAAGCCTCTCCTGGTGCAACTTGTGGCCATTGCCCCTTGCCTTCTCCATGTGGCTCCTTGTGAAGACAGGGCCCTCATCCTCTTTGTAGCTACCGTTTGAGTAAGATTACGTTACTCAATATTCAACATGTTTGCTCTGGTTCTGTTTTTATATGAAAGTTTCAATCAAAGTTTGGGAACCACTAACTTAACATATCAATGGACTAATGAGCAACTATAAGCCCTCAAAGTCCCTCATCATCATTAACAACCCCTCCTTTGAACATCTATGTTTCAATACAGCCGTTCTAGAATTTGAAGCAAGTTGAATCAGGCTGCGTAACAAAGGAATTTGTGAAGTAATATGAAGCTATGAATCACTCCCAGAGACCTCACAGACCATCGCTTGAAAGCTCTCCAGTTTTTGTTTGTGAAACCTATCACCAAAAGAGCCTGCACCTTCATCATTAGAAAGCTTAGCTGCACCAAGACAAGTATCTGGTCACAAAAGTACATATGAATACTTTATTCTTATGAATGAAAACAGTATTCCCCAAGAGCCTAAAAAATTATAAATGACCAATGAGTCCACACATGCTGTCCAACAGACAAATCACCTTCCTTCCATCCCAGCGAATATATTTAAATGTTCAGCCAACATAGCCATTTCACATCTCATTTTTCAGCCCTACATCACATCCTTACAGAACATTTAAATTTTAATCTGCACCTCCAAAGCCAAAACTATCTCCTTTTGTCAACTGCTACCCTGGAACATCTTCAAATTAACACATTATAAAAAAATTTATTTTTCCAAGACCTCTTTTGAACTACTTCATACTCATCATTAGACTCTAGTTTGGTTTTTTTTAAGAAAACACTGGGCTGCTGTTATCTCCATATTTTTATGTCTTTCTCTCCCCAAAAAAATCCAAAAACTAAATCCAAAATATTAGTTCCTACAGTTAAAACTTTAACTGACCAAAAACATTTAAGCCAAATAACCACTTAGTCCTGGGCTTCTTTCCCATTTGTTACCACTACTGACTTTGCATAGTAGTACCTTTCCAAAAAGAGTTGCATATACCACCTCTGTAAGTTCTACGCCTTTTTACTGGGGTTTAAAAGTGTATTTAACAACTTCAGCCAGGAATTTTCCTTGAGTAGTCATACGGACACAAGTGCGGGACACCTCTGGGTTCCTTCTTTCAGGCAAGTGCTGCACAGTGATGAGCTACACTAAACAAACGCTGTTTATACAGGGCAAGGATATTTAATTGGCCACCATTTATTGATGAGCACAGTGTTAACACTGAACAAACTGCTTGTGCCCACTTAGTACAAAAGGATCCTAATTCATGGTTAAACACAAATGGTACTCTCCACAACAGAAAAACTAGTCTTGAAACTAAAATTTCACCACTTAGTGGAAGGTTGTCTGTTGCATACACCTCTGTAAATGAAAGCATGCTCGTTCAACTTGCAGCAGAGTTTTAAACACAAGAACTAAAATGCTTCAGAAGTGACACTTTCTTTAAATTACTATCCTCGTAATACTAGAAAAAGACAACTTCCAGAGATAGAACACGCATGCAAAGTTTACTTCCACATCACAAATAACTGATGTGAACCACAAAAGCAAGCACAAAAATTTTTGTAAAGTAACCTGAACATTGCAATATGTTTAACACCATTAAAACAATGCCCAAAATATTCAAATATTTACTGTTTTACCAAGCAGTGCTGTCCTTCCCAGTCTTCTTCCCAAACTCTTCAACTCCTAAATTTGGGAATTTCTTTGTAACATTTACCTCTAGTAGGAAATTAATTGTGTTTATTTACTTTGTTACCAATTAAGCTAACAATGGCCAACAGTCTGACCACTCAGGTGAGTGATCCTAAGGATGAGGCACACTCTTCTCCATGACACCTTCTTACAGAAAAAACACTGACTAAAATAATCACAAGCTTTTGTAGAGTCAAGGACAAGTGGGTCAACTGATAACTCTAGTCAGAATTTATCAAAACTGTTACTCCTAGTGAAAGCAAGGCCCACAGCAACAGAAACAGACATGTTCTCTTAGCTGTATCTCTTGAACACCCCAGTGTGACCCCTGCAAGTCTTTCTTTCAATCACTCAACCAAATGTTGTCATTTTAAGATCTGCTTAATACACCAATCAGAAACAGAGAGTTTTGAGTTGTTATTTAAAATGCTGTGAGAAGTGTCCTTAGTCAAGAAGAGCAGCAGCGGCGCGCCAGAGAGTCCCGGGGTCAAGCACTGACTTCACTTTACACTGTCCAAGTGAGACCTTCTGCTTCTGGGCAGGCTGTAAAATAAATTATAACTACTCCCCAGATGAGAGGCAAGTTATTCAAACAGGTCACATACTGTAGCTGTAAAAACTACGGGAATGAACGCCTCTAAACAAACACATCCATCCCACTCGGAGGTACCGCACCCGCGGCGAGGGACGAAGCTGCTGCCCCTTCCAGGCCCTGCCGCCCCTTCCCGGCCCTGCCCCGGCCAAGGAGAAACAACCGTTCCCGTCACGGCACGACGCCGACTGCCATTAGCAGGGAAGCCCCTGGGGCCCGGGGGAGCTCCTGCCCCGCCCCGGACCCGCCGGCACCCCCGGCCGCGCAGACCTGGCCGCCCCCGCCCGGGCAGAGGCAGAGAGCGGCGGGGGGCGGCGGCAGCGCCGACCCGGGAAGGCCCCGCAGCCCGCGGCTCCCCTCCGCCCCGCCGGCCGCTCCGCCCCCGGCCGGGCCCGTTCCCCCGAGCCAGGCCCCGTAGCCCCGAGCCGCCCCCCGCCCCGGCGAAGCCCTCCGGGGCCGCGGCACCCACCTGCGCCTCCTCCCAGGGCGGCAGCCATGGCTCTTCGCCTCGCCCAGGCGGCGGCGGCGGCTCCCGGCAGCGACCCCGTGCCGCCCCGAGGAGCGGCGGGGCGCGGGGGGACGGGGCAGGACTCGGATTCGGCGCCCGGCGGCTCGCCCTCCCGCCGCCCCTCCGCTCGCGCCCACCGCAGGAGAACAACAAACTACCACAACATGGCGGCCGCCGCCGCCGTCGCTGTCGCCGCCGCCCCCGCGCTGCACCATGGGACGGCGGAGGACCGGCCCCTCCCTCGCGGGGAGGGCGGGCAGCGGGCGCCGCTGGTTGGTTCGCCGGGGCCCGGGCGCTCCGCGCGCTGGCCATCATCAGCGCCCTCTGCGCATGCGCCGAGCGGCCTCGTCCCGGCGGCGCCGGGCGGGCGGGCGTGCGCATGTGCTAAAGGGCGGCACGTGTGTCGGCGGGGGGGCTGCGCGTGCGCGCGCGCGCGCGCGCGGGGCGGAGAGGCGGGGGCGGCATGGCGGACGGGCCGTGCTGTGCCCTGCCCTGCCGGGCCGTGCTGTGGCTCCCTCGGGCCCTGGGGCCGCGGGGCGCGCAGCGGCTCTGGGGAAGGGCCCTGGAGCCGTGCCCGAGCGGTTCCGCACTCGGCCCGGAGTCCCTGCGCTCCCCCGCGGTGCCTGGGCCCAGCCTCCCCCTCGGAGGGGAGCCGGCCCGCCGGCCTCCTTCCCTGAGGGGGGCCGCTGGCCGCAGCCCGGCGCTGCGCGGAGGCGGCCGGGCCGGCTGCCCTGCCGTTACCTGGCCGGGGCAAACAGCGGGGAGCGGGAACGGGAGAAAGAGGCGCTGCTTTTCAGCGCTCCAGCGCCTCCCTGATGGGGATCTGTAGGTGACTCTTCCCAAAGCGGGAGGCTACGCATGACACCTCCGAAATGGCTGGCTCACGTCGGGCTGCACCGAGGTTTCAGTAGGTTTTAGGTTCAGCAGCCCCCTGCCAAGTTCACCTGCCTCCTGTATGGAAAAAAAAACAAACCCATGAGTTAATGGAATTAAAATACACCATGAAAGGGACTGTTTGGGCTGTGTCAGGTAGATACATGGTCCTCCATCTTCTAAGGCTTGAGCATGCCTCAAGTTAGGAGTTAATGCCTCAAGTAGGGGAGTTACTGCTTGCATAAACAAGAATAAATCAGTCCATGTAGGTCTTGCTTCTCCACTCAAACCTCACCTGGGTCATACTTTACAGGCTCAGTGTCACAACATGCTAAATGCAGTTCCACTGCAAGCTAAAAGTCCTTTTCTGCTAGCCCATTCTCTAAGCGCTTCTCTCCTGGCTACTTAGCTACATGCTCCCCCTCTCCTTTTCAAAGCACTTTGCAATCGTGTGGCTGCAAAGTAGATCAGTTTGGATCACTGATCCCACAGAAAAGTAATTCACTGGAGTTTTCCTTTTGAGTTTCCTTCCCGCCTTTTCCTTTTAATGGGGGAATCAGGACTTGCGGCATTCTGCGCAGACCAGGTTAAACACGGTAAAATTGTGCCTTGATGTAAAACAAATCTTTAGGTTGCACTACTTGTGAAGAAGCCCAGTCTGATCTAAAACAGTTTAATGGAGCCTACTGTAACAAGACTATTTCAAGTAAACGGCAAAACTCTCCCAGTTGGACAAGTCCTCATGGAAATAATTAACAATATTAGTATTTAAATTATCGGCATTATCTGATTAAACCCTTGCTATGAGAATAGGGAAGTTCTCACGTCACTTTGTTCTGGGCTCCCTGCAGACTTATCTCTGCATTGCATTTGGTCTAATTTTTTAGGTTTTCTTCACAACTGTACAGCTAGAGATTTATTCTTTACATATTCCTACAAACTCGCAGCCAAATTCTGACTTTAATTTAGGAAATAGACCATCAGTAGGCAATGCTTGCTGATAATTTAGTACATAGTCCATCAGTCCAGCTCTGACTGCCTGACATGGAGGCGGTGAAATGTGAACGCTACTACTATCAGTGGTAAAAAACCATGGTGATTGCAGTGGGGCCAGGATTTCAGCCATTGCTCCTTGGTATCGATCTTTTTTCTGGGTAACTGGTTTGCAACACAAAAGGATTTCCTGACAAGGGTGGGAGTTTTCTGGCCCCTTTAAAGGCTGGATGGAGGAAAATTCTGTGGGGCACTCAGCCAGTCTCAGCAGCAGCCTGTTACAATTCACAGCTCTCTTGTCATAAATCTCTGTATCTCTTCTGTTTGAGGCTGGGAAATGAAGTGTTAAACACAAGCAACATTCACAGTGAGCATCGTTGTGGTAGGTATGTAGAAGAGTGTATTTCATAGGTATTTTATGCTCTGTATTTTTGCTCATTTTAATAGCTGATATGATTCCCGTGATTGACAGTCCAAACACAAATCAAGTTACCATTTGCTTAATATCCCAATCCAATATTGAAGAGGAATAACAGGATAGTTCACTGTTACTCTGTTTGTTAAGTTACAGACCCTCTGGCCATTTTGCACAGCTCTGATACAAAAAAGTGGCCATTCCCAGATGTCTGAACTTCAGCAGGTGTGGAACAGGGACCTAAACTATGATGACAGTACATGCAAGTACGGTGACTCTACTCACCTTCATTCAGGACCTTCTTGTGATGAAGCTCTCAAAGTGACATCTAACTCCGAGGCACCATCTTCCATTCGAAGTTAAGCTTGTCTTTCGACAAATTCCTCCAAACTGGACACTAAACAGGTCTCGGGTTATTTCAGCAACCTCCTGTGATGCAGCAAATGTTCCGTCACACCTGACAGGAAATTCTGGGTTTAAAGTGTACAAATAAGGGGTGCGAAAGCAAATTCACTCTCTTGTAGGTGCCACTGGGCCTGATCTGTGCCCTACTGACAGTGGCAGCAATCTTAGGAGGCAGCAGTACCTCTTAAAAGATATACACAGCTGAAAGATGGTTTCTCTTTGAGCATATTGCCTAGAAGGGCAAAGGCAGAGTAAGAAATGGGAAAGACTTTAAAAACTAATAAATATCTTACTTAAGGAAAGAGAACAGTATGAGGATTGAAACAATTAAAATATACAAAAAGCAGTGGTGTGATAAACTTTGAACAGAAAACAGAAAACAGCCTCCAGACTAACCATAGTTTCAGAGCTGCGGGCAGTGTTAACGTGTATCAACTTTTATCGCTGTAATTTTTCTTTCTGTTTCCTCTCCCATTCTTGTTACTTGATATATCCACTTGTTGCAGCTTATCTGCCTAGTTTTTTGCAATCCACTTGATGCATCGTATTTCAGCTGTAATTTCTTCAGAGCAACGTGACCAAAGGACCCCTGAAACAGCTGCTAGGGTGGAGAGTAGGAGAGTTTGTATGCTGAGAAATGGTCTAAACAAGCAATATGTCTGTCAAGTGTGTTATTAATGTGTCATGTGTGGAGTCCGTAGAAAGCTGGTCACCCACCAAAGGTCAAAATCTCAACAGAACGCATATATTGTTGAAAGATAGTGTAAAATATATGAATTATTACCAGTCCAAACTGGCTGCAGGGAGGTTTGGCCTGTAGCTTTGGGTTCTGAACTGAGAGCAGCACACAGCAGCCTGGGTATTGCCCTGGACCCCAGTGTTTGCAATATATTTTAGTTATCTAGAGAAAAGAAATAAAGAAACTCCAGAGGAATCCAAGTGTTAAACATATTACAGCATTTTATTTGTAATTCTTTTTTCAGTCTGGATGCTGGAAGTCTTATTGACTAAGCTTTGCTTTGTTTCACCGGGAAGCCCATCTGGTGTCAGGGGCAGCAGGGGAATCGGTGTGAAGCTGACAAATGGAAGGTAGTCCCTCCTTTCAATAATGACTCAGCATAAAGTGGAAAATGTCTCAGATGCCTCGTTCTTAGGCAAAGGGAGTGGGACACCATGATAAACATATCAGAATAAGTAAAGTTTGAGTGTTTGCCAGGGTTTCCTGGAAGGAAACTGACAAGGAGCCGACGTATGGCATCGTTGCCCTTGCCCAAATGCTGAGGTTTGGGAAGGGCTTGCTTTCTCTGTACACAGGCCAGGCTAGCCCCTTCCACTCTGTAAAGAGCGGAAAGACATGTGATGGCTCTAGGCATCACAAGCAACTTCTGTGGCCCAGATTTTTGTGGCCCATACCTGTAAGCAAAGCCCTGTGCTCTGTGGAGCCCCACTGAACACAGAGACATCGTGCACAGGTATCACATGTCACCTATCGTATATGTGCTTCCAGATAAGAGCTTACGTTCCTAAAAACTTCTCGTACCAGAAGGCTATAATTCTGTTAAAAGCCTCTGGGAACTACTGCAATGCAAATAATAGTAGCAATAATTAGCTCTGCTTTAATTGATACTGTGTATTCCTCACATGTCAGTGAAAATTTACTTTGCTAAGCCAACAACTTCTCCCCTGGAACTCTGCTGGCTTTACCAGAATTACACGAGGAGTGAATTTGGATCATTGTAGGTTCCTGGCATAAATTATCAGCTGTTGATTCCTTGCCCTTTAAAACTTGGCAAGCATACAGGAAGAGTTTGCCAGACATGTGAGAACTAGGTCTATGCATTTATGGGGAAATCCTTCAGGACTGCACAGAAAGGAGTACAGTTTGCTAGAAGTACCCGGCTGTGAAATCCAAGAACTCCTGCACACAGCACTACCAACTTAGAGCGTATTTAGCCTGACCTCGATATCAGTGGTTCCTGGAAGCAGTTTTTGTGCCCTCAGCTTTGTGAAAGCATGAAAGTGATTGTAACAAACCCTGTAAATGTGTGGAGATGCTAAGTTTACAGAATAGCCCTAACAGGGATGATTTTGGTTGGCATAATCTAGAATCGTTTTATGGTTACTCCTGTTTATCCTGGTGGCCAGGAGTTGTCTCTGCTTAACATTGGCGGTGTAGTTCTGAGCATATCATTGGCATAAATAAGTAAAGATAACACACTTCAAAGAATCACCATCTTCAGTATGAACAAGATCCACATCTGAACCTTTTGTCTTACTGAGCACCCAAGAATTTTGATGCCCTATCCTTCATGAACAGGCATCTGTGTCATAGCACTGCTACAGCTGCATGCTCAGACACTCTCCAGGGATTCTTTCTAAGGGAAGAATAAATGTTCTCTAGTTCTAGTTGGCTAAAAGTTAGATGCCTAATCTAAGCTCGTTGTGTGAACCTCCTCTGTTGAGTTACATTAGATGGGCTGAATGGCAGCTCTTAGCCGTGGGAGACCTGCCTTGATAAAAGTGAGGGGAAATAAATCCCAACCACAGAGTCTCTATTTTGATAGTGCTGAGCAAGATTAGAGCCAGTAGCAGATCTCAACCCTAAAATTTTCCACATATACCAGGAGAAGACTCCTGGCTTGTAGAGCTTCAGTGCGTATTGCAGGATCAAGCCATTTCTGTGTTTGCTGGGCCTAGTGGGTAATGGGTTTAGGCTATAATGGGGTCCTTCAGAGACTCAGAGATACAATGCACCTGATTTTATGAATTATCCATATGTACAAAAGTGTTGTTGCCAAACAAACTCAGGAACAGATCATTCTAGCACATTACCAGTAAGCCAATTAGTGAAATGAAGCATTGCAGTTATTAGGCTTCTTTACGCAAATATGTTTGTCTGTGTGGAAAAGAGAATCATTTGGACTGGGTTTAGTATTCAGGAAGACATTGACAGTATGATATCTGGTGGTAGCTGCTACAGCTAATATTGACCAGTTTCTTTTTTGACCCTGATATATGTGGGTGTAAATGCATTGAGTGACGTGAACCTTAATAAGTAAAAGGATGGTCAGGATTTAGACCTTATCGTGTTTTTTTCAGTAGCTGTGTTTGTTCATTGGCTTTCACAACATCTTCTAACATTAACTTCAGTTATATTGTTTTTCCATTACAGTGATCAACAGCATCAGTATTTTATTTGGGCCAAAATCCACACATCTTTCACATTCAATGGATTTCCTTGCAAGGAAGACTGACAGAATTAGGCCTTACAGATCAAATCAGTTTCATCTGGGGAAGCTTACTTTATCTAGTCGATCCAACTGATTTATTTATCACAGCCCATCCACATTAAGCTGGGCACCTTTTCTATAATGAGTTCCTTGCAGCCCAGGAGCAGGTTATGGAACATGACCCATTACAGCATGCTGCGGTACAGGGAACCAATAGAGATGCATTATCCAATGCAGCCACAGTTTGAAGTGCTACCTTGTATAACAAATTATTGACTTCATTGTACATAGTACTAGGATTTAATTAAGCGATAAGGCCCATCATAGTGGTCCTTTATCTAGCAGATAAGGATTTACCAAGCTTACCCAAGAGGTCTTTATCTGAAAGATAAGAAAAAGGTACATAAGATGCCTTCCCATTTTTAAATCATTAATTGAAAAGACCTTATTTTTTAAGTTCTAGGTTGTTGTCTTTTTTTCATGGCTTAGTATTAAAATTCAGATGGGCTTTTATAAGGGAGGTTGTAACAGGGAAGAATGTTACCAATGGCCTTCACTGGGTGAAATTAATAGGATTTATGTAGGTTTTATTCACAATGCACCAGCTCACAGCTCAAGCGGAAATTCAGCCTCTGGTCTGCAGGAGATTTTCCAGTGACTCCATGATGCCATGGCCATAAAAGAGATTAATTCATTACTGATTTCAGGGGGCTACAATTGTGATTATGTTGTAAAGTTTAGAAAAAAAAAATGGGATTACACAATAGAAGAAAATGGGGGATACAGATAATTTCAAGACAGTTCTTTTAATGATTGTGTTGTCAGCTATGCTAAATGATGCCAAAATTTCTGGTCCTTTACCTGTGTGATGTAAAGACATAGAAGCAGAAAACATATAAACAAATTAAGGCTAACACAAAGAACTGGCACTTAAAATAAGATGAACACATTGGAAAACACAAAATAATACTACGGGCTAATGCTCAGTGGAGAAGAACACAGAGGAAATTCCAGAGAAGGGAGAGAAGATCATATGTTTTTTGTGAGAAAGGCACATAAGGACTACTGTGTGGTTGAAAACAGGACAGGATCTTTGGATTTAGCAGACGTAATCCCTAATGTTACAGACACGTTTTTAATAGAATCCTTTCATAAAGGTTCAAGCTTTTTTTAGAAGTAGCTGGGTTGTTGCCTCCACCTCTCCTAGAGGAAGGCTCTTGGGCAACATCCTTATACTAAGAGTTACCTGAGATCTTCCAGTTTGCAGTGTGACTCTATCCCTGGCCAATCCATACTTGTTTGTTATTATGTGCTGACATTATCTTTTTGCATGAGTGGCATTTCTTCCTTGCCAGCATTTTTCCTTCCCATCCCCATGTAAGCCCAGACAGCAGTCAGCCTTTACTATGCTACGTAAACCAAGCCCCCCTCAGACCATTCTGCCCTTGCAGGTCCAGAAGTGACAACCACGAATTGACTCTGTACCGCTTTGGGGATCAGGGACGTATCAGACTTGTTCATTTCACCTCAAGTTGCTTTGTCTCTGCTCTGTGAAATTCTCCTGAATTTCCAGGCATCCAAGAGCCTAAGCTGCCAGATACTGGAAATCCAGTAGGTTACTGCCCAAAGCAGTTGTCTACCACATAAATTGATAGCGTTGGCAGCTCTGCTTGTGAAAGACTCCCTGTTCCCCAGATTGTATTAATCATCCTGCTCTGCACCTGTTCCAGCTTGAATTCTTCATGCTGGAACAGGGGCAGTAAAGCAGGGTCTGAAGGGATCAGATTGTATTAGAAGTGCTTGGAGCAATTCAAGCCAGGACCGAGTAGCAATTATAATGAGAGATACCCTCCATGTTACACGAGAGGCAAATTGCCTCGGCAGTGAGCGGAAGTTTGTAGTGCTGCTCCGAGCCTGTTTTTTCAGTAACCAGGGGATTTAATTTCCATTGTTGACAATCTGACACCTTCTGTGGGCAATTGATTCACTTTTTTAAAAAGTATCTGGCACGGAAGCAATAAGTGAGTGGAAAGGTGTGAATTAAAATGTGTACACAGCTAAAGACGATTACTCAGATATTTGCTTAGACCTGAAATCCCAGCTGCGAAGCTGGGATTTTTCTCTCTTGCTCCAACTACCCTTCGGTAATTGCCTCGTGAGCAATTTTTCTGCTGTGTCTTTTTACTTATTTATTTGCAACTTCGAAAACTGATTGAGCTTTCTGCCTCAGAGAAAGCTATAAGCATGGTCTCTCACCATATAGAGTTGCCTCACCTTGGTGTAGCCTCTCGTGCCTGCAAGCCTTTGAAACAGGTCTCTGATGGCTCATACTCCAGAGAAACCAACAGAGCTTCATGCACTGGCTTCAGCAGAATAACTTTCCCACCACATGGTTCATGCTTATTTCACTCAGAAAAGGATTTTATCTGAGTGCTGCTAGTAGGCACTCTGCTGTCCTCTTCTTCCCTGACAACTAGGGAACAAAATCAACCCTCTTCACTTACATGTATTTCAACAGAAAATTGTTTTGCTTCATACATCTGAATGGTTATATGTATCTTACAAAAAGGAATTTTTCTTCCTTCAAATCACACTTCGGTGGGGATGCCCCAGTCAGCAATGTTTGGTCTCTCGCTCTCTCTGTGTAGTTGTTCCATTAAAGTAGTGTGAAAGCTACAACTGTGTGTCCGCTGTCATTCTGTATTAGAAGTCAGGGGTAAAGTAATGATATGCAAGCTTGATCCTTCTGTAATGCTTTCCTTGGAAGTGCAGTTCTGCCATTTCTGCTGTCAGCCTGCATTTAGAGTGCAGAGAGTGCTGCATGACTTGAAAGCAGCAGTAGGCAATTCCCAGTCTAAGCCTTAGACATTTACATATTTATGCTCACTTCAGCGGAGTAAATATGCTATGAATAAATCCTATTATGTTTAAGACTGTGCTTACAGTATAATAAAAACACACAGTACAGTGGTGCAATCTCACGTTTTCTTTCAGTGTCAATATGGGCATATATTTACTAAATTATATATTGTTAACATGGCATTCAGCTTCCAGCAGCTGATAGAATACCTTGTATAATATGAGAAAATAATGAGGGAAAAGTCCTGTAGTCTTTAAACAAGAATTGAAGAAAAAACACTGGCTGCAGGTAAAACAGTTCTGCGGGAAATGGCCAGTCCGTAAGGGCTGACTCTACAGCTGTTACTTTTGTTATTATTGCTTTTGAAGTTGTGTGCATCTGAACGTGCCACATTAATGCAAGTGAATTTTTCAAAGGACATGGCCAGGTATTTTTGAAACAGTGCTGCGATGTTGCACGTGTCACAACCATATGTTGGTGCTGTGTTCCGGAGAAGAGATTGCTTGACACCATAGTAGGTGCCTGCCAAAATTTCTAGGGGTTTCTTTACTGGAAAAGGTGGCTGGCTGATGCTTGGGTTTACATGGTAACCTGAGCGATTACTTCAGCATTATGCTTAGATGAGGGATCTATATGAGAGGAGAGACAGTGTTTTCTTCTTACGAAAGCCCCAGCCACAACACCTGGTTTCTGTTCTGAATCTTGCTACCGACCTTTTCTGTGACCTTCCTCAAGACACACCATCTTTCTCTGCTTCCATTTCCTTCCCATCCTTCTCCACGTGGAGGTTGTGAACTCTTCATGATATTATTGTCCAAAGGAATTTTAAACGCTTTCATGATTCCAAAGCAGTGATTTTTTTTGTCTGCAAATCTTTAGCACGAGCCATACAGCATATCGCCCAGAGGCGTCCCACAGAAACCAACGGGCTATTCACTGTAGGAGGCTCCACATCACTGTGGATATCTCTTTGCTTTTACAGCTTGACCCTAAATCTGCTGAAGTAGGAGAGTTTTACGTTACCTCAGCACAGACAAGCCCCTAATGTTTGTAAAGAGCCTTTCAGTAAAGCTAAAGATCAAGTCCGCCTGCTAGATGGTGTATGAAGACTACCCATCTGACTTGGAATAGTAGTAGGATTTTCCATAGAGTATTTTACAGCATCCACCTAGGCTCAAGCTTTCACTTCTTCAGAGATGACCTGTCCTGCAGAGGGAACTTCCAGGCTGAGAAGCAGACTCAGAGGAGCTGAAAGTATAATTTTCATGTATGTCCTCCCACTCCAGGGTGTGAGGAGTCTCTTACGGAGAACCTAAACAAAGGAAAAGATGCTTACAAGACTTGTGAAGTGAGGAGAGTTGAAAAATAAAAAAAGGTAAAGAATGACAAAAACTGTAAAGAGAAAAAGACAGAGCTCCAGCTAAGCACAACAGAACTCAAACCCTAGATAGTCATGTCAGGTTGTTGATGATAATCCAGACTTTGCTGGACACAGGGATTTGGGCTGAATCCAGTAACATCTACGTGACAGTGAAAAGATAAGAATATCAACTAAATGCTTAATATTTGCCATTGACACCAAAATATTCTTCTTAACTTTGAGGGAAGAATGACAAAGGTGTTTGATGCTCATTTTTCAGAAAAAATATTATCTGTGAAATTTCCAGATGGAATACTTTTTAAGAAAGACCAATTTTAATAAGCAGTCACAGGAAGAAGTTTGTGCTAATGCAGTCTGCAGCCTTGAACATGGCGCGAACTGTGCGTTGAATGTGTGATGGGTCGAAGAAGAGTTGCTGTGACCTGTGCTTGTCTCAGAAGAACACCTTTAAGCAATGCTGAAGTGGCTGTGCTTACTTTAGGACATAAAACATGCAACTTGCTTTATGCAGAGTTGGCATGCTGTGGCAGTGGCTGTTTCACTTCTCATAATTGCCCCTCTGTTTCTTTATGATCCTCAGGACTGTTTTTTAAATATATTGGTTGTCCTGCTTTGTGGATTTACTTCGTGAGGTCTTTGAGGTAGGGGCAGTCACAAAAGCCAGGAAAAGGCAGATCCCATTCTCAGTAAGTGTCTCCAGGCATAATGAAACACAAAGACCTCATAAGAGCCTCACTTTGGTCAAAGCTTGAAGAAGATTAAGAATCAGTATGCGGTTATACTCTGAGCAGCTACTGGGAAAAGCAGTTCAAGAAACAGAAGAAACATCTTGTTTACTGCCTTTCATTGAAGTCTGGATCAATTTTGCTTATCTTTCATTGCAGTTTTAGTTTAGGGAAAATAGAGATTTCCTTCTGTTAGGTGTCAGTACTGTGAGGAATCGTTGAGATTGTGATACATTCATAGGCCATTTATTCAGTCAGCACAATCTCACTTCACACTATATACCATAGGATCGTTATTTAAAAAGCAAATGAAGAGAGTGGCTACACCTGTATCAGTGAAGAGGAGACATCAGAGATTACCCTCTGGCCCTGGGGATGAGTGGCTCACCCCCAAAACAGCGTGGCCAGACTCACCTCCCCAGTCAGCACTATCATCCCCAGTTTAAAATGAAGAATAAAATGATACAGGGGGACTAATGGTCTATAGAGACATTTGAGCTACCTCAGCTATTGCTAGAATTCTAGTGTCACAGGACTCAATGTTGGCTAATGTTCCAGTCTTCTCAGGTCTATGACTACAGATACACCCTCAGGGTTACAATGCAGATCAGTGTAAAGATACCAGCATGAACTCATTTGGACTAGGCTCAGGACCCAGAAGTAGGCCAGCCACAGCAGCATGAGGCTCCAGATACACCAATTCATCACAGTCAGACTGCTTCTCAGACAGTGCAGTGTAGACCTTCACAAGGGTGTTGTCCAGGATCACATAAGAACTTTGACGTTACGGCAAAATTGAATTTCTCTCCCCTAAATCTCAGCCTTATACAGGACTGTTGGCTCATTGTTCCTCTCTTTAGGAGATTAGATTTTGTTTCTGTGGCAAATCAAACATGAGTCTCGTGGAGACCATTGTTCCACAGAACACAGGCTGCTGGCAGTTGTTCCCAGACTTGAAGGCCCATAAAATAAATTATGTGGTTATCTATTAGGGGGACAGCTAGATACTTTTAAATCTGTAAAAAATATATTTCTAGATTCAGCCTGTTAAGATAGTAGTCAGTAGGAATTTTGCCAGTTTTCAGTGAATATAACCCTGAGAAATTTGAAAGTGTGAGGACCTCAAGTGAGTTTCCATTTTAGAAAACATGAGAAATGGTATGCAGAGAAAACTTTTGTACAAACTACAATAACTTGACAGATCTTCTGCTGAGGATAGAGTGCACCAGAGCAAACCAGTACGTCTTAATTAATAATCCTGTCTACTCAGTACAACTGCAGTAATACTAATCATTGCTTGAGAAGCTGTGGAAGAGTCTTGGCTGAATACAACGGCTTTTTAGACTTCTGTTTGATTTGCTCTTTCAGAACTGTAGTGTTTTGAAGATAAGTAAAAACTACTAATGAATATGTATATGTTTCCTGATGTAGAGTATGTCAGTGAATATTCTAGGACAGGTTTGTAGTCTGCAATGAACATGCTCCTTTGAAGTTTTTACTGATTTAAAAATGCAGTCATTATGTTTGGGTCACATATCAGTTTACTGATTTAGTTAGACAAAGAAACTAAGCTTAGACAAAATATTTCAAGACAGGAACACTTTTCAACCTCAAATGGCAAAATACCTTGAAAATTCTTTTCAATAGCTGCAAGACAGTTAAAAATTCTTTTAACAATATGGAACAAGCTTGATTTTTACCTGTTAGAAAAAACAACAAAACCCACCATTTTCTCATCTGCTTAAACAAGACAAGTGGATGAGTTGAGAGACACCAGAGGACTAGAGTTGTCCATATGAAGGTCGTACAGAGACTATACTGTGCAGCGCCTGCTGTCCAGCATGCTGACTCCATGCCTTGCCATCCAGGGAGAGTGGTGGCAGCTGGGGTCTAGCGGGACAAGCACCTATGCTCCGCACCCCTGGGCAATCCCAGGGACAAGAGCAGAACTGGCTGCATGGCCATTTGCTCTGTGGCTGTTCATGTGGTCTCATTTCAGAATCGCAGCTGCAGGAATATCCTTTGACTCGACTTTGATGGGAAGCCAAGGTAGGTGAGATGAAGTCTTCAGTTTTACTTCAAAAGTAGGGGAAAAATTAAGCACCCAGTACTTAACACTAGATTTCCATTCTATCTTTGTGATTTTTAACATTCCAGTGCCTATCAAAAGACTTTAGTGAGAGCATCACCCTGTTGCATAGGGTACTGCACAAGCTCAGGATAAGGTAGTTCCTGTCCCAACAAAATGACAGTCTAAAAGATAAAACAGAGAAGATGGGAAAAGGAATAAGGGCTTGAAGAGGAAAAGTTGCTTGCACAAGATTATAAGAAGTGAAGAATATGATGTCCCTTCCAATCTAATTCACAGACCGGCAATAGATTTGTGGCAGCAGCCTCACAGAATCACAGAATGGTTGAGGTTGGCAGAGACCTCTGGAGAGGTCCAACCCCCCTGCTCAAGCAGGGCCATCCAGAGCCAGTGACCCTGGACTATGTCCAGACAGTTTTTGAATATCTCCAAGGATGGAGACTTCACAGCCTCCCTGGGCAACCTGCTCCAGTGCTCAGTTACCCTCACAGTAAAAAACCTGTTTCCTGATGATGACAGAGCCTCCTGTAGTTTTAGTTTGTGCCCATTGCCTCTGGTCCTGTCACTGGGCACCACTGAAAAAAGCCTGGCTCTGTCCTCTTTGCACCTCCCTGCAGGTGATATACACTGATAAGATCCCCCCTGAGCCTTCTCTTCTCCAGGCTAAGCAGTCCCAGCTCTCTCAGCCTTGCCTTATAGGAGAGATGCTGCAGGCCCTGCATCATTTTCATGGCCCTTCATTGGACTGTCTCCAGTATGTCCATGTCTCTCTTGTACTGGGGAGCCAGAACTGGACACAGTACTCCAGGTGTGGCCTCACCAGTGCTGAGTAGTCTCCTAGATATTAAAAGTGAAACACTCAGAGAACAAGCAGTTAGCACTACCTAACACTAGCATCTATGACAAAATGCAAGCCAGATTCATCCAGTGATCTCTTTGCATTTCACTATGTGGAACATCTGGAGGTAGTTTGTTCTGAGCTGGTAGGGCTCTTTCATTTTTTACCAAATGGATGCCTAAAATTGGATGAGAGAGAAGGCATCTTACAGCCTGAAATCAGCATTCCCCTGGTGTCAAAAGGGGAAGCATGTCTTACCAATGTGTACTTGAGATTTGGGCCATGTCCTGTTGAAATATGCTCTTGGAGTTCTGAAGAGTGGCTCGCTAGCACAGGTCATAGTGCTGAGGTAACTGCCTTCCTTTGCAAAGACCATCCTGCAAAGAGTGTGTGGAGCTGTCCAGAGACTTTTGCTCTGTTCCTCACCCTGACGAGCTGCAGTTCTGCAACGTGCTGCTGGGCAAGGTAACCATGGGGGGACCTAAATAAATGAGTGAAGCAGCAGGTCTGGAGAGTGATGTGGATGAGCTGAGGGAGGAGCAAGTGGTAAAAGTGCCTTAGAGTGGATACTATGAGGATTTGTGGGAAAACTTGAATGTGCCCTAGGCACAGTATGCTCATGTTTGCAGATACTCTGAGGGTGCTTTAAGGATCTGCTGTGTGGATCTAAATAAGTAGTCCTCATGAATAAGCTAACAGAGTAATGTAAACATGGACAATGTGAACCCTGAAGTTAACAGAAGTCTCAACCTAGTTGCATGAACTCAAGATTATCTAGAAGCCAAAATGCATAATGTTTTCCCAACCAAATCCACCTTTCTAGATTAAGCTTTATTTTATCAAATAAATGCTATAGTTAGTGCAATCCATCCACTTTGGTAGTTGAAATTAACTGTATAGAATAGATAGCATTGCACGCCCACTTAGATACTACATCCAGCCTCTCCCCAGTACAACCAAATGGTTTCAGGTACTGTAAACACCATGCCAGAGCTACAGAGATGTCCATTTGAACTCTTGATAGTCTGATATAAACAAAGCTGAGCTGTTCAGACCTTTTAGGTGACATTTTCATTATCATTTTAGCTTCCTTAATTGGTTGCTTGGCCTTGTCTCCAAAGCTGGGTGTGTCTCTAAAAATAGAGATAGCTCATCTTCTATATGTGAGTGCTCATTTACCCTTCCCATAGATGCTCGTGATTTACTTTTCAATTAAAAATAGCTTTGACATCTTTGCATATCTTGTGGATCTTGTTCTTGGTACCAGGAACAAGATTCCTAGATAATCTAGATTACTACATTATGTCTAGTAAATTAGATAGATGAAAACTTTCCTTGCTCCTCTGTACCTCTCCAAATTGTTCTGGGCAACACAGCTCATTTGAACTGCGTTATTTTTTTCATGATGGGAAGCAATTCTACATCCACCTCTGGAGAAAAAGGGATGGCATTGGTCCTAGCAGCACTGCTGATAGCTGTGTGCTACGCGGACTGCTCAGATCAATCTGCAGTCATTCAGAAATGGGAACCCACTCCCTCACTCCACCCATTACTTAATGAGTAAGATCAGAAGTGGGCTTTCTAGACATATTCCATGTATTTATTTCAGTTAACTACAGAAGCTTAATTCACAATTATTTCCTGGATTGGGCCTTCTTGAGTCATTCCTGTCAGAAAATCTGTAAATGCTGTGATCTCCAACAGAAATGCGCACACACATAAACGTACGTATATGCTTATACCTAAAAATGTGGTGGCTTCCTCACGAGTAGAAGTCTTTAAATCAGGAGTAGAATGTTTTCTTAGTGATATTTTTTAGCTCAGCCAGAAATAATAGACTCAGCGGAGGGCTTGATGAAACTGTTGCCTGTTCAGTGCAGATGAGACAAAATAATTGCTGCCATGCCTTCCGATCTTGGAGGTCTAAGGAAAGGGAAGCTGAGGAATAACCAATGTAAGAGAGGGTAGACAAGAAAACTTAAAGCAGATAAATGCTACTAAGTTTCATGTAGATCTTCTAAGCAAAAACTTACACTTGATTTGAGTGAAATCAGAACGATTTTCCTGGATATGTGAATGCCCTGGGACTGCCTGCAGATGTGGGAGCAGCTGCCTCCCCTCTGACTCCACACTTTCATAGAGCTTGAACCCTTGCTCCTGTGCAAGCGCAGTGCCTCTTAATTGCGAGGCTATGTGCTTTAGGGGATCTTGCATGACTGCCTGACACCGGGAATCAGCACAGCCAGGTTCCAAGAGGTGTGCCTGCCTTGGACTCAAGGTATGTTTAAGCACAATGAGGAGATTGAAGGAAGTCAAATCATGAACAGGATTGATGCAGGGTAAGGTTGTGGAAAGGACATCATTCAGACACCAAACATCTTGGTGCAGCTGTTGGTACAACAGCAAAAACCCCAACCTTAGCTACACCTTGAGGTGCATCAATGAATCTTGAAGAGGAGGTAGAGATTTCCAATATTTGTCTATGTCAGGATGTGTCATATATATCCCTTCACACACACACACACATATATAACACTTTCCAAAACTGCCACCCTAGCAGACCAACCACGTCCAACCATTTGGGTTGCATTTACGGTTATTTTGGAAGCAGTGTTCACCTCTGCCATGGCATGAGGGGACACTCCTTAATATAAGAGCATATATAAAACTTAAAGCACAGAGAGCTGACTTCAGCCACCAATGCTGAAGCCATTGCAAGCTGCAGCCCAAACCTTCTTACAGCCCTGAAATCCTCGCTCTGCATGTCTCTGGAGCAGACGCTGCTCTATGTGTGTGTGTGCGATACTCCTGTGATGCAACCAACTGGGGATTAGTGAAACCCTATTTTGACTGATGACTTAAAGCAGGATTCCTGTCCTTGAGGGGGAGGGGACCATTCCTACAACCAGTGATGTTCAGCATCTGACATAAGCACAGCACTGCAATCCTGTAAGAAAATTAGCATTACAATCAGCTTTACTGCATCGTCCAGAAATCCTGTAAGGAGGAGGTCTCCAATAGGTCATTTCATGCCGGGTGGTTCACCATGGTAACTCCAATTCCAGCCTGACACTGGTGCTACCTGGCTGGAGCTTTGTGCTGGCAAGGCAGGAGGCTCTGCCACTGAGACTCCTCCATTCTCCATTCATGTAGGTTCCTGGTGTCACCTCCCAGGGTGGTGGCGTAGCAGAGAGCCCTTGGAGCAGACCCATGACATGCCCGCAAGTGGTGTTTCTCTCCAACATAGGCACCAGATTGCAGATGCCAATGGGAGGAAGGACATTTATCGATCGGCATTGGGCTCTGAATGAGTCCAGGCTGAGCTCAGGTTGGGCTGCCTGCTCCCAGGCAGAGCCGGAGCATTTAGGAAAGGTTTCAATTCCAGCTGATGAAGCTGACAGGTGTCAGGCTGCAGCTGCGGAGCGAAGGCTGCTCTTTGATGGGAGCTGCTGACCTTCTCGCTAATCTGGGGGAGAGCATGGCGGAGTACTCTCTGCAGTTAGAGATTTGCAGGGAAAACTGCAGCATCTTTCGCCTGCTTGATGTTTTGTCCCCATCAGGTTTGGCAACCACTTAGAGAAAAGATTAATTTTGTTGTTTTTTTTCTTGACAAAAATTTTGTGTTTAGTTATTCAGAAGCCAGTCACATTCCTCTCTTTCCAGCAGGAGCTATGCCAAAATGCACATTTGTTTGCAGTCAAGAACCAACACTGACTTCTCCGGCACTGATGGCGCTGACTTTGCATTGTACCTCCCAGAACCTGCTCGATTTACATTGTCAGTGTGAATCAACTCAGGAACAAATGTCTTGGTCAGTGATTGCACGAGTACCAGCTTGTGTTCAGTCCTTAAATTTACACAGCAGCTGTGAAGTGGTGCTAAACAGATTATTTCAGAAAGTGCTTTCAGACCATGCCAGGTATCCTGTAAACAGAACAGGTTACAAGTGCTGGTTAGTGCCTGAGTTTAGCAAAAGGGATCTTCTGCAGCAAGCTAAGGGAGCGCTGTTATGAAACGTTTCTGACTTGAAAGCCAGGCTTTGTTGGACTAAACATCCTGCCTACCAATTTGATCTTGTTCCAGCAGTTATTCCAAAGAGCTGACATATATCTAGTTTGTTATCACTCTGGCTGTAAGAAAAGAGTGATCTCTGAACCGCATTGGACCAATTCTGCAAATTCATATAGGGTAGATGTCTCTGCGAGTTTTGGGTGAGGAAGCTCTGGCCAATAGAGATCAAGAAGGATGTCAACGCCAGGTTTTGTCTTGTGCCTCCCGGGAGGCTCAACACAAGACAAGGGAGGAAAATGGCTTCATGATGTGTTTGCACTTCTGGGCCTCGAGACTGATCCAAGGGCTGGCACAGATGCCAGCCATCACCCCAAGCGTTGCTATAGCTTATAGATGCTGCCCACAGTTGCCCACCAGCTGCTATGCAACCCAAAATAGCCTCAGCACAAAGCACTCCAGGAAGCCCCCTCTTCTTTTCCCTCCATGTCTCCTTCATCCGGCACTCTGATGTGGAGGGGTTAGAGTGAAATGAAGAGGTTACCTCGTGAATGAATTGAATTAATTTAATTCATTTTTAATGAAGTAAAGAAAAAAAAAGCAGATTTGCAGTTTTGAAATGAAACAGCATTTTGCTTTTCTAATTGTTCTTAGCATTTATTTTTGCTTCTTAAGATAATTTTAATACTCGCTTCATCTCTTTTTGCCTTGTAGGAAATAACAAGAGATATTAGGGATTTTTCTTTTCTCTTTTCCATCTGCTTTTCCTCTTGCCACTCTGTAGCTATTTAATACTTGTCTGGTTATTATAAATGGTGCAGGGAAGAAAGGTAAAAAAAAAATATAAAAATTTTATTAGATTGATGACATTTCTTTTTCTATTCTATTTTTCCCTTTGAAACATTGCCAAACCTGGGAAATTTAGAAAAGCTAGGTCTTGATCCTACAACCATGTAAGAAGTTGTGTACCAGGTCAGAACAAAAGTCCATCTGGCACAGTATTTATCTCCAAGAATGATCAGTGAGAGGTACGTAGAGCCAAGAACAAAAAAGGGAGCAAGAACAGTTATATGTACTCAAAATATTTTCCAGACATTTGTGGCTGGGGGACTAGAAATGATACCTTGGCGTGTAATACTGTTTCACTCTCATCATTGCCATCTTCCTTTTCACTTGGTATGGGACCAAGGTGCAAAGACAAGGTTAGATCCTTTGCTCCTGCTGCAAAATTGAAGTCATGAACAACCACAAGTGACCACTGAATTTGGGGGGGTGTCCCCAAAATTTCAGGTCATGCACTGTGAAATATTTATAGACATTCTTGGTTTCTAAATGCGTTGTGGCCATTCAGCACAGGCTGGCTACAAAAGACCCAAGTACAGCCATGGTGTGGGATGAAAATATTTGTTAAATAGGCAATACTAGTCTAAGTTGCTGCTGGAATGCTTGGAAGAGAAATTAATCTTGTCAGAGCTGGTAGAAAAGGGAGAGGATATATATGGAGAAAAATTGAAAATTAACTGAAAAAATATGTTTAGTAATTTTCACTTCAGCCTCTTAAAAAATGACAGAGAAAAGCAAGAGCCGTTTGTTCACTTGCTCTTTTTGTATTTCTCTTTCCCCTGACGTTGTATTTCTTCCTGAATAAAGTAATTTCTTTCAAAAAAGTTTTATACAAATTTCCTCTTTGTACAGCATTGTTGTACATTACAGCGTAGCTTAAACATCCCATCTCAACATCGCCTACATTTCACTGCGGAGCAGGTGATTCCTGATCACCGACACACTGACCTCCATGAGCGTACTTGATGGACGCTGCTGGGGTACTTTGTTATGAGAAACCGTTACTGTTCAACTGATCAGCGCAAAAAATCTTACTGGGGTGCTGATGGGTGTGCTGAGAGGGCAGCAATGTCCCCTGGCCTCCCAACCTTGATCGCGTCATATTATGATCACGGAGATGCTCTGCTCACAGAGAGGGCTTCTCACTCTCCTTTGCCTGTTCAGCTTTTGACAGTTTTTCTTTCTCATTGAACAAGACATCCTGCATCCTACAAAAGAGATGATTTTAGTGAGTTCTTTGAGGTGTGCAAACTGTAAGCAGGTTTTGCTGCTTTGAGTTAGTATTTCATTCCGTGCCATGAAGTCAAGTACAGGACAGCTCCTGAGGGTTACCCTGCCGTGCCTGTTGCTAACAAGTGTTTGCCACAGCTTTAAACTTACCTCTGAGATAGGAGATGAGCTGTCAGAGAGCCTGGATTTTTTCTTCTCCTCTTCCCTCAGGTGCATTGCTCTAGTTTGGTCATCCTCACCAGCATGTTTATAGCTTTGCCATGAACCAAAGGTTTTGCTGATGACCCTGTGAAGCCATGTGAGGTTTTCACCCCTTGCTTCGGAGCAGAGGGCTGGGAAATGCAACATCATGGTTTTACTCTCCTTGTGAAAGAGACTGTCAGGGAGAAGGTGGGGAGGAAGAAGAATGATCCAAGGGAGCTTTCCAAGAGTATCTGGTCAGCTTTAAGGGAGAACAAAGCTGCCTTAACACTTGGGTTTGTTGCTGACTTTTGGGCTTGGAAAATTGCCCATTTGGCTGCTGAGGCAGCAGCCTGAATTGTTGTGCAACTTGGCTGTGAAGGGAATGCAAAGGGATTTCTCCCCCTTCAGGTTCACGCATCACTAACCATGCCAGGCATGTTGCTCCGTACTGTACACCCTGAATGAATAAACTGCTTCTAATAAAGAACCGATGTTGCTAATATCTTTGTGTAATTTAAACCAAGGCTTTTTGAATTTAGCTCATTTGGGGAAGAAAAAAAACAACTGATGTTGCAAACGCTTATGCATCTGATTAACTTTGCTGCTTAGCTTAATTTGCAGGATCAGGGCCTTAGCTATCAAGAGGCTACATGGCATTACAGCCTTTCTATACATCTTCATTAGAGTATCTTTCTTACAAATTTGCTTTCATGCGTGTTTTTACAACCTCAGTCATAAACTGGATTGTATCTGCCAGCAGCAGGGTTTAACTATGTCAGCTCCTCAGTGCCTGAGCTAATCCCTTGTCCTTGACAGGAGTCAGGGGGAGTGCTGTTTCCTAAGGATCGATGCACAAAAGTTGCCATGTTGCTGGTTATTTGCCTAAAAAATTGAGGAGATCATGAGTTTTTATTTGGACCAGCATTTTTGTCCATTCAGGGTTCTTTGTTTGTGTTTGTTTGCAATTTTCTATAAGAGCAGAATTGCTATTTCTCTCCAGATTTACTAATTTTCAGGATTGCAAGTGGGTGTTTTTTCCTGCTAAACTTTTTCTTCCTTCTATTCCTCTTCTTTCCATTCTGGCCTCCCCACAGTTTTTACTCTTCTTTTCTATTTTTTCCTATTTCTAGTCCATCTCCTCTTCCATTTCTGATTTTTTTTTTCAGTGACATAATGGAAAAATAGTTCCTCACAGCTTCCTCCAGCTGCTGTGGCTGCTTCATCTCGTATTTTCAGATTTTAAATCTGGCAGCCCTAGTGGGTGTCCATCCGGGGAATTATACAGGTGCAGAAAGGAGCAAGTGTTTCTCCTCTTGAAGGTCTGCATTGTGGCTGCCCTTCCTGGTGTCAAAGGACATGCTCCCTCAACCGGCAGCTCCCTCCGAGGTGCCATGACTCTTGGCTGCCCCCCACCCAAAGCACTGTGTGAAAAGCTTGACAGAAGCTGAGATATGAATGCGGATATTAAAACACAAAGACTTCATTTTTTTTAAGAGTTACACCTAATCCTTTCTCTCCCAGGGCCCTACTTTTTGGAGTCCAAATATTTGTTACAGGACTTGTAACTTGTAGAGGCAGATGTAGCACTGGCAGCCTCCCAGTTGTAAGAGACATGGAGGAAAATTTCAGCTACATAGAGCTCCACATAAGTGCTGATGATCTTGGTCCATGGCTGAAGCATCCCCAAGCCGGGGTATTCTGCCAGCTGTCTCCTTGCCATGCCATCAGAGACGCAGGTGCAATAGTGGGCACTTAAAATAAATCCGCACGGGCAGTCCCTGCTGAGAGTTCATGGCAGGCAGAGCTCTGCTGGATGTTGCTTTAGATACACGGCTTTACATGCCTCAAAGATGTATATGCATAGTATAAGATATCTGCTTATTTGAAAATTGTTTTAGGAGTTGTTGGTTTTTTTTGCACAGGCATGTGCAAACTTAAATTATGGCAGAAGTAAATTACAGCAGAAGTAGAGAAGGTATCTATAAATTAAGGTATCCTTTCCATTAGTCACAGTATTATATTAAAGTGCTTTAACTTTTTTATTTGGTTACATCACTTGGTAAATTAAGCCCCAGTCCTGCACTGTGAGACAGGAGGAAGGAGCCTGAAGTCCACACAGAGCACCAGTGAAATCTTTGCGCAGAGCATCTGCCTTCTTGCTGCATGAACTGGACATCAGTCAAAAGTTGCATTTGGTTATAAAAATCCAGGATGGGCAAGTGTTGGTCACTTGGTGCCTCAGAACCACTCGGTGGCACCTCCAGGTGCCCCACTGTTCCCAGTGGTTTCTGGGGCTGCCGCCTGGTCCCCCTGCAGCTGGGGCCACCTTGCCTGCCTCTGCTGGTCCATAGAACCTGGTCAGAGTGGGGACGGGGAGCAGGAACCTGTGGAGCTTTGCAGAGCTGAGGGGCTCATTTGGGGGACTGTGTTCGCTGAGACCAACTGGGCTTCTTTAAGAAGCAATGGGCACAAATGTCTGCTGTCACCCCAAAATGCTGCCTCCCAAGACGGCATCCCAGGTCTGAGCTTTGAAAGCAGGTTTGCAGAAGGGCTGAGCATCACCCACAGCTGGGAGCAGGGCTGGGGGTGGAGGGGGAAGGTCTTTCTAACACTGATGGAAAAAATAGCATTTTTTCAGTTCAGTTTTCAGACAGACTTTCTGGCATGTCCACCAGCCTCAGAAGTGCTTCCTGATCCCCAGGGAGCTGCTTTGCTGCTCCTGCTGCTGACTTGGATCTTCCCGGAGGACAGCAGGGCTGCTTGCACTGGGGAACGCCACCAGATGCTGCTGCCCGTGTGATGGAAGTAGTGCCATGAGAGCAGGGTGACCATTTGCTTTCCAGTGAAAATAAATCTGATACCAGCTCCTATTCTGCTTGGGTGAAATGCCTGCTCCAAAGAGACCAGTGAGTGGAGCGTGATCAGAACTGGCTGGCTTTGCAGTCCCCTTTCTGTAAACTTTCCTTCCTAATGAAATCCCCTTTCTGTAAAACTTTCCTTCTTAATGAAATCCCTTCTGTAAAACTTCCAGTTTTCAATAAAACTTCCAGTTACAGTCCCCTTTCTGTAAAACCTCCCTTTAAAACTTCCAACCCGCAGGCTCAGGAATGGACCCAGTCACACTGGAAAAGTGTCAGCTCAATATTAAACAGTGCAATAATCACCCCTGAAAGAAAGGACCGTTACTGATGCTTAAGTCAATAGCTGCTTATAGCCATTGGGGGACTTGCTGCTCACTTCATGTTTGCTTTTTCCCCTGCAGGACTCGGTCGGTCGGTCAGTCAGCAGAGCACCGTTTCCTTCGCAGTCTGGAGTGCTGGAGACGTGGTGTTTAGTTAAGCGTACACCAAGCCCTCATTGAGAGCTGTGGCATCTCCACAGAGGCAACAGTTGAGGCTTTGGATTTTTTTCTGCATCTGAGATTCACGGTGCAAGCACCATCCACAGCCAGCCAACAGGAGGGTCAAATCTGCAACCGGGCTGCATGCCATGTTGCATGAAGCCATGCAACCTCCTCCTCGAGCTCCACTGCTCAAGTTATCACTCAGTGGCCCACAAGCCAGAGGGATTTTGGGGAACTGACCTCGCCGGCATAGGCTGCCTGTGTTTGTTAAGCTCATCTGCACACCATGAGCCAAGGTGCTTGGGAAGACCTGTGCAGCACCCTTCTCCCCAGGCACGCTCGTCGTGGTGGTGATTCCACCTGGCTCCAGCTAAGAAGGCTTTGGCATATATTGACAGTAATGCACACAGGGGGAAAAACTCCCCATCTGTGGTCGTGTAGCGGAGAGACGAGTGGCTGCATTTCTTAACAGATGGCATAACAAACTACACGAAATGCGCGTCCCCCTGAGACATATAACCTGACATCAGATAGTTTCAACAACATATTGAAATAAGTCCTCCCTGATGAACACTGTGGCTTCAGATGCAGCCGTACCTCTCTCCCCGAATCCCTTGACAAGGCCGTGGGTGATGGAGGCACAGCAGTTTTGAGGGGTCCCACCCTGCTGCCTCTGCCGGCAGCAGGATTTGGGGCGGCAGGCAGAGCAGTGACTGAGACGGCCCCCAGATGCCGGGGACTGGAGAAGCAGGGAGCTGAGGCGTTAGTACTTCTCTGTAGGTAGTAAGTCTTTTCAAGCTGAATAAGCTCTTTGTTCTGAGAAATGCTTACTTTAAACATCTGCGGTAGGAGTTTTAGCATTTTACTTTAGGGATAATAGACTTGGGCTTGTCTAAATGAAAGGGGAACAGAACCACCTTGAGGAACAAGCGCATTTAGAAGTTGCTTTTGCTGTTGGGAAGCTGTACGTAGTGGAGCACTGCCCTAAAGCTGGGCAGTAGGCAGGTCATCCTGGCCTTCATGATACTCTGGACATGTGAAACAGTGCTCAAATATGACCAAATTTGAGAATTCGGGAGCTGGAAATCATAGTGCTCAGCAGCCCAGGTTGACCCATCAGCTTGGTGTGCCTGTAGGGGCCAGGGCAGGGCTCTCGTTCCATGTCTGCCCAGGGCTGGGGATGCTCTGTACCAGTATGGCAGCGATCCACCCTTCAACCATGTCCTTGGTGAATGCAGTGAGTGAGGAAGAGATGGAAACAGCCTGCCTGACATGCAAATAGCATTAGCATCAGATGGAGCGGGAGCTAGTGGGGAAACAAACATTAAATTAATTTAGTTCACAACTCTCCTGTAGGGTATGGGATCTCCCTGTTTTCCCAGGAAGAAGTCTAGAGAGATTAATGTCAAAAAGATCCACTAATTTTGATGACCCAATTTGCATGCCTAATGACCTGATTTTTCTGAACACTTCATGTTCTCTAGCACTTTATGCGCTGGAAGGACAGTGCCCTTGTTTTCTTTCTCAGCAACGAGTGCTCAGCAGTTTTGTGAATCACAACTTGGGGCATTAATTTATGCATTCAAAAAACAAAACCCCACACAATTACTGAGACAAAGCTTTCGATGTATGGTTTGGATGACTTGGCAGTATCTCAGAGAAACTCTTCAGCAGGGACAGAGATAGCAGCCAGTTCCCCAGGACACCATTCAGCTGCCTTCACCATGTCTGCTTCCTCCTCCTCAGATTTCCTGCCTCATTCACTGGGCAGCTTCCAGTTTCAGCAACAAATGAGAGGGGAATTCAGTGGACACAGGGCTCTTTCCCAGCCGACACTAACGCAGGCATTTTCTGAGATCCTGATCTGCAACCTTAATATATTTGTGTAATTACTTCTGTATAGCACAGCAGCTTTTTTTAGCTCTTTTACGGTTTGGTATATCACATCCCATCTCTGAAGAACATATGAATGAAGAACATCTCTGTTTGAACATATGGAGTATCTCTGTACGTTCCTTCTTGGGCTCTGCAGTTATGCATGTGCTTTCGAACCCAAGGAGGTCCCCAAAGGCCACCACTGTGGTCCCACAAGGAGCACTGCCATCAAAAGGGGAAGGTCTGCCCTTCCCACCTCGTCCACTGCCGCTTCCCACAGTGCCACCATCGGAGGTAGGTGCTGTGTTGAAGGACAGGGGGGCCGGACCAGAAGACTGAACCAGGCTAAAACCAAGGCTGATACTTCATCCATGGAGCTGAAATATAAAATGCATTGTGATATGGACTGGCTGCTGAAAAGGAGCAATAAGACTTCGCTTCAACCTCCCACTGCTGGCTGTACCCGTTGGGTGCTGGTCTGGCCCCACCATGGCCAGTGTAGGGGGACAAACTGGCCAAAACCTCTTCCCGGGTATTTCCTGTGTCGCTTATCCCAGTATAACTTGTTCCTCGTATGAGGAAAGCCTGCCTCATGTCAGGTTTGCATTCCCTGCACGTACGTACATGCCCAAGGCATACTGTGCTACCTGCACAGAGCTCTGCTGCCCTATGGAGAAATTGAGATCTTCGAGGTAAAATGTTTAAGTGGCTGATCTGTACCTAGGCTGATCTGTAAGACCCACAGAGAAGCTAAAATACAGCAACCTTCAGGAGGAGTGGGGTAGACTTTTGGCTGTGACATGTTACACATGGATTCAAGACAGACAGTGAAGGGGAAACACTGGCGGTTCTCTTGAAATCAAATGTCAAATAAAATCAACACGATTTAATTAAAAGGAAAAAAATCTTTCCAAAAAATCTTTGAATTAAATTGAAGACTCTATCTCTTAAGAACATACTGCAAGCTTAATTTTTGATGTTACAGGTAAAGAAAGACATACTTATCTGATTAGCTGTAATCCTCTCATGTTTATTCCTTGAGTCAGAGGCCTTATAAAAATGTATCTGAGGTTTAGAAGTGGGACCCAAGGACAGCCTGCACCTGGTCTCTGCGTCTGACTGTGGGGAGATATCTCTGTGGCATTAACAACAGAAAATTACTCAGCTGTTTTCATAATCTCCATTGTGCTCAAAACTGAAATGTAAAACAAACATATTTGTCTGTCTCCTTCCACAGTTACCAGTTGTCACCTGACATTTTTTGATTTTCCCCCTTTGTAACGAACTGGAGCATAGACTTGACCAAAATCTAAAGACCCTGCGTGAAGGGAGTTGAAGCTCTCCTCAACCATAAACAAGAACCTCCATCCCACAGCACTGATCCCCCGATCTGGGCTCCCTAAAGAGGAACCCTACATAATGTCCTCACTTCAACCACCATCATCCTCACCAGCTGAGGACAAGGACTTTGTTTGCTGTGTGGTGTCTCCTTGCAGTCATACCGGGGCAATATCTACCACGTGTCTGAACTGGTTGCCCCAGCTCCGTGTACAGGCAAGGCAGAAGTCAGCGGTGAAATTGAGATCATGATTCATCCCAATGCCTGAAATAGGTCAGACCGTCAATGGGAATCACACCCCGGATCTCCCTCCCCTGGCTGTAATGAAGATGTAGCTCTAGAAGTCTCTGCTGCAGATGTCTGAAGGTGAGATAAAACACATCCAAGAAGACTAATATTCAGATTATTTTCTGTTAAACTCATATTCTGACTGTGGAAACGATTCAGGAAAATCTAGTTGGTAACTTTACATTTAGACATTTAAAAACCAAAAACCAAAAATGGGGTGAAGAACATTTTGCAGAATTTTTTCTGCTCTCTCTGCTCCCTTGGGAGTGACCGAGCTTTCCCTTGCTGCCGTTAGTGGGAGCCATAGCACAGGGCAGGGCAGGGCACGACCCTGCTCTGCTTGGGTTCTCGCTCCACTTCTGCACTGGTTGGGATTTTCTGCTGCAAGAATTACAGAAGCCAAAGTCTCAGAGAATTCTCAGGTGATTTTTTTTTTTCATCAATTTGTTCATTTGTTTATGAAAAAATGCCATTTCTGAGGACCAAATTTCCAAAAAGTGTTTGATGAAGAGTTTCACTGGTCTTCTGCCTACCCATAGTAAATCTTCAACATCTTTCAAATAAATTAGTTTGAATTTTCATTTTAAAGTGGTCTTTTCAGCCAGAAGATTGTCAATGTCTGCCATTGACCATATTTCCATTTACACTTGTGCACTCACAGGTCCTTTGCCTGTGAGCAAATGTCGTGTACTACTACTGAATAATTATTAGGTTTATAAATCATAACAAATGGCACACTGAATGGCTCTTCTCTGGACTTCAGTTTTTCCATCAGCTAGCCATTTTCTCAAGTTTTATATTTCTCTCATGGTAAAAATCCCATAATATATTATGTACATCAGACATCACACTCTCGCAGGATGGCATTGATAGCGATGCTGTTTCTGAAGCACCCATGGTAGGAGTGGAAACTGAGTTTGCAGGACACTGGAAAAATGTTTAAAGAACACAGAGCCAGCTGGCTTTCAATAATCTTTCCCATTTGCAATATAATGGCAAATACAAAGAAACTGCTCTTCACCATGGAGAAGTGGGTCTGGTTGTGTTTCTTGCCCCTGCAAGCTGCTCCACTGTGATGCAGAGATGCTATTCCTCCTTGGGAAGACCTTTTCTTTCCCAGGGACTTGAGGAACGGTCCGACTTCCACTGAAGTCAGTGGCAGTGCCATTGCTTTCGGAGCGGGTAGGATCAGGTCCTCCATGCTTAGCAGAATTTCATTACGAAACCTCTGCCTGTGCTTTGTAAGCCATACAGAAAAACAATCAAAAAAAACTTTTCTAACTAATTTGAGAGCACAGCTGTGATAAAGGTGTGATAAAAGGACTGGCTCCAAGACCTGTGTGATCATGGTGGTCCTAGTGTGAGTTACAGCAACATTTCAGATATCTGTTTATTTTAGTTAAAGAAGAAAAGTTTCAGTTACTGTAGACTTAACAGATTTTTATCTTGTATGAAATATGCTTAGCAGAGTACACGCTTCAGTATGGTTTCATTGTTAGCAGACCTTCGGCAGTTCGTGTCAAATATCAGTATAATGGACTTACACACACTATTGATTTAATGACAACTATCACTGCAAGGAATTGATCTAATGTTTTCATTAGACTTAAAAAATGTTTTAACAACAAGTTCATTCAGAACTGGATAATTGCAAAGCCCTACATGGCCAAAGATCACATTCCCTATAGAAGTGTAGTTTAGATGATCTTTCTGGAAGATAAGTAGATTAATAATAATAGAGGCACAGTTGAGGGAAATTAAAGCTAGTCTTCATGCCTTAAAAACATAAATAAATTGAATTATCACCCATTATATTACTGGAGGGAGTTTTCTGAACTTTTGAACAAATCTTTATGAATATGCGATGGTATTTTGCTTGCTCTGATAGGCACAACATAACTGTTCTTGTTAGCTCTCTGTCTTTTTGTCTGTCCTTTTTGCTCCTCGCCCAGTGGACATTAGCAGAGATGGGTCTCTTCTGCTTGGGTTGGATATAAGGTTTTTTTGTTGTTGTTTTTAGCAGCGATAGCATTTTTTGCTCTTGTATGTGAACAGGCCAGGGAGGGGCATTTTGTGGGAGATTTCAGGAGATGCTGTCCTCATGGGTACATCAATGATGTTGGACTGTCCTCCAAGCAGAGCTCCATGTTACTGGCTGTGATTGAAGCTACACTGAACTGATTAGTGGCTCTGGACGAGGGCATTGCCTAAATATGGGTGAAGAAAGAGGTTTCCTGTTCTGATGTGGAAGCTGAAGACACATTTCCCCTATGACTCCAGGTGGCAGTGGTTTTCTTGCCAATCCATCTTCAGCTTCTGCTCTGCCTTACACAAAGGCTCCTCCCTTCCAAGTACCGTGGTCGATATTTCAGGTTTTGGCTGGCACTGGACCCAAAGGCCATGCTGCATGTGCTCACTGCAATGGGTCATGGCTTACACGTGCTGCTGCACCTTCCTTGGCATTGCGGGTTGCTTGCTGTTCTTTGTAAGGACGGCAGCTTTCAAGATGTATCTTGAGAGCCCATGCTGAGCCTGGTCGAATGGGCATTTTTAGTGTCTCTGTGCATGTTGTGCTCTGATTGCCTGTGGAGTCTGTGGTGCTCAAATCTTTAAGCCAGATCTTAGATATCTTATGGTGGATGTTTGAAAATAAGAGTAGATGGTAATAGGGTCACTTCAAACATGACGGTCTCAGCCTTAACTGGAATAAAGCCTGGGTCTTCTCTCTTCCCTCCCACCTATGGAAAGACTTACTTGTCCCTAAACTACAGACATCTATTCCTACCAGCTTTACTTTAGACTACATTCTGGGGGGTGTAATAATCCAGGAAGGTCTAGAATAAAGAGTATGCCGGGTTATCTTGACTGGCTATCAAACGGAACAACTCTGAATCAACATGCCTATATACTACCTTAGAAAAGTCTGAAGCTCCTTTTTCAAGGGAAATCCTGCCCTTTCATGTAAGTCATGTAGCTTTACTGAACTCAGGGCTCTGGCTGACTGATTACATTTCCAGTATAACCATTAATATCTGATTGGGGCAAACACTGGACCTACCTGACGTCCTACCACAGAACAGATCTGGGAAGCAATGTAGACCCACAAAAAAATCCTAACACCACCCAAACTACCAAACTATGAGATATATGGGATTGAGAGCAGCCCTGCGGAGAAGGACTTGGGGGTACTGGTGGATGAAAATCTGGACGTGAGCCAACAATGTGCGCTTGCGGCCCAGAAAGCCAACCGTATCCTGGGCTGCATCAAAAGCAGCATGGCCAGCAGGTCAAGGGAGGTGATTCTGTCCCTCTACTCCACTCTGATGAGACCCCACCTGGAGTGCTGCATCCAGCTCTGGAGCCCTCAGCACAGGAAAGACATGGACCTGTTGGAGCAGCTCCAGAGGAGGCCACAAAAATGATCCAAGGGCTGGAGCACCTCTCCTACGAGGACAGGCTGAGACAGTTGGGGTTGTTCAGCCTGGAGAAGAGAAGGCTGCGGGGAGACCTTATTGCGGCCTTTCAGTGCTTAAAGGGGGACTATAGGAAGGATGGCGGCAATCTCTTTAGCAAGGCCCGTTGTGACAGGACAAAGGGTAATGGTTTTAAACTAGAGGAGGGTAGATTTAGACTGGATATAAGGAAGAAATTTTTTATGAGGAGGGTGGTGAAGTACTGGAACAGGTTGCCCAGAGAGGTTGTGGATGCTCCATCCCTGGAAACATTCCAGGTCAGGTTGGACGGGGCTCTGAGCAACCTGATCTAGTTGAAGATGTCCCTGCTCACTGCAGGGGGGTTGGACTAGATGACCTCTAAAGGTCCATTCCAACCTAAACCATTCTATGATTCTATGATATTATTAGGTGTACTCTTGTAGCATTATATTTTGTAAGATATACAATAGTGGATCATTCTGATGATCAGAGGATGCTCGAACTGAATAAGAACAATGGAATTAATCCACCAAATCTCTTGCAGCAAAAGTACAACCTACAGCTGCTACTCTATTTCTGCCATGAAAAAGCTGCTTGCAGGCAAACAAACTCCGTGGTTAAACTACTGAAGAGCTCAGGCATTCCAGCACGGCCACACGACTAAAACATTTTGGCTGCAGAGCTGCAGTCTGCACCGCTGTGCAGGAGGAGAAGTCCCTTCCCAAAAGCATGGTGATCTGCAGTGCGGCAGATGAACCTCACATGCTGTGTGGAACAGTGAGACCAGAGGCACATCGTGGGTGTCCATGGGATCGCCCTGGAACAAGGCTTGGGCTTCTGAACAACATGACATTTGCTTTAAATAACTTCCACAGAAATTCAGCCACTGTGAGAACTAAATGTCTCCGTGTGTCCTTTGGGGCCAGGATTTTGTATGCTTCAAGGTATAATGAAGATTAAAGGCAATATTCTTAAATGAACAGGGAGATGCTTATGCCAAAATATACACGAGTAATCTAGAGCATGATACAAAAATGCAAATGCAAGAATAGAAGGAAATCAGGACACTGTAATGCATATTGCTTTAATTTGAGGAGCAAAGGGATTTGAGTGGATTTCTAGGGTATAATGCAATACAGAATAATACAGTGTTTATGTCAGATATAGCTGATGAAAGCTCCCAACAGATCAATGCAGGAAAAGGGTATAAATCAGTAGTATTGGAAGATGTCACTTGAGAGCAAATCTATTCTCAAGCTAAGGTAATATTTTCTGATACTCCCTGTAGTTGAACACCGTTAATGTGAAACAATGTGGGAAAGAGAAAAAATAAATCCAAATGGCACTTGAGTGGAAAATGGAAGTTTAAAATATCATCTCCAGGATCCATCTTCTGTGCAGAGGGATTTGGGTGAGAGAGAGCACCCATCCTGACAGCAGTCACAAAGATAAGGTTGCAATGGCCAACTTTGCAGATGGGACAGAGAACTTCTGTTTGTCCAGGGCAGGGGACAGCACCCTTTGCTGAAGTATTGCCTCAAGGTGCTGCCCAGCTCTTGGCTCTGTGGACAAAGCTCTCCTGTAATGAAGAGCCTGACACAGCCCAGCTGAAATGGCAGGACTCCCTGCAGGTGTGTAGGCAGGCATTGCTCATGAAAGTCGCAAAAGATTTTGCCACACATTTCCTTTGCATTACATTATCTCATCCATTTTGACTGTTAAATCACTATAAGTTAATGTGCTGTATACTAGTGTATGATGGTGTAAAACACTGCTTACAAAGATATCTGAAACAATCAGCTTTCCATTGAGCATAGACTTTACTGAGCAAAAAGAAAATGAATAAACATAACTAAGAAAATGACTATTCCTGTCTCCAATAGTTGCTTTTTCTTCATCATCTGTTGAGTTTAATATGTAAAAGAATGGAGGGAGCCTTCTGGCTTTGCAGTCTCTGTGAGTGAAGGTTCTTAATGATAAATACAATTTTGGAGAAAAAGGGAATTAACTGTATAGTGACCCCAAGCTAGGACTCACGTATACTGCTTTTAAATCACTGGACTTATTTCCAATCATCACTGTCATGAAGTCAGACCAAGGGAGCACTGACAGAGCACCTGATCTTCTGCTTGGGCTGCGTTCCTCCTGTCAATGCTGCATGCCTTCCTACCCCGTTTTTCCCTGGGTTGTTGAAATATTCTTCCTACAGTAAAAGAAAAGAGAAAGATGAGTATGTTGTTGCGGGTAGAACAAGAGCTGGCTGCAGCAGAGACGTATGCCATCCCAGTCCCCTGGGGCACGTTTGACTGTCTCAGCTGAGCGCATCACTTCGCTCCTGAGGTTGTGCATGGGAGGGCAGGAGACACAGGCTGGGTAATAGCCACTCTTCTTTTCAAACCTGGGTTTAGCAGGACTCATAGGGACATTCTGTTCTTTTCTGTCTGCAGAAATCCTTTTACATGTGTCCGCCTGCTTTAGCTTCTGCTTGATTTCTCTATCTACTTGGAGCTCAGAGTTGAATAGATAGGTAGATAGGTTTGAAGTTATCCTCTTGTGCATGAATGCCTGTTTTTTTCAGATAAAATTCTCTGACATCTCAAACTTCTATCTTGAACATATATTAGACAAGTTGCTTCATATGTATATATTTGCAGTGCTCACAAAGTGATAGCTCCATTGAAGTTTCTGTCAGAAAATGCCTTTTTCCTGCACAGGCTGGAGGCAAGAGGAGGGGTCAGGTTTGTAAACCAGCCTCACAAGCTCACTCTGACCTGGAATTCAGATCACTCCAGGGTGAATTCTCAAATGCTGAGAGATAGGGAAGATAGTCTTGTCCTTGAGCCACCAACCCGGATTTGGGGTGCGTGATTTCCACTGCCTCGCTGTGTGCCTAAGCCTTCCTGTGCTCCTTTTTGGGTGGGAGAAAGAAGAAGCTGTCCCTCCACCCACCCCATGCCATGATTCCTGGTCTCTTTGTGGAGCTTCTCTGAGCCTCTCCTTCTCCGTCACCTGACAATAGCGGTGGGCTGCTGTCCTGGAGGTGGTTTTACAGCAGGGACCGTAGCAGACCCATGGTGGGAGGTGTTATGACCTCCTTCCTCCAATCTGCCACTCGCAGATTTTCCCCAGGTTTTGCATTAGCCATTTTGCACTCTGGCTTTCCACTGGTTCCAGTGCAGCCTGCATGGAAGCTCGTCCGGCGTTCCTCATTTGCCAAGGAATTACTTTGTGTCTGACCACACCGATTGCCCATGTGCAGCTCACTGGGTGATGCACATCTGTGATTTATCCTTTTGCTGTTAATCACACATCCAATGTCTGTGCCTTCTGATGATGATCTTATTTTTTTCCTCAAATGGTGCATAATAAGAAAGACTGAGGACTTAGAACTGGGACTCTTTTAGAATTATTTTCATCTAATTATAATTTTCTTTTATAGTTTCCTTTAAAGGCCTGTTGTTTAAACATTTTCCTTTCACCTATGACATGCCAGATTAATCTTGGTTTGAGTTCAGTACCTAAGCTGTCACAGAGTAAGGAGTAAATTATTTTACAGAGGTCTGTTATACGTTAGAGTATGATATCAAGTTAAGAAATGGTTACCTTCATGAACTCACACCGCATGGCACTAAGTACATTTTTTTTTTAATATCTGTTATGAATTGAATTTTGAACGAGCACATCATCCTTCCCAGGAGCTGGGCCAGCCTAGGGTTTGGCCAGGTTATTTTGCTTTTTTTATGAAATTTTGGTTTTTATTTTTTACAGTATTACTTTACGGTATAATGTTGACAGTCCTCCAGCCCCCTGCAACTTCCAAGACTTATTGAAAGTTCATATTAACATTTCAGTGCTAAGGCTTCTGGGTAGGTTCGCTTACATTTACGTAAATAAAAGTTTAACATACCTGAAACTGAGGCTAGCTCTGAGGTGGGAAGGAACAAAGCTTTGAGAAGACATCAAGCATTCAGGTTCCGGGTAAACGAGCTGCTAAAACTAGAAGGAAGACTAACTTGGGAACTTTGCTCCTCTGTCTCTTCCAGCAGGGCAAACTGGGAAGAAACATGCTGAAGGAAACCCCGAAGGAAACTCTGGGAAAAGAAATAGGGATTGGACGTGAAGTTGAGGACTGTGTTGTGGTCTGACTGCGGAGCTCAGAAAGCCATGCACCAACTCCCCTGCCCTCAGACAGGGGCTGCAACTCCATGTTCCTCTGTAGGGGGGGGTTGGATCATATGTGCACAAGCCCCTGGGGAATTTCAGGATTAAATGTTGCTCTCAGGAATGCAGTAACTTCACTTTTACATACATTTTCAGCCGTTTGCTGATGATTAAAGTTCAAGGTCAAGATGCATCTTTCCTTCTGGACATTTGCTTTAATTCCTGATGTGCTTTACTGAAAAGTCTCAAGCGTACAGCAAAGGAGGTGACAGCATGTCACAGAACTACATATTTAGTTCTAGCAGAGAGTCAATCAGACATCTAGGCAATTACCCTCTGCTCAGGATGACAACTGAGAGATGTGTTTATTCTGTCTCCAGGAATCTCTGTTATTTTAGGATCCTTTCCAGCGTGCAACCAGTGCTAACTCGTCAGTATGTGGAGACTCTTGTTTATGCTTTGGTTTCCTATCTGGGTGGGATTATTCAGTTATTGACTTGCTGGCCCCCACTCAACCTTTTAAATTCATTTCTACCTTCCACACAATTTCTTGGCAGGAGCTACAGGCTGTCTAAACCCAAACCTCATATCTTCATCTGTGCTGATGAATCTTTTTTATCTGCTTTTCAAAGGGCATTAGCTCTTCCACGAGCTGTTAGGTGGCACCTCGCTATCACTGCTAAGGCTCCTGCATTCGGCTGCAGTTTGGCATCTCCCACAGCCTGACACAATAGTTTGCTGGTCCTTCCCAGAGGTTCTCACCACGATAGCCCTTGCAGAGACAGGACTCACTCTGCTTGTGCAGTGGGATCCCCATGTAAAACCCTGCTCTCCGCTACATTCCTATAAAGTCACTGACCTCAGAGGCATCACTGCAGGTCAGTACTGGGGTACCTGAAAGCCAGCTATTGCCCATCTTCTCTAGATATACCATAGGCACGCTGCAGACAGCAGCAGTTACAACTCCTGCCTGAATCTGATTAGCGAGCTAAATATTTTCTGCTCCATGGGAGCACCCAGTGCCATATAAGCTGGAGGCTTCCCTCAGGCAATAAACAGATGAGTTTAGCTGGAACAGACTTTGTTATCTTTTGACACTTTATTGGGGAATCAGTTACTTCTGTGAGAGGAAAGATGTTTCTGATGGCGTTCACCATCCTGAGCAATGCAAAGCCTCTGACAAGCTACAGAAGTGAGCCCTGCCATTCAGCTCCAGGGTGGGCCACCGTTACCCCCCAAAACATCCCCAGCTGGGGCAGGAGTTATAAGCAGCCTACACAGGGTGAATTCAAGCTCCCCCTTTTCATTTGAAGAGGATTCAATGTAGTAACTTGTACTGCCCTAACCAAGCAAGCCTCGGAGCCCCCAGCTCCTGCCAAGACCCCCCCGAGTGACCCGGAGCCAGGTGCTGCAGTGTCACAGGAGGGATGGCACCTGAACCATGCACGGAGACACCCTGCTACAACCTCTCCCTGCTAAAACTCTGCCCCCCCACACCCACTTCTCCCCCTGCATGGCTGGAGGACAAAGAGGGTTTTTGCAGGTTTGGGAGGCCTTTCTTTATTTCTGTTCCTGGAAGCCTGGTTATTATAGCAGTAGCCTCTAGCTACATCTGTGAAGAGGAGCACCTCCACCAGGCATCTCCTGTAATAATAACTTCTTTTTACTTTGAACTTGCAAGGCACTGTTGTACGACATTAAGAAGGTGAATCCAAAGAGGACCATAGATGTAGGGTCATTCCAAGTAAACCCTGACGGGACACAAGAGAGGAGTAAGGTAACAGAAAAATGATATGACAGCACATAATTGCTGATATGTGCAATTACCAACCACTTATCCAAACAGCAGTTGGTCTTAATCTTACAACCTTTTTTCTTGCTAAGGGTATCAGCCACTAAATTGCTTCTGCTTCCTCTGGGACCCAAAGTAATCTTTAGGCTTGAAATTGAGGTATTTTCCTTCCTTTTCAGTACCTACATTTCTTTGCCTTTTTAATATTTGAAGCAGTAACGTTCATTGTTAATCTTGATAAAAAATAAATCAGAGCTACGCACATTATTAAGACAGAGAAAGAAAAAGGGAGAATGAGAGGAAAAGAATATACATTCTACCTAGAGACAGACTGTTATCTAAGCAGGCATTGCACTGGAAGTCCAAATAGTGTCCATTGTGGTCCATGGGCTTCTTGTGGATACTGGCTACCTTCAACTTCCATTGCCCATGGTGGGAACTGAGGGTGGTGGAGCAAACCCTCACATTGCCAACTTCCAGGAGCAGAGCTTGGCTTACTCTATGTGTTTTGCAGCATGGAAAATACAGATCATACTAGATACATGTAAATAGAAAAGCCTCTGGAAATGTTTGGTGAGCTAGGTCATTCAGCAAATAATTCAGAGGATTGTTGTTGACTCAGATAATGGACTTTTCCATCATCACTGTCTGTAAATTAAGAGGCTTAAGAGACTAATGCATAATGAAGATGAAAGCTTCTTCTCTGTAAATGGCAGTGGCCTTCTCAAGATGTTGCTTCTCAGGCTTGGCTTTACACATCTATTCCCAAGCTATCACTGAGAGACCCTGAGGACCAAGCTGTCCAAGGATATGTCTGGAAAGAGGCCACAGCTTTCCAAGGCAGCAGGGATGAGATGAATCAGCAGCTGTCCAAGACATTTGAGTCTTCTGAAGTCCAGCTCCAAGAAATTTATCTTTACTGTCAGTGGGAACTTCAGGCTCAGGCTACCATTGTGGCCAATGGTGTGGTCAACAGCAATGGTCAAATAAGATTAACAACTAAGACAAAGTGAGAGGAGGGCACAGTGGCTTGCCTGACATTGCACGATTAGTCTATAGCAGAACAACTAATAGCTCTTGGGGTGCTTCTGGAGCGGTCCCAGGCCAGCACCCCAACCCCTGGGCCGTGCTGCCTCTAACAGCGTGGGTCAGCATCAGACTTCAGTAGTGGGCTGATATGTGCACATCTTCCTCACTTCGAGCAAGAAAGTCATTTGAGTGCACAAGTGATGTCTCAGTGTGGGCAAGGGTATGAATGGGTGCCCACACCTGCCTGTGGACATGGGGACAGAGATGACTGCAGTAGGTCTTGGTGCAAGACGTGAAGCAATACAGATAACTAAGCATACGTTAATAAAGTCTGACTCTAGTGCATACTGCCATTCTTGTTTATTCATATGTTGACCCCAATATTAGCAGTACACATTTCTTAAACAAAATCCATGTCCTGCACTGCTAATTGTTAACATAACAGAGGGTTCGTGAACCCATCTTTCATCACATCACTTAAACATTATTTAAACAGTATTTTATTACATTTATTTCTTCAGAGGTAAAAACATTTCCTTGCTATGCCTGTCAACTGATTTGAAAACTAAATATCTAAGTTGCTGTAGTTTATTTTTCACAATGATTTCTATATTGTTTCAGCATTAGCCTTTGAAAATAAAACAAAAAATATAGCTGTCCTCTTAATTTCGGGATATCCAAAGAATGCTTACCCAGGAAAGAAATACTGACTGGCTTGTTAACAAAATGAGTTTTAGACCCTGGTTTGGATCTTCAAAAGTGAGCAAGGGAGTTAGATGCCCAAACCCAGTGACTTTCAGTGAGAATTGGTTACTTAAAATTCAGAGGCCTCCTTCAAAAGCTCATCCCTAATCTCTTCAGAACAATTTCTGCTTCATTGTAAGGGGGAAAAGGATTTTTACACAGGAGTTAGCAGGGCTCATTGAAAGAGCTTTAAACTAGATTTGAAGGGGGAAATGGATAAAACCAGACTTGCTGGAGATAAGCCTGAGGGTGGCACATCAATGTTTGAGGGATGGTGTGCTAGCGAGGTCCTTCAGTCTCCTGCCATCTCAGTAGAGGCAGCAGATGGAGATCCATGCGGCAGCAAAGATGCAAGGGTTATTGATGTGTTAGAAACCACAGAAGCACCTGAGAATGATCACATAGGAATTAGGGCTTCTTTTCCCCCAAAAGGTGGCAGGATCAATAGCCCAACTGAAGTGCATCTACACTAATGCATGCAGCATGGGCAACAAACACAAAGAGCTGGAAGTCATTGTGGAGCAGGAAAACTATGATATAGTTGCCATCACGGAAACATGGTGGGATGACTCACACAACTGGAGTGCTGCAATGGATGGCTCTAAACTCTTCAGAAGGGATAGGTAAGGCAGGAGAGGCAGTGGGGTAGCCCTGTATGTTAGGGAGTGTTTTGATTGTCTAGAGCTTAATGATGGTGATGATAGGGTTACGTGTTTATTAGTAAGAATCAGGGCAAAGGACAACAAGGCAGATATCATGGTGGGATTCTGTTATAGACCACCCAACCAGGATGAAGAAGCAGACAAAATATTCTATAAGCAGCTGGGAGAAGTCTCATAATCGCTAGCCCTTGTTCTCATGGGGGACTTCAACTTACCATATGTCTACTGGAAATACAATACAGCAGAGAGGAAACAGTCTAGGAGGTTCCTGGAGTGTGTGGAAGATAACTTCCTGACACAGCTGGTGAGTGAGCCAACTAGGGAAGGCGCCCCGCTGGACCAGTTGTTTGCAAACAGAGAAGGATGTGTGGGTGATGTGATGGCTGGAGGCTGTCTTGGGGATAGTGATCATGAAATTATAGGTTTTGATTCTTGGAGAAGTAAGGAGGGGAGTCAGCAGAACCACTACCTTGGATTTCTGAAGGGCAGACTTTGGCCTTTTTAGGAGACTGGTTGGCAGCGTCCCTTGGGAGGCAGTCCTGAAGGGCAAAGGAGTCCAGGAAAGCTGACCATTCTTCAAGAAAGAAATCTCTTAAAGGCTCAGGAGCAGGCCGTCGCCATGTGTCGAAAGATGAGCCAGTGGGGAAGAAGATCGGCCTGGCTGAACAGAGAGCTTTGGCTGGAACTCAGGAAAAAAAGGATAGTTTATGATCTTTGGAAGAAAGGGCAGGCAACTCAGGAGGACTACAAAGATGTCGTGAGGTTATGCAGGGAGAAAAGTAGAAAGGCCAAAACACAACTGGAACCTAATCTGGCTACTGCCCTAAAAGACAAAAAAAATGTTTCTATAAATACATTAGCAACTAAAGCAGGGCTAAGGAGAATCTCCATCCTTTATTGGATGCAGGGGCGGAAACATAGTGACAAAGGATGAGGAAAAAGCTGAGGTACTTGATGCCTTCTTTGCCTTGGTCTTTAATAGTAAGACCAGTTGTTCTCCAGGTACCCAGCTCCCTGAGCTGGAAGACAGGAATGAGGAGCAGAATGAAGCCACATAATCCAAGGGGAAATGATTAGCAACCTGCTACACCACTTAGACACACACAAGTCTATGGGGCCAGATGGGATCCACTCAGGGGTACTGAAGCAGCTGGTGGAAGTGCTCACCAAACCACTTTCCATCATTTATCAGCAGTCCTGCCTAACCAGGGAGGTCTCAGTTGACTGGAAGTTAGCAAATGTGATGCCCATCTACAAAAAGGGCCAGAAGGAGGGTCCAGGGAACTACAGGCCTGTCATTCTGACCTCAGTGCCAGGGAAGGTTATGGAGCAGATCATCCTGAGTGCCATCATGCGGCACATACAGGACAACGAGTTGATCAGGCCCAGTCAGCATGGGTTTATGAAAGGCAGGTCCTGCTTGGCTAACCTGATCTCCTGCTATGACAAGGTGACCCGCTTAGTGGATGAGGGAAAGGCTGTGGATATTGTCTACTTGGACTTTAGTAAAGCCTTTGACACTGTTTCCCACAGCATTCTCCTGGAGAAACTGGCTGCCAATGGCTGGGATCAGTGTACTCTTGGGTAAAAAACTGGCTGGATGGCCAGGCCCAGAGAGTTGTGGTGACTGGAGTTAAATCCAGTTGGCAGCTGGTCACAAGTGGTGTTCCCCAGGGCTCAGTATTGGGGCCAGTTCTGTTTAATACCTTTATCAATGACCTGGACAAGGGGATCGAGTGCATTTTGCAGATGACACCAAATTGGGTGGGAGTGTTGATCTGCTTGAGGATAGGAAGGCTCTGCGGAGGGATCTGGACAGGCTGGATCAATAGGCCAAGGCCAATTGTGTGAGGTTCAACAGGGCTCAGTGCCAGGTCCTGCGCTTGGGTCACAACAACCCCATGCAATGCTACAGGCTTGGGGAACAGTCGCTGGAAAGCTGTATGGCAGAAAATTATCTGGGAGTGTTGGTCAACAGCCAACTGAATATAAACCAGCAGTGTGCCCAGGTGGCCAAGAAGGCCAACAGCATCCTGTCTTGTATCAGGAATAGTGTGGCCAGCACGACTAGGGAAGTGATTTTCCCCTGTACTTGGCACTGGTGAGGCTGCATCTTGAATATTGTGCTCAGTTTTGGGCCCCTCGGGACAAGAAGGACATTGAGGTGCTGGAGTGTGTCCAGAGAAGGGCAACAAAGCTGGTGAAGGGTCTAGAGCACAAGTCTTTCGAAGAGTGGCTGAGGAAGCTGGGGTTGTTTAGTCTGGAGAAGAGGAGGCTGAGGGGAGACCTTATCGCTCTCCACAACTACCTGAAAGGAGGTTGTAGCGAGGTGGGGGTTGGTCTCTTCTCCCGAGTAACAGGTGACAGGATGAGAGGAAATGGACTCAAGTTGCACCAGGGGAGGTTTAGACTGGATATTAGAAAAAATTTCTTTACCAAAAGGGTTGTCATGCATTGAACAGGCTGCCCAGGGAAGTGGTTGAGTAACCATCCCTGGATTCTCTTCTCAGATGAGCTGCTAACTGTGTAACATGTAGAGCAGGTTTTAACAGAGTGGCATAATTGTCTCCTCTCTATTGATTGCTCCTCCACTTTGGCAAAGAAGAGGGGACAGTGAAACCCAATATTGAAAGCAGTGCCAGAAGAGCAAAGAAAAAACCTTCTCTGGAACTTTAAGATTCCCACTTCTTTTGGTGTGATTGCAGGAGTTTCAATTCTAGGCTCTGTTTCTGCAGAGCTCTGCATGTTTTTATGCACGAGTCGTTCTGTAGACCTCTTTGTTATCATGATGCCAGCATGCTCCTACGTGTTCTCGAAATCAGAGCTGCAATCTGGGGGCTGGGTCTCATTGCTTCACTGCAAATTGCAGTTGGGTGGCAAATGATTTCCTGCCCCAGGAAAGAAAAAAAGAAGTCTTTCAGAGATTCCCCATCCTACCCTGGAATGAAACCAAAAAAAAAGGAAGCTAAGAAAAGCCAGTACTTTGTATTTTCCAGTAGGCCATTACTGGAGGCTCCTATTGTATGGGAAGCCCTGGATTAAGATTTCCCATCTGCTGATTCACACAAGAGCCTTGAATTTTTTAGGGCTTGTTTTGGGGTTTGGTTTTTTTTTAATTCAGAAAACACTGATTTGCTGATGATGACACTTTTTGGAAGAATCACATGAACCAGCTCTGACAATGATTTCATAAGGGCAATTTTTTTTAGATCTGGGAGGACATTCATGTCTAGTACTGGACTGCCACCTAGACAGAGCAGTTATTTAGAAAGAGGAGGTTAGGTGGGCAGGTCTGTGCTGGTAACCCACAAGGCTAGGACTAGTTCCCTGCCCTGTAGTCAAAAGGTATTAAATGAGTTGTGTCTGTATCTGTGCTAAACACTCTTCACCCTAAAGTGCTCACTGCATCCTGCACTGTCTGCAGACAATACCTTAATACTCTTATATAGTGATATCTGGGATGAGATCAATTCAACAGTATGGATAATACAAGATCAGTGCCTGAGCCCATGTGCCACACTTGGCAGCCAGAGCTCTGCCTGACTCCGGCTCTCCCTTCCGGGTACCAGAGGCATCAGCAGCATCATTGCCTCTGCCACTGGGAGCATTGGACGTTTTTTGGTGCTCTGCTCTCTGATTTTCCCCAGCAGAGTATCGATTATTCTGGGATTCATCTTTATTCTTGTTTTTTGAACAGAAAATATATCCTAAAGCTGAGAAACTTTTTTCTGATTAAGCTTTCGTGAGGCTTGTTACATTCTGTAATCAGTTTTGGTTCCAGTAAATCAGGCTGGATGCGAGTGCGTGGACAGAATAAAATACACCACAGAGCAACCTCCCTACAAACAGCCCTCCCAGTCAGAGTCTCGTCCTACATTTCTGCCTCCGATTTTGCATTGCTTGCCTAATTATGTTGGCTGCTGTGTAATTATTTTCATGGAACAATAATTTTAACAGCATGCAGTTTATCAGAGGTGCAAATTATACATAATAACATACAGCAATTTTCAGTTAAAATTTTCATAATGTTCAAAAGTCCTTGCATTTTTCAACAAATTGAAGAGGCAATAAATATTCTTCATTTTTTATCCCTCTTTTCCTTTTTTCATAGAGAAAACAACCTACTGATATTCTTGGAGTCAATTAAACCCATCTGAAATACAGCACTTTTATTTTGGAACAAGACTGTCCACATGGGGAGTTAATCAAGAATAATTATTCCTCTCTAAATTCACATCCTCAAATAATTTGAATTAAATCCCCAGTATAGACAAGCCCTAAATGTCAGAGGAGGTTAAAAAAAAAGTCAACTAGAGGAGATCTATCACATCAGAAAGCAATGAGGATAAAAACCTTGTCTAGGCACCCAGGCCAAGCTGGTGAGGAAAGCCATGTCAAGACCGATTCAGACTCGTTCACCACACTTGATTACACATGCACTTGCTTGGTGGTTTGAAGTCAATCACATATACATTTCAGTAGCATCATCCGTACGTAGGCACTGTGGCAGTGATCGCAGCATCGGGGAGGGAGATACTGTGATTGTCAAAAGAGAGCAACTTTAAACATATTTCAGGGAGAGAATTTTGCTCAGGAATGCCTTTTCCTCTTGCTTTTCCAGCAGGCTGAAGGCAACAGGACTGGCCCACCTTTCAAAGAGGGAGAGCTATGGGGAATTTAGGCAGATTTGCACATCCGTCTCAGATTTGCCCAACTCAGGTTTTATTAAAGCCCGAGTTTTGCTTTCAGATTGCAATTGAGCAACAAGGCTTGTAGCCATTATTTCTCTAAAACAACATTAACACTGCAGTGCCTTTGCTGTGCCAAGAGCCAGTGGTTGCAGCAGCCTCCAGAGAGTCTGGAGGCAGGACCACATCCCCCCGTCTTCTGCAACCCCCCTACAGTAAAAGAAAAATACTTTCACTGTGTTTACCTGCATGACACTGTACCTCTCAAGCAAACCACCGGCTGCCAGCAAGCAAAGCCTGGAGGCAAATCCTGTAGCCATTGTACCAACCCCCATGGTGGTGGGTGGCTTGGCCAGGATTTCCATACACAGAACTTCAAGGTGACGTGAATGTTTAACGGGCTCAAGCTTTTATCAAACATGAGGCATTACTTATATTTTGAGGTGATTCTCTGTTCAGCAGAGATTTTACACCAAAATATATGCTGTGACTGGCTCCCCTGCAGGTTTCATGAAGAAAATTGGGCTATCAGGCAGAGGTAGAAGGAAGCATCTTATATATAGCTTGATGCTCCCCTTATGGGAGGCAAGCCAGGCTAGCCCACTGGGATCTGTCCCATAGCACAGCATAGGCTGGGATGCTTGTGTTTGCTTTTGCTGGGTGGAAAAAAATCCCTCAACAAATGTGCTCCCAAGGCAAACAGCCCCTTGGCTGCCATTTTGGGGAGAGGAAATGTGCCCAAGGCAGCACTGCATCCCCACAGCCGCCTCATATCTCCCCTTCCCCAAAGGCTGAAGAGCAGCTGGTATTTGCAGTGCAGGAGAGTGCAGACCCCTCTCATCCTGTCCCAGCTTCCCTGTCCCTCCCCTGAATGCCCAAACCCCGAGGGAAACCCCAAGTCCTTTCTTGAACCTGGGTGCTTTCCCTGAGAGCCCCAGGGAGGGTCTGTATGTGTTCAGGAGGGAGAACAAGTTCAGTCTCTTGGAGATGAGGGACACAAGTACCCACTGGAACTATTTTTGGAAAAATTTCAGTGTCTCCCTCCTGAGATGGGCTAATGGGGACAAATCCCAGGGGTGACACCCATCCAGAAGGAAGAGCATCACCATCAGTATGCAGGATGGCAGCACAGTGAAGAAGAGAGGAGATTGCTGGCCATCACTGGTGCCTCTGACAGGGCACTGGTGCCAGCACGCAGAGAGAATTCCTTCAGAGGCAGAAAGTCATAGGGCAGAAGCTCAGATTAATCAGACATCAGAAAAAAATCAAGTTACAGTACTTGGCAGGAGTACAAACCATATGGAAATGGCTAGAGTCCTTGATTGGCGAGAGGATAAAGCACCACTTGGCAGTTAGTGACTAGGTCAAGCGCAGGGTGCAATGTAAGATGCAGTGCTTGGTCCCCAGCACCTCAGCTCTGCCCTGCATCAGACCCAAGGGCTGGGGCAAGGTTTTTTTCCAGTTTGCGGGGAAGTGACTACTTATAAGTTTATTCAGAAGAATGTCATTGGATGTTGTCCAGAAAGTTTACTCTCTGGAGCTATGCAACACCACTTTTTCATTCCTGTGTTCAAGCGACCCATGGAAATGCCAGGGTGTGAATGAAATCCTTTTTCAGCTGCTTTGGGTTGAGGCAGTACAATCCTTCATCTGTCCAATTTCCAGCCATGTTGATGAGGAACCAGCAGAGCAGGGCTCTGCATCCGACTCTGTTCCCAAAGGAGGCTGGTTTTCACATTCCTGTTATGCTGTCCTGCAGACGGCTCTTCCACGCTGCATCTGGTCAGCGGCTTTCCCCATTCCCCCAATGTCTGATCATTACTGTTTTACCTGACAAATGCTTCTCTTTCTGGGTCATGGTAGTATTAACATTGGTTTTAAGGAAGAGGAATTCATCAGACAGTTATTGTGTTTTTTCATCGGGGTTTTTGACTCAAAGGACTGCTGAAGCCAGCACCAAGATACTTGTTTCTGGAGGATCCTGTAGATCCTGCAGCAGCTAGAGGCAGGGAAGTGAATCTGGGCTGAAGATGAACAGTATTGAACGCAAAGTGACTCCTTGGAAGAAAGTTGACAGAAGATTGCAGTGACCATACAGGAAAACAAGTGGCCTCACAGAAACAGAAATCCAGTTTTCATCAAAACCTATGGTGGATGCTGATCTCCTGTTCATGAGGGCTGTGCAGTAATTCCTGTTGTCTCCTCCTCTTCTTCCTCTGCCACCAGATGTGGTTGGGAGAGGTTTCCTTGTCTAGTCCCCCTGCTGTGAAGTTCAAGTGGAGAATAGCACTTGTTGATGAGGCACACATGCCTGTGGTATTGATGCCAGCTGTGGTTACCATTTCAAGTCCCAGTTCAAACCCAGAGTTTATCTCCAGAATAATGAGAAGGCTTCATGGATCCATGAACAATGGCTCCAGCAGCCAGAGCGGTGATTCATGAAGATCTTGAGGCATGTCTGAGGGTGACAGGCTCTCCTGGGCCATTAGTGTCAGCAGGTCTGATGGGGAGTGCGTAAGCAAACTAAGTGGAACAAGGTCAGCTCAGCCCAGCTCAGCTATATCATCTTGTCAGCTTTAGGTGGAGAGATGTTTCCTCTTTCAGGGGCTCTACCCAGTATGCACTGCTGCCAAGGGCAGATATCACTGAGGCTTCTATTAAAATAAATTAAATTAGGGAGCTATCCCATCTCATATAAGTCACTTTGGTGTACTGCTGGCAGACTTCCTCTGCATGTATCAAGACCTAAAATGAATGAGAATAAATGAGCTCTCATAAGCTTGGGGCATTTCTCAGATAAATGCCTTGCCACTTTTCCACTGCTCTCCAGAACTGTACAGCAGATAGGAAGACCAGAAACCTCTGGTGCTGTTCATCCCTTTCCATCATATCATTTTTCTGATGATTTGTCTCCAGCCCGTCATCTTCGCTCTGGATCTTTGTGTTCTTGGTTTTTTCCCAACAAAGGTTATTTGCCGAAAAAAATTCATTGAAGCAAGTGCCTGTCAGACCAAAGTATAGAGATGGACAAACTTCTTAATGCTGTCCTGGGCACTCAGAGAAGTTAATGAACAGGATTTTATTCTAGTGTGACATGAAAGGTTGTTCTTCAGCCAATGCTCTGGGCAGGTTAAATGAAACTGTAGGGTCAGATCTTGCAGCAGGAGCAAAATATTTAAGCAAAATGTCGATTCTGTGTGCCACAATGTTACCATATTGGGGGGGAGGAGCTCCAAGTATTAAAACTGTTGTTATATAAATAGTTCTTGTTCCTCCTTCACAAAGTTGCAGACCACACTTTGTAAAAGTGTTCTGCGTCTTACATTACTGTACTGGCTGACCTCCACTTTCTGTACATCACGTATAAGTAGAATCTCCAGACACATGAATTTCAAGTCAGGGACTTTCTCTGAATTGAATTCTTTGACAAGTTCTATTATTGGATTTTTAAGTCAGATACAGAGTCTTCATAACTCTCAAAATACAAAATTATAGAAGTTTTTCAAGATCAAGAAATTGTTTAAAATCCTTCAACTAATTATCAAATTCCAACCTTCAGTAATAAGGCAGGAGAACTTCCTAGCTAACCAGAGTACTCGGATGAAGTCTGGTATGGATCTGTAAGCTGCTTTACTCAAATTAAATGTTTGAGGAAAGCACAAGTGCATTTTCCTGATTGTCTAAAATATCAGTCTCAAATCCCATTTCTTCCTTGAGCACTGAGTGCATGAATTATTTTGTTGTTAACAATGTCTGTGGATATCTAAGTTTTTTGTGACCACCTTGGCTTCTGCTGTAGCTACAAGGCAAGATATGTTGCACTCGTCTCCTGATCTTCGCTACGTATGTTGGATAGACAACTACAGAAAACCCACTCTCCAACTCAGTTAAGCAGATCTGAACATTTTTATTGGATACCTTTTCAGCCAGGGACTTTTCTACTGAGCGGATTAAATTCACTCTATACACAACAATATTTCTCACTTTGAACATGAACAGGGATTTACTTTTTTTCCTCATAGCTGTTTTCCATTCTCATTAGAAAGAGCATATCAACAACACGAGAGACCAACGCTAGCAGCTTTCACACAGAATCAAGCACCTACGTTTGTATTTCCTAGCTCCCATCCATACAGCCATGCACCCTTCCTGGGGGGGAGCACCGTAAGGGGTGCAAAGGGAATAATATGCCTGTGACCCATTTGTCTCCTTTGTGCTGAGATTAACTGCTACAACACTGACTGCAGTCACTTTTGTGATTTATGTCCTTGTTCCTTAATGGCACGAAGCAGTTTTAAAACCGTGGGAGATAAGTATGCTCAGTGTGTATGGATACTGCTCAGTGAAGCAGCTACCAAATTGCATTTTGAATAACATCCCTGAATTTACTAATCTCTGCTTATGAAGGCAAAATGTTTACACTACCGAGTCAAAGGCTGGGATCTTCAGTTTGCTCAGTGCTGTCTCAAGTCTGTTCCTCTTGGATACAATGGCAGATTTACCATCAGCTTCTCTGGGAGTCATCGTTAGGCCAAAAACAAGGGCTTATGGAAATACCATCCATAGTTCCTAATCCTCTGCTGGAAGACTTTCCAGAAAGGCTGTACTGTTAAACCCTCCTTCCCCTTTCTCAAAAAGTTATATTTGCATTTTATGTAGTGCCCACATTTACTAGATTCTTTAGTGAAAAATCTGAAGCAAGCAGAGATATTTAACTTCTATACAGCTCACACTGTACACCACTATTCAAGAACGGAAAGATTTTGCTTTTAGTCTAGAAAGACCCATCTGTTCAGGGCAAGGATATATACTTTATGAGATGATGAAACTGGCTGTTACAAGTAAAACTATATTTCTAGGCTCCCAACTTCTAGTACTTCCTTTGCACACTACCACTTTATTTGTTCCAAAGCCAAAGTAAACTGGACAGGTATCATAAAATTAATTCCCTAATCCATAGGCATAGCACAAGTCTTCTTTGTAATTCTCCATTTGTTGTTCCAGTTCGTAGCTTGTAATTCCTGTGCAATGCACAGCTCTCCATAAGGACTGCTGCCTATAGATCATCAACTCAGTGACATTACCCCATGTCTCAGTAACTGCTTTGTGGCCCCGTTTCTGCCATGGACTGGATACTGTGGTACTGCAGGCAGGATCAAAGAATATGGAGAGAAACATGCTGCCATAATAAAAATAAAGTATTAATACAAAATAGTCCTGACTACTTGTCGGTGTGATGAGACCTGTAATGTAATATGTTTGGATCTCTTTGGTTCCTTTATATATATGGCTTCCTTATTCCTAGCATTTGCTATCAATATATCCAAGATTTATCTATAGACTTTGAACAGAAGAGACTGTGGACTGCCAGAATCTCAGTGCTCACCGAAGGTATTTGCTGCTTCATGCAGCATTGCTGTAAGCTCTCTGCTCTGTTTCTCCTGGCTACCTTTCAGTCCTGAGCTTTCCATATTTCCTAGCCTGAGCTCCCCTGAAGGACTGAATCAAACTCTGGTGTTTAAGAAACTCAACAGACACCACCTTCTGTGTCATCAGGTGCAGTGTTGTTTGCTCACTGGAGCTGTAAAATGCTCTTACAGCGTTGGCATGTCAAACCTGGCTCTGCAGCAATGAAGTTCATGCTTTCTGTCTTCCACAGCAGAAGTCTGCAGGCTGACTTCTGAGCTGGATTTTTTTTTTTAACACTACAGTAGGACTCAACGTTTTTGAGAGGTTTCAGTTTGCATTCAACAAATGAACTGATTTTGCTTTCATCTGTCAGAAGTCCTAGGCTCTTTAGAGCCTTTAAAGTGAAATGATCCAGGAGGCTTGGCAAGCATTAAAGACCGCTCATTTACTTGCCGATCATTTATGTTGCTTACAGTCTTCCACAAACTGATCTTAACTGGGCTGTGGCAGCAAAAAGGGAAAGACTTTGCTCTTGAGATTTCCCTGAACACCCTTCAGCAGTCCTATAACCAGCCAGTGAGGACATCCCTCTCCTGTGTTTTTCTTTAATGAGTATCATTCCCAGTTATTTTCTGCCCAGTGCTGCACCCTTACCTTTTTTCAGAGACAAATACTATTCAACTTCTTGCACAGGCATGTTTTCCAGGAATAATGGGATGTTTATCACATAGTCCATATACTGATTGCTTTTCTTTGTCATCTGTGCCTGAAGTCCTCTGTCAGGGATGCTCAAGTTTTCTGCTTTGTGTTTCTTTGAGCTTTTTTGTCTAACCTCAGGGCTTTGAAACTTAGACCCTTTGATATTCTGTGAGGGCTTCACTGTGAAATACTCATCAGCTAGCTGCTCTGACTTAAAAGTTGGTCTAATCTGGAGTTTATTCTGACAAATTTAGCAGCTGACCTATCTCATGTCTTAGTCAGCTTGGACCAGCCACAAGACTGACTCCACTGTACTGGGACGATGGGTCTGTGTGAATCAGGCTGGAAAAGACCCTCACAGAGCACCAGGGAAGGCAGCTCAGGATCAGATGTCTCCCTCTGCAGTGTGCCTGGTCCATCCAATTCCAGCTACTTTCACAGCAGCATCACATAACCGGGGTTTTGGCAGCCCCAGAGGCAAGCCATGAATGGCCAAGCAACAGCAATGCAGGACACACTAACCTGTGTCAGAAAAGCTCTTGGCTTAAGTCAGCTCTGAGATCTGCAAAGCTGTAGCACATGCTAGCCTTTGTTTGATCTTTTCTTAACACCACCACCAACCTGATCCTGATCAGGATGCCCACATGCAGCCATATCTTCTCCCTTCCTGCCTCCTAGATGAGACTGACCTGGGCTTCAGTGCCCCAAATGACAAGCTCTGGTAAAACAAGAAATTGCTAGAAACAGTAACTCTGGCTAAGCTATGCTGATGTCTCCACAAGCTTTTGGAGGCATTTCAGGAAATATTAATGTCATTACTTTTGAAAGAAACTTCTGCTCCTGTGGAGAACATCCCCTTCTTCTGGTGGCATAAGGAGGGCAGGGGGGTTCCTCCCTCTGCTCTGTCATCTCCTTGCCCCCAAAATCAGACAGACATTGGTGTCCCCTTTGGGACTTTCAATTCCTGTGCACAGAGGTCCCATCAGCTGTGTTACATTAGCTCTAGCCCATGACGGCTCCCTGAATGCCTTTAATCCAGCTGACCATGGATCACTGAGCCCTCCCTGCAGAAGATGACTTGGCAAGGCCGGTGACCTTTTGCAGAGGTGGGTGACACAAATTGCCCTTGTGCCTGTCCTTAACATGGCTAGCGAAGGCTCAGTTGACCTAAAGTCTGGAGACAACTTCTCCTCTCTGAGATGGGAGGGTGAGAGCTGGGAATGGCAGACTCCGGTGCAGTTTTCAGGAGAGAAGTATTGAATTATTGAATTATTCCCATCTGCTGCTCCTGTACTTTCAGCACAGCCTTTTTCTCCCACTCTGCTTCAGTGGTGATGTCTGTCTTCTTTTCTAAGAGAGTCCTCATCATTACATGAACTCTTATTACAGCTCTTTGTTGTCTGTTCTTGGTGATATTAAGCTTACTCTGCTTACCACTCCCCACCATTGCTTCCAGCCTGGTGGCCATTCTCTTCCAGTCCCTCTGCCCTGTGAGAAAGTGGGTCCCTACCCAGTGGTGGAGCAGGCAGGAGGGCTGCCAAGTCACCTCTTCCCAGGGCTGTTGCACCCCATGTCTCTCACCCACTCTCAGGAGAAGCAGCGCCCAGATTTGACACACTGATTGCTGTAGAGGCAACTGCAAGTCCACCAGGTCAGCTCATCTCCTCTGGTTCCTGCTGGCCTTCCCCTACCAGACCATGCTCACTTCTTTCCCATTCCTCCTCTAAATTCCCTGTGTGGTTCTGGAGAGCTGTTTGTACATCTCTGTACCACCAAACTGGTTTCTTTGTTCTTCTTCTGGTTACCAGCTGCAGTTGCTCTCCATGGGAAGGAGGTATGGGAAGCCATCCCAGCTGGGCTGCTTGGAGTGTTGGAAGAGAAACACCTTCTCTGCTAGGTTATATACACAAAAATATAGCTGTTTACTATCTCCATAGTGCCTATCAAAACTCATTAGTTGTACATTCATGGTTTCTTTGCACCCTCACGTTCTCAGTGGCGGCTGAGGCTGGGAGGGGATGGAGGAAAATGTGACACCTTTTGGGTCAGAAGCATTAGTTTATGGCTAATTGACGAGTTGGACGTTTCAATAAATTGCTTAAGGCATTGCAGAGGGCACAGCAAAGAGCAGCTTTGGTGCAATGCATCCTACGGGCTTGACTCGTTACCTACCTGCTTTCTGGTGCTCACAGTGGGTGTATGCCACCATACACGACCCATCTCCCAGGCAAATAAACCACCTGCTGTCCTCCCTGTTGCTGCCAGGATTTGGATCCCGGAAGTCCTCATCTCTATCTCCTTGTGGCACTAAGCCTCCTAAATTGATGAAGACTGGTATCGGCTATTACCTGGAGATTTTGATACAGAAATATTGAAATGTTAAATGACTTTCCTTATTTCTTCAGAGGCTCTTTGGGATTTTCATTTCCTGTGCCTAAAATGGCATGTGATTCAAAGTGTCATCTCTCTGGCATGAAGTCCTTATTTCCTATATGCTGCATCTGCCTGATTTGATTGCGTTGGTCTTTCAGCCACAAAAACATCCGGCAGGGCAGATCTTGCTCTTGGAATCAAATAAAGGCATTACTGTGTTATAAAAGACTGGAAAAATGACTTGTGCAGCCATCGAAGCATCTCACAACAGCAACAGGAAATACCCAGACAGCACGTTGTGAGCATGAGAGACAATAAGGGGTGAAACAGCTGCATGTTGTGCTGGGATCAATGAAAGCTTTTCACAGTCCCCGCTGCGGAGTGTCAGCCCTGGGACTTGCCTGGGCTGCGGGCTCCCAGACCTGCCGAGAAGCTCATTGGTTTTCCAATCCTGGATGGTGAAACAAGTGGGGGTGTGATTTGGAGATGCTGTAGCAGAGCATCTCAGGGACTTGTTCAGTACACATGTGACAAGTGGGCTCTGAAAATTAAAAAAGGAAGGAGTTTTACTTCCAGTTGCAGCATGGAGCTGTAAAATGAACTGCAAGTGTTCTCTTAAAAAAAAAAAAAGGCATGCGGTGGGTTGACGCTGGCTGGATGCCAGGTGCCCACCAAAGCCACTCGATCACTCCCCCTCCTCAGCTGGACAGGGGAGAGAAAATATAACAAAAGGCTTGTGGGTCAAGATAAGGACAGGGAGAGACCGCTCACCAGTTACCGCCATGGGCAAAACAGACTCGACTTGGGGAAATTACCAATTTAATTATTACCAATCAAATCAGAGTAGGGTAATGATAAATGAACCCAAATCTTAAAAAACACCTTCTTCCCAGGTTCAACTTTACTCCCAAATTCTCCACCTCCTCCCCCACAGAGGCACAGGGGGACAGGGAATGGGGGTTGTGGTCAGTTCATCACACATTGTCTCTGCCGCTCCTTCCTCCTCACACTCTTCCCCTGCTCCAGCGTGGGGTCCCTCCCACGGGAGACAGTCCTCCATAAACTTCTTTAACGTGAGTCCTTCCCACGGGCTACAGTTCTTCACGAACCGCTCCAGCGTGGGTCCCTTCCCTGGGGTGCAGTCCTTCAGGAACAGACTGCTCCAGTACAGGTCCTAACGGGGTCACAAGTCCTGCCAGCAAACCTGCTCCAGCGTGGGCTCCTCTCTCCACGGGTCCTGCCAGGAACCTGCTCCGGTGTGGGCTTCCCATGGGGTCACAGCCTCCTTTGGGCATCTGCCTGCTCTGGTGTGGGGCCCTCCATGGGCTGCAGGTGGATCTCTGCTCCACTGTTAACCTCCCTGGGCTGCAGGGGGACAGCCTGCCTCACCATGGTCTTCACCACGGGCTGCAGGGGAATCTCTGCTCCGGTGCCTGGAGCACCTCCTCCCCCTCCTTCTTCGTTGACTTTGGTGTCTACGGGGTTGTTCCTCTCACATATTCTCATGCCTCTCTCAGGCTGTGGTTGCGCAGGTGTTTTTCACCCTTCTTAAATATGTTATCCCAGAGGCGCCACCACCGTCACTGATGGGCTCAGCCTTGGCTGGCGTTGCACTATCGGACATGGGGGAGGCTTCCAGCAGCTTCTCACAGAAGCCACCCCTGTAGCACTCCCACTACCAAAACCTTGCTATGCAAGCACAATACAAGGCAGAAAACCCCCTATATTTAAATATTTCACACATAGGAGCTTAAAGTCTTAAGCATATACTCCCATTCTCTTATGGTTTATAAACAGATAACAGAGAGGAGCTATTGGGCTTGTCCTAGGAGCCTGCTCTGGACAGCAAAACATGCTGTCTTTATGTGATGGCGATGTGTCTTCATACACAGAGAAATGTGAAAGATCACCCAAAGCCTAAAAAGACTCATTAAGGCACCCTGAGGTCTGCCCACAGCCCCGAGTGCCGGGCTGCACTGGGGCTGGACTGCACTACTGCTGTTACACCTCTGGGCTGCAGGGCAGGCACTCTTTCAGGGCAATGCTTTCCCAGAAGGATGGGATGCCCCAAAGATGGCCTGACCTGTGCTAAGAGACAGAGGGAAGCGGGGATTTTTTTTTTTTTAGCCTGGCAGTATCCATTTCCTAATCATGGATCTTTTTGCTCAATTTTTTTTCAACAAAAAAAAAAATCAAGGAAAAATTTGTGCTTGAGTTAGGTGAATTACGGGAGGAGTTATGGAGTTGAGGCATTAAAAAAATTAGCTTCTGTTTAATGAGGAGCTGTTCTGCGATGTATTTCTTTAACTTAGATAAAATAATTAGGCTTTCTGAGCTTTACTTGCCCATTTTCCTGATCTTGCAAAAGGTTGTTCAAAAGGGTTAATACTCCTGTGAGCATCACCAAAATGATATGATCCTGTAAAGTATGATTTTTCACTCAAAAAATAAGCTGATAAAGGAGTGGCTGTTTCTCTCATTTTCTACAGGAGTTTCCTGCAATTCAGATTTAATACTCTCAGAACAGACCCATTCTGAGTATTCTCAGAGTAGCTATGTATGACTATAGTTTTCAGAGTAGTTACAAGTTTTCTTTACATCACCAGTCTTACAGGTTCTGTGAATCATTGGTAATGTTATAAGGCAAAGAGGTAACTATAGCTTTTCAATTCCTGAGATTCCTGTGAGTCCTTCTGGGCCTGCATGATTTATTGACAACCAAGATCAGATGGGCTTTGGTTGCCTTAATCCAGACTGTAAAACATATGGCTCCACATATATGCATTACAAACAGTAGCTAATACTCACTGCAACTGGTGTGCTAGAAGCTTTGCATCAGAGTATCAGGAAAAGGAGAATTATTTCTTTATTTCTCTCCTTTTTGATAATTTGGATAATTTTCCTATTTTTTTTTAATCTTCTTGTTCAAAATATTGTACAAAAAGCAGTTTTCCACAAAGCTTTTCCTGGAAAGAAGAAAATGCTGGGCCAAGCCTGGGTTCTCATAATGCCTTATACATCACCCAAGAGATGTGGCAGTGGCTGAGCTCCCTGCTGAGGCTATGAGACCTCAGTGTCTTTTGGCAGGGAGAATATAGCCTACTCAATGCTGCCAAGGGCAAACAATAGCAAGACTGGGGCAGCCCCATACCCCTGGTCCAATGTGGGATGCTGGGTTAATCAGGTGAAGATACGATGCACGTTCTACATTCAGTGGGGTGAGTTGCAGATGGAAGATTTACAGCCATTTTCTTGGCCTGGTACCCTCAGGCCCTATCCAGTGCATTATTTTAAACATCATTCTTAATATTAATTTGTATGTCAGTGGCCAATAAATATCCAAATCTTTAACACTCTGCAGTGTAATGGAAGTGGAGGCTGTGGGTGCTTTTAGCAGTGTTCTACAACAGCCCTGAGGAGAGCCTCAAAGGCACTGCTGCATCCCCGACGCATCCCACTGAGATCCCTGAGTGGATTGGAAGTAAGGCAACTTAAGGCTGAGAGGAGAAAATTAATCCAGAAATAAAATGAAGGTTGACTGTAGTTGGAGGAAAGCAGAGCCTGGTGGCTCTGCTGAAAAACAAATCAAGAAAAAAGAAATCTGGCCAAAACCCAACATCTGCTATTGATGATACAGGTCACTCATAACATGCCACTCTCTACCTACATGCCAGCTTGGTTGGCTTTCATTATTCAATGGAGACAGGAGTATCCTTTGGCAATGTGTACACACGCAGCATCCAGCACAGTTGCCCCCCAGGCCCAGATGGAGAATTGCTTGTGTATGTACACACACAGATATACATATATATATATATGTATATTTAATGTGCAGCCTGTATTTGAAATCTCACCTACCTCCACACCAAGCCAATTTATGAGTAGATGATGGAAGGTCATAATTAGAATTAATTAATCCAGTGGGAAATCCATTCCCAGGCAGCTCTCAGCAAAAGGCAGATTGGCAATGTAAGGAGGATAAGCTGTACTTCTAAAGCTCTTCTTAGATATTCCTGTCACTTCCAATATCCCCTGGGGCGTGAACAGGTCTAATCTCCCACCCTGGGAGCCACCCATTTTACCAGCGTGCACTTTCTCACAAGGAGGAGAAGCTAAAGACATAGTTCAATACCTTAAAGATGCTGGTGAAATATAGACACAGAGCACCTCACTGTCTGCTTCCCCAAATCCCTCCAAACTATCCAAATGGAAATAAAAATCTCTGTCCGAGCCCAGCTCAGCCCCTGGCATGTACATAGAAGCAGGGTTGCTGTTTCTGAACATTTTGGTGGGCAAACAGAGGCATAAATGACCATGTGGTTCACCTGGTCAACGGTGGAGCTAGTACCTAGAGCCTGGTGCTGCCGTCTACTGGACCACACTGTCTCCTATATGGAGAACTGGTGCCTGGCTTTTTGGAGAAGGAAGCAGATGCTTCTCCACTCCCAGCTATTTCCAAGACTTTCTTGCGAGGAAGCCAAACGGAATTTTTCACAAGAACTGGATTTTGTGTTCTGTGACAAAACAAATTGATTTTTCCTCAATAATCCCACTTTGCAGTGTTTGCACCAGCTCTCCTGCAGCAAGACACACTAAGGATGCACTAAGAAGTTACTACTATTTAGTGCTGGCACCTCAGTAGTACCAAAAGTCTTAATCATGGAGCAACCAACTCTACACCACCCAGTATAAAGACATTACAGACAATCAACTTTTGCCCAAAGGTGTTTCTAATCCAAATAATTATAATAATAAAAATAGGTATTTTTTAAATAGGTGGTATCAGAGTTTGCCCTGAAGATTTGAAAACTGGAGGATAAAAGGAAAAACCATTCCATGAGAGAAGATAAAATTAGCTGTGGTCTAAATTTTACCACAATATCTCATGAGCCTTTGGTGCTCTTCAAATGTCCCACACGTATATTAGTTTTATACCCACTTGAGAATGAAGTCATTTTCACATAGGATTTTTAATGCTTAATTATTCTTCTTTTGTTCTTATCTCCATCACTGCGTTTTAAGTTGTTTAGTTGCTCAGTGATTCGAGTTTTTCAGTTTCCTGAAGAGAGCGCAAAGGTGATGAGGGAAAAGGTCCCACCGACACACATGGGGATTTCCAAGAGAGGGCCCTGCAGCTGGCTGGACAGACTCAGCCTTCCAGGGAGAACATCAGGACCCAGTAAATGCCAAATTCAAACTCTCAAGGATTAAAACCTGTGCGTGTCCTCACCCAGTTGCATCTCTACTGGCACCAGCCTTATACCTGTGCGCACACAGGGACATTAATGTCCTATTTTTAACAGCCAGCCACCACGGAAGCTTCCCTCTGAAATGTAATGTTGGCAGTAAGGAAGTTCACACTGGCTACATTATCCATCAAGTTTCTCTAGAAACTACATGTACTTTATCCTCATTCATCTCAAGCTTGTAAAAATGTTTATGTCCCATAAAATCCTTGGGAAAGCCCACAAATCCATGAACATTTCAGCAATGCATACCTACCCAAAACTGTTGCATTTCTTAATCTGGCTCCACTGCATATATATTTTTAAATATTTTTTTTTAAATGAGAGAAAAATCCTGGAGAAAATATCTGTATAAAAGGAAGATCAGAGTTGAGAATGTATTTATAGAACTTAAGGGCATTTTCCTAACAGTTTGCAATTACCTTATAAAGAACATAAAACCCCCAGGAAGTCCAGATATAAATATACACTCCCAAAGAATTAAAAGCATGTTAAGGTAATAAAAACAGAAGTATCCAATGACCTGATCTGGTTCCCATGAGACAAAATGGAGAGTACTATTGCTGTCAATGGGACACGGATCCTGAATTAGCCATAGGGTGTCAGGGGCGGAGGGACAGTTGTTCAAACGATTGATCATGGGAAGTCGGTAGCAGCTCACCACAGATTTTAAAAGTTGATATCAGTTTGTGTTCTGCACTGCCTTTTCCTGTGTTTTTTTGGTATCTGGTTGTTTTATGCAGCTTTATAATGGCACACATTTTTTTCTTGAAGTATTTAATATACTTGTGGATTTTAACTTATTGAGCTAGTTTTTAGGGAAATTATTTGCACTTGGCCAAGATGTTCTTAATGCGTGATTGCAGTTACATTCCCCAACAACTGTTTCTTCACTGAAAAAGGAGAGGCAATGTTTTAAAACCGCTGACTGTGCAGCATCTCCCATCAAAATGCATTTGAAAATGGCACTACCAGTTTAGGACACAACTCCAGGAACCCACCAAAGGAATATGAGATTTTAGCCTGCAAGTGACTCACGGGGGCACCGTGCCCAGGGGGCTGGGCAAACCCTTCTTCCCAAAGGGGAGCTGAAGGGGTCCAGGAGCTGGGCTGACTCGCAGTCAGGGAACGACAAAATCCTCCAGGAACCTGCTGCTTGTCAAACTGGGCAAAGGAAGGGCATTGCTCAATAGGTCTCAGTTAGCAAAACTGAGATGGAAAAGGTGATTACCAGGAAAAAGTTCCCAGACATCGCTGAAACACCTTGAGCTGAAGTTTTAAGTCATGGTCAGACTCTTCTGATTAATAGTTTGGGCACTTTACCCGTGAACTACAAGCCCAGGAATGGCAATTTTTTGCCAATTCTTTTTTTTTTTTTTTTTTTTAATTGCATGTTAAAAATTAAATCTAACTAGGACTCCTGTCCTCAGAGCTCTGTCTGGATGAATGTCATCTCATGGGTTGTGTGAGTACCTGCCACTCCTGCCACAATGGCTTTGGTAAAAAGGCGATTTGGAAGGGAAACGCTCCAGAGAAATTAAGCCCTTTTATACAGGTAATCAACTGAAGTGAGTGAAAGGGCTTTCCCTCCCGAGAGCTCCTCGCCCTAGTGGAAGCGATTCTATAGATGCTATTTTGAAAGCATGTCATATCCATTGTGTTTTGAAACATTTAATTATTTGTGACTCCCTTCAGCGTGGGAGCTTTTCTTCAGCAGTGCTAGGTGGGGTAGTACTCTCATAATCATGTCTTGAATATCGCATGGAGTCTGTCACTGTTGGATGGGGAATCAGTGACGGCCAGATATTCGGTGGTTGGGTGCCTGGGGTTCAACACACATTTATGTCCATGGTATTTAGTTCATGGCATGCAGGTATGCCTGGTTTTATACTATGTTTCTGTGTGTGTGGTTGTCCCCATTAATTTGTGTTTGCTTTGAAAAGAGATGACTTCAGTATTTCTAGATTTGTACGCACTTTTGCTGTAGAAAAACACCCACGAATGCTTACCATATTCTGGAAAACTTGAACAGCCCTATCTAAGGCATTATCAAACGTAACCTTAAAACAGATGGCTCATAAAAACATGCATGTGCTTGGAATATTTGGATCTACCATCCCTAGAAACATTCTAGAAACCAATCTAGAAACTAGAAAGGCTTCACTGTAGAAAACTAGGCTTAATTCAAGAAATTAATTGCTCTCAACTTTTTCTTTTAACTAAAACAAAATCCTATTTTATCGAGTACCTTCATGAACTGAACAGAAAAGCAGCCAGACTTGGGTTTTGTTCTACTAACTGTACACAAGGGATGCTTCAGTGACAACCATCCCCTTAAGATAAAACGAGAAAGTACTTCTTACTGTTAATTTCCCTGCGTATATAAACATTTCTCAGTGTTTAAGTAAAATCAGCTCTTAATTTTCTGCAGAATGGTGGTTAACTCCCTGGAGAAACGTGGGGAGTCCCAGCAAGCCGCTGGAAGAAGCTGACCTTTGGTACCTGTAAGTGCAGCAAAGAGGCGTCCACTCCTGCCAGCTGGGGTGATAATCCCCTTTGCCTCTCTTAAGTGATAGCTGATAAGTCTGCACAGAATTAGTTGGTGTTGTTTATTTATCAGCTGAGTCTCTTTTCACCACTAAGTTACTCAGAGTCAATTTTTTCGGTAAGAAAGCTTAGTTTAGATTGCTTATATCATAGGTTATGAATTTCCACTGGTTTCTGCTGGGCAGGTAAGTGGGTAAATGTGTTGGAGGGGAGCTTTAAAAATTTGCAATAGATTTTTTTGAGAAAGAAAAAGCAAAAACCACTGAAACTTCAACATTCCTGGAATACCTTTCATGAAGGCTAAATGCCCTTGTTTTCGTTCAGACTGAATGAAGGAAGAGGTAGTACCTGGCTTTCTCACAGCTGCTGGGATGCTGGTGATGCTCATTGGGGCTCACCGAGTGGCAGCGGGGAGGCCCGTGGCTTTTGTGCTCCCTTTCCAAGTCCCAGACATCCCGGTTTTGTGAGTTACGGCTGTCCCTAGTAGGAGAGAGGAGCAGAGCCCTGAAGCTGGGGCAAGCGCTCTGCTGTCCCTGGTTTTGAGCAGGATTTATACTATACAAGGCATAGGCTGGAACTGTGCATTGCCGTAGAAAATCTGGTGTAAACTAGGTAAATCTCTAGGCCCTTCTCTATACAGAGCTCACCTGGATCACATCTGCTCTTGATCCATAGTCCAGGTAGCCTTAACCTACACTTGGACGTCCTTTCTCAGGGTGGGCACAGTCATAGCAATTTTGTGCTGAGAAATTGAAGTGAGGCTGTTCTGGGCCTTCTGGATCCAGTGTGCTTAGATACCCTCTTTAAGCTTGGCACATATATTTAGGCATGTATATAAAACATATATTTAAGCATATGGATATATGCTTATGTTCCACTAAAGTCAAAGGATCAGTGTACTGAAGTGCTTCACTGTATGTGGGGAATAACACGATGCTGTGCAGTATTTTAAAATACACCTTAAATGGACAATTTCCCATGGCTTTATATTACTTTGTGAGCCAGTAATATCTTTGAACAAAACCTCCTGCTCACTTGTTTCCTGGACATTCAAAAACCAATGCAGCATGCAACTGAAAGCTCTATTAAGAAATAAAGAAGAAATTATGTGATAAAATCACATGACAGCCCAGCCAGGGCTGCATTTCATTGGTAAGCCTTTTTCTTTTTGTCTCCTAATTTATGGTCCTCTTCTCAAAACACTTTGTGTCACTGGTCTGGGGTGGCTTAACAGAAGTGGAAAGAGCTTTCTCAGGCAATAAAAAGGTGTATTACCTTCTGTCCAGGAATAGGAGAGGAAAAATGAAAATAAATCACTTGCTGTTGACTGAGAACAGGCAACGTCACCTCAAGCTGCTATCCATGAAGACTGCATGACGTATTTCATCATTCCTTGTACAAGTGGGCATGTGCATATGGGACCTTGAGGACAGAAATGGCCCTGTCATAGTAAATGGAGCTGTGAGAATTGGCCCTGTGCCGGGGATTGGGAGTACATAAGTGGCTTGAGACACACGTGGAGTGAGTGGGGATGGAGTAGGCAAAGCAGACACGAAATCTGACCCCCAAGGAAAAATGGAGAGCTATCACAGCTCTTGCTTAGGCACCATCCATGCTACTAACGTCATGGTAGTGGTTATTGCAGTGCAAATTAAACTGCTTTAACTGCATCCCCAAGCAAAGAGAAAAGCCAGGATAAAAGTATGTAGGAACCATCACTTATGTGAAGACCTGTTTTTCCAACCCTTTGTACTTATGGAGGGATGAGTGTGGGCACCGGAGGACAGTCAGAGGATAAGCAATATGCCGGTATCCTCACTGTAAAGTTGGCAGAGTTGGCAGCTTTGGGTAAGCTGGGATGGAATTCACCACTCCACATCCCTACCAATGCTGGGGAGACATAGCCCAGCTTAAGCCCGTCCCAGCTTCAGTCAGTGCTTTTGCAATGTGTGGAAAAAAAAAAAAAAAAGGGATTTCAGCTAAAACCTAGGCAGGAGCCTAGGTTAACTGCAATGTGAAGTCATGGCCAGATGGTTACCATCCAGCAGAGGAATAATGAAGGTATTAAGGTTAATTTAACAGGCTTAAGTCTATAGGTGGTCTTAGAAGGCTGCAGTCAAATAGCTGAAACCTGCCACCCTTTACTTGCCTTGAAAGTGTGGAAGCAGCAGCAGTGGATGGAAGCTCGTGTGATACTCCCGGTGCAGGTTTAGTGCTGTGGAAGGTGTGCTGGATTTCCCCGGGGCGGGGAGGGGCTGAAGACCTGCCTTGCTGAGCAGAGCTTGGTGGGGGAGGAGGACAGAGGAGGTTGAGAAATTCTGAGCTTTTAGCAACGAAATCTATGAAGCATAGAAATGTCCATGGATTAGAAAACTTTATCTACTGTCATATATAAGGCTAGTTAAAAATTTCCAGCGGGGTTTCCCTTTATCAGTGTTATTTCCTGCACTGTAGTCACAGTCTGTCCCCTGACAGACATGTTGCTGCTTTAAAATTACAACTTTAATAGAGCAATGAGAAGAAGCTGCTCTTTTATTTTGAACACCAGGGAGTAGCAACCCTTTCAACTCACCTGCTCACAGGGATGGAAAAAGAGGTTCAGGAGATGCAGGGTGTCACCCCCAGGGAGGAGGTGGCACAGCTGGCATCAGCAGGGAGCATCACCCCCAGCTGGGAACCAATGGCTCCAGGGATGCGCTGTTACTCCGCTCAGATCTGGATCCCATTGGAATCCCAGCAGGCCAGCACTTCATCTTAGCTCACTTTCTCTAAATAAAACTCCAGCGCCAAGGCCTCCCGACAAGTGGTGACATCCATCCATGCACTCCAAGATGGGGTGGTCACCTCCAGCCTGACCTCCTCAGCTCTTCGCCCTGCAGACCTCCCCAGCTGTCCTCACCAAGGAGTTGGCTGAAACCCAAGCCCAACAGCACAGGCAGTTGCGTTTCAATGTCTGCAGTGGTGCCTCTTGAGTCCGTTAGCCCAGCTATGGCCCAAGGGAATGAACACTTAAACCTTCTCCAGCACAGCAGACTATGAAACTTTTTTTTTTTCATATTTTCTCTCCTTTGCTGGGGACTCAGTCGCATACATGAGTTGTTCCCAGTTTCTCTGCCTAGTCAGCCTTTCCTAATGGCATCCGGTGTCCCTTGCAGGCAGCCCTTGTTAGGAGAGCTCTTTTCGCCTGGGGAAGAGGTGGGAAAGGCTGATCAAAGCACATGGGTTCCTCCTCAGCCTCTTTTTGCTTTCTGAGTTTATCCAGTCAGTGTTTGAGTGCATTTGAGTCCATCCTGCAGAGAAAAGAGGAATAGGGGCCTTTGTTTTCTTGTTGCTAAAGCACCTTACTTCTAATTAACAGAGTGATTTAATTAACATTAGGCAGAATCCGCCTGGTTTTGTTCCCTTAGGGGATAAGGGGAGGATAGCAGGCAAGGCAAACAGGTAACATCTTCTGACACCAATTCTCCAGGGCATGGTCCCGATTTCTGAAGGCTGCTCCAGGCTATCTTCTCCAGAGGCTTTGAATCTACAGGAGAAATAAAAAACTGGAGTGTGAATAAAGTTCACATTTGGGGAGGAAGGTTGGCTTTGACTATTTGTTTCCTCAAGTGGTGGTGGGGAGTGGGCAAGTTTTTGAGAGATTGCAAACAACTTCTGAACAGCTTAGAGCAGAACTTGGGAAAATATACCCAGTGATTTTTTTTCAGCTGAAAATCATGGGTACAATGTCATCCTTTTCTGCCATGCTGAGATCCTCATTATTCAGAGGAACAAGCACTTGCTGCTGCCGATTTTAAGTGTATAGATCAAAGAAGTGTTAATGGACAGCTACTTGTACCAGCTAGGTCTCCACCCAGACCTAGGTACAACAGTTTTATAATATACTCTATGAGGCATGATAAGTTTATAACATATTCATAATATCACCTTTATTAACTATGGGTTTGTTGGATTTTTGGCATTGCAGAAAGTATCTCTGTGAAGCGTGGGACCAGAGATATTTGTGTACAGCACAAAGAAATGAAACATTTTCTAGGTAGCTGCAGCCTGGCTGCACGGACATCTCTCCTGGCTGTAGTTTGGGTCGTCTTCTGCCTCTCTTCCTCAACGGGACTGGCAGGGCACTTGCCATGATAATGTGGTTTATTTGGTTTGGTTAAATCTACTGCTTTAATCGGGGCTTCTGGTTCTTTCTTAACGTGTTGCTACTGATTATTGTCAATGGGGGAAAAGAAATGCCCCTCTCTGAATGCTATGCTAGCACAAAGTATCCAGTCTTTATTATTTTCAATTAATATTAAGACTGAATAGTGCAGCTTTGGCACAGTCTAAAGTGTGAACAAGGCGAATTAGACAAGAGATTACACATTTTTGGCATTCTGGCATTAGCTAAAATAGTTTAAGCTTTGTCTTTGGTGGTGGTCTTAAAGTAAGTGGAATGCGAGGGTGGAATTCAGGACCGGCTCTGGAATACCCTGGTGTGAATTTCTTCCTTTAGAAAAGAGTGCTTAATTCCACATATTAACATGTTGGGCTATCTTACTAAAAGTGAAGTTACGCTGATTAGTTACACTACAGAAGCTAAAGTATGTACATCTGCTTGAAGCAGGCATTTAATGTCAGGAATAATGGCTAACTTTGCTCATGTAACATTTCACTTTAAGTGTCTCGAGATGCACGTAAGTGATGCTACAGCTGGGAGAGGGTTTTTTTTATTTATTTTTATTTTCTTTTAAATAAGCAGAATTCAAATCGTTTATTTTTGAAGTTATTTCCTCCCCTCAGATTACAAGAATTTCACCTCCTTCCTTATTACAAGAATTTCACCTCCTTCCTTGCTCAAATGAACTCTCCTTCTCCTAAAATAAAACTATGATGAACAGAACTAGAAAGGTAAACTCTTAAACTTTCTTAAAAATATGCCATTACACAATAAAGTTCCCAGTATTGATTAAGCCCAGGTGGTCTGCTCATCCAGCAAACAGATATTTTACAAAGCTTGATTATGCCTCATTAGAATTCACTCCTTTAGAAGATTTCTAATTATATTGTCTAATAAAACTAAACCTTCGAAGCTATTTGCATATTATATGAAGAAATCTCATACAACAAACTCACAGTGGATTCAATTAACATAATAGCTAATTATATATCCCATCAGCCTTTAGAGTAGCTCAGCATTCATGTTGCTCCTGTTTTAGCCTAGAGCAAAGGAGGTTTGAATTTTCACTTCTAAATATTGACTTTTAACTAATATCAAAAATGATTTGAACACTTTTGTGGATGAAAAGATAATGATTAAACTACATGAAACATTTTAAAAGACTTATTTCCAAGTCTTTGAAACAATTCCTGTTTAAACCAAAAGCTTCGCATATTAGCCATTCTGAGTCCGTCTATATTTTATAAAAAAAAATAACCAGATATGTCTAATTGTTTTGACAAATGTTTGATTGACAGCTCGGTTATTTTGAAACTGCCTAATTCCTGCAGTTACATTTTGTATATTTTTCATTGCACTTCGTAATGCAATTGTATTCTTGGCCGGTTGTGGTATCTATCAAGCAAGAAATTTAGGACTAGATTAACAGAGACATAGTAATGAACAGACATTTGAGCACCCTATAATTGACTGTTATTAGGGTGTTGTCACAGTAGTCCGTAATGAATTCTCTTGTTTTGTTTTGAAATTGGATGAGATATTCTGGAAAAAAACATAGAATTAAATGCAAAAGTTTCCTTCAACCTTAAAAAAAAACCCAAAGAAACAAAGCCCTCTTTTTTTTCTTCCTTTTTAAAGATTTCAAATGATTTGAAGGTGCTTCCAATTTTGAAATGCTCAGTAGAAAAAGCAGGGAGGGAAGGATCAGATTTTGTGACTTATTTGAATACTTAAAAAAAAATTGTGTGTTCATCAACTTCCTCATCAAATGTAAAGAAAAATCTGCTGGATATCATATTTATATTTTTACAAAAGATAGCAGATAAAGTTTGTTGCCGAGTAAATGGTTTTCTCCCATTACAATGATGGCTGCCTTTTCATTCATATTTTAATGAGGTTAGTATCTCTGAGACAGCTTTTTCGGGGTGGAGGCCCATGTCTCCGGTACAATTACAATAGGAGTTGCTTTATTGACAAGTACTATTCAAAATCTTCACAGTATAGAAAGAAAGGCTTTAGTTTTCCACCACTTGTCCAAATACTTATTCCTCTCTTACTATTAAAACACTTTCAGAAAGCGCACTCTCAACTGCCTAGAGCCCTGTACAGCTAGGCAGAGCAGAGATCAGCAAAAAATACTTCACTTAAATTCAAGTCGCATTTATTTCTGCAAAAATTTGCCTAGGCAAAACCCAACAAATGGACAACAGAAATTAATAGATTATATTGGCAGCTTCTGCATCCATGGGTTTACAAGAAACATGCTCATATAATAATAGTTGCTACCCAAAGTGTGAGTCTGACTCCAAACAAATGAGGGAAGACAAAGTTATTCGGAGATTACGCATGCAGTGTGCAATTTATTAAAGAGAGACAAAAAATGAGTAAATCCAACCATTGGCAAGTTATGCTCTTGTTTTTGTTCATCTTCTTTATGTATATGCTATCTCTAAAATACTTTTCATTACTGTAGCAAGGGAATACAGCCCAAATCTAAATATGATGCTAAATACAAGCCATGGTCAGCCTGAACCACATCACATAGGTACCAGTACGCATACAAAAACTTTCTAGTGCATCCAAAAGAAAGCACACGCAACAAAACCATTTCTGTAAATTTGTGGTTTTTGTCACATTAATTTTGAGGGTTCTTTTTATTTTTTTTTTTTTTTTTCCAGACATTAGCTGCATTTTCTCCCAGGTCAGTGCTTGACTTTGCTGCGTGTGATAATGTTCAGGAGATGTGAGTGCCCTGCCTTTGGGCATGGTACCCTGTGGCATCTGTGGGCCACTGTGGTCAGGAACTCAGTGTTCCTCACCAGCCAGGAAGCCACAGGAAGGGGCTGCAGAGGGGCAATAGGGGATATGACTACACACCTGAATATTGGTTGGAATATAGACATGGAAAAATCTTTTTTTCCAGAATTTACAGAGTAAAAATCCTTCTGCTTAGGATACTGAATATCTCTATGAGTAAAGAAATACAGCAATGAAAAGTGTCTTTCCCCATCAGCTGACTTAAGTTACTGTCATGGAAGTAGCTTAGAAGGGGGATGAAATTAGGTGCAATTTATTGCTATAGAAATCAGATTGCAAAAATAATCCCTCCCGGAGCAACACTGACCTCAATAGAAGTGATGCCAGGGCTGAAATTAGATTGTGAGATTGAATCTCACCTTCGTTGTAAGGGCTGTAAAACCTTCCTCCCGTGTTCGCAGGTTATTTTATTTTCTACCTTCAGAAACTGCCACGTATTTCTTTTTTTTCAGAGGTGGAGAAAAGCCCTCGCCGTGTGTCTGTGCGCTGCCTGAGCCTCTGCACTCCCTGCCCCGGCAGGAGGAAGAAGCAGCAGAGTTTGGAGCACAAGTTTCAAACAGAACTTCTGCCACCGCCTTCCGCTGCCACCAGCTTTATCTTTCAGCTTGTGGGGATATTGTGTTTTCCTGAAAAAAAAATATTTGCATCCCAGTGGATGAGACTGACTTTTGATAGCAAAATGTGGTTTTGTACGAGCCCGTCTTTACTGTAAAATAGATTATGCTACCCTACAAACAAGCTTGGGAGTGAAAGACTGCAGCCTTTTTATTATTTTTTTTGTCCTCTTTTTTTTTTTTAGGCACTGTTTTTCTTTTCCCAGGCTTTTTTTTTCACCTTTTTTTTGGTCCTTTTTTTAAGCATTTTTTTTTTGCTTTTCCCAGGTTTCATAAAAAGTAGTCTCCCCATCCAGAATGTGACTGGGGGAGGGAGGTGTTTCATAATGGGCCCTGGTGCAAGAAGACGAAGGGAGAGAGAGAGGGGAAAAAAAAACCTCTAAGCTTTAATTTTAATTCTCCTGCCTTTATTTATCTGATTTGTGGCCAGATGGTGGTGAAGCAAGGCAACCCCTTTGTGCAAATGAAGCCCACATGTGAAAGTCCTTCTGTAATGTAATCATTGAGACCGGAAGGGTTCATACTGTGTCTGAAAAGAGACAATGGAGCCGGGATATATCAACATCGCCGAAATCGAGTTCATTTGCGATGCAGGCCCTTTGACTATGGTTGTCATGAAAACTTCCTACTTTGATCAGCAGAGGGTGGAGAGAAAAAGAAGAAGAAGGAAAAAAAAAGAAGTCTTCTAAAGGGGCAGGGATGCGGCGCGGGTGTTTGCTGTGCACTTGGCTCCGGTTCACGCCCCTTTCCGGAAGACGCAACAGGGAGAGGAGCATCTTGCACCTTGACCTGTCTAGACGGGGCGCGAAGTTTGGGGTTTTTTTTTTTGTCCCCGTTTCCAAGGGCGAGGGTTGCTCTTTGACCCCCACCGCCAGTGGTGGTGGCTCTCGGGGCGTAGGTAGCGGCCGGAGATTTCCTGCCAAATTCTTGCCGCGGCCGGGAGGGAAGGGGATGGACAAAGACACGGACCAGCTGTTCGGAAATAAAGCTGAAATAGTAGAACCTGGGAGAAGCTAGGTTTTGTAAGCTATTATTTTCCGCACAAAACCCCTGGGAGGTATTAAACAGCTGCATCTGAGCTGGCGAGCAGTGGCTAAAAAGACAGAGCAACAACTGAAAGCCCGGGACTTTTGCAAACTCCGCTTCAACTAGAGAAACAAGTGGCTGGAGCGCCAAGGGCTTTCATGGCCCGAAACATCCGCCGCCGCCGGCCGTCTCCCTTCGCCGCGGTCTCTTCGGGCTGCTGGGAGGTTTCAAACTGGGCGGCTGGCTTCTGGAGGAGGGCGAGGGGTGCGAGGGGCGCGTTGGGTGTGAGCCGGAAGGGTCTGCGCAGGTTCTCCAGGGCCACCTTAGCTGGAGCTGACGTTTTTAATTACGTGTGTAATGTAATGTGTCAACAGTTCTACATAGCAAGAGGGATGCTCTTTTTCTCTTTCCATGATCTAACTAGGCATTATCTGTATGAAGTGGGGGTTTTTGGTGATAAGAAACAAAAAAAATCAATTTTAGCCTCCATGAGGTTCCTTTAGCAAAATCAGAGAGCAACTTACTGGAGTTGTTGGGACAGAAAAGGAGATGGGAGAGATTTGCTCCTAGGCGAGAAAAATCTATGCAGATTTAAAAAAAAAAAATCAGGGTTTAATCTGATGCTTACAAACCTTTGAAATTTGTGGTAAGCCAACATAATGAATGAGTTCTTATTTTCCAGCGAAAGTTGTGTCAGTGTGCCCACTCTTTCTCGTCACTACAAAATGAATGCAGATCGTGCCTTGTTTTAAGATTCTTGCCATATTTTAACATACTCCATACTGGCTCCTTGCAGAAACCGGCTGAGTATTTGGAGATAACACTGCGTTTTGTCAGATGCTTTATAACGTTATTTAGAAACGTATTCAGATCTATTTAGGGCTTCATAAATATGAATAAAGCATTTACAAAAGGCACGTCACTTGCAGAAGTAACCCATGGATTATACCAGATGCTTTATACATTACAAATTTCCTAAACTCCAACAGTTCAAAACTACATTTTACTTGGGGAATTTTTTTTGAAGTGATTAAATATAAATCAGTTTCCCAGAAAAATATCTCTGTTGATTTATGTGCAGGAAATAAGGGAATTGTACTAGTGCACAAAACTCCAGATTGCTACTGAAGTAGTTTCAAATATTTATGGACAAATTAGGGGAGGAGAGGAGGGATGTCATCTTTTTTTCCTAGGCCTTGTGGTGTAGGGATGGATTTTTCTCAGCTAATTCTGCCAAAAACGCTGAGGTACTCTACCTGGCTTCATGCCAGCGCCTTCTTCAAAAATATATCTATATATATTTTTTTTAATGCTTTTGGGGTCTTTTTTGGTTTTAGCTCTTGTGGAAAGCCTGCAAAAAAAACCAAAGACCCCCCCCAAAAAAAGCCATGGGGTAGTGCTGGCCGTGGCCTTTCGAGCAGCTGGGGACTTGAAAGAGGCAGGCAAGCGAGCCGGCGTGCACACTCGGAGGGCCGGAGCTCCCGGCGAGGAGCGCAGGCAGCAGCTCTGCCTCGGTCACCGGCAGCTTGGGGTTATTGCATGTCCTGGCAGATATTGGTTTGATTCTTTTAGCAAAGCACAGCAAAGGGCCTTTTTGTGTGTGTGTGTGTGTACTGAGCACGACTTCCAGCAAGCAGATTTTATTTCAGCATGTTTTTTTCTCCGCCCATGTTAAAGGGCTTCCCCTTGTTTATGGGTTGAAGACTGGATTTTAGGGACAGGAATTCGCTCTTAATATGCGTTCAGCCTTCCTAAAAGATGCCAAACACCAAGCTGGATGGTGCACCCCCTTGGAGCGGTGCTCCTCCACCCTTCCCAGGGGGTCAGAGACCCATTTTGTGGCACCGAGGTGAATTACCAGCAGCAGCCTAAATACTGGGGGGGGGGGGGGGGGGGGGGGCGCTCAGCAGCTCATTGCTGTCGACTGCTCTATCTGTAGTGAAATCAGAACTGCATCTGCATGGTCAGGGAGCTGTATTTATTGCACATCGTGACCACTAACATCAGAATACAAAATGGGCTTGTTTTATTTAAATTTCGAGTGCCTCCTCCCTGAGTCCACGTCAAAGAGGGGGGGTGTGGGGGGGGGGGTGCCCTAACAGAGTGAAATGCCTTTTGGAGGGGTTTTTCCCCCCCAACCCATGAATGTGGTTTTGAAACAACAGTGAGGCCAGGCATAAAGTTTAAGTAATATTTGGTAGCATTAATTCTCGGGCAGCCCCCATTCATCCCCATGCTGTGTAGGGCAGGGAGAGTGGAGCGAGCCAGGGGCTCCTTGCGGCAGCATCGCAACTGCCTTGGTTATTTCTAGCTAAAAAAAACCCCACAGTACGAGTATCCTCCTTTTTTTCATCCTTACAGTGGGAAAGTATCGTAGAAGAGTATGAAGATGAAATATTCTCACTTATCGCCCAAGAGGCAGACTATCTAGCTGACAAGCTGTGCAGTGAAAAATCAGGTACTGTGTCTGATGTAACATGTGCTCTCTCTACAGCGGTGTGGGGTTGGGTTTTTTTTCAAACCCAGCGTACTGCTTTGGAGGAGATGTGGGCTGTTGTTGAATAAGCAATGACACTACATGACTTTTTTAAAAACTTCCCTTTTCTAAAGGTTTTTAATTCTTTTAATTCTTTCGTGCATATTAATGCAGCATAATTTGAGCATCCCAGCTAGCGCGGTGTGTTTTCCTCCTGGTGTTACATGATTTTTTGCTCCTTACGTGTCTGTGCTGTCATTTCCAAGTCAGAAATGAAACTAACCCTCTTGCAACAAAACGCAGGCATTTGTTTCTCCCGTTTAATTGCTAATTGTGGCCACTAAGCTGAACTGCGAGCCATGAGATTGCAGGTTTAGAATTGTGCTGTTCATTATTAGATGAACTCTTCATTGCCATCAGACAGGACTTGTCCTTAGAAGGGCTGGCCAGCCCACCGCCATCACCTACTAGGGAGAATTTATTTTATAAATGTTTCCTTTCTCTGTAAAATATATCGTTTCAAATAAGTAAGGCCTATTTTCAATCCTGACAAAGTAAGAAAATGCTTCTAAAAATTAATTATAGCTAATTAAAATATTACTACATTTGTTTCTTTCATTTTCAGTGTTGGTTTTTTTTCAACTTTTATATTCATTTCTGAATCTAAAAAGCACATTACTGAAGGTACTAAGTACTATGAGATTAAAAATAGAGTTAGATTATCCTTCCTCAACATGCTGTCTTTAGTGATAGAATATGCATGAAAATATTGATCTCAGAATCAACGTTTGTAAATATTGGTGTGTGTTTTTGAGATTTAAAGGCTGCAAGCATCATTTGGGATGTAGGAAACAGAGCCCATAAAAAGTATTAGAAGTTGGTGAAAGCTGATTCACTAGAAGTTCATAGAAATAAGTTTGTGCACTTTAAAGTATCAGTGTGTTTTTAATACTTATTGAAAAAGCATAGTCCAGAGCACTGGAGAACTCCATCAGCAATGACACAAAGTTCTCCCTATAATCTGTGTGGACAAATAATTTCCAAAAAATAAACTTTCCAGAACAGGTTTGATTTTTTTACAAATATTTCTTATTTGTCATATCTGCCACGATGGAGCTATTCTCTGTTGTGCCAGAAAAGCAGACACAATGAGTAACAAATTATTTTGAAAACAACGCGCTTCCTCCGAAATGGATGGCAGGATTTCTGGTAGCGGGACTTGTACAGAAAAACTTTCTGAGCATTTCAGAAACAAAACACAAAAGGGTCCGTGGGATAATGTAGAAAAATCATCATCTTCCAGCAAGGTTTTCTCAGAGAAGAGGAGATTGGGATAAATCCCCTCTCCTCCTTGGCTACCCTCATAGCAGCCTCTAACCCTTTTGCAGAAAAAATTGCAGTTTTGTGCATCTTCAGTAATATACAAAAATATTTGCCAAAGGTGCACGCAAAATATTGATGTCAAAGCCCATGCTGTTAAAAATCTTTTTTTTTTAATGGATCTGCTCAAAAGCTGGGTTTTTTCCCTTTGAAATCACATTTTGGGTTTAAAACCCACGCTGTGTGCTCATCCAGCCTTCTTACATCAACAAAATAATTTCCTCACTTCTGGCAGAAGAGATTGCTGTAACCGTGTGTTAGCCTCATTCACAGAAATACCCCCCTGCATATGTGCAGGGATGCTCTTCCTAACTATAAATAGTGGTCCGCAGAGAGGAAAGAAGTTTAGTTTTCTTCCTGGCAATTAGCACAGAAAAACAAACTGCCATTTAATAAACAGAAGTATAAGATGCTTGCAAAAGTGGCAGGAATACTACAGAGCGATGCTGAGTTACCCTGGCATAAAAATAAGAGCAAGAAATTAATCTGCCATTCCCCATATTGCCCCTTTGTCCATTTAAAAAATGTCAGTACGTTAAAGAATAAAGACTAAAAAAAGCCACAGAGACTTTTTTTTTGAGCCAATTTGCTCTACATATAAAGTGGAATGAAAAGAAATGTATTAAATTGCATTAAAAATAATGAAAACATGTTTCCATGAACTCTGTGGCAGGCAGGAGCTGGCAGAGGAGCACAGGTATACCTGACAGAGCAGGAAAGTGCCTGCCTGGGTTTTTCCAGGGAAAATAAATTCAGGCTCTGGTGGCATTGGAAATGGCGAGTCTTCGAAATTGTGTCAGGATTCATGCCAGCCGCACAGCACTGACATATAACTTACCAAAGCCTCCAACTCACAGAACACAATGAGACTTATATTATTAAGTCTTATCTATCTTACAATGGCAATTTTCATTAATATGTTATATTAAAGCAATATTACGCTCTTATCATCTTGCTGCAAATTATTGGCTCTTTTTATTCAGAGCTCCATGTGTTCCTTCAGAATGGCATTTTTAACTTTTTGGGAGGGGGTGCAAATTATCATACTAAGCAACAGATATAGTATAGAAAACCTCTCCAGGGTCCAGTTGCAGATTTTGATGCTGTGGATTTCACCATAAAGCAGGAGAAAAAAAAAGCCCAAGTCAGTGGTGTATTCATTTCATTTCATTATTATGATTTTAATTCTGTTTTGAAAGGCTGCATATGTGAACATGGCTTATTTCTTGTGGCCCATTGCGGACCTACTAATATTGGTGTAATCAAACCCTTTTTTTTGTGCTGTTCTATGGTAAAATTATAAGGATTTCAGTTTCCTCTCAGCCTCCAAACATGACATTAATGGAAGTCCCGTATTATAGGAAGAAAACCCCTTATCTGTAAGTCATGTTTAGTACTTTTTTTAATTCTAATATCATACTAGCCCTTTCTCTATGGGTACTGGAGGTGGATGTTTCTTGTTTGATTAAAAAGCAGGAAACTTCAAGAAAGACTTTTAGCATGATCAAACCGTTTGATATTTACAAGCATAGATCCGTTCGCTGTCATGTATTCTTTGATCATGCAAAAAGTCTCAATGCTAGACAGGCAGGAAAAACCTGCTGAGACACACCTTCAGATCCTCTACTATTTTTACAAGCTTAAAAAAAATCTAAAAGTTAATTTTCAAGTAGATTACCCTTTTTTTTTCACACACCCCCCCCCCCAAACAGGAGGTGCAGTTGCTGTTTGGACCAATGGAGTAATAGAGGGGTTTGTAATTGCAGAGCCCTTTAATTGTCTTTGCAAATTGCGATCATTTTCTGTGTGCTCTTTCTGGGTTTATATATATATTTAGTTGCAATAGTTAGGGTTCAGTGCCATGCCAGCAGCATTTCATTCGGGGTTAGATGGAGCTATGCAAAGACAAGTAAGAAGACAGAAACCAGCTAAAGCTTTTGCTAATGTGTAGACCAGGGCCAGTTGGTTTATAAGTGGAAAAAAATTTAATACCGCATCTTTTATGAGTGCTGAAAGCTACTGTTTAAGTAACACCGGGACTTCTCCTACATCTTTTTTTTTTTTATGTGCTCACAGCTATAAAATGTTCTGTTTGGCTAAAATCTTCCAGTCGCCATTTTATCTTAAAAGTGACTTAACCCATGTATTTCTTTATATAGCTGTTTGGAAAGTTTGACTATAATTTAGGCACCCGATGTTGAGTTATACAAAAGTGAAACAAAACGCTCTTATTCAACTGCACAGAAATCCAGAAGTCTCTTTCTGCACAATTATGGCTCAAACTATTGTGTTTTTGCAAACTGATACTTTCTAGGAGGCTCGTTCCCAGTGAGAACTATTCTCCCGGAGAGTTTAACAAAGCTAGCAGCTACATCAATTAAAAGCAACTAAAATGTCTGTTACGGGTATGTGCAGAATATTAAACTGCCATTAAACCATTTTACCTTAATACTCTCTGCAAGATTATGGTTAATAAAGGCAATATATGGGGTACGAAGCTGTGGTGTAATGCTGCCACAGTACCCTGGAATTACATATTTTCTCAAATTTTTCTCCCCATGCAACTAGGAAAAAGAACAGTATATAGAAAGATTAGCCTTTGAGTCCCCTGCCCTGCAATAGGATCTGTGAGCACAGCTTTCCCTGAACGCTACAAGGGATTGAAGGATCCATATCAGTGGGGTTTATTAAAGAACTGGGCCGTGACACTCCTTGTTTTAAAATACCAAGTTTGACTAAAAAACAACAAGATTTTAGCTGCAGCAATAAGATTATACTGGGAAGACAAGGGAAAGTGAATTTAAACATTAATGTGAGCCCCTCTGGAGAGAGAGACAGAATATTTTCTGTGTTTACTGGTGTAGTTAAATTTTTCTTAGGGTGCAGTATGCTGGGTTCTGTTCTCCAAGACCGATCCATGGCCAACCCCATCCATGGGAGCACCAGCAAGTGCCCAAAGCCAGATGTGAAACCCACCTGGGCAGCAGCCGGGTCACCGTAAGAGCTTGGGTGCTTCCTGACTTGGGTGTCTAGCAACTATTTCTCCACAAACTGTGTTTATGTGATGTGAAAATCATTAGATACCCTGATGTTGTGGGATAATTTTTCAATTAAATGAGCGAGAGTTTTCAGGGCTTTGCAAAAATGCCACCTCACGTGGGGATGCATGGGCCATGTCTGTGCCCTGTAAGGGAAGAGTCAGACCCTGAATTATTTAATACATTTGAAGACAGGAATTGAGAATAGATTGCTTTACTCTATTTTTTAAAAATCCTTCTTTCTCTGTTTTGAAGAGTCTATCTAAAAAAGCCTGACTCACTGTCAGTGTGTCATGGTTATGCCTCATGCTGTTCCTCCTTTCTTATTTATTGCACATAAGTAGTTTAACGTGCTTTAATTTTCACTTATACACTTCAATGGTGGAAGTGCTTCAAGAAGAAAACCCGTCTTTTTCTAATTTGAAAAATATATATTTTTTATTAAAGAAACAGGTACTTTTAGCAAAGTGTTACTGTTCAGGACATCAGTAAATTATAGGGAACTTTTCCTTCCTTAGGTGCCTGTGCAGAGGCTGCTGCTCACACAGGGTTATAGAAGAGATCAGCTCCTCATTTCAGAGTGAAGTAAGATGAAAACACCATTTTTTTTCTTGTGTAATCAATTCTTGCCATTGTAATATCTCCCGTATTTTCTACTTTTAATCTTTAAATGTGCCCACACATTTCCAAGCCTTTTTTTTTTTCATTTTAACTGGTTTTCTGTTTCTGGTATTTTGAAATGAAACATGCAGATTTTTTGGTCAGAGTGTGAAGTTTAATGGGGAACTGGTTATTTGACCTTATTTCTGTGTTCAGGTTTTTATTTACCCTGAGGTATTAATCTCAGTTGTGCCTATTTTCACAAAATCAACATTTGATTGACTGTAAAAAATGAGCCTCCTGCTCCAGCAGAAAAAGATGACTAAGATAATTTCAATAAGCATGTTATTTTTTCACATTAATATGTTTGTTTTAACAGAGGATCAAATCATCTGTATTTCTGCACTAGAAAAGAGTTTATAGCTAAGAGCTACTAAGTTTCTATTGCTGCTGTTGAGATGGCAACGGGAAACTTTCCAAATATTTCTCCCTTTAAAGATGAAATAATTTAGTGGAATGTGTGTAGTTTCCTTAAAACAAGCCATTCCTTTAAAATTTCCATATCAAAGTCCTGCTGATCCTGATATAAATGTTGACTCAACCTGAGCACCACTAGTGTAATAACATTTTTAAATTAAAGCTTTCTTGCTGAAGAGATGGCAAAAAACCATCAAAATATTCCCGACAGGGGTTATGCCTTTCATCGTTGGGGGGGTGGGGGGTGTTGATCCGAAATATTTGTTAAACGGTATAAAATATTTGGTCATAAATCTTTTCCAGAGCTGGGACTCAGTTCAGGTTGTCGCTGTGTCCCCAGAAGATAAAGTGGGAGAGTATCTGCTTCGGGCTCCAATACTCAATGAAAGCACTGTTTAAAAAGACTTTAACTACTTAACCATGGTTTTAAGGTAACAAGGATAGTTCATTCAAAGCAGTAAAATATTTAGAGAAAAAGTAAGCTTTATAACAAAAAAAAATTGCTAAAATTATATATATCACCTTTACTGCAGATTGAGTAACCACTAAAGAATATAAAATTATGAATCGTATTGTGGGAAAAAAATGCCACACTGATTAAAACTCTGTTAATGTGTCACATAATTTTAAAGTTTATTTATAGATATTTACAATATTTGTAAAGTTAAATATTTCAACAATAACACAGTCCATCCCTCAATGAGTGTAAATTGTTGGAGCTTCACAGAAGCTATTAGAGCAATACTGATTTACAACAGTTTAACATCTGGCCCCCTAAATCTGTTACACAAGGATTTGTTGTCTGGTTTAATGTTTTTAAAAAAGACCCTTAAGTTTTTGCTCGGGGTGGAATATTTTCTGCCACATCCTACTGACAGACCGATTTTGCAGAATACTTCATAAAAGTTATAATTCGAGTATTGTGGAGCAGCTATACTGTATAAAATGGAAATGCCTTCAGTATTTAAGGAAGACTTTCTCCACACTTAATCCAATTCAACACCTTCTTTCATGTGTATGTAAACAGTGATTTTTAAAGAAACTTTCAAATATTTGAACACTCTTGCTACTCCATTCTGCTTCCAAATGCCTAATTTACGCTGAGATGAGGTCTTCAGTGCGGATACTGAGCTCACCTCATATGCAAAACCTACAGTCAGCTAGCTCTGTTTAAAGTCCAAGAGCAGGAAAATGTTTCTTATACATTAACTATAAAGCTAATACATATATATATATCAAACAAATGGGAAAGGTTTGGATTCTCCTCCTATTTCCATTCTGTGAAATCTGTTCATTTTTGAGTGGGCAGAAAAAAACAGATTTGGCCCGAAGTGTGTTTAAAATTATATATTACCAGGTCACATAAAAGCAACACAGGTGCTGGGAATCTGTGCAGCTATTTCAAAGTCTAGCTAATTTTCACTTTATTTTTAATCATATTTTTCCCCCTGAATTTAAAAATATTTTTCCTCTCTCCAGCATCCTCTTTTTATCATTCAATATGAAAAACCCATAAAAGCAACAAAGAAAATTGGTTATCCAGGAGAACAGCATAGTGCAAGTGGCAGACCATTATCAAAAGATCAAAATAGACAAACCAAGGTGGCAATAGAGAGTAATTTGTGTGGGTTTTTTCTTTTTTTTTTATAATTAGAGGGAACTTATGTGCTTTCTGTAACAGTGACTGGTAAGTTATTTCAGGCGGGTTTGTTAGAGTTTTCTTCTCTGTCTTTTTAAAATTTTAGTGCTGCCTTGTACTTTATTTGATATGCCCTCAAAATTGATCACAATCACGATATAAAACAGCTCCTGACTACCTGGCCAGGGTTGTTTCACTGAGCATCAAGTCCTCTAGTGCGTGCTTGATGCATGCATTCAACCACCGAGCTTAGTGTGGTTTATGCTGAGAAAACACTACTAGATGGTAGTATTGATATATGGCCCTCAGAAGGAAAGTCTTTCTTTAAGCTATAATTTGCACCTTTACATTCTCTCTTTGAATTTCACAGTGAAAAACTACCAGAGGGTATTTGTATCTGTTCCTTTTTGCATCAATGATAAGATACGGGCCAGATTCATCCCTGTATCACCTCAGTCTTATCCTAGTGTAACTTGAGTGCAAATAGAGCAATGCTGTAGTGGACCACATCTGATACGTACTGTCACCAGCCTGGGGTATTTATCTTTGGGGTAAATACTCAGATTGCTTGACTATCACTTTATTGAAACAGATACTCAGAAGCAAACTTAAAATTTGTGAAGCCTTTTGTGAAGCCGAACTCATCTTGGGTTCAGTAAGAAGTGCTCTGTCTAAAAAGGGATTCATGCATTTTATCTTCTGTGAGTTAGCAGATTAGGCATAATTATATGATATGATACGATACGATACGACGTGACACAACACAACACGACATGACACAACATGACATGACATGACATGAACTGCTTGGGATCCCACCTATCCAGATATTTACATAGCTGTCCTCAGCTGGTCTCCTCAGTTCCCTCCAAGAGATGAGCATCTCAAAACCTATATGGAAAATCAAAGAAAGATGTCCTGCCTTCAGACCCTGTCTTTTCTCCCTTATTTATCTCACCCTACTCTCATGAAGTCAGAGATGTATCTAAAGGCATGATCGAGCCTTTTATCAGTGCAACAGAAATGTAAAGGTTGTTTCGAAGAAAGGAGGACCAGATCCTTGCCCAGAGCAAGTAGCTTTAGCCTGTTGACTTGGAATAGAGCTGTTATATTTGACCTGGGGAGACTGGGCATCCCCAGTTCATGAGGACTGTTAATACATTTTGTTTAAAAATGGTTTATTTCATTTTCCATGCCAAATATACCAGGCAAAGAGCACTTTCCTGGTGACAGATTTTATTTCAAATGTGGGTTACGCTGAATGAGTTAAGGTCACTAAATTCACTGTGCTGAGGAACCAAAAAAGAATGAAGTAAGATCCTGAACAGGCAAGATCAATGCTTTATTTACTAAGATAAACCCTAAAACAATGTTGTTCACTAACTAGTCATATTTTTTATTCATATTTGTCTTTGTGGTCTGACATTTGCTCATACTGTGATAGCTTCATCAAAATACAGTTTTTAGAAAATGCATATTGCTTGTCACTGTTTCATTGACATAAAGAACAAGCATGTTAGAATTTTACGAGCAAAATACTAACTTGTGTGGTGTTCCTAATGCATATTAAGTTTACCAGAAATGAGGAGAGCCAGATACGTATTAAATGAAATACTATTAATGGGTCTTAGGGCGGGAGCAGTGAGGAATACCTCGTAATTATGGCGTACACATCCAAGTACAGCATACTTTGTTCTGGAGGCTTAAGTAGGTAATTAGTCCTGCGTTATGGAGTTGTGAGTGATCTTAAATTACGCCGGTCTCTGAAAATTGTCCTTACTTTTAGTGCTGGTATGGGTATGGTTACTCTGAGAACAAGTCCCTTGGAGTCACCCATGGGGCAGGAGCACCTCTGCTACCAGAGGGGTGGAGGTGGCAATAGGAGACCAGCCAGGGGTAGGGAAGGGAGTGGGGGGAAAAATGCTCTTGATATGTCACTGTGGGCAGTGCACATGTAAAACCAACACCTAGACCTCATATTGTCTGAGCAGGGCATTTCTGAGGCTGGATGAAAAGGAGGAAAGCTTTTAGTAAGGGAAGAGTGTGAAAGGTTAGCAAATAAATGCAAGGTGGAGTTGCTACGCTCAGCGACTTCCACACAGCTGTGTCTATGCCGGAGCAGCGTATATCGCTGTAAGAGCGTTGATTAACAGCAGAACTGTGCTTAATGCAATATAGGTTAATACAGAGTCTTTCTTTATGAGCGCCTCAACAAGGCTGTGTGCGCGAAAGAGTAAGAGAAAGAGAGAGACCAATTCACAAAGCTCATTTAAACTGCGCGAGAAGCTTTGGAAAACAGGGGTGTCTTCCTGCCTTTAACCATATTTACAGACCTGGATGGTTTAATGGCATTCAGCAATAAATTCCATCGCCTTCGGGAGCAATTGATAAAGGTTCTGGTAACCGCCTGCTCCAATCTACTTTGGGGAATGTTAATAAACTGGTACCCAAGGACTCCTAGGTGTGTGTCGTGGAATAGAGGGAGCTAAATGTCAGCTAATTAAGCAGAGCTGAGACCATGAAAGATCTTGTGAGTTAAAAGTTAAATATTAATATCAGTTTCAAACTTTATGAAACGCTGGCTTAGTGGCAGGGAAGCAGAAGGGATATATATCCAGCATGTTCGTGACATTTTCTATTTCTAGTTAACCTTGCAGCTGCATTCAAAAGTAGCTGAAGTTTTCTTAAAGCAAATTCTGGAAGAGCAGCCAATAAGGAATTATAACAACCTTGAGGTGACACAGACATTAATGAAGGAAGAAAGAAAAAGATTTCGATATAGCAATGTTCCTCAAATGGTAAAAAAAAAAAAAAAAAATCTTCCCTGTCATATTAAATGTGACATGAGCAAAAGGTGAGAGTTCAGAAAGCCTTGGCACTCGGCAGGGCTGTATTTATCTGATTGCACGTGTCGATCGGTTCTGCTAATTCCTGCGATCGGGGCCGAGCTCCAGCCGGCGTCAGCATCACAGAGGCACAGGAGCAGCACCAGGTTGCTGCTACTCAGGCTTCTGCCAAGGGCCAAATACACCGAAAATAAGGTCGATGCCAGCCATTTGCTATTGAGCAGGACCCAGGGTCAGGATGTAATTTTCAGCATGACACTGGTGCTTGTAAAGAGTGGGAAAATGAAGGTTAAGCACTGTGCAAAGTGTGTCACACAGTAATCAGGGTGTCTTGAGCTGATCTGTTTTGTCTTTGAATTTCATTATTATCATTGTTCATTATGAGCTGTGTTAGAGGGGTGGCACTCAGCCCCGGTCGGGTTCGGGATCCCATGGGCTTGGCCTTGTAAAAGCAGCAGAGTTAATTCACCGAGAGCTCTTACTCCTGTCACCATGCGCCAGATGATGCAGGAGTATTGCTCCTTCATTTTCACAGGTTGAGAATGGGCAGAGATTAAACAACCTGCCCACCTTTGGCCTTGCTGTGGCCAGATCTTAACCATGCAGCCGTCTTTTCTGGCCTCAATGGAGATGGTAAATTATTAGGAAGTATTATTTGGGGACACAAAAGAGTGATTAAATGCCTGTTTGCTAATATCAAAGGAGATGGAGACTTGTCTGAACTTCTTTCACATGTAAGCTATATCCTGGTGACTAATGAATACTTCTCCATTGCATTTAGTTGAGTTAGAGGTTTTCTGCCATGCCTAGCTGCACTGGCCAGCAGCAGGATGGCATGGTTGTGCCCCCAGCCTGCTGCACGCTGCTTTACCCATTGTGGCACACAAAATGAACTGCAAAATATACCCCGTTTCATCCAGCGAAGAAGAACCAGTCTCATTCCTAATCTGTGAAATTCATGACTGATGGATGCAAAGAGAGCACCCAAGCACCCTGTATGAGCCTCCAGGTGCCATGTGCCTACATGACTAAAGGTAGGGGGGAGCTGGAGCTGTGCCTCCTATGAGGTTTTGGTTATCAACATACCCCATGTGTGTTCTTCCCTCCTAATTCCCCCATTACCACTGAATTTCAGAATATAACACTGAGCTGTCTAGGTTTGGTAGATCTTACAGTTTCAAATATCTTCCTTCCTTCCAGTCCCCTGGGCTTAATTCAGGCAGTGTTGCCAGCCCTCAGCCCCCAGCCTTTCCTAAAGAAGCTTCCCATGCATAATTAAACCCTAACATTCAGCCTGTGCTTTAACACTCACCTACCTGGAATGGGCTTCGACTTAAGCAGTGTCTCCCAGAGCCCTCCTGGCCATGTCTTACACTCACACAGGAGCAGAGGGTCTCGTGGTCACCTGGGGATGGTGCAGCCTGGGAGGACAGCAATGATGCCTGAATCCCGGGGAGTGGGTATATGCGAGGTTGGTTTTCTTGGGGTAGTTTTGCTTCGACTTTCAAAGGCTTCAGTTTGCATGACCATAAGACCATAAAACAGAATTTCAAGATATTTGATGTTTTCTGGGCCTGAGTCATCTTTCATACAACCTTTGACTGTGCTTTTCATCAGAGCAACCTGAACATGCCAAAGCGCTTTACCAGGGTGAATAAGTATCTTTACCCACAACTTAAAATAACAAGGAGTAGAGACAAAATTTGGCAGAAACAGGACTAGAAATTACACATCCTCATTCCTTGTCCAACTTCAGTTTTGCTGTACCACATTACTTAACCTGACATAGGTACTTGGTTGCAGGCATACATTACTTTTACTGTTCATTACCATTATAATGATCTTTATATTTCCATGGTACGGGCTATCATGAAACTTTGCGTTGAAAGGTTGCCTGTGGCATGCTGCACCAAAATCAAGACTTTCTTTCTCCTCTTCAAAGCCCTCAATTCCACTGGCCCAGGTAAGAGGAGGACTGCAGCACAGTGACTCGTCACGGTTTACCTGGATTACTGGCCTTCATTCCCACCAGACACAGTTTCCCCAGTTGTGCTTACTTTCCAGGGTGACTAGCAGCATCTCTTCACTTATGGGCTTTTTCGTATAATGAATGTCAGGGCTCTAGTAGCTGCTTGAAACTAGGCTGAAAAACAACCTGGTGGTGCTGAGCACAGACAGGACATTTCAGGGCAGCATATTGAAGGATGACAGCCGAGGTCCTTCTGGACTGAGCCACCCTTGTGCTGGTGACACTCAGGAGCAGCAGGAGTGGTTGGGAAAGATGTGAACTCGGGGGTGGTCGCGGTTGCGAGGCATTCTTTTACGTAAGCGTAGCGTGGTGCACAGGGTAGATCCTGGTTTCAGATTGCCTCATCTCCCCAAAATGAGTGATTCTCCTGTTTTTCCCTTATTTTTGCTTCTCCTGTACAGTCAACCCTTAAGCTCTCAGGAAACCCACCTGTCTGCTCTCTTCCAGGTTCAGAAGAGGGACAGATATGAAGATCTATCTGCCTGCAGCCCTTCCTCACCCATAACCTGTGAGGAATGAGAAAGTTGCATCTTCTTTCCATGGAGGAGTCTTTTTAGGTTAAGACTGCTTCTCCTTAAGGGGGATTTTGCCAGTCTGTTTCTTTCTGCCCAGAGCTGCTGCACTGTGGAGGGTTTTAAAAGTACTGGGGAAGAGCCTTGGAGTATCACATGTGGAGTAAGAGAGCTGCTCTCTCCTTAGTGGGAGCCAGAGGCTGGGATACCAGGAGGGATGCACTGTAGGCACGAGCAGTCGCTCACCTCTCACTGACTTTGCAAAGTCTCTGTGGTGGGAGATGTTCCCCAACCTCTAGGAACAAGCATTTCAAGTTTTGTGGCTTAACTTCAAGTGTGTTTCTGCTCCAGAAGACGACGCAGACCTAGCAGCTGCAGCACTGGTGGGGTGGCCATGGCCATTGCTACATGTTCTTGTGCATCCTCCATGTTTCTCCACAGCTTCTCCATCAAGTGCAATGCTCCTGTGGAGCACCTTGGGGCTGGCCATTGTTTCACCCAAAGTTCCTGGGGGGGGACCCAGGATTTAATCCAGAATTTTGTATTTAGGAAATTTCTGGCTTATCTTTTCTAATGGGTGTGCAGGGCTCAGTCTGTTGCTCTGTTTTATATTTAGAGACTGTACAGTCTTTAGTCACTGTGGACTTTACTTCCCTCTTGCTTTTCATCTTTTTTCCTTCAGTCTGATCTGCTTAGTTTATCCACCTGCTGTCTTTCTTCGAATAATAAGGGCAGAACTCATGTTTTGTATTACATGTTGGTACAAAACTTAATGGCATGGGCTGCCTAATTTCAGGGGCTTTCTGAAATATTGCTGTGATAGAAATAAAGAATATCACCAGCTCTGGCTGTTTCTCTTCAGGAAGGATCTTCCATCTCTCCTGAAAAGCCTGTAAACAACCCTGGATATGTCTAAGAAAGCCCTGCCCTCATGAAACTGAATGAACAGCTCCTTGATTCTTCTGAAGATGATGATAAAAAGACAAAACACAAATAGCTGAGATCAGCCATCTGATCTTTCACCTTTGCGTCCAGATGAAAACACAGATTCTTAACCTTTGAGCCCTTCAGATGATTTCCTGATGAGCTTCAGCAATGACAACAAGACTTAAGCTGCCACAGTTCAAGGAAAGTCAGCTTGAAAGCCTCTTTTATAATTCACAGCTTTGGGATTTAGTTCTATATGACAACTGTTTTTAATAAAATATTCGTTTACCTTGACAGGAAGCTGATTTTTCATGGCTGTATTCAGGAAGGCAGGTAGGTTACACTTCCTTAGCAGGGGTCTCAGCAATAAGTTGGTATTCTGCATGGGCAATACTGCTACCTGCCCCATGGAGATCAAAATCTTGTCTTGACTGTGCAAGAAATTAGGAAGAATGACTTCTAAGCACATGAAACACACACAGGGAATTGTTTTCCAGTCACTTCCAGTTGTCAAAAGATGTAAGTGAGGAGTGGTTGTAAGTGAGGAGTGGTTGTATGATCTCGTGGCAGAGCTGGTTCTGCTGGTGGGTTATTTACTGGATGACTTAAGGAAGGAAAGCATCTAGCTAATGTTTGGTGGTACCTGGGATATAACTTGCGTGTAACTAGAGCATTGCATACAGCAACGTGGTCTGGAGCCAGCAGAGTTATTCTGAGACGCTCTTCAAATCCTCACAATGAGTTACCATTTACAACAATGCTTTCAGGCTTTTTAGACTCTGTATAAGCCACAGGTTTGTATGGAAGGTCCTGTTTGGATAACATTTATGGGAACATCTCCAGAAGATATCCAGAACACCTTTCAGTTAGTGTATACTCTCTTCCAGTTCCACAGACACTGCAGAGAAAAGTGGCACAGGTTGTGACATTCATATTACTCTCCTAAATGCTGTAAGTGCCCGATTTTTTGCTTGCTGAGATTTGTTTTATACCAGGAAAATTTCAGGGATTTTACTGAACTTACTCTTGGTGGTCCCAAAGGAGAAATGAACCCAACATCTTGACATGGTTACAAGAAAGAGTTTTTCTCTTTGACTAATTGTCCAAATAAGATTTCTGACTACAAGTTTCTTCCACAGGAGCCTTACTGTTTCCCATGCTTTAAATTTGACTTCCATAAATCTGGACATCAACCTCAGTGGAACACATGGAGTTTATTTAAAATGCACCTCAAAAAAATCTGAGCTCTTCTATTTTGACAAGCTCTTTCATGGTTCTCTACTACTGAAGGCAATTCTAAGAGATGCTTCAGGCAGAAAGTAGGACTTAGTCTTTTTGAGAATGGATGATTCCTGGAAAAGCTAGGTTGTATAGAAACATATAAAGAGCTGAGTTCTAGGTATAAAATGTATTACCAAATCAAAGCAACTCATCTAATATTTGGAGTTTTTCTTACTGAGGTTAAGAACAAATCAGCAGAACTTTTTAACTGACACTTCATGGTCATTGTCCATATTAACATGAGCTGCTTTTTCTTTGTCTGCAAGTGCCCAGATCTAGGAACAGTCTCCTCAGCACCAAGTCCCCTCTCTAACAGCTCTTGTTCAGGATGAATTATACCTAGAATACACAGGTTAAGTTTTCTCTTTTTTAGCCTGTTTCCCCACTTTTTCTCCTACAGAGGGTAAAGATCTGAAAAAAACTTACTTTTGTGAAGGAAAACAAGGTTCCTTGAGCTCTGCTCCAGGATAGGAGGGCTCCAGTCCTTCTGGATGGAAGTCCTTTCTTGAGACCTCACAGAAATCAGTAAGAATGGGATTTCTCACTTTAGTTCTGCTTTTTGTGCCTCCACCTCAACAGCCAGCTCTTCTGCTTCTTCTGTAGCAAACCCAGGACCATTCAGATCGGAAGCAGCTTGGCCACAGAGACATTTCTAGCTTCAGAAGACATGGGCCCTTCCACAAAGAAAAGCTGTGGGTCCTAAAGATTGAATGGTGTCAGACAGAAGTGTCTGACAATGGAAGCACCAAGCTTCTGCATGCTCTTATGAGAGCTTAGACTGTGATTGATGTTGATGGACATATGTTAAATCGCTGTACCACTACCCAGCACTAATACTTAGGTAGGGCTAATGTCTATCTACCCATTCCTTACTGCTTTCTCAGGGCTTGAATACAATAGTTCCAAAAGCTGATATCAACTTTTTAAGGAAATGTGTCTCGTTCCGTATAGATGTAGTCTAGTTTTGAGTGCATAAAACAGCCATTAGATATGTGAGATCCCATCTTACTGGTTGATATCATCTTACTTGGTATTCTGACAGGAAAAATCCCTTTATATTCATATCATAAATTTCTAGATAAGACAATTTCTTACTTGCATTTAACCGCATGAGCTTCCCACTATTTCATCTTGCACTTGTCCTACTGTCAGGAGGACACGTATTTTGGAGTACTTAATACAAATCCTCCAGACAAGTGCTTTCCCATCCCTCCATGACAGGAATTTGTTTGCATGTGTGCATTTGGGGAAGGTTGTCAGCCTCACTTTTAACCTAAGAGCCTAGTTTCAGTCTGGCCGCTGCTCTTTAACCCTGCCTGGATGAGTTTCCTCTGGCCCAGTTTCCTCACTGCCAGGGACAAACAGGCACAAACAAGGTACCAGCCTCTTTGGATAGGTATGTCACCAGAAATAGCAACTTTTACTGGTCATAACTTGAACAAACTGAAGGAGGGCAGGATAGGACTGACTGGCAAAGACCCACCTCTCTCTCGTGCCGCTGATGGTACAAGGAGTGGCTTGTATTCATGGTCATACAGTCCAAGTCTCACAGAGTTTGTGGCATGGATGAGCCCACGTGGGAAAGGAGAAAGTGAGCAGAGATCTTCTGTGCATATTACCCTGTGGGTATCTTCTAGTTTCTAATCCTGCCTGTATCACAGGGAAGGCTCCCACCTCTTCTTCATCCCAAGGAAGGGACCTTTTCTGCAGGTCTCTGGTCTAGCAAACCTGGAGTCCCAGCCATGCTTCTGCGCAGCATTGTCTGTGTGTCATGGCAAGAGGATGCAATGCTCATTCTGGCAACACAATTTTGCAGTAGCTGTTTCAATGGCAGGTTGTAGACTTGCTTCTTTTGGAGGTAGTTGCCTCCAAGAAATCTCCTCCAGGTCATGATTGGAAGGACAATTTTGAAGTTATTAAAGTGTAATCCTTGAAGAAAATTAATGTTCTTCACCATGTGAAGCCTTCTGAATTAAGGCAAAGAACAGAGAAATAACTAAGGCAGAGCTGGGACACAGTCTCACTACATAGCCCATTCAATAACATGTAGTCCAAGGTTCACGGATGTCTAAAGGGCTCAAGCTTGGTCCCTGCCCTTTCTAGAAATGAAGACTCTGCACCACTGTCCCCTCCAAGTCGGTTGTGTCCTGCTGAGTGCTTGTGTCTTTTCCAGGAAAGGCTCTGAAGCCCCAGGGACAAGAAAAGAGGGAAAGTCTAGGGAGGAGCCAGGCTGTAGAAGAGAAGTGAAGGGCTGGGGCAAAGTCAAGACGGCTGAATAAAACATGAGGAGTGAGGAAATATGAGCAGAATAAAGAAAAGAGAGAGAAAAGGCCTGGTGTGGATCAGGGGTTAGAGTAGGGCTGCATGAGACACAAGAGGTACCAGGAATTGGAGAGAGGAAAACCCAAACTGGTTGAGCACATGAGCAGAGAGGAGCCGTAGACATACTGGGGAAGATTAAGTACTGTTGAGGTTTTTTGTCAAGAATTACCTTTTTAAGGATTTTTTCATAAAAGCAACTGGCACTAGCAAAATTGTTAAAAACTAAGAATGTGTTGACTGTCCCTCCCCCAAACAATGCTGACGGTAGTGCAGGTGGAGGTGTAGCATCTGCTGAGGAATGCAGGAAGCACTGGGCTGCACTTCTTTTCCCCTAAAATGTGAGAATAGTTATTTACAGAACTGAAAAGAAACCAAGATCCCCAAAGGAAATTAAATAAAAGGTAAGTTTAAACAAACTTACAGGGAGAGAAGAGGAAAAACTCAGGTTATTGGAAAATAATAGGCCAAAATGCAAACTCAAACAGTGATATCAGGCATCTGTTTTACAACAGTGCCGTGATGGAGCCAGTGGCAAATATGCAGACCTGAGCAGTGCTATGGGAGTGTTTCGTGCTGCATGAACCTGCTGCAAGATGCAAACCTCGCTCCAAAGGTGGCATTCTCCAAAGTGGAGAAACCTTTGCAGAGACTCCAGCTAGCCCCAAAAATCCTGGCTAGGGAAATGGGTGAAGATCTGGGGAGCCTAATTTTGACCCCTTCCTTCTGTAGCAGCAAGCCATGCACAGAGGTGTGTGTAGAGCCTTCTTGCTGCCCATGCCCCAGCCATCCCCAGTCTGTTTTAGATATTGGAAATACATATTGGAGGCATCCCAGGCATGCTCTGGAAGGATGGCTTTTATGCTGACCCATTTACCCAGCATGCCTACCGAGAGCCCCATGTGCCAAGCAGCAGTCCTGGGCATCAGGCATCCCCAGCATGGCAGCCTACATGATAGGAGGATCTTTAGTGCTGGGGATTAGAGCTCCCTCCTTTCTTAAGGCTTGCACCAATGTTTCTGAGGAAATAAGGGTCCTGCCAGGAGTGGGACAGGACAAGTGGGTGGGCTGGGGTGGGAGATGGGAGGAGAGCCAGTTCTGGAGGGAGCCAGGAGCGCCGTGGGGATGCAGGTTACAACTCATTTCTCCCTTGGGGTCCTGCCTGGATGTTCACACGGTGCCCACCCTCCACCTGTGAGGCTAAGGAAGAGGAGGGCCTTTATTCTCCTCTTTACTCGAAGACTGACATGCTAAAATTGATGGTGCCATCCAAAGCACAGCAAAGTTTCCTAGGAGTGCTCAAAATCCTGAGTCCCATGGCTTGCATTACAGCCCCTGCCTGGTGTGCTGGGTGCCCTCCTCTGGCAGGGCTGGCAGGGCCAAAGACTCGCCTCTCGGTGATGCCCGACACAGCAGTTTTCTGGAATCTTTTGATGTGATGGCTGCAAGAAACCCACTGTCAGTCACACACTGTGTGCATGCACTGCAGGTCTAGAGGTCTCATTCATTCTTGCCACAGCTCCAAGTCTTCATTTTCTTGCCCCAGGAAATGTGCTTAATTATTTATTTGTATTGGACCCAGGCTTGCAATACTTGGGTGCACACTACAAAGTGGCATGCGAAGAACTATTGCTGGCTGCCGTCACCCATCAGCCCCCCGCTTACCCCAGGCCCCCGACAAGATAACTAGCCCCATCGAATACACATTAAGATACACATTAAGAAAGAAGAAAGGTGAGGTCCTCCCTGCTTGTAGCCCTGTTAAAAGCAACGGAGCTGACGTGCCTGGAAAAGTTAACCTGCAGTGAGCCAGTTCCTCCTTCAGTGCATGCTAAAATGGCTTCAGCAGAGACATCCCCCGGGGGTCGGGTGGGGCTGGGGCAAGAGGACAAAGCCAGCTTTGGTGAGGGCTCTGCTGTCCCCAGCAGCCACATTGGCACCCAGCCAGGTCATGCCCAGACACCCAGGCAGCCACGGTGCCATCTCCATCAGCTGGTGGCCACCGCAATGTGGTCCTTCTGGTGGAGGGTGTAGGAGGTGCTACTGGGCACTGGGACAGCACAAAAGTTAATTAAAGCTGGTGCTTTTGGAATTTAATTAATGCTGTTTGCCTGTTTGCTGTAGGAGTTCAGTCTGGCAAGCCTGCAATTTCAGTGGTGTCATCTGCCAGAGCTGAGCTCTGCTGTCACCTGCCTTTGTCTGGGCAACAGCTCTGCGGGCAGGCTGGTGGCCCTGCCCTGGGCTCAGTGCTCTGACTTGTGTCCACCTTTACTGATATCCACAAAAATGTCCCCTCCGCTGACCTTGGAATGCCTGAGAGTTTGCTAGATGACCTCTCTCATGGCATCCTCCTGGTGGGATTACTGCAAAGCCAGGTCCTGCCTGGAGCAGGTCAGAGCTGCAGTCCAGCAGTTTGGGGCTAGACGAGCTGGACTAGAAGCACCAGGGATGGCCAGTGTCTGGGTCACCCCTAGGTACTATGGGGAGCCTGGATTCAAGCTGTGATTTGGAGTCAGGCAAGAAACCCAGGTTCCCCCAGGTGTTCAGCAGACCGCACATTGGGGTAGGTGTCCCTCACCATGGAGTTTCTCACTGTGGGTTCACTTCGGAAGACAGATGAGATTGCATGTCTTTGAGGAAAGCCCTCAGTGCTGGCAGGGAATTGTACCAATGAACGTTGAAATACTCATGCAAAACCCTTGTGTCAAGGGTAGTTACCACAAGGGCTTTCCACACAGCATGGCCAGGACTGGATTGCTTTCCAGCCACTGGAGACACAACCACTGAACATGTTCTTCAGCAACCTGTGTGCCAGGCTGGGGCTGCCATTGGGCCAAGTGGTGGAAACACCCAGTGGGTCCATCAGTATCCTTCACCCAGCTGGCCCCTCATGTATTCACCCATCCAAAGGAGACTCCAACCCGTGGTGTGGCTGCTCTGCCCATGCCACACTCATAGCTGGGGTCCCTCTGAGCAGCCTGCTGTGCTTGCCTTTGCCCCCCGCTGCTCCTGCCTAACTAGAGCGCTGTGCTGCAGGGGATCACATGAGGAACCTCAAGAAATGTCTACTCTTTATCCTAGCTTTGATGACCATATTTTTCTTAGTCTTAAAGAATAAGAGAAGCTGCTCCTTTCTTCCAGTCCCCGCTCAGCTCCCTTGCCAAGGGATGTGTGTTTTGCAGTTCTCTGCTCAGGAAGCAGTGCAGGAAATCAGTCGTGCTGGACCATAGTGAGGTTTTTCTCCTCCACAACAGGAGCTGGGATTTGAGCAGCAGGATTTATTAATCCTCTTCAGAAGATCTCAAAAGCAGTCCGGATGGCACTGGGATTATGGCATGGGTCTGGGAGTCCAGAAATCTCTTCGCACTGCCTGGCTCTGCCACCAACTTCTTACATGACCTCAGGCATATCACTTTGCTGCTTCCTACCTTGATGTCCCCATCTGGCAAATGGAGATAATACTGCCCTGCCTTGTACAGCTATTGGGAAGATAAGTGTGTCATCGTTTTTTGAGGTACTGAGATGCTATGGGAGATGGATGATGAGACAGACAGAAAGATAGCTAGATAAATCAATCTATTCTCATTCAAGTGAAAACAGACACTGCAGGTGCAGTGTTTGAGGTTAATCATCAGAAAAATTAGTTCCTTCAGTATCTTTTTTCAGGAGGAAGAAACAGCCATAGGGCCCAGTCCTGAAGAGAGTTATGCACATGAGTAACCTTAACTTGAATTCAAAGGGAAACTTTGAAACTCAAGTAAAACTACTCATGTGAGCAAGCGCATGCTCCAGTTGCAACTTCTGAAAATGCTTAAATAAATTATGTGTCCCAGCTGACACATGTTCCTAAGTCACTGGGATGCTTTTAAATATTTCCCTCAGACATTTATTTCTGCACTTTTTTAGCCAGCTGCTTTATTAGCAGCTGGCTTTCTGAGAAGTGGGGGTTCCAGCTTTCTTTGCAAATAAAATGAAACGAAAATAAACAGAAATATGTTGCTGGTAGGCCTTACGCATACTGTGATTTTATATGTACTATAATTGTATTATTAATTCAAACTAACCTGTTACACTTTCAACATCATATGTTTGCCCTATGTGAAACCTCGTCCAATATATTTACCTTCTTTTTTTTTCTGTTTGTCATATCAGAAAAGGGAAAATTTAAAGGCAGCTAAGTGTTATTTGAACTTCTCTACCACTATGTCCTATAGGAATCACTTTTTTTTCTTTAGACCAGAGCATGGAGCCCTTTAATAGGCCAGACTGGAGTCAGAAACTGAATAGGGTTATATATTCAGTTGCCATAGTTGCCATATGGTGCCAACACTGAATGAAATAAAATAAAAGTCCAGAAGGCCTGGGAGTCAATATTGGGGCAGCCCGCACAACGCTAACTCTGGGACAAAACCCCCAACCCCGATGGAGGATGGCAAAAAAAACCCCAACCCCGAATGGCCGAAAATCTGCTGCAAAGGCAGAGGAAAAATCTCACCAAAAGAGAAGCTAAAGCAGCGCTCTGTTGGGATACGTCTGCACCCAGGAGGAGCGGGAGAGCCAACCAAGGCGGTACGGGTAGTGGAGAGAGAAAAACTCATCCGAGCGTGAAGTGGCGAACAGTCCGAACAATCGTCACGACAAGAGGAAACGCGTCTCAGCCCAGCTCAACCTCGCCTATCCCGGATGAACAATTAACCAGCCAGAGTCTGCTGGCATGAAAGGCAGCTCAAAGGAAACTGGGGGGTGAAGACTCTATGGAGAAAAAGAGCGAGGAACTAAAACCAAGTGGATGTAAACAAATATGACAGGACTGTAATGCATCCGATGTGGGCTTAGGGATGGGGAAGATATTATAAACCTGCTGGGTTTCAATGTGTGTTGTGAAAAGGGTGGCTGGGAACGTGGTATTTTACAGATGCAAGAACAAAAGATTTTAGACAGTAATAGCAGGTGATGGGGGAAAAAAAGGGGGAGAAAAAAAAAAAAGGAGACAAAAATAGAAAAAAAAACCTAAAATAAAAAGAGCAGAAAAAAGTAACCCCCCCAACTGTATTTAAAATTTCTTATGGTTCAGCATTCACAAAGAGTTACAAGATGCTCGCTAGGCTGAGCACAATTCAGAGCATCCTTGCACTGATATTTCTTCCACTTTTAGTTAACAGAGCCCTCCCATTCTAATTAAAATAGCTTCATGAGGACTGAGAGTTGATTCCAGAAACTCAAGCTATCAACATTTGCAGGTTTATATATATAGAAAAAAAAAAAAAAAAGCTACCAGGAAGCTAGCACCCAGGAGTGCCAATATTATCAGGAAAATTAGAAGGGCTTTGAAATCACTCCCAAGTGTCTTGAGGAACTTTTAGCCGCATCTGCCGCCTGCAGAAAGCAGGTCTAAGGGAGTAAAAAGGCTGCAGTGATTTACCCCTGCACAGGATCTGGCCCTGGTTTCAGCTATATTCAGATGAAATACATAAGATGTGCCAAAACGTTGTCCACGGATTGATTGCAACCTTGTAGCTGCGTTTGCTGGAAAACAATTAAAAAATATCAGCCCTGAAGCTAACAAAAGGAGCAGCATCCCCTGGTCCTTCTGGAAGCAGATTTAATGCCAGAAACAAGGCAAGGGACAGCAAAAAGCCCGCCTGGATGTAAATCCATAGGCAGGTATTTTTATATATCATCAGGGGAGAAATCTGGTAGATCTAAAAGGTTGGTACGTGCCGTGCATACTGTATTTAACAAAAGTCTGCGGAGGAGGAGGAATACTGTACAGGCACCAGCGTGAGGGGAAGCAGGGGGACTCCTGCAAGAAACCATAATTAAGCTGCAAGAGACTCCTGCTCCTCTCAAAATGAAGAACGGAGAGAACAAGAAGCGGCCAATGTGGCTTCATAAGGGACTGTGCAAAGATCTGAGGCTTTAATTTTTTTTAATTAAAAAAAAAAAAAAGCTGTAGTCAAAATTAGAAAGCAAGAGGGGGGCAGGGGAAGGAGTCAAACAAGCATACTCAAATTCAGTTAGGGATTATAGGGGAAATAATAAGGATAAGGGGGAAAAAAGAATTTAAAGCTAACCAAAGAACTTAAAAAGGGCTCTAAAACCTATATCAAAGGGAAAAGACATTCTGGAGAGACAGTAGGCCCATTAATTAATTAGAAGGGGATTAAATTAAGGGTGAATCAAAAATGGCTGGACTGCTGAACTTTTTTAAAAAAAAAAAATCTCTAATAATAAGAATAAAAGAAGTTGGGGCTATTTTTGTAGGAAGGTCAAAAAAGTTAGTAAAATAAATAAGCAAGCAAAGTTAAAAACAGTGGAAAACGTATAGCAAAATATCTGTTCAATTTTTTCCCGCTTTTTGGTCACAGGCTGTCTGAGAGGGTAGTATAGGTTTCTGAGATGTCTGTCATTAAATATTCTTCCTCCATGTTTTCTGAAAATTATTTGTGAAGCGTGCGTTGATGCTGAGTTGCTCACTATGAGCATTTGTTCCTCAAACCCTAGGCTGTACGAGTTCGTCTGAGTGGATAGACAGGTCAGGGTTTGTATTGCTCTCGCCTGAGCAAGTGGATGGAAGCCTCCCCATCAGAAGCCAGCTTGCCATCAGCCAGCCTTCTTCATCATCACAGTTTATTTTCAAAAAATATTCTTACATAAGTACTTAAAACTGGCTTGTCACAAGTAGTCCTACAACAAACCTGTTTACTCAAATATCTACGGGATCTGAACTGGAATTTCTTAAAGACAAGCAGAATAAATAAGACAATTCAGCTTGACTCTACAAAATACGACCATATATAAGCTAACTAACCTGGATTTCTTCACCGCTAAGGGAATTGGCTAACAAATTTCCTAAAGCGCTGCTGATTTTTTTTCTTTTCTCATTGAAAAGCTGAAGGGCTGTAGGAAAATCAGGAAGAAAATGTTAACGATGCCAGAACAAAGCTGGTCCTGCTTGTTTTCTAGTAAAGGTAATGGATCTACTGTAACAATTCAGGTAAAGGAACAAATATTATAAGAGAAACATCAGTTGGGTCTTGTCTATGTAGGGAAATTGGCCAAAATAAAGCATTCTGCCAAAAAAGTCATTCTGCCTAAAAAAAGGGAGACTAAGGAATAGCTCTTCTGGAGCACCTCTCCATGTGGGCAATATTGCCAGATAAATGTGGGTTTGGTTCAGAATAATCACGTCATTATTAGAAGAATAATCTTCTGAGTGGAGTTTTCCAGAACCAAATGCCTTTTACTTTAGAGCAGATTATCCAAAGAATGTATTTCGGATGTTTGGTCTGATTTTATTTCACTGTAGATATTCCAGACATTTTTCTCCAGGTAGATAAATCCTTGCAGCCAGATTTGCAGATGTTGGGAGCCAAAGGGTGTCTTTCCATTGGTTTTGGTGGGATCGGGCACTCAGAGTTTAACAGAGCAAACAAGTAGCATGGATTTACAAAAAGCAAATCTTGATCGGCAAACATTGAGTTCCTTTTTCTAGAAATAGAAAATTTGTGAATTAAAGTCTGATGCTCAAAATATGTGAGATTATCCATGTGAGCATGGTTCAGGACTGCTCAGTTGGGTCCTTGGGTTTTAATAAAACAGTCACTGCTGTCTCCCGGCATCTTACTCCCAACATTAATTCAGATTGACATGGTTTCGAACGTCTCTCAGCAGAAAGAACTGAGGAGTGGCAGTGAGCTGACCTGGGGAAGCCTCTGGTGGCACCTCAACAGGGCAAGACCCTGACACAAGCCTCAGCCACACAGATGAGGACATGCAGGTGCACTTGGCAGCCCACGATGGGTTTGCTTCACCAGTGATATTCAGTGCATCCTTTCCTCTGCCCCATGTCACCCTATCCTTCCCTGCTACAGCCCCACCACAAATACCCGCTGCTCTTCAAATGTGAAGGACGCTCTCCTTATTACAACCCAACTAACGAGCGTACCCACATGCAATTCATCCCATACCTGAGCCCTGCTGACTCCTAAAGGTTTTAAGCATGTGCTTCGATGATTTGTTGAATGAGGAGCTTATTCACCAGTTGTTTTAATGATCTAAAAGAAGAAGTGGATGGTTTGTTGATGTAATGTGCCAACTAAACTAAGCTGGGTGGATTTGGAAATCCCAAAGATGAGAGCAAAATATTGTAAAGGAATCTGAAAAGGCTGGGAAAATGAGTGGAGAATAAAATGAGATTCAACATAGAAAATAGAAGCTACTACATTTGTGGAAAAATAATCTAAACCCCAGATATTCAATCAGCGATAAAAACCCGAGAAGCAGTAATGCTGCAAGAGATCTAGATGATAGTGTGGAGTAAATTAGACATGAGTTTGCCTTGAGATATGGCAGCAAAAAAAGGCCAATTTGATTTGGGGCTGAAGACATCACATCACAGTGCAAGAAGGTAATAGTCCGTCTGCATATGGCTCTGGTGCGGTAGCGCCTGCAGTATTTAATTATGGGCACCACATTACCTGAAAGATCGTGACAGATTGAAAATTATTCAGAGGAGAGCAATAAAAATAGTTCAAGGGCTGGCAGGATTGAGTTATGAACAAAGGCAGAGTTATACGAACTCAGAGCCCTTGCCGCCGAGGTGCTTATCCCCGCAAGCAGGAGTGGGTGGTGGCAAAGCTGGGTCTGTCTTTCACTCTTTCTCCCTTGTATGAACACAGAATTGGTATGTCCATGGGCCCCAATGCCAGCAGCATCTGGTGAAGGAGTGGGTGAGCAGCAAAGTGGCTGCACCACCACTTGGCTGCAGGACCCCCTTGAGATGTGCATTGAGAAACAGGAGTAGAAAAGAGAAGAAATGAGAAAAAAAATCAGATATTGGAGCTGAAGTTTGTGTTGCTGGCTGCTCTGAAGCCTCTGTTTTGGGGTGCTAAGTCAGGTGGCAATAGATACCCCAGGTGCAGGGAAGGGAGACTGAAAACCAGATCATGGCTCAGTGGACACCGTACAAATGTAGCACCGGCTCTGCCTCTAGCCCATGGAAGGAAGGAGGCAGCAGAGCCATGGGATGAACACACAACTTGGTGCAGCCAAACCTTTCTCCATGTAGCTGATCAGCCTGCGAGCTACCAGGGATGGATGAGTGGAAGCTCCTGAGCAACAGCAAGTTGAGGAAACAGATAGGAATAGGAATGGGACCATGCAAACAGCAGGATAGAGGGATGCTTGGGGAATAGCAAGAGAGTGGAGGAAAGGTTAAGGACAGAGGGATGCAAGACCAGAGCATTTGCAGCTTCAGTATCCAACCCAACTGAAAATCTGGAAAATTGATGCTTTTGTGCTGATTCTGATTTTCTTTTCTTTTTCCTTTTTTTTTTTTTTTTTTTTTTTGGCATGATGCATGCATATTTATTGAGATGGGATAAAGTGGAGAGAAGGTGCTTCACAGAAGCTGGAGGACAGGAAGAGGAGCCAAACCAGGGAGCCCAGGTATACAGAAGAGGCTTGGGAGTTGATAAAAAGGTTTATGGAGAGGAAGAGGAGCCTTGTTTTGCTTTCTTTCTAAAGAAAGGAATTTGTTGGGGAGCAATAGTACATGAGAAAGGGTCATGATAAGAGCTCTTTCTTACAGTGAGGGTAAATCTGGTACAGAAAAATTTGCAAATATTGGCAACATCAGAGACTGACAAGATAATGTAATGGGCTGCAATTCTGAAGAGAGGCTTTCTGCTCTGCTACCAGGGGCAAATGTGGATGCTCCTTTCCAAAATCTTCTTAATATTCTAAATCATCCTTTGATGCACCTTGTCAACAGAAATGGTGAAAAGCACAATTTAAAGCTATGAGGAGTGGGTAAATAATTTGCAAACAGACAGAAACAAGCTATTCTCTGCTGGTGAGAGACCTGACAGTGTTATGTATCTTGAGATGGCCCGACTGTGAGCTGATAGCACATGACTTAAACACAGCACCCTCAGTTCCCAATAGCACCTACGGATGGTTTTTTTCAGCATAACTCAGTTCTTGCTAATCTATGATCCATTTTTACTGTGTAAGAGAACTGTTTGATTTAATGGAGAGGATACCGTCGGGGTCTGTTTGCCACACAGACCCTGGCAAGCAACTTTTCTATAAGATAGAGTTTTATTCTATGCCTGAAAGTATGATGGCACCAGTGCTTGACAGCAGATTCATGCTGTACCTTTAAGATTTCCCTGGATTTGGGGCATGTAGATGCCACTTTAAAAGCACTGTCATTTCCCGTATTTGAAAGTGACTCTTTTCTAAATAGTATTTCACTGGGGATTTTCTTTGAGAAGAGAACACAGCTGGATGAAAAGAGTGCAGATTTACACACTTCTTCTCAAGTTGAGCCACTGTGCAAATGTGCTCCATTCGCATCTCCCTGTCCTTTTTTTTATCTCATAAATTTAAAACACATCTAAAATTTGTACAGGTTTTCAGCAGCCCTGATAAAGACAAAGGCGTTTGTTGCTGTCACTGGAAAACTCGTTACAATATAGGGTGAGATGCTGAGCCTGCACCGAGGGTGCGCAGCCAGCACCCTGCATCCCCCAGGAAGGGGCCTCACCACACCCAGTGGCTCGGTCACTGGCTAAGGGGGAGAGCTGCTTATAGCCTTTCCATATTTTACTCAGTGATGGTTTAATATAAAATACATATTCAATGCAAGGACCAGGATCCTTTCTCCCAAGTAACTGCTCTAGCCATTGGGCTATGAGCTCATGAGCAGCCCTCCCGTAGTGACCTTGCTCTCCTGCTCCAGCCATCCACAGAGCCTGGTGCTCATTGCTCTGACGTATACAAAAATACCCCTGCCAGCTCCCAGCTCTGCCCTGTGAGCAGGGAGGATGGGGATGTGTGTGGCAGGTCACACACCTCAGTGCAAACCCAGGCATGGGTGTGGCAGAGAGGGAAGCGCATGGCAGCTACTGCCCGGAGGGTCAGACTAAGCCTGGAAGTGGAAGTCTCATTCTTGATATTTTATAGTCTTTTACTGATATCAGTGCTTAATGCCTTCATGGTGTACATTAATAAATACTTCTGTTGACCATGTGTGGTTTAATTCCTTTCCTTTCCTTTCCTTTCCTTTCCTTTCCTTTCCTTTCCTTTCCTTTCCTTTCCTTTCCTTTCCTTTCCTTTCCTTTCCTTTCCTTTCCTTTCCTTTCCTTTCCTTTCCTTTCCTTTCCTTTCCTTTCCTTTCCTTTCCTTTCCTTTCCTTCCCTTCCCTTCCCTTCCCTTCCCTTCCCTTCCCTGTTCTCAGTCTACATCAGAAAAAATAAGGTTTCTCTCCTTTTTGCTGCAAAACCCCAGGTGTGGTAGGATTTTCAGAGCTCCATAGCTCCTACAGGAACTCATGGCACCATCTCAAATGGGTCTCTGAGAAAGTTCCCTTCTGAGCAAATAAGTTTTACCATAATAACAAAAACTTGCATTTTTCCTGCAGGAGGAAGGCAGTATTGACCAATATCCAATATCTCCTTGTTTGAGAGTATGAAGGGACCTTGGGGATACAGTAGACTTCAGTGCTGAGGACTGAGACATTTATGAGTCATCCCACAGGGAAAGGCAAGCTTGGTTTAGTTGCTGGACTCCGAGGAACATGTACTGCAGGTGATGCTGGCAGGAGTTGCAGGCAGTGAAAAAACAAGAGGCTTTTTGATTTCACACATATATAATGTAAATTCTCTTCAATGAAAGTAATCAATCAATTTTCCCATTTAAAAGCTACATAGGTATATATATATATATGTATTTATATGTTGCTATTAAAATAAGGGGTGACCTGAGAGGGGAAATGTAAAAAAACCGTGGGGAGAATGCCAAAAGAAAAGTACTTCTCCTGATGCTGATAACTGAAAAATGGGCTATTTCAAACAAAATGCCATGGTCTGAAAATCCCAACCTGACCAGGCTATTCTGCAATGAAATTAAATCGTTTGATTTCTGTGGGGGCGAACGGGCAGTGCTGCGGGGCTGGGTGAGCCCTGAAGGACACGCGCTGTGTCCAGTGCCCGAGGCAGCTCCCTGTGCCAGGAGCATCCCCCACTGCTCCTCTAACCCAGCCTCAAAAACCTCCAGTGCCAGATTTTTTACAATACTCCAGGTAACCTCTCCCAGTGCTTAACTCTCTTTATAGTTTGACATTTTAGCTAATATCTAACCTACATTTTTTTTTTTTTTTTTTTTGCTGCAAATTAAGCTGATTATTTCTCGTTCTACCCCCAGTGGATCTGGAGAACAACTGATGGTGTTTTTCTCTGCAACAGCCTTTACATCTTGGAAAACCATTACCCGTCCTCTCTTTCCTAAATTAAACGAACCCAGTTTCATCAGTCTTTTCTCACAGGTCAAGTTTTCTAAACTTTTTCATCGTTCTTGCTCTTCTTTCAACTTTTTCAATTCTTTTTAAAGTCTGGCATCCAAAACCAGACACAGTCCTTGAAATCCAGCTGCTGCTCAGTCAGATATTAACGTTAACACATTGCAGGAAGGGATGCGTCCTGTTTTTTTCCCCATTTTTCCAGTGTTTTCCCACTGCTGGCTATCCAGTTTGTGGTTCAGCACAAGCCCCAGGTCCTTTTCTGGAATATCCCATTTTGGTAATGAAACTCTGAGGGATTTTAAATGTGTTTCTCGGTCGTGATACAGTTGAAACGAAGGTGGAAAAGCTCTACCTGATGCAACACAAAGGAACGTATGTAATCTTTTTCATTTCAGTAAACTCACTTTTAAAACGTCTAGGTTTTAGCATCAAAGACCTAATCCTCTTCAGAAATATATATTACAACATAATAAGTATTCTTTGGGGCTTTGGAAATCATCCCTTAATAAAGTCATAGCACAACTTGTAATGTTACAGTCGATGTCAGATGTTAAGAACTCTGCGGTATAAATTAACATACAAAATCTTAGCGTATGGATCAGGTTTTCCAGGTAAGTGGAAGGGCTTGCTATGGTTAATTTAAAATACAGGCGATGCCTTTCATTGGCTTGTAACAACTGGGCAAATTTTTTAAAACCTGAGTATAGTTATTATTTGGCACTTTGCACTTCACTGCCTGTGGACAATTTCCTCCAAACTTGCTCCACATACATCTTTTTAGTAAAACTAATAGGATGCAAGTATATTTTCCCCTTACATTGTCTGTTAAAATTAATTCAGAACAATCCTTTAAGGCATTTCAGATTTGTTCAAGTCTTTTATTTATGTTGACTGATTTTAATTTTGAAAATACTTATGCTTTGAGACTCTCATACTATTAAAGTAAAGTTAACACAATCTTTTTAATGAATCCAGCGATTGTAATAAGGACCAAAATCATGTGCAGGTCGGATACTTTATGTTACCTTGGTGAAATGATAAATCCAACCATGAAATTAAAAGCAAATCATATCTCCTTTATTGCTGTATTTTCTTTTTCAGTTATTAATATCATTATTTTCCAGATTTTCAGTAATCCTAGAAGAATTTTAGATTTACTTTTTGTAGCTTTACATCACTAGATGTATTCAAATAAAACAAAGCACTTGAGGGGAAAAAAAGACATAAAATTATGGGATTTATTGTCTCAGAATAAATAATGATAAGGGCTCTGTTTTTGGTTGAACTATATCAGGATTTCCCTTTAAAGGAAAAATAAAAGTTGCTATTTTTCAGGTTGTAGGGCCCCAAAAATAAAAAGATCTTTGTGCACTGACTAGTAATTCCTTTTCAAACTGTAAGATGAGAGCCAGAGAGAGGAGCGATTTTTTCGCCCTCCGTGGGGTCCGGAGGGACTGTGCAGAGCTGGGGGCAGCACCGCCAGCAGCACCCAGCTCTGGGTGGCTTTGGCCCTCTCAGAATACAGCTTTCCTGCTCCCATACCCTTCTCCAACATATGTGCATATACATATGTAATAGAGATCACACATGGGAAACCATCAGTGTTTCTTCTTGAAATGTTTCCATCCGACCAGGATTTATTGCCTATGTTTTTCCGGTGAATCACACCCCCTTCCCTTATCCAGTTGGCACCTATCATGTATTGGCACAATCTGAAATATGTTTTCTTTTTCCCTCACGGAGAATAAATATCAAAAAGTGGTCTATCTTTTTCCAAATGTAGTTTTTCTTCCTCTTTTTAATTATATTTTTTAAATTCACAGAGACAATAAACAAATACCAAGGAGACCGTACAACTTCAGTAGCTCTGTAGACACAATGATATTTTCACAAAGCGTTTTATAATTACTGTAACAGAGGCATGTCTATCATGATCAGAGTGTATCAGCTCTCGTGAATACTAGAAATGTGGCTGGTAAGATGCAAGTAAGAGCTTTCCAAGTAATGGGGGTAATTTATGCACCCTTATTATGGAAACATTTTTGAGCTATTGTTCGATTTGGGTGTAGTTTGCTTATTTAAGCATAGAATGTCACTCTGTCATTTCACACTTCTCCACCATCCTCTCTGTTGATTACACTTTGTCTGAGACACATGAAATAATTAGTTATTGATAGAGTTTAAGGCTTATGCATAGGAAAAAATAAAGGGAAATTTACGCATTAGAAGATGTTGCTGTCTCAGCCAAAAAAAATGTTGCAAAATCATATAAGAATATTCATCCAGGGTATATTCATCTTGGGAATCTAGTGAGTATTTAGAGCAAATGCAAGGAGAAGGACAGCCTTGTATCTCTGCTAGCAGTGTAAACACAGAGTATCACTGCTCGCCCCATGCTAGAGAGAGCGGTCCATCTAAATCGATGGGCATGCGACGGTGGGTTTTTTGGTGGGGACAAGTGCTCAGCCTGGACAAAAAGGGGACAGGCAGGAACCTGCTCAGCTGAGCCAGCTGTGTTGGGTGTTTCTCATACTTAGGATTGCAAAGGCATCACCAGGCCAAAGACTGAGTAAATTTCAAAGGGCATTAGCTCCATTGGCAAGCCAAGGAGGGGCCCAGGCGGATGCTGGTGTAGCAGCTCCTCAGGAGGGTGGCACCGAACAGGATGAACCCTGAGGATGTAGGACGCAAACCCCACTGTCTTCTCAGCCCTTTGGCCTCTCTCCATCCCCCTTGTCATGCACTGGCCTTTTTGTCCCTTGCACAGCCACAGTAGCTGGTTCACACCCTGGGGAGCTGGCATACAAGCGACACCATCGTAGTAATGACGACGGCGTAAGTACTTGGCTTCCCATCTGCCAGCCCTGCAAACCTCCCAGGGATAGAAGACGCAAGCTCAAGCCTACCCTGCTTCTATTACCTGCCTGCGTTTTTAGGCTGCTCTAATTTGCCAGCATCGTGTCAAGTGGGCACCACGCAGCTCACAAAATTAGGGATGCGCATGTGAGGGCACAGAATCTCCAGCAGATCCCTTCCTGGGACCGGCTAGTTGGCACTGGTCAGCAGTAGTTCCCAGAGAGGTCTAGGGGGGGCTGGAGCACTGATTGGGAGATAGACATTAGGATGTGGCCCCTCTGCGTTTGCAGTATCACCTTCCTTTTTCCCCAGGCGACATGATCAGATATAACTATAATTATAGGTATGTTGTCATCTGAGCTGTTTGTCAAGAGAGTTATGTATTAACTATGACTTTCCCGGACTGCAGCAATTTCAGGCAAGCCTGAATCCCACTTGCAGTTAGCATTCTTACACGTGAGTGGTATTTTTAGCATTTATGATTACAAAAATCTCATGTTTGAGCAAGATCTGAGATAAGATTTTAAGACCCTATTTATCTAGTCGTCTCACTGGGATGTATCACCACGTGCAAAACCATGTGGGATGGGATTATAAAAAGTGGTCTTTTTGATCAGAAGGTGCTCCGATTTCTGAATACAGAGCCGTGAACCGAGGCACCGCTATTGCCAGGCAGACGATCATTGATATCACTATTTAATAAAGTGACAGTTTTCCTTCACGTGGGACGAATCCTGCACCTACTGACGTACATAATGTAACTCCCTCGACTGGAGCGCTGCAAGAGTAGGCCCCTGGGGAGCAGTTAACGTCTGAGGGGACCTGAGTGTCCCCTCCAAATCCCAAACTAGAGGGCACCCTGCGTGGGAAAGGTCCTCCCGAGTGTATGTACTAGTAGGTCAACTACGTTCCTGGTTTATTCCCCCATGGGATGAAAGAGAATAATTGGGGCTACAATTAGCAACAGAAATACATGTGCTTCTGAGGAAGAAAAGACATCACTATGATGAACATTTTAAAGTTGGATAATCGATTCAAACTCGTGTTCAACCTGCCAGTTTGGGGTTCAGGTAAGAATTTACCAAGGGCAGGGCAAATTCTTACCCTACAGGTGAGAAAGGCAGGTCCCCTCCACTTGTATTGTTGTTCTTACTGGTTTGGTAAGTGCTTAAACGCATCCCCTTGCTCATGTGCAGATGTTTGCAGATGCTGGACTGCAGCATTTCAGTTAAAGATGCTAAGAATGGTCCTTAGAGGGTTTTTTTGGTTTTAAGAATTTGACGATGCTGCAAGCCCCTGATTGCTCAGATGAGGAGCATTAAAACACACAGTTCTGATGAACCTGAAATCCAGAAAACAAAAGTTTGAAAAATCACTAGATTAAAAAAATCCAACAAAGCTTTTTTAGCCAAAATTGCGGCTTTTTTTCAGCCAAGTATGATGGAGTCTGGGCCTGAGGTCACACCTGATGCCATCAAGGGGACTTGCAGACTGGCTGTCACAGTGATGCCAGGACTTGATGTTGGATCTGTCTTACATTTATGGAGGGTCCCATCATAGCAGAATTTAAAGTACACGTTGAATGACTTTAATGATTTTTTTACAGTGCTGGAGAGGTGCGACGGAACTTGAGTTCATTTGGCATCTACTGAACGCAAATGAGATTACACACAAATATCTCCCAATTTCCATGCCATAGAAAGAGGATAACAGTTCTGGTCTCCTTGAGTGAATTGCTAATAAACTTTATTCATTAGTACTTGTAAAATGATTTGAAAAGCACAAATGAAGAATGTCATATAAAATGCGAGGCTCTTCTAGCCTGCAGACTTGCAGTTCAAGTAAGTTACTCTGTGTGTTTAATGGCTACTTATCCAAACAAGGTAATTGATATTTTAAATATCTTCTTGATGTTCTAAATATTAAAAATATCTTGAAACAAAGCCTGTCAGACCCCTGTGAGCAAAGAAAACACTGCGAATACCGAGGACTCATAAAGGAATTTAAAAATGTAAATTGATTTCTGAAAGTTCAGGCTAC